>CM060706.1:13524755-14820588 GCA_030686995.1 Artemisia argyi
CATTTCCCATGACATAGGCTCTACCACGAGCACCTCCGCATTGGGGTCCTTGGTTTCGAGGATAATTGTTTTTGAAGTGTCCCCTTTCACCACACCCGAAACATGTAACTATGGGCTGTGTGTTAGCCCCAGTAGCTATACCCTTGCCCCTACAATCCCTGGCAAGATGTCTGGGTTTCTGACACTTGTTGCACTTGGCCGGGCAGGGACCTTCATGATGGTAGTTGCACTTGGTACATTGTGGTAGATTACCAACGTACTTACCACCAGCTGGTGCAGCAACATAAGCCGTCGCGGCTTCTTGTCTCTTGTTCTGTTGATTGTGATGGTTGTTGTTTCGGGTTTGGTTGTTGTTGTTGGTGGTGTTGTTGTTGTTATTCCCACGGTTACCATCCCATGGTCGCTTGTTGTTGTTGTTCTTGTTGTTGTTGTTGTTACGGTAGTTGGAATTGTTGGGGTTGTTGGCATTGCTGTTGTTGGTGTTGTTGGGGTTGTTTTGCTTTCGGGTTTCCGTCATACGTACCACTTGATCCATGAGGCTGCGGGACATCCGCATAGCTTCATCAAGTTCCTTGGGATTTGCCGAAGTCACATTTCCCTGTATGCTTGATGGAAGTCCCCAGATATACCTTTCCAACAATTTTTCCTTTGTGGAAACCATTGTTGGACAAAGTATCCTCAATTCCTGGAATCGACGGTTGTAGGTTATGATATCATTACCCCTAACCGTATGATCCCAGAATTCAACCTCCAGCTTTTGCATTTCACTGCGAGGGCAGTATTCCTTGATCATCATTTGTTTCAAATTAGCCCAAGTAATTTTGTAGGCATTCTCAATGCCCATGGGTTGAGCAATTGAGTTCCACCAGGACAACGCCTCATTCAACAAAGTACTCGTGGCATACTGAACTTTGTCACCCTCAGTACATTTACTGACTAAGAATACTGACTCCGCTTTTTCGAACCAACGAGTCAAACCTACAGCCCCTTCAGTACCCTTGAATTTGATGGGTTCACATTTCTGGTAGGAAATGAACGAGCAACCCTTTGGTACTGTAGTAACATTGGTCACCGGAGGGGTAGTTGAGTTTGGTCCTCCAAGGTTAAGACTGGCAATTCTGGCAGTCTCTGCAGCTATAGCAGCTTTCGCAGCAATGGCGGCTTCCGCGGCTGCTGCAGCATCAGCAGCTGCTGCATCATCAGCAGCACCAGCAGCTGTGGCGGCTTCGGCAGCTGCTGCAGCTACGGCTGCTCGTTCCGCGACAAGTGCTGCATTGACACTGTCCTTTACCAGTTTGCGGATGGCAGCTTGCATCATCGTTGGTGGTGTCTTTTTCTTTGGCGCCATGATTCTATTGTTCAAAAGATACATTGTAATTAGAGAGTTGTGAGATGAGCACAATTTTTGATAAGAATGATAGGATAATAATGTTTGAAACTTAAAAACATAACACATGATAGTATATAAAACAAGAGTTTTATTTATATAACGTTGATTACAAAATCGAACTTATTACAAGTTCATTCAAAACTTACTAACTGATACTTTCAGTTAGTAATTACAACGTTGTACTAAAGATAACTAGTACTATAACACTAGTCTAACGTCGGTTGGGAGGTTGTTGTAGTCCGGTCGGATTATTATTTCCGCGTGTTGCTAACACGTCTACACTTTCATTTGGACGGTATTCTTTGACATCCTTTTGGTATAGCCTTTGTTGTATGGAACTCATTTGAGTTTGCATTCCACACAAATCATTCTTAAGTTGATACCTATCAAAGTTTGCAACATCTAACCGGATTTCTGCGGTGTTTAGGCGGTGAAGTAGTTTATGAATTTGTACCGCATCCTGTTCTTGGGCCCTCTCAACCAAAGTGAGTCTATCCTTGACGTTATCCAAGCCAGTCAAAGGATTTAAGACTACTTCCCCAACATGAGTCGAGTCACTCTTCACGTAGCTCATGTCAAGCTTAAACCAATATAGGTCGTCTCGAGCATTCATGGCATCCATTCTAGCAGAATTTACCTTGGATATATATTCGTGCATTTGACTTGCCATTCTTTGAACTTTGAGTTGGGTTAGGTTGAGAGCTTGTTTCAAAGAGTAGATTTCGTATTGAGCTGAGTTCGCGAACGTATGTGTAGATGTAGATGTTCCGCCGGTTTGGTAAGTAGATTTCGGAACTTGAGCTGGAGTGGTACGGTTAGATTCGGATGAAATTGGCGAAACAGGAGGTGGAGATGTTAATGGTGATAGATGTGGCACCACTATTTGTTCCTCCGCTTCCTCATCGATGCCTTCGATGTCAACATCCATTTCAGGATCCTCTTCGTAATCATCGATGTTTATGTTCATATCCATTTCAGGATCTTCGTCCGAATCTACATCTAGATCCTCATAAGGTTCTTCCTCGTCGTCGTAGTCAATTGGTTCAAAGTAAGGATCATCGGGTCCGGGAAGAATTGGTAAATACTCAGGCATAGCAGGGAGATGATCGGGAGATGGAGGTGCGGACATGATGTCTACAATTAGTATTTCAATGTCAAAATAAATCAAATGCTTATGGAAAATGCTCAAACTATGGCAATGTGCATATAACAATATACAAATATGTTCATGTAGCATAACATGTGTAATAAGTCCATAATCTTCTGGAGGATGGAAGGCACGAAGAGCGGAAGGCTATAAAAATGTTTTTGCTTGTAATTGTAGTTATAGTTTAGGTCTCACTTAGACCCGTTTCTCTATAACCATGGCTCTGGTACCAATCTGTAACACCCCCTATTCATGATGCAGCGGAATTCAACTTGGGTGTTACTCGACGGCACAACAGTCATAATAATAGAAAACGATCTCTAACCGAGTCGTAATAAAAAGAGTTGTCATTCATATTATTCAAATATATCAGAGTTTACATAATAAGGTCCCAAAACGGTTCCATGTTTCCAAAATACATCAATATAAAGTCTTTGATGTTTTTATCGAATGACATAATAGTTTATAGCCTTCTTCCTTTGGTACGTGCCCTTCCGCTCCATTCTTGATTATCATGGACCTGAAATACATGCTTAAGAGGTCAACACAAAGGTTGAGTGAAATTCATAGAGTTTGTTTAACGGTTGAACACAATATGTTGGTAGTAAGAGTTAATTAGACTCATACTCATGTAAGAAAACAAAACAGTTATTATTATGTACTAAGCTCATGCAACCAAGACGTTAACGGGTACCAATATCAGTCGGCGGTTTTGTTGCCCCGGTAAGTACTTTGCCGTCATACTTAATGTTTCAAATATAGTGCATTTGTTGAACTAATCTGCTCAAACAAATGGGATTCGTCAATCCCAATAGGCCTATTCACAATACTCGCGCTCACTAATACTAGTGATTTAATGGTTCATGATAGGGGCCTAGGATTGGCAAGGTAGGTACTTAGTAATAATAAAACAATCAGGCAGCATACAGTTTCAAAGCATTGTGTTCGGTTTAAAAGTAGCATGTATTCCCCCCAAGGGTTTGTAAAACATTGAAGTAATGTAAAGTGGGGCTATGAACTCACCTCAAGTAAGATAGCAAGTAATGAAGGTAATGGTCGGATCGTGTAGGTTTCTACGAGCAACCTATAATAGAATGTCGCGACTTAGGATTTGTGTAAAGAATATGAAGTAGTGCCTATATATATCTTGCATTTAGTCCATGATGTGGTATGATGTATATTGTAAGTCTTTGAAAGAAAAGATTCATGAACATGTATGTTTTGTATATCGTTTACTACCGTTCGGGCCGACATAATTCAGAAGTCATGTTAGTAAGCGTTCGAGGAGCCAGGACACTTTAATTCGTAAATCCACAACTCATCTCGACGGCTTACATAATGAACTCCTCACATGAGGCTCCCTACTATTGTAGTAGTTGATAAAATATATAGATATAAGTTTTGATCCGAAAAGTTACATGTCCGATATTGAATAAACTTAGGAAAGTTTATTAGTACATGAAGATTATTATTAGGGGTAGTTTCACAAGTCTTGTATGACCATTTTTCCTTGTAATATCTCATGGTTCCTTGTTAAGTGAAGTAGATCCAAATTGCTTGTTCAATATATCGCCAATTCCATTGTTTCATGTTTACGCCTATGTAAGTTGGTATGGTCATTTCGTCATGGCCTAGCCATGACCTTTGGTCCTTGTTCCAAGGTCATGAGACACAACCTTGGCTCTAGCCATGGTGGTGGTCTTGATTATAGGTCATAAGACCTCTTGTTCCTTTTAAAGTATAACCAATATATAGTGACTTATATATATGTAAATAGCTGTTAAGAAACTGAGAAATATTTCACTCAGAAAGCGTTTTCAAGGCTCGAGCCTCTTTAAACCTGAACGAAAACGTGATTCCGGACAACTTTCGTGTTTTAACTTTTTCATGAATCGGACCAGAAAGACCTCTTTTTGCGTGTTTTAGGTTCTGTCACAGAAACATTTTAGGCAGTTTTGCCGGAAATCTTTGGTAACTTCAAATGGGCGTAACTTTTGACTCGTATACTCGTTTTAGGTGGTTCAAATTGATATGGTCTCCTTGTTAAGTCCTCTACTGTAATATGTAATAATCCAATATCAAATTTTTACCATTTTGATCAGGTCTTACCAAGAAAGTCACTAGTTTGCTTGTTTTAGTAACTTATCTTAACAATCCATTATAACAACATTTTTTACTCATTTTTATACACCATGGACATTCATACAAGACATAATATAGCAAGAATAACATGTAAATGATATGAACATGATTAATTAACAAGAAGCATGTTAGGTTTAGGCTTACAACTTTTGGCTTTCTAATAAAGAAAGGAGTAACAAGTAAGGAAATGGACTTTGATAGACTTGCTTCAACCCTTTTCACTTCATGCAACCTTTCTACCCTTGGTATTCTTGAAAGATGGATGATGAAGGTTGAGGTGAATTGAGTAGATTTAAACTCAAGAGAAATCACCAAGTATATTAGGGTTTGGAAGTGTTTTGGTAACCTAAGATCAACTAGGGTTTCTATACTTGAACTTCACTTGAATCTTGCTAGAAATTAGAAGGAAATAAAGCTAAGGATGGATGGTTTTGGTGTTGGAGGTGGACGGAAAACAAGAGGGAGGGAGGGGGTATTTATATGCTCATGAGGAGGTTACTTATCAAGACTAGTCAATGCCTTTCATGACAAGCTCAACACATGTAAACATCTCAAGACCACATTGCCTAGGATCAAGCCACACCAAGGGTGACTCCCCCCCCCTAATGGCGGTTCACAAGGGCTAGGGGGGTGAGTTGGCTTGGCTTGGTATTATCCTAAGTTATTTGGATGAAACTTGACTCCGGGAAATGCCAGCCGTAAATGATTAGGCCTCAAAACGTAAAACCGGGTGTCGTAAAATTATGAAACTTTAAAGTATTGTTAGACATGTCCATATGTCCCATAATAAAATATAAAATGAGTGGTAGGTTCCATTTGGGTGGTAAACCCTGCTAAAAACTGGAAACACGGGTCTAAAACGCGTAATACGTAAAATGTACGAATATTGCGTAAAATTGAGAAAAGTAAAATGTTACTTTTCTAATAGGTTAAAAATGATTTAAAATGATTTATAATGTCTAGACTGGGCTCAGTCTAGTGTCGGTTGGTATTAAATGTCTTTTAGACATCAAACCGTAAGCCTAAAAATCAAGGAATGATTTGTAAAATCAAGGAATGATTTTTAGTCAATGGAGGAGGGAAAAATATGTTGGCTTATTCTAATAAGTTGAAAACTCAAATCATCTTAGAAATGCGGTGCAGGTATAGGCTAGGGTTACGGCTGAGTAAAAACGCTTAATACTGAAAATTCCAGTTTTTCACGGCCGAGGTTTATTCTGGTCATATTTTTCTCAGTCATGATTTATTCTCAAATAAATCATGAGTGTGTCAAACATTTTTCTGATGTGGGGTCACCTGACGGGGTCAAATTTCATTGTGCGTAGAATTTCTGGATGACGTTTTACCCTAAAACGTGTAATTCCTTAATAACTTTCACGAAAATGATCTGACGAATGTCAAACATTTAATTTGTCATGGAAATGATTTATCACTTGAGAATATGAAATAAAAATCAACTTTCTGGAAGATTTTGGAAAAAAATGAATAGTAAAAGTGAATAGTAAAATTTTCCGGGAATAGTAATTAACCTGAAATTGCGAATTGTTACATTCCATAGATCGTTACAAGTTTTAAAATACAATATATTTTAAAAATCTTGCTCGACATGGCTCTTGATACCAATTGTGGAAAACTAGAAGGGGGGTTGAATAGTTTTACGTCTTTTTAATTCGTTATAAAAGATAGTTTTAGTGTTTTCTTAGTTTTTTTAAAATTTAGATTCGATAATATATGATCTCAAGTCTTCCACAATATAAACAACTATCAATAAGAAAGATATAGCAATGATAAGTAAAGAAATAAATAAGAGATGGAAAGATCGAACCGCGAGACAAGAGATTTATAGTGGTTCAGCTACAAGGACACCTTCCTTGCCCTACTCCACTCCCCGAGCACCTAACTCGAGAGTTTTCTTCACTATATCAACAAGCTCCCTTATGGCGGAGAAAACCTTACACACCACAACTACTTCACAACTAAATCACAACTTCTACACAACTTCTTCACGCCAATCTACTTCACAACTAACTACTTCACGCCTATCTTCTTCACACCAATTTTCTTCACAACTAACAACTTCACACCTAGCTACTTCACTTCAATCTAATTTCTAACTTTTCTTCTTCACACCAAACAACTAACTAATCACACAATCAATATACCTAGCACAACTATCTACAATCAAATATTCACAACAATCTTCACAAAGAATTATGTAAATAATCTTGATGATGCACCAACAACTTGGATGTGGAGGTCACAACAAGTTGTAATACTTCTTGTCTTGGGGGATAGAAGTATTCTTCTCTTGCACTTGAGAGGATGATGTTTGAATCACTTTGAAACAAAGAATTATGTATTTATGATCAAAGGATTAAGAGAATAGAAATGTGGATCTAGAACAGAAAGTTTAGGAGTGCAAAAGGTGAGAAAATTCTGTGGGATAAACCAGTATTTATATGGAGAAAGATTACTGTTCTGGAGCGTGGCCGGTCCCCTTAATTAGAGGCCGGTCCCCTTAATGATTAAGGGGGCCGCCTAAGGAATTAAGGGGGCCGCCCCTTCAGAACGTTGGATTTTCTTGTCTTCTAGTGGGGAATATTTTTCTGGATAAAATTTGCCATTTTTGGTTGGAAATTTGAAATCATATATTTATAATGAATTAAACATATTCTTTTAATTCCAAAAGTAATTTTGTAAAAGATATAGAATGTTTAATACATTTTATAAAAATTCTAGTGATTAGAAAAATTTCCTTTGATCATGAAATGCAATAAACACTTTGTTTATTCATACCTTAAGTGATATGGATGCAAAGACAAATATTAAGCACTAAAAACTTGTTTACGTCATAAGTTTTAGATTAATGAGTTTATGCTTTGTAATTATCAAAACATAGAGATATTGTTAATATGCTAACAATGTTTTTAGACATTATTTATGTCAACAATGGAGATGATTCTCAACCATGCTTTGGATTTCCTCATAGGAAGGAAAGAAAGACTCAAAGGTTTGGGATTAAGAATGTGGTGGAGTTGAGTGATCATGGTTTTCAAAATTTGGTTCTCCATATAGAGGACCATGGATGTCATGGTAAATTGGGTGAAACAACAATGGTTTGGGTTGATGGTATTCTTGTTGCGGTGGTTGGTTGTGGTTAAAATGCTTATTTTGGTCAAGAATTGACCTTGGTGTTTCATTTGCAAAAGGTGGTGGTTGTGTTGGTCTTGGTGGAAGATCATTGAGATCTTGGACAAAAGGGTGTGGTGATGTTGGAGGAGATCCAAATAACTCCATAGGTTCAAGTTTTGGAAATGGTGATGGTCATGGAGTTTTTGGATGGTTGGGTTGGAGCACTTGGTGGAGTTGGGTCAATGGGTGATTTAGTTGGTGGTGGAGTGAGCTCATTGGGTTCATTGGGTGATGGATATGGAGATGCAAGGTTCAAAAAATGTTCATTTTTGATAGGTGAGGTGAATTCATCCGAAGATGAGGAGCTTAGGTTGATGGATTGGTTAGACCAAAGTGGTTTGACACTTATCCGGGCAGTTTTCTGGATGGGTCGTGATGGTTGAGAGGTGATTGTTCACTTAGTCATGGTTAAAATTATTTAAAAGATTAGAAATTGTGATGAAGAAGGTGTGGTTTGATGGTGTTTAGGATGGTTTAATTTATAGTGATGAAGGAGTGTGGGAAGGAGTGTTTGGATTTGATGTTAGGCCATAGAAAAATGGAGGTTCCTAATGATTTGGAAAACTAATTGTGGGTTGTCATATCTTGGAAATCAATCCAATGAAAATGGTGAAGTGAGAAGACAAGATTTACACTAAATGCTTAGTGGTTTTGGTAAATTTGTTGAAGGATATATCTCAGGGATTTCAAGGAACCTTTGGAAGGGTTCCTTCCTTTATGTGTGAAGGTTCCTTGGGGTGGTTATGGCTATTTTTGAAATTTGGCGGGAAAGGGTTTTGTTTGAGTTATAAGGAATGAGAAGTACCCTATTGTGCTAAAAAAATTGCAGGAAATTGGTATCTATCTAAAAGGATTGTATTTTGTTGATTGGATGTTGAAATGTTGAAAACAAAAAAAAAATCTGCAGGAAATCTGGCGGAACCTTCAGGATACACAGGCGGAACCCGTGTGAGGGTTCCGTCCGGTCCGTTAGGCCATTTCTGGGTTACCCAGAAAATGCACTGGCGGAACCCATTCTAGGGTGCCGCCAGATCCGCCAGGCCTGAAAAAGTTGGTAGTCCGCGATTTTGACCCGCGAGATGATTTTCAAAATTTTCGAAAACTCCTAAAATCAAAAAGATAATGCATATCTAGTTAGGTAATGCAAAAATTGGACATGTAAACACACATACAATAGGACTTTGACCTTGGGGTTGAGAATTTCACTATACTTAGTGAAAATTTCATAAACATGAAAATTTGACAACTTGCCAAAAGTTGTCTACCTGCATCATTGTTAGTTAATACATGTTCCAAATAGGATCACACATTGTACCAACACACAAATACATCACAAACATTGTTTAAATGATCAAATTGTTCAAATAGCACCTTGTGTCAAACACTCCTACACACCCACACTCATTGACGGTCAATCTTGTTCTTGAGCTTTCCAAGGAATCTTCCAAGATTCTTAAACATCCTCTTTGTTTGCTTGAACTCCGCCGACTCCTTTGGAATATCCGGAAGTTGGGATAGGTATTCGAGAGGTAGGAGCCTAGAGTTGGGCAAAGAGTCATCTTCACTCATTGAGGAAGATGATGAGGAGGTAGGAGGATGAGGACGTTTTCCTTGGGCTTTGTAAACTCTCTTATCACTAAGTGGAACAAAGGTGTGTGGAATGAGAGAGTAGTCAAGACGAAGACCGTTTGGAGTTGGTGAAATGGGAGAGATGAACCTAAAGAGACGGGTCAAGAGCATTCCATACGGCATAGCCATTGTGCCATGCACGGGAATGTCAGCCATTCTCTTGGCCATGTAGTAGGCAAGGTTGAACGGTTGCCTAACGGACAAAGAGTAGAGCATGTAGCAAAGGCAAAGATTTATATGATCTCGGTTTCCTATTGTGCTAATGACATTGGCTCTAAGTACTTCCTCCCATTTCTTGAATTGGGGCTTGAGTTCATTCATTTCCATTCCATATGGGTCCTTATCGACCTCATTTCCCGAACGGGTTCTCCTAGTGTTGGTTGTCCTAACAAAGAGGTGATCACGAAGTTCATCTTTGGACACAAGAGGGGTATCATAAGGATGGATGCGGTCATAGAGTGTGTCAAGAGTTGAGAGAGAGTGCAAATCGGAGTAGATGCAAGTACCACGGTTTGGGACACCTAGGATTTGAGCAAACTCCTCAAGAGTAAAGGAGTATTGATGACCACTAGCCCTAAAGTTGATAGACATGCGACCATACTCATCCGTGGAGAGAGTGACGGATGCATAGAATTCTAGAATGAACCTAGGACAAATAGGCTCGTCGATTTCTAAAAGACACTCAAAGTTGATTGTGGCAAATTCAGTGTAGAGGTTTGTGCCTTCTAGGAAGGACGGGTCAATGGTTCTACCCTCATGGACATAATGTTTTTCTAAGGCTTTGAAAACATTGACTTGATTTGGGGTAAGGCCTTTGGTTTTGTGGTGTTTGGGTAGGTACTTAATGGTGTCCTTGTGGTCGTAGTGGGTTAGAGGAGGCATGATGATTCCTAGAAAAACAAAATTTCACATTTTAGTCTAAGTAAACGACTATTGTAATGTGGTTGTTCTAGTGTGTGCCTATATGAAAACAATGTGGAGGTGCGGTTATCTTGACTCATTTTGATGCTTCAAAAACGTTTTATAATGCAAGTTTTGTTATAAAACAAAAGATAACCCAAGCGCTCCTAGTTCAATGTAGCTTCGTTTGAATGTACCCGAAAATACATATTGGTTATGTATTCCCTTTAGAATTCAAGAGACATTATGCAAGTGATGTTTTAAACATAACGTTTTGATTTTGTATTCTCAATGTCAGACGAAAAAAATATTTGTCCTATTTGTGAGAAATTTTTGGAAAAATTTGTCATGGGGTGTTTTAGTAAACATGTTTACACTTAGTAAGAATGCAATTCCTAAGTATGGGGAACATGATTAGTTTTGTTAAACACCTAATTTCATGCATGAGTTTCTCAAGTTAATGCATAAACCCAAGTTTTTGTTTTTGTGCAAAAATGGAATTCCTAGACTCAGATCAGGATTGTAATCAAGTTTAGAATACTTACAATGATGATTGATTTGCAATGTGAGTGAAAGGAAGACCAAGAAATCATAGGTATGGATGGATGGTAAAGTGAATAGTGACAGTTTGGAAGTGGTGGTATGAGATAATGGGTGTTTGGTTTAATATAAACAAAAAATGGTTCTGCAGGTCAGCGGATATGGCAGACCCCTGAGTTGGGTTCCGTCCGTTGTGTCTGAGGGTTCCGTCCGTTGTGTCTGAGGGTTCCGCCGACCCTGCTGAGAAAAAGAGTTATGGATTTGTTTTGATTTTTGTGATTTTTGTCTAATGTCCAGAACTACAACGTAGGTTCCATGAGTCCTAAGCCTAGCCTAAGAGGGTTAAAAGGTTCACGTTTAAGGAGTTTTGTGAGAATGTCGGCTATGTTGTCTTCGGAAGAAACTTTCTCAATTGAGATATTTCCTTTTTGAACGTTGTTACGAAGGAAATGATGACGGATTTCAATATATTTGGTACGAGCATGTTGAACCGGGTTTTTGCTATGGCGCCTTTGTTGTCACAAAGAATTGTGATGTCGTTAAGTTGAATTCCGTAGTCGACAAGAGCTTGCTTCATCCAAAGAGCTTGTTGACATGCCTTTCCGGCCGAAACGTACTCGGCTTCCATTGTTGAGATAGCAAGAGCCGTTTGCTTCTTAGAGAACCATGAGGTGAGACAATGTCCAACAAAAGTACAAATACCACTTGTACTTTTTCTATCAACATAGTCACCGGCATGATCCTATTCGGCATACACTATGGTGTCAATTCCCATTCCTTTGGGATACCATAAACCTAAATGTGTAGTGCCCTTAATATACCTAAAAATCCTTTTAACGGCTTCGAGATGAGTAGTCTTAGGATCTTCTTGAAAACGAGCACATAGACAAATACTAAACATAATGTCGGGTCTACTAGCCGTTAGGTAAAGTAGACTACCAATCATACCTCTATATTTAGTGCTATCTACGGATTCACTTTCCTCATCCTTGGTGAGTTTAGTTTTCGTGGACTTGGGTGTTTTGATTGGTTTCGAATCTTCTAATCCAAATTTCTTAAGCATGTCCTTAATATATTTAGATTGGTTAAAGAAGATACCATCTTCTAGTTGTTTAATTTGGAGTCCTAGGAAAAAGTTGAGTTCTCCCATCATACTCATTTCAAACTCGTCATGCATGATTTTTGAGAAATCCACACATAATTCTTGACAAGTTGATCCGAATATAATGTCATCAACATAGATTTGGACTATGATAATATGTGAATCTTTCTTCTTAGTGAAGAGATTATTATCAACTAAGCCCACGGTATACTTATGGTCAACTAGGAAGGTTTTAAGTCGATCATACCATGCTTTTGGAGCTTGCTTAAGTCCGTAAAGAGCCTTTTTAAGTTTGTAAACATGATTTGGTTTTTCAAAATCGATGAAGCCCGGTGGTTGAGCAACATACACTTCTTCATTTATGACTCCGTTTAGAAATGCACTTTTGACGTCCATTTGAAAGAGTTTAAAATTGTGTGCACATGCATATGCAAGTAAGATTCTAATTGACTCGAGCCTAGCAACCGGAGCAAAAGTTTCATCGTAGTCAATGCCTTCTTGTTGGTTATATCCTTGTGCAACTAGCCTAGCTTTGTTTCTAGACACAATTCCATTTTCAATATTTTATTACGAAAGACCCATTTTGTTCCAATTATAGTTTGACTCTTTGGTTGAGGAACTAATGTCCATACATCATTCCTAACAAATTGGTTTAACTCTTCTTGCATTGCAATTACCCAAGACTCATCTTTAATGGCTTCATTAATGTTTTTAGGCTCAATGGTTGACACGAAAAAACGTAGTTGCTTTCATTTTGAACTTTTGACCTTAGTGTTCTTTCGTTAATGTTGCCTATGACACCATCTAATGGATGACTTTTAGATTCTTTGACATTGACAAGTTCTTTGTTTAATAGTTCATCTTCCTTGTCATTACATAAAATCTCTTGACTTTCTATTGCTTGGCTTTCAACTAAGTCATCATCTACCAAAGGTGATGTCTTAGAGGGAGGTGGACTCTCGTCAAATGTTACATTCAACGATTCCTCGACTTTTAAGGTTTCTTTGTTCAAAACAATGTAAGCTTTACTATTTTGTGAATATCCAAGAAATACACCTTCATAAGACTTTGGGTCAAATTTGGTGAGATAATCCTTGGTGTTAAGAATGAAACATTTACTCCCAAACACTCTAAAGTATCCTAATGTAGGTTTTTTACCTTTATATAGTCCATAAGGAGTTTTATTCAAAAATGGTCTAATTAGGACTCGATTTAAAATGTACGTTGATGTGTCAATGGCATTACACCAAAACTTTTGTGGAATGTTTTGTTCATTAAGCATTGTCCTACTCATCTCATGCAATGTCCGGTTTTTATGTTCTACTACACTGTAGAATACTAAACAAGATGGAAACATGAATCCATGTGGTATGTGTGTGGCGTTGGAATTACTATAGAGAGAGAGGGAGAGTGGAACCTTGAGAGAAAAATAGAAAGATTAGATTAGAGTAAAGGAAGGTTCAACCCTCTCCACATGTGGAGAGGGGTATTTATACTTACAACATAAACGCCCACACCCGGGCTGTGGATCAGGCATACAGTGGGTAAAGACCCGTCCTTCTTCCACGGTGTTACTTAAACTAATACTAACTAACTAATATATAAACTAACTACGAGCTAACTTAATGCTATTACAATAATCAGGTGACCGAGACTTTTACAGGAATATTTGTATTCCTAACAATCTCCCTCTAAGCGAGGTCACCTTTGAAATTAAGCTCTTTGGTCTTTAAGCATTCTTTAGTCATTGTAGCTCGTAGGTTCTGATTCTTCACTTGTCTGCACACTTTGTACTTCAAGCAAAACAAACTTGTGATTTGGATTCCTTTGAGTTGTGTGATCTTTGAGCTTCTTTGAGATCATCAGCCATAGTAAATCTCCAAGCTCATCCATAGCAGTATCGCCTTCATGTGATGTAGTGACTTTAGGACCATCATGCTCACACCCTTCTGGATCAGGAGACTTTACATTAGAGATGTGGATCAGGAGACTTTTTCATCAGAGTTGCGGAAACGTTGTTGGTAGTCACTCAACACACTACTACACAAAAGGCTATAAACACCCCTAAATAGAGACTGGTTATATAAAACCCTATTCCTATGACATAAAACTAGCGGGAATGGGAGGAACTTAGATTGGTTTTCTTGAAAAAACCACTTTTCATAATACAAAACGCATAAAAAACTGTGTTTGCGGGTAAAAACTGGTCTTTCTGCACAATAAAAGACACTGGTGTTTAGGTAACAACACGTCTCTATGTATTTATGTTTTAGACACTGTTTTGAAAAGAAAAAAAAAATCAGTGTTAGTATTCTCTATTTTGAACTTCCGAAAATAATGTGCAAATAATTATTTCGAATAAATAGTTGTTTACTTGAATAAAATCTAAAACACACCATAAACACTTATAAAAGAATGCGCAAATAATTATTTAGACAAAATAATCTGTTAAGTTGTTTGACTTTAGATATAATTAAAAGTATAAGGATAATTGTAATTACTTGAGAATCAGTAGGGATATGACCATTGTTTTGAAACTCATGTCGACCGGACCGGGTCAACTGGTTGAGCCGGTTCTGGCAAAAAAAGGGTCATATTAAACCGAGTTTTTAATTCTCGAAACCCAGTTAGACTCTCCGTGTTTTAAGTGACCCGGTTCTCGAAACCCGACTGGGTTTGATTTTTTTAAATAAAACAAGTTAATTATATATATTTGCGACGTAATAGTATTTTTAAATGTTATCTTTGTTGTTAAATATTTTTCTAGGCGCAATATATGGATTAGTCATGATTTATATATATTTCTTTTTCGTATTGTTGAAAAAAAAGTTTTTTTTATATATAGAAAATCGGAGTGACCCGGTGGTCGAACCGGTAACCCGATAACTCAATCGGGTCGATTAAAAACCCAGTTTTCAAAATATCGGATAGTACTCAAAAAGACCCTTTTTCCATTAAATCACCGGCGGGAGTTGAAAAGTTGAATTTTCATCTTAATATTTCATTCCCACTCTAAACAAAACCAAAATTTTCAACTAAAAAAGAACCGTAACTCCCTTTTCCATAAATCATACCATAGCCACCATCACCCCCCATCAGCCTCCGAACCCTAACCCCCATCTTCACAGCCGCTGCCGCTCCACCTCGCCATCGATCTCATCTCGCCTTCTTCCTGAACAACACAAACATTACCCTTCTTCTCGGAAAATACCAAGTAATTTTATATGTATTGATTTCAATTATATAGTTACTGTTAAAACATTACCCCATATGTATTGATTTCAATTATATAGATACTGTAATTTTATATGTATTGATTTCAATTAACGTGTCAGTTATTTTTCTTTGCTTAAAAAGTAAGGCTATTTGACTAAAGGCTGGATGAAAAGTTAATGTAGATACTGTTAAAAGGTTGTCGGGTCGGGTTAAATCGGGTTAAAAAATCTTGTCGGCTGTTTTGACCCGAACCCGATAGTGTTATCGAGTCGGGTTAGGGTTAAAAAATTAATGCTATCGGGTCAACCTGATGAGACCCGGAAATCTTTATTTATTTTTTTCTCCTACTATTTCTAGAATGTGTATGTACTGCAAGATTGAAGATTGATGATAGAAAGGCTTACTGAAGATTGTATTTGATTCACTGCTATGCTACTGGTACTTTGCTTTATTTTTCATTAGTCTTTTTTGCATGGCTACTAGAATGTTATGCTAATGGTGGTAGTGCAATATGATTTTTCACTAGTTTTTTGTTTCAAGAATGTTGTGTCAAGTGTGAATGGCTACTATTAGTCTTTTTGTGTCAAAGAATGTTGTTTTAGTAGCCTGCTGATACTATTAGTTTATTGCTGATACTATTAGTGTACTTAAAATGAATATCTTTGGTGCACATGTTTATTAGTTTATACAATATATGAATTACACATCTGAATGTTCTACATATATATCATATTGCGTGGTTCTATTTTGTGGGTCATATGTTTGATCCGTATTGTTTAACTTTAACACAAGATGTAATTATTATTTTGCACTTGATAACCCGAATCACCTGACCTGACGTAAACCGACCCGAACCCGATAACCCGATTCTTAATTGGGACGGATTGCGGGCCCTTTTAAAAAAATTCAAAACTCGACCCGATAACACCCCTATATGTAAATACCTCAACTTATTTCATTGTAATGACTTTAAAGCAAAGTCACTTGCAGATTTTTTTTTTTTTTTTTTTTTTTTTTTTTTTTAGTGGTTATTTGATTTAGATTATTTCTATAAGATAATCATTCTTAGAATATAGTGTCGAGCACCCGCTAGGAACATGATTGTTTGGACACTTGAAGTTATCCAAATCACTAGAGTATTCTTTACAATTTTCTTCTTAAATAACTCACTAGATGTGCGATGGTTTAATCCTTTCTAGAAATTTTTTTTTTTTTAGATTGCTGATGTTTTTATTTCATTAATTAACGTATAGGTACTTTGGAGTGACGAGAGTCCGTTAGAGAATAAAGAGTTGAACGACATCATTGGTGCATGGTTTACATTGTGGCACGATTAATCCTAGATAACGATGTACAATTATGTTGAATTCTAGTGTTTTTGTTTATCGTTTGTTGAATTATAGTGTTTTAATTCGGATTTTGTCTTATGTTTAGTTGAATTGACGTATTTTCTTAATTTACTTTGTTGATTTCGACATTTGTGCTGTATTTTAATCATTTTATATATATTTGCTTCATTATATATATATATATATATATATATATATATATATATATATATATATATATATATATATATATATATATATATATATATATATATATATATATAGTTCTTTATTAAAAAAATCATTTTTAAAATTTTCCAATTTATTGGAAAATTTCAAAAATAATTTTTTTTTAATAAAATTGATTTCCCAAAAAGACAGGTTTTTAGTTAAAAACATATCTTTTTAATCTATATAAAGATAGGTTAGATGCTTCTATAAAGACAGGTTGTGGGAGAACTGGTGTCAATATATAATAAAAATATGTTTGTTAACTCTATAATGGAGGCTGTTTTTAAGGAGAAAACCAGTGTCGATGCTTCTAATAGAGATAGGTTGCCAAACCGGTTTCTATATGTTTCTATAATGGAGAAATTGATTTATAGAAATCACTCGCGTGTCATATGATAAACATTTTGAGACACGACAAGAGTTTTAAGCTTTGAATCAGATTTCCATCAAAAATACTTTTGTTTGAAAAATTTTACACAATCAATGTGCTCGAAAATTAGTTTGTGAGCACATTGAAAGGTTTTAGCAAAAGTATCCGTCAATCCATATCCTGGAATAAGTTTGATTCAATGTTGAATCGCACCATTGTTGCTTTCCAGTTGTCACTTGATTATTGATCCAAGATGGATCTCACATGTCACCTACCAAGAGCTTGAAAGATGTTCGCTCTAGAAGGATTTCCATCTTCATTGTGAATATTTTCATATCACTCGGATGTTCTTGGCAATACCACAAGGATAATGCGTAGGACTCTAAATATTTTATCTTATTTTCCATACTGTGTGAAACAATAAGCATATTTGGAATGTGTCCTATCAAGATTTATGGATGATCTCATGGCTCTAGACTCAATAGTGCGTTTTGATCCGCTCCTGGAGACTGGGGAGGCGTCTCCTGTTTTAGGTATCAACATGGCTCGCAATGAGCGGTCGATACATTACACAGGGTTCCTCGTGAGAATGAAACAAGCTCTTTTAAGAGAACTTGAGTGGTTGGGAAGTTTAGTGTAGTGCGTCACTGGGTCCATGACGTCTTGTCTTCAATACCGGTGTTATTTTAGTAACCGCCAGTAGATTATGCATTGAACCCGCTTTTTGCCCTAAGGTTGAATATATGGAGGGCTATTTCTTTTCACCCTTTCTCATTACATTCCTTTTTCATTCTTCAACCCCTTCAGTGCTTACCGAGACTTCACCACTAGAACTTTGTTGGGTTTGTTCCAGTCCTAGCTCTATCTCAGTCCTCACTCTTCCCTTTCTATCATTCCTAAGGACTTCAATCATTCCTAAGGACTTCTAATCTATCTAGAGGATTGTCCCTGGGAAGATCCTTCCGATTCTGGTGGATCATGGGAACTCATACCTAACCTTAACCATCCTTATAACTCAGTGCATAAAGATAAATGGTCGGTCTTTGGTATAACTTCCACAAACGCCTTTTGCTCCCCCTCAATATGTGCATCGATATTTGAAAGTCTTTGGCACATATGTGGGAGCCTATTTATTGAGTCAAACAGATCACTTTTGATTATCAGATTTCATATTTTAAATCACATTCTCTCCCCCGATCAAAAATTTCAAATCTTTTGAGATTTTGGATCCCAATTGATTTAAATAAGTTAGAAAACATTTGGGAGAGAAATGCGGTCAATTTTAATATTTTCTAATAAAAGAAACTTTTACTTGCTCCCCCTCAATCTGTGAGGGAGGTTGTTATGTGTCAGATTTGAAGAGTTTGCAAAAGATTCGAAGTTTTAACGAAAACTCTTTAAAAATTTACTCATTCTGATACATAACCATCACAAATCGTTTTGTTGCTTTTATTTTGTACAGAATGTGGAGAGTTTTGATGATACATAAAAGTTTGAGAAAAATCACTCTCCCCCTCAATCAATGACGGATGTTAAAGCTGAAATAAGTGATGTCATTGATTGAGTGAAGAATTTAATCAAAATTTAGATTCAATTTGATTTTCAATCAAAATCTCATGGTACCACCAAGTTTTGCACAAATGCTTCCTGGAAAAATCATAGAAGGGAAAGTATTTGGCGATAAAAAGAAGATTTCTCTTCTTTATCAAGAAATAATGCACTGAAGTGTACATTAGATCGAGGGTGCACGGATGTAAAGTAATCCATGCCCGGATGAACTGCACCCGGTAAAAGGAACAACCGTCTTTTTGGCGACGTGTTTTCCCCATTTTGAAAAACGGGTTGCGATCTGAAGTAATAGCAAGCCATAATTTTGAAGTCCGGGTTGTAGCCTGAAATGACTACAAGCCATAGTTTTGAAGAATATTTCAAGGAACGACATGTTTTTAGAAAAAAAGGCTTTATTTGAAACCGAAAAAACTCTTGCTCAAGCATATGTATGATTTTGTGTCATTATTGAATGACATTTCTAGAATCGTACATAATATTGATTACACAAGAGACATGTCGTGAGAAGAATATTTTTGTATTTTATATGATTTTTCAGATTTTTATGGTTTTTTTTTATAGGTTTTATAATTTTTCTATTTACAAGTTGGTAATATATATATATATATATATATATATATATATATATATATATATATATATATATATATATATATATATATATATATATATATATATATATATATATATATATATAGGATAGGATATACGTATGAGAACTGTAGGAGTTATAAGGATACAAGAAGTAGGCCACAAACTTTATACAGTACAAGTTACAAGACAATCACAACATCCAAAATACACATATGACACAGAACCCCACCACCGAACACATCATTCCATGCGTTGTAGAAGGCGGTAGTCACCAGCTCGAACTCTGCCACCCACGTAGCACTCCAAACTACGGAAGATTCTTCGCAACTTCAATCTCTTGCGGATACCAGCCAAAAATGTCTTGTTCCGTGTCATGTCATGGTCAGTCCAGTGGTT
Organism: Artemisia argyi; assembly: GCA_030686995.1. Taxonomy (NCBI): domain Eukaryota; kingdom Viridiplantae; phylum Streptophyta; class Magnoliopsida; order Asterales; family Asteraceae; genus Artemisia; species Artemisia argyi. The sequence goes on from CM060706.1 coordinate 13,544,502, forward strand.
GGTATATCGTCTAGATCCATAGTCATAAACGTGGTATTCTTTCACTCTGAAGTCCAAAGCCTCTTCAACCATTTGAAAAGTACCATCGCTGAACTTGTGTATTTCATTGAAGCGCAGAACCATAGGAACGTTGTATCTGTCATGAAATACTACAGCCAGAGGAGATTCTATGACTGTAAAATCAGCAACTGGTTCCAGACTATTAACATCCCATAGAGGTCGCGTGAGATTGAGCTGAGATTGGTAGCTTTCTATGCCAAACTGGAAATCTTCGACCCGTTTTCTAATGACGATACCCCTGATCCAATGAAGTACGGAAAACACAAGAGATTTCTTTTCACGAGATGGCAGGTGATGCAGCTTTCCTTGAAAGTGGAGCAGATACAGATCTTCGAAATCATTAGGGCGAAGATGTTTGAAATCACCTTCGGATATGATGTAGTCTTTGAAGTCAGCTCAACGGAGTGTTACACTCTTAAGGTAGTCATATCCATGGATAGGATGAATCTGTATCTTAACCACACTGATGATCTGAAGTGGTGATCGAACAGACTTTCGGTCACTTTGAGCTTGAACTCGATCAATGTAAAATTGCTGCTTCTTTAGCCACCAGTGAGAAATACCCAGAGATGCGGAGATGTCTTAGTCACATTCTTGATCAATCCACATGCTGTCAGGGACAAGCTGTTCCAACCCGACATCAGAATATTGGGCAGCTTTCATCTTGGTAATGGACAAGGCCGACTTGCATTGTCTACTACCAAGCTTAAGATATTCAAGGTCTTTGTTGAAGAAGAATTCTTCTTGGATAGTAACATTTCCAGGATTTCCACCCAAAGGAAGTGGATTGTTGTAGTTATACTTCATAATCCCTTCATCCACAATGTCGTTGAACATCTTGTGACACTCTTCCATTTGGTATTGTAGATGATTTACATCCTGATGAAATGCTTTGACAATGTTGAATGCCGGTCCTTCCAGGTCTTTCTGAGTAAGCCTTGATAGACCACGCTTCTTACAGAACCATGTGATGAACATCTCCATATCACCTGTTTGTGAAAGCAGAGAGTCTTCAGAAGGAGGAACGAAGCTGGTGGTGATAGCATTGATCCAGTTGTTGTCATGGGTTGGCTGATCAGAAGAAGGAATTGTCCAGTCAGGTTCAGGTGATTGTGATTGCTTGTCATCGGGCTTCCACCATGTCTCTTTGTCAGCTTTAGTTAAGAGAACAGGTGGTGGGTAATTAGAGTCACTCCGGGTGAATGATTTCCACCACTGTCTTCCAGGGATATGAGACGTAGAGGCATCATCTTCATCGTCATCGAAAGAATCAGTATGCTGAGGAATGACAGATGCTTCATTGAAGACAAGATCATCATTGACATGAGATGCAATAGATGTTGCACCAACGTCAATGGTGGTCCACGCAACATACTTAACTTGTTTGGCCTGTTTGGAAGGTGCTGACTTGGATGACTTGTCAGTTTGTTGTTTTTGTGATGGTGATGAGGTGGGTTGTGATGGTTTAGTAGAAGCATGAGACCCGCCAGGTAGAGAAGGAGTGCCTGATGGACCAGATGCCCCAGCAGGTGGAGGAGGTGATCCAGATGGTGGCCTGGGATGACCCTGACACCTCTGTTTTCTTTTTCTTTCAATTTCCATGTCTCTGGCATGTTCCTCAGCGTCATCTTGTCTGATGGAGGCTTCTAATGCATCATACAATTTGACATGTGCATCATGTCCTGTATGTTGACCTTTTTCGTACATGCTGTGCTGCAAGATTACTTTCATATCATTGATGGGTAGGTCTTTGAATCTGGATCTGAGGGGAGCTTCAAGAGCAATGCTGACCGCTTCAGCTACCTGTTCGTTGATTGCCTGAGATACTTGTCATTCAAGGTCAAGATGCTCCAACTTGTACAATCTGCTGCCGTGATTAGTAATCGTTTTTGGCAGATCAAGATTCACTAATTTTTGAATTACGGAGGCATGCTTATCCAACTTCTCATGGATGGTGAGGTTATCTTGAATAATATCAGCTGTCATGCCAGCTAATGTATTCAAATCCAGTTTCTTCTCAGTGGTAGCAGGAGTGGCAGATTCAGTCAATTTCTCTTGAGTTACAGCAGCTTGTGGGGTGTCAGTGTTGTCAGGACCTGCAGTAGGAATTGGTGCAGACCTGGTAGGAGTGGTGGAATTGTCTTGCTCAATAGGCACGTCAATCATCGAAACAACTTCTTCTCGCTCATCACCAGACTTGTCACCTTCAGCATCATCCGGCTTATCCACGAGGAATTGATCTCCAAAAGTATCAAGATTCTTATACGATGCCAGGGTTCCAATAGAGCTGTCAGGTTCCACGGCGAGCTTAGGATCATCAGTCTTCAGTTTGAAATTACCTTGTAGATCGGGATAAGCAGTGGATACAAATTCGTCATCGAGTGGGTCAATTGGTGGTACAGACTCAACAGCTTTATCCCGCACAGGTTGGTTACTGGTGACATCTTGTGTAGCCAAGTTAGAGTCATCACTCTTGATAGCTGAGCTGGTATCAATCTCTGATCCGCTTGTGTTAGCAGGTTGCCCAAGACTTGGTGATGAAGCTTTGTCAGGAGACATTTTGGCAGATGAGGATGTTGGTGATCGCCTTTTGAGGATATACTTAGAGCTGGTCGATTTGGAGGCAGGAGATGATATTTTCAACAAAGTGTGTGCAGCCAGCTCTTCCTTGGCAACATCCTTGCCTTTTCCTACCACATGCTGGAGTTGTGATGTCTTGTCTGACACAGGTTCTCTGATGCTGACACCACTGACTGGAGGCATAGGTGGCATGTATACATCCTTCAAACTTTCAGTAGTTGCCATTCGAACCATTTCTTCTTCTGTGAGAGGCAACAGTGTGGTGCTCGGTGCTACTTTAGGATCATGAATACTTGGTAGGATATTCTTGGAGCTGGTTCTTTTTCCCCCTGTGGTGCGCTTCACCCATTTAGTTCCTTCAGAAGACGCAGCTGAGGTTGTTACACCCTTGCGTTTCTTGGATGCGGTTCTTTCAGACTTAGTGGATAGGGAGGGCTCATTAGCAGATGCTTCCCGACTTGTCTTCAGAAGTTTGAGATAGTCCTCATAATACGGTGCAGTCAGTATATCCCGAGTGAGTAAAGCAGTGGGAATGTCCATGCCGAATATTATCTCGCTTGTACTCTTTGCATCATACTTGAGGAACCCAACCGGATGTTCATCTGTGGGTTGATGAAGAGGAGATTCATCTCTGGGGTGGAATTTAAGAGATCGTTGAAGGCTTAATATGATCAACTTAGTGAAGCGAATGCTTGGAATCAGGAGCTTGGCTGATCGTTTCTTAACATCTTTGTTTATTTCAAGATTTGCCTTATCGACCAAGAATGAATGAATAGACTGACTAAATTCCTCCCAGATCCGTTCAGCAAAGTTGATGTTCTTCCCATTAACAATGCCCTAGAGAATTTATAGAGATGGAGCTCTAAGTCTTTCATACCCAGATGTTTTGCCCGTCAGACATAAGTTGATAAGACTTGCAATGGCTCTCCATGGCTGATAGAGGTCATGGGTGATAACAGTGGAAAGCGTAAAGACCAGAGTGGGGTACCCAAGTTCATTGACAAAGTCAATTAGAGTAGGAGGATTAGGTGGGGGAGTGTATTCTACATTGTCACCCGTTGGTAGTATCTGCAGTGCGCTACCAAGAGTTTCCATTGTGATGTTCACCCAATGTTCATCCAACTGACACTTGTATGTGTTGGTAGCTCTATCATGGCAGATAGTGTTCCAGAATTGCTGAATATATATGGATGGGATCGTGGAGGATGCGGTGAAGGCATTGAAGAATGTGGTGTTTTTCAGTATTTCCAGGGCCATTCTGAATATGGGATGATTCTGAGGTCTATTTGTCTTAACATAGCAGTTACTCTTTCCAATAGCTACCCACTTGTCGAATGGAAGAATGTCGTTGTCAGAACGAACAGGTGGAGCCAATGGTCCTTCGATAATAGGTTCTGCCATAATAGCTGCATTTGACACAAATTACCAAAGAAAGCGAACACATGTGACAGTGAGTGTAACACCCCCAAAATACCGCAGCGGAAGACTGTGTCACAGGGGTGCTACTTCATAATACAAAGTACAAGTTATAGAAAACGAACTCTAAATGAGACGTTTTGAAAAGTTACCATTCGATTAATGAATTCAAAGTTACAAACATGAGATTCCAAAGTATGATACATAAATGTATACAAGTGTTTTGAGTGGTAAATGATAAAAGCGTAAGTCTTCAGAATATGCAGCTTGACTCTAAGTTCCACGCACTAGCTATCGCCTTATAGACCTGAGATAACATGCTAAAGTGTCAACACAATGGTTGGTGAGTTCATAGAGTTTGTCTTAAAACAGTTGAAAAAGCCTTAAAGAATGATCACACAGCAAAGGCATCGTGAATCCACTCAGTTACAAGTCCCGCCATAAGAGACTTGTAACCTGTGTGTTCACAACCCACTGCTAACATATATAGTATGAATAAGACATGTATAAGTTCGTCAAGACAATTTAAGCAATTAGAAGTGAGTCTCTACTTCATCTCCGAAGACCTCACTTTTATGATGTATCCAACATTCGCAAATGTTAGGATGTATCAAAGACAACTGGGAGTCAATTCCCAAAGACAACTGGGAGCCACTTCCCAAAGACAACTGGGAGTCAATTCCCAAAGACAACTACTAGTCAATAAATAGAATAACGCAATTAAGTATAACGCAGTCATGTATGTAAGCAATCAAGTATAACACAGTCAAGTATAGACGTTTTGAGTATTTGTACAAGTAAACAAGTAGTTGAGCATGTATCCCCCCCAATAGTTAAAACAAGTACGAAAAGTAGGGGCTATGACTCACCTTAAGTCTATGTAATGAGAAATGAAAGTGGTAGTCGAATCGCGAAAGTCTCTAAGAACAGCCTATAATAGAACGTTGCGACTTAGGTTTGGAGTAACGTCTAAGAATACGACGAATTGCCTATATATGTCTTGCATAATGTTCATGATGTAGTACTTAGTATATAGTGTAAGTCTTTGAATATAAGTGGTCTATGAAACATGTATAGGTTGTAAATCTCTTACTACCGTTCGGGCCGACATAATTCAGAAGTCATGGAGTAAACGTTCGAGGAGCCAGGACACTTTAACTCGTAAATCCACAACTCGTCTCGACGGCTTACTCAATGAACTCCTCACATGAGGCTCCCTACTATTGTAGTATTCGATAACATATATATATATAAGCTTTGATCTTTAATAGTTATATGGTCTTTAGCCGTGGCTTTGCCGTGACCTTGGTCATCGTTACCATGGTCTTGAGACTCAACCTTGGCTTTAGCCATGGTTGTGGTCTTGGCTTTAGGTCATTAGACCTCTTGGTCTCATCTAAATATAATCATTATATAGTAACTTTGGTCTAAAAATGGGCTGTTAAGAATTTGAAGAAATTTATCACTCAGAAAGCATTTTCAGGTCTCGAGCTTCTTTACTCCTGAACGAAAACGTCGTTCCGGACAACTTTTGTGTTTTAACTTTTTGATGAATCGGACCAGAAGTGGGACTTTCAAAATCATAATTTGATCAGAATGCAATTTAGGCAGTTTTGCCGTTTTGGTTTCGCTAACTTCAAACAGTCATAACTTTTGACTCGTGTACTCGTTTTGGGTGATTCAAATTGCTATGTTTTCCTTGTTAAGTCCTCTTTAACAGTAAGTAAGTGTCAAATATCAAAGTTATACTATTGTGGTCGTGGTTTTCCATAAAAATCACTAGTTTGCTTGTTTGCTTGTCATAAGTTAACATATGTATACCAATACTCGTTTTATCCATTTTTAAACATCATGAACACAATACAAAGACCATATATAGCATGAAAGAAACATAATAAGCATGAAATGATATTGAGCAAGAAAGTGTATAAGGGTTTGCTTACAACTTTTGGCTTTCTAAAGAAAGGAAGTCAAGTATAGAACTAGGACACTAAACCTAAGCTTGTAAACCCTTCACCATAACTCTTGTAACCCTTGCTAGCCTTGATCTAACCCTTGTGAAAACCATTTAACTTCAGCCCTAGTAACCTTGTGTAGCTCCTAATTCAACCATGGAATCACCAAACAAACTTAAGAACTAGGTAGAGAATACTAAGACCTTGAACTTTGGTATGTAATTTGTAACTTGAAGATCAAAGATGATGAAGCTATGGAATTATGTTAGGAAGTTTTAAATGGTGATGAAAAGAATGAAGAGATGAGTTTCCTTTTATAGTGCAAGTGAGGAGGTTAGCTAGTACTTACTTGTGGTTAAAATTGGAACACATGAAGTATAATGAACTAATGGTTAAAAACTAAACACATCTATGCATACTTGGTTGTTCTTAGACCATATACTTTCCTAGGCTCATTATCAAGCCACCAAGGCCACCACATACACGTTCATGGACAAGGGGAAGGGACTAGGTGGATGAATCTTGGCCTTATATAAGTTACGTAGTGAGTTTTGGTCCCGTTAATCGCTAACCGTAAATGATTAAGCCACGAAACGTAAAACCGGGTATCCTAAAAATATGAAACTTATAAATATGGTTAAACATGTCAATATAGTCCATAATAAAATATAAAATGAGTGGTAGGTTCTATCGGGTGCGAAAACCCTGCTAAAAACTGGAAACACGGGTCTAAAACGCGCAATTCGCGTAAAACGCTGAACTGAAAAACGTAAAATTCCGAAACTTTTGGAATTGTCATAAAATGATAGAAAATCATATTTCTATTGTTTATAATGTTTTATGGATATATCGGGATGCTGGAAGGACGTTTAAACCTAAAAGTAAATCTCGGACACGGCTTTGTGATTTTTGCAGAAATGATCCGACGAGCGTCAAACTCTCGGATTATCGTTAAAATAGTTTAACTTACGAGAAAATGAAATAAAAATTTTTGAGATGAATAGTAAAAAGTGAATAGTAAAAAGTGAATAGTAAAAGTGAATAGTAAAAAGTGAATAGTGAAATTTTCGGGAATAAAAGTTAACCTGAAATTGCGAATTGTTACAGTCTCTACCCCTTAAGGAGAACTTCGTCCCGAAGTTCAGTTGATGTTAACTACTTATGGTGTGTCTAAGAGAATTTGGGATCTCTAATATAGTGGTGTTCACTCTGATTCGTCTAAGATTCTGGTTAAGGAGTTGTATCGGCTACAATTAAGCCCACTTATTTATAACACATTACTTACATAAAGGAGCGTCCAAATTTATGTAAGTAAGGTCTCATAAACTTATGGTTCGGTGATTTACAATTTCTTTATTTAACTGAAGAGGCGTCCCAATCCATTTAAATAAGGAGATTCTAAAACATCCTACTTAAGAATTTCCGACACAAAATCCGCCTTCTAAGGCCGATAGTAAGATAATCAAGCCATCAAATCCCTAAAGCTAAGCAATAATATTATTTAACTCAAATCTTGTGTCTAATCAAACAAGAACTGTCACAAGATCAAGTTAACTAATTAGTTATTACTGAGCTCCATGTTTTTAATAACTCGACGAATCTCTGGGGCTCCTTATAATACTAAAGTCACATCATCTAACAGCGTGGAACTAAGCAAACTTCTAACCAAAAAGCATATGTGTATGTATTGTGTGTAAGGCAAATAAAGAGGAAGGTCCCAACGTATATAGCAGTTATAGTCTAGGCACTAAATGCAACCTAGTTCTCTATAACCAAGGCTCTGGTACCAATCTGTAACACCCCCAAAATACCGCAGCGGAAGACTGTGTCACAGGGGTGCTACTTCATAATACAAAGTACAAGTTATAGAAAACGAACTCTAAATGAGACGTTTTGAAAAGTTACCATTCGATTAATGAATTCAAAGTTACAAACATGAGATTCCAAAGTATGATACATAAATGTATACAAGTGTTTTGAGTGGTAAATGATAAAAGCGTAAGTCTTCAGAATATGCAGCTTGACTCTAAGTTCCACGCACTAGCTATCGCCTTATAGACCTGAGATAACATGCTAAAGTGTCAACACAATGGTTGGTGAGTTCATAGAGTTTGTCTTAAAACAGTTGAAAAAGCCTTAAAGAATGATCACACAGCAAAGGCATCGTGAATCCACTCAGTTACAAGTCCCGCCATAAGAGACTTGTAACCTGTGTGTTCACAACCCACTGCTAACATATATAGTATGAATAAGACATGTATAAGTTCGTCAAGACAATTTAAGCAATTAGAAGTGAGTCTCTACTTCATCTCCGAAGACCTCACTTTTATGATGTATCCAACATTCGCAAATGTTAGGATGTATCAAAGACAACTGGGAGTCAATTCCCAAAGACAACTGGGAGCCACTTCCCAAAGACAACTGGGAGTCAATTCCCAAAGACAACTACTAGTCAATAAATAGAATAACGCAATTAAGTATAACGCAGTCATGTATGTAAGCAATCAAGTATAACACAGTCAAGTATAGACGTTTTGAGTATTTGTACAAGTAAACAAGTAGTTGAGCATGTATCCCCCCCCCCCCAATAGTTAAAACAAGTACGAAAAGTAGGGGCTATGACTCACCTTAAGTCTATGTAATGAGAAATGAAAGTGGTAGTCGAATCGCGAAAGTCTCTAAGAACAGCCTATAATAGAACGTTGCGACTTAGGTTTGGAGTAACGTCTAAGAATACGACGAATTGCCTATATATGTCTTGCATAATGTTCATGATGTAGTACTTAGTATATAGTGTAAGTCTTTGAATATAAGTGGTCTATGAAACATGTATAGGTTGTAAATCTCTTACTACCGTTCGGGCCGACATAATTCAGAAGTCATGGAGTAAACGTTCGAGGAGCCAGGACACTTTAACTCGTAAATCCACAACTCGTCTCGACGGCTTACTCAATGAACTCCTCACATGAGGCTCCCTACTATTGTAGTATTCGATAACATATATATATATATAAGCTTTGATCTTTAATAGTTATATGGTCTTTAGCCGTGGCTTTGCCGTGACCTTGGTCATCGTTACCATGGTCTTGAGACTCAACCTTGGCTTTAGCCATGGTTGTGGTCTTGGCTTTAGGTCATTAGACCTCTTGGTCTCATCTAAATATAATCATTATATAGTAACTTTGGTCTAAAAATGGGCTGTTAAGAATTTGAAGAAATTTATCACTCAGAAAGCATTTTCAGGTCTCGAGCTTCTTTGCTCCTGAACGAAAACGTCGTTCCGGACAACTTTTGTGTTTTAACTTTTTGATGAATCGGACCAGAAGTGGGACTTTCAAAATCATAATTTGATCAGAATGCAATTTAGGCAGTTTTGCCGTTTTGGTTTCGCTAACTTCAAACAGTCATAACTTTTGACTCGTGTACTCGTTTTGGGTGATTCAAATTGCTATGTTTTCCTTGTTAAGTCCTCTTTAACAGTAAGTAAGTGTCAAATATCAAAGTTATACTATTGTGGTCGTGGTTTTCCATAAAAATCACTAGTTTGCTTGTTTGCTTGTCATAAGTTAACATATGTATACCAATACTCGTTTTATCCATTTTTAAACATCATGAACACAATACAAAGACCATATATAGCATGAAAGAAACATAATAAGCATGAAATGATATTGAGCAAGAAAGTGTATAAGGGTTTGCTTACAACTTTTGGCTTTCTAAAGAAAGGAAGTCAAGTATAGAACTAGGACACTAAACCTAAGCTTGTAAACCCTTCACCATAACTCTTGTAACCCTTGCTAGCCTTGATCTAACCCTTGTGAAAACCATTTAACTTCAGCCCTAGTAACCTTGTGTAGCTCCTAATTCAACCATGGAATCACCAAACAAACTTAAGAACTAGGTAGAGAATACTAAGACCTTGAACTTTGGTATGTAATTTGTAACTTGAAGATCAAAGATGATGAAGCTATGGAATTATGTTAGGAAGTTTTAAATGGTGATGAAAAGAATGAAGAGATGAGTTTCCTTTTATAGTGCAAGTGAGGAGGTTAGCTAGTACTTACTTGTGGTTAAAATTGGAACACATGAAGTATAATGAACTAATGGTTAAAAACTAAACACATCTATGCATACTTGGTTGTTCTTAGACCATATACTTTCCTAGGCTCATTATCAAGCCACCAAGGCCACCACATACACGTTCATGGACAAGGGGAAGGGACTAGGTGGATGAATCTTGGCCTTATATAAGTTACGTAGTGAGTTTTGGTCCCGTTAATCGCTAACCGTAAATGATTAAGCCACGAAACGTAAAACCGGGTATCCTAAAAATATGAAACTTATAAATATGGTTAAACATGTCAATATAGTCCATAATAAAATATAAAATGAGTGGTAGGTTCTATCGGGTGCGAAAACCCTGCTAAAAACTGGAAACACGGGTCTAAAACGCGCAATTCGCGTAAAACGCTGAACTGAAAAACGTAAAATTCCGAAACTTTTGGAATTGTCATAAAATGATAGAAAATCATATTTCTATTGTTTATAATGTTTTATGGATATATCGGGATGCTGGAAGGACGTTTAAACCTAAAAGTAAATCTCGGACACGGCTTTGTGATTTTTGCAGAAATGATCCGACGAGCGTCAAACTCTCGGATTATCGTTAAAATAGTTTAACTTACGAGAAAATGAAATAAAAATTTTTGAGATGAATAGTAAAAAGTGAATAGTAAAAAGTGAATAGTAAAAGTGAATAGTAAAAAGTGAATAGTGAAATTTTCGGGAATAAAAGTTAACCTGAAATTGCGAATTGTTACAGTCTCTACCCCTTAAGGAGAACTTCGTCCCGAAGTTCAGTTGATGTTAACTACTTATGGTGTGTCTAAGAGAATTTGGGATCTCTAATATAGTGGTGTTCACTCTGATTCGTCTAAGATTCTGGTTAAGGAGTTGTATCGGCTACAATTAAGCCCACTTATTTATAACACATTACTTACATAAAGGAGCGTCCAAATTTATGTAAGTAAGGTCTCATAAACTTATGGTTCGGTGATTTACAATTTCTTTATTTAACTGAAGAGGCGTCCCAATCCATTTAAATAAGGAGATTCTAAAACATCCTACTTAAGAATTTCCGACACAAAATCCGCCTTCTGAGGCCGATAGTAAGATAATCAAGCCATCAAATCCCTAAAGCTAAGCAATAATATTATTTAACTCAAATCTTGTGTCTAATCAAACAAGAACTGTCACAAGATCAAGTTAACTAATTAGTTATTACTGAGCTCCATGTTTTTAATAACTCGACGAATCTCTGGGGCTCCTTATAATACTAAAGTCACATCATCTAACAGCGTGGAACTAAGCAAACTTCTAACCAAAAAGCATATGTGTATGTATTGTGTGTAAGGCAAATAAAGAGGAAGGTCCCAACGTATATAGCAGTTATAGTCTAGGCACTAAATGCAACCTAGTTCTCTATAACCAAGGCTCTGGTACCAATCTGTAACACCCCCAAAATACCGCAGCGGAAGACTGTGTCACAGGGGTGCTACTTCATAATACAAAGTACAAGTTATAGAAAACGAACTCTAAATGAGACGTTTTGAAAAGTTACCATTCGATTAATGAATTCAAAGTTACAAACATGAGATTCCAAAGTATGATACATAAATGTATACAAGTGTTTTGAGTGGTAAATGATAAAAGCGTAAGTCTTCAGAATATGCAGCTTGACTCTAAGTTCCACGCACTAGCTATCGCCTTATAGACCTGAGATAACATGCTAAAGTGTCAACACAATGGTTGGTGAGTTCATAGAGTTTGTCTTAAAACAGTTGAAAAAGCCTTAAAGAATGATCACACAGCAAAGGCATCGTGAATCCACTCAGTTACAAGTCCCGCCATAAGAGACTTGTAACCTGTGTGTTCACAACCCACTGCTAACATATATAGTATGAATAAGACATGTATAAGTTCGTCAAGACAATTTAAGCAATTAGAAGTGAGTCTCTACTTCATCTCCGAAGACCTCACTTTTATGATGTATCCAACATTCGCAAATGTTAGGATGTATCAAAGACAACTGGGAGTCAATTCCCAAAGACAACTGGGAGCCACTTCCCAAAGACAACTGGGAGTCAATTCCTAAAGACAACTACTAGTCAATAAATAGAATAACGCAATTAAGTATAACGCAGTCATGTATGTAAGCAATCAAGTATAACACAGTCAAGTATAGACGTTTTGAGTATTTGTACAAGTAAACAAGTAGTTGAGCATGTATCCCCCCCCCAATAGTTAAAACAAGTACGAAAAGTAGGGGCTATGACTCACCTTAAGTCTATGTAATGAGAAATGAAAGTGGTAGTCGAATCGCGAAAGTCTCTAAGAACAGCCTATAATAGAACGTTGCGACTTAGGTTTGGAGTAACGTCTAAGAATACGACGAATTGCCTATATATGTCTTGCATAATGTTCATGATGTAGTACTTAGTATATAGTGTAAGTCTTTGAATATAAGTGGTCTATGAAACATGTATAGGTTGTAAATCTCTTACTACCGTTCGGGCCGACATAATTCAGAAGTCATGGAGTAAACGTTCGAGGAGCCAGGACACTTTAACTCGTAAATCCACAACTCGTCTCGACGGCTTACTCAATGAACTCCTCACATGAGGCTCCCTACTATTGTAGTATTCGATAACATATATATATATATAAGCTTTGATCTTTAATAGTTATATGGTCTTTAGCCGTGGCTTTGCCGTGACCTTGGTCATCGTTACCATGGTCTTGAGACTCAACCTTGGCTTTAGCCATGGTTGTGGTCTTGGCTTTAGGTCATTAGACCTCTTGGTCTCATCTAAATATAATCATTATATAGTAACTTTGGTCTAAAAATGGGCTGTTAAGAATTTGAAGAAATTTATCACTCAGAAAGCATTTTCAGGTCTCGAGCTTCTTTGCTCCTGAACGAAAACGTCGTTCCGGACAACTTTTGTGTTTTAACTTTTTGATGAATCGGACCAGAAGTGGGACTTTCAAAATCATAATTTGATCAGAATGCAATTTAGGCAGTTTTGCCGTTTTGGTTTCGCTAACTTCAAACAGTCATAACTTTTGACTCGTGTACTCATTTTGGGTGATTCAAATTGCTATGTTTTCCTTGTTAAGTCCTCTTTAACAGTAAGTAAGTGTCAAATATCAAAGTTATACTATTGTGGTCGTGGTTTTCCATAAAAATCACTAGTTTGCTTGTTTGCTTGTCATAAGTTAACATATGTATACCAATACTCGTTTTATCCATTTTTAAACATCATGAACACAATACAAAGACCATATATAGCATGAAAGAAACATAATAAGCATGAAATGATATTGAGCAAGAAAGTGTATAAGGGTTTGCTTACAACTTTTGGCTTTCTAAAGAAAGGAAGTCAAGTATAGAACTAGGACACTAAACCTAAGCTTGTAAACCCTTCACCATAACTCTTGTAACCCTTGCTAGCCTTGATCTAACCCTTGTGAAAACCATTTAACTTCAGCCCTAGTAACCTTGTGTAGCTCCTAATTCAACCATGGAATCACCAAACAAACTTAAGAACTAGGTAGAGAATACTAAGACCTTGAACTTTGGTATGTAATTTGTAACTTGAAGATCAAAGATGATGAAGCTATGGAATTATGTTAGGAAGTTTTAAATGGTGATGAAAAGAATGAAGAGATGAGTTTCCTTTTATAGTGCAAGTGAGGAGGTTAGCTAGTACTTACTTGTGGTTAAAATTGGAACACATGAAGTATAATGAACTAATGGTTAAAAACTAAACACATCTATGCATACTTGGTTGTTCTTAGACCATATACTTTCCTAGGCTCATTATCAAGCCACCAAGGCCACCACATACACGTTCATGGACAAGGGGAAGGGACTAGGTGGATGAATCTTGGCCTTATATAAGTTACGTAGTGAGTTTTGGTCCCGTTAATCGCTAACCGTAAATGATTAAGCCACGAAACGTAAAACCGGGTATCCTAAAAATATGAAACTTATAAATATGGTTAAACATGTCAATATAGTCCATAATAAAATATAAAATGAGTGGTAGGTTCTATCGGGTGCGAAAACCCTGCTAAAAACTGGAAACACGGGTCTAAAACGCGCAATTCGCGTAAAACGCTGAACTGAAAAACGTAAAATTCCGAAACTTTTGGAATTGTCATAAAATGATAGAAAATCATATTTCTATTGTTTATAATGTTTTATGGATATATCGGGATGCTGGAAGGACGTTTAAACCTAATAGTAAATCTCGGACACGGCTTTGTGATTTTTGCAGAAATGATCCGACGAGCGTCAAACTCTCGGATTATCGTTAAAATAGTTTAACTTACGAGAAAATGAAATAAAAATTTTTGAGATGAATAGTAAAAAGTGAATAGTAAAAGTGAATAGTAAAAGTGAATAGTAAAAAGTGAATAGTGAAATTTTCGGGAATAAAAGTTAACCTGAAATTGCGAATTGTTACAGTGAGTGTTAGTAACTAGAGAAACCATAGCACCACATGGCAAGGAGATACTATCAAGACCAAGAACCATGAGAGAACAAAGGTAAGCACTCATGAGGGATATCATACATCACATAGAATTATAATAAAGACAGACAGGAATGAGGGCCATAAGGTCATACCAAGCAAGGCAGAGACAATTAGACAATAGTTCATTTACATACAAGCAGTGCACAACTAGTTAGAGAGAACATAGAGTGACATAATTGTAGTGAGACAGAAACTCAATGTCTGACAATAGCAGGTAAGACAAACAGCACGGTAAGTGAGTCAAAAGAACACTCAGCAATAGCTAAACGCAGGACCATTAAGCCTCAGGGCAGGATACTCGCAAAATAAGAAACCCACAAAACGAGTTAACCGCAAACCGGGTTAAACGCAAATCGAGTTAATCGCAAAGTGAGTCAACCTCCAGGTGAGATAACCGCAAAGCAAGTTAACCGCAACAAGTCAAATTAAACGCAACCAAATGAGTAGCAAAACATGGTAAATGCACAGCAAGTTAAACGCAAGCTCAGTTAACCGCAAAGCAAATTACCGCAGTCACAGTCATAATTAAACGCAATCAATTGAATCGCAAAACGAGATAACCTCATATCACATTAAACGCAACCAATTTAGTTGCAAGACATGGTAAACGCACAGCAAGTTAAACGCAAGTTCAGTTAACCACAAAGCTAATTAATCGCAGTCACAATCAAAAGAGAAACACGCAACCAGGATAATACGATAACCGCAATCACGTGCTCACACTAACCGCAATCAAGAACCTACGCTAACCGCAATCAAGAACCTATGCTAACCGCAAATAAGAATACCCTTCACACTCCGTCATATTCCATCAGATCTTATAGTGACTACCATAGATAACTACAAGATCAATCAACCTAAGTACAACCATTATCAAAACAACAAACCAAGTCCCTACCCGACACCTAAGGTACTTGAATTGGTATTTCAACTCTAAACGCAACTCTAACAAACCAAAATCTCACACTTTCATCAATGAATATCACAAATTAATAGATAACGAACAGCTAAACGCAGTAAGGAACAAGCATGATCTAACCTATTGTCTAAACGCAATCACACGAGATTTCAAGCAAAGCGTATCCCCACCTAAAATAACGCAACACGTGAGTACATGAAATCATGGAAAGATATAACATATGTGTAGAGTGAAACACTTAACATACCAAGAAATAAACAACAAGGGAAGCAATCAAGTCCAATCGCAAAAAAAAATGTGCAGTGATCGAGAGTATGTGAGTATATAGCAAGAGGTGTCGAGGTTAACTTTTAATCGCAAGAATAACCACATATATATATGATGGGATACACTTAGCTATAATGACACAATCAGTCCTCGTACTTCACTACCTCAATTTAGACAATGATACATGCGTACAAGATTGGTCCCTGAAGTTATGAATGATACACAAGTGATGAGAAAGTCTTCAGGATGCACAGATAATACCATGAGGCTAGGTATGAGAAACAACAGACTACCTAAAGCAGCACATAGCACGAAGAGCAAGCATATAGACACAATGTGCAGTAAGTAAATATACACAGAAAGATGGCATGAAAAGAGAATGAATGTAAAACAAACAATACATATATGTACACAAACTACTGACATAAAGCATACACAGGGAATAAATCAGTAGGTGAAAAGTGAAATACGAGTCCTGAAAAGAGTTAGTCAGGAGTCCACATGATATCATCTCACATGTGAGTAAACATGTCTCCAGACGTGGGAGATGTCTGTGTCTTTAGTTGCTACACATAGGTTTTATTGGACCTGTTGTGTAAACCCTTTGAAGAACCAGTGTCTATGGTACACACATGTGACCATTTGTAACCATTCATCATGAATTTCCTTCCAGTTGGTACCCATATACAAGAAGATCTAAGTTTATATGGTATTTCATGCATAGTGACATTCTTGTGGTGAGTGGTTAGGTTTTCATATTTCCTTGGTCTATGCCTCAAAGGTATTACAGGTTTGTAACCATTTGATTTATGAATTTTAGGTTTTGAGCACACAAACTTAATCAATGCACGTTTTTTATCTATTTGAGAGACACATCGAGTTTTCGAGAATTTAAGTCTTTCAGACATAAAAGCATTTGGTTGTCTAATGGTAGATTGATTACCAACAGTTTTCAACACTGGTTTTCCCAAGATAGATGGTTTTGAAAGATTAAGGCTCGTTTGACTCATTGAAACATGACTTGGCACGATGTGTGCACCAGGAATTTTAGAACATGAGGTTAGACTTTGAGCAGTGAGATCATTGTGTTCAGTAAACTGTGGAGTGGTCAGACTGAAATTCTTAGCTTTTATTTCTTTGATTGAATCACACAGTTCTTTATATTTTACTTTCAGAGTCTCATTTTCCATACGTAATTTAGCCATTTTGCATTCAGTTTCATAATTATCGTGTTTCCATTTGGCATCATTACGTTGCTCATACATCTTGATCTGATTTTTAAGGTTGTTGATAGTTGAGTCCTTGTCTTGCAGCTGAGTTTTCAGATTGTTTATCATAAAATATTCATTAAGATCAGGCAATTCCGGATTTAAACACGGTTTGCAGTTTTGAAAACATTCTTCTTTTTGTTGTATTTCAATTTCAAGTTCAATGCAATGTTTTTGTAATTGTGAGAACCTTTTTTGAAGTTGATTAAATGTCTCTTTTTCAACCATGCTCTGGTCCATTGTCTTAGAAAACTCAACTTTGAGGCAAGGACTTTCATCGTACAGATCATTTTTACTTACATCATACAGATCATTTTCTCCCCCTTTATAACACATATTTGTTGAGTTAGAGGAGAGAAACAAACTATCAGTCTTTTTCAACAGATTTGTGTTATAACAAAGATTAATTTGATCTGTATGATGACATACATTAGGGAGTGTTTTGTGTTGAACAATTGATGATACCTCATTGCTTGAGTCCGGTGTGAGTGTGTTCTCCATAGTATGGGTCACCAACTTGACAGAAGTGACAATCTTATCATCTTCTGAATCCATGCATTCAGTGTTGACAGACTTAGCATCCACTGTTAAACCCAAACGATCACTTGATTGTCCACTATGTGTCTCAGCCCTGTCATCATACACTGGTTTATGTTTTGCCCTTTTCTCGATGTACTCCTTAACCTTATCCAAGTGTTGGAGTAGCATATCTCTGTAGGTATCAACATCTATGTTTGTGTGGTCAGCAAAGCACTTCATAGTCATCTGACTATCGCAATCATAGATCATGGAGGATTTTGAGTTAATGAAGCTATGCAGTTGTTTGCTGAGCACACATAGGGCAGCTGAGGATCCCTCAATAGTTGTTTCTTTTCGGTCCAATTGTTGTCGTAATTGATCCAAATTCAAGATCATGATGTCTATGAATGTTTGAACATCTTGACCGAAAAGTGTTATGAATGCACGTTCAAATCCCATTATGAATCCATTACCCTTTAACAGCACAGACAGATGTGACTGAAGTGTTTGAAAGCATTCAATGTGACATTCTCTTGCCAATTCAAGCAATTTTTTTGATTGAGGAGTCACATTCTCTTGAGGGTCCGAACATGATTGTACACTTGAGTCATCATACGATACTGGTCCATCCATTTGTAAATGCCAACACTCAGGATATAGTAACTAAACCCAAACAAGTAGCAAAATGTGGGTAATCACAGGACTGAGATTACCATATATGAGAACCAAACTAAACTCAGGTGAGTTAGTCGCAATCTAGGAGCAAACCGCAAGTTAGGAGATAACCGCAAATTTGGAGATAAACGCAGAAGAGAGTAAAATGCAGGAGCTAATCTCAGGCACGGAGCAAACCGCGGAATACCCAAACCGCATGAGCTAATCTCAGGCACGGAACAAACCGCAGAATACCCAAACCGCAAGATAAGCTAACCACACAGAACTAACCGCAGACCACTTAACAGCAGGAAGCTAACCACAATGAACTAACTGCAGACCACTTAACCGCAGGAGCTAATCGCAGAGACAAAAGTCCAAAACTGTCACTTTCCTTGCGATTTGTTTGTATTCCCAAAATAGTAATCGCAGGCAAACTAACCACAGAGATCAGGAACTAAACGCAGACAAGCAATGCAACAGTAGACTTAACCGCAACTATGAAATAGGCCCAAAACCTAATCCAAACTTCAAATAGATTAAAGATATGGTATAACCAACTGAAACATAATCTCCTACTAACACCAATGATCATAAAAGTACATCACTAACATGTCTAATAACACTAGAAAGATCAAACCAAGATGTTTTTCAAGAAAGTGACTTCAAACTCACAAAACTACACAAAACCACATCAAATCCGATTCTACAAGGCCCTAAGATGAAACCTTGGCTCTTGATACCAATTGTAGAATACTAAACAAGATGGAAACATGAATCCATGTAGTATGTGTGTGGCATTGGAATTACTATAGAGAGAGGGAGAGTGGAACCTTGAGAGAAAAATAGAAAGATTAGATTAGAGTAAAGGAAGGTTCAACCCTCTCCACATGTGGAGAGGGGTATTTATACTTACAACATAAACGCCCACACCCGGGCTGTGGATCAGGCATACAGTAGGTAAAGACCCGTCCTTCTTCCACGGTGTTACTTAAACTAATACTAACTAACTAATATATAAACTAACAATGAGCTAACTTAATGCTATTACAATAATCAGGTGACCGAGACTTTTACAGGAATATTTGTATTCCTAACATACACCATTAGATTGAGGGGTACGTGGAGCCGAAAAGTTATGAGTAATACCATTAATATCACAAAAGTTTCCAAATTGAAATTCATTATCAAATTCACAACCGTGATCCGTTCTAATAGACACAATATTAAACCCTACTTGATTTTGAATTTTCTTACTTGAAATCTCAAATTTATCAAAAGCTTCATTTTTACTTTTCAAAAATTTTTTCCAAGTATATCTTGAGTAATCATCAACTATGACCAAAGTGTAGAAGTTACCTCCATAACTTTTTATAGCGGATGGACCAAATAAATCCATATGCAAAAGTTCTAGACACCTAGATGTAGAAACCAAGTATTTAGCCTTATGGCTACTATGGACTTGTTTACCGACTTTGTAAGCATCACAAAAGTGTTGGTCATATTTCAACTTAGATAGGTTTCGAACTAAGTCTTTGGAGGAAAGGTTTTGAATTAGTCTCATGTTAGCGTGTCCTAAACGTCTATGCCATAAAGTTGAAGATTCATCTAATGAGGTAAGACAAAGTTTGTCTCTAGATGTTGGATCCATCTTCATGACGTATACGTTGTTCTTAAGAACACCTTTGGCTATGGTTATACCATCTTTAAGTATTTTACTTCCGTTTTCACTAAAAAGGACATTATACTTATTACGACAAAGTTGACTAATACTAAGAAGATTAAAACCTAAGTTATCAACATGAGCTACATCATCTATAAAAAGGGAGTCATGAGAGATTGTACCTTTTCCGATGATTTTGCTCTTAGCTTTACTACCAAACGTAACATTACCTCCATCACATTTGTGATATGTAGTAAAGAGGCTTTTGTTACCCGTCATGTGCCTTGAACAACCGCTATCTTTAATCCATTCATCCGATTCCAAACAAACTTTGAGGCACACCTATTTTACGAAAAACACTCAAACATTTGGGCCCCAATTTCTCATGGGTCCATTTTGGTTAAGCATACCATTAACTTGTTCCAAGTATGAAAATAGAACATAAGGATTCCGTGACATGTAATTTGGAGTTTGGTAATGTCCAGAAGTGTTTTGGTTCCAAACATGTTGGTAGTTTGGTCGAGCGTTGAAGTTGCTCTTTGGAAAGGGGCGTTTGGGAATTGGAGTCTTAGGTCTTGGTTGAGTAGTCTTAGCTCTAAATTCATTTTTACTAAGTCCTACTCCAGTTTTAAAGGCAGGTTTTGTTCCATTTTTATATGTAACTTTAACAAATTTTGAACGATCCGATGTGGAGCATCTTACCGCTGCAGCAGACGTGGCGGAACCTTCGGGTCCAACGGGCAGAACCCTGGATTGGGTTCCGTCTGTTCCGCGGGCTGCTGTAGCAGTTTTGTTAGTTTCTTGTGCATTCTTTTCTTGTTTTGTTTGACCCTTTGAAGTTTCTATTTTCATGAATCCTAGTCCTATTTTATCAAATGGTGACTTTTGAATTTTCATAATTTCATCCGCACAAGAAATGCTCTTATCAAACTTCTTAAACTTTGTGGTTTGTTTTATTAGATCATTTTAAGTAATTTTAAGTTTCTCAACTTCGAGTTTAAGTTCTTCACATGATTTGCAAGATGTGTCAATACCTTTACTCTTTTCTAATCTCTTAGCTTTTTCTTTTAATTCATAAACTTCATTTTCTAAAAACTCCTTTTTAGTTTTCAAAAACTTGTTTTTGTTTATGATTTTTAAGCTCAATTCACAAAGTTTGTTATATTCTTTTTGTAAGGTGTCATCATCAATAGAGGAGTAAGATGAGTCGGAGAGTACCTCATTTGAGTCGTGAGCCATGAGAGCAATATCATCATTCTTTAGCTCATCGTCATCTCCTTCATAGTCACTCCAAGCACCACCCACAAAAGCTTGTTGAGGTTTGCTCTTGGGTGGTTTTGGACATTCTCCTACAAGATGACTTGTGTCTCCACACCTATAGCATTTTCTTTCAACCTTTCCTTTCCTATCATCACGATCTTTTCGGAAAGTTTTCTTGTCATCTTTAGGTTGCCTTACAAACTTCCCTCTTCTACGAAAGAACTTCTTGAAGTCTCTAACGGCCATAGCATAATCCTCATCATCACTATCCGAAGTAGATTCTTCATCATCACTTGATTGGACTCTAGCTTTCAAGGCAATGGACTTAACTTTTTCTTTCTTGCCTCTAACTAGTTCCGAATCTTTTTCCATTACCATTTCATGAACTTTGAGGTTTCCAATTAGCTGGTCAAGTGACATGCTTGAAAGATCTTTGGATTCTTCAATTGCCGTCACTTTTGCTCTCCACTTTGGATGGAGTGCTCTAAGGAATTTCCTGACAAAATTCTTAATACAAAAAGATTCATCAAGTGCTTTAAGTGAAGTAATAATAGTGTTAAACCTAGCAAATGCATTATCAATAATCTCATCTTCGGGAATAACAAATTGTTCATATTGTTGAACAAGGAGATCAATTTTGTTATCCTTAACTTGTGAGTTTCCTTGGTGAGTGACTATTAAAGATTGCCAAATATCTTTGGCGGTTTTACACATAAAGACTCATTCATATTCTTTCTTAGGCAAAGCATTGTAAAGCATCATTTTAGCTTCATTATTTTTACCAATCAATTTCTTTTCATCATCATCTTTAGTATTAGTAACTATATTATCACAATCAATGATTATATACCATAAATCTATATCTTTAGATTTCACGTAGGTTTCAAAACGGTTTTTCCAATATATAAAACCATTTGCTTCAAAAAGTGGTGGTCTTTGCATAGATTGCCCTTCTTTGTAATTTTCAAAATCCATGGATCGTTTCAAGTTTTAAAACACAATATATTTTAAAAGCTTGAGTAACGTAGCTCTTGATGCCAATTGTGGAAAACTAGAAGGGGGGTTGAATAGTTTACCGTTTAAAATCTTTTTAACTTGTTTGATTAGCTTTGAAACTTTCCGTTTGATCAAAGATATATATACACAAACACAATATATAACATGCAAGTAAATGAAAGAAACGATCAAACCACAACCCGAGTATTTATCGTGGTTCGGCTACAAGGACTCTTTTTCCTTGCCCTACGTCCACGCCCCGAGTATCCAACTCGAGAGTTTCTTTCACTAGTCAATAAGCTCCTTTCACCGGCGGAGAAAACCTTACACGTCGCTTATACATGTTTACCGACACTAAGCTAGATGTCGAGTTCTTTTACAAGGGTACAACCACTCCCGTTAGTTCTTTTACAAGGGTACAACAACTCCCGTCACACTTTGTATTTTGAGGACTAAAATACTAACCAATCACTACTGAAAATACACAATCAAATGAAGTGTAAACTACACAAGTCTACACAATGCTAAGCTAACAAGTCTTGCAACGTTGTGTTGAATACTTGTAACTTTTTATGAACTCGTGAATCTCTTTGCTACAAAAAGAAACTTCACATATGAAATGTTAGAGGGTTAGATGAAAGAATGAATGAATGTGTGTAAATATGATGTAGAGTGATAAGCCAAAATTCAAACTTGTGGCTTAGTATTTATAGCAAAACCTTCTGCAGGCCTGGCAGAACCCTCAGATGGGTTCCGCCCGTTTACCCCCAGGGTTCCGCCGGGCTTGCAGTTGGTTTTGCAATAAATTTTGCAAACCAAACAATGTCACATCTCATTATACCTAGTCAAACACAAAACTTGCAAGCAAACATATGATTAGTCAAACACACTTTCTTTCCATAAATGTATATTGACAAAACTTGCCATAAATGTGATGTGACATTTCTATTTTAAGAAATAAAAAGTGTTGTGTTTTATGAAATGTAAAATGTAGCAAAATTCTAGTTTATTCAAGTCTTTAAAACTAAGATTATGTTTTACTTAGAAACTAAAGTTTACATTTTGTCATTAACAAAACTTAGCAAAGATCGTAAAATATAAATAACGTTTTTAGGCGATATTTGTATTAACACGTTAGATCGAATTTTTAGTCTAAATTGAAGTTTAATGAAAGAACTTTCCAAACAGTCCAACCACGATTGATTTCAAGGTCGGAAAGTTAGTCTTTTGATTTTTCTTTGATAAGGTGTCAAAGCTGTTAAACCGGGACAGAATTTGGGTAAAAGTTTGATAGTGATTTGTGGGTGAAAAAGTGATATTAAGGTTAGCCCTTCTGGAAAAGTTGAGTTTTAGGTTATCTTAGACTTCCACGAAAAGGATTCGCGATAAAAAGTTGTAGAATTATTTTATTCTAATTAAAACTTTTTGGTGTGCATTCAGATCCGAATTTGGATAGTTGACAAGTTTGATTTTCTTTTGAGTACTTGTGTGTGTTATTGGTCCATGGCCTTCTGGGATTAGCTTGTATGCTTATGAGAGACCATGGTAAATTTTTGGTGTGATTTGTTGAGCTATAATTGTCATGATTTCATGTGGGCGAATGTAACCAAAAATTCTGCGTTTTCTGATTTTAAAAGTCCAAGGGATTTAGTGAGTGTTAGATTATGGTAATGGTTAGTATGGTGTCTAGGAGATCCATGGTGGGTCATATGAGTCTTAGACATCCATCATATGTGTATTACATGGGTTGTATCTTTTAGCTTGACCTTGTGTAATGTGGATTTATTTTTGTGTGTTATAGATTGTGATATGTTTTTGTGGAAGCTGCAAGGTTTGAGGTGAGTTCATAGTCCCATATTTTTTTATCTTGTTTTAAAACTAGGGATGGGAATGATGCTTTTCTTAAATGTTTCAGTTACTGTGATTATGTGTGCGTCAAAGAGCTTGGACTTATAATGTTATCATATGTATGCTATGTGTCATGATTCGATTGTGAGATTATGTGTGCTTCATTTAAGGACCCATTTGATGTTGTGTGTGCTTCAATTGGGAGGATGCTTATCCTATTGCTCGCGCATGCGACCTAATTGATGTTTATTGGGATCGGAGGACACGAGCCGTCCTGTTGTTGCCTTTGTGTGTGGATATTCGTTTGCGGATGATTGTAGCTTATATGATAACTTTAAATTATTTGTCCAGCTATATATTTTATGATCACAGTAAACTGGTTGCCTTGTGAGTGTATGTGTGTCTTAAACCTATGAATCTCACCAACATTATGTTGACGTTTTAAGCATCATTTTTAGGTGAGCTTTCTAAGGATAAGATAGAAGGATGTGATTAGATGAGACCCTAGTTGCATTGGAAGTGGTTTATCATCTATGTTTGAATTTATGTATTATTTCGGATTTTGTCTTGGTTATTTTGTTTTGAGGTATTGTTACAACACTTTGTGTTTGTACTTAGCTATATTTTTATGCATGTAGTTGTTTCTCTATATAGACATCAGGTGTTGTGATGATATCCATGAAGTTACACCCTCGCGTTTCCGCCTTGGCGAGGTGTGACATGGGTAGACACTTTAGGAATTTGTACTATTAACAAGGACAATAACATGCCAATGGGTGATGGTGTTCGTGTGTCCTTAAGTGCTGGTAGAATTAATATT
Organism: Artemisia argyi; assembly: GCA_030686995.1. Taxonomy (NCBI): domain Eukaryota; kingdom Viridiplantae; phylum Streptophyta; class Magnoliopsida; order Asterales; family Asteraceae; genus Artemisia; species Artemisia argyi. Next base: position 13,569,327 of record CM060706.1, read on the forward strand.
ACATAACCTGCTGTTATAGGTAGTAATGTAGCCCCACAAGGTGCTCAATCTTCTAATGCTGGTCATGAGGAAGTTGTTTTTGCTGCCACAAAAGATGTCCCTATTGTCCAAGCCACAAAGGTTAATTCACAACCTAAGTCTTATGTTGGAGCCACGACTGGAACCCGAACAGGCCATACCAAAGGTAAGTCAAATTTACGTACTCATAAGGTGGATAATGTGTTTAGAGGTGTTGATGTCTCTATACCCCGGAAGGTTGTTGAAAATATTAGCACTAAATTTGAGCACACTCTCTACGGGTATTTTATTGGTAAGCGTATTGCGTTCCCGGTCGTTGAATACTATGTTCGTAATAATTGGGCTAAATATGGTTTAAAACGCATTATGGTGAATGCCAAAGGTTTCTTTTTCTTTAAGTTTGATTCTCAGGTTGGTTTGGAGGCTGTTCTTGAAGGAGGTCCGTGGATGATTAAAAACAGCCCTATTATACTTAAAAAAATGGACCATGAGCACTAGCTTAACAAAAGAGGAGTTAACCCGCATTCCGGTATGGGATAAACTTCATGATGTAGCATTGCAGGTGTTTAATGAGGATGGTATTAGTATCATTGCTACACATATTGGTAAACCTATTATGCTCGATTCCTATACTAGCTCGATGTGCATTAATTCTTGGGGTAGGAGTAGCTTTGCTAGTTGTTTAATAGAGATTGATTCTAATGCCGCCTTTAAGGAATCTATCACTGTAGGGGTCCCTTAGGTTGATAACCTTGGCTTTTCTTCTAAAACTATTCGGGTGGAATATGAATGGGAACCTCCTAGGTGCGATTAGGGGTGTTAACGAGTCGAGCTTTTATCGAGTTACTCGAGCTTGAGCTCGAATAACTCGAGCTGAGCTTGGAAATAAACAAACTCGAGTCGAGCTCAAACAAAAAGTAGTGTTCGATTAATTTGTCGAGTCGAGCTTTAGAAAACTAATATTCGGCTCGGCTCGTTTGATAACTCGTTAAGTTAATCGAGTCGAACGAGCCAAACGAGCTATTCGAGTTTAACGAGTTAAACGAGCTTGACGAGCTAAACGAGCCAAACATTTAGTTTATAAAAATATTTTATAAGTTTTAGCAAGTGCGAATATATATAATATAATGAGACTGTTAAGCTCTAGTAGTCAAATTTGATAAGTGCTAAGCTTGAAGTTTATGCTATCCTCGTGCTTGCCTTTTAGTTTTATAATAGATTTATTTCTTTTATTTTGTTCCCTCTTCCGATGTGGGATGAAAGGATTTTTCACTATTGTAACTATAACACAAAACATGTAAATACTACATAATGTAGAACGTAAAAAAGTAGTATCTAGTAACAACTACCACATTATATAGTTATGTATTATAAGATGAATATCCATATATATCTTAATGTATTGTAACTAAACATAATTCTCTATGAGGTGAATAAAACTAATTTTATTTATTCTCTTTCCATTGTTGTATCTACTGCTTTTTCTTTACTTTATTGTCCCTAACGGTATTCATAGATTATAAGTTATAGTAGAGTACCCGCATGCTACCATCGAGTGTGACAAGCACATTATGCAAGTGAAGTGGGCGATATGGGTTAGTCAAAGTGCTACGGGTTGTATTGGTTACATGTATTACCTAATGTGAGTTTTCTTGTTTTCCATGTTAACAATCGTACCCATTAATTTATAGTGAAGTTCATGGCATGTGAGTACATAGAAATACAAATTACCCATTTAGTGAAGAATTAAGTTTATCACGCAAGGACGAAGCACATTTATATTCGTTATCATTTCATACTAGAGATAATAAAAGAAAGTGGAGTCAGAATCTACAAGATACGTACTTTTAAAAATTCCGCATATATGCTGACTAAAGTAGTAGTTGTGATCAAGTTCAACTATTGTTTGGACTTGATCAATATTGTGAAAACATGAAGATAGGTTTGAAGACACCACCTACATTTGTTGATAGAGAGATTGAAAGGAGTTGGTATTTTGTCAAGGTGGAGATTTGTTGATCTTTGCTTTAGTGGATAGGGGGTTCCACCTTTGTGGAATCTCGTCCAAGATTTTCAAAGATTATGCAAGTTGAAGAAAAACAAGTTGCGCCAAGTTGCGCATTACATCAAACAAAAGGCTCGTGATGCTACTGTTGGGATTTAATGACCATATAACCATTATACACATGAGTACGCAACAAAATAACGTCCCAAAAGGATACGTACAATGCACATGATTAACACATAAATAAACACGTAGTTTACTAACCTCTTGATTTGAATTTGATGACCAATAAACACTTAAGTAAGCAACCTCTATGTTTGCTCACACTACACATCAATGTAGAATATCCAAATGCTAGTTCTAGTTCGCGAAAGCAACAACGAAACACACGATTTGTTGTTTTGTTGATCAAAAGTCGACAACCATAAATAATTAGTAGGGCGATCGGTTTTGAGAGCAGTAAGGGAGAGGAGAGTTTTGTTTACCTGTTTAGGTATTGCGAAGATCCCAAATAATGAATTAGGTAATTCATTATGTAGGCTTTGAAAGACTTGGTGTCCAAGACAAACTCCACCTCCTCCCTAATACTCTAATCGGCCGAACTTGGGCTCCCCATCGTGGGTTTCCCATTCGTTCGGGGGCTTTTATCCAAATAACTAGTCGATCGCATGTTATTTGTTAAGTCCAATTAATTAACTAAAGCGCCTAACGGTTTAATTAATATTGCTAGTCACAATTAATACTTACTATAAATTTATTAATTACATATGAGTGTATTCGCTAGGTGTATACGTGTGTGCTCCTATAAACTCAGACAGGGCCGTCCCATGAATTTATAAAAAATTTAAGGGCCCTGGACGAAATTAAATAATGAGGCATTTCGATAAAGAATGTTATATATAAAGTGTCACCGTTTATAAGATATAATTCAATTAGTCATCTAAACGTTCTAACATATTACTTATTTAAGATATTTTCTCATCTAAATACTTTTTTCTTCGTGAAAAATATGTGTATACATGCATATAATTATTAACGGAACAAATTTTGGGACCCTTAATTATTTTGACGTCATGAGCGGTCGCTCAACTTGCACACCCTCAAAGACGGCCTTGAGACTCATATATTTCTAGCCGTATAATTGTTGGTTATGACTTGAGCATTACCGCTGGAACTAGTATAAAACATGAAAACATGACGTTGTAGATTAATAGATTTCATAGCGTCTAACAACTATTTACTATAGGCATAATAAATAGTTTGTTAATAAATCTAAACTTCCATTAAGATTTAAACAATCCAATAGCACAGAGCTCGTAAAACAAAATAACTTGTTTTTAATTAACTAATCAAATAGTTTAATACTTTGGCATCAGATATACACAAACTATTTAATACGAGTAATTCACTAGCACATATGCTTTTATTCACTATTAGTTACTTGATATATAAATAATATAAATCTTTTGTTTATAAATGTTCTTGTGTGTGACAGAAATATACACTAGACAAATTAGTTATGCAATCCCACGTCGGATGAGAGAAGGAAATAGCCTTCATAGATACCTCTATAATAAGAAAAACTCATAATCAACTTACCTAATTAACAAACTTTGAACACTCCTGTTTCTCTAGTAGTAAAAGCAACGCTTTCTTATAAACAAGCATATTTGAGCATTCGTTAAGCAAAAAGTTTATCGAGCTTGAGCTAATAAACAAGCACTTGCGCTAGAGTACAAATTCTAAAATAAACAAACGAGCTTTGAGCTCGAGCTCGAGCAATAATAATATATTCGAGCTCGAGTTCGAGCATGATTTTGAAAAATTATTCGAGCTCGAGTCGAGCTCGAGCTGAATAATAGTTAATCGAGCTGAGCTCGAATATGCTGAAACGATACTGTTGATACAAAAGTTGGGCCTTCCTGATTATGGGCTCTTGCTCTCGTACCAATTCGCTTCTTAATGCTTGAAACCTGCGCACTAAGAAAATAAACAACACCGTTAGGCTTATCGTGGGATTGTCTCCCACGATTAGACTCCGGCGTGAGAGTAAGTAATCGATTTAGGGTTCTCGTAAAGAGTTTAAGGGTTTGTGAATCGTACCTTGAATGAGAATTATGTCATTCCTTATATAGGCGCAGAATCCTTGTAGGGTTCGTGCTTCTTACGTTTCGCACACATGGTGCTTATCCGGGTTAAGGATATCTATTCCATAGATAGAAGATCCTTATCTAAACCGTATATGTAGTTTAGTTAGACTTGGGCTTATGTGAGCCCATTCCCTTTATTGGTGCGGCCCAAGTTATAATAGCCCACGCATGGTGGCTTTGAGCCTTAGTAATGTTTATTATTTAGGCTCGTGACCCATATATAGACTATACGTCATCATGTCCCCCTAGTCTAGTGTGCGCGGCTCGTAGCCGCGGATGCTAGACTAGTCACAACAGTGGTAAGCGTGGCGGGAGAACTTTGAAATATTGCCGCCCAATATTGAGTACAATGTACCTAGTCATAGATATTTCAAAGAAATGCCTCGAAAATTGGGGGTTGTGTCCACGTGTCCCTCGAAAAATAGGAAAAAGTGCATTTACCGTTTCGGTTTCTAGCCACATGTTTTGTAAGTGGGATCAACGTGGGCGTCATCTAGGGTTTTTGGAGTCCTTATATAAGAGTCACCGCCCCCCTTTTACCTAAAACACACAGTAAAAACACATACTTACCCTTGCACCCTTCTTCAAAGCGTTTCTGTGCAAAGAAAGTAACTGTTTTATTAGGTAAATTTGTGTGTGTATCTTAGTAAATTTATGAAAATGGTTTCCCAATTAGAAGAGTTTCGCTCTGCGATGAGTGAAGATGATGTACGTCAGTTTTCATCTGACTACCTCATTTCTCTGGATGTGCATCCAGAGGCTCCAGATGTTGATGCGTGTATAGCCGATTTCCCCGAAGGGAAAATAGGACTATACACGCGTTTTTTCGAGTACGCGAATTACCACGTACCTATATCTATTTTCCTGAGCGATTTGCTCAATCACTATCGCCTTCACATCTCACAGCTGCACTGTATAGGTGCGGCTAAGGTGTCGAATTTTGAGGTAAACTGTCGTTTACTTGCGATAGAGCCAACCATTGCCTTGTTCCGTGCCTTCTACCACACGACGTGGTCGCATGGATGGGTGTCCTTTGCGAAGCGCGCGGGGGCACTTCAGTGCTATACCGAGAAGGTAGACTCCCTGAGGCATTGGAGGGAACACTTTTTCTGGGTTGATGACATAGTATTTCCATCACCCTTTGAGTTTTATACTCAAGACACGTTGCCAAGGGATGGGCACCCCGCACCCGGTTCCTATAGTTTGACCGATGCGAAGACCCTTGATACCAACCGCATTCCCATTAACCCTTATCCGGAGGAGTTTTTGGTGCATGTGGGGTTGAGTCGCAATTACTTCAGTGGTGTTGACGAGGTGCCAACCTTCATTGACGAGGAAGGCCGGGGTGGGTGTTCGTCCCTTCTGCTTCTAATCATGTAAGTTTTTTCTATATGCGCACGTTTAGTAACTAATCTCTTCTTTTGCTATTTGTTTTTGTGTGCACAGAGATGGATCTGTTTGCTGTGGTAAAGCTGGAGAAGCCAAAGCAGGTGACTGTGGGAGTGCGCCCTCTGAGGGAGGGTGAGCAGCCACTTCTGGAAGCGACCCAGGGTCATCTGACTGTGCTGGGGGATGTTGGCCACGAAGATTCGCCACCTCTCCAAGTAACGCCCGTTCAGAGCGTGGAGCCAACTGTGGTGACAGCACATGTGGAGAAGGTGCACTCCGAACTTTCGGATAGTGTGGAAATCCTGAAACCTGAGGAGGTGTTGAAGGAGGAGGTAGCACAGAATCTAAAGCGCAAAGGAGAGGCTGGGAGCAGTGGCACTTCTAAGAGACGACGCCACCTTATTGGAGATGCGGAGTCATCTGCGGAGGAAGAGACATCCGCTCCTGGCGCGGATAAGAAGGCTACCGAGGCCTCGCCATTTATGTAAGTATTTTGTCGCATATTATGTATATTACTTGTCGTAATATTTTTCTAACAGTTTACTTTTTTGTTTATTGTAGCGATGATACCACGAAGGATGATGGAGCCTTCGTGGAGATAGTGTCCCCTCCGCAGAATGAAAACAGGGAGGAGGAGGCAAAGGTTGATGAGGGCGTATCTGCGCAGCAACTAATGGATGAGTTGGCTGCTACTGCTGCGCGTCAAACTGAGCTGGTGGCTCAGTTGAAGACGAGGTACGTCGGGGAGAGTAGCACTCTCGCCCAAAAAGATGAGGAGATGACTATGCTCCGTGCGCAGCTGGCTGAAGCGCAGGCGGAAGTGGGGTCCTTCAGGGTGTACAATGAGAAGGTCACCAATGAGAAGTTGACCACGATGGCTGAGTTGGAGCAGGCGCGCGGACAACTTCATCAGTACAAGGCCAACCTTACTTGGGCAGTAAGGTATCTGGAGGAGAAGAAGGAGGAGCACTTCGCGAACATTGCTAAGTTCAAGGAGCGCATGGAGGAGATTGTCCAGATGCAGGAGAATAAGCTGCGTGGCCTGAGCATAGAGTATGATGAGGAGTTATACCCTCATCTGATGTCAACCATTGCTGAGCGCATGTACTTCCTTTTTCAGCTTTTTATGCTTTATTATATTTTGTTGCTATGTTTTTCTTTAACACAAGTTGTCCTTGTTGATGTAGGTGGTTGATCAGTCATGGACTGCGCCTGGCCGCTATGGGCACGTTGGAGTCCCAAGAGGTGTTGGGGGCCTTTGGGAAGGTGGTGCAGTGCGCTGTGGAGCGTGGGAGGTCGCAGGCTATGGAGGATCTCTTTAAGGCTAAGTTATTGAGCAAGGCCTTGACTGAGGTACCTGGCTATAACGCGGGTGCGTATGACGAGCTGGTGCAAGCTATGGAGGGGATGAAACTTCTCGAGCTGCCTCATATTGCACGGTTGGAGCGCGACCAAGACAATCCCATAAAGGTAATTATGGAGGGGTTGACCTTGGAGCACCATATTTTGGAGGATGTAGAGGCGCAACCGGACTACTTCCTCAAGCCCGATGAGTCGCAGCTGCAGGTTTCAGTGTTTGTGCAGCCTCGCCATATGCTGAACCCTTTTGCCCTTGAGAGGGAAATTCCTCTGAAGGAGGTACTGAAGCGCCACGCGCAGAGAGCTGCCCAAAACAAAAGGTATCAAGGGCAAGGCAGTATCATGCGGTGTGGGCGCTGCACATATTCCCAGGTCTGATGGGGTTCCCGTGAGTGTGCCAAGGGTATCTCCCAAGGATGCATTGCTCTTGAGAAAGCTTCAAGAGGCGGGGAGTTCTGCTGCGCCGGAAGATAGCCCTGAGCATCGCCGTAGCGTGTAGGGTGTTTTTTTGTATATGTATTGTGTAAATGACAAAGTGTATCTTTTGCTTGTAATTTTGTGTAAAAATGTTGAATAAGATACTCTTTTATGCATAAATTAAGTGCGTGACTTAAAAATATACTTGCATTAATGTTTGCTAAGTTTTATTATTTGACCAAGTGTCTTGGCTCGTTATTTGCTAAGCTTTGTACGGTGTACTTAATATTTGCGCACCCTTCATGGGATGCGCACAGAAAACTTACCTCAACGTCTCAGAAGTAAGGTGCTTAGCAAGGATGCGTGATCCAATATTGATGGGTTTGCAACCCTCTTACTCAATGAGTGAATTAGTAGGTTTACTCATCCTTTATGCCTTCGTGGGTCTTAATTAGTGCATGCACGCCATGTAGGCAAAAATATAAGATAACAATATTGACATATATAAGTATGTACGCAATAAAGTGAAATACGTTATGGAGTTAGCTAGAAACCATAACATTTTATTGATACTTGCAAGTTTTTTGAAAAAATAAAGATACAATTCCTAAGAAAGAAAAGAAAAAACAAACACTTATTGGGCACATCCTAAAGTGCAAAGGTGTCTGTGTATTGGCCGTAGCCTCGCCTAAAGATAGCATCTTTTAAGATTGCAGATGTTCCAGGTGCGCGCGAGGTCGTGACCTTCCATATCACGCAGCCTGTATGCACCATTGCTTAGCGCATCAGTGACCTCGTAGGGTCCCTCCCATTTAGGTCCGAGCTTGCCTGTGTCTTTTGCGTGGCTCGCATCATTGGCGCGGTATACAAAGTCTCCTGGCCTAAAGGAAGTGTGTTTGACCTTTGCATCATAATACTTCTTCATTTTTGCCTTAGCCTTTGCTTCGCGTATAGCTGCGCATTCACGTCTTTCTTCCAGTAAGTCCAAGTCTATGCGCCGCTCCTCGTCATTTGTTGTGACGTTGACCTCTGCTGTTCGTATAGTTGGCATTCCTATCTCAGCTGGTATGACGGCCTCTGTTCCGTAGACAAGGGAAAATGGCGTGTTGCTAGTACTGGTTTTGATTGTGGTGCGATGCGCCCATAAGACATGTGAGAGCTCGTCCACCCACCTTCCTTTGTGTCTGTCAAGGCGCGCTTTTATTCCTTCACCTAGACTGCGATTTGCGCGCTCAACTAAACCATTGGTTTGTGGGTGTTTTACTGAAGCGAAGTGTTGCGTGATGTTCAATTGTGCGCACCAATCTTTGAATGGGTTGTCGCAGAACTGTTTCCCATTGTCTGATATAATCTCTCCGGGTAGTCCGAAGAGACAGACAATGTTGTCCCAGACAAAGCGTTTGACTTGGTTTCCCGTGACGCTCACCACCGCCTTTGCTTCAATCCACTTTGTGAAGTAATCTATGGCTACGATGAGGAACTTTAGCCCTCCTGCTGCAACTGGGAAGGGTCCTGCGATGTCAATGCCCCACTTGTAAAATGGCCATGGTGAGGTAATGGGTATTAGCTCTTGTTGTGGTCGGCGCGGAATTGGCCTGTGTACTTGACAATTGTTGCATTTCTTTATCAGATCACGTGCGTCGCGGTGCATAGTTGGCCAATAATACCCTGACCGTAGAGCGCTTGCTACCACAGATCGCGGCCCTGAGTGCATGCTACATGATCCAGCATGAATTTCTCGGAGTACATAGTCTACTTGAAGAGGTCCGACACATCTGAGCCCTGGTTGCAAGAAAGAGCGTCGATAGAGTATGTTGTCTCGCAGTTCAAATCGCTGCGCTGTGCGCCGCACTCTTCGAGCGTCCTTATGGTCTTGTGGTAAGACTCCCTTGTTAATGAATTCAATGATAGGTATCATCCATGTAGGATCTTGTTCTTCTATCACTGTGGATACTTCCATCTCCAAGATTGACTTGTTTTGTAAGGTTTCTACCAATACCTGTTTTGATAGGTGCGCAAAGCTTGTGGATACGATCTTGCTAAGCGCATCAGCCTTCCTGTTGTCCCCTCTAGGCACCAGTTTTATTGTGAACCTGTCAAAGTTCTTAATTAAGGACTTGGTCTTTTCCAGGTATTGGATCATGTGTTCATCCTTGGCTTCATATTCACCTAGCACATGGTTAGCGACTAGCCGAGAATCTACGTTTGCCTCCAAGTTGCGTACACCCATTTGGATTGCGATGCGCAGTCCAGCTAGTAAGGCTTCGTATTCTGCCTCATTGTTTATGGTTGTGAATTCGAAGCGCAGCGCATAGGTGAATTCCATACCTTCTGGATTTGTGAGAATAACGCCTGCGCCTGATCCATCTACACATGAAGACCCATCTGTGAACAGAATCCAGGGTTCCTGCAGATCTGTTTTGGTTGTAGAGGTTGGACTATCGCTATCTGGCTTCTCAACAATGAAATCAACTAATATCTGTCCTTTGATTGCAGTGTGCGGTCTATATGAGATGTTGTATTCACTTAACAGTACACTCCACTTTTGTAGCCGTCCTGATGCGTCAGGTTTAGAGATAACTTGTTTGATTGGCTGATCTGTGATTACAGCTATTGGGTGCGCTTGAAAGTATCTGCGCAGTCATTTGGCTGCGAATACTAGAGCTAAGACCAGCTTTTCCATAGCGCTGTAGTTAGTCTCTGTCTTCTTCAGTGCTTTGCTTACAAAGTATATGGGTGTCTGGACGGAGTTCCTATCTGTCAATAGTACTGCGCTAACTGCTCCATGAGTTTCCGATAAGTACATGATTAGCTCTTCCCCTGGTCGCGGTGCGACAAGTTTGGGAAGAGATGCCAGATGGTGTTTTAGTTGTTGGAAAGCTTCTTCTGCTTCTTCGGTCCAACGAAAGTCTCCCTTTTTAGTACACTTCGTGAGTGTTTTAAAGAGGGGAAGTGATTTGTCTGCTGACTTAGATAAGAAGCGGTTTAAGCCTGCTAGCTTTCCATTTAATGACTGGACTTCTTTGAGTGTGCGCGGTGAGGGGAGATCAATAACAGCTTTTGTTTTTTCTGGGCAAGGCTTGATTCCATCAGGTTCTATTAAGTATCCATGGAACATGCCTTCGGTTGCGCCAAAGGTGCACTTCTTGGGATTTAACTTCATGTTTATTTGTCCCAATGTTCTGAATGGTTCCTCGATGTCGCGCACCAATTCATCCTCTGTGTGGCTTTTGATGACAAGGTCGTCAACATAGACCTCCAAGTTTCGACCTACTTGTTTCTCGAAAGCTGTGTCCACCAATCGTTGGTATGTTGCGCCTGCATTTTTTAAGCCAAAAGGCATTTTTGTGTAGCAGTAAACTCCTTGACTGGTGTGGAAAGCTGTTTTTTCTTCATCTTCGACTGCTATCTGAATTTGATGATACCCTTTGTATGCGTCTAGGAAGCATTTGAAAGGGTATCCGCACAGGGATTCTATCTTCCAGTCTATTTCTGGCAGTGGATAGCAGTCTTGTGGACATGCTTTGTTAAGGTCTGTGAAGTCCACGCACATTCTCCAACTGCCATCGCTCTTCTTTACCATCACTGGGTTAGAGAGCCAGTCGTGATAGTACACTTCGCGCATGATGCCTGCGTCTACGAGTTTGTGTACTTCTTCCAGAATAGCTTTTGCACGATCTGGGGCCTGGTCGTGCTTCTTCTGTCGTATTGGGGGATATCCTTGTCGGATTTGTAGCTTATGCTCTGTAATAGAGCGTGGCACTCCTGTCATGTGTTTTGGTTCCCATGCAAAGATATCTAGGTTCTTTTGCAGGAGTGCGCACACGGCTGTTTTACCATTGTCAGATAAAGATCCACCAATCGAAACTTGTTAGTCCCGGTAATCGGAGTGAATATCGACCTTTAGGTTTGGTGTTTTTTATGTGCGCTGTTCTGGAATATTCTCTACCTCAGTAGTTACCGCGTTGCATTCCTTTGGTGGTACTGTTGTGTTATAGAGGGTAACAACTCCTCCTTCTACTGGAAATTTGAGCATCCCATGCGCTGTGGATGGCACAGCACGCATGGATGATATTCCAGGTCTCCCAATGATGCCGTTGTAAGGTGAGGGAGACTTTATTACCATGAAATTTATCCATGTCGCTGTTGAGTGTTGTTCATCTCCCACAACCACTAGCAAGTGTAATTGCCCCATAGGCCAAATCTTTTCTCCTGTGAATCCAGTCAGCGATGTTGTTGCTGGTATCAATTGACTTTGGATTTCAGGTCGCAGTCTTTTGAAACAATGATTGTATAGGATATCAGCGGATGCTCCTCCATCAATGTACATGTGGTGGATATCATGTCCCCCCGTATGTATTTCAATAGTTAGAGGCTCTACTACTGCGTTGTCCGCAGCTAGGGTAGGGAAGGATATCTCTTTTTCTGGGGAGAATTTTTGGCTGACTTTTTGCTTTATTTTACGTTGCCATGACTGTATCATGTATATGGTGTCAGCTTTTTCTTTGAGAGGTTCTTTCTTACCCCCATTCCTTTGTTTGTCCTTTCCCTCTTTGATGTTTTTTACAAGATGGTCCATTCTGCCTTCCCTTACTAACTTTTCAATTAGTTGTTGTAGCTGGACGCACTCGTTAGTTGTATGGCCTTTTTGACCATGGTATTCGCAGTATCCATTCCCTACGCGTTTTTCCTCTGCGGTACGCATTGGTGGAGGTTTTGGGAAATTTGCACCTTCTGTTACAAATATTTCCCTCGGCGTTTTTATGATTGGGGTATATTTGTCATTGTCTCTTCCACTGCGGTAATTCCTGCTGCGGTTGTTATTCTGATCATTGGATTGTCTCTTAGGCTGTTCTTGTTGCCTATAATTCGAGTAACCCTTTTTGCTGTCCGCAGCGGCTGCTTCTCCTTGTATGAAGGATCTTGTGCGCTTTGTTAGCTCATCGAAAGTTTGGGGAACTTTGTCATTTAGCTTCCGGATAAGTTTTGGGTTTTTAATCCCATTCATGAACCCTGAAATTTTTAGAATTTCGGGACACGCTTTTACCTATCCTTGAAGCGTTCCATAAAAGCACTGGTTGATTCCCCTTGGCGCTGTTTTACTCTGGCTAGTTCAACAGGGTTTTTAGCGCACTTCTTTGTTTGGGTAAAATTGAGACGGAATGCTTTCCGTAACTTTTCAAACCCTCCGATGCTCCATCGTGGGAGTTTGCTAAACCATGTGCGCGCATTCCCTACCAATGTAGAATTAAACATATGGCACCACACAGGTTGCGGCCAGTTTTCGATAGTAGCTGATGATTCGAAAACCTTTAGATGATCATCCGGATCACCTGTTCCATCATATGTTTTCACGTTAGAGGGCATGCGCCTCCTTTTGTGGTCGGAGTAATCGCTGATGCGTCGTGTAAACGCATCCATTTTCTGGCGTCGCCATGGAAGAGATATGTCTTCATTCTCTTCCTCGCGGCGTCTCCCTCTTGATTTCCAATGTCCTGTTTCCCTATCCTCGTTGTCCGAGGAGTCACTGGAGGAAGAGTAGTTTCTTTTTCGGCGCTTGGGCCGGCTTCCTTCAGAAGAAGAGCTTGAGGGGCTTTCACTTGGGGACATTCTTTTCCCCAATCTGTCGTGAATTCTCTTGCTCCCAGATTTGGAGGACCCTTGGCTTGGTGAATGCTGAGGTCCTAATCGGTCTTGTATCCCTCGACTGGCAAGTCTGGAGTGAACATTAGTGCGCCTCTCGTTGCCTTCATATTCCTCTGAGTATTGTGAATCAGATGTCGTACCCAGCCTATCGTGGATAGTAGTACGTTTTTCGTTATCTGCGCGTCTTCCTCGTGGGTGGCGCGGTGGTGATGGTTCGCGTTCAGGACCAAAATTGAGCTGAGTTTGTAGGCTCGTACTTGACCTTCTCCTTGCTTCTTCTTGCATGAGGGCAGTTAGGGTTTCATAATTTTGGGATACAAAATTTCCCAACGTTAGGTTGGGTGTGTCCTCAGTTGCTGCAAGAATGTCTGCCTCAGTATTAGGCACCCTATCTCGGTTAGGCGCGCCCGGTGGTACAGTGTTGTTCACTGTAGGTACAGTTTGGTGAGGAGTAGTGAAGAGGGTGTGCTGGAGTTCCTCAACGCTTGGGACCACTGTGGAGGTTTGGGTAGTCCTTACAGGCAATTCTACCACTGGAAGAGGTTGGGTTGTCCCTGCCTCTTGGTGACCAGGTGCGCTGGTTGTCCCAGCAACCTGCCTAGGGGTCGAATCTTGTTGATTCTTCCTCTGGGGGTCACGTGTTTTTTCAAACTGCGGAGTCCGCTGGCTTGAGTTCTTATTTTTTGTCATTCTAGTTCTTTAGTTCTCAATAGGGGTCCCACGGATGGCGCCACTTGTTGATACAAAAGTTGGGCGTTCCTGATTATGGGCTCTTGCTCTCGTACTAATTCGCTTCTTAATGCTTGAAACTTGCGCACTAAGAAAATAAACAACACCGTTAGGCTTATCGTGAGATTGTCTCCCACGATTAGACTCCGGCGTGAGAGTAAGTAATCGATTTAGGGTTCTCGTAAAGAGTTTAAGGGTTTGTGAATCGTACCTTGAATGAGAATTATGTCATTCCTTATATATGCGCAGAATCCTTGTAGGGTTCGTGCTCCTTACGTTTTGCACACATGGTGCTTATCCGGGTTAAGGATATCTATTCCATAGATAGAAGATCCTTATCTAAACCGTATATGTAGTTTAGTTGGGCTTGGGCTTATGTGAGCCCATTCCCTTTATTGGTGCGGCCCAAGTTATAATAGCCCATGCATGGTGGATTTGGGCCTTAGTAATGTTTATTATTTGGGTTCGTAACCCATATATAGACTACACGTCATCAGATACTTAATCTAAGAAATTAGTGACTACTCCGGTTGTGGAGAAAAATAATGATTGGTTTCAACAAGTGGGTAATATAAAGACGAACATCTTAGCATCCAATAGTTGTGGTTTCTTCCTCTTGTCATGAGTAGCTAATTTATTTTACTATCTAGTTGAAGGTTTTTCTATGTTATGAATCCAATTAGATTTTGAGACTTGTTTCTTTACTTATTTCACTACTTTGGAGTATATGAAAATTAACAGTTTGAATTTTGTTAGTTTGATTAGTTGAATTTCAGTTTGTTATTCAATTGTTGAAAAACTACTTTGCTATTAGTTAGAAATTAAAGTCTGTAATTGCTTGAATGTTCTAATGCCTCTAGCGAAAACAATGTTGATTATGGTCAAGTTTTAAGTATTGTTAAGGGAATGTGTTATCTAGTTTAGATGAACCGAGCTTATGCGTTTATCGATTAGAATTGGTAGTTTCTCTAAGGCCTAATGCTATCGAAAATTAAGTCTTACGAGCTTTTTTAAGACGGGTTGTTTGATAAGGGAAGTAATCAAAGAGCTTGTTTTGTTTATCGACACATTAAGGAGAGACAGGTTGTTAAAGCTTGTTAACGACCATAACCAATTTATTCTTAAGTATATGAAACGTTTTAGCATCGATGATTAACCATGGATTCATACTTAGATTGCACCTTTGACTAGATTGTATTTACTCACAAATTATCTCTCTTTATAGTACTTAGTTTAATCTTTTAGTTTAATTCCTTGTTATTTGTTTGTCAAACATCAAAACCCCCTTGTTAACTTGTTTCGTTACGTAAGAATTAATCTACACCAATCTTTGTGGAATCGACCCTACTTGTTGCTAACTACAAATAATAGAAGTAGGATTTATTTTGGTTGGATTCGACACACGTAGAACCTTAACCCTAACAACGTCGACAATAAGAAATATTATTAGCAAGTTTGATGTTTAAATAGGGAAAATAATAATTCAGTGTATAAAAAAAAAAGAAAAAATAAATAAATAAATGTCAACTAGGAAAAGGCCTTGTATGGCATAAAACAAACCACGAATAGCTTGCAATGGCAGATTTGACAAGTTATCCATCACGAAGAAATTCCAAAAATTTCATTGCATGCGTTTACTTTGGGGTCAAGTGCATTCAATTGCACTGGCCCTTGAAAGCGAAATCTGAAGCCGGGAAGAAATTCAAAACTGAAGAGTATATATGGTAACATTTCTTGTTTTATTATATATATCTCAAGCCTGTGTTTAAGTCTTGTCTACTAAATTAAGTACAATCATTATTTAATTTTTCTTCTGGAGAAGGAATTAAGCCAATGATAACTCCTAAGGATGCCATGCCGTGGGTGGGGTTGTATGTTGCTAGAGCATCTTTGGCTTGCGCTCTTGCAATGGCAGCCGATGCCTTCCAAGGATTTCGACAATGGAAACTCTGGTTTCCAAATAAATTTTTCACTCTCAATACTGTTTCTATCACACTTATTGCAATAGCAATGAAGCTACTAGTGGATCTAACTACAAACATGTCTGATAATAAAGGAGATTGGGACGGAAAGGTAGTTAGCATCTATTTCTTGATCACCATGTTAGCCAATTTTCTCCCTTCTTTAGGGCTTATGGATGACAAGGAACTTCTAGTAAACATGGTAGCATGGAGTATCCTCTTGATCACCATTACCGTAAATGTATCAATCCAAATTATTGCATGGAAGCTTTCTCCATTTGACTTTTTGTCATTGTTATTTCCGATTCTAGGGATATTTTCAATAGTTTTCACAGTTTCGGCATCGAGAAGAATTTTAGAACACAGGTACAAAGAGCTGCACAGATCAGCTTCATATCCTCAAGTGATAAAGTTTTCTAACGAAGAACTCGAGCACAATGTCAAAAAGTATTGGATGATGGCAGAAACTGGTAACCCACAATTTGCGATTGCTTGTTCAGAGGTTGCTTCTGCTTTTGGGTTTATAGTCTCACTTTTTGTTTTCAGTTCACTAGTAGGACTATTTAGTTTCAAATATTCCACACAACACTTAGATTATAATTGGTCACTAAAGGTAATTCGTGGCATCCAGTCAGCTGGGACTTTTATAGGTAGTATAGCACCAGCTTTTAGATGTTTTGCTGCTATCAATTATTTCGAACTCTCGAAAAAATGGAGTGTGAATCATCTCAACATTTTCAAAGTCGAGGAACATTGGACCCAAATGCTTCAAATTTGGAAAGGTAGTCATGTCCGTTCACATATCCCTGGCCGTCATTGCAAAATAGTTTTCCATATTTCCAAAAACTTGATTTTGAACATTTGTATAGCACCTCAGATAATGGTTGTGGTTATATGTAAATTGATATCTCTAGTTCCCAGATCTTTTCTGATCTTAATCTCCTACTGTTGGTATTTCTGCAAGTGGTTGAAAAGGTTCTTCAAAAAGGAAGTAAATGTATCCAACAGCAATGTTAGATCAGAGACGAAAGAATATGCTATGTATGTTCTACAAATTGAAGACGATGCAAAGCTTTCGGAGAGAATATCAAGAAATGCACTTAAATCAATTAATCAACTTCTTTCGAAGTCTGAAAAGAATGAGCCAGGTAATCTTATAAAGCTTCTAAAGAAATCTACAGGATTTAAAGGAGTTTTAGAGTTCGACAACGATCAAGTCCCGCCTCTACATTCTGAAGAAACCAAAAATTCCTGGAGTCTAGTAGTAGTGACATTAACAGCCATTTTTGTTGCACTTCCAAACACAGCTGGCGACCATGGTGAGGGGTTAATTGCTAGTATGAGGGAAGGCCTCCGGATCGTAAGAAATATTGAAGAATGTCTTAATGCAGATAGTGACTTGGTAAAGACAAGAAAAGCATCTAGACGTGTGTGGACACAAGTTGAAGTATACCGCAAGTGGCTACAAATCGATCTTCAAAAGAAGGCTCATGGCGGAAAGACGTCAAAGGAGATCCTTGAGTGGTTAAGAGACAAAGCAGTAAAAATAGTGATACAGTTCAAGAGCTGCAAACAGCGAAGAGTAGATGACTCCCTCTATAAGTTCATCGCAGCGAGTTCCATGTATAGAGTCAGCCAGACTATATTGATCCACTGCAGTGAGCTAGAGAATTGGCCGACTGATGGAAAACTTTTGGAGTGGATATCAAATATGATTGCAGATATATTATGCGCTTGTTTTACCAACTTACCACGTGTCATAAAGATGATGTGTCCTCACGACGCGATAGAGAAAAGGGCAGACAGCGTCCGCTCTGCAGCTCAGCTTCTCGGCAGATCCAAAAAGATCCTCAAAATGCTTGAAACACGCCAACTTCCAAACTTAGATGTGGACTCAATAGGATACATTAGTAAGTGGCATGCATTACCAAAGAGTGAAATACCTAATGGTGCTCCTTTGAACCAGATTCAACTAGCATCTCCAAGTCCTAATGAATCAGTCATTGCGAATATTGGTGTGTAATAGCATGGATTTATCGATCATGCATAAAAACTATTTAGTTTCAAGTTTCTCATGTATTTTTATTAAAGAACGGTGTTTCTTGTTTGTTATTTTCTCGTGTTCAATGTATTTTTATTACAGAACGGTGTTTCTTGTTTGTTATTAACGTGTATATATAATTTGCCTTATGTTGTGATGAATTTAAAGTACACATTTTTAATCAAGACAGAAGTTTACTCAAATCAATATAAACAATTTAAGGAATTTAAAAGGAACAATATAGATAACTTGATAGAAATGAGTGTATAAAAATTATAAAAAAATGTAGGGATTGTTTTGACAAACCTAGAAATTTAAGGGTAAATTTAATAAAACGCATAAAGATCAAAGGTCATTTATTTAGTATTAAAAAAACAAAAACAAAAACAAAAAACACTCTGACAACAATCTTTTGTAAAATCATTTTGGATCAATTTTGTCACACGTCATGGAAGAGTTTTATTGTTCATAAGTTTAACGATCCCAACTGCAAAACATTTTCTCACCCCTAAGAGCATGCGGTATTAGTTAAGTTTTAACACACCGTCACGTTAGCGTCACATCAACTTTAACATTTTCACCTTAACTCATCAGAAAACACCCGGTACAATAACTCACCTTAACTCTAGACCCTTTTTCAATTTAGAAATTAACCCCTTAACAATTCCATTCATTGAACAACCTAATATTTCATTAATAAACTTAAAAATTACAATACAAAATTAAAAAACATTATGAATTAAAAATAAATAAATCAATAAATAAATAAATTGCTACTAAAACACCGGGTGTAAAATGTAAACATCATAATACCACAGGGACTAAACTGCAAATTTGAAAGATATATCATATTCCCCATCGTTATTTCCTTCTGTACATACACTAAACACACACACACACTAAAAACACACACAAACACAAACACATCACATACAAAACACACAAACAATCAAGGGGGCGAAAGTGTAAATTAAAAACACCCTTAACACTGCCTCAAGTTCTTAACTCACCACATTAATGTGGCTTTAACTCAACACCCCGGAATGGTATAACGCACGTTAACGCACGCAAGTGAAGGAATAACGTGGGAGAATAGTCATTATACCGTGTGCTCTAAGAACACAAAGAAAAAGAATAAGACAATCTGTTTATAATAAAAAGAAAATATTTTAAAGACCAAATATTATAAAAAGGTTTAGGATCAAACTTGTACGTGTAGATATCTTGGTCCTCCAACTTTTTCTTGCAAGAGTAACAAAACCCAAGAAATCATCAGAGGTACAAATTCAGGACTTCCAAAGGATTAGTCTCCCATTCTTCGTAAGGCTTAGCAATAAAAGGATTAGTTAGTCTAAAATATACTCGGTTAAGTTAAGATTTAATAATACGACGTGTTACGGCTAATAGTATTATTATTTGTTTCACCCGTTTCAGTTTTAGAAGTGTTTAAAATCTACCCATTTTATGCATCCATAGAGCTTAGTGAAAACTTATCCAACATAGACAAAATAAGGAAGTTCAAAAGATGCCAACAATGGGTTCTAACTCACACCTTTTTGGGACAGAACCTTATTCTGTCTCATTTATGCAGAATTTTGGTAAGTAGGCAAAGATAGTGCAGCAATGTTTATATGGTAACATGAAAATATTGTGACTGATCAATAGAATTGGAACATTATATGATCACATTTATTGGGATGAATTAAGAGAATTTGTAAATAGAGTTATAAGATTGATCATGCTATGTATGACATATGTGTGCGTGGTTTGATCTTGAAAATTAGGATCAATAAAAGTGCGATAGCGAATTAAAGATATTACAGTGAGTATTATGGAATAATTGTTTCCATCAAATGATAAATGGTAGTCATCAAGTGGCGTGGTTTATTCTATGTTTGCAGACTCATCTATAGCTATCTGAGTATCTGTTATTGTTGATCGAGCGAATTTTGATTGTCACTTGAATGATTATGAGTTGGGTAAACAGGAACATACTTTTATTTGTTTTTAATGTAAGTGATTAAGGCGGTGTGGAATTACTTAGTGAAAGTGTTTATATGCTTATTGGTTTGTGATGAATTGGATACGACTATATGTCTATATTGAAGGTGTTTCGCATTGGTTATTAAAAGTGATTTGTCTACTTATAATTTTTAGAATAAGCCCCGTAATGATTGTAAGTACTGATTGTAAAGGAAATCTAAAAGAACCTTTTTGACAAACTCAAATTTTCAAGGGTAGATTTTGAAGAAACACATAAAGTTTAAGGGTCATTTAGTTAGTATGCAAAACAGGGAAAAAAATGAAATTAACTTGTTAAGAGTCAAACATGTGTCCTCTTGTTTATTTTCGAGTATGATACCAGTGGCAAGCGTCTCACTTGTTGGCAAGTTTATATAATATAGCACAGATTATTGATTTCCAAAACACATTGTTTAAGTACACAACCACTTTCAAGTATCTATCATGATGGCAATAAAAGCTCCATATGCAAGTTACTTTGCTAAAAAGGGACAAAATGAAATACATCTAGTATAAAGACTGATGTGTGCTTATTCACACATCCTTTTTATACCTTAAATCATACCAAAAATACCAAATATGCCAAGAAATATTGTGTTTTTGTATTTGTGTATGTGCAGGTATGGATATGTGAAAAATGGATAAAAACAAGCCAAAGCCGACAAAAACGAGCACGAGAATGGAAAAAGGTCAGAAGCCAGAGCCGGGGAAGCTTAATGATCAAAGAAAGTTCAAAAAGTCCAAAATTACCCTTGAAGATTCATAAAGTTACAAGTATGGTCCCTGGTCAAAGTTTGAAGAGATTGGCAACTTTAGTCCCTTTACTTTTACAAAATAGCAAAATTGGTCCCTTGCAAAAATATTTGAAGAAAAGTAAAGCTCGGGTCCTCCATAATTCAGAAAGTAACAATAAAGGCCCTTGGATTATACTTTGAAGAATTACAGTTTCAGTCCATGAAGTTTTCAGAAATTACAATTTGGTCCTTGTGAAATTTCATTCTAATAAACCTAATATCAAAACTAACCGGATCCAAAACTAATATGTAAACCCAATTCCTACTTAAGCCCAAACACACAACAAGCCCAATTCCCATACCCTTTGTAATTTACCCGATCCAGCCACTTCCACCCGGTCAACGGGTCAAACTAATAATTAATTACCCTTATTTAAAAACCCCGCCCCCCTTTTACCCTTTTACCCAGAACCTATGAACCCTAACACTGTTCACACGCGTATAATCCCAATTCACCATAATTAAGGGCAAGATTGTCCAATCATTTTGATTCTAGAAGGACCTGACATGTGCAGAGTGTGCCAGAGTGGCAATCCGCGTGAAAGTGAGTGCACATGATTGGAGAATAATTAATCCAAGGGCTGAGGATTGTAGATTGGGGACCAAGGAGAGATCAAAGGCTGTGAGGTACTCATAAGAAGTACAAATAGTACCTGGATCAGTGACGTGGCACAGCCTAGAAGCTTCACCAAGCATCCTCACACGGCTATATAAACCCCCTCCTCATTCAGTTGTGGTGTGTAGTTTTTAGTATTTTCTCTGCTTAAAAATTAGTTTCTTATTGTAATTTCTTTATTTCAAGTATTGTACTGAATTTCAAATTAATATAATTGAGTTGTTTTATTTTTAAATTTCTGTTTCAAGTTTCATTTTAATATTGCTGTTTTAGCTTATTGTTTGCTTAATTCCAGTATCTAGATTATTATAAACTCCTTATTTCATAAGCATAATCTGTTTTAATTGTTTCATTTAAATATACATCAAAAATATTTTAAAAAATCATAAAATCAAATAAAAACCAAAAATATGTTTACCTTTATTACTTAAAATCAGGCTTCAATAAGCCTTTTAGTCATTCATATAAGCTTATTCAAGCTGTTATAGCTTATGGTGAGTTTATTTAGTCATATCTCTCAATCTCATAAAAGTCAACAAAAGTCAAAAAGTGCTTATTCAATAAGCTGATCATAAGCAATAGGAGTATTGACAGTCCAAGTGGTGCGATTTGGCCTGTCTAAAGACCGGCTAGCTAAGTGAACCCCCTCTGTTCATGTTGAGGGGGAATTACTTTGTAAGTTTCTTATTTTCATTTCTCTAAATTGCATAATCAGTAGTGGTAGTTTAGATCTGCTTAATTATGCTTATTTCTATTTCATTTAAGTAGTTTAATCATAATTCAGCTTTACGTTGATAATTTATAGCATTAGATAGTGGTTGGCATACTTATTTGATTCACACTGTTTCATTACTGCCTTATAGTAGTTTAGTTGCATCTCTGAGTTATTGTAGTTATTAGTTGCTTTTCAGTGTTAATTTAGGTTTATAAACAGTTAGTATTCTAGATCTAATAAGTAGTTTGGTGTTTAGAAGCTTGAAACTCAATAGCATAATATAACTGTCATATTAAGTAGTGTTTGGATAAGACAGGTGCACTGTTATTTTGGAGGTTTCTTGTTGTTTCTTTGGTCTAGATATACTGCATTAGGCATAAGTAGGATTAACTCACCATAAAAACAGTAGGTTTTGAGTAAAAAGTCAAGAGTTCTATTTACATTCAATTTAGCAGGCATATAGGGTTTTTGATTGCTGCACTTTTAGATTTAGGATAAGATTAGTTGTATTTAGGATAATTAGACTTTAAACAAACTTAGCTATACATATAGGATAACTTGGGATCATCAGAATCTCATTTGAGTCAACTTTGGTTTGCATAACAAAAAGTCAAAATTGCAGCCTACCTGCTCAACAGGTCCTGATCTCATATCCAATTAGAGGTCCAATTAGACTTTGAATTTGAGGTTTTTTTGGTTTTCTAGGTATCCAGTAGTGTAGGCTAGCTTTTACCCCTATTAGGTCTCACTTTCCAGCTTATTAAGTAGCTTAAAATTAGCTGTCAAGTTAAGGTGTTCATAAACTAGTTTTGTCTTAGTCAACAAGCTGCATAAATACCCTTTTGCTTGTCTAGAGTGCTTATTTCATCATCATAAGTTGTTTTGAGCTTATAGAAGTTGTGTAGGCCTTCTGGGATCAATTTGTGCTTATTGGTGCATAACTGCTTATCACTTTGTGCTTTATTTCAACCTGCTTTTGGCCTCTTATTGTGTTCTGTGATTCATTTTGGACTATTCTCATTACATTTGAGTTAATTTGAGTCAAAGACACCTTTGGTCAAAGTTTCAAACCTTTTGGTCAGAAGTGCTTATTAATAAGCATACTTATATCTTTCTGTATATTTACACTGAATTTTCGAGGTGTTTTTTTTTTTTAATGTGTGAAATGATGAGTAAATAAGATAAAAGAAAAGAAAAGAAAAGAAAGAAAGTTGCCTTATGTTCTCGGGTTGAATTAAAATAAATAAAATGAAATAATGTTGTATTCTCAAGTTGGGAACTTGAGTTAATTAACTTAATATGAAAAAAAGAAAACAAAAATCTAGAAATTATAAAAAAGTTATTTGTTTATAACTTAATAAAAAAATATATATAATAATAACAAAAAATAAAATTTAAACAAACGAACCTTGGTGTCCCAAAAATACAAACAAAATTCATTCACATACACTCTCTCTAAACCAAAGCCAAAACAAAATAAAAAAAATTACTTGAACCCGCAGTCATATTGATTATGAAGCTTCTGACACAACAACTCACAATATACACACCATAATCTCACATGTCTAAGCAGGACTTGAACCCGCAGTCATATTGATTAGGGAGCTTCTGACACAACAAGAGATATCATTAGGATACAAGCCTTTTAGTTTGAACTTGAGTTAATTAAATAAGAGGAGAGTTATTTTACATATCAAGGGACTCATCCCCACCATTCATTTAAAAAAAAAATCAATGGTTGAGATTAAAAGTATTTTAATATTGGGTAAACTGCAAAAAATGTCCCTAAACATTCCCGATTTTTCGAAAGTTGTCCTCACACAAGATTTTTTAGCAAATAATGTCCTTGAGCAGGTTTTCTTAAGCAAAAAGTGTCCTTGAGGATGACGTGTGTTTGCAAAAATGGTTTTTTGGCCTAATGCTTGTTAGGGAGCTCGTTAAGTGCCTTGTGAAATGACTATTTTACCCTCCTTTCCTTCAATAATCGCAATTCCACCCTTCCCCTTTCTTTCCCGCACTTATGTACAATTACGTATTCCCCCCTCCAAACCTTGAGGGACAAAATTCGCGATAAAACCTTGATATAAAAGTAAATCATTTGGGGCTGCCACAAACATAACGTCTAACACATACAAACATAAACCCTAATTTGTTGACCATGGATGCCGACCAAAGTGGAAGCAGCGACAGTGATACCACCGTTGGTAAGTTTTTGTTGTTTATTTAGTTCCTTTATTTGTTAAAAATTGGATTACTTTGCTTTTGGTAATTAAATGTGACTCTGAGAGGTTAAGAGTAGTGTCTACTTGCTTGTGTTAATTGATGACATTTAGTGTATAAGTGATCACATCTAGTCTTTTTGGCAATCTTTATAGATTTCAATGATGATGCGAAGAGTTGTTGTGCCCGTATGGAAAAGAGCATTGCAAAACTTGAACATATGTTTTACAGGTTGAAATGGATGAAAGGTTAATTTTTTGAACCTATTATGATGTTATGTAAATACATTTATTTATGTTAGTATTAAAATTTGGCTTTGCTGGAATAATGTTTACAGCTATAAGTTCAAAGGTTGAGCTTAAACTGACTTAATGTTTGCCAGATGATGAACAAGTTTGGTCTAAGCTGGGCAATGCCATTAATTATGAATTAATGGAAGAGATGAAAGCAAGATATGGGCCATTCAAAACCATCAAAGAGGAAAATGTAGATGAATTTCTTGATGAGCAGTTTTTTATGACAAAGGTTGAAAATCAAGGTAAAAGCATTCAACCTCTTAAAAGGGTGTTTGGAAAAGCAAATAATTCTTATATTAACCCCTGCATATCTTGTTGATGAGCTGTTTATTAGCAGAAAGAAGGAAACGCTACAAAGTAAATATACTGAAGCTCTTAAAAAGGTGTTTGGAATGTCTTTCTACCATATAGATGTTATTGATTTAAATGATGTTCTTGGAAGTAATATTATAGCATGTATCACAGTTTCCCTTTGTTGTATACTTCATGCCGTTTTGGATTTTGGTACTCTGAGCTTTGACTTGGAATCAGATGATGGTACCAGTAATCATAACAAGGGTAAGCCAGCTGAGGGTACCAGTGAGCAGAGGAAGGCAAGCCCTCCGAGTGTAACCGGCTGCGTCCTTGGCCTAAGAGCAAAGAAGAAAGAACCAGCTCCCAAAAGAGGTTCTAAGTGTTGTGCATTGCATTCCAAGAAGAAAAATTAAATGTAGGATAATGTTCCTCTTTTGTGTTTACTATTTGAATGTAATGGTATTTTAAGACAATTTTAGTTAATCTATGTAAGACATGTTTATCTAATAGGTTTGGTTAAGCATTGTTCATTTTGCATAACCTTTTTGATTAAGCATTTTGCATGTACATTTGCATATGCAGGGGTGTTTGTATTTATGCATTTTGACTTTTTAAAGTCAACAATTCAAACACAAACGTAAAAATTGAAACATAAACATCCTAATTGAAAAATAAAGATCCAAATTGAAACATACCCATGTTGACTTTTAAAAGTCAAAAATACAGAAACCTAATAACCTACCCAATCAATTAGCAATGTTAGTGCCTTCATTAAATTCTCACACACGAACCACAAACCTGCCCATTGAATACTCAATGTTCTCTCCCTTTATATTCATTACACCACAACACTTATCTCTTAAACATTGGTCATTAAATTTAGTCACCATGGATGCCCAATCCTCAAACCCAAAAATACACCCCAATGCTAAATCCAGAGAATCACAAACACACCTTCATGGTTTCAAAAGAACCGTAAGGGGGTCTTCTGTTGATTATCACACCCGTCTCCCTGATCCACCACTTGCAGCAATGCCAGAACCACATTTCTCTTATTTTCAGTGTTGCAAAAATACATTTCAGCTTCGTGAGGAACTACGTGTGTTTAAGGAAGAGGCCCGCTTCATGTGGACAAGCATTCACAAGTACCTTGTGGAGGTCATGAAGAAACAAACCAACAAAAAATGAAACCTTTCTTCGTAACTTTTGATTTGGTTGTAATAGGTTGTTGCTAAATAATTATGTATTTGGATGGTAGTTGTTTTAATAATGGCTTGTCCTTTGTATCTTATGACTAATGCAAGTTTGTTTGGTTAAATTTGTTATTTTCCATATTATTTGCTTACTTCTTTGCTTATGAGATTGTCTGCATTCTTGTTTTAACAATGTTTTATCTTTGTTAGCTAACAAAGTATGTAATTTGTATGCAAATTATATAGATAAATGCTCAACTTAGTTAGAAAGTACTTTTGTGTAGTCAAACATAGGGTCAGGCAACTTGACTATTTGTTTGACTTTGTTTGTGTAATGTAAATAGGTATTAACTGAGCACATTTACACACAAACCTACCCATGTCACTTGCTTCATTTATTTGTCAACCTAGTTAGATAGTACTTTTGTGTAGTCAAACATAGGGTCAGGCAGCTTGACAACTCGTTTGACTTTCTTTGTGTAATGTAAATGAGTATTAACTGAGCACATTTACACACAAACCTACCCATGTCACTTGCTTCATTTATTTATCAACATTTCTCATAACCCTGCCCATCTTATATCATCAACTTTGTTCATCAAACTCATTAAAACTCTAAGCTCACCATGGATGCACAATCCAGAAGGTTAGCAACAAATAGTCACAACCATGCGGTCCGTTACCCAATGAAAGTTGGAGGCTCTCAAGCATGGTATATCTCCGCGGACCCTGAAAAACCAGTTCCACCAATGCCAGAACCACACGCCTCTAAATGTCAATTTTGCAAAAATACATTTCAGGGTCGTGAGGAATTACGCGTGTTTAAAGAAGAGGCTCGCTCTAGGTGGACATCGATTAACAACTTAATTGTGCTAATCATGGAGGAAAGAGGCAAAAAACTATGAAACCTCTTCTACATATGTTATGGTTGTATTAATTTCAGTTCTAAGTGTGTTTATGTAATATGTTAAGTACTTCAATGATATGGTTGTATTTATATTAGGTTATGCTTTGTGTTTGATGAATATCTATATTTATGTAATATGTTTAAGTAACTCTATCTATGATATGGTTATATTAATATGTCTTAAGAACATATTTATGTATTATGCTTTAATTCAAATGTAGTTGATTATTGTTAATTTTTATGCACTATACATTTCCATATATCTCCCCACCAAATCCACTCAACCATCACCCACAACAGCCAAAGTGGGGCAAATGTATGGTTAACACTGCTTTAAGGAATTACAACTGCTGCAGGTTAACACTGCTAGTTAAAATTTATGCTGCTGCAGGTTTTCTTTTAATGTTGCTGCAAATTTTGTGAAAGGGTAAATTGCAAGTCTAGATTAATACCCGGCAAATATACTTCAAAGACTATATTTGCAAATTTAAATAAACTTCATTAAAACAACCAGGTTACTAGAGTAGGCTTTTTCATCGAACATTAACTGCCAAACCAACCCCGTTGTTTATTTCAAAGTGATAATCAATAGTCACCTTAGGTTTACCAAAAAAAAAGAAAAAAAAGAAGGAAAAAAAAAGCAAACACGGCACAATCAAGCCCGTCTATAGCAAACAACGATAAGGGAAAGTCTGTGTTGATTGGGGGCGAGGAAGCATCAGAAAAGACTTGGGGGAAAGTTTTATTAAATGATAAAGTGTTTGAGGAAGTTGTGGATACATTTGGTGATGAAAATAATTACCAAATATAGTTCGTATGCAAACATAGGGAAAGAAATGATAGCAGTTATTCTTCAATGGATGTGGAACAAAACTTTCAACGAACCAAACATGGGTGGTAGTGGTGCGCAAACTATTCCTACCCTTGGAAGTGGTAGCGGAACAGCCAATGAAGTAGTTGCAGTTGAAGAGGAAAAAAAAAAAAGGAGGGGAAGGCCCAGAAAAAAAGTAGGTTTTTCTGTACCAATCGATAATCCAATTACAATGTCAAAGAAAAAAAAGAGGGGAAGGCCTGTTGGGAGTGGGAGGAAAAGGGAGGGGACTGATAAACCGAGTACAACGTCACCCATAAGGAAGAGGGGAAGGCTTGTTGGAAGTGGTAGGAAGAGGGATGGGAAGGAAGAGCGTGCGGATCATGGTATGTTAATCTAATATAATTCATCTATGTGTCTTTTTATTTGCTATCTTTTTTATGGATTGTTATGTACTGATATTGAGTGCCATGATTGACTGCCATGTAGCTGTGTTTGGCATTGCTCTTTAGACTTCATGTTTGATTAGTTTTTTACTTTAATTGACTCTTGATGTTCGAATTTAAACGGTGGCAGGTTTAAATGTTTATGAGGATGAAATTGTGTTCAAGATGCACAAAAATGGATTCTTTGAGTTTGGTCCATTGAGGTATGTAGAAGGGTCTGTTTATAAACTATTTGCCTTTGTCCATGATAGAAGTACCTTTACTATTGGGTTGGATCATATGTTAACAAGCATTAGGGGAGATAAATGGGCATTGTTCTTTTGTTTGCCTGGCAAATCATTAGAAGATGGCTTGAAGTTGATTCACACAAATAATGATGTCCATACAATGTTAGAACTAGGTTTTTGGTCTGGTTCTGTAGATTTGTTTGTTGCTCACAAACCACAGCGGTTATCTGAATACTATTTAAAAAACATGGATTTAGAGGGTCAACATGGGGAGCTTATCGGATGGGTAGAAGAAGATGCTAGCTTGCGTTGCTCTAGTACTTCAGCTCCTTTTAAGACTAGATATAATAAGGAGAGAAGTGTAAACTTGAAAAGAAAGGTTGTGGGTGACGCAGATCCTAAACTCGGGAAGAATAAAAAAGTGGTGAAGAGGTCTATGGATAAGGGAAAAGGAATCATGGTTGATGAGGATGAGGCATTTAACAAGAAGAAACCTGTTTTGCCAAGGTCAGGTGGAATTGTCATTAGAGAGGGTGGTTATATGAATAAGATATCAGGTGTTACAGGTGCGGGTCTTGTGAGACCAAGAAGTGATGTCAAAATAACAAACTGCGTGCTGGGTCTAAGGGCACCAAATTCTTTGGGAAACAAAGTGGTGTTATTTTGACTAGGTTGGTCTAATGAATTGTTTAGCATACTTTTTTGCATACATTGCATTGCATATTATACTAACTTCATTACATTGCTTAATTTGATTGTGCAGATATAGTTGATCACTTGTTGGTTCATCAAGTAGAATGTTTTGAAGTTTGACAAATGGGATCATCTTTTGGGATTATGTAATGTGTAGTAACAAAAGCAGTTTAATTTGGTTGTATATTATGTTTGTAATTTCATTAATGCAACTCGAACTATATTACCTCTGTTTCGGATACACCAAAGGGTGTGTAGAGGTATTGTGATGGGTTAATTTTTTGGTACATTGCCAAACGATATTATGTAACTTGAAGTATCACACATGGGTTAAATGTTTTGTGTTTGTGTTATATGCTTCGATTAATAGCATTTAAAGAAGTTTTAACTTGTTGATGTTTGGAACAGCATTTTGCATATGCAGCAGTACTTTGACTTCTAAAAGTCAACATAGACATTTGTTACAACTTAATCGGTATCGAGAAATGAATCCGATACATACCCACACCACCTAAGTTCCCAATCTTCCTCTGGTTCTATCCTAAATCTCTCCTCCGAGGAATCCGTATATGAATCAGATACATAGCCATTCAACCCGAGTTCTCAAGCTTCCTCACGTTCTTTCCTAAGTCTTTCCTACTCCTCTTGTTTAGCCCTTGCTTCTTCTTCTTGTATTTGTAACAAGGCTTCTTCGTCTTTCCTTATTTCATGTTCTTGTTGCTCAATAAGGTATCCCCCATTTCGCCACTCTTGTTCAGCCCGTTCTTCTTCTAACAATTTCATTATGTCTTCTTCGTCTAACATTCCGCCACCAGCTACCCCACTCCCACTCCCATAAAGTGTATCCTTGTGGAAAACTTAACTAAGTTTTTCTTTGTAATGTTAAGATAATGGAGTGAATGGTTTGATCGATTAGGAGAAAACACTGAAACGTTATGAACAATCACAACAGCTCCTACATGAATATCCTTTCCATAACCCCTTCCTCATTAATTATTTTGTGATGTATTGCACCAGGCATTGAACCTGAGAGATCTTTGAGAGTTACTGTAAGATTGCCAAGGGCATTTGGAGAACACGACTTGATTATTGCTAGAACGTGAGCAACTTTACCATTATCGATAAAGCTCTTGATGTCACCTAAGCATCCATACACCACCCCCCACTAGCATTCACATAGTCAACTGTGCTAAGCCATGGCCCACGTGAAAAATCCTCATCCACTTCCACATCCTCAAGAACTGCCCTGATATACTCTTGTATCGAAATTACACGCTCCTGGAGACCTTCGCTAATATCTACTTGTTTACGACGCTTAGCCAGTTGAACAATACCAGCAGGACCGGGTATTATCCTAACCTCCTTTTCAGGGCTGTGTGATGAGTGTAGGTTTTCCAAGGTGGGGTTTATGTGATGGGTTTGCTCATGGTTGTTGCAGGGACGGATGGGGTTATTAAAGTTAACGAATTTGTCCATTTCGTTTTGAAGATGTAAGATCGATTATGTGTGATTATGTGTTTCACGGTGTTATAAGTGCTTCACAAATTTGGTTGTGATTGGTGGGAAAGAAATGGGAAGGGTGGAATTGCGATTATTGAAGGAAAGGAGGGTAAAATAGTCATTTCACAAGGCACTTAATGGGCTCCCTAACGAGCGTTAGGCCAAAAAACCATTTTTGCGAACAAACGTCATCCTCAAGGACACTTTTTGCTAAAGGAAACCTGCTCAAGGACATTATTTGCTAAAAATCTTGTATGAGGAAAACTTTCGCAAAATCGGGAAAGTTTAGAGACATCTTTTGCAGTTTACCCTTTAATATTTCATCTATTTTTTATAATTTAAATATCTCTTAAACCGTTAATCGTTAAACGAAAATAATTACACAATCGCGACGAGCATTTAATTATCTTTCTATAGACGGGCACTTTAATATATACTTTCGACAAATTTTTTTTCACATTTTTTTTTCCGTTACCGTAAAAATCACATGTGATATGTAATATCACATTTGAAATGTAATATAACAAGTGATATTAGTGTAATATCACATGTGATTTTTTTTGTAACGAAAAAAAATGGGAAAAAATTGTGTCGAAAATATATCAAAGTGCCTATGTATAAAAAGAAAATTAAATGCTCGTTGTAACGGTATATTTTTTTTCTTAACGATTAATGATTTGAAATATATTAATATTTGAAAAGAAAAAAAATTGATCGAAAGTTGATTTTTTAAATTGTTTGAATTAATCTCATCCGATCAAATAAAGATGATGAGTGAAGATTTAAAAAAGTGTGATCCATATTAAATCATTAAATATAAAACAAGAAAAAAAGAAAAGAAAATTGAATCTAGAAAGTTATATAAAAATTATTTGTTTATAACTTAACAAAAAAATATAATATAAAATAATTAAAAAATAAAATAAAATTAAACAAACAAACCCTCTGTGTCCCAAAAATACAAACAAAATTGATTCACAGTTTCACACACACTCTCTCTAAACCAAAACCAAAACAAAATAAAAAAATTACTCGAAACCCCAAACTCAAACAAAATCAAAACCTAATTTCATTTTCATAAAACATTTGTTGTGTTCATTATTTTTATAAAAAAAAAGAAAAAAATGGAGGAAGAAGAAATAATAATAAAAGGATTCACTGATTGCGTTTATTTCTTAGCTTCTCCTCTTACTTGCAAAAAGGTTCTTTATATTAATTATTTGTTAGGGTTTTATATAATTTGAATTTATAAGATATTAGTTGATTTGTTGCGGTTATTTATCAATGTGATTTGTGTAATGTAGCTGTTTTTAGTGACTAGTTATTGTTATGTTGCAAGTGTTTGCCTTAAACGTCATTATAAGCTGTTTGTTAACTGATTTGTGTAATGTAGCCGTTATTGTTGTTATGAGTGTGAATGCGATAATGTGTGTCTTTTGGATTTTAGTTTTTTATGTGATTTGTTGTGCATTAAGTGTGTGACTGTGTGTTGTGAGGCGACTGTTGCTAAGGTTTATGATTTTGTCTTCGTTTTGTGAATGTGATATAATGTATAAGTAGGGATGCACGTTTGTTTAACGAAATGTATATAACTTTATGAATGGAATTTAGCGTTTCTGAGTTGTGAAATGATTTGTTGGTTAGTATTTAGGGGGTGTTTGTTTCGGCTTATGGCTTATTGGTTTTGGGCTTATGTTTCATAACCTCACTTTTTGTAGCTTATTTTCAAACTTTTCAGCTTATATAAGTTCATTATGACAAAATAAACTTATATAAGCCAAAAAGTTTGACAATAAGCCACAAAAAGTAAGCTTATATAATGTGTGTCTTTTGGATTTTAGTTTTTAGCTGATTTGTGTAATGTGGCTGTTGTTGTTTGATAGATTTTTTTATGTAGTTTGTTATGCTGTAAGTGTGTGATTAGGCGGTTGTTGCTAAGTGGTTATAAATTTGTTTTCGTTTTGTGAATGTAATTTATTGTGTGTAGCTGTTTAATTAGTGTAATGTATAAGTAGCGATGCAGGTTTGTTTGACAAAATGTATATATTTTTGCCGAACTTTATGATTGGAATTTAATGTTGTGATTTAGTGTTTCTGAGTTGTGAAATGATTTGTTGGTTGGTATTAAGGGGGTGTTTGTTTCGGCTTATTTTCAAACTTTTCAGCTTATATAAGTTCATTATGACATAATAAACTTATATAAGCCGAAAAGTTTCAAAATAAGCCACAAAAAGTGAGCTTATGAAACATAAGCCCAAAACCAAATAAGTCATAAGCCGGCTATATAAGCCAAAACAAACATTCCCTAAGAATATTGTAGAACACAGCTGATTGCTCGATTAGATTATTGTTTGCGGCGTTGTTAGTTTCTTTTATAATATGGGGCTGAGATAGTGGTGATTGTACACATATTGTTAGATAGTGTGCTGCGAAGATTCTCTGCTTTGTTTATATTTGCGGTTACTTCCTCTTTTGTCCTTTCTGATATATTGTATCGTGAGCCTGACCGGGTTGATACTTGTGTTTTAAGGGAGTTGAATGTGAATATCGTCACTCTGAGGTTGCTAGGCTGAACCCAAGAGAATGCTGGTATTGGTTGGGAGGCTGCTGTTATAATCCCGAATGTGCTTTCAGGCATCCTGTAAGTTCATACTGCTCTTAGGCCACTATTATACTTTCTTCTATCATGCAGTGTCGATAAGGTTAATTATACAGATATACTACAATACTCGATTTCTGGTATAGTTGTATGGATATGGTGTCTCATCTGTATTTGATTGCAAATTCAGTATCTGCACCATCTAGCATGCCTGTTTAGGAAATAAATGTCTATTGGCTCAGCGAGTGGCACCATGCCTTATTACGACTTGTTAAATAGAACAATTCATTTGCCTAAGATCGGCAGAAGTTTTGACATATCACTTTATCAAGGCTATTGCCAACTGTTTTGTTTGGTTGAGATTTTG
The DNA here is from genome assembly GCA_030686995.1 of Artemisia argyi. NCBI lineage: Eukaryota > Viridiplantae > Streptophyta > Magnoliopsida > Asterales > Asteraceae > Artemisia > Artemisia argyi. The sequence continues at coordinate 13,602,742 of CM060706.1, forward strand.
AATATTGGGATTCTAGTGTAGAAAATGTAAATAATTACAATTTACCCGTTACTCGTACTACTGTTGAGAACTCTAAGTACATGACGTTGTCAATAGGATTGAGTGGTTATACTTGGTTCATGACAGTATGACACAGAGCAGACCGAATTAAATTGTGGATTGGCATTTAATACGCTCTTACCCGCCCATGTATGCTTGTGTTCTTGTAATATAGTTCAGAGAAAAGCTTTCTATATATGATTGTGCAAGTGTTGTTATGTTTATACCTTTTACACTCCTAACCTTTCCAGTAGTTGGACGGTTCTTTGGTAAAAGTATCCATCTCTCACACTCTTATCTTCCTTTTGTAATGGTCCAATGATACTATCTATATCATAACTAACATAGATAACTTTTTTTATTTGCTCGTTATGTATTTTGAGCTTAGCAGTTTCATAATGGTTGTAGACGTGATTTCATGTGGTCACTGGTCAGTCCCTTGACTTCTGCTATGTTGGAATGTTTAGATTGCCTTTACTTAAAATTTTTAGTAACTGACTAATTGTGAACTTCTTGTTGGTGACTTGTAAAACATATCACACATATATAGTAACTACTGTCTTGTTGTCTTTTCTCATTAGTCGTCTTTTAGGACTTCACGAGATACTAACAAAAATAAGCTCCCATGTGTATGTTGCTACTAACAGATTTTGGATTAGATACACAAAATCATATAATAAGATTCAATTTTTATTTATTTATTTATTTATTTATTACAATGGCGATTCACCAATAGGGCATTGGTCATACATGATTCTTGAAATTTGTGTTGCTTTCTTTATGGATCAACTGGACCATAAGATCCGAGTAGTAAATCACATTATTGTGACAACCCCCTGGTGTGGTATGTACGGTTATAATAATAAATTAGATATATGCATACAACGAGGTTAAGTTCTAATGATATAGCATATTGATACGCCTTTACCATATTCCTCGTGCCCCAAACTGAGTTTTAAGCAAACCTCGTATTCACTGCACGCTTGATGAAACTTCATATGGACAAAATTATTGACTATGTTTGCTCTCATAGCTTAAGCCAAAGACACATTCTGCTTAATTATAACAAAGTCAAGCTCCTTAGGTCTCATCTCAAAGCTACCCCATCTTATTGTCTTTTACATCTATTACCATGTGATGTTGATTTGACAAGTTGAAATTTTTATTTGCTTGTGTATATATTCTGAATTATTGTATGCTACATTTCTAGCCACTGGATGGGCTTAAGGAAGCATATCATGAACCTCCTAATCTCAACAATGGACCTGCTTTACCCGTGGACAAGACAAATGTTCCTTGCTACTACTACTTGAGGGGGTTTTGTGGTAAAGGTGATACCTGCTCATTTCTACACGGACCTGCTGCATCTGCAGTTACCAATGAAGTACCCTGTGAAAAGAAGTTATCTGCAGGAACTAACACTGGATCAAAACCTGTCAAGAGTCATCCCGATCCACCTGAATCTGTTCAAATCAAACACACTCACCCAGTGGAAAAACGCACTCAGGATTCCCGCCAGTTAGCTTATGGGGTACCAGTGAAAAGTGAACCTGTTGAAAGTAAAGAAAATGTAAAACATGTAGTCTTTGCTCAAAGTGAAGAAAATGTTGAAGATGAAGGATTTGTTCAAAGTGAAGAAAATCTCGAAGATGAAGAATCTGTTGAAAGTGAAGAAAATGTGAAACATGAAGAATTTGTTCAGAGCGAGTCAGATGTTTTTGATGATCATAGCTCAGATGGTTATGTAGAACATGAAGGGTACATGAAGTCGCCACCAGGTTTTGACGTGCTTGTTGAGGGTGGATCAGAAAGACTAGGTTATGAAAAAGATGCTGACTATTATACTGTCTATGATGAAGAACACAGGGTGGTCGATGTTCATTATGCAGATTACAATCCTGCCTACACAAAATCGGAAAATGCACTTAAAGAACAGAGGTATGATGTTTATGATCATTTTGATGAAATGTCTGAGCAACCAAGGGAAAGCATCTTTTACCGCCTTTCTTTCCAGAAAAGGAATTCAAAACCAGAACCAATTCTCAAAAGACAAAGAGGTTCTGATCTTCGTGAGCTTTTGAAGCATAAGGTTGTTGATGGCAGTTTCTTCAAAGGGTATGAGTCAAATCATCGAATCAAGGGAAATCCTAGAAGGCATGGGTCCTGTGTTGGGATTGACTTTGACTATAGAGCTAGGATAAGCGAGGTTGTCTATATGAACAAACACAGACAGCCAATAAGGGATAAGAGGCTTATGAAACCACTGGTTTTATCTTCGGCAGTCTCGAGGTCAAGGAAGCCAGCTCAATACTCTAACAGAAGATCCCGTGATGAATCTGGTGTTTTTACAGGACCCAAGAGCCTTGACCAAATCAAAGAAGAGAAGAAGAAAGCACTGCAAGGGTCGTTTAAAGTAACTGAATCAGATGATTTTCAGGGTCCTAGACCTCTGAGTGAGATTCTCAAGAACAAAAGGAAGCTCGTTTAAACTTGGTCATTGAAAATTAAAAACTTTTGTTGCTGAAAATGCAAATTTATCACAGTATGGAAGAAACGAAAACTGGTTATCTTTTGAGTTCAAAATAGATTGATGTTAGTGTGAACATGATGTATAGTGCTGGTCTTATGTCACATTTAGGCTTTTAGTTGTTTTTGATGAGAAACTATGCATGTCCACTTTCATCGGATGTATAAGTTTTTTCGCTTTTGTGGTCTTGAACTCGAGTTCCTTAATGTTTTCAAAAAAGTCTTCCAACACCTTGTTTTTCAGTTGTTTATATAGTTCAATTTATTACATGAGGCGTAGCTTTTTTGTGGTCTATTTATATGTACATGTGTGCCAATCTGAAGTGATGTACAGCTTCCACTGCACGAGATAGAAGGTGTCATGCCATTTCCGCTCCAGGAATTGGTTTTGCATGCTAACAAAATTGCTGATCCTAGTTTTTGACTCTTTGTGTTTAGGTTTGTGGCGATTATGTGTGCTGTTGAAGTATTGATCACTCATGTTTGGATTTGAAGTTAAGCTCTAGGTGCCTATATGGTAAGATATCTTCTAATTATTGTCCACCAAATTTGGTTCGATCTTGATCGAGTAGTCCCTAGTTATTTGTTTTGTGTTAATTGAGGTGGTCGTTGGTTTGAAGTTATAAAATACAAGGGGGATGGGTAACTGTATAGAATTGTTAACTCACACTGGGTAGTGGAGCAGTTCTTAGATAATCAAGAGGCTAAAGTAGCATTGACCATTGCCTTCCCTTTCCCATTCAACTATTTAAGATAGCAATGCTTATATTAGGAACGAGTGTCTACGGATATATCAAAGTGGTGAATTGTTGTTTTTGTTGGCTCCCTTTAGAGAGCCGCCCAAACTGTTAATGCATACGAGTACCTATTCTGTCTTATTTAAACATTAGATTATAGATGCCAACTTGAACCATCCATCTTACATTATTACCTCCTATCGTTTTCATGTTTAAGATGACTAAATCTACACTATGTATTTCTTTTAGGGAGTAGTCAAACCTCCAATTATGTGCACTGTACTACAATTTTGGACAATTCATAAATGGCTGCTTTGCTTTTAATAGATGTTTTTTACTTTTTTAATACAAATTTACTTCAACATCTGACCAAATTCCCGATTCGTTATCTTTTTGGCCTCATCTAAATTCGCCTAAATCCAAATCACAACCACATACTATATGCTTTCATACTTGATTCCTACCTTTTTGTATTTTATTCTAGTTTGTGGTAATTCATTGCATATCTTCCAGATATACACCAGCTGAGCTGTACAATCCCATGTTAGATCTGGGCCTTCAAATGTATTCTGGTATATGCCAAGGTTGAATCGACGGCTAATATTGACTAAACATATTATATGTTGAACTTCTTGTTCTCGGTCTTCTATTGACTTTATCTTCCTAACTAGGAAACATTCAATTATGACTTCTATTTAAATTTTAATAACCGATCTTTATTAGACTAGGACAATTATGTAATTTCACACCCTTAAGAGATGTCATCTTATGACTTTTACCAACTTTATGCCTTATTTGTCACCTTTTCACTTCCTCATTATTTATAACCAAAATCCTCCCAAACCACCACCAGAACACCAAAATAGGAATTTAAGGAGATAGAGTCATACGCGTCTGAACTGGTTTATAGATGGCTGGGTTACCAAGGTCAGATATGTCTTTTAGACGTTCGGGTTCATCAGGACTTGTTTGGGATGATAAGCTGTTATCAGGGGAGCTCAGGACGAGAGATGAGATAGATAGAGCAAAACCCGAGCCAGTAAGATTGGACCCGAAACCATATCGGACCGTGGAAGTTGCCCCCACAATTGACCCTCCTTCGCCAAAGGCCTCTGGCTGTGGTGGCATCTGTGGCGTGTTTGGCTCAAAAAACAACTCCACCCAGAAGCAGAAAAAAAGAGGCCAACGCAAGTCATGAACTCGTGATCACCTAAAAAAGTTTATTGTTTGGCATGTTTTTAGGTCAGTTTTATGTTTTTTCTTAAACTTGTGGATTGAGTCTTTGGGATACAAATATTGGTTACAAGTTATAATAGTTGTAGGCAATTAGACTTTGTTGTAACCAATAATATCTATGTTATTATCCATCTATAGGATTTAGGGGCATAGCAAGGTTTTGTGTTTATGGGATTGTTGTTTTATAATTATAGTTCTTGTGATCTTCATGTTGTATTTGCTTGTGTATTATGGTACTTATTCCTCCTTATTCATTATCTGAATGTCAACAAATTTTATGAACTTAGTGATGTACTGTACAAGTACAAGTACAAGTATGAAATGCATCACATACATGAGAATAGAGTAAATTGCAAAAAAAAAGTCCTTGTAGTTTAGCCGAATCGCAATTTTGGTCTTTACAATTGCACTTTCAAAGTTTCATATGCTCTTGCGACACGAAAGACAATTGCAAACTAAAGTTTCACACAAAGACTGCGTCTACACTTTTGAAGTTGTAACTGCAATTTCGGCAAATCACTAAGACAGTTTTTGCATTTGCTCTAAAGAATATATCTCTCTTTTAATTGTTGCTTGTCTTTTTCATGTGGGGTTTGTTTAGTTGAGTATGAATGTCATAAATTCTTAAAGATGACTTATTTCATATGGGTTATCTATTTATTGTTTTGGTACCAAACGTCTTTTTGGACAATACAAGGTGTATGTTGTGAAAAGTTTGACCAATTCTTGTGCACTAAAAGTCTAAAACTTATACTTTATGGTGTTGGATTACTTATGTGACATGTTGCAATGTCTACACAATCTGATGTCATACTTATTGGAAAAAGAATTTTTTGGAATCACTGTATGCTAAGATAAGGATTAATATTTAGCCTAACAATCTCAATCTGGTCATATCAAAATGAGTCGATTTTGTTACATTTTACATGTAACAAGTCCCTTTATCCTCGGGTTATATCGGGTGGGAGTGTGACTGTCTAAATCTTACCTCCTCTATACTTTTCTCCGGTAGGATTGAGTATTGTTGTCAGTGGCGCTGATTACCCTGTGCAAGCGGGACAGCCGCGCAGGACAATTATTTGTAAAGGGCCTCCAATTTAACATATGTTCATTAATATTTATACATGTGGAAGTAATTGTGTTTTGAATTTTTATTGCCCTTTTCAAATACTATCAAACTTGGCCTACACCATACATACTAAATAGAATGAAAGTTTTTTTTTTTTTTTTTTTTTTTTTTTTTTTTTTTTTTTTTTTTTCCTTCAGTTGTTAGAGGTTTGTGATATCCCATTGGGCAATATACTGACCATGAGACACGCCTACTACTCCTTTATCGCCTGAAGGGGTAAAAGTCTTAGGTGGAGTGTAATATCAGTGAACTATTTATTCTCCATAATAGTTAAGCTTTTCGTGATTTACGGGGCATCATTTGTAATTTCGTACCGGGCAACCCAAATCAATGAAACGGCCCTGATTGTTGTTGTTTACATGTAACATGTCAAGCCAACAATATTTTAAAGTTATCTAAGAAAAAACTAACAAATGAAATAATTAACCTTATGAAATAATTAAAAATCATTTCGGTAATAATAATACTGATACAACAGTGTCTGATTGTATTATTTGGGATTTCATGAATCTTGATTGACCTAATCCCTTAATATACACCACAATCTAGAAGTGAGATAAGCATCATGCACAATATTTTATTCCAAAGAGATCATTTTGGTCATTAGAAAATGCAAGTACAAAATGTATTGACCGAGAGTCTTGTTTAATTCATGTTAGATGTTACTTGTGTCTTAAAGAGCCGAACTTATAGTTCTGGTAGTCTGAAATTGCTCGGTTCATGAATTTTCAAATACAAAACATACTAATAAAGCTTAAAAACATGCCTAATTATATATCTAAAACTGTGTGGTAACAATTTATTGGTTGTAGCAGACGGACTCATTTTTTCACAAACCAATAAACTGTTGCCATACCTCTTTATGACCAAGTCTTAGGGTGCGTTTGGTTCGCAGTATGTTTTGAAAGGAATTGTAATCTGTCAATGGAATTGTAATTTGAATGAATTGTAATTCAAAGAGTTGGAATGTGTTGTAATTGTAATGTGTTGGAATACGAATTGATATATTCTGTCACTTTGTTTGGTTGGATCTCAACGTAATTGTAATTCAAAAGATAAAAAAAAACCTTAATAATAATAATAATAATAATAATAATAATAATAATAATAATAATAATAATAATAACAATAAATAATAAAAATAATAATAATAATAATAATAATAATATAAATGTTAAAAATAATAATAATTTATTATTATTATTATCATTATTATTAATATATTATTATTATTAAAATAATAATAATAACATTTTATTATTATTATTATTAAAATAAAAAAAATTAAAAAAAATATTATTATTATTATTATTATTATTATTATTATTATTATTATTATTATTAAAATAATAAAAATAATAATAATAATAAATGTTATTATAAATATTATTATAATAATATATAAAAATAATAAAAATAATAATTATTATTATTATTTTAATATTTATATTTATTATTATTTTTATTAACTATTATTATTATTATTATTATATAAATATTATTATAATAAATATTATTTTTTATTATTCTATAAATATTATTATTTTATTTTTTATATAATAATAATAATAATTCTAAATTACAACGTAATTCAAAACTTTCCATCCAACATCCTATGTAATCTGAATTACCTCCATTGATGTAATTGTAATGGATGAATTACAATTACAACGCAAACTAAACAGCCTACGTAATGTAATCTGAATTACAATTCCCTCCATTCTGCGAAACAAACAGCCATATAATGTAATCAAATTACAATTATATCCAATTACATCAGATTACGGCGAACCAAACACCCCTTAGGTATTAACAAAGTAATGTTTTAATGCTTGATTAACATCCATTAAATGATTAAAATTTAAAAAGCTGCACGTGGCCGGACTCATTTTCTGAGTTTTCCCAAGCGTGTATAAAATTTTTAAAATGTATAATCTTTTAAAGTTTCGACCCATTGGACTGGATCGTGGCCTAGTACAACTTACTACTTAGCTTATGGGTTGTCATCAAAAAACAATGTTAAAGCCCATGTAGAGAGCATTAGAGCAAACATGTTCATTTCAGATCGGGATCCTACTTACGATCGATTTCTTCTTTGCAAGATCAAAATTGTAAGATCGGATCGGGATTTTAAGATCCTACAATAATATCATTTTGTTAATAGTCTTTAATATTATACAAATCTATAAATTATTATATATCATAAACACAAAATTATATAAATGTTTTATAAAAATTGTCTTAAATTATGATTTTGAAATTATTAACAATATTAACATGTTGTTTTTTAAATTCTACAAAACACAATCCATAATTTGTAGTATTTTAGTTTGTGGTTCGAGAGAAGTAAGATCGGATCGGATTAGATCTTAATATCTTATGGTTAAGATCGTGATCCTATAAGATCATAAGATTTCAAAGATCCTATGTAAGATCCGGATCGTTTTTGCTTTGCAGTATCGTAAAATCGTAAGATCCTAAGATCATGATTGGGATCCTGACAACTATGGTTCATTTTTATAAAATATATTTTGTATATCCTTAAAAGAAAACATGCAAATATCATATTTACTCAAAGTAAAACCATTCAACGCATATTGACATCTTTGGGATATAACATGGAGTTTTCAAGTTTTTGGAGGATAATATATGAGATTGCCACATTTTCTTTCACAAGAAATAGGTTATTCAAAAGTCAAAACCAATTATTTGACATCTAAAGACTTATTTGCCATAAAAGATACCAATACATGTTATCGGTTTATCGATGTTTTTTTTCCTGTTTGATAAAATCTTTTGGTTTCTACTCTTCAGTTTTTTTAAGAGAAAAGTAAATTGCAAAAAAGTAAGGTAAAGAATATGAGAGGAAAGGAAATGAAGCTAACTTATAAAGTGTGTTCTCAAACTTTACAAAATGAAAATGATAAGGATCCTCTCATGCTCATTTGAATATGAGAGGTAATGTTGTGATTGTACATTTGATTTAAAATAAGATAAATATTTTGCAATAATTACAATGTACAATTACAACAAGCACAACAATACCTCTCATATTCAAATGAAAGAAAGTGATACTCATAATATGTGAAGTGGTTAAACAATGTCAGAACTGACATTAATAAACTAATAGGGGTTGTTTGGTAATTTTAAATGAGGATATCTAGTTTCATTCACTTTCAACCCAGTTTTGGGTAGGGTGGCAATTTCTGACCCGACACGAAACCCGACCTGAAACCGACACGAAAATTAATAGGTTCGGGTTAAGCTAAATAGATTGTGGGTCAGGTTTGGGTCGACATATTTAACCCGTTTATTAAATAGGTCAGGTTCGGGTTGAGAATAAAATAAACGTGTCGACCCGGCAACCCGTTTAAGTTTTTTTTCTTAATTAAAAATTATTTATATTTAATTATACAAGTTAAATGGGTTAAACGGGTCGACTTACTAACACGTTTAACCCATTTAACTCGTGTAATGTGCTAACTTTTATATATAAAACGGATTAAATGAGTCAACTCAAAACCCGTTTAACATATTCAACCTATGTAACCTATTTAATCCGTCAGCCTAAGTATATATAAGGGTTAAATTTCGGGTTACGTGTAAACAAGTTATGGTTGAAATAGCTGACCCGATGATTTAAATATGTCAGGTTCAGGTTGGGGTTTTCTGACCCGCCAACCAGAACCCGACCCGAATTGCCACCCCGAGTTTTGGGCAGAAGATTATGGGGCTAAAATACCTATCATTTACCTTCATTCTTTTAGAAAGGCAACCGCCAATCTCGTGATATACAATTCACAAACAATCTCACATGTCCTAAGCATGATTTGAATCTACAATCATTTTGGTTGGAGAACTTCTCATAAAACCATTACCTCCTCTTTCTTTTCCTCCGCTAACTAAAAAGTATTAAAAACACATGTACTAAATTTAGTTTTCTTTACTTTGCTCTCACTTAACCTCCCAAATTACACTCAACAGAGTGTAACAAATAATTATATGTTGTAACATCAGTGAAGAAACAAAGATAATTATATGTTGTGTTTTCTTCTCAATTTTTTAACGTGACATTAGAAAAAAATTGATTGGATTAAGAGAGTAGTAATCAATTTTGAGACACAAAAAAGCATAGACACAATGCATGTCTTAGAATAAAATTGAATTGGAGTCAACCTCTTCATAAATTGACAAATCAATTACAAACCCTACTAGGAAGAGAATATTAATTCCAATCAATATCATGAAGATAAATGAATGATCCAAGTAATCCAACAATTCCCATCATACATCTCTTTCAAAAATGACATTCAACCCTATTCTTTATAATAGACAACCAAAACATGGCTATCCTCTTAGAGATATAATGATGAGAGTGGGGTGGTGTATAGTACGTTATTCGTGGTTTAGAGGAAGGCGTTGCCAAGTTCATTATCCACTACGGACCATCATCTAATATGCCCGTTTAGGAGTAGTGTTTAGCTAGACATTTGGTTGGGGTGTGAGTGTCACGGGCTTAGTTTCACTACAAGAATTCTGTCAGTTACCCACGAAAATTACGCCTATGCTTAGCGGAGTGGCTAACCACGGCTTAATATGGATTTGCAATGGTGCCATATATAGTTCGACATTTTGGGCCACAGTCTATTAATAAGAATTGAGAAAAGAGGATGCTTAGGTTGGGTAACTAGCCATTGCTTTATATGGAGTAGAATTAATGTCAAGTCCATGGTCTATTAGTATTAGGGTGGGGTGGCTAACAAAGTTTCAAACATATTATGGACCAAAGTCTAACAAAAAAGCCTATAGTGGGTGAAGTAGCTAACCATGACTTGAATTGGAGGTGCAAAAGTTTAGAATCTATTATGGACCACAGTCCAATAAGAGCTTTGTCTCATTTACTATTTAGTAATAGACTAAAGATAAATGACATATCACATGTGTGACCCAAACTAGTACACATAGTTGAAAATAGCAACGTGTGAGGCATGTGAAATTCAGAATGTCAAGTAAATTTGTCGACATATTTACTTAAGTTTAACTAAATGATTTGGTCTTTTGGTCAATGATTTAAGATATTTATGAAATCAAATTGTATTTATAGATGAAAAAACGTTCACGAGATATATTGATTAAGGCATGTACGTCTGAGTAAAATGAATTCAAAAAACTAATCTGTTTACACGTTTAAATCGAACTAAAGTTTTTACCAGATCCATTGTTTTCCTACATTCATTGAATATTGATAATGATCATTTTGATTAATGAATTTAGATGATTAAAGGATAGTCATTCACTTAATAATGATAACATCATCTTTCAAGTTTTGTTCTGTACAATACATAAAACTTGACTAGGACAAAATATAATGTTTCCAAACATATAAATGAGGGGGTCCATATTTGTTGAGGGTTTATCAACCAACAACACCAAATGGGAACAAATATACATGGACAAAAATAACAATCACAATAATTCACACTAGATATTGTTCTGTACAAACATAACAATTTCTACAATGTTTATATTTTGTATGCTTAATTAAATAAAAAAGAAAAAACATTTTAATTGAGCTTGAGAAATTGCATATTTAAAACTCAATTTGTGTGTCACACTCCTTTTGTAGTTTTTTAAAAGAGCATTGTTAAAGCTTGCTACAATATTCTCTACTAATTTTTTTACACACACAACAATATTATATATTTTTTTTACTGATTCTCTCTGCATCCAAGTTATCAATTATAACACTTGACAGGATCCAATGAGTAGAAAAATAATTAAAAATAATTTGTAAGAGGAAATAGCATTTTCCTTTTTAAAATGACTAAACTAAATTTTACTCATATGGTCATATGATTATCCTTTTTTTTTTTTTTTTTTTTTTTTTTGTTAAGTAAAAATACAAAAAACTTTTGGAAAAATGCTTGTATCTAAATTTATCCATTCACTATTGAGCAATAAATATATATCCTTCATAGTTATTGTGCTCCACAAGTTTCCATAATTTACTTTATTATGTGATATTTTTAGTACTTGATATGTCAACTATTAAATTAAAACATTCAATATATTACTTTTCTGATAAGAATAATATATTTCATGATTTGGACACTTCTATTCTTACTCACTCTTATAATTTTCTATTTATATCTATAGAAACCATATAAAAAACAATTCTTTCATTTCACAATCACAATCTTGTACCACATGCACCACTTGCTTTTGGTACATAAAATATGACAACCCATAAAAAAGAAGTCATGTATGTATACAAAATCGACACCGGAAACCACCCATCAACACCATTACCAACCACCACCACCACAAAGAAGTCAATTACTCGAGCATTGGGTGCGTTACTACGAAGATCCAAATCGAGCCGAGAAAAAAACAACAATCACATTTCTAGTAAAGAAGATACAAAGGAAGTAGTTCTTGATCAAGAATCGTCAAGAAAATCGAATACGACAATCGTCAATACTAGGCAGTCGACTTCAACAATCGAAGACATCAAGAAGCACGAGCGAATTTACACGTAAACTACTAACTCTAAAATCACATTTGTTAAAAAAAATCGCATACTTTTTATATAGACTCTAAACGTACTTTTTATTTGTCCTTTTAAGGCATGTACTTTTTTCTACAGCTGAGTTACTAAAAAGACGGTTAGGTCAATTTTAACCATCTTTATAATAACTCACTCGTATAAAAAATAACTATAAACATATTCATTTATTGCATTTTCATATTACATAATGTTAACAGGAAAACGGTTTCATTGATTGAAGAAGGGAGAAAAACGGTATCGGGAACCGAAGAGAGGAAACGTGTGTCTGGAGTTGAGGTGGGGCGAAGATCGGTAGAAAATAGGGCAGACATGGTAATGATTAATATCGGAGAGGTTGCGGATTTGCTTCAAGTGCGGGTGATAGTAACGGACATGCCCGGTTTCATGCAAGTCCATGCATTTAGATGTGCTAGACAAACTTTTGATAGCTTGGAAAAATTTAGCCCCAGACAAATTGCTTTTAACATGAAAAAGGTATGTATTCTTTACTTTGTTGTCAAAGTGTACAAGTCATTATAATGTATTTACCTTAAAACGACTATTTGGCAATTTTAGTCTAGCCACGGTATAATACGGATAGACTAATTTGGTTTTCAATAGCATGCTTAATTTAGAGAAATGGTAATTTTAGTCTAGCCACAGTACGGCTAGACTAATTTGGCTTTCACAAGCATGATTAACTTAGAGAAATGGTAATTTTAGTCTAGCTGTAGCCGCAGTACAACTAGAGTAATTTGGCTCTCAAAAGCATGCTTAATTTAGAGAAATGGTGATTTTAGTCCAGCCGCAGTACGGCTAAACTAATTTAGCTTTCAAAAGCATGATTAATTTAGATAGTTTGTACATAATGCCTTAAAAAGTTACATAGTTTGGAAAGTGCAAATCTTTTTGTTGTTGAAAAGAGAGTAGCAACTAGCAAGTCATAGTTTTAGATGTGTGTACTTCTTTTCAATCAAACGTACAACTAAAATTTAAAAGAGGTGAGGATAGCCGGATCCCTGTAGGGAGGGTTTGTGGAAAACAGTGCTGCCGCCGCTTGTACTGTCTGCTTTAATGCTTGTACATTTTGAGACAAAAAATACAACCTAACCCCATAGAGAGGGTTCGGTCAACACATCCCTTTTAAAGTATATAAATATACTAGTGACTTAGTTTTTTGTCTATAAATTATATAGTGAAGAACATGTTTGTGAGATTGAGTCATGGTGACTTAGAGTGGTGGCAATGGACAGCGGCATGGACAGCGGCATGGCCATGCCGGCGGTGAACACCGCCGCCAGTCCACCGGCATGGCCAGCGGCATGGTCTCAGCGGCTATTATTGCCGTGGAAGCATGGTATTTTCGAGGCAAAAATTGGACCGTTGCATGCTACAATAATGCATAAAAAACAAAAATTGTATCCGTTGCATGCTTTGGAGGAGCGGGGTAAAAAAAAAAAAAAAAATTTCCTATATATACAAACACAAACACAGCCTACAACTCACACACAAACACAAACATTAACTCACACAGAAACATAAATTTTTCATATACATACATTGTGAAGCATGGAAAGTGGGAGATCAAGAGGTCGTGGACGTGGCTACCGTCCTCGTGTTCGTCCGCAAGGTCCACCACCGATCCATCAACAATACCCTCAATCGGGATATTATCCACAACCTCCACCACCGATCCATCAACAATACCCTCAATCTTTTAACTATCCTCAAGCTCCACCCGCAATGAACCCAACCCAATATAACATATCGATGACGAGTGACTTCAACCCCTTTGGTGACTACCGTGAAGGTCCTTCGCGTCGTGAAGCAAGTTTAGAACGCGAACTTCCTTTATATGGTGACTACGATGATGATGACGTTGACTTTGTTCCCGAAACGCAACAAGAAACTCAAATTGGTATATATATATATATTTTTATAAGCGTTATTTTATATGTTTTTTTGTCGTTATGGTATAAATATATTTTTTTATATGTTTTTTTTCGTTATGTAATTGTTATATTTTTTTATATGTTTTTTTTTTTTTTTTTTTTAGATGAAGATGTTCAAGTGGTTAAAGAGAAAACTAGAGCGGATAAAAGGAGTTGGTCGTCGATCGAAGAGGTTGCTTTGGCCAAAGCATGGATTCATATCTCGACATGTAAAAAAGTCGGGAATGAACAAGGAAGAGATAAGTTTTGGGAAAGAATTTTGGAGCATTTCAAAGCCACAATTAAAAATAGTAAACGAACTCATCATTCGTTGAACACAAAGTGGAAACATTTGAATCACGCAATGGGAGTATTTAACGGGCTTTACATCCAACAAGTAATTTTTAAACTATATACTTGTGTTAATTTAAATATACTTGTGTTAATTTATATACTTGTGTTAATTTAAATATACTTGTGTTAATTTAAATATACTTGTGTTAATTTATATACTTGTGTTAATTTAAATATACTTGTGTTAATTTATATACTTGTAGAACCGCATTCGTGCGAGTGGGTGTGACGATGTCAACGTCTTGGAAAATGCCATGTCTGATTATATTAAGAGGAATAAGGGCGTTTCGTTTAATCATCTTGATGCGTGGAGGGTTGTTAAGGATGAAGCGAAATGGTTTGAGCAACCATGTTTTGAAAAAGTATCTTCGACATGTCATTCCGACAAACGAAGAAAGTCGTCGGAATCTACCTACTATGGGTCCGGAAGCAATGACACTGTTATTCCGAATCTAAATGACGACACAACTCCTGTTTCAAAAAGAAAAGGGAAAAAGACCGCTAGTGAGACGTCGACAAAGAATAGTGCTGCTGAGTTTATTGAGCAGTATACGTCAAAGAAAGCACTAGCTTTGGATGAGGCCATGGCTGAAAAACGTGAAAAGGATAAATTGGCCCAACGGTTGCTGCAGACACAACTCGACAATGCTCAAGAAAAGGCTATGCATCGGGCACTGAAATTCTACAACGAGCCGCACGAACACATAACCAATCAGGTTATGCGAGATTTCATTATTGCCACAAAACGTGGGTACGCGGAGACGTATGGATGGCCTACGAATTTTTAGATTTAATTATGTATTTTTTTTCCAAGTATTATGTAATATTATTTTTAATTATTAATGAAATATTTATGTTTTAATTAAATTGTTTAATTTAATTTATTAAAAAAAAAAAAAAAAAAAAAAAAGTTGGGAGGTATGAAAAAGGCATGGTTGCCACTAAAAAGAGGTTGGGAGGTATGAAAAAAGTATGGATGAGGTGAAATGAGGTGGAATGATATTATTGGTGGATTTGGGAGGTATGGATGATTCTGAAATCATGACTGCCACTACCCTTAGTGGCACTTCAAAGTGTCCTATTGCATGTGCACGATTTAATTGTGACACGTCACTATACTACTAAGCTACATTGTATAATATTATTGTACTGATTAAATTGTTTCTTTGACGATAATAAAAATTAATAATCAAGTTGCACTTGATTATTAAAATGATTATATTTGCAAGGTGTATGCAAAATTATTGGTTAGGCTACCAATCTAATCATGTGCCGTATGATTCAATCCTTGCTTTTTGACTAACCCATGTGTTCAAAACTATAATAATTTTGCATATAAAGTTATAAGAAAAACCAACTGAGTAACCATGTATTATACACTACTATGAATACACAATATCCAAAGTCTATGATATGTTTAGGTATAACAATTTTAAGCATATTTGTTGACTTATGTGATTTCGACTTATTTAAAAAACGTAATTTTTTCAATTTAATTTGATATCTATGAGCTTATATAGGCTTACTGCATCATAATATGCTTGTAAAGCCCAAAAGTCTCAAAATATGGTAAAAAAAATATGAGCTTATGAAAGATAAGTCGAAATCACATTAACTCAGAAAGTCAGAAGTCCTAAATAAGCTTGAATAAACACTCCCTAATTATCTGAATCCATATCGTAGTGAGCAGTTTGATTTTCTCGATTTGAGTTTACAAAAAAAATTATCTTTATTTATACCATAAACTATGTAATTGTGGTTCATAAAGTCTACAACTAATTTTGTAGTATTTTTTAGGAGTGATCTGACTTTAGTTAATATTTTGTGTGCAGGATTTTGACAAAGTTTATGGGCCGGCCTGGCATTGCATAGTGGGCTCAAGTTTTGGGTCATTTGTGACCCATGCAACCGGTTGTTTTCTTTATTTTTCTATGGAAAAGTTATATATTTTAGTTTTCAAAACAAAAGTACAAAAAAATGTGAACAACTTACATTGAATGTAAGAATCAGAAGAAAAAAAAATAAGGTCTTGAACATGGATATTGATAAATATCAATAGAAATAGTTACATTTTTTTTTCTTTTCTTTTCTAAATGTAGATATTTTTTTTGTATAATGTGTATGTTTCGCGATCGCTTATATTGTCTACTTCTTAGATTTGTACATGAAAGAAAATCGTTGAGTACATTTTCTTGTTTTGTGTGTTTGAAATTGTCGTATGTGTGGAAAAAACGTAAACGAGAGACGACAGATTAACAGGTTCGGGTTGATTTTAAATAGATTTTGGGTCGGTTTTGGTCGACCCATCTAACCCGTTTATTAAACAGGTCAAGTAAAGGTTGGGAATAAATTAAATTGGTAGACCCGTCAACTCGTTAAGATTTGTTTCATAAATAAAAATATATTTATTTTTCATTTTACGGGTTTAATGGGTTACAAGGTCGATTCGCAAACTCGTTTAACTTGTTTGACTCGTGTAATGTGTCAACTTTTATATATAAAACAGGTTAAATGGGTCAACCCAAAACCCATTTAACATATTAAACTTGTATAACTTATTTAACCCGCCAACTCAAGTATATATACTGATTAAATGGGTCAAGTTTGAGTTATGTGTAAACAGGTTGATATTGACATACTGACCTATTGATTTAAATGAGTCAGGTTCGGGTTGAAGTTTTCTGATCTGACAACCTATCAACACAAACTCGTCAACTCAAACCCGACCCGAATTACCACCCTATCTGTAACAACCACCCCATAAAGTATACAATACAAAAAAAAAAAAAAAAAAAAAAAAAAAAAAAAAGGCTCCACGATGCATAGTTAATGTTATATAGTTTGTGAGCACTAAAATTTTCAACCTTATTAAAGTTAATAAACTCAAATGATTAAGCTCATTTTTTAAACTCAAATGAGCACTCAAAATCATCCAATGTTCTTCGGTGCATAATCATGATTCATGAAAGTTTTCAATCCCGAATGTATCTAATTATCTAAAATGAATACCATCACAGAAGAAGTCACATATCTCTAGTTCTAATCGCTATTATCCTCACCTTAATAGGAACTACAGTTGTAATAAAAAACAGAAAACATGATCTACAGAAATTCCCGGAACTGAAGAATCTTTAATCAATAATCACAATAAGCTAATAAAATCTAAAAATAAATACAACATCAACCAAAAAACGGTACCTTGTGATCGTAGGTGTTCCTCGGATCATCCGGACCTGGTGGTGGTGGCCGGAATGTGAGCAAAGTACTAAAAAAAGAACCCACCTGAATTTTCATAGCCCAAAACAATAACAATAATAATCAGCCAAAACACTAAAACACAAAATCTTAAACAATAAAACTCATGCGGTTACTAACACAAACTCAAAGTTCTTTGAAGAACAACAATTGTCACCATCAGAACCAACAACCAGTAAACCATATCCAAAAACACTACATGAAACTACACTTATTATTAACCTTACTAAAAAAACTGCAATTAACAAAACCCCAAAACTATGACAAAACCCTAATTTCAAATTTTAATTTTTATATATGTATAAAATAATAATAATAATAATAATTACCTAACACACATCTCAAATCTTAACCCAATTTCACCACTTTATATAATCGGAAATCAAATATTCCTTAAAGCCACATACCTTCATCGATTTTCTAATCCAGACCGCAACCCGACATCCACCGCACCACCACATACCAAGGCACCGTCACACCAGCGTTTTCCTTTCTTTGATCTATCGTTTTGTGCGTATGTGTGGTTGAGAAAGGGATGAAGGTTCTGGATATGATTTGTATGTGTGGCTGATAAATCATGAAACCGAGATTTGGATCTGTGTCAGGTTTGTGGGCTTCATGTGATGGATTAATGTTAGCCCACCAATTTTGGCGGGAAACCCACCAAGTAATACGACGTCGTACTCTTTGTGTTTTAATATATATTGATAATGTTTTGTGTGCAGGATTTTGACAAAGTGTATGAACCGGCCTGGCATTGCATAGTGGGCTCAAGTTTTGGGTCATTTGTGATCCATGCAACTGGCTGCTTTCTTTATTTTTCTATGGAAAAGTTATATATTTTAGTTTTCAAAACAAAAGTACAAAAAAATGTGAACAACTTACATCGAATGTAAGAATCAGAAGAAAAAAAATAAGGTCTTGAACATGGATATTGATAAATATCAATAGAAATAGTTACATTTTTTTTTCTTTTCTTTTCTAAATGTAGATATTTTTTTTGTATAATGTGTGTATGTTTCGCGATCGCTTATATTGTCTACTTCTTAGATTTGTACATGAAAGAAAATCGTTGAGTACATTTTCTTGTTTTGTGTGTTTGAAATTGTCGTATGTGTGGAAAAAACGTAAACGAGAGACGACAGATTAACAGGTTCGGGTTGATTTTAAATAGATTTTGGGTCGGTTTTGGTCGACCCATCTAACCCGTTTATTAAACAGGTCAGGTTCAGGTTGGGAATAAATTAAATTGGTAGACCCGTCAACTCGTTAAGATTTGTTTCATAAATAAAAATATATTTATTTTTCATTTTACGGGTTTAATGGGTTACAAGGTCGATTCGCAAACTCGTTTAACTTGTTTGACTCGTGTAATGTGTCAACTTTTGTATATAAAACAGGTGAAATGGGTCAACCCGACCTGATGATTTAAATGAGTAAGGTTCAGTTGGGGTTTTATGACCCGTCAACCCGTTAAGATTTGTTTCATAAATAAAAATATATTTATTTTTTATTATATTTAATGGGTTGCAGGGTCGATTCGCAAACCCGTTTAACTTGTTTAACTCGTGTGATATGCCAACTTTTGTATATAAAACAGGTGAAATGAGTCAACCCGACCCGATGATTTAAATGAGTTAGGTTGAGGTTGAAGTTTTCTGACCCGCCAACCCAAAACCGACCCGAATTACTACCTTATCTTAAACAACCACCCCCATATAATAAAAGCTCCACAATGCATAGTAAATGTTATATAGTTTTGTGAGCACGACCTTATTCATCTACTTCATTCATCTACTGTAAGTCTTCCATTTTCCCCAAAATCACTTCTCACGCCATTTTATTAATCCCAAAAAATTTCTTTGCTTTAAGGTGTTGTTTACTTTTTATAGCTGATGATAATCTGAAACCTTAATAGTTGAAAATGAATGGATCAGTGGAGACTGTGTTTAGCTGTGTTATACCTTATATACATGATGGTGATGACCTTAACTCTATCTCTTTAGTTTCCCGTAAATTCTACGAGCTCGATTCCTTAACTCGTAAGCACGTAACTGTCCACGCCCATTACGCCCGAAACCCGTCTCGTGTAAGTAAGAGATTCCCTTTTATCGAGTCCTTAACACTCAAGGGACTTCCCTTTTTGTATTTTGCACATATAGAGGACATTGACATCACCCCATGGATAGAAGAAATATCTGTTAAGTTTGAGTGTTTGAAAGTGCTTTATATCCGTGGTATGGTTGTTTGTGATTCTGATCTCAAGCTGTTGGCTAAAACCCGAGGTAAAGATTTACGGAGTTTAAAGATTTGGAAGTGTAAAACATTTTCGACCCAAGGGTTAATGCATGTCTCAAAGTATTGTAATGATTTGAGGACTCTGTGTTTGGGTGGTAATATTATTGAAGATGAGAAAGATGGGAAATGGTTACGTGAATTGGCTTTGCATAACAATGTTATTGAATCGTTACATTTTGATTTCAAAATTAATGATGTGAACGATCTTAAACTTATTGCGGAAAAATGTAGTAATTCTTTAGTATCTTTGAAGATTCGTCCAACACCTCTAAATCATTTAAGAGATGCCTTTAGCCATGCTATTAAGTTAGAAGATTTTGATGGCGCTTTTATTGACGAAGATGGGGACTCTAGTAGTTTCAAATTCCCCGCAAGTATTTGTGGTTTAGGTATTGAGGACTTGCCCGTTACTTCATTCTCTTTTCTACTCCCTTATGTGAATCAGCTGCGGGAATTGAATCTCACATGCATAGAAATTGAAGAACATTGCCAGTGTTTCTTGATTGAAAGGTGTCCCAACTTGGAAGTCCTACGTACAGATGATGTATGTGGAGATTTGGGATTACGAGTTATTGGTCGGGTTTGCAAAAAACTGCACAAACTTACCCATTATGAGCGTGTGACTCACATGGGACTTATTGCTCTGGTACAAGGATGTACCAATTTGGAGTATTTAGATGCTGAACTCTCAGATATTTCAAATAAAGCTATCGAGTGTATAGGAACCCATTTAAAGAATCTGTGTGATATCCGTATCAATTTGATTAAGGAATGGTCGGTAACAAATTTACCGTTAGACAATGGGATACGAGCTATGCTAAAGGGTTGCATCAAACTCAAAAAGCTACATATCCGTCTTCGTGATGGAGGATTGACGGATGTTGGTTTGGGGTACATTGGGAAGTACGGTCATAATCTAAGATATCTGTTTCTCAGTCGGACAGGAGAGTCTGATGCAGGACTTCTAGAGTTATCGAAAGGGTGCCCAAAATTAAGAAAGCTAAATTTGGAGAATTGTCCCTTTAGTGAGCAAGCTATTGCCACTTTTGTGTTTAATATACACTCACTAAGATATATACAGGTTAAAAGAGGTTATTATACTGTTTTGGCACTCACTCGTCCAACATTTACTGCTGAGGTAAATACTACTTGTAGCTTAATTTGATTTAACAGGTTTATCTTTTTTCCAAACACTTTTGTCATTCGTTTGGTCAGTCTAAGTAACTGGTTAAACCGGACCGTTCCATCTTTGTGAAACATTTGACCATGTGTACCAACCCCTAGAGGGATAGTCTACCACTGGTACGCTACCAGTTTCACATGGATTTGAGCTTAGTTGTCTCGCTCATGAATGGTCACTGAAGTAGATTTTTAGAGGGAGTTTGCTGTAAAAAGAGGTGCAAGTGTACTGGAAATGAACTTGGTCAGTTTTTAGCTCGATTAGTGAGCCTCAAATTAGGTTTGGACTCGAGTTTGTTTAGGCTCTGCGCGTTTCTAGCTTTTACTGCATCGATCTTGAGTAGTTTATTAGCCGTTTGACTCATTATAGTTACAGAGAAGTCTTGAGAAATAGATGACTAGTAGTACTAAAGACATGATAAATGCTCCTTAGTTATAAAAAGTTATTGAGGCTCTGGCTTGAATTAGGATTGATGTATAGTTACAGAGGCGTGTGAGATTGCTTGTTATCCCGAGTCTTAGATAACATGTATATTATTATAGGCATATCATAGTGAGCAGTTTGATTTTTTCGATTTGGTTTACAAAACAAATTATCTTTGTTTAATTGTTTATACCATAACTATGTAATTGTGGTTCATAAAGTCCAACTAATATTGTACTATTTTCGTGGTGATCTGATTATCTGAATTTAGTTGAACAAGATTGGCAGTAGACGCCGCGTTGCCGGCGTGCCTGTTTATTTTGCCGAAAGTTTTTTTGACGTTTGTTTTCTGTGTTTGTTTGTATTGCAGCAAAACCAAAGTGTTTATTGGCAGTAATAATCAACAAACTTGCAAAATATTTTGTACATGGTTGTAAATAAATATATATCTGTATAACTTTCTTTAGCAGCTTGGTTCTTCAGAATGGTTGGCTGCTTTCCCTTAAGCCATCAGCCATGATCCCTGTCAAATGTAACAGGAAATGCAGCTTCAGCCATTTAGTTTCCTGCCGAATCCAGATACTCAGACATCGTTCTGCTGCAATTTAACTTTGAAGTGTTAGATGGCAAAAAGAAAAGAAAGAACAGCTTATGTTTCTTGCTTATTTTCAAAAAACAGGTTG
Source organism: Artemisia argyi (assembly GCA_030686995.1). NCBI lineage: Eukaryota > Viridiplantae > Streptophyta > Magnoliopsida > Asterales > Asteraceae > Artemisia > Artemisia argyi. Next base: position 13,625,080 of record CM060706.1, read on the forward strand.
CATGCATCTATCTATTTGCTTTGATTGTCATGATTGTATATTGTGGTTCATTAATGCACTGGTCAAACTGCTGGAGATGTGAAAGGTTGGGGGTGGCTCAAGAGTTGTAATTAAAGATTTCAGCCTTTTAAATGTTGTATTAATAGGCATTCACGAATTTTAAGGCATTTCAGCTGCTATTTAAAGACAAAAACATACCAAAAGCCCTACCATTTTACACTAAAAAAAACCAACAAAAAAAAAATGACAACTCCCTTGCCTTTTTGCAAAGAGCTTGCTGCTGTTGTTGGCTCAAGCTATGTGAAGGATATGATGATGGAAAAGTTTAAAAGAGAGGAAAGTGCTTTGTTGTTGGATGAGCTTGAGCTCAGGAAGAAAGGGCAAGAAATCCGGTCTCGGATAGCTGAAAGGGACCTTGTGATTGAAGAGCTAAAACAACTGTTCCCTTTTGATTCTGCTGTGATGAGCATTGCGGAGCTGACAAACATGCAGATCCAAGACTCAGCAGAAATCTCAGAGATTCTGGCAACTGTTTCGAAGAAACAGACCCGGGCAGCTGAGGTCCGGAAGTTTATCGAATGGCTTAATAGGCAACCATATTAAGCTTTTGTTGGCTGGTACTGGCAGATTTAATTTTTTTCCGTAGTCTTTTGCTGGTGTCTTTAGGTGTGAGGATATCTTGTAATGGAATCTAAGTGTGGTCTAATTTTGTGGATACTTTGCATGTAAAGTGTCGCTTAACTACATATTATGTCTACTTTTATCTAATGAATGAAAAGGCATTCTCGTAACGTACTTGTTTTTCAGCAAATAGCATGGTATTATGTGACTTGTTCGGTGTAGCTATTTGATATAATCGTCGTCTGTGTGACCTAGTACATCAGCGGAGGACATGTTTTTTAGCGAACAACATGCTATCACGTGATTTGGTTTCCGGTCCTATTCGATATAAGCACGCGTTGTGTGACCTAGGACATAAGCAGATCGCCTTTGTCAGAATAAAACTGGCAACCAAATCTAATCTATAAACCTGCATGTGGTGAATACTGATGTTTAAAAACTCACAGTATGAGGACTGCTCATCATTCTTGCGTGCCTTGTATCACATATTATAAAGGCGAGCATGAACTCCAACCATCTGACAGAACTTCATCATGTCTGTGCAGATGATTCATGCAAGAAGTCAAGATGACATGATTTGTTGCAATCCATGAAAAAAGTATGCATAATTGTGTAAGGATGTGTTTTCACATATCAATGGGATTGATTGTAAAAGTTTATCATTACCGTTCAATATAGAAAAATTGCCTTTTCAGAGTGTTTGCGATTAGTCATCGAAACTGCTTACGCGATGATATGTAAATTAAATAAGCAGTTTGGAATTTGCAAATTGACTTACGTAAGTTTAAAAAGACCAATAATTTTTAAAAAGCAGTATGAATAAATTTGTTTTCAACACCAAGAGTGTCCAACATTTATAAGCATGAGCGAAACAAATAACGTGAAATTACCTGGACTGGTGATACGGAACTTAGATTTAATGGAACATTCCAGAAAGTTTTCATAATCCTGCAACATACAGCGATGGAGGATATTGGATTTCTTGGTTTTCATAAGCGTTAACGAAACAAACAGATATGAAATTACCTTGCTTGGTGATGGAGGATATTGGATTTCTTACTGCAAGCCTGCAACATACAGTGAATGGGAAAGAGATTATGAAATCATCTCAGACGTATAATAACTTAAAAAATATATATATTTAAAGATATCGAAATTTCCTCTGTTCCTTGCTGCACGATCGGTGAAAATTTGATAGTTTGATTGCAGCTTACTACACATGTGTTGTAGGCTTCTATGTGTTTGAGACATATCTGCAAGCAAAGCAAGTGCATTCCAAAGCAAGTGCATTTTTCATCGCAAGTCCCAATCTGTCTCAGTCCACCATTTTTCATCGCTATAAAAAAAATTCCTATTGTTTGTGAGTCATATCTGCAAGCAAAGCAAGTGCATTCCAATCAGCATACGATCATGAAAAAGAGTCCGCAAAGTACGAATTCATATTAAAAGGCAAAATGCAACTGATATCACAAATTACTACCTTAACTCACGTAAAGCATTAATCTTTTTTCTTTTTCTTTTTTAACCTCAAGACCCCCTATAACGAACAAAGAATTAGAAATGTATGGAATTATAAATCACAAAAGAAAATAAATTATAATTCAGACCTTGACAAACTTGACAGAGTTTTGCATCGCTCACGTACGTTATAACCTGGTCCAAACATCCCTACCCTGATAGCTAGAGTGAGCTAATCCAGCGCACACCCGTTTCACATACATACATACGCTCACATCTTGCAGAATTTACGCGTACATTCATGTACCGAAACCGGATGATCATCACGCAATGGCTCAGTTGTGTGGATACACCACCAAAGGCGAACAACAACCATGGCTGCAATCACCACTGAGGTAAAGATGCCTTGCCAAGGTACCAGTATCGCCAAATTACCCATGGTGAAATAGTTCAGGTCTGCAAATATAGCAACCAAATCCAACACTATCCATGGCTGCAACCTTTACTTGGGTAAGGTTGCCTGGCCAAGATACTGTTGTGACCAAATCACGGTCATAAAATTTAGAAACCAAGATAATTATCATCATTGCCTGTATGTATGTGTCGGGCGTTAAATGGCTGAAAGAGCAACTGGCAATATGAATTGAAAATAATACCTGAAACGAAACCGCAAACCACACGCATACCACCCGTTATAACTATTACACATTGTGATTGCTTCCTCTCCATAACTAATGTCAGTGGAAATCTGACTACCACCAAGGCTAGGCTCACATGGGGTCTGATTAACTGAGCTTAAACGGGAATGACCACTACCTAGGTGACTGATAATAGGCTGTGTTTGTAAATGCAGGTCATGAGACCCTTCTTCCTGATCAAAAAGACTCACCTCTATACATTCTAATGGAAATGCAGAGGTAACCCTACGAACGGCTTTTCTTTTAGTCTTTATAGTCTACAGATCTTATGGCAATGATTTTGGAAAAATGCAAGGTAAAAAAAACAATAGCAAAGCACATACGAATCATAAAACAGTACATTCAATGGTATCATATATACACCAAAGATCCACACATGCAACCATTGTTAACACTGCATGCATGCAAAGGGAAAAAAAGGAAACATAGCAAAGCATCACGTAACAATGCATAGCTGAGGCCAAAAAAAATCCCACACAAACCTCTTCAAACTACTGCTGCCTTGTCTTTGTATGCAGCTTTCTCTTAAGAATTTTTTTCACTCCTTTTTTCTGTTTTTTTGTTTTTTTTTCTGGTTGCAAAAGGTAACACTGAATCTGGTCTTATGCAGGGTGGAAGCTTCTAATAGTAGCAGAAGTCACACCCACACGTGCAACCTTGTACCTCATAAGGAAAAGCTATCACAAAATTTCAAGGCTTGTTGAAAATAAGCAAAGATAAGGCAGCTGATGGTTGACACGTTGCACAACACCATACCCACATTAAACCTATTTTGCAAAGTACACGTTTGTGTTTATGTATTTAAGCTGTATTCTGTATCTATCAGGAGGATATATACGGTGTATTTTGTATCCGTATTAGCAGATACGCATTAGATACTGCGTAGCAAAAACTGGGCCACGACTGCGCATGACTGCCCAACAGAAGCAGGCCCAAAACAACACCCATATGGGCTAACCACCTGGGCCAATTACCTGAAGGCACACCCACACGTGCAATGTTGCACCTCATAAGGAAAAATCACCACAAAAGTTCAAAGTTTGGTGGAAAAAAAGAAGATAAGGCACTTGATGATTGACACGTTTGACAACAGCATACCTGTTTTGTAAACCGCACGTTTGTATTTATGTATTTAAAGTATATTTTGCATCTATTAGCAAGATATATACAGCGTATCTTGTATCCCTAGTAGCATATATACAGCACATATAGTGTAAGACAAATGGGCCATGACTGGGCAATAGAAGTAGGGCAAAAACAACACTCACATGGGGTAGCCACCTGGGCCACGTCCCGGCGGGAAAAAGGGACGCCAAAACGGCGTCGTCTGTGTTCACATCGTAACAGCATAGCATAAGTCAGCATAAGCGAGGCATCATCAAACCAAACATCATAACCAAAGTACATTTAAGGGGATACTTGGTCCAGAACCTTGGTTGGCCCAGGCTCAGAACACCGTGGCTGCAAGCATCACTTCTGTGATGCTGCCCTGCCAACATCCGGATAACCGAGGCTGCAAACATCACTTCTGTGATGCTGCCCTGCCAACATCCGGAGAATGCCATCATCAAACCAAACATCATAACCAAATTACATTTAAGGGAATACTTGGCCTAGAACCGTGCTTGGCCCAGGCTGAGAACACCATGGCTGCAAACATCACTTCTGTGATGCTGCCCTGCCAACATCCGGATAACCGAGGCTGCAAACATCACTTCTGTGATGCTGCCCTGCCAAGATCCATAGAATCCCACAATACCAGTTGCCAAACCTGCACACAATAGCAGATACGCTTTATGAATAAATACCTACCGTAGTAAGTTCAAATATTTGATAACTAAATGCGACTAATTCCCATATCAGAACACTTTTTACAGCTTAAATAACAAAACTAAGACATATGAAAGTATAATGACCATCTTTTTAAAAAAATGGTCATGGATGCACAAATTTATTTTACCATTTTCACATTGGAACACCACCATATCACATTACTTTTGATTTTAACACTACGAAGGGATCACAAATTTCTGAGTTTTTTGGTTAATGTTCTGATTTTATACATAATCACTACTACATCACATTTTAACATACATAATCTGTTTATAAAAAACCTAGTAATTAATTCCTGAACAAATTAAAAAAAAAAAAAAAAAAAAAAAACCTTCTTGAAGCTTTCAAGCTCACAAAAATTCGAATGCAATCCCTTGGTATATACATAATCAACAGAACCATGGGACATGAACCCAAAAATTAGGGTTCTCAATCAATCATTTAATTAAGACTAATTCTGACCACCGGATTCATGAATCAGCAGCGAATCAGCGAAGGCCACTAAACCCTTATCGATTGAAAGTGTGATGAGGTGAGAAAGTATACGTAACACTGAAGATAAGGGCATGGATAGCGGACACCCATGTACGTTTAGGGCACAAAAAAAATCAGTAATGGGCCAGAACAAAAAACAGGCCAGAACGTGGCCCAATATAAGCCGGGGCATTTTTGGCGGGAAATGACGGAGGGCAAAACGGCACCGTTTGTCTTCCGGTTTAATATAATCTTTAATGTTTTGTGTGCAGGATTTTGACAAAGTGTATGGGCCGGCCTGGCATTGGATAGTGGGCTCAAGTTTTGGGTCATTTGTGATCCATGCAGCTGTCTGCTTTCTTTATTTTTCTATGGAAAAGTTATATATTTTAGTTTTCAAAACAAAAGTACAAAAAAATGTGAACAACTTACATTGAATGTAAGAAATAGAAGAAAAAAAAAATAAGGTCTTGAACATGGATATTGATAAAATATCAATAGAAATAGTTACATATTTTTATTTTTATTTTTCTTTTCTTTTCTAAATGTAGATAGTTTTTTGTATAATGTGTGTATGTTTCTCGATCGCTTATATTGTCTACTTCTTAGATTTGTACATGAAAGAAAATCGTTGAGTACGTTTTTTAGTTTTGTGTGTTTGAAATTGTCAAATGTGTGGAAAAAACGTAAATGAGAGACGACACATTAATAGGTTCGGGTTGAGTTTAATAGATTCTGGGTCGGGTTTGAGTCGACCTATCTAACCTGTTTATTAAACAGCAGTGACGGAGCTAGGATTTTTAAGTCGGGTGGGCCAAAACATATACAACCACGAATTCGAGAAAAAGTGGTATGATAATTTTGTTTAAGCAGCTGAAATCAAACATCTGTCACTGCAAATTTTCAATTAACGCCATTAAATACAAATAATATCTTGGTTGAACCAGTTTTTTAATTAAGGGTGGGCCAAATATTTTATTTTGGATACATCTAAAACAATTTAATATAGTAAATACCTTATTATATGTACATGTTACTATTAACTGAAATAAAGTTTGGGTTGGCCATGGCTCATCCCACCATTAACTTGGCTCCGTCCATGTTAAACAGGTCAGGTTCGAGTTGGAAATAAGTTAAGTGGGTAAATCCGCCAATCTGTTTAAGATTTTTTTTTCATAAATAAAAAAATTATTTATTTATTTATTATACAGGTTTAATGGGTTAAAGGGTCGATCCGCAAACCTGTTTAACTCGTGTAATGTGCCAACTTTTGTCTATAAAACGGGTTAAATGGGTCAACCCGAAATCCATTTAACATATTCAACTGGTGTAACCTAGTTAACCCGCAAGCCCAAGTATATATATTGGTTAGATGGGTCAGATTCGGATTATATGTAAACGTATTAATATTGACATAGCTGACCTGATGATTTAAATTGGTCAGATTCGAGTTGAGTTTTCTGACCCACCAACCTGTCAACCTAAAACCGCCAACCCGAATCCGACCCCAATTGCCACTGACAACCACCCCATATAGTAAAGCTCCACAATGCATAGTTAATGTTAAATAGTTTCTGAGCACTAAAATTTACAACCTTATTAAGAGCATGCTTAATAAGGGGTTATGGGGTGAAGAATGGAAAAAATAATGAAAAGAGGTGTCCGGGAAAATGCTTTTCTTTACCTTTTTTATTTCCCCACCATTATCATTAGGGTTGTCATTCGGGTTGACCTGGTCGGGTTCGGATCAACTCGGGTCGGGTCAACTCGGATCAAGCCTCCAAAAAACATACCCGAACCCGACCTTGTTTAGTCTCGGGTCAATTCGGGTTCGGGTCAACTCGGGTTCGGGTCTGGCCGTTTACATTATTATTTATTTATTTATTTTTAATAAGAAATCTGATTCGCTCGGTTTGTATTTTAATAATGAATATAAAGTTTTACCATAACACATAACTATCCATTATTCCATTCTTAAAAGATATAGTGAATTAGTGATCAACAAATCACATCTTTGATTGGTTTATATAGTTCTCAACATTTTTTGTTCCTTTGTTGCAAATATTCATCACACTTATTCATTCTATAACTTTTATACACCAAAAAAGAGTATTCTTGCCAATAAAAGAGTACACCTGTAACTTTAATTTGTAAATGATATGCATAAAGCATACTCACTCAGTTCAAGGTCCACCTGATTCAAACACTAGCATGATGAGACCAAAACATGTCATCTAAACGACAGATTCAAACAACAACAAAAAAATGCAAATTAAAAAAAAAAAAAAAAAAAAAAAAAAGTAGTACCTTTAGTAGAAATTCAAGTTACAATGAAGTTGTGTGCTTTGATCATTTGAAGTTGGAAGTTTGGAACGTTAGTCTTATTCTTTAGAAGTTAGGTGCGTTTTTTTTTTTTTTTTTTTTTTTTTTTTTTTTTTTTTTTATGTATGATCTGATATGAACTTATCCTAGTTACATTACATATTTATATGGGCTTGACTTTGTAACTTTTCTCTACATTGACCTTTTAATAAAAAAGAAAAAAAGCTTACAAAGTTTACATTAAAATAAATAAATAAATAATAATAATAATAATAAAACTCGAGTCAATTCGCGTTGACCCGATTAACCCAAATATAATTTTTGACCATTGACCCGAACCATGACACCCCTACTTATCATTACATTTCCTTTTCCTTTTCAACCACGCGCAGCCTAAGTTAATATGCTCAAATGACTAGGCTCATATATTTCACTTTTTAAGCTTATAACAAACACCCATCAACAAAACACCAACTAAAAACATCCCAAAAAAACAACAAAAAACCCTTCTACTATGTTGCCTAAAGAAGATTGAAAGAAATTAAGGTTGGTGTTCTCTTGGATTGTTTGTCATGATTACAGATCTCCTAACTTTGTCGTAAGTCTTCCATTTTCCCCAAAATCACTTCTCTTGCCATTTTATTAAAAAAAAAAAAAAAAAAAAAAAAAAAAAAAAAAAAAAAAAACCCTCAAATTTCTTTGCTTTAAGGTGTTGTTTGATCAAACATCTATTCAATTGCACAACCCAGTTGCAATTTTTTATAATTTGCACTTTTTATAACTGATGATAATCTGAAACCCTAACAGTTGAAAATGAATGGATCAGTGGAGACTGTGTTTAGCTGTGTTATACCTTATATACACGATGGTGATGACCGTAACTCTATTTCTTTAGTTTCCCGTAGATTTTATCAACTCGATTGTATTACGCGTAAGCATTTAACTGTCCATCTGTTTTACGCCTTAAGTCCATCTAGTTTAAGTAAGAGATTCCCTTTTATCGAGTCCTTAACACTCAAGGGACTTCCTCGTAGGGATTATCCAATAATATCGGACATTGACATCACCCCATGGATTGAAGAAATATCTGTTAAGTTTGAGTGTTTGAAAGTGCTTTATATCCATGGTATGGTTGTTTGTGATTCTGATCTCAAGCTGTTGGCTAAAACCCGAGGTAAAAATTTACGGAGTTTAAAGATTTGTGAGTGTGATGGGTTTTCCACGGATGGGTTAATGCATGTCTCTAAGTATTGTAATGATTTGAGGACTCTGTGTTTGGGTGGTAATATTATTGAAGATGAGAATAAGAAAGATGGGCAATGGTTACATGAATTGGCTTTGCGTAACAAGGTTATTGAATCGTTACATTTTGATTTTCGTATGAATGACATCGACGATCTTACACTTATTGTGGAAAAATGTAGTAATTCTTTAGTATCTTTGAAGAGTCGTGGAACACCTCTAAATCATTTAAGAGATGCCTTTAGCCATGCTATTAAGTTAGAATATTTTGATGGCGCTATTTTTGACAAAAATGGGGACTATAGCAGTTTCAAATTTCCCCCAAGTATCCGTGGTTTAGGTATTGAGGACTTGCCCGTTACTTCATTCTCTTTTCTACTCCCTTATGTGAATCAGCTGCGGGAATTGAATCTCACATGCATAGATATTGAAGAACATTGCCAGTGTTTCTTGATTGAAAGGTGTCCCAACTTGGAAGTCCTACGTACAGATGATGTATGTGGAGATTTGGGATTACGAGTTATTGGTCAGTCTTGCAAAAAACTGCGCAAGCTCACCCATTTTGGGCGTGTGACTCACAAGGGACTTATTGATCTGGTACAAGAATGTACCAATTTGGAGTATTTAGATGTTATACTCTCAGATATTTCAAATGAAGCTATTGAGTGTGTAGGAACCCATTTAAAGAATCTGTGTGATATCTGTATCAATTTGATTAAGGAATGGCCGGTAACAAATATACCGTTAGACAATGGGATCCGAGCTATGCTAAAGGGTTGCATCAAACTCAAAAAGCTACATATCCGTCTTCGTGATGGAGGATTGACGGATGTTGGTTTGGGGTACATTGGGAAGTACGGTCATAATCTAAGATATTTGTTTCTCAGTCGGACAGGAGAGTCTGATGCAGGACTTCTAGAGTTATCGAAAGGGTGCCCAAAATTAAGAAAGCTAAATTTGGAGAATTGTCCCTTTAGTGAGCAAGCTATTGCCACTTTTGTGTTTAATATACACTCACTAAGATATATACAGGTTAAAAGAGGTTATTATACTGTTTTGGCACTCACTCGTCCGACATTTACTGCTGAGGTAAATACTACTTGTAGCTTAATTTGATTTAACAGGTTTATCTTTTTTCCAAACACTTTTGTCATTCGTTTGGTCAGTCTAAGTAACTGGTTAAACCGGACCGTTTTTTTGTCCATTTTTCAGAATACATTATTAGAAACTAATGAGCTATTTAGGAATACAAATCAATGATTTTACAAAAATAAATTTCTAAAATTTATGAATGATTTGAGATGGTCTATATATCTTTAGAAATTACAGAACTCGTCAAATTTCACCCAACCACGAGGGCGATATCTAGTTTAGTCCTTTAAACCTTTGTCAGATCTAAGCTTTCAACTCCTTCCGCAGCCTTTCTTTTCGCAAAAGAATATACCATCTGCTGAGAAATTTTTTCTTTCAAACCTTTCTACTGACGCTATTCATTTTGATGCACTGACCTTCACTGCAGGTACTTACACTGAAACAGTATTTCTAGTTTTCTACACTAGCTGAAAAACTCCATAGGTTAGCCGTACAATTAGTAGCAGATGGAAGTGGTGTAGGATCTGTAAAGATAACATGCACATCCTCAAGAGCAATAGATGATCTAGATACCCCATTAGTCAATGCTATGATCGCCAACGGTATCCATATAAATGAAGAACGGTTTCTTTTAGACAGGGCATCTGAGAAGCCACTTGAAATCATAAAAGTCCAGATTGCTAATGTTGAGTCACGTCTTGCAGTTGCAATATCCGAGTCTGGTGAAATTGAAGTAGAAGGGAGGGTCAAGGATGGGGTCCCACATTTGATGAAAGTAGGTGCTTTGGATGTGGATGTGAGTTTGGAAGGAAATATTATACTTTGTCGGCAAGCTCATCAACCTAATATAATTGGAAGGGTTGGAACTATATTGGATGAAGAAAATGTGAATATTAGTTCTATGAGTTTCAGTAGGATCGCACAAAGAAAACAAGCGGTTATGGTGATTGGAGTTGATGAGAAACCGAGCGAAAAGGCTTTAAAGAAGATTGATGAGATTCCGGCTGTTGAGGAGTTTGTTTTCCTTACTTTGTAATCTTGGTTTGGGTCAAATCTTGGTGGCAAAATGAGTAGAGTGGACGATTGACTGACAAGTCAAACCTTTCTTATTTTGTTGGCCAAAACATGTCAAACTTGGTTGTTTTGATACACTAATGTCGTAATGTTCATTTTGTTAAACTTGTTATTCACAATTAAACTATATTGCTGACTGATTCTAATTTACTACTATGATATTGTTTATAATAGCTGAAGGGCATGGAATACAATGTTATTGTTATAAACGAAAGCGTCTAGGTGTTGAAATTTAAAAGGATCCAGGTGATTTTTAATTACATTTTAACTGCTTCATCAAAATTCTGCAGAAACATATTTTATCAACTTCTATTGATTTGGTAATCTACTATGTGACCATCCACTACTAAACATATTGAAAATTTGTTTGCTAATTGATTGTGAGTCAACTAATCTTATATATGTAGTACCATTCTCACAGTTTTGCAAATGTGTGATGCCGATATCACACCAGAAGGATTCCCACAATTGATCTAATTAGGCAAGTTCAATCTTTGTAAAATATTTGCCCATGTGTAGTGTGTACCAACCCCTAGAGGGATAGTCTACCACTGGTACGCTACCAGTTTCACATGGATTTGAGCTTAGTTGTCTCGCTCATGAATGGTCACTGAAGTAGATTTTTAGAGGGAGTTTGCTGTAAAAAGAGGTGCAAGTGTACTGGAAATGAACTTGGTCAGTTTTTAGCTCAAATTAGGTTTGGACTCGAGTTTGTTTAGGCTGTGCGCGTTTCTAGCTTTTACTGCATCGATCTCAAGTAGTTTATTAGCCGTTTGACTCATTACAGTTATAGAGAAGTCTTGAGAAATAGATGACTAGTAGTACTAAAGACAAATGATAAATGCCCTTTAGTTATAGAAAGTTATTGAGGCTCTGGCTTGAATTAGGATTGATGTGTACAGAGGCGTGTGAGATTGCTTGTTATCCCGAGTCTTAGATACCATGTATATTATTTATAGGCATATCATAGTGAGCGGTTTGATTTTTTCGATTTGGTTTACAAAACAAATTATCTTTGTTTAATTGTTTATACCATAACTATGTAATTGTGGTTCATAAAGTCCAACTAATATTGTACTATTTTCGTGGTGATCTGATTATCTGAACGAGGATGGCTTTGACCCGCCGCATTGCGGGGGGCGTTGGTCATCCACTTAAATATGTGTCAGTTTTTTATAGCGTGTTTAGGGTGCACGGTTTGGCATTTTTAGCGAAATAGTCCAAAAGAGTCAAGCAACGTGATAAGTCATCGAAGCAGGTTTTGCGGAGTTATTTGATGCGGCTGTTTTACGTCAAAATATTTTTTGTCTCCCGAACTTATGCGAAAAAAAAAAAAAAAAAAAAAAAAAAAAAAAAAAAAAACTTTTTTTTTTCTTCCTATAAGTTTCATAAAACTGAAAAAATAAATAAATAAATAAATAAACAGGCCAGCAGTTATTGAGTTGGGCGTAAAAGATATTTTACATGATGCATTAATAGAATAAAGGTGACGGGCTGGGCATTGGTTAGATGGCCAAAAATTTTTTTCAGGAATCCAAATGACGTCGTCATTTGACGCTGAGTTAGTATATATAGTAACAAGGTATTTGCGCCCGCCGCGTTGCGACAGGTACTTTCGGCATGTGTTTTTTGGTAATATAGTTTTCTGCGGGTATTTTGGCATACGTGTTCGATTTATATTTGAAACAAACAAAGCTATCCAAAAACGTTAAAAGAAAAAAATATGATGAAAAATTAATCAAAACGGGCCTTCTTTGATGGACTAAAAAGGAGCCCAAAAATTTTATTATTAGAAAATTGGCAGCCCATTTGCAGCTACTTTAATATATATATAAATTCTGACTGGGCCAGTTACCGGGCTAAGGTTTTGGACTCAAGGGCAGCCCAATAAGTTGCCACCGATTTGACGCTGTATATTTATATATATAATTTAGTTGAATGTTTTGTGTGCAGGATTTTGACAAAGTGTATGGGCCGGCCTGGCATTGCATAGTGGGCTCAAGTTGGGTCATTTGTGACCCATGCAACCGGCTGTTTTTTTTTTATTTTTCTATGGAAAAGATATATTTTAGTTTTCAAAACAAAAGTACAAAATAGTGTGAACTTACATTGAGTGTAAGAAACAGAAAAAAAAAGGTCTTGAACATGGGATATTGAACAAATATCAATAGAAATAGTTACAATTTTTTTTTTTCTTTCTTTTCTTTTCTAAATGTAGATATTTTTTTGTATAATGTGTGTATGTTTCTCGATCGCTTATATTGTCTACTTCTTAGATTTGTACATGAAAGAAAGTCGTTGAGTACGTTTTCTTGTTTTGTGTGTTTGAAATTGTCATATGTGTGGAAAAAACGTAAAACGAGAGACGACATATTAACAGGTTGAGTTTAAATAGATTTCTGGTTGGGTTTGAGTTGACCCATGTAACATGTTTATTAAACAAGTCAGGTTTGGGTTGGGAATAAATTAAACGGGTAGACTCGCCAACCTGTTTAATGTTTTTTTATAAATAAAAAATTATTTATTTTTTATTATACGGGTTTAATGGGTTAAAGGGCCGATCCACAAACCCGTTTAACCTGTTTAACTCGTGTAATGTGCCAACTTGTGTATATAAAACAGGTTAAATGGGTCAACCCAAAACCCATTTAACATATTAAACTTGTATAACTTATTTAACCCGCCAACCCAAGTATATATACTGATTAAATGGGTCAGGTTTGAGTTATGTGTAAACAGGTTGATATTGACATACTGAACTATTGATTTAAATGAGTCAGGTTGAAGTTTCTGATCTGACAACCTATCAACACAAACTCGTCAACCCGAACCCGACCCGAATTACCACCCTATCAACACAAACACCCATTAACCAAACTCAACAAAGACAACAACATAAACCCTTTCCAACACACTAGGTTGGTGTTCTCTTGGATTGTTTGATTAACAGATCTCCTTCATTCATCTATTGTAAGTCTTCCATTTTCCCCAAAATCACTTTTCATGCCATTTTATTAATCCAAAAAAATTTCTTTGCTTTAAGGTGTTGTTTGATTAAGTATCTATTCAATTGCAAAACCCGGTTGCAATTTTTTATAATTTGAAGTTTTGAACTTATTATAGCTGATAATCTGAAACCTTAATAGTTGAAAATGAATGGATCAGTGGAGACTGTGTTTAGCTGTGTTATTCCTTATATACACGATGGCGATGACCTTAACTCTATCTCTTTAGTTTCCCGTAAATTCTACGAGCTCGATTCCTTAACGCGTAAACACCTAACTGTCCACGCCCATTACGCCCCAAACCCGTCTCGTGTAAGTAAGAGATTCCCTTTTATCGAGTCCTTAACACTCAAGGGACTTCCCTTTTTGTATTTTGCACATATAGAGGACATTGACATCACCCCATGGATAGAAGAAATATCTGTTAAGTTTGAGTGTTTGAAAGTGCTTTATATCCGTGGTATGGTTGTTTGTGATTCTGATCTCAAGCTGTTGGCTAAAACCCGAGGTAAAGATTTACGGAGTTTAAAGATTTGTAACTGTAAAAGATTTTCGACCCAAGGGTTAATGCATGTCTCAAAGTATTGTAATGATTTGAGGACTCTGTGTTTGGGTGGTAATTATATTAAAGGTACGAAAGATAGGCAATGGTTACATGAATTGGCTTTGCATAACAAGGTTATTGAATCGTTACATTTTGATTTTCATATGAATGACATCGACAATCTTACACTTATTGCGGAAAAATGTAGTAATTCTTTAGTATCTTTGAAGATTCCAACAACTCTAAATCATTTAAGAGATGCCTTTAGCCATGCTATTAAGTTAGAAGATTTTGATGGCGCTGTTATTGACGAAGATGAGGACTCTAGTAGTTTCAAATTCCCCGCAAGTATTCGTGGTTTAGGTATAATTGACTTGCCCGTTACTTCATTCTCTTTTCTACTCCCTTATGTGAATCAGCTGAGGGAATTGAATCTTACATGCTACAAAATTGAAGATAATTGCCAGTGTTTCTTGATTGAAAGGTGTCCCAACTTGGAAGTCCTAGTTACAGAGGATGCATGTGGAGATATGGGATTACGAGTTATTGGTCGGGTTTTTCAAAAAACTGCGCAAAATCAAAAATCAAAAAGCTTATTGCTCACCGCCCAAAATGTTTTATGTCAAACATAGCCGAAAGAAAAAAAAGAACATGAAAAGTTTCGTGTCGAACATAGCTAGCAGTAGCTATAGCCCGCATCTCACCGTTCACCGCTTCTTTAAAAAGCACTGGAAAAATGAGCATTGCAAAAAAATAACAAAGTTCACCGCTCTTTTGCCAAATGAACAATAAAAATAAAAAAGTTATTGCTCACCCCGCCCAAAATGTTTCGTGCCAAACATAGCCAAAAGAAAAAAAGAACATGAAAAGTTTCGTACCGAACATAAAAAAATGGAAAAATGAGCATTCAAAAAAAATAGCAAAGCTCACCGCTCCTTTGCCAAACAAACAATAAAAATCAAAAAGCTTATTTCCCACCGCCTAAAATGTTTTGTGTCAAACATAGCCGGAAAAAAAAAAAAAAAAAAAAATGAAAAGTTTGAAAGAAAAAAAAAAAAAAAAAAGAACATGAAAAGTTTCTTGCCGAACATAGCTAAAAAAAGTCATAGGAGATGCATGTATTACAAGGAATATTATCCCAATATATGCTATCCTATTGATTTTTACTTTATATCTCTATAATCTGAAATATATATTACACTAAAGTTCGCTTATCTATCGATGTGGGATAAAGTCACAAACTACAAGTCTACAACTTCCATTTCCTTGCCTTTCCAAGCTTTTGCTTCAGATAGCCTAATCACCAAAATTTTATTGTTCCGCTTCACCCTCTTCGTTCTTTTAAAAGATGGTGCAAACTTCATTAAAGATGTTATTCTTGATCACATTATTACTTACCGTCACCGCTACTCTTCATCTCAACCTCGATCTCTTAGCTTTAATCCTATATGTTATTTGAGTATACACTGTATATATGAATTGCAGGTTGGCAAGTAACCAGTGTTTTAGGTGACAATCCCATTCACATAATTACTAAGAAAGGTGGATATTGTGATCCCGACGTCGATATCTGCAACAATTCTTGCTGAGCCGGTATAACAACGTGTTGCTATAGTCTTTGTATGTGTAGTTGTGATAATTATTGCGCGCCCTGCTAGTATATATGATTATTAAAACGTACTTTTTTCCCTTTCACGAGAATTTTTAAAATATAATAACAATATTGTGTTCGAAATTTCTGATGCTATATGAAATGTTGAACTTAGTCTATACATCTAATCATAATATAATCAGAAGGTTGTACTTATAGAATAACACTACAAATGTAGAACGATCGAGTGAGTATAAAGTATGTATATGTGTATCCTTAAGAAAATATTTTTGCCCTTGATCGTGCCATTAATATATCTTAACGTGGTATAGTCACCTAAACGAGAAGTTAAATTAAAGCCATTATAGGATGGATTAAAATCAACAATAACAACTAGCATTATCAAAATGGTTTGATGCTTTATCACGAATTTAATCTACATATTTCGTATTTTTCTTTATTATGGTTCCAAACATTTTCATACTTTTATATTAAATTTAACTCATGCAGTTTGTTCAATAAACAAGTTACATGTAACGTTTAGCATCTCAGTGACATTTCAAGTGAATCTTAAATTTAACTCATGCAGTTTGTTCAATAAACACTCTTAGATCACGTCAAATGCACGTCTCCTTTAGAAAATTGTTCCATCTTGAAATGAAACCTGTTATTTTACTATTGTGTTTTATCATAAATAATCGACTTTCATTGTGTGGTAATGTAGAAGTAATCATTGAATGAAATTTAAAAAAGAAAAAGTTCTGTAATCCAATAGAAAACATTTTGTATAATTATTTTACGTGGGCTGGCTTAGCATTGTATCATGGCCTCAACGGGCTGTTTTCTTTATTTCTCTATTGGAAAATCATATACATCTCCTATATTATAAAAGAGAAAAAAATTGGAGATGGTGTTTCGCATCAAGAATAGGAAAGCTCAACCTTAAAATCTAAGACTTTCTATTGTCCGATAGAAAATCAAAATTAAAACTTTCATATTGTGCAAATGAAAGAGAACATTTAACAATTTTTTTAGATAGTCCAATATTTGGAGCTCTTTAAACCAAGTCACATGATCGATGTAACGACTCTCATTCAACTTGATTAATCTTTGGTAAACTATTAGCCCATACTGCATATTAAAATCAAGTTCATTCGGGTAAAAAAAATCAAATAAATTCATTTAAAAGAATATTGTGAAAATTCATGTAGTTTTAGATAGCATTTGTTTGGTCACATTTAATCTATTGTATTGATCATTTTTAAAAGCAGATTATACAATTTTTAAATTTTATTAATTACTTTGCTGCACAAAGAAAGAGGAAATAAAATTTTTATGAAGTAAAATTTTATACATTATGCAAACTATAATAAAATTAAGAATTCCTACAAATTTTACTGCAACCAGAATTGATGCGTGAAAATTATTATTTATCATGCATCAATTCTGGTATCAAGAGACTTTATACTTTTGCTCAAAAAAAAAAAAGAAAAGAAAAAAGAACCTTTATACTAATCCTGAGATATAAAGTGCCACAACTTCTTCTATCTAGCTGATGTGGCACTAACTTTCACGAACATATCTAACATTTGAAGTTGATCATCACGTCACCCCACGGATACTAAAATCTGAAACGAAAATGTGATTTCACTACACTTGCATATAGACGCCAATACACGACGAAGGTTAACTTGTGTGAGATAAATGAAAAGAACCTGAAACCATATGGTTATTACCTTTTCATTTACTTACATGTTATGTGAAGCATATAAATAACATGCTAGTCTTTTCAATCTATATGTGCAACCTCTTACAGTTGGAGTTGTTTTTAAACGTCACCCCACAATCTCATGATCGAGCTAGAAAGTTGAAAATACTAATATTTGAAACTACGATGTGATTTAAATCAACCTCGCAATCTTGTTTGAGCTTGTCTGTAATCACTGGCATATAGATTCTAGTATAAGTGCAAGCTTGAGAGTTGAATTGTTTAAAAAATGTTATATGATATCAGTGACGGAACCTGACTTGGTCCCGGGACACCCATGGATCTTTGTGTAGTGTTAATTTTGTTTAAAAAAATCTTGATTTTTCTTAAATGCATCCGATTTTTAAAAATTGTGTTTGTAGTAATGTTTAGTTTATTCTACGTGCATCCGGTCACTTTGTTTCCTAATTTCGTCCATGTATGATATAACCTATGTATATGGTATATCATGGTGCACAACCAATTGATAACAGATGAATTGAAGGAGAATGTTAACAACCTTTTTAGATAGACTAAAGGAGGTATCCGAAGCTCATTGAAGCTCATTTATAGAGGTGTGATTTAATTGAGTTAGGAAAGACTGATATTTGTGTTTATGTTGGCATGGGAGAGACTAGTATTTGTTTCTTAATAATAATAATAAAAAATAATAATAATAATAATTTTGCCTTCAAATACGAAATAAAAATAAAATAAGTGCGTTTATTTTTTCTTTTTATGTCTGCAGACAAGAAGATGGAACGAAATAAATGTATTTTTTGTTTCCTATTATGTCTGCAGGCGAAAAAAAAGAAATGAAATAAATGTGTTCGTTTTTTACTCTTATATCTGCAAACAAAAAAGAGGTTTATTTATTTTTAGATATGAATAGCAAAAAATGAATTTTATATAACATGTTCTTTTTGGCATTCTTAATGTCCTCTTTATAAGAGTCGTATTTATGACCATTAATATATATATTATAGAGCGTTTAAAACGCCACCGTTTTAGTACACAATGTAATCCCCGTTTTTTTTTCAGCCCACGAACGCCACAGAAGCCCATTGAACGCGACATAAGCCCATTTCATTCAGCCGGTGGGTGTCCTGAGACATAAAAAAAAAAAAAAAAAAAAAAAAAAAAAAAATGGCCCAATAACAATAACCCAGTAAGCAACCCAACCAAAAGTACTAAAAAAATTCTGGCCCATACATTGACTACAAATTTTTTCACAAGTATTTCAAAAGTAAACAAAAACCAAACAAAATATACAACAAAAAAAAATAAATACATAAATAAAAAAAAAAAGATAAACACAAAAGAAAACCAAAAAAACAATAAAACTTTGTTAATTATACTGACTAACAAACTTACAAAGTTACATGCAAATCCCGAAAAATACTCATATTAACTTAGAACAACATGTATATTCTTAGAACGGTAATCTATCTAAAAATCTTAGCTAAATTTCCGACTAAATACAACGTCCTGCCGCAACGCGGCGGACCGACTCCCTACTAGTTAATGATCAAATACAAGACGTTATGGTAACACAATTGTGCCATAACCACTTTTATATCACTTGAAAGCTATTGATATTTGTGCACAAAAACCTCTAACAACTAACAACGTATTTAAAGGCCTGTTTGGTTTATAAATGAGTTTGGATTCGGATTCGGATTTGGATTTGAGAGGAATGAATATTGAGAGAGAAAAAATATATTTTAATTGATATAATAATTAAATGAGTAAATTGCATTTTTGGTCCTTGTGGTTTGGCCAAATTGCAGGTTTGCTCCCTATCATTCCGAAATTGCAACGATGGTCCCCATTTTGAAGTTTTTGTTGCATGTTTGGTCCCTAACCAAAGTTAAATGACTAAAATACCCTTGTCTTCTTCCCTTTAATTTTCATATTATTTTTCCTTTTTTATTTATTCATCAAATGCCAAGAACATGAACAAGAACCCAAATAAACAAAATCTTTAATACACTTAAATATCTAATACACCCATATCATTAACATAAAAACACCCGCTTCTAACCATAAATCCATATTCTTCCCCAAATCTTTCTACGCTCATACCTCACGGAAATGGAATCAACCATTAATAGTCAGAGAAAAGTCAAAATTATTGACAAGAAAGATGAGTAAAAGAACAATCAACTTCACATACAACTTGATGAGGCGAAAAATGAACCATTTTTAGGGGGTCATTTAAGCCCGGAATTGAATTTATTCGATCAAATATTGCCCTAAATCGTTCCTTTTATGATTTTAGGTACTTTGGGAGTGAATTCTGGAAAATGAAGCATTTTTGACGTTTTTGGAGCATAAAAGTGAAGAAAACGGCAAAGACTTAATTTTCCATACTAAGAACAGTACCTGACGGCGTCAAGAGGAAAATTGTGACGGCGTCAGGAGTAAAATCCATGACGACCCAGAGAAAACCAGAAGGCGTCAAGAGAAGGGCGTCAAGAGTAATTTTTGTGATGGCCTGCATAAGGAGTACACGTGACGCCGTCAAACCCAGATCTAGGCAGTCCGAGAAATTATTTGGCGGCGAGATGACAGCGTCAGACGCTTGTTCTTGACGCCGTCACCCCACAAAATCTATATATACTTTTCTATTTTTCATTCATTAAAAGAGAGGAACTTGTGTGGAGAATACTAGGGTCGAACCTAATAAACCCTAGGTCGTTTGTAACAGTATTTTCAAGGGTTTTTACCCCTTAAAACCTTTCATGTTCAATTGAGATAAGTCCTCTTTCAATTCATTCAATATGTCTATGTGTTGTTTGAATATATCTTATGCTTGTCTTAATTTCAACATGCTAGGCTAGATCTTTCGTGTGTTTGCTTAGATGTAATGAAACTTAGATGTTAATTATAGGTTGATTGCTTGTTTATAGTTGTAATGGATGAATGATTTCAATATTAGGCTTAAGAAAACTGGCAGATCTCCATTGTGTAACATGCTTGAACGTCTTAAGAAACATGAACCGATGTGTACTAGGTTTTTATTGGTTGTATTTAATGCATGAGCAAATTCTAATGATCCCATGTTAGGAGCTTCTTAGCCGGCTCGACATAGGAGTGAAGTAGGCGCTTATACGATTGGGGAAGTAAGTACGCCACCCCATGAATGGTATTAAGGAATACAATCCGTCATCCACGTAACTGTAACAAGTAATTAACCTGTAAAAGATATCTAGGGAGTAGTGAAACCTAGGTAAACACAATTCTCCCATATATTGCTCACACCACTAGTATAATTTAGTTTATTTTCATTTTTAGTATTTTATTTTGATTGCATCTTAGTAATTGGGTTAGTTGACTAGCAACTAATTCCGCCCAACTCCTTCAAAACTGAGATTTTTAATTGTTTTTTATAAAAATATAAAAATACAAAAAGAATCATCCCTCGTCTCTAGACCTAGTTTTTAGGTTTTCTAATCCTAGCGACACTATTCCATGCTGAACGATCAATCCCTCGGTACTTGTCATTATACTATACTACATCGATCAGGTACACTGCCTGGTGGGGATTGTAAGCTTCTCGTGATCCCTCGAGAGGTAAAGCCTGGTGCAATCCCTACGCATCAAGTTTTTGGCGCCGCTGCCGGGGAATAGTTATTGTCGAGGTTAGAATTTCTTTTTATTAGGTGTACTTGCTAGATTCCTTTCTAGTAAGATTTTATTTTTATTTCTAGGTTTTCTTTAGTCTATCTTTTCTTTGTGTCTTTGTTTGTAAAAACCTTTCCATCGACTATTCCGTTAGCCATTATGGAGAACGCGAATCCACCAAGTCCGATGATTGGTGCTAAACCGTCAGACGATTATTGGTCAACCACTTGTGAATGGTCAACTATAACAGTCAAACAGCCTAGAATCAATCTCCGTGGAAGTATAGGGTTTCCTCGGGTCGTTATGTCTCGACGAGGTGTGGATGGTATTAAAACGGGTTTGTGATCGGGTGAATTTGGACAGGAAAGGGTTTAAAGTGAGTTGTGATGATTACACTACTGGTATATAAAAGATAATAGCTTAAATACACTATATTAACAATACTGGAAAGTCAGAAAAACCAGAAACGTTTAAAACTTAAAACGCGTACGTGCACGTTTAAATAAAACGTAAGCGTACGAAATAAAAAGTGAAAACGGAAATCTGAAAACACCCAGGGGGTGAAAATGACTTTTTTACAAACCTAAGGGTAAAATAAAATTTTTAGAAAATTAAAATAAATTTTAACCCTAATTAATTATTTATTATTAATTAAATACTAATTATTAATATTTAAAACACTTAAATATAATTTAATACTAATTAAATACTAGAAAAATGAAAATAAAATTTCTAAAATTATAAAATAACTAAAAACAACTTTTAAAATTAAAAATAAGTATTATTGTCTTTTTGTGCTTTTTATATAAATTAATTACTAATTAACTATTTTAAATTAAGAAAAATAGCAAATGAACAGTAAAAATTCTAATAAAATTTCTAAAATTATTTTATAACATATAAAAGCTATAAAAAATATAAAAACTAGATTTTACTTAATAAAAGCTAATTATGCTATTTTAAACTAATTATTAATTAATTATAAATAAAACTAAGATTAATTCTAATAAATACTAAATAGTAAAATAAAAATCTGAAAAATATTATAAATACTTTAATATATAAGGAATTTAATAAAAATATAAAAATGACAAGTACTTAATTAAAATTTAAAAATGAAAAATAAAATTTAAATAAAATTAAATAGAAACTATCACTTAAAATTACATTTGATTTTCTGGATTTTCTTTTTAGAAACTTGACTTACAGCTAAAAATGAAAGACTTTTACAAAAACAAACTCTTTAGAACTTAAAAATAAGCACTATGGAAGGTAATAAGCAAAACAGTTGACTTTTGTTGACTAATCAAGGGAAATAAGCTAAACCAGCTTGTGTGGGACCCACAATGGGTAAATCTGGTCTAAATAAGTTAATGTAACATGTTTAAGCAAGAAAGAACCAAAAAGTCCCACATAATAAGCCAATAAGCCACAATTAAGCACATGGATTCTTGGAACTTGGCTGAAATAGGGACAGAGTTGGGGAGATAAATTAAGTGGGTCCCAGTGGTTCTCAGGCCAACATGATGGTCAAAGGGGGGAGCCTGGTAGGAGGGGGTTGGGAGAACCAAATTATAGGGTGTGGGGCTCACTGTGGTGGCCACAAACCACCACCAAAGTGGTGGTGTTGGGACCTGGTCTGCTGATGCAGGGGTATACCTCCCCCTACAAGTCACTTTGGAGCTTAGTGGGGCCCAGAGGGAAAATCACAAAAATCAAAGAAGCATGGGAACTTAAAGTAGAGCTGATATACTATGATTAAGAACAAATTTTACTTCCTAAGTCCTCATACAAAATTCTAATTAAATCATGCCATATTTGAGATTTTCTAAGATGATGAACTTTGACTTTTTAAACAAAACTTGCAAATTGACTTTTTTGAACTTTGGGCTTATTCTAAGGGCTGATTAGGATGAAATAAGTGGAAATTAAGCTAACCTAACCTAAGGGTATAAGTTGTAAGCTAGTTTAGGGGCTTATATAACTTAAAGACCACCACAGTTAACTGTGGTGGTGGAGTATGTGTGATGTTGACTTTCTTTCCAAACACAACCTGAATTTAAAAGCTTAACTGAGCTACATTATCATAAGGTGACATGTTCAAACCTAAACAACAACAATATAACCACTAAATCATGCTCAAACTTGCAATCCCAAACACTCCTTAACCAGCTAACTGTTTTGATTTTCAAAGCAAGTTCACAACTGAAACATTAATCATGAAATCTAATCTCATATTAACATTAAATAATCATAAAGGAACTAAAATTAACACTAAAGTACTTAGGCTGCATTAAATTACAAAGAAAAAGTGCTTACAGTTGGTTTTTCAAGTGAGATTCAAACCAAGAACATGTATATAAACTTAACCTACAGCCTCCCTGAGGCAACTACTACCCATTGCAATCCAAATCTTCATTGTTCACTGCTCCAATCTTCATAGGCCATGATTTTTGATTTATTTCTTATTTATTTGATAATTTTTTTTTTATTTTTGCTTATTGGATATAAACTGAATAAGATTGAGTGAAATGTTTTGAGAGCTTTAATAACTTGAAAATGAGACTAATTAAGCTGAGAATAACACAAATCAACAACAATTAACAAAGTTAACTGAATTTGTCAAATTCAGTCAAAAATGCTAATTCTGAATTTATTGAACAAGATTGAAATTAAAGGTTTGAGATGGTGTACAATACACTTAATTAACTGAAAATAACTTAATTTAACTGGAATTACAACTTTTAAAATAAAATTACACTATATTCGATTACATAAAACTAAAACTACACTAACTGCCTTTCTTCCACTGCTCCTTCTTCTCTTTATAGCTTCAAATTGTATTTTGTGGGTCCCACTGGTCAAATCCCACCAGTCAAATAGCTATTTGGATGAGTTTTGTCCCCTCTATCACTTTGGCGGGAAAAACGGATATTTGCCAATTTGTACCTGTGGCTATCACTAGGGGGTGGCATTTATTGGCCTTAGGATGTGGAAGGGATAAGGTGGGTGGTGGTAGCAGAGCAAGTGGTGCAAAGGGGGGGGGGGGGATACCAGGTGGTATTGGTGGTTTCTGGTTTTGGAGGTAAAAGGGGAAGAAGGGTGGGTTTGACCGGGGTTGACCGGGTTTGGACTGGGCTAAGTGTGGGCTGGGTAAAAGAGTAGGGTGGGCTTTTTGTGTTGGGTTGGATTTGTGGTTTTGGGTATTAAAATAAAATAGGGTCCGGTTGGTTTTTTAGTAACAAATCACAAGGACCAAATTTGTAATTATAGCAAAGTTGAGGGTCTGATTATGTTACATTCCCAAAGTAGGTCAAAGGACCATAATTGCTAATATTGAATAGTACACGGGTCACTTTTGATAATTTCCATTTTTTTTATATCCGGGGACCTTTCCTGTAAATTCACCAAACTTCAGGGACCTTTTATGTAATTTTCTGATTTTGAAGGGCTAAACCTGTAAATATCAAACAGTTAACACAAAGGACCAATTATGTCATTTAAGAATAGTATAAGGTTTATTTTGATTATTTTCTTATTTTTAAAACCTTAGGGACTAATTTTGACACTTTTCCAAAGTTGAGGGACCAAAGTTGTAATTTTATGATTTTTAACTTCAAAGGACTTTTCCTAAAAACTTATGAATCCCAAGGACCTTTTATGATATTTGAACAAGTTTTGAGTGACCAGGGACTAGTTTTGCCAATTTGTCAAAGTTCAGGGACTGAAACTGCCAATTATGCAAACTTTGTACGTTTTTCATCTGTTTTTGCATATTTTGCATTTGAAACATATAAAACACACTTCTAAGATATTTTAAGTATTTTGATGCATATTTGAGTGTTTTTGGATGTTTTGGCAGCTCATATAAGACAAAAATGATGAGTATTTACACACTCATCAATCCCCCACACTAAACTATTGCTAGTCCCTAGCAATCTATTGAGAAAAACTTAATGGATTTGAAAAACTCTTTACCAAAAGCCATCACTTCTGGAGTAGCCAGGTGTGAGAACTGTGGTACACCTGATAACCGTGTGATTTTGAGCAAACCACCAGCTGTCAACGGATTTGATTAGTCTTTACCAAAAGCCGTTTGCTTCTGGACTAGCCTGCTCTTGATGGAATAGTCAACATCTTGGTGAGCTGATTACCAATTATGGATTTTCCACGGCCTTTACCATAAGCCATAATCTTGTGGGCTAGCCAACTCATTTGTTTTGGGGGAGTTGAGGAACCATACAATTTTGGGTAAACTGCAAGCCATAAACGGATTTGAGTTGTCTTTACCAAGAGCCGTTTGCTCCTGGACTAGCCAATCCTTTTTGTCGTTTAGACAAGGCGGATTGATTACCACAAAAAATTTTGAGCTCCAGTGAAAAATTTTTGAAAAAATTTTGGTCAAAAACGGGGGTATTAGATAGTAAAATGTGATAAAATTCGCTAGAATAGCGAATACCCCCCCCCCCCCCCACACACACACACACTAAGCATGAATATTGTCCTCAATATTCAAAGTCCCGGCTATTATGCCGACTCTTTGAACGTAAAAGGGCAACATTACAAGCTAAGCGTGGAAAACATCATTTTTGTTTTCACTTCTGTAATCATAGCATGGGGGACTCCCCCACACTTAGGGTGAAAACCCTATAAGCATGCTCTGTTTTTGTTTACCGAGTCGCTAGCGTGACTCGACCCGAATTCATTTGTCCTTGGGGAAGCATGATGTGGAAAAGACAATCTCCATCGGACTTTCATTCAAGTTGTTTGGATAAACATTTGAAGCACGTGAAAGTTCCACACCGATGAGATATAATCCCGGCTCAAGATAATGATACATGAAAATGCCGGGATCAAATATAATGTCTTCATTCCCGAAGGAGTGAAGAACAGGAGATGTCACCCTGTAGGTGAAGAAAAGGAAGAAAACCATGATGAAAATCATGATTTGATCTTCTTCCTCGAGATCAGGCTCCGTAGCCTGAGTTTGGATTTCAAGGGTTAAGCTCGTAAATATCCCGGGAGGGTGGGTGGGATTTTGCAAATTCTCATGATTGAGTGCATCTCCCCCCGGGTCATCATACTCCGGAGGAGTCATGATATGAGTAAGTTCACCGGAGAACTCCTCAAAAGTGAATGAATCATATTCGGGGAGAGAAATTTGAGAATGAGAAGTGGTACTGCCACTAATCATCTCTCCCATATGATCAAAAGTAAAGGCTTCAAACTCCGGAATAAGATCATCGGAGAAAATGTCACTATCCTTAATAGGGATAGGAGATGAAATAGGTTTCATATTGAAAGCCTCGATTTTAGAAATGAGGAGATTGACTTTCACTAATGTAGCACGAAGTGCTTCATCTTTGATTTCAGTGTCAATTTCATCATTCTCTTCTTCTAAGCTAACTAACTCAGAAGGTAATTCTCCCACATGACTGATGTCTCCAGAAGATAAAGAATTTTCATCAGTATGTGAAGTACTAAGCTCGATATTGGGATTAGAGTTTAAAAGATTTTCAGTTTCTCCCATATCGGCTTCAAGGTCAAGCAGATCATCATACTCAACTTCTCCATAAGATGTACAATCATCATTAAAGTCGGAGAAAGTCTCAAAATGATCTTTTGGATTTTCAAGGGAAGAAGGTAAATCACACATATGATCAAAAGTCCCCTGTGACTCTCCTGGGATTGGGACAAGGATCTCAACACTAGACTTTATGAATTCGTCCGTTTCCTTTTGAGGGACAGTGTCAAGATGCTCATCCCCCATATTTGGAGAGTGAGTGTGAACTTCGGGTGTGATAACAGCAGACTGAGGGAGTTGAGAAGGGCTGGCTGTCATGGTTTCTACAAGTTCCATGATTTCTACTGCGAGTGATTCAATCATATTCTTTTCTCCCTGTGTTTCTACTGTAGTTGAATCAAGAGGTTTCTCAAATACCTTTGGGATTGGAACAAGGTTATCAATTTCCTCGAGAGGATTGATTTTGACTTCCTTGTCCCCCATTGGCAAGATATCTGAAGTTTCCTTAGGGTTTTCCTCTTCAAATGATTCATCCTCATCACTTTCATCCTCAAAATAAAATGAGTTAACAGGAGGCTTTTGTTTCCTATGAATCATATCCTGAAGATAGTTTATACTATCTTGAATGGTCTTGTTGACTTGATTTTGATTCATAATCATTTGAGTAATCAATTCAGCTCCAGCTAACTCGTCCTGAGGCTATGGTTGAGGGTTTGTGTATTGTGAGGGCTGGATAAAACCAAATTCATGATTGTTATAAGGAACTTGTTCATAGACAAACTGATCCCTAATTTGACAATCAGAGCTGTAGTGAGGGCCTCCACAGTACTCACAACAGTTAAACTGTTGAGTCTGGTTCGGTGAGTTGTATGGATATTGGTCGTAACCAACATTTTGATTATTATAACAATCAAAACCCTGGTGAGGACCTCCACAATACTCACAAGAAATGTTTGGTGTATTTTGATACGAACAATCATTGTGGTTTGGATAATATGATTCTTGCTCGTATGAATGTGATGGGTAGTTGGAAAAATTTGAGGAGTTGTTGAATGAGTTATGATTAGGATCATAAGCAAATGAATTACTCGACCCACAAAACAAACAACTCCCGTTTTGAATATCATTACCACATTGTACACATGTACACCAACGACATGGTAAACCAAAAAGTGGCTTACCACAACCAACACAAGGGATAAAATCCGGAGGTGGGACAAGTGGTGTGCTCTTAGAGCTAGCAATTTTCACCACTTCCGTTATGGTCTCGGGTTTTTGTTCTTGATAAACGTGAAGATTGGGCAAGTCGTTCTTTTCAGTCACTGCCCTAAGCTCTGTACGTTTGCTTGATGACCTAATAACCTTATATCGTGAAAGATCAGGATTGATTCTTGAAGGTTTAGGATCATTTGTGAGCTTAGGTTTTTGGATAACCGTAGGTTGGACGTATTTAGCACTTTCATAGTTAGAGGAAAGTACAGGGTCCTTTGTCACCTCGGTTTCATGATCTCTTTCCCTCACCGGAGAGGGAATAGGAATCGAAGGTCCATCATAATCAACACGACATCTCGACATTTTTTACTCAGCCATAAGTTTTTCAACTTCGCTTTTAAAGGCCCTTTGTTCAAAGAAATCGTCATCGAGAGATGCCATTAGAATCAATTATGGGATAAGTGGAAGAAGGTAGAATCAAAAGGATAGAGGGTAAAGGGATGAAGAATCAAAAAGGTAGGAGGGTAAAGATGGATATTTTTGGTGTTTTTGGAAAACATTTTATCAGAAAGAAAATCTTTTTGTGTTTTTGTGTTTGTTGAAAACTAATTTTACAAAGTTTTCAGGAACAGTTTTTATGAAAATATTCACAAGGATGGTAAATATACAATGGATGTACATCCATGTTCACTAATACGCAAAACCGTTTAGAATACACGCACAACCTCCCCGGCAGCGGCGCCAAAATTTGATTGGTGCTAAACCGTCAGTCGATTATTGGTCAACCACTTGTGAATGGTCAACTATAACAGTCAAACAGCCTAGAATCAATCTCCGTGGAAGTATAGGGTTTCCCCGGGTCGTTATGTCCCGACGAGGTGTGGATGGTATTAAAACGGGTTTGTGATCGGGTGAATTTGGACAGGAAAGGGTTTAAAGTGAGTTGTGATGATTACACTACTGGAATATGAAAGATAATATCTTAAATACACTATATTAACAATACTGGAAAGTCAGAAAAACCATAAACGTTTAAAACTTAAAACGCGTACGTGCACGTTTAAATAAAACGTAAGCGTACGAAATAAAAAGTGAAAACGGAAATCTGAAAACACCCAGGGGTGAAAATGGCTTTTTTACAAACCTAAGGGTAAAAGAAAATTTTTAGAAAATTAAAATAAATTTTAACCCTAATTAATTATTTATTATTAATTAAATACTAATTATTACTAATTATTAATATTTAAAACACTTAAATATAATTTAATACTAATTAAATACTAGAAAAATGAAAATAAAATTTCTAAAATTATAAAATAACTAAAAACAACTTTTAAAATTAAAAATAAGTATTATTGTCTTTTTGTGCTTTTTATATAAATTAATTACTAATTAATTACTAATTAACTATTTTAAATTAAGAAAAATAGCAAATGAACAGTAAAAATTCTAATAAAATTTCTAAAATTATTTTATAACATATAAAAGCTATAAAAAATATAAAAACTAGATTTTACTTAATAAAAGCTAATTATGCTATTTTAAACTAATTATTAATTAATTATAAATAAAACTAAGATTAATTCTAATAAATACTAAATAGTAAAATAAAAATCTGAAAAAATATTATAAATACTTTAATATATAAGGAATTTAAATAAAATATAAAAATTACAAGTACTTAATTAAAATTTAAAAATGAAAAATAAAATTTAAATAAAATTAAATAGAAACTATCACTTAAAATTACATTTGATTTTCTGGATTTTCTTTTTGGAAACTTGATTTACAGCTAAAAATGAAAGACTTTTACAAAAACAAACTTTTTAGAACTTAAAAATAAGCACTATGGAAGGTAATAAGCAAAACAGTTGACTTTTGTTGACTAATCAAGGAAAATAAGCTAAACCAGCTTGTGTGGGACCCACAATGGGTAAATCTGGTCTAAATAAGTTAATGTAACATGTTTAAGCAATAAAGAACCAAAAAGTCCCACATAATAAGCCAATAAGCCACAATTAAGCACATGGATTCTTGGAACTTGGCTGAAATAGGGACAAAGTTGGGGAGATAAATTAAGTGGGTCCCAGTGGTTCTCAGGTCAACATGATGGTCAAAGGGGGGAGCCTGGTAGGAGGGGGTTGGGAGAACCAAATTATAGGGTGTGGGGCTCACTGTGGTGGCCACAAACCACCACCAAAGTGGTGGTGTTGGGACCTGGTCTGCTGATGCAGGGGTATACCTCCCCCTGCAAGTCACTTTGGAGCTCAGTGGGGCCCAGAGGTAAAATCACAAAAATCAAAGAAGCATGGGAACTTAAAGTAGAGCTGATATACTATGATTAAGAACAAATTTTACTTCCTAAGTCCTCATACAAAATTCTAATTAAATCATGCCATATTTGAGATTTTCTAAGATGATGAACTTTGACTTTTTAAACAAAACTTGCAAATTGACTTTTTTGAACTTTGGGCTTATTCTAAGGGCTGATTAGGATGAAATGAGTGGAAATTAAGCTAACCTAACCTAAGGGTATAAGTTGTAAGCTAGTTTAGGGGCTTATATAACTTAAAGACCACCACAGTTAACTGTGGTGGTGGAGTATGTGTGATGTTGACTTTCTTTCCAAACACAACCTGAATTTAAAAGCTTAACTGAGCTACATTATCATAAGGTGACATGTTCAAACCTAAACAACAACAATATAACCACTAAATCATGCTCAAACTTGCAATCCCAAACACTCCTTAACCAGCTAACTGTTTTGATTTTCAAAGCAAGTTCACAACTGAAACATTAATCATGAAATCTAATCTCATATTAACATTAAATAATCATAAAGGAACTGAAATTAACACTAAAGTACTTAGGCTGCATTAAATTACAAAGAAAAAGTGCTTACAGTTGGTTTTTCAAGTGAGATTCAAACCAAGAACATGTATATAAACTTAACCTACAGCCTCCCTGAGGCAACTACTACCCATTGCAATCCAAATCTTCATTGTTCACTGCTCCAATCTTCATAGGCCATGATTTTTGATTTATTTCTTATTTATTTGATATTTTTTTTTTTATTTTTGCTTATTGGATATAAACTGAATAAGATTGAGTGAAATGTTTTGAGAGCTTTAATAACTTGAAAATGAGACTAATTAAGCTGAGAATAACACAAATCAACAACAATTAACAAAGTTAACTGAATTTGTCAAATTCAGTCAAAAATGCTAATTCTGAATTTATTGAACAAGATTGAAATTAAAGGTTTGAGATGGTGTACAATACACTTAATTAACTGAAAATAACTTAATTTAACTGGAATTACAACTTTTAAAATAAAATTACACTATATTCGATTACATAAAACTAAAACTACACTAACTGCCTTTCTTCCACTGCTCCTTCTTCTCTTTATAGCTTCAAATTGTATTTTGTGGGTCCCACTGGTCAAATCCCACCAGTCAAATAGCTATTTGGATGAGTTTTGTCCCCTCTATCACTTTGGCGGGAAAAACGGATATTTGCCAATTTGTACCTGTGGCTATCACTAGGGGGTGGCATTTATTGGCCTTGGGATGTGGAAGGGATAAGGTGGGTGGTGGTAGCAGAGCAAGTGGTGCAAAGGGGGGGGGGGGATACCAGGTGGTATTGGTGGTTTCTGGTTTTGGAGGTAAAAGGGGAAGAAGGGTGGGTTTGACCGGGGTTGACCGGGTTTGGACTGGGCTAAGTGTGGGCTGGGTAAAAGAGTAGGGTGGGCTTTTTGTGTTGGGTTGGATTTGTGGTTTTGGGTATTAAAATAAAATAGGGTCCGGTTGGTTTTTTAGTAACAAATCACAAGGACCAAATTTGTAATTATAGCAAAGTTGAGGGTCTGATTATGTTACATTCCCAAAGTAGGTCAAAGGACCATAATTGCTAATATTGAATAGTACACGGGTCACTTTTGATAATTTCCATTTTTTTTATATCCGGGGACCTTTCCTGTAAATTCACCAAACTTCAGGGACCTTTTATGTAATTTTTTGATTTTGAAGGGCTAAACCTGTAAATATCAAACAGTTAACACAAAGGACTAATTATGTCATTTAAGAATAGTATAAGGTTTATTTTGATTATTTTCTTATTTTTAAAACCGTAGGGACTAATTTTGACACTTTTCCAAAGTTGAGGGACCAAAGTTGTAATTTTATGATTTTTAACTTCAAAGGACTTTTCCTAACAACTTATGAATCCCAAGGACCTTTTATGATATTTGAACAAGTTTTGAGTGACCAGGGACTAGTTTTGCCAATTTGTCAAAGTTCAGGGACTGAAACTGCCAATTATGCAAACTTTGTACGTTTTTCATCTGTTTTTGCATATTTTGCATTTGAAACATATAAAACACACTTCTAAGATATTTTAAGTATTTTGATGCATATTTGAGTGTTTTTGGATGTTTTGGCAGCTCATATAAGACAAAAATGATGAGTATTTACACACTCATCATCCGACACTAGAGTTTTACCAGAAAAAATATAATTACACTAGTTTGGATATAACAAGATGGGGGAATGAAATGAGGAGGACAGGATTTTATATTGATTTTATTGAGTACCTTGAGAAAAGAGGCCAAGTGCATAAGGCTTTTAAAGAATCCACCTTAGGAGCTCTATCAACCCCTCAAAATGCCTCACTTAGTGAAACCTATGCACCATATGAGCCTTCACCTAGGATAGTTTCATATGAGCCACCTAGCTGCATGTCATGGTTAAGCCCTACCATAATACAGGATGAACACATAGGTGACCTTGATGTGATGGAGGATGTAGCCGAACATGATCACATTGATAAAAAAGACCTAGGTTTTATGATCGATGATGATGAATCTCAAGAAACAGATGATGAATCTTTTGGACAATTTGTATATAGTAGTCATAATATGGAGGATGATCCTTATGATTCGGATATAGAAGTTGAGATGCCTAGAGAAGCACTTGAGATACTTGGGAAAATGTTAGGGTTGGATTATAATAAAACACATGTTGAGGATATAGGTGGTCTTGACACACGGAACGATGAAGTAAGTAACATAAGCCCGTTAAATACCCCACAAGTCCTACCATCATTTGAGGCATACACACCGCCCATGACTTATTCGGATGTAGTAGAAGAGACTATAGGAACCCCAATAGAGGTAGAACCTTTGAACCAAACACAACTTGAGGATATAGGTTTGAATACTTATAATGATAACCTTACTCTTAGTTCTAGGGAAGTTCCTAGTTTTGATGAACCGAAGCCTCAACCAAAACCGTTACCTAATCTTCCATCTTTGGATGAAAATTTAGGAATTGGAAAAGGTTCCGATCCACCCATCAAACCATATGGTCTGGGTAGTCTTAGGACAAAGGTAGTGGACTCTGAGCCTTGTAGAGAGGAAACCAATATAGGAGTGGAAAATGACCTTACATACTTACATCACCCATTTATGTTTGATCACAAGAAATATTATGGGTTTAAACCGGGTTTATTAGGTCAAGATAGATCCCCAACTAGTAATCTCTTGAAGTTAATTAAAAACGATCATTTTCTAAGAGAAAATCTTAATCCACCCATTAACCCGATTGAATTAGGTAAGGTTATGATGATAGGAGCACACCACTTTGAGCATATAAATCATCCACCACTCTTTCCTTACGAGGCATATTTCCACCCTAAGGGTGTGTATCGCTACTTCCACCCGCACTTAATCCTAAGTGTAGGGAACACCTCCCCTATTTTCGTTAAATAAGGGTAGAGTCAGGCTCGTGACTCGAACAAAAACAAGCGCTTATTGGGAGGCAACCCAAGCTTTATTTATTTGTTTGTTTGTTTGTCTGTTTATTTGATTTTATTTGTTTCCGTATGCATGTTTTATTTTTGTTGTTCGTGGCTCATGTTTCAAAGTTAATTGTGAAAATGCTTTATTTTGTTTTTAACTTCGTCTTAATTACATATAAAGGTATTTTGCAAAAGCTAAGTGTAAGGGGAGACCCAAATTTGTTTATGAGAACGAAATTGAGCATGATCCACAACAATATTAAATGAACATGTATATTCGTATTTGTTAGAGTCAAATGCTTGTATCGAGTCATAATGATGTTTTGCAGGATTTTCCAGGAAGTAGGACCAAGTTTTTCCAGAAATTTTCCGGAAAATTAACATAAGAATTTCTGCAGGTCACTTCTGACGGCGTCATGAGTTTACTCTTGACGGCGTCGCGTGTAAAATTCTGAAAATTTTACCAGTTTTTTTTTCTAACGGAGTCTTAAAGTTTTTGTTGAATCATTAGTTTTATAATCTCCAGGAAATCTGCAAACATCATTCCACAAGCATTATATCTTATTCTGTTTTCTAGGATTTGTTAGCATATATAGATTGCCGCCGATTTTATGCGAGGTTGCATTGTCTGTTTTCTCAGGTTTTATAGGTTATGTATGACAACAAGATGATTTATATTCTAGAAGGGAAGCTTTGATTGTTCATTTTCTTGGAGGAAGATCTAACCTGACCACCTTATTATCCATACCGAGCGAATCAGAGGAGTATTTGATTTCATTCTTTTTACTTATTTCACTTTTACATTCTTTACTTGAACATTGGGGACAATGTTCATCCTAAGTATAAGGGGAGAGTAAAATGATGATACCTTATAGATACACTTTCGCTTGAGTTTGTTTGTTTGATGGTAGATGTGTAATAAAACTATGAGAAATACTTGTTGGTGTAATTTTAGCGCCAAATTTAAAAAAATTTACAACATTTAGGAGTGAAACTTTAGCCATAGCAAGCGTCTCATGGATAGGAGATTGTATGACTAGCACAAAACCGTACTATTCAGAAAAAAATTTCACCCAAATATGTGAGGTTTGCCTTTAGATTTGATAGGAAAAGCATTTACTATTAGTGCTTATGAGTGTACCGGTAGCATTTAGATTCTAGAACTTGCGTTAGTGATGCATCCCGAGACCGCTAGTGAGACTACATTCGTGTAGTAGGATTTACTACATGATAAGAGGCATTAGGATCACACTTGTGTTAAACCCGTATCATAATTACTTGACCATTTAAGTCATATTACTTGGCTAGTTAAGTCAATTAATTTTTCCCACACCTTAGCGTTGTACTCATTTTTAGTACACGAAACCCCTAGTACACCCCTCCGAGCCTATCTTTTCGTTTCTAACTTTAGGCATCTTACTTAAAGGAAGAATTTGTTACACCCCACTTAAATGTACAACCAAATCGCCTTAGCCTTCCGTGTATGCACTGATCATTAATGCATTATTGTTATTTGTTAAACCCCAAGTTAATTATCTAATTGATTACATGGTTGCTAAGTCGAGTCATATCCTTGTACATATTGTTTTAGGACGATTGAGACTCATGGGTAAAGTACTTATTTTATGGAGTAATGGGGAAGAACATCATATTATTACCCCCGTATGTACGTTAATCTTAAAAGTACTCCAAGTGTTTTGATTTTCTTAACTCGAGTCATTAGATTAGTTTAATGTAAAGTATGTAAAGATTCAAATGTAAGGGGAATTTTCATTCCCTATGATGTATTATTTTGGATGGTATGGTAAGAGTGTACGCAAAAAAAAATAATAATAAAATCAAGAAAAAGAAAAAAAAAATAAAAAAAAAAAGAGAAGAAAAACATACGGACTACCATCTCGTTTTATTTTATGTTTTTGTTATTTTTTATTTATTAGCTTAAGTCGAGTCTAGTCTTGGCTTAGCAACGCCATATTGTACATGTAATTAACCAAGATTGTTAACTCGCCACCAGTAAAGACTGCCTATATCCAACAAAACCGTGTATTTCATATCCCTACACCTAACGTTACAACCCTTTAAAAGACCTCTTTGATAGTTTATTGATGAGGCGAAAAATGATCCGTTTTTAGGGGGTCATTTAAGCCCGAATCCGACTTTATTTGATCAAATATTGCCCTAAATCGTTCCTTTTGTGATTTTAGGTACTTTGGGAGAGAAATCTGGAAAAGGAAGCAATTCGGACGTTTTTGGAGCATAAAAGTGAAGAAAACGCCAAAGTCTTAATTTTCCATACTGGGAACAGTAGGTGACGGCGTCAATAGTAAAACCTTGACGGCGTCAAGAGCAAATTTTATGAAAATCCATGACGATCCAGAGAAGATTTGACGGCGTCACGTAGGAAGGGCGTCAAGAGTAAAAGAGTCGTGACGGCCTGGAAACATATTAGTCTTGACGGCGTCAGAAGTAGATTTAGGCAATCCGAGAAGAGTTTTGGCGGCGAGGTGACGGCGTCACATGTTTCTTCTTGACGCCGTCAAACCCATTTTTCTATATATAGTTTTCTAATTTTTCACATTAAAAGAGAGAAGTTTTGGAGAAACCCTAAGTACGATTTTGGTGCAACTTTTACAGGTTTTTCAAGGGTTCCAAACCCTTGATACCTTGCATTGTAATTGAGATAAGTGTTCTTCTAATTCAATCAATATGTCTATGTGTTGGTTGTCTATATCTTGTTCTTGTCTCAATTCCATTATGCTAGGCTAGATCTCTTTTGTGTTTGCTTAGATCTAATGAAACCTAGATATTGATTATGTGTTGATTGCTTGTTTATTCTTGTCTTGGATGAATGATTTATATGTTAGGCTTAAGAAAACTGGCAGATCTCCAAATGGTAACATGCTTGAACGTCTTAAGAAACATGAACCGAGGCATACTAGGTCTTTATTGGTTGTATTTAATGCATGAGCCACTGTTTACAATCCCTATAGTTGTGCTGGGCATGGTGTAGGAGGAGATAAGAGCTCATAGAATTGGGGAGTTATGTATGCCACCCCATGAATGGTATTAAGGAATACAATCCGTCATCCATACAATTATAACAAATAATTAACGTGTAAAAGATATCTAGTAAGTATTGAAATCTAGGTAAACACATTTTCTCCAATTACTGCTCACAACTTTAGTATAATTTAGCTTATTTTCATTTTTAGTATTTTATTTTGATTGCATCTTAGTTTTGGGTTAGTTGAATAGCAACTAATTCCGCCCACTCTTCCAAAACCCGAGATTTTTACTTGCTTTCTAAAAAATATAAAAACACAAAAATAATCATCCCTCACCCTTAGAACTAGTATTTAGGCTTTCTAATCCTAGCGACACTATTCCAAAGCTGAACGATCAATCCCCCGGTACTTGTCACTATACTATACTACAACGATCAGGTACACTGCCTGGTGGGGGTTGTAAGCTTCTCGAGATCCCTCGAGAGGTAAAGCCTGTTGCGATTTCCACGCATCAAGTTTTTGGCGCCGCTGCCGGGGAATAATTATTGTCTAGGTTAGGATTTCTTTTTATTAGGTCTACTTGCTAGATTCCTTTCTAGTAAGATTTTATTTTTATTTTTAGGTTTTCTTTAGTCTATCTTATTTCTTCGTGCCTTTGTTCGTAACTCTTTACCATCCGACATCATGGAAGGTGGTAACATCTTTGAACCCGTCATCCCACCACAACAAAACCCACCATTAGAACCGCTTAGGCCCCGAACCTTAGGAGAGTATTCCCGACCTAGCCACCAAGGCTACCGAAACACCATTGAGCTCACCGGAGCCAATGTGACCCCCTTGCAATCCGACACCATCCGGTTGGTGCAAAGCGGATGTGCATTCCATGGACTTCGTTCCGAAGATCCAAACCAACATCTTAAGGACTTTCTCAAAATCGTAGACTCCATAGACCTAGATGTTGAAACTAGAGAGACTACCCGTTTACGCCTATTCCAATTCTCTCTACGGGATCAAGCTAGTCAATGGCTTGAGCGTTTACCCGCGGGATCCATCACCACATGGGATGATTTCACCACTCGTTTCCTTGCTCAATTTTTCCCACCGGGGAGAACTACTATGCTTAGGAATGACATCTTGACGTTCCAACAACGTCGAAATGAAACCTTTTATGAAGCATGGATTCGATATAAAGACCTACTCTGAAAAGTTCCTCATCATGGCATCGAACCGTGGCTCCAGATCCAAATCTTTTACGATAAGGTTGACTATCAAACAAGGAGAGCCATTGATTACGCAACCAAGGGTAGGTTAAATAGACTTAGCGTTGACGAATGCTGGAAAGTTCTTGAGGGGTTGGCACAATACGAAGAGGAAGGATGGGAGGACCCGATGCTCCCAAGCAAAGTAAAACTTGATTATGCATGTGCCACCCAAGAACAGTTGTTAGAAAGCATCGAGAAGCAGGTATAAGAATTGATGAGTATTGAGAAACTTGCTGCTGAACCCGTGTGGAATCATGATCCACGTAGGAATACGGTTATCAACCAGAATTTTCTTGAACGCTCACGACAAGAGGAATTCGAAGGGATAATGATAACCTTCATGAATAATCAGGAAAAACAGATCCAGCACCTAGAGGCACGCATGGAAAGCACGCATAAAACCTTTATGAATTTCGCAGACCAATTCATATCAAGGGTCAAAGAAAAGATCAAAGAAAATTCCGTACCTAAAAAAATTGAAAAAGTCTTCGAGGTGTCAACCCCTTTGGTGTTTGACCAGGAGGATAGCGGGAAATTTTCCTCAAGTGCTTTACCATTAACTACCCCCCGTTCTCATGAACATCCCCATGCAGAGAAAAGTTCGCAAATCCATAACATTTTCGTTGGATGTTTGCGAACTACATTCCCGATCTCATCCAAAAAACGTTCTTTTGGTTTTAAACCCGGTGTAAAGAGGTCGCACCTCAAAAACACCACTGATTTGAAACCCTCTATGGAACAACATCTCTCTTTTCACACCAATGACCCGTGCACAGGGTTCGACTTAGCCGAAACATCATCCAACCCCTTCTACAACTTCACCTCTTTCTGTGACAGTAATGAGACGTTCGACCCTGGTGGACCTCGTTAACAAAATGGCTACTCATGGGTTTTACTAATGATTAGCTATTCACGCGAAGTACAGGGACTAAACATGAACTGCTCCAAATCTCACTTTACACGGGCATCTGACGGCGTCATATTTAACTCTTGACGCCGTCAGCTCGATGGATCAGCAATATTAACCCAAAACCAATCACTTTCAACCCATACCCCACAAATCTCACCCAAGGTGCTGCTGCTACTCCGATTCTCCACCATCCAATTCGACGTCTTCCGCATCCAATCTCCACTTGGTAAGTAAGTTTTCTTCATCCTTTTTCGATCAATTATCTTTAGAACCCATCAATTTGGAAAACCCCTTTCGCCCGAAACCCCACTCTTGACCCATTATTAGCAAATCGTAATGCCATCCAATTGGTGATTTGTAACATGGGGATTACCCGTTGATTATGTTATCTCACTCGAATTATGCATTAGATTAGGGAAAGCCACTCATGCCACGGATTCTTTGACCCCCTACCCATGTTTTCTGATTAAAGGAGCGTTTGGGTAATGGGTTGAGAGTTTGAAAATTGATTTTTCCCTCGCATTTGCATGATTCGGATTCTGAACCATCTGACGGCGTCAGGATTACTCTTGACGGCGTCAGATGTGTCTGATTGCATAAAGTTCATTAAAATTCTCGTTCTAATCGTTTCCGTTCACTCAACCTTTTTCCAGGAAAATGAGCAAAAGATCTCGTCAACATAAGGGCAGTTCCTCTAGATCTCAAAGGGTCAATTATGGAGAATTAGTCCATTGTTGGAGCGAGTTTGACACTGTTGGTGCTAGCACCAAGTATGCGGAGTTGTGTAACCACCATATTGCTGCTGGGGCTGTAGTTGACTGGGATTTTCTGAGAGCCAATGGGTTAGAGGCTGCGTTTTTAGGGAGGATCCACACAGATGGGTTTGCGGGTCCACAGTGGGAGAGGTTGTTTAGGATTAGAGAGACAGTATATAGTCAGTTAGTGAGGGAGTTCTTTGCGACCTTCCGTTTTGATCAGGCTGAGGCTAGGACAGATATGGGGGGCACCACTGTGTATTTTAGGCTAGGGGAGAGTTGCGGTCATGTTCAGTGGCTGAGTTTGGTTGGAGGATTGGGTTGTATACTAGTGAGGAAGTTGATGGGACCTTTTTGCAGAGGTTGTTACATGGAGAGACTCAGAGGAGTGAGATGAGGTGTATTACTTTTTGGCCGACCATAGGGAACGAGGTTTACACCTCGACTACCGGGGCTGCATCCATCAGGGACCCCGTAGCTAGGCTAGTCCATAGGTGCATCACATATAGCCTGTCAGGACGTCATGGCACCACTCACCGTGTCACTGCTTCAGACCTGTTCTACTTGTACACCATCTTTTCTGCGGATGTCTAATGCAACATCCCGTTTTGGGTGGCCAGTTATTTGAGGACCAGTATGGGTGAGAGGGATATTGACAAGGTGTATGGGGGGATGTTCGTGACCCAGTTGGCTCGTTCCTATGGTCTTCTTACTCCTCAGATCATGGGGTACTTGAGCGACTGCGGGAACTGTAGGGTAGTGAGGGCAAAATCCCTCAGGCAGATGAGCATTGTGATGCCTGAGAGGAATGGGACCTATACTTGGTATGAGGAAGGGGGGCCAGATATTCAGGAGGATGCTGATGATGAGGTAGACCCCCAGCAGCATTAGTTCCAGGGGTATGAGGAGGGGACGGCTGACTACTACCGACATATGAGTCGGGGAGACTGGCAGGCACACCAGGGTGCCTGGATGGGTCAGATGGATGCGTGGCGAACTACTACTGACCAG
This sequence comes from Artemisia argyi, assembly GCA_030686995.1. Classification (NCBI taxonomy): domain Eukaryota; kingdom Viridiplantae; phylum Streptophyta; class Magnoliopsida; order Asterales; family Asteraceae; genus Artemisia; species Artemisia argyi. The sequence continues at coordinate 13,665,886 of CM060706.1, forward strand.
CGCTTTGATTGGATGTACGATCATACCATCCGCCAGATGCAGCACCTCTCCACCCGAGATCAGCTTGAGCCTCACCTGCAGATTGACCCTTTCCCAGGCCGAGAGACTGACTACCCTCCCTACGGGTACACCGGACACCTCCCTCCTGGCTATGACTACCGCTTTGGTCCTCCTCCCCAGTGACTCCTCTTGATATCCGTTGTCTTTGAACTATTTATTGATGATTGTGTAATTTAAAACATTTGGTATTGTAATAGCTTAGGGTGCGACCTTTGTCGGTCTTGAACAATTTACTTGCATGTCTACGTTTGTTTTGAAATAATTAATGGTGCTCATGGTGACATTATTTATTTCGTGTGTTATTATTTGCGTGATTTTATTTGTTTGATTGTTATTTGCTTCCGTATGCATGTTGTATTTTTATTGTTGGTGGATCATGTTTCTAAACTAAATAAGTGGAAATACTTTACTTTGTTGTTTTGACCTAGTTTTAACTCCCCCTAGAAGTATTTTTGCAAAAGATAAGTGTAAGGGGAAACCCCAAATATGTTTTTAAGAAACAAACCGATTATGATTCTCCACGATATTAAATGAGCATGTATATTCGTATATTTGTTAGAGTCAAATGCTTGTATTGAGTCATAATGAAGTTTTGCAGGATTTTCCAGGAAGTAGGACCAAGTGTTTCCAGAAATTTTTCGAAAACTTAACATAAGAATTTCTGCAGGTCCATTCTGACGGCGTCAGAGTTTTACTCTTGACGGCGTCAGGAGTTAAAAATCTGGAAATTTTACCAGTTTTGTTTTTCTAACGGAGTCTTATGGTTTTTGTGAATTATTAAGTTTTATAATCTCCAGGAGATCTGCAAACTTCATTCCACAAGCATTATATCTTATCTTGTTTTCTAGGATTTAGAAACTTATATAGGATGCCGCCGATTTTATGCGAGGTTGTCTTGTCTATTTTGTCAGGTTTTACAGGTTATGTATGACAAGGAGATGATTTATATTCTGGAAGGGAAGCTTTGATTGTTCATTTTCTTGGAGGAAGATTTAACCTGGCCATCCTATTATCCATACCGAGCGAATCAGGGGAGTATTTGATTTCATTCTCTTTACTTTTTCACTATTACATTCTTTACTTGAACATTGGGGACAATGTTCATCTTAAGTGTAAGGGGAGGGTAAAAAGATGATACCTTACATATGCACTTTCGCTTTAAGTGTAATAAAACTATGAGAAATACTTGTTAGTGCAATTTTAGCGCCAAATTTAAAATTTTTTACAACATTTAGGAGTGAAACTTTAGCCATAGCAAGCGTCTCATGGATAGGAGATTGTATGACTAGCACATAACCGTATATTCAGAAGAATTTTCCACCCAAAAATGTGAGGTTCGCCTTTAGATTTGATAGGAAAAGCATTCACTATTAGTGCTTATGAGTGTACCGGTAGCATTTAGATTCTAGAACTTGCGTTAGTGATGCATCCCGAGACCGCTAGTGAGACTACATTCGTGTAGTAGGATTTACTACATGATAAGAGGCATTAGGATCACCCTTGTGTTAAACCCGTATTATAATTACTTGACCATTTAAGTCATATTACTTGGCTAGTTAAGTCAACTAATTTTCCCACACCCTTAGCGTTTTACTCATTTTTAGTACACGAAACCCCTAGTACACCCCTCCGAGCCTATCTTTTCGTTTCTAACTTTAAGCATCTTACTTAAAGGAAGAATTTGTTACACCCCACTTAAATGTACAACCAAATCGCCTTAGCCTTCCGTGTATGCGCTCATTTTTAGTGCATTATTGTTATTTGTTAAACCCTAAGTTAACTTTCTAATTGATTACATGGTTGCTAAGTCGAGTCATATCCTTGTACATATTGTTTTGGGACGATTGGGACTCATGGGTAAGTACTTATTTTATGGAGTAATGGGGAAGAACATCATTTATGTACGTTAATCTTAAAAGTGCTCCAAGTGTTTTGATTTTCTTAATTCGAGTCATTAGATTAGTTTATTGTAAAGTATGTAAAGATTCAAGTGTAAGGGGAATTCTCATCCCCTATGATGTATTATTTTGGATGGTAGGGTAAGAGTGTATGCAAAAAAAAAAAAAAAAAAAAAAAAAAAAAAAAAAAAAAAAAAGGACTACCATCCCGTTTTCATTCTATGTTCATTTTATGTTTTTGTTATTTTTCATTTATTAGCTTAAGTCGAGTCTAGTCTTGGCTTAGCAACGCCATATTGTACATGTAATTAACCAAGATTGTTAACTCGCCACCAGTAAAACATCCTTTATCCAACAAAACCGTGTATTTCATATCCCTACACCTAACGTTACAACCCTTTAAAAAGACCTCTTTGATAGTTTATCCTAGTATGTGGTGGAGGTTTGATCCTTTCCCAAGCCTATGGTAATCTATTTTGCTAATGACAGGTAGTGAGAGATATCTTCCGTTTCCATATTGTAATTTATACTTTATTACACCCGAGAGATGTGAGTATCTAAACACTATTTGAGAGGTGCTTGTATATGACCTCTGTGCTTGTCTATTGGTCTTTAGTGGAACAATTATTTGTTGTAATTACTTTTATATTAGTGTTAAATGACCCCTAACTTGTCTTTTGAGTAGAATAAAAGCGCATTTGATTGAGGACAAGCAAATCTCAAGTGTAAGGGTATATGATGAGGCGAAAAATGATCCGTTTTTAGGGGGTCATATAAGCCCGAATCCGACTTTATTTTATCAAATATTACCCTAAATCGTTCATTTTGTGATTTAAGGTACTTTGGGAGAGAAATCTGGAAAAGGAAGCAATTCGGACGTTTTTGGAGCATAAAAGTGAAGAAAACGCCAAAGTCTTAATTTTCCATGCTGGGAACAGTGCATGACGGCGTCAAGAGGAGTTTTCTGACGGCGTCAAGAGTAAAAGTCCATGACGACCCAGAAGAGTTTTGACGGCGTCATGAGGGTAGGGCGTCAAGAGTTAAAGTCGTGACGGCCTGGAAATGCAATGTTCTTGACGGCGTCAAATGTAGATCTAGGCAGTCCGAGGATTGTTTTGGCGGCGAGGTGACGGCGTCACATGTTTCTTCTTGACGCCGTCAAACCCATTTTTCTATATATAGTTTTCTAATTTTTCACATTAAAAGAGAGAAGTTTTGGAGAAACCCTAAGTACGATTTTGGTGCAACTTTTACAGGTTTTTCAAGGGTTCCAAACCCTTGATACCTTGCATTGTAATTGAGATAAGTGTTCTTCTAATTCAATCAATATGTCTATGTGTTGGTTGTCTATATCTTGTTCTTGTCTCAATTCCATTATGCTAGGCTAGATCTCTTTGTGTTTGCTTAGATCTAATGAAACCTAGATATTGATTATGTGTTGATTGCTTGTTTATTCTTGTCTTGGATGAATGATTTATATGTTAGGCTTAAGAAAACTGGCAGATCTCCAAATGGTAACATGCTTGAACGTCTTAAGAAACATGAACCGAGGCTTACTAGGTCTTTATTGGTTGTATTTAATGCATGAGCCACTGTTTACAATCCCTATAGTTGTGCTGGGCATGGTGTAGGAGGAGATAAGAGCTCATAGAATTGGGGAGTTATGTATGCCACCCCATGAATGGTATTAAGGAATACAATCCGTCATCCATACAATTATAACAAGTAATTAACGTGTAAAAGATATCTAGGGAGTAGTGAAATCTAGGTAAACACATTTTCTCCAATTACTGCTCATAACTTTAGTATAATTTAGCTTATTTTCATTTTAGTATTTTATTTTGATTGCATCTTAGTTTTGGGTTAGTTGAATAGCAACTAATTCCGCTCACTCTTCCAAAACCCGAGATTTTTACTTGCTTTCTAAAAAATATAAAAACACAAAAATAATCATCCCTCACACTTAGAACTAGTATTTAGGCTTTCTAATCCTAGCGACACTATTCCTAAGCTGAACGATCAATCCCCCGGTACTTGTCACTATACTATACTACAATGATCAGGTACACTGCCTGGTGGGGGGTTGTAAGCTTCTCGAGATCCCTCGAGAGGTAAAGCCTGTTGCGATTCCCACGCATCATTTATCCTAGGTGCTTACGCCATGTGGTGGAGGTTTGATCCTTTCCCAAGCCTATGATAATCTATTTTGCTATGACAGGTAGTGAGAGATGTTTTCTATTTCCATAATGTGATATTACTTTATTACACCCGAGAGATGTGAGTATCTAAACACTATTTGTGAGGTGCTAGTATATGACCTCCGTGCTTGTCTTTGGTCTTTAGTGGAACGATTATTTGTTGTAATTACTTTTATATTAGTGTTAAATGACCCCTAACTTGTATTTTGACTAGAAAAAAGCGCATTTGCTTGAGGACAAGCAAATCTCAAGTGTAAAGGTATATGATGAGGCGAAAAATGAACCGTTTTTAAGGGGTCATTTAAGCCCGAAATTGAATTTATTCGATCAAATATTGCCCTAAATCGTTCCTTTTGTGATTTTAGGTACTTTGGGAGTGAATTCTGGAAAAGGAAGCATTTTGGACGTTTTTTGAGCATAAAAGTGATGAAAACGGCAAAAATTTAATTTTTTATGCTGAGAACAGTACCTGATGGCGTCAAGAGAAAAATTGTGACGGCGTCAGGAGTAAAATCCATGACGACCCAGAGAAAACCTGAAGGCGTCAAGAGAAGGGCGTCAAGAGTAATTTTTGTGACGGCCTGCATAAGGAGTACACGTGACGCCGTCAAACCCAGATCTAGGCAGTCCGAGAAATTATTTGGTGGCGAGATGACGGCATCAGACATTTGTTCTTGACGCCGTCACCCCACAAAATCTATATATACTTTTCTATTTTTCATTCATTAAAAGAGAGGAACTTGTGTGGAGAATACTAAGGTCGAACCTAATAAACCCTAGGTCGTTTGTAACTTTATTTTCAAGGATTTTTACCCCTTGAAACCTTTCATGTTCAATTGAGATAAGTCCTCTTTCAATTCATTCAATATGTCTATGTGTTGTTTGAATATATCTTATGCTTGTCTTAATTTCAACATGATAGGCTAGATCTTTCATGTGTTTGCTTAGATGTAATGAAACCTAGATGTTAATTATAGGTTGATTGCTTGTTTATAGTTGTAATAGATGAATGATTTCAATGTTAGGCTTAAGAAAACTGGCAGATCTCCATTGTGTAACATGCTTGAACGTCTTAAGAAACATGAACCGATGTGTACTAGGTTTTTATTGGTTGTATTTAATGTATGAGCAAATTCTAATGATCCCATGTTAGGAGCTTCTTAGCCGGCTCGACATAGGAGTGAAGTAGGCGCTTATAGGATTGGGGAAGTAAGTACGCCACCCCATGAATGGTATTAAGGAATACAATCCGTCATCCACACAACTGTAACAAGTAATTAACCTGTAAAAGATATCTAGGGAGTAGTGAAACCTAAGTAAACACAATTCTCCCATATATTGCTCACACCACTAGTATAATTTAGTTTATTTTCATTTTTAGTATTTTATTTTGATTGCATCTTAGTAATTGGGTTAGTTGACTAGCAACTAATTTCGCCCAACTCTTTCAAAACCGAGATTTTTAATTGCTTTTTATAAAAATATAAAAATACAAAAAGAATCATCCATCGTCTCTAGACCTAGTTTTTAGGTTTTCTAATCCTAGCGACACTATTCCTAGCTGAACGATCAATCCCCCGGTACTTGTCATTATACTATACTACATCGATCAGGTACACTGCCTGGTGAGGGTTGTAAGCTTCTCGAGATCCCCCGAGAGGTAAAGCCTGGTGCAATCCCTACGCATCACAAATACTAACACAAAACTGTCCTGGTCATTTCCCAAACTACAACCTCGCGTCTACAACATCAAACACAAATTCATCAACATGATTGTCCTGATCCTTACCCTACCATATTCGAAACAAGAAACGAATAGTTAAAAAGGAAGAACAAGAACATTAACCCGTCTACAACAACATATGACTACAACTTCACAAACAAGAACAGTAAACCTGCCCTAATCCCTACTTAATTGATTCGAAACAAGAAATGAAGATTCAAATAGGAAGAACAAGATTCGTGGAGGTGTGACAGAACTACCAAATCTGGTGGCGGTGGTAGTGACAAATTCAACGGAAGTGGTGACAGAATCCCAGAATCTAGCATACATCTTCAACCTATGTAGATCTACAAAAATAAGTACTCTATCTATAACCCCAAATCCCCGAATTTGATCGGTGTTGATGTTTTTGTGTTTCGATTAACACATAAAAGACACAAAGAGGATTTTGTCGCTTGTGTTCGGTTTAAAATCATAAAGGAGAAGAGAAGAGATAAATTTTTATGTGACTGCTTTTTTGAGTTTAGCTTTTCTTTGGCTAAAGAGAAAATGTAGGTGAGTGTGAAATGAGTTTAGGGTTTTTTTATTCATTGTTTTGGTCTTCTTATGTGAAATCTAATGAGGCTTTTGTGGTTTTTGTATTTTTGTTTAAATTATCTTCGCTAGATCTAAATTTGTTTTTGAGAGTGTTTGTGGTTTTATTATTGAATTGTGTGTAAAAGTGAGAGTGGCTTTGTTTTAAAAGTAAATTGTACTTTTGTTTATCTGGGTTCTCTTGTTCATGTTCTTGGTATTGGATGAATAATTAAAAAGGAAAGATAATCTGAAAATTAAAGGGGAAGAAGACAAGGGTATTTTAATCATTTAACTTTGGTTAGGGGCCAAACATGCAACAAAAACTTCAAAATGGGGACCATCGTTGCAATTTCGAAAAGATAGGGACCAAACCTGCAATTTGGCGAAACCACAAGGACCAAAAATGCAATTTACTCTAATTAAATTGTATTTAAATATAATATTTTAATAAAAAAAAGTGTTGTGAGAGAGGTACAATGGGTCCCACGGGTTTTATATAAAACCCAACATACTTGAGTAGAATGAAAGAGTAGTGAGCCCCGGAGGTTTCAAAGTATTACTTTATCTATCAAACACCATTTATCATCTCCCATACCCAAATCCGAATCCCTCGTCCATTCTTTACGTTTTTGTCCATCTTTTTACGTTTTTGTCATTTTTTTTACGTTCTAGTCTGTTTTTTTAACGTTTTCGTCCATATTTTTTACGTTTTTGTCCATCTTTTTGATTTTTCGACCATTTTTTTTACGTTTTCGTCCGTTTTTTTTACGTTTTCGTCCATTTTTTTTTACGTTTTTGTCAATATTTTTACGTTTTTGTCTGTTTTTTTACGTTTTCGTCCGTTTTTTAACGTTTTCGTCCATTTTTACGTTTTTGTCCATCTTTTTACGTTTTCGTCCTTTTTTTTTACGTTCTAGTTCGTTTTTTTAACGTTTTCGTCCATTTTTTTACGTTTTTGTCCCTCTTTTTGCGTTTTCGACCATTTTTTTTTACGTTTTCGTCCGTTTTTTTTTAAGTTTTCGTCCATTTTTTTACGTTTTTGTCAATATTTTTACGTTTTTGTCTGTTTTTTTACGTTTTCGTCCGTTTTTTTAACGTTTTCGTCCATTTTTTACGTTTTTGTCCATCTTTTTACGTTTTCGTCCTTTTTTTTACGTTCTAGTCCATTTTTTTTAACGTTTTCATCCATTTTTTATACGTTTTTGTCCATCATTTTGCGTTTTCGACCATTTTTTTTTACGTTTTTATCCATCTTTTTATGTTTTCGTCCTTTTTTTTTACGTTTTCGTCCGTTTTTTTTACGTTTTCGTCCATTTTTTTTACGTTATTGTCAATCTTTTTACATTTTTGTTCATTTTTTACGTTCTCGTCTGTTTTTTTATGTTTTCGTCCGTTTTTTTTACGTTTTCGTCTGTTTTTTTAACGTTTCCGTCCATTTTTTACGTTTATGCCAATCTTTTTACATTTTCATCCATTTTTTTAACGTTCTCATCCTTTTTTTAACGCTTTCGTCCATTTTTTTATGTTATTGTCCATTTTTACATGTTTCGTTAGTTTTTTTTCCACATTTTCACACATTTTAATCCATTTTTATCTGTTTTTTCAAATAAGTTTTGATGATTTACACAAGTACAAAATTTACAAGAGTTTATAAGTTATAGATTTGGTAAAAAATAGCTTAAGTTTTGGTGGTAAACAGCCCTTATTTTGCATTTTCTGATTGAAATCTCGCGTGTCTTGACGTAAAAAAATGGACGAAAACGTAAAAAAACATACGAGAACGTAAAAAAATGGACGAAAACGCAAAAAGATTGACAAAAGTGTAAAAAAATGGACGAAAACGTTAAAAAAACGGACTAGAACGTAAAAAAAAAGGACGAAAACGTAAAAAGATGGACAAAAACGTAAAAAATGGACGAAAACGTTAAAAAACGGACGAAAACGTAAAAAAAACGGATGAATATATAAAAAAACAGACGAGAACGTAAAAAAATGAACAATAACGTAAAAAGATTGACAAAAACATAAAAAAATGGACGAAAACATAAAAAAACGGACGAAAACGTAAAAAAAACGGACGAAAACGTAAAAAAAAGGACGAAAACGTAAAAAGATGGACAAAAACGTAAAAAAAACGGCCGAAAACGTAAAAAAAACGGACGAAAACGTAAAAAAATGGACAAAAACGTAAAAATGTTGACAAAAACGTAAAAAAATGGACGAAAACGTAAAAAAAAACGAACGAAAACGAAAAAAAATGGTCGAAAACGCAAAAAGATGCACAAAAACGTAAAAAAAAATGGACGAAAACGTTAAAAAAAACGGACTAGAACATTAAAATATAGATGAAAACATAAAAAGATTGACAATGGTGCAAAATGTTAACGGAGGGACCAACGGTGCAAAAAATGAGGACTTTTTTAGAAAATGAGGACTAAAGGTGCAAAAAATATTAACAGAGGACTAACAGTGCAAATAACTTAACGGCCAAACTAACAACCCATCCAAATTAGGGACTAAAATGTGCAAGGTTTCACAGAATAGGGGCTGCTGGTGTAATTAAAATGAAATAGGGACTAAACATGCAATCTGTGTAAACCACAAGGACCATCCGTGTAATTTTTTCTATTCTATATTTTATAATGTATTTGTTAAACAATACTCACTTGATAATGTTTAACGCAAATTAAATAATTTGTTCTTTTCATATTTAAAATAGTTATTTATTTAATGCACAATAAATAAACATAAACATTAACTTAATTATATGCCAATTTTAATTTAATCTCTATATGCCGTTAAAGTTTAATTTTTTTTATTAATTATAAACATTAAGATAGGTGCATCGCATGGGTACGCATGACTAGCACCTAATTATTTTGAACTTGAGACAATCAATTTGAAATAACTCAACATTTGAACAATTAATATGAGATGGAAGAAGTATAATGTGACATTTACACGTAGCCACTTATTTCAAACAAAACGAAAACATATTTCGCTTCTTAAAAAAAAACATTTGAAAAATGAGCATTCTTAAAAGATAGCAAAGCTCACCGTTTCTTTGTTAAACGAACAATAAAAATCAAATAGCTCATTGTTCATCGCGCAAAAAGCTTCATGCCATAGCCAAAAGAAAAGAAACAAAGAAACAAAGAAATGCACGTATTACGTGGAAAACCATCTCAATACATGCGTTATCTAATGTTTACTTTACCTTGTGTCTCGATAATATGAAATATATATTGCACTAAAGTTCACTTATCCATCGATGTGGGATAAAGTCACAAACCCCTACTTCCATTTCCTTTCTTTTTCAAGCTTTTGCTTCAAATGGCTTAATCATCAAAATTTCACTGTCCTGCTTCACCCTCTTTGTTCTTTTAAAAGATGGTGCAAACTTCATTAAAGATGTTATTCTTGGTCACATTATTACTTACCGTCACCACTACTCTTCGTCTCAACATCGATCTCTTTAATTCTATATGTTATTTGAGTATACACTATGCATATGAATTGCAGGTTGGCAAGTAACCAGTGTTTTAGGTGACAATCCCATTCACATAATTACTAAGAAAGGTGGATATTGTGATCCCGACGTCGATATCTGCAACAATTTTTGTTGAGCCGGTATAACAACGTGTTACTATAGTCTTTGTATGTGTAGTTGTGATAATTATTGCGCACGCTGCTAGTATATATGATTAATTAAAATATAGTAATAACAATATTGTGTTTGAAATTTCTGATGCTGTATAAAATGTTGAACTTAGTCTATACATCTAATCATAATATAATCAGAAGGTTGTACGTATAGAATAACACTACAAATGTAGAATGATCGAGTGAGTATAAAGTATGTATATGTATCCATAAGAAAATATTTTTACCCTTGATTGTGCCATTTATATATCTTAACGTGGTATAGTTAACTAAACGAGAAGTTAAATTAAAGCCATTCTAGGATGAATTAAAATCAACGATAACAACTAGCGTTATCAAAATAGTTAGATGCTTCATCACGAATTTAAACTTCATATGTTTTTCTTTATTATGGTTCCAAACATTTTCATACTTTTATCTATATTGTATTATAAAGCATTTGAGATATTCTTAAAATGAAAGGTTTAAAAATTAAGATTCAACACTTACTTATAATGGCAAATTTTAATAAGTACATCTATAATAGCATTGGTTGCAACTCTTTAAAACACTTTTTGTAGACAAGTTTTTTTTTAAAAAATATAAAAAGAAAATACAAAGTAATTTAATGTAAAGAAAAAAACGTCTACAACAATAATTACCTAATAAATGTTATTTTTAAAACACCCCTAATATGAAGAATACTTGTTATTATGCATATTGTACAACATAATAAAGCACACAAAGCTTCATACAATTTATATGTAAAAACAAGTTAATGGTACATATGATTTTAAAATACGGACCGAACCAACGGGTTCAACCGGGAACCGGAATCACCACCGGTTTGGTCAGCCCACAAAAATCGTCCGAAAACGATATTATTAAATGAATAGAGTTTCAGAATACATACTAATTTACATTATTCAAAAAATATTATTAAATTGCAAGAGTGCCTCGAGAAAACAACATATACACCTTTTAGAATTGTTTTGATAAAAATTACCGTAAAAACTAAAAACTTTGTTTTATAAAAATCGAACGATTTTTTCAAAGCAAAGTATGCAAAGTGCTAAGTGCTAAGTATATATTTTTTAATTATTATATTTATTTATATAATAATAATTATACTAATTAAATAACCCACATGACTGTTGAATATGTAATTTTTTTTTTTCTTTATAACTAGTCTTTTACTTGTATCATCCTTTTATGTGAGATAAATATAACTATAATGTAAGTGATTTTTTAAAAAAATTTTTGGTGTTATTATTTAATAATAACTTGTGACTACCGGTTATTGTCAACTAATTTAACCTCATACTTTTACAATATAACAGCTACCGACTCAGTATTGTCACAATATCACGTGGATAATTTACAGTTTTTATATGAAAAATATTGTTATTATATAAAATGATTCTAAAGTAAAATTGTCGTCATCCGCATATTTATGTATCGTAAAATATAGAATTAAAATAAATTTTCGCTAAATAATAAAATTGCATGGTACCCGCCGCTGCAACGCGCGGGTACCCTGCTAGTGTTAATGATGTGTCCAACATTATGTTTTGAACTCGACGCTTTCTTAGTTATTTTTATACTTGCGATCATTACAACTACCCCAGCCGCGATGGTTTCGTCCACAACAACCACCGCCATGGTTTCACCTCGGTTTGTCTTTGACATCTCATATTTTTTTTTTTTTTTTTTTTTTTTTTTTTAGTCATGACCACAAACAAAGACGGTCATGGAAAACAGTAACTTGACTTGGCATGTACGTTGGCAAGTCAAGAAAAGAGATGATATAACTTATAGGATAACTTATAAGATAAGTGAATTTCTTATATGTTCAGAATTCATTTTATAGATACGTAAAGTACGTCAACTAAATGAGAAGTTTAATCAAAGCCAATATAGGATGAATTAAAATCAACGATAACAACTAGCGTTATCAAAAATATTTAGATGCTTTTTCACGAATTACTCAACATTTGAACGATTGATATAAGACGTAAGAAGTATAATTTAAGGCTTACACTTATTTCAAACAAAATGAAAACATAAATATAATAGAAAAAGAAAACAAAACAAAAATATAAACATACAAAATGAAAACAAAAATATAATAGAAAAAGAAAATAAAACAAAAATATAAACATAAAAGAACGATTAATATAAGACGTAAGAAGTATAATTTAAGGCTTACACTTATTTCAAACAAAATGAAAACATAAATATAATAGAAAAAGAAAACAAAACAAAAATATAAGCATACGAAATGAAAACATAAATATAATAGAAAAAGAAAATAAAACATAAAAAAAAACAAAAATATAAGCATACGAAATGAAAACATAAATATAATAGAAAAAGAAAATAAAACAAAAAAAAAAGGTACGAAATGAAAACATAAATATAATAGAAAAAGAAAATAAAACATAAAAAATACAAAAATATAAGCATACGAAATGAAAACATAAATATAATAGAAAAAGAAAATAAAACATAAAAAAAAGGTAATAAATATAATAGAAAAAGAAAATAAAACATAAAAAAAAGTAACAAAAGACTCACATATTAAGTAATTTAAAGGAAAATCATCTTTATTTGTGCAATCATTTGTAATCCTTTTCCTAATGTTTCTATAGTCTTAAATATATATTGCACTAAAGTTTACTTATCTATCGATGTGGGATTAAGTCACAAACCACAACTTACATTTCTTTTCCTTTTTAAATTCAAGCTTTTGCTTCAAATGGCTTAACCACCTAAATTTGATTGTTCTCCTTCACCCTCCTCGTTCTTTTAAAAGATGAGGCAAACTTCATTAAAGATGTTATTCTTGGTCACATTATTACTTACCGTCACCACTACTCTTCGTCTCAACATCGATCTCTTTAATTCTATATGTTATTTGAGTATAATCCGATTCACGTAAATTGTTACTAAGAAAGGTGGATATTGTGATCCCGACGTTGATATCTGCAACAATTTTTGCTGAGACGGTATACCATCATGTTGCTATAGTCTTTGCATGTGCAGTGCAGTTGTGATAACTATTTTTATGGGCTGGCTTGTCATTGCATCATGGGCTCAACTTTTGGTTCATTTGTGACCCATGAAACTGGTGGTTTTCTTTATTTCTCTATGGAAAAATCATATACATATCTTTATATTTGTTTATAACGAGTGGCAAGAGCCCGCCGCGTTGCGGCGGGGGTGTTTGCTAGATGTTCCAACCATTGTAAGTGTAAAATCGGCGCGGGCAAACGGTGTTCTTGTAGGAAAGTTAGCACTTATAAGAAACTATCATAGAGTAAACATTGCTCAATTACTTATATATATCAAGACCTTCCTGTCCATATCAGCTAGCATTACATCTATATGTCATATGTTTCGAATTTGTAAGTCATTGATACAATCAGCAGGAGACATATTAACGAACTATATATATTATCTGAATATAGCAACAAAAGTTTCCTAATAATTAACTGCGCCGGCCCACCCTTCGTAAAGGAATGGTGGTACCTGATGACATCCGTGGTGCAGGGATGGCAGTACCTTGTGGCATCTGGGTGGCTGTGGGCGAAAAAATTTTGTCCGAAACCATAGCTTCTCACTTGCCGTACACGGCTTCTGACCTGCCCATCAGGCGCAGTAGGTATGTCTATAGGTTCCTTGATAGCGTCTAGTCGGCTTCTTTCACTGCCTACATTTTCAATTTAAAAAAAACATCAACCACCAAATATCAACACAATACAACTAATGGTTAACTTTTGAAATAAACTTACCAAAGCTAATTTTTTGTTATCCGGGTGTGCTTTCTTGAACTCCTTCCTAAAATCATCCTGTGCCACAACAATTTATTCCGATTAATTACATTAAACTAAAACATCGTATAAAATTTATGCTAACATAAACAGAATGAGAAACTAATGGTTAACTTTTGAAATAAACTTACCAAAGCAACCTGGAAGACTGATGCTAACATACCTCACTTAAGGATTTGTGAATAAAGCCAAAAAAAAAAAAAAAAAAAAAAAAAAAAAGCCCTAATCTTACCCTTACATATAGTTACCTTCCGTTCCTCCACCACTAATCTTTATTCACGATCATCTTTGATTTCTGTTAAAGGAAAAAAATAATAATAATAAAAAAGTTAAAAAATAATAATCATTAAAAACATAAACAGAAAGAAATTACACAATAATTAAAAGGAGGGTTTTATTACCTAATAAGAATAAAAGAATTGTCAGAAAAATGAATGAACTTTATGATTTCTTCAACGATTCAACTGCTATATTCATCAACAAACCGAAACCAAGCTGTTAATTAAATTTTTACATATGAAAAATTGGTGGATTTGATGGATAGAAAATCGAAGGTATAAGAAAATAAATAACTTAATTACCATGTATCTCAAGATAAGTGAAGCAAAAAGTTCTGGATTTGTGTGGCGAAATCAGAGGCGGTGCATCGTTTTCTGATAAGGACCGAATATTTTACTCCGAATATCAGTCGTGTATTTGGGCTAATCACTTTACTGTGCAAGTGCTCCAGTTGGGCTAATAGTTGGGCTAACGTTTTATTATTATTTTACAAACTTCGGAAGTCGAGTCCTCGCGCTATGTACTATATATAGAATTGTTAAAGAAAAAAAATAATAAAAATAGACGAGGTTTATAATATAACGAGATGGGCGCCGGTCCGCCGCGTTGCGGCGGGGCGTCGGTTTATGCAATTGGTCGTTTGACGGTATATAATCGGCGATAGGCTTCCGGGATTTTTTTTTTTTTTTTTTTTTTTTTTTTTTTTTTTTTTTTTTTTTTGTCTAGTTTTTTGTTTCTGGATTTACTATGTTGTGACTTTTTTAGCCGGGGAGGGGCTTGCTATATATAAATAAAATTTGTTTTAGTTTATACTTGTTTGTGTTACGTTATTAAAGGTTTTTCTGTATAGTGATCCATCCTAACATGAAATCCTAACATGAAACAATGATATTTTATTTGAGAAATAGAGTTGCAAAGCCCAGGCCTGAAAATATGTGTGGTGGCATCTAGAGTGTAGAGACATACTTAGTTTTTTATGGGCTAAAACTTATTGGGCCTACCCAACAGTAAACGGGAATGGGCTAAGTTTTGGGCTGACCTAAAATGGTGACGTAAGATGGCGTCATTTGACGCTCTATTAGTGTATATAGTAATTTACATTATGTTCTGATTGTTTAATATAAATTTAAATTTAAATCCAAAACATTATAAAAATATTTAATCTTAAATTTATACAACAAATATCCTATAAACTTTATATTTGTTAATAATTGTTGTAATTTATAATTATTTTATTTAAAGAACAATCAAAGTAGATTTAATTGTGATGAACTTAACCACTTGGTCGAGATCAAGACCAGCAAGGGTAATCTTGAGGGTTGTTTCTCTTGGAAATCTCGGGTTTGAGGCTTTAGGCAAAGCGGAAATAATAGAGTTTATTAAAGGTTTGAGAAAGACATGCCGCCTAGTTTGATGTTAAATCAATACAATTTATGTCACAACTTGATTAATGCGACTTATGTCAAATCCTTCTACGTGTAGAGGGATTCCAAGGCAAGTTAGTTTTTAAAACAAAAGTCCAAGATAGATATAAATACGCGTGCGTGTATGTGGATTGGAATATTTTGCTTTTGGTCCAAAAAAGTCATGTACCTTTTGAATTTTAATATTTTTTTGTTGTAATGGATTTCCCACTATACAAGTAAAGATAACATTAAGACTAAACGATACCAAAAATCCACTTAAATTAAAAAACCAACTACATAATAACTAAAGAATTTAAACACGAGATTCATCCATAGTAAAAAAAGAAGTAACAAACGTTATAACCAAACTAATATTCTTAATCATCCTTATACTTGCTACCATCATCGCCTGCCTTTTGACGACGTTCTTTACCACGACCACAAACATTAACTATCATGTAATAAAGGGATATGAACAACAAAGCCGCGCATAGCACAATCACGATAACTGGCACGTCAAGTAAAACTTGTGAATCTTCGCAGCAATCATAAGATATCCTGATGAAGTCACCCATGATGCGATTCATTGTTAATTGCCAATTGCCAATGTTATTATAATTCAATGAAAAAGAAAAAATATGATATACGAACAATATGTTTATCGTTCTACGTTTGAGTTTGTTAAAGCCTTAAAGGCATAAGGTTTAAATTTATAGGGATGTTGAAAGTCTAAAAAATTAATTAAAGAAACTTGCGAGTCGTAGATATACGATAAATTTCATTATGTTTGGAAAGAATGCTAATTATACATAGAGATGATTTAACTAAGTTAAGAAAGAATGTTGAAGTGTACAGAAGTAGATGTTTGACAAAAGTAGATGTGAGCGGTAGCTGTGAGCTTTAATCACAGCTCACTGCTCACCGCTTACAACTTGTTAAAAAAACATTAGAATAATGAGCTTTTATAAAAAATAGTAAAACTCATTGCTCTTTTGTTAAACGAGCACTAAAAATTAAAAAACTCATTATTCACGCTCATCATTCCAAAAAGCTCTAAAAAACTCTGCGCAAAATATAGCCGAAGAATATAAAATTTTTAATTTTAAGACAAATATACGACATAATCTATATGCTTAAATAAGGCAATAAAACGTATATACAACTCCATAGATAAAGATGTGTCCCTTTGATTGTGCCATTAATTTATCTTAAGAGGGAATTGCAAAAATCGTCCCTAAACTTTGGCCAATTTGCATGTTTCGTCCCAGAACTGTTGAAACTGCAAAAATCGTCCCTGTGGCAAACTTTTGGGGCAAATATCGTCCTTTTGGGGCATATATCGTCCCAAATTGGTCAAACTTTAGGGACGATACATGCACACGGACCAAACTTTAGGGACGACACATGCACACGGGCGAAACTTTAGGGACGATCCTTGCAGTTTCGAAATTTGTAGGACGAAACATGCAAATTGGTCAAACTTTAGGGACGATTTTTGCAATTTACTCTTTATCTTAACGTGGCATAGTCAACAAGACTAGAAGTAAAATCAAAGCCATAATTAATAGGATGGATCAAAATCAACGAAAACGACTTGGTAATTATTTTCTTAGCAAAACCCTTATCAAAATATTTTTTTATTTTGTTATTCTTTTTACCCATGAGATTATATAAGTTTATTGTTTTAAAATAAGCCACAAACTTTAAAACTTACTAAATAATAAGTTGAAATCTCATAAGTCTATATAACACACACAAAAAAAAAAGAAAAAAAAAAAGTTTAAACAGACACTTGTATGAGTTATATATTTCACTATTGTTAAATAACTAGTTATGCGCGGGTTTTTTAAAATTTTTTGAATTATATATCTTTATTTATTAAAAAACAAATAATTTAATCTTTGTTTTGTTTGATTTATTATGTTTAATTATAGTTTTTTATTATTAAAGATAATTATTTAAAAATTTTAATCATATTATTCATTGTATCTTATTTATATTTTTTTTTATTTATCATCTATATTTTTTGTATTTATCTTCTACTTGTGTTATAGATAAATATAAAATGTTACCTAATAAGAAAATAATTTTTTTTTTTTTAAATAAAATTATTAGTAAATAAGGTATGAATGCATTTTTTTAAAATGGAAAATTCCCAATAGGGGTTTTGTTGTATTATACGGAGTATAAAAGATTATCGACTTTACATATCTCTAATATCAGCATTTTAAGTCAGACCCCGTATTATTGTAGTGACGTATTAATTTAAACGATAAATTGAATATGCATGTAGTGTCCTTTACCTTTCATTTTAATATTTAATTTTGGATGAAGTCATAAAATTGTTCACATTTTTATTTTGTTATTGAATTAATTATTTATATATATAAAAAATCTACTAATAAAGAGTCCTTAAGATTAAAATTTATAAATAACTAAATAAGGGTAGTATAGATATGGATTATGTCTTAACATGAATAATCAAATTGTACTGTTGGGTGAAATAATTTTTTTTCAATGATTTGACTATTTGATTACTCAATTTTGGATAATCAATTTAAATTTAACAAAACTAGCTATGAATAATTTACCAGTTTAGAGGTGAGCTATTTTAGAAACTAAGTTTTTGTTTCAAACTGAGTGACAAAACCCCACCATCCATCTAATTTGATCTAATGGTGGGGATTAACCTAAGATTTAATAAGACAAACTAAGTTCATATTTTTTTTCTTGTCCTTTTTGTCTATTTTATTTATTTATTTATTTATTTATTTTATTTTATTTTTTTTACTCCACGTTTTTTCCTTTAATTCAAGGTTTTTTTTTATTTTATTTTATTTTTATTTTTATTTTTTACGTTTTTCATTCATATTCGTCGGTTTTTTACGTTTTCGTCAGTTTTCTTACGTTTTCGTTCGTTTTCATACATTTTCGACCGTTTTCATACGTTTTCGTCTGTTTTCTTACGTTTTCACCCGTTTCGTCCATTTTAATACGTTTTCATCCGTTTTCTTACGTTTTCACGTGTTTTCGAATTTTTTTCATAAGTTTTCGTCCGTTTTCTTACATTTTTGTCCATTTTCATACGTTTTCATCAATTTTCTTACGCTTTCGTCCGTTTTCATTCGTTTTCTTGCATTTTCGTTCGTTTTCGTCCGTTTTCATCCGCTTTCTTTCATTTTCGTCAATTTTTCATACATTTTCGTCCTTTTTCATATGTGTTTTTACAATTTCATACGTTTTCATCTGTTTTCATTCATTTTCGTCAAATTTTAAATGCTTTTGGCCGTTTTCAGACGTTTTCATACGTTTCTGAATACCATAAGAGATATTCAATGATATTCAGAATATCACAAGTGATATTCCGTGATATTCTGAATATCATAAGTGATTTTTTGAATATCACATGTGATATTATTTGATTTTCTGAATATCACAAGTGATATTCTAAGTACCACAAATGATATTCTTAATATCATAAATGATATTATGTGATAGTCAGAATATCACAATTGATATTCAGAATATCACAAGTGATATTCTGAATATCACAAATGATATTCTGAATATCATAAGTGATTTTCAACTAATGTTTTGTAAGTGGATATCACAAGTGATATTCTGAATATCATAAGTGATTTTCAACTAATGTTTTGTAACATGAAAATCACAATTGATATTCAGAAAACCAAAAGAGATAGATATTCAGAAAATCACAAGTGATACTTAGAAAATCACAAATGATAGTCTGAATATCAATTGTGATATTCAAAACGTATGAAAAACGTAAGAAACTAGACGAAAACATAAGGAAATCACAAGTGATATTCAGAAAATCACAAGTGATATTCAAAAAATCACAAGTGATATTCAGAATATTACAAGTGATTATCATGTTTTTTTAATTCACGTTTTTTTCACTTTCATACGTTTTCGTTCGTTTTCACACGTTTTTAAATATCACAATTGATATTCAGAATATCACTTGTGATTTTTTGAATATCACTAATAATATTCTGAATATCACTTGTGAATATCACAAGTGATATTCTGAATATCACAAGTGATATTCTGAATATCACAAGTGATATTCTGAATATCACAAGTGATATTCTGAATATCACAGAATATCACTTGTGATATTCTGAAACGTATGAAAACGTCTGAGAATGACCAAAAACACATAATATCAATTGTGGTACTCAATATATCACTTGTGATATTCAGAAAATCACAAAATATGACATGTGATATTCAGATAATCACTTGTGATATTCCAAATTTCACTTGTGATATTTAGTATATCACTGGGGTGATATTCTGAATATCACAAAATATCACTTGTGATATTCCGAAACGTATGAAAACGTCTGAGAATGGCCAAAGATATTGAAAAACGGACAAAAACGAATGAAAACGACAAGAATATAAGAAAACGGAAGAATATCTATGAAAACGGAAGAAAATATATGAAAGCATAAAAACACGTATGAAAAAGGAAGAAAAAGTATGAAAAATAGGACGAAAACGAAAGAAAACGGATGAAAATGGACGAAAACGCAAGAAATTGGATGAAAACGCAAGAAAATGGATGAATAAGTATGAAATGGACAAAAGCACACGAAAGCGTAAAAACACGTCGAAAAACGGATGAAAACGTATGAAAAATGGACAAAAACGGATAAAAAAGAATTAAAATGTCTGAAAACGAACGAAAACGTGTATAAATGTATGAAAACGGACGAAAACGTCTGAAAACGGATGAAAACGTGCATAAACGTATGAAAACGGACGAAAACGTAAAAAAATGAAAAAAACTTGAATTAGAATAAAAAACGTGAATTTAAAAAAAATACACGTGAATTAAAAAGAACGTGATTTTTTTTTAAAAAGAAAAAAAGTGAATTAAAAAAGTGTTTATTAAAAAAAAATCTTGAAAAAAGAAAAAAAAAAAAACAATGTGAATAGAAAAGGAAGGACCAAGAAAAAAGAAAAAGAAAAGAAAAAGAAAGAAACAAACCTTGACTAGAAAATTAAAAAGACAAAAAAAGAAGACAAAAAATGGCCACGTGAAGGGCTAAAAAAGATAAAAAAATAAAAAAGAAAAATAAATAAATAATTAAAAAAAAAAGAAGTGAATAAAAAGAAAGAGAAAAAAAACATGGACTTAGGTTTCCATATTAAATCTTAGGTTAATTCCCATCATTAGATCAAAATAGATGGATGGTGGAGATTTGTCCCTCAGTTTGTAACAAAAACTTAGTTCACAAATGAACTTTTCTCTACGAGTTTATACATAAATAAAAACATTAACAAATTAAATATTATGCATTTATCCAGATCTTGACAAATAGACAATTGTGGGTGAAGTGATTTAAAAGTTTCAGATAAAATCTCGCTAACTACCGTAAATATTTTTAGTTAATTTGAATTTTTTTAAAAAACATTTATAATAATATTAGTTAAACTCAGTAAAAAACCCTCAGTTTTTCTCAAACAATCTGAACATCAATTCATCATTGTTAACCCGTGATCTACAAAAACTTGTTACTCATTATGTCTCGCACTAACTGAAATGCAGAAAGTTTAATAAATTTTACTAGTTATATTATTTAACAATAAAATATAGGCAGAATTGCATATATATCCCTCCCAAAATAAATAATTGCATATATATATATCGTTTGTATAAGTTTTTGATGCATACAGTACAATGATTTTTATGCATGTTTTAGATATATATACAATTATGTATTTTCAGAAAGACATATATGCAAAAACCCCTAAAATATAATCTTCATCAACTTATATTTTTCTGATTAGGTTGAAATAGAAAGCATAGACAACGAAAATAAAAATGGACAGTTATAATCGAACAAATGGAATAGAAGAGTATATGATTATGATTCTTGTATACTCGAGTTTTTCAAGTAAGGGAAAGTAAAGAAGTAAGAAATAAATATTTTTAACCAAATTTTGAAAGGAAACATTATGTCTCAAAATCAAACATATCATTTTTCTTTTCAAGTAGTTTTTATTTTTTATTTTTTTATTTTTTTATTTATTTTTTTTCTTTCTTTTAATTTATTTTTAAGTAATACTCGCAAGCACAATATTTTTTATTTTTATTTTATTATTATTTTTTAAAGTGATACTCAAGAAAAAATAAAACATCTTCCAAAATTAAACTTTTAAAATTAATTATTAAAAATAATAATAACTAAAAGGAAACTTAAAAAAGAAAAAAAGGTTTTGTAATCCAATAAAAAACATTCTTGTAAAGCAAACATAAACAAAAAAACAAAACACAAATCTTCTTCATCTTTGTTTCCATCAGCCACATACATATAAACATTAACAGATCCCTTCAACTCAAAAACCCTCTTTTTAATCCCACTTAATTTACTCTAATCTACTGCATTAACTCTTGTTTTTAAGCTAAACCCCATCTGGGTTTTGCTCATCAACACAATTAAATGATGGGTTTTTAATCTCAACCCTTGATTTCAAGATATGGGTTTTTCAAGATTTTATGAATTCTATAATGGGTTATTTTAAATTTTTGATTTTTATGAGGCTTTTTTAACTTTTTGAACTTGGTGTAGTTAGGTTAAAGTTTTGATTTTTATACTGCTCCATTGGCTAGCATTTAAGTTAAGATTTAAAGATTTTAGGAGTTTATATAATTTTTGGTGATTTTTATAAGAATTTAAGAATTAAGAATGTCTGGTGGAACACCAACTGCTGGTGGACTAATGAGGCAGAGGCATAGTCAAGGGTATGCTTCAAGTGGGGATGATCTTGAAGACGACGCGTGTTCGCGAATTAGGCCTCAATCGCCTACGTTTCCGGTAAAGAGGACTTGGGTTGAGGTTTTAGAGAATGTAGTTTGGATTGCTTCTGCGGTTTTGATTGTTTATTTGGGAGATTGGCATTCGAACTTGGTTTATATCTTGTTTCATGATGGTAGGATTAGAAGGTGAGATATTGGTATTCTTTGAGTATATTGTGTTTTGCGCATAGTTGTGAATCTCATGTTGCTCAATTTTATACATATATGATGATGATGCGAATTTGTTGCAATATAGTGCTTTTAGGTAACTTAGACTATACTTTATCATAGGTGCGTTAATGTTTAGGGGGGTGTTTGGGATTGCTGATTACAGCTACTTATATTGTTAGTGCATTTGATACAACATCGAAGTGGTTTCAGGGGCGGTCCTATGAAGGGGCAGGGGAGGGTCCCGGCCCCCTCAAAATTTACGGCACCTAGTGTAAATATTATAGGTTTTAGAGGTAATTTAGTTGAGGTTACAAACAAATCTTCGATTCGGCCCCCCCAAAATAAATTCGGCCCTCCCAAAAAAAATGTTCTAGTTCCGCCACTGAGTGGTTTTGAGGGATTTTAGGATTGCTTACCCAAACTGACTATCTAATTATCTGCGCGTGAAGTAAACTCCTACTTAAAAACAACTTATTCAACGAACCCTAAGCGAAGTTTGATAAGCAATCACAAACAGTCAAACACACCATGGGTCCTTTAAGATAATGCACATACGGAGTAGTAATAAGAAATAGGCAATAAAGGTGTTTCCATTATCAAAATAGACAATGATAGTATTTCCATGATCGAAATAAGTACCAATATTGTATCTAGTATTAGAAGGGTGTTTGGGATTGCTTATTTGAGAGCATCTGTGCTTACATCTGTAAATATTATAGTGAATAAGCATTTCAAGTTAAGCAGGCTGTTAACTTCTTATATTTTAAGCAAATAAGCAGTTTAAAATTGAGCAGTCGCAAACACCCCGTACCTAACTTTATAAGTAGGGATAATGAATATGGTTTAGTATGCTTAAAGGTAGTAGAAGTTGAACTATAAAAAAATGTATATTTTTTCTTGTTTGGTTGACATATTGTTTGTATCTATATATGCAGAATACCCTTATATCTCGGGCTATTTGGTGTTAGCTTGAATGTTCTATATTTCATATATACAAGTATGTTAGTATGGGGTGTTAGAAAGTCAAGTGAGAGGTGGGACATGTCAAGTACAGATGCACTCCCATTTGTTACCATACTCGGACTCGTCTCTTTTTGTTTGTAAGCTGAATTCTGATAACCCTTTTTTCATTTCTAAGAGAGTGTTTGGATGTGCATTTAAACTCATTATTCTGATATTTGGCAAAACTTTATGATAATGCCTATGTTTTCTACAAAACCTTTTATTGGGATAAACGTAAAATTTCCTATCTGCCCCTAACTTTAAACACCTTATGATAGTTTGAATATGATTCTTGATGTGGTAATACTTGACGCACATCCAAAAACTTTTGTTGCTTTTCAATTTCTTTTCATTTTGTAATTTTTTTTCCTTTATTCTCCGTATCATGTTGCAGGTTCTGTTTTTCTTTGTGGCCAATATGGAGTTTCTTGACCCTTCCTCTTGTGGTATGTGAATGTTATCCCTCGTTTTATATCTCTAACTCGTTGAATATCATCCAAAGTATGCTAAATGGCTTAAATAGGGGGAAAAAATGGTTATATGTCATAATAGAATCAATAAGCGGATAAAAAATGTCTGCTTTCGTTTCAACAAATTACAATTTTGATGGATGTTTAATTTTCTTTATTATCTGCAGTTCACATTGTTCATGGCTTGCATGGTGATATTGCCATACATGGTTCTAGGGACGTTCGAGCAACCATCAGATATGTTCCGTATCGATTGAAGTCCTTTGTTCATATTCACATTGGTTGAACAGCATTTTCACCAGATCAAAGGTTTGTTTTTATCTGGTCATTATGCTTTCAGTTTGTAAACGTACTAACAAGTAACAACAGAACAGGAGATAGTTCTTGAATCAGTCAGCCTCTTCATTTCTTTTTCTTATTTCATTTTTTTTGTCACACGTCAATTTGTGAAAGTAGAAGATATCTGAGGCCAGATTACAGTAAAACATATAGAAACGGAACAATTTCATAGTGATTGATGATAGTTTTGAGTGATTTAGTCGATCATCGTGTGTTGGTTTTCTTGTGGAATTTGTTTATTTTCATTTTGTCTATTTTGTGATTGTAAAGATGCATAAATTTCTGGTATGAATATGGGGGCGTTTGGATGTTGTTAAAATGATGATTTTGAGGGTATGCACATGCATATGAGCAATCTAGATCTGCTACTGGTAATAATCGAAAAGTTATCAGAACTTCCAATTAGATAACACATCCAAGGATGTATGTACGGTAGTTACAGCAACTAGAGCTGGGGGTTGTTTCTTGTTTTTTTCTTATTTAACGCCGTCGACGCGTGTCCCAAAAACTATTTTGAGCCTATTTGACCTACAGTCCACTTGAAACCTGTATGATGCATATTCTAGACCACAAGTGTATGGAGTCTTGCATAATTCACGTTTAGCCATCATTTTATAGCCAATAGAGCAGAAATTTTGTTATCCTAACCTTCAATCTGATTCGGGTATTTTGTTTTGTGAGCGGTATTATTAAAGCTTTAGATTTCGGTATCTGCTGTTTAGTAGAAATGTTGTCCATGTTTGATGTTTCCCATCCCTGTATATATCGCTGCATTTCACTGTTTCAACATCTGAAGATGTAATCGAGTCATCTGCAGCTTCATCTTTGTTTGTTAAACGTTTGATGTTAAAAGATTGATTGTCAGAGATCTACGACATGCTTTATGATGCACGTACGTGGATGGATACACGGATACCTGTGTGTATGATTGTGTTCTGGAACTCTTTTGGACAATGTTCCTTTATTCTCATGTTTTTTTCATTGATTGTCCTTGGTTTGGAGGAATGTACTGTACAGATCTCTAAGATAGAAGACTCAGCCATTGGTTGCAACTCATGAATCTATCTTGTTAATATCGTATGGTAGATCATCAACCCGATTCATTGAAAATATTGTCTGTACATGTGTTTGAGAGAGCAATGTATTCTTTTGAATCTCTTGCCGCGAAATGAATTTCTAATGATGAGAAAATGCTACAAGTACTCTGTAAATGTGTTAGAACCTACCATAGTTTTTACAGTATCTACTAGTCAAGTTGAATCACTTTTAAATCAGGTTATGGTTTTAAATTAAACTCCCTTCAGTTAGCGGTCTATAACTAAATATTGCTTGAAGCTAGTCTTCGGTAAATGGTTAGTTGACACCCACGGGTGTCTGCAGTTGTTATAACTAGGGTGATTTAAAACTTTTGAATAAAATTACCATAAAATTAACTACAGTACTTTTTTTGATTTCCCAAAATACCTTTTCCCGCTTTTACAATTTTTTTAATAATAAATTACATAAATCGTCCTTGTGTTTAGGCCAAAATTACATGTTTTGTCATAGAATAAAAAAATTACACCAATGATCCCTGTGGTTGTCCAAATTGAGTTGACCGCTACTTTGACCTTTTAATAATCCAATTGTTCGTTAAGTCCATTTGCATCGTTAGTCCTTAACGGCATCATGTGTCAATGTTAGTCCATTTAGCCAAAGATTGTTTGCAACGTTAGTCCTTTTTAAACTAACAATTGTTTCTAACCCACTACCACTCGCTACCACCACCACCACTCACTACCGCCTCTAACCACCACCCACCACCACCAACCACCACCACCACCACCAACACCACCCTCACCCACCCCCACCACCACTCGCCACTACCGCGACCAACCACCACCAACAACTACCACCCGCCACCATGTGATTCTATATCGCTCATTGTATTTTCTTTTCACCTGATAAAAATGTGATAAATCACCATCTTCACTCTATAGAACCAAAAAAAAAAAAAAAAAAAAAAAAAACTTGACAATTGAAAAAGGTTCCTACTAAATAAACAACATATCCGATAAATAAACCTATTTCAGACATAATTTAGAAAAATAATATAACCATGTAAGTTTTGTAAAAAAAATCCACAATGTGTCAAGTTTATTTGTGGATGAAAAAAATAAGAGAATCTAGAAAAAAGAAAAATCTTTAGATAGTTTTGGGTCTACATTGATCTCAACTTTAATGACACAAATTAATGACACTTTTTTTTTTTTTTTTTTTTTTTTTTTTTTTTTTTTTTTTTAAATAAAATTTATGTAATTGCATCATTTCTTCATAATTTGTGACCGTGTAATTGAGTTATTCTAAAAAAGTAAGCCTATTAACCTATATTTTGGTAAAGCAACATTTACCAATTTCGATTTTCTTTATCACTAATTTCTTTATGTTTTTTTTATACCACTTAATAAAAACCACTAATCTCCACCCAACACCACCACCACCACCAACACCAAACCATCCAAGATCACAAATACGTTTACCAACAATTCAACATCTGAAAGAAAAAGCCAAAATGCATAACAGTCATTATTACCTAGCCTACTTGTATCGTTAGTGAAAAGTTTGGGTTTATTTAACACTCGCACACCCCTTGAAAAATGGGTGTTGCTTTGTTAATATAAGCATGATTTATTCACCGTTTGACATGTTTATTCATGATCTTTGCATTTAGGCCACTAGTAATAGCGACCAAATTGAAGGTCGGTCTACCCTTTGAGCCACGTCTTCCCTTGTTTTGGCTTGATAGGGTCGGCCAGGCGACCTTATGGAATGGAATGGTTTGTGAGTGTTGTGTGTGGGTTTTATTTATTAAATTGTTTTTGTGGGGTATGTTTTTTGTGGTCACCTTATTACGAGCATAGGGTCATGTGTTTGGTCTTAAAGGGAGAAACTGAATTAGCGTTGAAGTGACAGGGTCAAAAAGTCACCCGGAAGATCACCACTACTACTGGTCTTACATTGACATCTTTAAAAATCTTTACTTTGCACCCCATATATTTAAGGAAGTCGGATACCGAGATCTTTTGTAAGGACTTGAGGACACCTAACGATTGAGGGGGTGCATATTTAAGCTTATTTTTTTGGCTTACTAACTTATTTTGCTCACACTTTTATTTAATTAGTTTATTTTTTCTCGCTTAATTTTTAGCTTTTAAACTTATTTGACTTATTTTACACTTAATATATTTAGGAGTCAAAAAGTGACCCGAGAATATGCCTTTTTCACAGAGATGACAACCGCAATCTCAAAAGATAAAAGTTGCGTCTGTGATTTGAACATACTATAGTTTTACAATTAATCTATACTACATATAAAAAGAAAACATATTTGCTTAAAATTTATAAACTTAAAAAGTGAGTAATGTCGTTAAACTAAAATACTACGGAGTATTACTTATAGAAGATAATGTAATCAATTAAATATTTAAACATTTAATTACAATTTAAACCATCATTTTTTTTTCACATTCACTTACTCACACTAACGTATACATAAAAAAAATTATACACACAAATTAACGGTGCTACATACCATCACCACTTTGTGCTGGCAATCGTTTTAAAAGAAAGAGTAAATTACAACTTTGGCCCCCAAACACTTCTTGATCCTTGCATTTGGTCCTAAATTTTTTGAAATCTCACTTTTAGTCCCTAATTTGTTTGATTTTGCTTCGTCGTGAATCCAAATTCCTAACGCTCATTACTTTTCCCGTTAATCTCTAACGTGACTAAAGCATGATAGGTATTTGAGTAGTTTACCATTTTTTCCTATTACACATTTGGTCCTTGAACTTTCTAATTATCAAATTCATAAAAAAAAAAAAAAAATTCTAATCCAAACATCTCTCTTTTTCAACCTCTTTTCCACCTCTTTTCCACCACCACCACTATCATCATTTATAAATTCAAAACTTATACACAAACTTTTCAACACAAATCTTTCCAAACCCATTTCAAAGCATTAAATTTTGTAAATTTATTGAACTTTTAGTGCACTTGTTATCTCAGTTTTTTTACACATAAAAGTTCTTTTTTCCTTTTCTCAAACATACTAGTTCGCTATTCTTGTTTTCTTCTCTAAATCAAACACGCGAGACATACACCTAACTAGCAATTCCTTTCAAGTTCGGACGAACAGAAGTCAAGATCAATCCAAATGCATATCACCAAATTCAAGATTGTCCTAATCAACAAAATGGAAAAGAAATTAAGATATGGTTAAATCTAGAATGTTTAATAAGTAGTAAGTGATAAAAGAAAAATGCTTGGAAAAAGCTAATGAATGGTATGGAAGGGATCAAATGGCGCTTAACATAATCTATGCACGAACATGAAGAATCTACGTAAAATAAGATTACTTGATCAATCTCATAATCTTCATATTCTATTGTAACACAATTTTTATTAAACCCAAACCAAAATAAAGAAGCATTCCTAAAAAGAAACTTGAATTAAAAAGAACTAGTAATAGAAAAAATATTATAGGTGTTTAATGGTGATGGCGGTGGTGGGTAGTGTTTACATATGTGATGTAAAACGTGATTAGTGTCGAGTTGAGATGTTTGTGTAGTTTGGTTTCCCGTATCATACGGTAAGGACCTGAGAATATTATTAAGAATCAAGAGTTTTGGTAACACTCAAAAACCATTTAAAAGTGTGTTTTACTATGTGAAATAGTATGAAAGTGTAGGGAGAATTCGAGTGAATCCATATCCGTTGATAAGTGAGAAATGTCTGGGTCTAACCACAATGATGATCAAATGGTTGTAAGACGTTGACTATCCGTTGTGCAAACAAGAAAGACAGGCGGCATGCTCTCCTTGGTTCGTACCGTCGTGGCTGCCCCCTCTGTTCTTGCTACTGTATCTCCCAATGTCATATGTCAAATGGTACATCTTAACCGTTAGTGACATTTGGGAGACAATTGGCTCATGCGTATAAGCCACACGGCCTGAGAGGTCTTCCCAGGCTAGGTGTGGTCTGGGAATGTAATCGGGCCCTATCAAGTGTTGTTATTAGGCCTTGTTCAATTGTTTGTGATGGGCTTGACTTTAGCATATAATTATTAAGCTTGGGCTATTAATGTTGATACGCTATCAGGTATGGTGGGGACAATGACCATAGTCCCTTGTTACAAATTAAGATTACACGGAGAGTTAACTTACAATTCATGACATTATTAACTAATAGGCTACATTAGTGTTACTTTCAAAAATGATTACATATAAATGGGTATTTATTTGAAACGATGAAGATGAACAAACTTTTAATGGTGATGACGATAGTGGTGGTGACAATGGTAATAGGGGTTAGAGGTTGAAGAAGATGGCTGTTTGGATTTTTGAATTCGATAATCGGAAAGTTCAAGGGCCAACAATGTTATAGGGAAAAATAGTAAATTACTAAAGTATTCATCATTAAGTTGAAATATTTTGAAGGCTCTATTTTTTATGAAAATGGAGACTATAGTAGTTTCAAGTTTCCCCCAAATATATGTGGTTTGCGTATTGATGACTTGCCTGAAACATCATTCCGGTTTTTACTCCCTTATGTGAATCAACTACGGGAATTACATCTTCCGTGTATAGATTTGGAAAGAAATTGCCAGTGTTTCTTGTTTGAGAGGTCTCCCAATTTGGAAGTTCTAAATACCGAGGATATATGTGGAGACACGGGATTACAAGTTATTGGTCTGTTTTGCAAGAAATTGCGCAAACTTACCTTTGGTAGGCGGGTGACTCACATGGGACTGATTGTTGTGGCTCAAGGATGTTATAATTTGGAATATTTACATGTTAGACTCACAAATATTTCAAATGAAGCTATGGAGTGCATAGGAACTCATATAAAGAATCTGCTTTATTTCCGGATGAGTTTGGTTAAGAAAGATGGTTGTATAATGGGTTTACCTCTTGATAATGGGGTCCGAGCTATGCTAATGGGTTGCAGCAAACTCAAAAGGTTACATATCAACCTTTGCCATGGAGGATTGACGGATATGGGTTTGGGGTACATCGGGAAGTATGGTCATAATTTAAGATCTGTCTTTCTCTGTTGTATAGGAGAGTCTGATGCAGGACTTCTAGAGTTATCGAAAGGGTGCCCAAAATTAAGAAAGCTAAAACTGAAAGGTTGTCCCTTTAGTGAGCAAGCAATTGCCACTTTCGTGTTTAATATCCATTCGGTAAGGTATTTTTGTGTTCAAAGTGATTATCGTATTTTGGCACTCACTCGTCCACTGGTTCCTGCTGAGGTAATACTTCTTAAACCTTAATTATATAAACTATTATATAAGGGGTTGTATGCATCTTTTTCTTAATCACTATTGTCAATTTTTTTCAATTATTTTCAAAAGTTAACGCGTTACTTATGATTACAAAAACACTATCATCAGAAGAATGGTAGCTTGTGCTTAATTATTGTTAGTCAGTATAAGTAACGGTTGAAACAGGCCGGTTGGGTTTACTTGCATAATAAAATAGTTTTATAAAAATTAATGCGTTAATTAGGAGTCAGAAACAATGTTTTCGTAAGAATAACCAAAAACTTTAAGATATGATTCAAGAGGTTGTATCCTTTTAAGAAACAAACTTAATTTAGATAGTTTTGACAT
Source organism: Artemisia argyi (assembly GCA_030686995.1). Classification (NCBI taxonomy): domain Eukaryota; kingdom Viridiplantae; phylum Streptophyta; class Magnoliopsida; order Asterales; family Asteraceae; genus Artemisia; species Artemisia argyi. The sequence goes on from CM060706.1 coordinate 13,696,967, forward strand.
GTTTGGCCCCCTTTCCTTTTTACGTAAAAAGTTGACCCGTTTGAGATAAACCCAACTCAAATGACCCATTCTTATGTAAATTGGTTGAAACTGTTGTGTACTTGCTGGCTGCTCTTGATATTTTCACTATAGAACCACTACCAAATGCTCCAGTGGTGAGAAAATAGTATGACCTTGTATTCTTGTGCACATAAGCCAAATTAGTAATTTCAGCAAATATGTAGTCCTTTAAACTTTCTGGCTTCAAGCTTCAACTCCTTTTGTGGAACTTTTTTCCAAAAAAGAAAACATCTGTCATGTAAATCTTTATTAACTCTATAGTGACGTATTTCATTTTGATGTTATGGCCTTTGTTGCAGGTACTTACAGAACTGAAACCGTATGTTACACTCGCTGAAAAACTCCATAAGTTAGCTGTACAATTGGTAGCAGATGGAAGTGGTGTAGGATCCTTAAAGATGACATACACATCCTCAAGAGCAACAGATGATCTCGAAACCCAATTAGTCCGCGCTATAGTCGCCAAAGGTATCCGTATAAATGAAGAACGAGTCATTTTACACGGGTCATCTGAGAAGCCGCTCCAAACCATCAAAGTCCAAATTGCTAACGTCGAGTCACATTTCGCAATTGCAGTATCCGATGGTGAAATTAAAGTGGAAGGGAGAGTGAGAGATGGGGTCCCACATTTGACGAAAGTAGGTGCTTTTGAGGTGGATGTGAGTTTGGAAGGAAATATTATGCTTTGTAGACAACATGATGAGCCTAATTTCATTAGAAGCATTGTAAATATATTGGGTGAAGAAATCGTGAATATCAATTCTATGAGTGTCAGCAGGACTGCACAAAGAAAACAGGTCATGGCAATTGGTGTTGATGAGAAACCAAGCAACGAGGCTTTGAAGAAGATTGATGAGATTCCGGCAATTGAGAAGTTTGTTTTCCTTGTTCTATAGTCTTGGTCTTGGTCAAAATTCTGATCCCGGGTATACTGTTTAGTGAACCGCTGTTTCTGATGCTTTAGATTCTGGTATCTGTTGGTTTGTAGAGATGTTATACATATTTTCGATCCCTATTAATGGCTGAATGTTGCGGTTTTCAGCATCCGAATGAATGTTTTATTATCGTGTATCTGTTATGCTAAAAGATTGATCATCAAAAATCTATGATATGCTTTTATGTACTTGTGTTTGTTTTATTGATAGTCGTTGGTCTGCAGGAATGTACTGGATCTCTATGATAAAGGTATGTTAAACCTTGGCCATTATTTCTCACACAACTACAAACCAGGGGTGTCATAAAAGCTGACCTGACCCGGTCCCGAAGCCGAATAAGACCATTTGGATGTGGTTAGTCGGGTCAAACCGACTGACCCAAATACTAAATAGGGTCGGTATCGGGTTTATAATGTTTTCTTATTCGGGTTCGGGTCAACCCAAGTGACCCGAGTTTGAGGTTTATTTATTTATTTATTTTTTTTTTATGTGAACTTTGCCTTTGTTCAATTTAAAGTCCATATCAGTTTAGGAAAATGTAAGCGTAGATTAAAAGCATATTTGCCTACTTGTTATTTGAATGGCATAATTTATAACTCTTGTGGTGTTTTTCTTGCATTGCCTACTGAGTTTCTAAGTCTGCACAAACCTTACTGCAAGTTCTAAGTTTAAGCATCAACCAAATGCAACAAATGTGGCTGTAACATTTGTTTTCTTTTTCATTTAGTTGTTTAATGTTTCAACTTCTAATTCGAAACACTTGAATGATATGATTTTTTAATCGGGTAGCTAGACCCGAACCCGAATAGACTCAACCCGACTAGACCGGACCCGACTAACCCGAGAACTTAATAGGGTCGGGTTCGGGTATCTGTTCTTAGCCTCAACCCGACTTACCCGACCCGATTAACAGCCCTACCACAAACATGTAACAATGTAAAATCACAAACATGACTAAGATGAAGTTTACAACTTTATTTTCTTCTACTTTTTGTAACCTTTCAATTTCTCACTGTAAACCAATTTTCAAGTTTGTGTTTTTTCTTTTTGAAAAAAGTAATGATAAATATATTTACTAAATCAACCTAATAACAAGTATATTTCTTTTAAACACGTACAAGGCAACTATATATGTCACATATTTGACATGTAGCACAAGCATTTTTCATTCCTAATCTTTGCATTTAAATTGACACGTATTTTAGACCTTCAAATCTTTTCCATTATCAAATGAGGAGATATGATATTAGAGCTTAATTTTAGGGAGTTATAACTGATAACACGATTTCAAATTAACAGTGTATCCTTTTCTTATTTGTGACCTTAAACATTAATCAAATATGAATTTATTGTAATTTTGTTTTAAAAGGAAACAAATGTTCATTTCTAGCATTATAAGTAAACAATACTTATTGAATTGTGTGAACAAAACGATTCGAGTTTGAATTGCAGCCAAACCCTATAATGTTGACGCGGCAGCAACGTCGGTGGTAAGACTGTTTATAGTTCTCAGTGTTTGATCTTTCTATTGCAAAACTTAACCCTAGTACGTAGCTTGATGTTTTATTTTTTGCTTTTTGTTTTTTCTTATAGGATGATAAAATATGAGCAAGTGTTTAACTGTGTTATACCTTATGTACACGATGTTGATGACCGTAACTCTATTTCTTTAGTTTGCCGTGCATTGTATGAACTCGATGGTATTACTCGTAAGCATGTAACAGTCCACGTACTTTACTGCCCAAACCCGTCTCATTTAAGTCAAAGATTTCCTTTTATCGATTCCTTAACACTTAGGGGGTTTTCACCTCTATATAACTCTGATTCGCAAGATTATAAACGTATTCGAATCACCCCATGGATCAAAGAAATAGCTGTTAAGTTTACATGCTTGAAAGAGCTTCATATCCTCGGTCTGTTTGTTTCTGAGAGAGATCTTAAGACACTGGCGACTTCATGTGGTAAAGATTTAAGGGTCTTGAAGATTAACAATTGTCATGGGTTATGGAGGGAAGGGTTAGTGCATGTCGCTAAGTATTGTAATCAATTGAGAACATTGTCTTTGGAAGGTTGTTTCGGTGAGGAAAACGGGAATTGGTTACATGAATTGGCTATCCATAACACGGTTTTAGAATCGCTCCATTTTAGGTTCTTGCATCATTATAGATATGATATTGAAGATCTTACAATTCTTGCAAGAAACTGTAGTAAATCCTTAGTATCTTTGAAGATTAGTCCGTGCCCCTCTCTAAGTCTCCTAGGAGATGCTTTTAGACATGCTGTTAGGTTGGAGGATTTTTCTGGAGCTTATTATGGTAAAGGTGAGGACTATGTTGATTTTAAACTTCCATCAAATATATGTTGTTTTGGTATATATGATTTGCCTGTGACTGCATTCACGTCTCTACTCCCACTTGCAAATCAGCTAAAGGAATTGAATCTTCTATGTAAGAAATCTGCACCGAACTGCTGGTGTTTTCTGATTAAGAAGTGTCCTAATTTGGAAGTTCTATATACAAAGGATAGATGTGGAGACACGGGAATGCAAGTTATTGGTCAGTTTTGCAAGAAACTGCGCAAATTGACCCATGCTGGGTATGATGTGACTCACATGGGACTGATAGCTTTGGCACATGGATGTAATAATGTGGAGTATTTAAAGGTTAGCCAACTCATAGATATTTCAAATGAAGCTATGGAGTGTGTAGCAACTCATTTGAAGAATCTGCATAACTGTATAATTTTGAAATATGGGAAAACAGATATACCGCTAGACAACGGGATTCGAGCTATGCTAACGGGTTGCAACAAACTCGAAAGGCTAGATATCAACCTTGGTCGTGGAGGATTGACGGATGTGGGTTTAGGGTACATCGGGAAATATGGTCATAACTTGAAGTATCTGTTTTTAGAGCGTATAGGAGAATCTGATGCAGGACTTGTGGAATTATCAAAAGGGTGCCCGAAATTAAGAACGCTAAGAATAAAGGATTGTCCCTTTAGCGAGCAAGCAATTACCTCTTTTGTGTTTAATATGCATTCGCTAAGGTATCTTTGTGTTGAGACTGGTTATCGTACTGTTTTGGCACTCACTCGTCCAGATTTTCAGCTTTGAAACATCGATATGTATGTTCTTCGTTATTTAGCTTGCAAACTATTCATTTTTCCTATTAATAATGGTTTTATTAGTTTTTTTTATATGAGAGTTACTTTCTGAGTTTATGTTGTCTTGAAATATCGTGATTGTGAAATACTGACATTTGCATGCTCTCTATCATCTGTTTAGCATGAGTTAGATTTTTTACCGGTTTTCTATTGAACCATAGATGGATTTCATGAGGTTAATATATTCGTGTAAAAAAGTTGGATTTCATTTTGATACCGAGAAAGGAACTTTTTCTGCCAAATGACTGCAATCTGTATTAGATTAAGATTCTAAAAGATGCTCCTGATTGCATGTTACACCTTTTAAACCCCAAGCACTTGTACTCTTGTAGATTCACAAGTTTTCTGTGTGCTGTAAATATAAGTTTGCGGGTTCTGTCTTATTTGTAACAAATTTGGAGTTTCCACCCGTTACTTAGAAGCAGGTTAATTTGGATAATAATATGTATCTAATAGGTTGAAATCATCCAAACTGTATTCAAATGCATAAAACTCGTAAATCACTTTATTGAAATGAATTGATTTCATCAATAAAATATTGTTTTGGTAACCATATTTGAATTGTTGTTTATCTGTATGATTGAATAAAAGGATAAAAAAATGTCCGCTTTCCACTTAACCGAACCGACCTATTTTGCCGCCTCTGCATTTTCTATCAAAAGTTGTATAGCTACTGAGAATATTACTTAATTACATCTTCTTTATTATTTGCAGTTCAAAATGGTTATGATATTGCTATATATGCATGGTTCTCAGGATGTTCTGCATGAACTGAAATCATTTACACCAAATTGAAAGTAGAAGATATCTGAAGTTCTTAACAGACAGAAATGGAACGAGTTCATAGTGATTGTTTTTTTTTTAATGATTTGGTCGATCTTCATGTGTTGGTTTTCTTGTGGATCTTGTTTATGTTATGATTTATCTACTTTCTCTTAAATCCATAGCTAAAGCTTATGTGAATTGTTATCTAAGTTGCGAGTGTAAGGTGCATATACTTTAAGTATGATTACAGGGGTGTTTGGATGTGCAAACTCGTGACATTAACTTCTAGAATCAGGTGAGCAGATTGCCCCAAAAATTCACATTACCTTACTATATTAATCTTGTCCCCCAAAAATGTCCACTTTTATTAAGGGGTAGTTTTAATTTTACTAATTTTCCTATATTACCGTTGTCGTTAAATATTACAGTGTTTTCAATTGCTATCTTCAATGCATTTAAGGGTAAAATGGTAATTCAGCTAGCTAAAATCTGCATCAATTGTATTTATCTTGCTGCTGAATTTGTTTAGGATTTATCTTAATTTGAGGTTTTCCATTTTTGGACAATATATGGGACGGAGTGAGTAATAGTTTGATAAACTTTATAGGGTAGTTTACAAACCCTTGTCATTTTACCTTAATTTTGCCCTAAAAACCTAGGAGCTCAGAATTCGACTCAGTTTTCACTTACACTAACAACACTGATTATTTTGACTTAGAGTCGCTGTAGTCACTTTCCTGCAGCACATCCAAATGCACGCGTATATGCGTGTTTGTGAAACTTTGGACAATATATAATCTTTCAGATGGTTGTCTTATATGTACCTGATGGTGCCAAAAGTTTTAGGGTCGGCCAAGAGGAGACTGGCCATTGGATACAATTCATAAATCCAACTTGATAAAATTAATCAGATTTGTTGAAAAGTACTCTGACCTACCAAAGCTAACAGACTTGAACTAACTAAAAGTTCCACCCATCGGCAACAATAATTTGTAAGAACAAACTTGCAAATAAAATTTTTATTTGTAAATTTTTATTTGGCCATTAACTCTCACACACAACTACAAGCAGCATGTTATTGATCACTGACAGCGTTCATGATTACAATGAAGTTTACAACTATTTTTTTCAATATTACAAACCGTTAATTTCTTCTAATGTAGTAGAAAATGTCATGGTCTCTATCGTGTTTGAACTTGAGGAAATACTAAAAAGCTTTTCCTGTCAAAAGTTCATGTACAATGGCGTGTTTTTTAATGAACGGTGGCTATGTGGTCTCAGAACGAGATAGGTGAGACTTGGCCAAAGCAAAGCACTCATTTTTACGCTTCTTGTATTCGTTGTACCTCAGGAAGAAGTAGTCAAGATAGTTGAAATCAATTGGTGACATCTTTGCCTGTCATGTAATGAACCACGCCATCAATACAAGGCTCGCTACTTATTCAACATCATATATTTTTGTGAAGAAATAGCTCTTGTAATCTAAAACTAGGCTCAACTAATGAAAAAGATATATTTGATTATGTAAATACACCACATAGAAAACTATCATTGTTAAGTGGTAAAATTAATGGATGTCAAAATGAGTTTGGTCAAAACGGGTACAAAAAATTAGTACCGGGTTTGGAACCCTAAATTAAGACTTTATTAAGCTAGGGAAAGAAAGTATGGAGGGTTTGGGTACCTGGATTAAAGCCCATAAAGCCCAATACAAGTGTGAAGCCAACATGTAGCAGTTAGCTTCAACATAGAGTGCTTCAAGATCGTTATCCGATACCTGCACATTATAACCATTCTGAAGTTGACTAGATAATTGAAGCCTGCTGTAATCATTGTCTTTGAATGATTGAAGGTGAAACAAAATCTTGTAAACAAAGGATAAATTATTATTCGACACTCGATGTTCAGTTTGCATCTGAAGACCACTGACTGCATAACTGCATTCTAAAAAACCATTGCTGAAATAACATCTTGGAAAATTGCAAGTACCTCATTAGGATTTTCAGGGTTTAGGTAATGCCTGAAGAAATGATATTGTTCATTCTTGGATGGGTACCTGAATAATCACCATAGAAAAGCTATAGTATAAAACTTTGTAATCTTTGGTCTTGATGGACTCGGCAAAACCGGTGGATTGGGCAACGGGTCAAATGTGTAGTTTTTAATATGAGTGAGAAGGACCAGCCTCAAAAACACTTAACATTTCTATATTTATTTATTCATTTGAGAAGGTTTTATGCAATTAAAAACGTCTTGGACGATTTTGAACCCATTCTACCCATATGCACCGTTAATTATAATGGACAGAAATGTAAGCAAGTGTACAATGTATAGTCACAATCATAGCCCGCATATTCGTTGAAGTGATTTCCAATGTCAAACCCTCTATAACTGTATGACCCGTATTCAAAATCTATGAAGTAGAGTTTTCCTGTTTCAATAGCACATATAAATAAGACTCATTAAAGATTCTCGATAAAACATGAACTGAAAATTGACTAAATCAGTCAATAATTTTCAAGCACATTATGTTCAATATAATCACTAAAAGTGGTTTGGGTTAAAATGGGCAGACCAACAAACACTATGTTGTCAGATTCTTTACAACTCTTTAGTGTTTATTTTATGATTACACCAACAAAAATATTGCAATAAATAGCTTTGAGCGACTTTCAACCATGTCCTTTTAAGGTTTGAGATAAAACACAGTATATAACCAATACATGTAAATGGGTCAAATTGACACCTCTATCTTATATTTTAGTAGTTACGGTTGTTGAAAGTAAGTATAGCAATTTATGCTGCTAAATATTAGTATGACCGATATAAAAATTTTGATATGTAGCAAGATATAACTTACTTTCATCGTCACTCAACATAAGATTCCCGGAAAGCAAGTCATTATGAGCGAACACCACAGGAGCATCAAGATGACCTGTCAATTCCTGCCTCAGAAATCACGTAACATTTCTACACATATAAACTGTGGTTCTTTCGAATTTACAATGGTTTAACATATATAAACTGCACAAATTGATCATACGCTAAACACAAAGATGTGAAACCTCAAAAAATTAATTTAGTGCATTGTAAAAAACAATGATAGTACATACCTTAAGCTGACTAATTTCGGCCTCAACTTCTTGAAACGAAATCGTCATATATAATTTCTGCTTTTCACCATCATCAAATGTAAGATTGGATGCTGTAACAAAATAAGCTTAATCTTTCAGCACTTATTGATAACTTAATGAACAGAAAAACCACTAGCAGGAAGAGGAATGTAGAAAAAATACCACTTTCAAGAAATTTTAAGATATCTGTCCACAGCTGTGGTTCCTTAGATCCTGGAACATCTACCCGGTGGAAACTCTTAAGTTGTTTTGCAATTTCAGCTGCTATCTTTGGCCTACTTATGTCTGTAAAATATGATTATAATTATTGCTGAAGAAGATAGTCTGACGGATATTTGAAGACACTTTGGTTACTTACCTGACACATCCAGAGTGCGAGCATGTATAAAGGATTGCACCATCCCATTTTCGAATGTTCCTAGCAACTTGGGACCAAATCCTGCAGCCGAGAGATGATAAATGGCCTGCTCATAAAGACAATGAATTAGAAGTGGAGGAATTTTTGGTAATATAGAATTTTGAAACTTCAGTTCATTATATGAGAGAAGTCCAAATTCGTCGTGTAACTGTGTGTTGGGTCTAATTACGACTTTTTCAAAACATACAAAACTCGTGTTTTTCTTAATTTCTTTTCTTCAAAGAATCACGTGCTGACATGGACCAATTACAGGAAATGTGCACTACTTGAGCATAGTGGCGGATGGTGATTGCCACAGCTACAGTGAAGTGGATATACATATGCGGAAACCAAAAGCTAATGGAATTTGTTAAAAGACATGGGAACAGAAAAAGCCAGATACTAACCTGCAGTTCCCTATGACGATTGATAACATATTCAGTATTTGGACCGTATAGTCTTACTGTCAGGTGCACCATATTCCCGTTATCTTCCTTTACAGATACCTTGAGTACTGCAGTAACAACATTCAGTCATTTACTAAACAAATATAAATCATGATACTCTTGATCTCGTAGTATACAACATATCAATGTCATTTTTGGTGTCAAATATGGACGAATGGATAAAGATACCTACAGAGATTTGTAATGCCACCAGACAATCTCTCGGCAGAGAAGTGTGATTCATCCAAATTTGACCAGTGCTTGAACAGGTCCTTGAAAAGCTCTTTGTCAAAGTCAAATCCAATCACTCACAATACGATATCAGCATTGCCGGTTATTTCATGAATTTCACCCTATAATTTACACAATGTTATCTCAAGACGTGATACATGTGGACGGTCAACGTTTCGGTTATCTAAGAGTTTACACGATATCAGCAATGCCGGTTATGAATGTTCTTGCTAAATATAACAACACTAAACGTATTCATTCTTTCATTACATAATCAAATAAGAAATAATTTCATGATATTCACTAATTAACACAATATATCATCAAGACGGGGCGTTGGATCGTTCAATGTTACATTTCTACTAAATAACACAATATTATCCTCTAGACGAGGCACGTAATCCTAATTCTTCTCTAATTAACAAAATATTATCCTCGCGTGTGGACCGTTCAACATTACGTTTTCAGTTTTCACTAATTGAGACGAGGGGCGTGACACATGAGCATTACACTTTCCATAATTAAGACAATATGATCCTCAAGACAAGACGCGCTGACCGGTCAATGTAATGTTTTCACAAATTAACACTATTATTCTCTTACTAAGAGCATACGGTACGGTGTGTGGTGGGGGTTGCGTTTTCCCACCAGCCAACATGAAAACGCCAACAACCATACCGTGGCTCGCATTTTGGAGTCTCGCGCCGTCGTTGCCAGCTCAAATTGTTTTTTTTCTTAGTGGGTTATATGTAGGCTATAGGATGTCCTATGGTACCACACGGCGACACTTTAGAGTATCTAGTACACAATAACTCTCTACTAGACTAATTAACAACAAAATTGTGTGAACTGGACTGTTTTTGTTTGGACTTGGTCTTTAACTTCAAGCACACATCAATGTTCTTTTCTTTTACTTGTTCTTTTAACCTTCAAGTTCTCACAATTTTTCAAGTGTTCCGTAGGTTCTTTTCTTTTTGAGAAAAACATAATGATACGCAATAGAGGTTTTTTTTTTTTTTTTTTTTTTTTTTTTTTTTTTTTTTTTTTTTTTTTTTTTTTTTTTTTACGACTAAGTCACAATTTTGACATGTAACAAAAATATTTTTCATTCATAATCTTTGCATTTAAATTGACCTGTATTTTAGACCTACAAATCTTTTCCATTATCAAATGATGGAGGAGATATGATATTAGTGCTTAATTTTAGGGAGTTATAACTGATCACACGATTTCAAATTACAGTGTATCCTTTTCTTATTTGTGACCTTAAACATTCAAATATGAATTTATTGTAATTTTGTTTTAAAAGGAAACAAATGTTTATTTCTAGCATTATAAGTAAACAATACTTATTGAATTGTGTGAACAAAACGATTCAAGTTTGAATTGAAGCCAAACCCTAAAATGTTGACGCGGCAGCATCGGCGGTGGTAAGACTGTTTATATAGTTCTCAGTGTTTGATCTTTCTATTGCAAAACTTAACCCTAGTACGTACCTTGATGTTATATTTTTTGCTTTTTGTTTTATCTTATAGGATGATAAAATATGAGCAAGTGTTTAACTGTGTTATACCTTATGTACACGATGTTGATGACCGTAACTCTATTTCTTTAGTTTGCCGTGCATTGTATGAACTCGATGGTATTACTCGTAAGCATGTAACAGTCCACGTACTTTACTGCCCAAACCCGTCTCGTTTAAGTCAAAGATTCCCTTTTATCGATTCGTTAACACTTGAGGGATTTTCACCTCTATATTATTCTAATTCGCAACGTATTCGAATCACCCCATGGATCAAAGAAATAGCTGTTAAGTTTACATGCTTGAAAGAGCTTCATATCCTCGGTCTGTTTGTTTCTGAGAGAGATCTTAAGACACTGGTTACTTCACGTGGTAAAGATTTAAGGGTCCTGAAGATTAACAATTGTCTTGGGTTTTGGGAGAATGGGTTAGTGCATGTCGCCAAGTATTGTAATCAATTGAGAACATTGTCTTTGGAAGATCATACCATTTATGAGGAAACCGGGAAATGGTTACACGAATTGGCTATCCATAACGCGGTTTTAGAATCGCTTCATTTTAGGTTCTCCTATAATTATAGATATGATATTGAAACTCTTACAATTCTTGCAAGAAATTGTAGTAAATCTTTAGTATCTTTAAAAATTTATCCGCCATGCTCTCTAAGTATCCTAGGAGATGCTATTAGACATGCTGTTAGGTTGGAGGATTTTTCTGGAGCTTATTATGGTAAAGGTGAGGACTATGTTGATTTCAAACTTCCACCGAATATGCGTTCTTTTGGTATATATGATTTGCATGTGACTGCATTAATGTCTCTACTCCCACTTGCAAATCAGCTAAAGAAATTGAATCTTCAATGTAAGAAATCTGCACCGAACTGCTGGTGTTTTCTGATTAAGAAGTGTCCTAATTTGGAAGTTCTATTTACAAAGGATAGATGTGGAGACACGGGAATGCAAGTTATTGGTCAGTTTTGCAAGAAACTGCGCAAATTGACCCATGCTGGGTTTGATGTGACTCACATGGGACTGATAGCTTTGGCACATGGATGTAATAATGTGGAGTATTTAAAGGTTAGCCAACTCATAGATATTTCAAATGAAGCTTTGGAGTGTGTAGCAACTCATTTGAAGCATCTGCGTAATTTCCGTATAACGGTTAAGGAAGATTGGAAAACAGATATACCGCTAGACAAAGGGATTCGAGCTATACTAACGGGTTGCAACAAACTCAAAAGGCTAGATATCATCCTTCCTCGTGGAGGTTTGACGGATGTGGGTTTGGGGTACATCGGGAAATATGGTCATAACTTGAAATATCTGTCTTTAGAGCGAATAGGAGAATCCGATGCAGGACTTTTGGAATTATCAAAAGGGTGCCCGAAATTAAGAACGCTAAGAATAAAGGATTGTCCCTTTAGCGAGCAAGCAGTTACCTCTTTTGTGTTTAATATGCATTCACTAAGGTATCTTTGTGTTGAGACTGGTTATCGTACTGTTTTGGCACTCACTCGTCCAGATTGTCAGCTTTGAAACATTGGTATGTATGTTCTTCGTTATTTAGCTTGCAAACTATTCGTTTTTCCTATTAATAATGGTTTTGTTACTTTTTTTTTTATATGAGACTATGTGAGTTACTTTTGAGTTTATGTTGTCTTGAAATATCGTGATTGTGAAATACGGACATTTGCATGCTCTCTATCATCTGTTTAGCGCGAGTTAGATTTTTTTCCGGTTTTCTATTGAACCATAGTTGGATTTCATGAGGTTAATATATTTTTGTAACAAAGTTGGATTTCATTTTGATACCGAGAAAGGAACTTTGGCTGCCAAATGACTGCAATCTGAAAGGTCATGTTGAAGACAATCTGTATTATATTAAGATTCTAAAAGATGCTCCTAATTGCATGTTACACCTTTTAAAACCTAAGCACTTGTACTCTTGTAGATTCACAAGTTTTCTGTGTGCTGTAAATTTAAGTTTGCGGGTTCTGTCTTATTTGAAACAAATTTGGAGTTTCCACCGATACTTAGAAGCAGGTTAATTTGGTTAATAATATATCTCTAATAGGTTGAAATCATCCAAACTGTATTCAAATGCGTAAAACTCCTAAATCACTTTATTCAAATGTCCGCTTTCCGCTTAACCGAACCTGACCTATTTTGCCACCTCTGCATTTTCTATCAAAAGTTGTATAGTTACTGAAAATATTACTTAATTACATCTTCTTTATTATTTGCAGTTCAAAATGGTTCATGTTTGCATGGTGATATTGCTATGCATGGTTCTCAGGATGTTCTGCATGAACTGAAATCATTTACACCAAATTGAAAGTAGAAGATATCTGAAGACAGAAATGGAACGAGTTCATAGTGATTGTTTGGGATGATTTGGTCGATCTTCATGTGTTGGTTTTCTTGTGGATCTTATTTATGTCACTTACTTCTATCAGAATATTAATATGATTTATCTACTTTCTCTTAAATCCATAGCTAAAGCTTATGTGAATTGTTATCTAAGTTGAGAACTCGTGACATTAACTTCTTGAATCAGGTAAGCAGATTGACCCAAAAATTCACATTACCTTACTATTTTAATCTTGTCCCCCAAAAATGTCCACTTTATTAAGGGGTAGTTTTAATTTACTAATTTTCCTATTTTACCATTGTCGTTAAATATTTGTTTTCAATTGCTATCTTCAATGCATTTAAGGGTAAAATGGTAATTCAGCTAGCTAAAATCTGCATCAATTGTATTTATCTTGCTGCTGAATTTGTTTAGGATTTATCTTAATTTGAGGTTTTCCATTTTTGGACAATATATGGGACGGAGTGAGTAATAGTTTGACAAACTTTATAGGGTAGTTTACGAACGCTTGTCATTTTACCTTAATTTTGCCCTAAAAAACTAGGAGCTCAGAATTCGACTCAGTTTTCACTTACACTAACAACACATTATTTTGACTTAGAGTAGCTATAGTCACTTTCCTGCAGAACATCCAAATACACGCGTATATGGGCGTGTTTGCAACACTTTGGACAATATATAATTTTCAGACGGTTGTTTTATATGTTAAAGGCACCTGATGGTACCAAAAGTTTTAGGGTCGGCCAAGAGGAGACTGGCCATTGGATACAATTCATAAATCCATCTTGATAAAATTAATCAGATTTGCTGAAAAGTACTCTGACCCATCGGCAACAATAATTTGTAAGAACAAACTTGCAAATAAAATTTTTATTTGTAAATTTTATAATTATATTTCTCACAATCATACCGGTTATATTATGTCAACCACTTTAACCGTCATACAACATTGGCCATTAACTCTCACACACAACTACAAGCAGCATGTTATTGATCACTCACAGAGTTCATGATTACAATGAAGTTTACAACTATTTTTTTCAATATTTTTACAAACCTTTAATTTCTTCTAATGTAGTAGAAAATGTCAAGGTCTCTATCGTGTTTGAACTTGAGGAAATACTAAAAAGCTTTTCCTGTCAAAAGTTCATGTACAATGGCGTGTTTTTTAATGAACGGCGGCTATGTGGTCTCAGAACGAGATGGGTGAGACTTGGCCAAAGCGAAGCACTCATTTTTACGCTTCTTGTATTCATTGTACCTCAGGAAGAAGTAGTCAAGATAGTTGAAATCAATTGGTGACATTTTTGCCTGTCATGTAATGAACCACGCCATCAATACAAGGCTCGCTACTTATTCAACATCATATATTTTTGTGAAGAAATAGCTCTTGTAATCTAAAACTAGGCTCAACTAATGAAAACGATATATGTGATTATGTGAATACACCACATAGAAAACTATCATTGTTAAGTGGCAAAATTAATGGATGTCAAAATGAGTTTGGTCAAAACGGGTACAAAAAATTAGTACCGGGTTTGGTACCCTAAATTTGGACTTTATTAAGCTAGGGAAAGAAAGTATGGAGGGTTTGGGTACCTGGATCAAAGCCCATAAAGCCCAATACAAGTGTGAAGCCAACATGTAGCAGTTAGCTTCAACATAGAGTGCTTCAAGATCGTTATCCGATACCTGCACATTATAACCATTCTGAAGTTGACTAGATAATTGAAGCCTGCTGTAATCATTGTCTTTGAATGATTGAAGGTGAAACAAAATCTTGTAAACAAAGGATAAATTATTATTCGACAGTCGATGTTCAGTTTGCATCTGAAGACCACTGACTGCATAACTGCATTCTGAAAAATCATTGCTGAAATAACATCTTGGAAAATTGCAAGTACCTCATTAGGATTTTCAGGGTTTAGGTAATGCCTGAAGAAATGATATTGTTCATTCTTGGATGGGTACCTGAATAATCACCATATTAAAGCTATAGCATAAAACTTTGTAATCTTTGGTCTTGATAGACTCGGCAAAACCGGTGGATTGGGCAACGGGTCAAATGTGTAGTTTTTATATGAGTGAGAAGGACCAGCCTCAAAAACACTTAATATTTCTATATTTGTTTATTCATTTGAGAAGGTTTTATGCAATTAAAAACGTCTTGGGCGACTTTGAACCCGCTCGACCCATATGCACTGTTAATTACGTATAAAACATTACCCAATTTGACCCATTTATATCTAAATGGGTCTATACTGACACCTTTAGTCTTACTTATAAAGTGATTTGACTGATTTTGAAAAGGTCATATGCTACTCTTATTATGGACAGAAATGTAAGCAAGTGTACAATGTATAGTCACAATCATAGCCCGCATATTCGTTGAAGTGATTTCCAATGTTAAACCCTCTATAACTGTATGATCCGTATTCAAAATCTATGAAGTAGAGTTTTCCTGTTTCAATAGCGCATATAAATAAGACTCATTAAAGATTCTAGATAAAACATGAACTGAAAATTGACTAAATCAGTCAATAAGTTTCAAGCACATTACGTTCAATATAATCACTTGAGTCTAATTTGTTACAGTTGTTGAAATACTACTAGTATGACTAATATAAAAATTTTGATATTTAGTAAGATATAACTTACTTTCAGCGTCATTCAACATAAGATTCCCGGAAAGCAAGTCATTATGAGCGAACACCACAGGAGCATCAAGATGACCTGTCAATTCCTGCCTCAGAAATCACGAAACATTTCTACACATATAAACTGTGGTTCTTTCGAATTTACAATTGTTTAACATATATAAACTGCACAAACTGATCATACGCTAAACACAAAGATGTGCAACCTCAAAAAATTAATTTAGTGCATTGTAAAAAACAATGATAGTACATACCTTAAGCTGACTAATTTCGGCCTCGACTTCTTCAAACGAAATCTTCATATATAATTTCTGCTTTTCACCATCATCAAATGTAAGATTGGATGCTGTAACAAAATAAGCTTAATCTTTCAGCACTTATTGATAACTTAATGAACAGAAAAACCACTAGCAGGAAGAGGAATGTAGAAAAAAATACCACTTTCAAGAAATTTTAAGATATCTGTCCACAGCTGTGGTTCCTTAGATCCTGGAACATCTACCCGGTGGAAACTCTTGAGTTGTTTTGCAATTTCAGCTGCTATCTTTGGCCTACTCATGTCTGTAAAATATGATTCTAATTATTGCTGAACAAGATAGTCTGACGGATATTTGGAGACACTTTGGTTACTTACCTGACACATCCAGAGTGCGAGCATGTATAAAGGATTGCACCATCCCATTTTCGAATGTTCCTAGCAACTTGGGACCAAATCCTGCAGCCGAGAGATGATAAATGGCCTGCTCATAAAGACAATGAATTAGAAGTGGAGGAATTTTTGGTAATATAGAATTTTGAAACTTCAGTTCATTATATGAGAGAAGTCCGAATTCGTCGTGTAACCGTGTGTTGGGTCTAATTACGACTTTTTCAAAACATACAAACTCGTGTTTTTCTTAATTTCTTCTCTTCAAAGAATCACGTGTGCTGACATGGAACAATTACAGGAAATGTGCACTACTTGAGCATAGTGGCGGATGGTGATTGCCACAGCTACAGTGCAGTCGATATACATAGGCGGAAACCAAAAGCTAATGAAATTTGTAAAAAGACACGGCAATATCAAAAAGACAGATACTAACCTGCAGTTCCCTATCATGATTGATAACATATTCGGTATTTGGACCATATAGTCTTACTGTCACGTGCACCATATTCCCGTTATCTCCTTTACAGATACCTTGAGTACTGCAGTAACAACATTCAGTAATTTACTAAACAAATATAAATCATGATACTCTTGATCTCATAGTATACAACATATCAATGTCATTTTCGGGGTCAAATATGGACGAATGGATAAAGATACCTACAGAGATTTGTAATGCCACCAGACAATCTCTCGGCAGAGAAGTGTGATTCATCCAAATTTGACCAGTGCTTGAACAGGTCCTTGAAAAGCTCTTTGTCAAAGTCAAATCCAATCACTCACAATACGATATCAGCATTGCCGGTTATTTCATGAATTTCACCCTATAATTTACACAATGTTATCTCAAGACGTGATACATGTGGACGGTCAACGTTTCGGTTATCTAAGAGTTTACACAATATCAGCAATGCCGGTTATGAATGTTCTTGCTAAATATAACAACACTAAACGTATTCATTCTTTCATTACATAATCAAATAAGAAATAATTTCATGATATTCACTAATTAACACAATATATCATCAAGACGGGGCGTTGGATCGTTCAATGTTACATTTCTACTAAATAACACAATATTATCTTCTAGGCGAGGCACGTAATATTAATTCTTCTCTAATTAACAAAATATTATCCTCGCGTGTGGACCGTTAAACATTACGTTTTCAGTTTTCACTAATTGAGACGAGGGGCGTGACACATGAGCATTACACTTTCCATAATTAACACAATATGATCCTCAAGACAAGACGTGCTGACCGGTCAACATTATGTTTTCACAAATTAACACTATTATTCTCTTGCTAAGAGCATATGGTACAGTGTGTGGTGGACTGGTGGGGGTTGCGTTTTCCCACCAGCCAACACGAAAACGCCAACAACCATACCGTGGCTCGCGTTTTGGAGTCTCTCGCTGTCGTTGACAGCTCAAATTGTCCTTTTTTTTAGTGGGTTATATGTAGGCCATAGGATGTCCTATGGCACTAGAAATAGGAGGGAGAGGTGTTTTGTGTAATGTGATAGATTTTGGTGTATGAGAAAAAGTGCTGAAGTGGCAACACTTTACCCACGGTACCACACAGCGACACTTTAGAGTACCTAGTACACAATAACTCTCTACTAGACTAATTAACAATAAAATTGTGTGAACTGGACTGTTTTTGTTTGGACTTGATCTTTAACTTCAAGCACATATCAATGTTCTTTTCTTTTACATGTTCTTTTAACCTTCAAGTTCTCACAGTAAACTATTTTTTCAAGTGTTCATAGGTTCTTTTCTTTTTGAGAAAAAAAGTAATGACACGTAATATAGTTTTTTTTTTTTTTTTTTTTTTTTTTTTTTTTTTTTTTTTTTGTGACGACTAAGTCACAATTTTGACAAAAATATTTTTCATTCCTAATCTTTGCATTTAAATTGACATGTATTTTAGACCTACAAATCTTTTCCATTATCAAATGAGGAGATATGATATTAGTGCTTAATTTTAGGGAGTTATAACTGATAACACGATTTCAAATTAACACTGTATCATTTTCTTATTTGCGACCTTAAACATTCAAATATGAATTTATTGTAATTTTGTTTTAAAAGGAAACAAATGTTCATTTCTAGCATTATAAGTAAACAATACTTATTGAATTGTGTGAACAAAACGATTCAAGTTTGAATTGAAGCCAAACCCTAAAATGTTGACGTGGCAGCAACGGCGGTGGTAAGACTGTTTATAGTTCTCAGTGTTTGATCTTTCTATTGCAAAACTTAACCCTAGTACGTAGCTTGATGTTTTATTTTTTGCTTTTTGTTTTTTCTTATAGGATGATCAAAATTGAGCAAGTGTTTAACTGTGTTATACCTTATGTACACGATGTTGATGACCGTAACTCTATTTCTTTAGTTTGCCGTAGATTGTATGAACTCGATGGTATTACTCGTAAGCATGTAACAGTCGACGTACTTTACTGCCCAAACCCTTCCCGTTTAAGTCAAAGATTCCCTTTTATCGATACATTAACACTTAAGGGATTTCCATTTGAACATTATAGGAGCCAATTAATTAGACATCGTAATCATATCACCCCATGGATCAATGAAATAGCTGTTAAATTTAGTTGTCTGAAAGAACTTCATATCAGTGATCTGGATGGTTATGAGGAAGATCTTGAGACATTGGCGACTTCATGTGGTAAAGATTTGAGGGTCTTGAAGAATAATAAGTGTTATGGGTTATGGGAGGACGGGTTAGTTCATGTCGCCAAGTTTTGTAATCAATTGAGAACTTTGTCTTTGGAAGGTCGAGCTATCATTAGTGAGGAACCCGGGAAATGGTTACATGAATTGGCTATCCATAACACTGTTTTAGAATCCTTCCATTGTAGGTTCGACCGTTTTAGATATGATGTCCAAGATCTTACAACTCTTGCAAGAAACTGTAGTAAATCCTTAGTATCTTTGAAGATTAGTCCGTGCTTCTCTCTAAGTCTTCTAGGAGATGCTTTTAGGCATGCTGTTAAGTTGGAGGATTTTTCTGGAGCTTGTTATGGTAAAGGTGAGGACTCTGTTGATTTCAAACTTCCACCGAATATGCGTTGTTTTGGTATATATGACTTGCGTGTGAATGGATTAACTTCTCTACTCCCACTCACAAATCAGCTAAAGGAATTAAATCTTCAATGTATGAAATCTTGGTCGAAGTGCTGGTGTATCCTGGTTAAGAAGTGTCCTAATTTGGAAGTTCTATATACCGAGGATAAATGTGAAGACAAGGGAATGCGAGTTATTGGTAAGTTTTGCAAGAAACTGCGCAAATTTACCCATGTTTGGCGCGTGACTCACAAGGGATTGATTACTCTGGCACATGGATGTAATAATTTGGAGTATTTAGAGGTTAGCAAACTCAAAGATATTTCAAATGAAGCTATGGAGTGTGTAGCAACTCATTTGAAGAATCTGCGTGATTTACGTATAAGTTCTAAATATTGGAAAACAGATATACAGCTAGACTATGGGATTCGAGCTATGCTAGCGGGTTGCAACAAACTCGAAAGGCTAGATATCATCCTTCCTTGTGGAGGATTGACGGATGTGGGTTTGGGGTACATTGGGAAATATGGTCAGAACTTGAAGTATCTGTCTTTAGAGTGTATAGGAGAATCTGATGCAGGACTTGTGGAGTTATCAAAAGGGTGCCCAAAATTAAGAACGCTAAGAATGAACGATTGTCCCTTTAGCGAGCAAGCAGTTACCACTTTTGTATTTAATATGCATTCACTAAGGTATCTTTTGGTTGAGACTCGTTATTGTACTGTTTTGGCACTCACTCGTCCAGATTCTAAGCTTTGAAACATCATATCGGTATGTATGTTCTTCGTCATTTAGCTTGCAAACTACTCGTTTTTCCTATTAATATTGGTTTTTATTACTTTTTTTTATATGAGAGTGTCTTACTTTGTGAGTTTATGTTGTCTTGAAATATCGTGATTGTGAAATACTGAATTGCATGCTCTCTATCATCTGTTTTGCATGAGTTAGATTTTTTACTGGTTTGAAACGATGCGTTCTAGAAATCACTTAAGAAATGAAGAACACCAGTCGAAAAGGGTTTGTTATTGGAATGATGAAGAGAGAATTTGAGTTGATAATTGCAAGATGAAATTGAAAGAATCCAAACTGTATTCAAATGCATAAAACTCCTGATTGTACGTTGTTACACCTTTTAAAACCCGAAGCACTTGTACTCTTGTAGATTCGCAAGTTTTTTTTGTGTGCTCTTATTTTTCTACTTTATTTTCCGCATAAGTTTTCAGGTTCTGTTATATTTGTAGCAAATTTGGAGTTTCCACGCGTTACTTAGAAATTGATTAATTTGGATAATAGTATATCTCTACTAGGTTGAAAGCATCCAAACTGTATTCAAATGCATGAAACTCCTAAATCACTTTATTTAAATAATCGGTTTTATCAATAAAATATTGTTTTTGTAACCATATTTAAGATTGTTGTTTATCTATATAAATGAATAAAGGGAAAATTGTCCAGAAATGCATCAAACTTGCCACTTGTTCCTATTGTATGGTGTGAACTTTTTTTTTTCCTATTATATACACGAACTTTCTTAATCTTCCTATTATATACACGAACTTTCTTAATCTTCCTATTGTATACATGAATCTGACGTGGCATGAAGTTAATTAAATAAATTTACATGAATCGTCCCTGTGGCTCAAAACAATTACACCATTCGTCTTTGAAACAATTGCATAAAAGGTCCCTGTGGCTCAAGTGTTAAAATATGTGCATCGTTAGTCCACCCACCACCGCCACAGCCACCTACCAACACCCACCGCCACCACCCACCACCTCCACCCACCACCGCCACCACCACCTACCAAACCACCACCGGCCACCACCGCCACCCACCACCGCCACCACCACCTACTGCCATCACCACCCACCTCCACCTCCGCCACCCACCACCCACACCCACCAGCACCTACCACCACCACCACTACCGCCACCCACCACCACCACCGCCCACCACCGCCACCTACCAAGACCCACCACCACTACCCACCACCTCCACCCACCACCGCCACCACCGTACCACCTACTGCCACCACCACCCACCTCCACCTCCGCCACCCACCACCCACACCCACCACCACCCACCACCTACCACCACCACCACTACCGCCACCCACCACCACCATCGCCACCTACCAACACCCACCACTACCCACCACCGCCACCACCACCTACTGCCACCACCACCCACCTCCACCTCCGCCACCCACCAAACACACCCACCACCACCCACCACCTACCACCACCACCACTACCACCACCCACCACCACCACCGCCACCTACCAACACCCACCTACCACCACCGTATCTTGTCTATAAACATCATTCATGTTACATGAAAATTGTTTTTAACACATATGAAAATGGTTAACTTTAATTCGTTGATTAATTATCAGGCATGGAATGGAAAGAAAGTTTGCTAAGTAACTGTTCATAAGTTTTGGAGATAATTAACATTTGACATGGTTTATTTACAAATTGGTATGCTAATGTTGCTAAAAAAGTAGTTTAAAAAGCATGAAGGTGGTGGTGGTGGTGGGTGGAGGTGATGGTGGGTGGTGGTGATAGTGGGTGGTTGTGGGTGGATGCGGTGGTGTTAATGGCGTTAGGTGGTGGTGGCGGTGGTGGGTGGTGGCGGTGGGTGTTGGTAGGTGGCGGTGGGTGATGGTGGTGGTGGTGGTAGGTGGTGGGTGGTGGTGGGTGTTGGTGGTGGGTGGCGGAGGTGGAGGTGGGTGTTGGTGGTGGCGGTGGTAGGTGTTGGTGGTGGGTAGTGGTGGTGGGTGTTGGTAGGTGGCGGTGGTGGGCGGTGGTGGTGGTGGGTGGCGGTGGTGGCCGGTGGTTGTTTGGTAGGTGGTGGTGGCGGTGGTGGGTGGAGGTGGTGGGTGGTGGTGGTGGGTGTTGGTAGGTGGCGGTGGCGGTGGTGGGTGGACTAACGATGCAAATATTTGAACTCTTGAGCTACAGGGACCTTTTATGCAATTGTTTCAAGGACGAATGGTGTAATTGTTTTGAGCCACAGGGACGATTCATGTAAATTTATTTAATTAACTCCATGCCACGTCAGATTCAAGTATACAATAGGAAGATTAAGAAAGTTCGTGTATATAATAAGAAAACAAAAGTTCACACCATACAATAGGAACAAGTGGCAAGTTTGATACATTTCTGGACAATTTTCCCATCAATAAATGGATGAATATATGTACATCTTCTTTATTATTTGCAGTTCAAAATGGTTCATGGTTGCACGGTGATATTGCTATACATGGTTCTCAGGATATTCAAGCAACAATCTGATATGTTCTGTATGAATTGAAATCATTTACACCAAATTGAAAGTAGAAGATATCTCAGGTCAGGTGACATAAGACCAGACAGAAATGGAACGAGTTCATAGGGATTGATTCATAGTTTGGAATGATTTGGTCGATCCTCATGTGTTGGTTTTTTTGTGGATCTTAGTTATGTCACTTACTTCTATCAAGATATTATGATTTATCTACTTTCTTTTAAATCCATAGCTAAAGCTTACGTGCATTGTTATCTAAGTTGCTAGTGTAAGATGCATATACTTTTGTTATGATTATAGGGGTGTTTGGATGTGTAGAGTCATGACATTGACTTCTAGAATCAGATAAGTCCCTCTGTCCCAAATATATTGTTCACATTACAGTACAATCTTAAATTTGTCCCCCAATAAATGTCGTTATAATCACTTTTCCGCAGAACATCTAACTTGACGAGTATATGCGTGTTTGGAACACTTTGCACATTATATTATTTTTCAGAGGGTTGTCTTATATGTTAAAGGGACCTGATGGTGCCAAAAGTTCAAGGGTCGGCCAAGAGGATAATCTGTAAGAACAAACTTGCAAATAAAATTTTTATTTGTAAAATAAAGTATTCCGGACCATAAAATTATGCATGTCAAGTTAATGTAAAACTTGTGACACAAGCATGAAGTTAACAGTTTCACAAAGATTATGTCAACCACTTTAAATGTCACACGACCTTGGCCATTAACTCTCACACAGATATTAGTCACAGACAGCGTTCATGATTACAATGAAGTTTACAGTTATTTTTCAATCTTTTTTACAAACCTTTAATTTCTTCTAACGTAGTAGAAAATGTCATATTCTCTATCGTGTTTGACCTTGAGGAAACGCTATAAAGCTTTTGCTGTCAAAAGTTCATGTACAATGGCGTGTTTTTTAATGAATAGGTGAGACATAGCCAAATCAAAGCACTCACTTTTACGCATTTTGTATTCGTTGTACCTCAGGAAGAAGTAGTCTAGATAGTTGAAATCAGTTGGTGACAGTTTTCCCTGTCATGTAATGAATCACGCCATTAAGACAAGGCTCACTACTTATTGAAGATTATACATTTTTGTGAAGAAATAACTCTTGTAATCTAAAACAAGGCTCAACTAATGAAAACACCACATAGAAAACTATCATTCTTAAGTGGCAAAATGAATGGATGTCAAAATGAGTTTGGGTCAAAACGGGTACAAAAAACTATTACCGGGTTTGGTACACTAAATTTGGAGTTTATTAAGCTAGGAAAATAAAGTATGCAGGGTTTGGGTACCTGGATTAAAACCCATAAAGCCCAATACAAGTGTGACGCCAACATGTAGCAGTTAGCTTCAACATATAGTGCTTCAAGATCGTTATCCGATACCTGCACATTATAACCATTCTGAAGATGACTAGATAATTGAAGCCTGATGTAATCATTGTATTTGAATAATTCAAAGCGAAATACGATCTTGTAAACAACAGATAAATACTTATTCAACAGTCAATGTTCAGTTTTCATATGAAATAACATCATGGAAAATTGCACGTACCTCATTAGGATTTTCAGGGTTTAGGTAATGCCTGAAGAAATGATATTGTTCATTCTTGAATGGGTACCTGAATAATCACCATTGAAAAGCTATAGTATAAAACTTTGTAATCTTTGGTCTTGATAGACTTGGCAAAAGTGGCGGATTGGGCAACGGGTCAAATGTGTAATTTTTAGTATACTTCTTGGACAACTTTTAACCCGTTTGACCCGCTCGACCTATATGCTCTGTTAGATATAAAACATTGCCCAGTTCGACCCATTTATATCTAAATGGGTCAAAATTGACACATGTAGTCTTACTTATATAGTCTCATAATAAGCTACTCTTATTACAGACAGAAATGGGGGTTTAAAGAGATTAAAAACCAGGAAGCAAGCGTACAATTTGTAGTCACAATCATAGCCGGCATATTCATTGAAGTGATTTCCAATGTCAAACCCTCTATAACTTTATGATCCGTATTCAAATTCTATGAAGTAGAGTTTCCCTGTTTCAATGGCACATATAAATAGGTGTGAAAATGGGTACGTAATACATTAAAACTGGTCTGGGTTAAAATGGGTCAGTTTTTATATGGACCGAAACTGGTCGTGTCAGACCAACAAACACTATTTTGTCAATTTTTTTACTACTCTTTAGTGTTTATATTATGATTACATTAACAAAAATATTGCAATAAATAGACTTTGAATGACTTTCAACCATCTCTTTTTAGCCTATTTTTTTATTTGACCTATTACATGGTTTGAGATAAAAACACAGCACAGAACCAATATATGTAAATGGGTCAAAATTGACACCTCTATCTTATATCTTAGTAGTTACAGTTCTTGAAAGTAAGTTATAGCAATTTTTGCTGTTAAAAATTAGTACGGAGTATGACATATAAATCAACATAAATATTTGATATGTAGCAAGATATAACTTACTTTCATCGTCATTCAACATAAGATTACCGGATAGCAAGTCATTATGAGCGAACACCACAGGAGCATTAAGATGACCTGTCAATCCTGCCACAGAAATCACGAAACGTTTCTAAACACAAAGATGTGTAATAAACAATGATACCTTGAGCTGACTAATTTCGGCCTCGACTTCTTCAAACGAAATCTTCATATATAATTTATGCTTTTCACCGTCATCGAATGTAAGATTGGATGTTGTAACAAAATAAGCTTAATCTTTCAGCACTTATTGATAACTTAATGAACAGAAAAACCACTAGCAGGAAGAGGAATGTAGAAAAAATACCACTTTCAAAAAATTTAAAGATATCTGTCCACAGCTGTGGTTCCTTAGATCCTGGAACATCTACCTGGTGGAAACTCGTGAGTTGTTTTACAATTTCAGCTGCTATCTTTGGCCTACTCATGTTTGTAAAATATGTGTAGAAAATCACAAGTTTAACCAGAAAACAACTCTTGAATCTCAATTCAAGAATCAATTTTATTACTCAACCAAAACCACAAGATCAATAAGAAACTGATCTTAATCAATCTCTATAACCAAACCAAACTTTCAAGAATCAACTCACAAATCTTACCCACTGCTATTCAGTTGATAAGCTATTGACTAAAATTATCAGTAGTACTATTACAATGACCTCACAAACACTCAACACAATGAAATACATATTATATGAATCAACAAGAGAACTGTGTGTAGCTTTGGTGATAACGGCTTGTGAAGTTGTGAAACCCTAGAAGAGATGAGAGCTTAAATAGCCTTGACCTTTGAACTTTAGCAGCTTGTCATCTTTAGCCCTTGCTCTTTATCCACTTGCTACTTTCACCCAAACTTCATCTAAAACCATATATCTGAAAATAAGAGAATGACACAATAAGTCCCTGTTAATTATGTGATCCAGAGTTAGAGTTATTTTCAACATCCCCCCTTAACTCAAACCTGGAACACATCAAACATTCCAAGTTTAGAAACCAATTTTTCATGCTGAAGTTTATCAAGTCCTTTTGTAAATACATCAGCTGTTTGATCAGTTGACAAAACCTTTACAGTTTTAATAACCCCTGCTAAAATTTTATCTCTTACAAAATGCAAATCAATTTCTAAATGCTTAGTTCTTTCATGAAAATCAGGGTTTGCTGCAATCTTAATTGCAGCCTGACTATCACAAAATAGCTTTACAGGTAAAAAATGTTCCCGGTTTAGGTCTTTCAAAACTTTTAAGACCCAAACAATTTCTGAAGTAGCAGAGGCCATTGCTCTGTATTCAGCCTCTGCACTTGACTTAGAAAGGGTGTTTTGTTTTTTGCTCTTCCAAGAAACAAGTGAACCATTTAAGAAAACACAAAATCCTGTAACAGACCTTCTAGTAACAACACACTTAGCCCAGTCAGCATCCACATAAGTCTCAAGAGATTGAGAAGAATTTTTAACAATATGTATTCCTCTACCAGGGGAACCTTTAAGATATCTAAGAACTTTAAGTGCAATTTTCAAATGAGACTTAAGTGGTTTATGCATAAACTGACTTAAACAATGCACAGCATAAGATATATCAGGCCTAGTGTGTGTAAGGTAAATTAACTTACCTACTAGCTTTTGATACTCAGTTATTTTGTCTAAAACAGGATCAGATGTAGTTGGTTCATTAGAAATAGTTAAACTCTGTTCTAAAGGAAAAGCAGACGGCTTACACGCCAGTAAACTAAACTCAGATAAAAGATCTAAACAATATTTTCTTTATGTTAAACAAAGACCCTTATCTGTTTCAATCACCTCAATACCTAAGAAATGCTTAAGTTTTCCCAGATCTTTAATCTGAAATTTAGATTTGAGAAAAGTTTTAAACTTTTCAATCTCAATCAAGTTGTTACCAGTGACAATAATATCATCAACATAAACAAGTAAACCAACAAAATTTCCAGAATCATTCTTGACAAACAAAGAGTAGTCACTTTTACTTTGCACAAATCCATTTTCAATTAAAGCACTAGTCAACTTAGCATTCCACTGTCTAGGTGCTTGTTTCAACCCATATAAAGATTTTTTAAGCCTGCAAACTCTTTTGTCATTAACATCAAAAAAACCTTCAGGTAAAGACATATAGACAGTCTCTTCTAAATCTCCATACAAGAAAGCATTATTAATATCAAGTTGAAATATAGGCCAATCTTGCTAAACAGCAAGATTTATAAGACACCTAACAGTCACAATTTTAACAACAGGCGAGAAAGTTTCATCAAAATCAACACCTTCCTTTTGATTATAACCCTTAGAAACAAGTCTCGCTTTATATCTATCAACTTCACCACTGGACTTATATTTAATCTTAAAGACCCATTTAGATCCTATGGCTTTTCTGCCTTCAGGCAACTCAACAATATCAAAAGTGTTATTTCTATATAAGGCTTCCATTTCACTATTAATAGCATTTAACCAGTGCTGATACATACAAGCCTCCCAATAATTTTTTGGTTCAAAACTCTTATTTAACTCAACAACAAAACAAAGAGTGTCATTTTTAAGTTTTGCATAAGTAACAAACTTTTCAAGTCCAAATTTGACTTTAGAGTCAACAATGAAATCATTATATTTGTTTGGAAACACAGATGACCTATCTGATTTTCTTAAAGAAGGTTGATCATTTTGAAAATTGATCTCTGCTGCTTGTTCACGTAAGGGACTGAAACCACCCTCAGAACTTGTCACACCACTTGGTGTTGCAACAGTTTCACCAATTCTAGTAATCCCATTGGAACCAGGAGAATGCCCCATATCATTCTCCATATGGTCAAGAGTTGGACTACCTAGAGACTGGGAGTAGTTACCATCACTCAAATGATGATCATCTTGAGTATGGTCATCTAAAGGTGTATCATTTTGACCATTATCATCATTGGGTGTGCCAAGGTTATCACAAGTAACTTCATCAAAGAAATTAACATGATCTAAACCTTGACTGGGAGGGTCAGGAGCAGCAGAGAAATTTTTAATCTTGAAAGGAAAGACTTTTTCAAAGAATTTTACATCTCTGGAAAAAACAAATTTTTTTCTTTCAAGACTATAAAGTTTATAACATTTCTGAAAATTTGAATATCCAACTAAAACACATTTTTCAGCTCTACTACTAAACTTATCATGACTGGTAAGAATAGTAGCAAAAGACAAACATCCAAATACACGTAAGTGACTTAAGTCAGGTTTTCTATTAAAAACAAGTTCAAAGGGAGACTTTCCATTCAGCACTGAGGAGGGTAATCTGTTAATCAAATAAGTGGCAGTTAGGACACATTCAGACCAAAGATATAAAGGCAATCCCCCCTGAAACATAAGGGATCTAGCCACATTCAAAAGATGCCTATGTTTCCGCTCAACCACCCCATTTTGTTGAGGTGTATAAGCACAGGATGTTTGATGCATAATACCATTATTTTCACAAAATTTATTAAACTGATTATTAACAAACTCAGTACCATTATCACTTCTGAAAATCTTAACACATTTTTCAAACTGTGTTTTTATCAGATTATAGAAAATATGAAGATAATCAAACACCTCATGCTTACTTTTAAGTAAGTAAACCCATACAGCCCTGGTGAAATCATCCACAATAGTTAAGAAAAAAGTATGACCTTCTTTACTTTTAATTTTATAAGGACCCCAAAGATCAAGATGAACTAAATCACCAAGAGCTTCAGTTTTATGATCACTTAAAGGAAAGGATTCTCTAGTTTGCTTGGCCTTTTGACAAATGTCACAAGGATCATTTTCGGTTTTATTATCAAAACCAATTTCACCATTTAACACTGCAAGAACTTGATCAGAAGGATGACCAAGTCTGCAAGGCCATATTTGCTTGGTCAAACTACAAGTAATACTAGAATTCTTAAATCCTAGACTAGTACCTTGATTTCCATCAAAGTAATACAGACCATCCTTTTGTCTACCAATCCCTAGAACACTCATTCCCCTCAAATCCTGAGGTAACACATAACATTGTGATTCATCAAAAGCAATAACATATTTGCTATCTCTAGCCACTTTATGAACAGACATCAAACTAACACAGTATTCTGGAACCACCAAAACATCATATAGAGTTAAGTTTTTGGTTAAGACCATATTTCCAACTTTGGTAATCAAAGCCTCAGTTCCATTAGGATGTGAGACCTTGATTCCAAGTTTGGAAATATCAATAACATTAACCAAAAACTTATCAGTATATGTAAGATGTTGATTGGCACCAGAATCAACAATAAGCCCAGCTGCAACAAGTGCAAATCTAAACTTACTATTGTTACAAAAAAATCTTTGAAAATTCTGATTAAAAAACTTGCTATTGTTTAAAACAATACCTGCCATATTGGCATGTACTCCTTTTCCATTTCCATCACTACTAACAGAGTTTTCTTTAATCAAAGATATTAGTTTGGAAATCTGTTCATCAGAAAATGTAGACGTAGAACTAGAACCAACAGAATTGTTGTTATTAATGAACCGTTTATTAAAATTCTGAGCACCCTGATTATTATTATTATTAGTTCTTTTGTTTTTACCAAAATCAGCTGGATAACCAATGAGCTTAAAGCATCTATCAATAGTATGTCCATTAAAACCACAGTGCTCACAAACTAAGGTAGGACCACCAGTAGTCCTCCTATTTTCATTATTCCTAGAAGCATTATTAGTTCTAGAAGAATTCCCAAAGGATGGAGTCCTCTGAGAATTCCCCTTGTTAGGAACACTGGAGTTAAACACAGTTGACTGAGACCTCTGAGTAGTCCCAGCAACTGAACCAGTGACCACAAATCTGTGAGACTCCTCACTAGAAATAATAGCAAAAGCTCCCTTAACATCAGGAAGAGGATCTCTAGCCAAAATATTACTTCTAATTTGCATATAAGAATCATCTAAACCCATCAAGAACTGCATTAATTTCATTAATTGACTATGTTTTTTAAAGTCCTCAGCAGCATGACAAGTACATCTAGGTAATTGAATTAAAGCATCAAGTTGTTTCCACAGTGTACTCAATTTATTAAAGTATTCAGCAATAGAACAACCATTTTGAGTCAAAAAGTTAATCTTATGATGCAAATTAAATGTAACAGACCCATCAACTCTATCAAAAGTTTCCTTTAATTCAGTCCACACATCAGAAGCTCTTTTTGAAAAGATTTGCCCAAGAAACAACTCTTCTGATATGCAATTTAAAATCCATCCCAAAACAACATCATTTACTTTGTCCCATTGTCTACCTAAGACTTCATCAGTATTAGATCTATTACAAGATCCATCTATAAAACCAGTCTTATTTTTTCCCTCTAAAGCCAACAACATAGCACAAGACCACACATTATAGTTCTCAGTACCTTTTAGTTTTATAGACACAACAGTTAAGGTGGCAGAGTCATTAGGATGCAAATGTAAAGGATGACTAAGATCAAGTTTACTAATTAAAGTAACTGGAACATCATCCTCATCATCAGAGTTATGCACAGAAATAGGTGGTGTAGAATTATGAATAGACATAATAAACACAAATATAAATGCAACAAAAACACACAAGAAAGGAACAAGAAAGTAGTTCCTAGGCTTCCTTGCCACTCAAGGTGGTAGGTCAAGGGCTGAGCACACAAGAAATAAAAAAAACAGATAACACCTAAAAACTCAACTTCAACAATCCCTGAATCCTACTCCCCGTCAATCTAAACAAGAAATAAGAAAAGAAAAAGTAAAGTAAAAGCGTGAGAGGTGTTACAGTGCACGCAAGAAGCCAATACGCAGCGGAACAAGAACCCAGATTGTGATCTTGATTCACTTAGTCAAGAATCACAACCCACACGATCTCAATCAACCAGAACCAATAACCACCAAACCCTAATTTCTCAAGAATTAGGGAAATTACCAACAGAATCACCAAGATTCACCAATAACCAATCAAGAACTCAAAACCAACCACCAGCAGAACCAGAGATCAAAGAACCCCCAAATCTTAATCAAACCCTAATTTTCTTAAAAATTACGCGTTTTGAAAAAATCAGTTTGAATAGATCAATTAGAATCAGGAATCACTAATTAACCAAGGTTAATTAGGTTTAATCAAAGTAATTTGAAAAAAAAACCCCCAAAATTTAGGAACCCTAATTTTACCGAAATCGTTTTTTTTATTATTTAAAGAGAGCAAGATGAAGACCTTGCTCTGATACCATGTAGAAAATCACAAGTTTAACCAGAAAACAACTCTTGAATCTCAATTCAAGAATCAATTTTATTACTCAACCAAAACCACAAGA
The DNA here is from genome assembly GCA_030686995.1 of Artemisia argyi. Taxonomy (NCBI): domain Eukaryota; kingdom Viridiplantae; phylum Streptophyta; class Magnoliopsida; order Asterales; family Asteraceae; genus Artemisia; species Artemisia argyi. Next base: position 13,728,504 of record CM060706.1, read on the forward strand.
TCAATAAGAAACTGATCTTAATCAATCTCTATAACCAAACCAAACTTTCAAGAATCAACTCACAAATCTTACCCACTGCTATTTAGTTGATAAGCTATTGACTAAAATTATCAATAGTACTACTACAATGACCTCACAAACACTCAACATAATGAAATACAGGTTATATGAATCAACAAGAGAACTGTGTGTAGCTTTGGTGATAACGACTTGTGAAGTTGTGAAACCCTAGCAGAGATGAGAGCTTAAATAGCCTTGACCTTTGAACTTTAGCAGCTTGTCATCTTTAGCCCTTGCTCTTTATCCACTTGCTACTTTCACCCAAACTTCATCTAAAACCATATATCTGAAAATAAGAGAATGACACAATAAGTCCCTGTTAATTATGTGATCCAGAGTTAGAGTTATTTTCAACAATATGATTATGATTATTACAGAAGAAGATAGTCGATCTAATGAGACTAGGACAAATATAACTGTTATAATTAGCATCAAGTGAATTACTTTGGTTACTTACCTGACACATCAAGAGTGCGAGAATGTATGTGTAAAGTGTTGTATATCTGATAAAGTTACAATGAATCGTGTATATATAATACACAATGGGCCAATACATATAAGTATAAATAAGGCCTATAAGCCCATGCTACATATCATACGCTAACAGTATGAAGGATTGCACAATCCCATTTTCGAATGTTCCTAGCAACTTGGGACCAAATCCTGCAGCCGAGAGGTGATAAATGGCCAGTTTATAACGACAATAAATTAAATGTGGATATTTTTTTGTTAACTGATTCCCATTGATAACCAAGACGACTGTGAAATTTTAAAACTCCAGCTCATTTTATGAGAGAAGTCCGAATTCGTTGTGCAACTGTGTGTTGGGGTCTAATTACGATTTTTTCAACACTTACAGTAAATGTGCACTACTTGAGCATAGTGGCGGTTGGTGATTGCCACGGCTACAGTGCAGTGGATATACATAGGCGGAAACCAAAAGCTAATGAAATTTGTAAAAAGACACGGCAATATCAAAAAGACAGATACTAACCTGCAGTTCCCTATCATGTTTGATTACATATTTGGTATTTGGACCATATAGTCTAACTGTCACGTGCACCATATTCCCGTTATCTCCTTTACAGATACCTTGAGTACTGAAGTAACAACATTCGGTAATTTACTAAACAAGTATAAATCATGATACTCTTGATCTCGTAGTATACAACATATCAATGTCATTTTTGGGGTCAAATATGGACGAATGGATAAAGATACCTACAGAGATTTGTAATGCCACTAGACAATCTCTCGACAGAGAAGTGTGATTCATCCAAATTTGACCAGTGCTTGAACAGGTCCTTGAAAAGCTCTTTGTCAAAGTCAAATCCAATCACTCACAATGCGATATCAGCATTTCCGGTTATTTCATGAATTTCACCCTATAATTTACACAATGTTTTCTCAAGACGTGATACATGTGGACGGTCAACGTTTCGGTTATCTAAGAGTTTACACGATATCAACAATGCCGGTTATGAATGTTCTTGATAAATATAACAACACTAAACGTATTCATTCTTTCATTACATAATCAAATAAGAAATAATTTCATGATATTTACTAATTAACACAATATATCATCAAGACGGGGTGTTGGATCGTTCAATGTTACATTTCTACTAAATAACACCATATTATCCTCTAGACGAGGCATGTAATCTTAATTCTTCTCTAATTAACAAAGTATTATCCTCGCGTGTGGACCGTTAAACATTACGTTTTCAGTTTTCACTAATTGAGATGAGGGGCGTGATGTTGGGTATTTTCTTTGGCCCATGAGGAAAGCCCAACACTTTTAGGCCCATCTTGGGTCAATATTGGTCTCCTATATTACTACACTTTTCAGAGATTAGAAGGTAAGAGAGAAGCTGTGTGAGAAAAACAAAAACAGAAAAGAAAGAAGAAATTTCGGAGTTAATATCACCCAAAACCCAGCAGCAGTGTTTCGTCGATCACTGGAGTTTGAATCGTCGGATCGTCATGATTTTTGAATTGGAGCTTCCTTACATAAAAAGGAAGACTTTGACCGTTGGGATTCTGATTTTGAGGCCTGGAAGTCCTGTTTCTTGCCCGGGCAGATTGCATCAGTTTTGGTGATATTCTTCCTTTCTTGTTCTTTGTTTGTTGCCATATATCTTGATGTTGATTCCAAGATTATGATGTTTGTTGTATACCTCTAGTGTTATCTAGAGAAGACTTTGTGTACCTCTCTTGGTTGATAGTGGATTTAAGCGGCACTAGTTGTCCCGTGGTTTTTACCCGTTTTGGGGTTTTCCACGCTAAAAGTTTGGTGTTCTTGTTCTGTGTTTGATTACATTATTACCAGCTAGTCTTGGGGCTGATTTTATATTGTTAGGGGCTGTTTAGAGTTGTGGTTAGTGTGCCTTATTTGTTTACTTCCTCATAGGTTCATACGGGTTTGGGTAGGTGTGGTCAAACGAAGGTTTTGCTTCCGCATCTGTGTTTATTCCGTTGTGACCCATTGCAACTTTACCCGTCAAATTGGTATCAAGAGCTTGGTTCTTGGTTTGGGGACTTAACCTGTTTGAATGATGGAAGCTAATACAAGTAGGATGGTTAGTTTGAATGGTTCTAATAATCATGTTTGGAAAGGAAAGATGCAAGATCTCCTTTATGTTAAAGATTACTACTTGCCTGTTTTTAGTGCTGAGAAACCTGAGAACAAAACATATGCAGAATGGACTATTTTGCATAGACAGGTTTGTGGGTATATTAGGCAGTGGGTTGATGATTATGTTTTGAACCATATTTGTGAGGAGACACATGCTCGTACTCTTTGGAACAAACTTGAACAGTTATATGCTTGAAAAACTGGAAATAACAAGTTGTTCTTAATCAAGCAAATGATGGGATTAAAGTATACTGATGGGTCTCCTATTACTGATCACTTAAATGCTTTTCAGGGTATTATAAATCAGCTTGCAGGTATGGGTATCAAGTTTGAAGATGAGATTCAAGGCTTGTTGCTTCTTGGTACTTTACCGGATACTTGGGAGACTTTTAGGACATCTTTGTCCAACTCTACACCAGATGGTGTTATCACCGTGGAATTGGCTAAAGGCAGTATTCTGAATGAAGAAATGAGAAGAAAGTCACAAGGTTCTTCTTCACAGTCAGACGTCTTGGTCACTGAAAGGCGGGGGAGAAGTCAAAGTAGAGGTCCAAGTAACAGAGGTAATCATCGCAGTAGTTCCAGCAAAGGAAAATTTGCTGATGTTGAATGCTATCATTGTCATAAAAGGGGGCACACGATGAAGTTTTGCCGACAGTTGAAAAAGGAGAACAAGAAGAAAAACTACAACAACCAGAAGAACAAACACAAGAAAGATGATGATGGTGATGACAGTACTGAAGTAAATACCACCACAGATAAGTTCTTTGTTTGTTCTGATTATGATATGGTTAACCTTGCTTATGATGATTCGAGTTGGATTCTTGACAGTGGTGCTACGTGTCATGTTGCAACACGAAAAGAATATTTTTCATCTTATACACCAGGTGATTTTGGTGTTGTTAGGATGGGTAATACTGGACTATCTAGGATTGCTGGTATTGGAGATATTTGTTTGAAGTTTGACACAGGGATGGAATTGGTTTTACATAATGTGAAACATGTCCCAAATATGAGACTCAATATTATCTCAACAGGTCTTCTTGACGAAGATGGTTACCACAACAGTTCTGGTAATGGCTTGTGGAAAGTAACTCTCGGATCCTTGATTGTTGCAAGAGGGAAAAGGGAATCCAAGTTATATATGACACATCCAAAGATCTCCAAGAGCATTGTCAATGCTATAGACAATGATGATATGACCGAGTTATGGCACAAGAGACTTGGTCACATGAGTGAAAAGGGGATGTCTATTATTTCTAAGAAGAATGTATTAACCGGTGTGCATGATATCAACTTAAAGAAGTGTTCTCACTGTTTGGCAGGAAAGCAAACTAGACTTGCTTTTAAGAGTCGGTCTCCTTTTAGAATGGAGAACATACTTGATCTGGTACATTCCGATGTTTGTGGTCCCATGAAGACTAAAACACTTGGTGGGTGTTTGTATTTTCTCACTTTCATCGATGATCACTCAAGAAAGGTCTGGGTGTATACCTTGAAGACTAAAGATCAAGTATTGGATGTGTTTAAGCAGTTTCATGCTTTAGTTGAGAGGCAGACAGGGAAGAAACTTAAATGTATTCGAAGCGACAATGGAGGTGAATACATTGGCCCCTTTGATGCTTATTGTAGAGAGCATGGAATTCAGCATCAAAAGACTCCACCGAAGACACTGCAGTTGAATGGCTTAGCAGAGCGGATGAATAGAACTTTGGTTGAGAGAGTTAGATGCTTGCTTTCACATGCAGGGTTGCCTGCTTCTTTTTGGGGTGAAGCTTTGAATATGGCGGTACATGTTATTAATCTAACCCCTTGTGTTCCTTTTTGCTTTGATGTTCCTGACAGGGTTTGGAGCGGCAAAGATGTTTCATACCGTCATTTACGAGTCTTTGGATGCAAGGCATCTGTGCATATTCCCAAAGAAATAATAAAGAAAGACTCCGAGATGGTCAAAGGAAAAAGGGAGCAAAGCAAATCAATTGTGTTGAAAGCTAAAAAGGACTCTAGTGACGAAGAATGCTCAACCTCCAAAAGTGACGATGAAGAGTATGCTATGGCAGTACGAGACTTCAAGAAATTCTTCAAAAGACGAGGAAGATACATTAGGCAACCATATAATGAAAGGAAGTGTTTTAAATGTGGCAATCCAAATCATCTCATCGGAAAGTGTCCAATGATGTCAAGAGATCAAAATCAAAAGGCGTTTATTGGAGGTGCTTGGAGTGATAGCGATGAGGACAAGAAAGAAACCACAAATGAAGAAAAGTGTCTTATGGCTAAGACATCAAGCGAGGTACGTTCCGAAACCGAATACTTTAGTGACGAAAATTCATCATTAGATGAAAAAGACCTAGATAGTGAATATAATAGGTTATGCAAATTAGGTCAAAAGGTTATAGCTAAAAATAAGTCACTAAAACATATTAATAATCAATTAGAAAATGAAGTACTCGAATTAAAAATTAAACTACAACATTTGGAAAAAGGAAAAGAAGTTTTTGTAAAATGTAAAACTTGCTTAGAGGTTAAAAATGAAAACGAAAAACTTAAAGATGAAATTTTCAAACTTGACAGGTTTAAAAATAGTAATAACCCACTTAAGAAAATACTAAGTGCTCAAGAAACTTCGGGAGATAAAACCGGTCTAGGATTAACTTCAACTAATGTTTCAACTAGTGAAAATAAAAGTATAAAGTTTGAATGTGAATCTAGTAAACAAAAATCATTAGAATCAAATCCTAAGTATATACTTACAAAAGATAGAAAAATACCCATTGCGAATGATGAAAAAGTAAAAACTTTTTATAAACCATCCTTAAAGACCGAAGTAGGATCCTCTAAACCTAAATTTAGATCTAAAACTCCACCACCAAGAAAACCTAAAAATCATCATCCAAGATCTAAAACATCTCAACCTAGAAGAAATATAAATAGACAATATTACAATAACACTAGAAATCAAATGTGGAATTATCAACCAAGTTACAATCCTTGGGAAATATTACCACCATACATGCATCCTTGCCAAATGTTAAATATGTTTGGACCAAACAACTTTGGACCAATGAGACAATGGGGACCAAGTGGCTAAATTGTCAATCTTGGAAGAAGTTAGAATATCATCTACAAATGACTTCTATAAGTCAACATGGTCACTTGAAGTGCTTGAAGATATTCCATTGAAGACTAAAAGGTACGCGTTTCTTTTAAGTTCATCACTATAATTTGCACGCTTAGATAAATGATTAGTTAGATTAATGCTTAGTACTTAATTGATTATATTCTTATAACCTAGAAACATCATTGGTTGACTTTCCTAGGAATAAGATAAAATTGTTCATTGCCGAACAAAATAGAAAATGGAAATCTTCTATATCCACTATTAGGAAACTCATGGTGATGAAGTGAAATGAGTTAAGTGGATCAATCGTTAATATAGAAGTAGGATTAGATCCCTCGCGTAAGAAAACTATGGATGAAACAAGCTCTCGTAGACTATGGCATTAAGTCAGATAAGCGTGCGAAAACAAAGGAACTATAGATGTTAGGTTATACCCCATTCAACACTCTCGCATCTAACATATAAATTATCGTCTTCATTTCCTTTAGGATCATAGGATATGTAGAAACGATAGCATGAGATAATAATAGGCCTAACCAATCCTCTTGAGCATGAGATCTTTAATAAACATTTTTTAAAATATTTGATTTATGATATTTGTTGTCAAAAATCTAATATCTCTAAAAATATGCAAAAACCTCACATTTTAGAAAATAGTCTTTCAAATAACTATCCCACTTTTAAATAACATGTTTTCACTATCAATATCCACAGTTTTGTTTTGATCAAAACTAAAGATTGGGAAAATATTCTTTACCGTTCATTCACACACTTTGAAGTAAAAACCCAATCTATTTTATTCAAATAACTCTCACATCCAAGTGAAAACTTACTTTTAAACATTGTTGAATAATGCTAAAAACGTCTCTTTTAAAAATCATGCATGGTGATCTCATATTTGTCATCTATATTTATATAAATGACACTTATAAGTGAACTAAATCAAATCAAGAGGACCATGGTTTGTTCATTAAGACTTTGTTTGTAACAAGTCTAGAAATACATGCTATCATAACTACCCACTTATTGCACATTGATACACATTAGAATTAATCCTCATTGTTATGTAGTTATGAAATACTTGATGTTGCTTATTGTTTCCTAGCACTTATATTTTACTTGCTTGATGAGTATGTTTGCATGCTAGATGAAATTGCTTGTTTACTTAATCTCTTTAGTTAACATGCTTTGGCTACATAATTGCCTACATAATTAGTATATGCTTGATTGCCTCAAAGAGTTGGACTTGTTTGAAACCAAAAACACAACCTTTCTGCAATTCACTACCAAAAACCCTTTTCTGGCAATCTGGGAATCACCAGATGGGCGGCCCCCTTAAATCATAAGGCGGCCCCCTTAATTATTAAGGGGACCAGCCTCCAATTAAGGGGACCGGCCACCTGATGGTCGAAGGTGTTGTTTCCCTTTTCTATTTTTAGCCCATTTCATCCTACACTTCCCAAAATTCACAAACCTATTTTATCTTAAACCTTCCATCAATGTTTATCCATCCTTGATCCCACCAATCCTACACTATAAACACTCTCATTCCTCTCAATCTCCACTCATCTCATCATTTCCTCTCCCATTAAACCAAAACCACCAAGAAACTTGTTTGGAGAAGAAAGCCTAACTTCCTTTAAAATTCCGTCAAATCAAATGACGTTGTCAAACATCCAACACCAAATTCCTCCTATGTTTTCAAACATTACTTACCTAACACCTCACTTTCCTTCTCACCAACATTACATATCAAAAACCTTTACTCACCCATATCCTTCTACATTACACTCAAACCTCATAATCTTTTCACAACTCAAGCGATGTTGTTCATAATCAACCAACACCTAAACCTCACTCTCACACAAATGATCCATTTAACAACAAATCATCCATTCGTGCTTCGACTAATGCTCCTTCTTATGATGAGCATGCACAATCCCAAAACAATAATCCCAACCTCATTACCAACACTTTACATGTTGCTCATTCAACAAAAACACCATCCACTCATGAAGGATCTCTTCCACCCATATCATGTTTTCATGATTACCGAAGCTCAAACATGTCTCCACCACCAAGAGTATCACCACCACATCCTACAACTTCACATGCCATTCCTATGTTGCATGTTCAAACCATCACCCAAGAAAACTATCATGCTCCACCACCATCACCTTCCTCCGAACACTTGAAGTTCGTTGAGGCGCTAAAAGAAGCCCATGAGCTTAGTGCTCTTTTAGCCTTACATCTTGCTCAACGCAATTTGGATCCACCTTCATCTAGATCACCCTCATCACCACACAACATAAATCAACTTGAGAAGCATGTCAACAATTGACCTTGTTGCATCTTTCTCCTAAAAACCATTGCATTCAATGAACACTTGGATTGAATATCTTCTCACTAGATCACATCCAATAACCTCACTTGAACAACATCCAAAACCTCAATCAACCTCTTCCGCTACAAACTCTCCACCACCAAACTATCCAACATTCATGACCCGAACATATACCTCCATTAATCCAACAACCTCCATTAATCCAACAACCTTATCCTAACTCAACCATCCTCATTCCAAACACTCCATCATCAACCATCTAAGCATACCATATGCTTATGATTTTCACTTTCAAATACGAACCAACCAACCTTTTGTTACAAGCAAGTCCGATGGCTCTCTTTGGCAAATTAGGATCTTTTAACATAATCACTTTGAATTAATTGTTATGTATCCTTAATATTTGTTTACTATGCTTGCTATTTGTATATTGCATATTCTTCTATATATGCTTGTGCTTCTAATATTTTTCTTGCGAGCATTCCATATCTCGATCCCTTGGTGCCATCGAACAAGGGGGAGCACACATCAAGGGGGAGCTTTTATCCCGTCTAACTTCATTTACGAAGCTAGTCGGCATAACCTTTTTGATTTTACAAAAAGGGGGAGAAGTGAATGTTAAACTCTAATACTTGTCTAAAAATTAATTTTTAGGTTTAAAGAGTTTAAGGTTTTGTAATCATCAAAAAGGGGGAGATTGTTGACATAAATTAATAATGTCTAAAAACATTGTTAACATATTAACAATGTCTCTATGTTTTGATAATTACAAAGCATAAACTCATTAATCTAAAACTTATGACGTAAACAAGTTTTTAGTGCTTAACATTTGTCTTTACATCCAAATCACTCAAGGTATGAATAAACAAAGTGTTTATTGCATTCTATGATCAAAGGAACAATTTTCTTAAACACTAGACTTTTTATAAAATGTCACAAAATATTTTATATCTTTTTCAAAACATTTTTGGAATTAAAGGAATATGTTTAATTCATTATAAATATATGAATTCAAATCTCCAACCAAAAATGGCAAATCTAATCCAGAAAAACCTTCCCCACAAAAAGACAAATAAACCCAACGTTCAGGAGGGCGGCCCCCTTAATTTTACTAGGCGGCCCCCTTAATCATTAAGGGGACCGGCCTACAATTAAGGGGACCGGCCACGCTCCAGAACAGTATTTTCCCCCCCTTTAAATACTGATTCATCCCTCAGATTTTTCTCACCTTTTGCACTTCTAAACTTTCTGATCTAGATCTATTTCTCTATTCTCTCATCCTTTGATCATAAGTGTATATATATTCTTTGTTTCAAAGTGATCCAATTTCCATCCTCTCAAGTGCAAGAGAAGAATACTTCTATCTTCCAAGACAAGAAGTATTACAACTTGTTGTGACCTCCACATCCAAGTTGTTGGTGCATCATCAAGAATATTTACATATATCTTTGTGTAGTGTGTTGTGAATATTTGATTGTAGATAGTTGTGTTAGGAATATAGATAGTGTGATTGGCTAGTAGATTGTAGTAAAGGTAGATTGGTATGAAGTAGTTGAGAAGATAGGTGTGTAGTAGATTGGTGTGAAGTAGTTGTGAAGAAGGTGTGAAGATTGACAAGGTGTGAAGACGGTGTGAAGTCTTGAAGAAGGTGTGATTATGGTGTGAAGATCACGTGGTGTGATATTTGGTGTGAGATTGGTTCTAGCTACGATTAGAACTCGACATTTAGCTTAGTGTCGTTAACTTGTGTAAGCCAAGGTGTGTAAGGTTTTCTCCGCCATAAGGGAGCTTGTTGATATAGTGAAGAAAACTCTCGAGTAGGTGACTCGAGGAGTGGAGTAGGGCAAGGAAGGTGTCCTTGTAGCCGAACCACTATAAATCCTTTGTCTCGCGGTTAGATCTTTCCATATCTTACTTATTATCTTGCTTATATCGTTATTACTTTTGTAGACGTAGACGTATATATATATATATATATAGTTGCTCATATAGTGCTAGTATTGATTTTACTTAAAGATCAAACGAAAGTTTTATTCACAAAACAAAGTTTTTACAATCAAACTAAAAAGGTTACATACATATAATTGATCATTTCGATCAAGTATAGTTTTCATACAAAATATAACTAAGGATTATAAAATAAACGATTACGTACTTATCTCTCGTATATAGCTACAATTGTTTATATTATGCATGTGTTGATTTCACATACTTAGCATACATTATTATTATTGTTTATACTTAGATATACTTGTTCATATTGTTCAAGATTTGAGTTCACATAAGATTGAATCAAAGTTTTAAAAGCAAACAAGGTTTTAAAACTAAACTAAGTTTTCAAACAAGGTTCATATTGTTCAAGATTTGAGTTCACATATTTTGATACGAAGCATCATTGAGATTTGGATAATATGATTCTTGCTCGTATGAATTTGATGGGTAGTTGGAAAATTTTGAGGAGTTGTTGAATGAGTTTTGATTAGGATCATAAGCAAATGAATTACTCGATCCACAAAACAAACAACTCCCATCTCGAATATCATTACCACATTGTTCACATGTACACCAACGACATGGAAAACCGAAAAGCGGCTCACCACAACCGACACAAGGAACAAAATCTGGAGGTGGGACAAGTGGTGTGCTCTGAGAGCTAGGAATTTCCACCACTTCCGTTATGGTCTCGGGTTTTTGTTTTTGATAAATGTGAAGATTGGGTAAGTCGTTCTTTTCAGCAACTGCTCTAAGCTCTGTACGTTTGCTTGACAAACTTTTAACCGTAAACCGTGAAAGGTTAGGATCAATTGTGAGCTTAGATTCTTGGACAACCATAGGTTGGACGTATTTAGCACTTCCATAGTCAGAGGAAAGTACAAGGTCCTTTGTCACCCCGGTTTCTCGTTCCATTTCCCTCACTGGAGAGGGAATATGAATCGATGGTCTATCATAATCAACATGACATTTCGATATCTTTGAGAAGGCCACAAGTTTCTCAATTTTTCTATTAAGGGCCCTTTGTTTAAAGAAATCGTCATCGAGAGATGCCATTAGAATCAATTATGAGATAAGTGGAAGAAGGTAGAATCAAAGGGTTTTAGGGATGAGAAATGAAGAATCAAATAGGTAGGGGTGTAAAGGTGAATATTTTTGTGTTTTGTTTTATAAAAATATAGATAAAAGATGGTAATATACAATGGATGTATATCCAGATTCACTAATACGCAAAATCGTTTAGAATAAGCGCACAACCTCCCCGGCAGCGGCGCCAAATTTTGATTCGCCTTAAACTAGTTATCTTTTATTTCTCAACCACTTGTGAATGGTCAATAGTAAAGTCAAACTAATCAAGACAAATGCTTCCGTGAAATAGAGTGTTTTCCCGGGTCGTAATGTCCCAACGAGGTTGTGATGGTATTAAAAACGAATCTGTGATTAGTGAATGTGAACAGGAAAGGTATAAAGTGTGTGTGAGTGATTAAACTAGGGTTTATAAAATAAAATGACTTAGTAAAACTATTGGAATGATTACTTAAAAACCTAGATATCTAAAACGTTTAAAACGTACACCAATTTAAAATCAGACGCGATTGCGTGCTGAGAAAAAGGTGAGTTTTAAGAAAAATAAACTACAAGGGTTAAAAATGAAAATTCTATAAACTTAAACTTAAAATAAAATTAAATTAAAAAGAAAACTATTTTTTAGATTATTTTATTATTTATTATTAATTATTTAATTAAAAACTTATTTAACTATTTAATTAAAACTAACTTAAATAAAAACTAAAAATGATTAACACTACAAATAAAACTAAAAATTTATAAAAATAATTTCTAAAACTTAAAATTAACTTGAAGAAAGTATAAAAAATTAAAAATAAATATTTTTGTCTTTTTTTGAGCTTTTTATTAATTAAAAACTATTTATCTTAATTAAACTATTTAAACTATTTTAAATTATAAATAATACTAAACTAACTTAGAAAATTATGGAAAAATTTATAAAACTATTTTATAACTTATAAAAGCTATAAAAAATATAAAAACTAGGTGTTGCTATATAAAAATTAATTATGCTATTTATAACTTATTTATTGATTAATTACTAAATAAACTAATATTAATTATAATAAATACTAAATGACAAAACAAATTCTGAGAAAATTATTAAAAATACTTTAACTTAAAAGGAAATTAATAAAAATATAAAATTACAACTTTCTTAATAAAAATCTAAAAATGAAAATTAAAATTAAATTAAATTAAATAGAAACTATCACTTATTTTTATGTTGTCTTTTCTGGATTTTTATTTTACAAAGCTATATTATATATAAAAACAAGCAACTTTAATAAAAACAATAATTTTATAGCTTATTATTAAGCACTGTGGAAGCTTATTGCTACCACAGTTGACTTTTGTTGACTGAAGTGGTAAATAAGCTCACAAGAGCTTATGTGGGACCCACCTTGGTATATTCTGATCTAAATAAGTTAGTTGGACTTATCAAAGCTTAATTTGGCCAAATAAGCTCAGTAGATAAGCTGATAAGCACAACTAAGCTATTCCAAAAACTGAATTCAACAAAGAATGGGGACAAGGTTTATGGCTTATTCTAGGTGGGGTCCACAGTGATTCAAGTCAAACCAAAGGTCAATCCTAAGAGTCTACTAGGAGGGGGATTCTATGGAACTAATTTTGAGGTCTGGGGCCCACTGAGGTGGTCACAAACCACCACCAAAGGTGGTGGTGTGGACTGAGCTGCTGATGCAGGGGAAGAAGTCTTCCCTGCAGTTATGTTTGGGGGTGAGTGGGGCCCAGGGATAAAATCACAAAAATATGAAAACTATGGGAAATCAAAGATGAGCTAGTAGGCTATTAATACAACAAGTTTCAAGTCCTAGAACCAAATCCTAAATTCTAAACAAATCTTTGAAGTTTTGTAAAAATCTGAGAAGTGCAAGATTGACTTTTTGATGAAACTTGTTATGTTGACTTATGTGACTTTCTACTGCTTCTAATAAGCTTAATATGTAATATTATGCTATAATGAAACTAAAATATGATAATATAACAAGTTATGAGCTAAGATTAGTGATCATGGATTCCAAAAACTTAACAGATAACTAATTAAGGTGGATTAAAAGCAATTTTGACTTTTTACTGAATGGTGGTTAATTTTTATGGTTGAACTAAGTTATTATATACCTAAGTAAACTATGAAAGCAAACACAACCCTTGGAAACAGCCCTGAGCACAGTGAATAGGCCTGAGCCAAACACCCCTCAATAAGGCAGTTTTGGTGATTTCCAAAGGAAATGGTGAAATTAAACCACAACTCAGATTCCTAACACTATATTATGATTAACTAAGATCAAATGAACACAAATCAACCATGGCACAAGTAAAATACACAGGTTTGTCAAACTTGTAATTTACACAGTGAGATGTTTGGTTTTTAGTACAAATGATTTCCAATGAACACAATACTGATTTTAATTAATATTATAACTAATAAACAATATAGAAACCTAAAATTACTAAAGTCTAAGCTAATTACGTACTCAAATAGTAAAAAGTAAAAATGGAAAATAAAGGCTTACAAAGGTAATAGGCTGAGGATCAATGAACCATGAACAAATAACCAATCTTATCACCTCCCAAAAGGTTCTAAACCAGAAACATATCCAAATAACAACCCTGCTTAGTTCCTTCTTGATCTTCCTTGATTTTCTATTTTTCAATTATTTTTCTCTAATTTTTTAAGTATTTTTATTTTGTGAACTAAACAGATAACTGAGGTATATAAAAGCTTAAATAAGCTTTGTCAAAGCTTAATTTAGCTTTATAAACCCAGAATGACAACTAGAAACAACAATAAAGCTTTTGTGATTTTTGAAATAATAGCAAATTTGAATAAACTGAGATAACACTTGAAACTTGAAATTAAAGATTAAGGTACATGAATTTAACTGAGTACAAGCTAATTCGATTTAAATTACAACTTAAATTAAAGATTACACTACCTACGACTATTTTATTCTAATACTACACTAATACTTCTCCCTCCTGGCTTCTTTCCTCTTTTAAAGAGATTTTTGAGGTTCCTTGGGTCTTTCTGACACTATCCCATCAAATCTGAGCCTTTCATATGGTCAAAGTAATCACAACCGTTCAAAACCACTTTTCCCGCCTTTTTTTGTCCCCTTGATATTTTTATGGTAGCGTGTGGGATTTGAGGATAATTAAGGATGTTTGGGGTGTTGTGGAGGTGGAAGGTGATTAGTGGGATAGTGGTTGGCCAGCTAGAAGTAAAACCGTGGGTGTGGAGGAGTGGTTTTGGTTGCAGTGAGTGAGGGAGAGGGAAAGTGAACAGTGGAGTGGTATTAAGGGTGGGTTGACCGGGTTTGACTCAGGGTTGGACTGGGCTAGGAGTTGGGCTAGGAAATGGGTAGTGGATTTGGTTTTATATTTTGGGTTGGATTAGGTTTTAGGTTTAGTAATATAAATAAGGGTCCGTTTGTATTAATAACAATAGGGACCAAAAGTGTAATTTGGTGAATTTTAAAGGTTTGAATTTGTGATTTTTCCAAAGTTGATCAAGGGACCAAACTTACTATATCTCAATAGTACAAGGGTATATTTGATTTTTTTCATTATTTAAAATACCCGGGGACTATAATTGACAAAACTGAAACTCCAGGGACTTAACATGTAATTTATCCAAACTTTTCATCCAGGGACTAATAGTGACAATTATGAATTCCATAGGACCCTTAATGATAATTTTCCCATTTTGAACACCCAGGGACTAAAACTGTCAAGTTTGAAACTTTGAGGGACCTGTTTTGCCAAACTGTGAAACTTCAGGGACCAATCATGTAAATTCACCAAACTTCACACCAAGGACCATTCCTGCAAAAGATTATTAGTACAAGGACCAAAATTGATTTTCTCAAAGTTTTTACATCCCAGGGACCATTTCTGTCAATTTGCAAAGTATAAGGACTAAACTTGTAATTTTGTGAAACTTTGCACCAAAGGACTAAATATGTAACTTTATGATTAAAAAGGACCTTTGGTGACATTTTCATGCTTTTAGAATAACCAGGGACTAGTTTTGCCAATTTATGAAACTTTGAGGGACTGAAACTGCCAATTATGCAAACTTTGTACGTTTTTCATCTGTTTTTGATTGTTTTGCATTTGAAACATATAAAACACACTTTTAAGATATTTTAAGTATTTTGATGCATGTTTGAGTGTTTTTTGATGTTTTGCCAGCTCAGATTGGTATAAAATGATGAGTATTTAGACACTCATCACCTTTACAGATTGATGCTCATTCTCTTCTGTCTGAGGCGCCACTCACATCATTGCATCGTCGTCCCAGATCACCTACTACATCTCCACATGGTTCACCTAGTAGGAGACGACGAGTGATGAGGTACTCTTCCGATGAGGAGGAGGAGGAGTACGAGGGTGAGGATGAGGCTGATGACCCTGAGCAGGAGGATGACCCTCAGGAGGCTGAGCAGGGTGATGATGATGACCCTGAGGAGGAGGATGACCCTCAGGAGGATGACCCTCAGGAGGATGAGATGCCTGATGATGATGATGATGAGTTAGTACCACCAGCTCAGGCTGAGGAGCCTGATTCACCTGATCATCCGTTCTTGTTTGAGTTGCCACCTGGTAGTCCCGTTGAGTCGGATGCATCTTCCGAGGTTTCTGCTGAGCATGCAGAATTAGGTGAGATTGGTAGGTTGTGGGCTCGGATTACTGAGCTTGGTGAGAGGGTTGCACGTGTATCTGATCGACTTGAGAGAGTTATTGGAGAGTTTTTAGCGGATTTGAGAGTTGACTTGACTGTCGTTGTGGGCAGGACAACTGAGCTGAGGAGAGTTTTGATGGATGTCCACGAGCATATCGATAGTTTGCAGTGAGGATTTGTTACTGCTCGTGAGGCCGACCGCAAGCTATGGCAAAGGAATGCCGAGCTAGAGAAGGAGGTGGCTGACCTCAAGAGAGACCGAGACACCCATAGCGTGGAGCTAGGATCGTTATGGAGGGATCTTTATGGCTTGAGGCATGAGTTGAGGAGCCTCCGCCCGCCGCGTGGCTAGTTGCTTGGGTTATGTTGTCTTGTTGCTTTCTTAACCGAGGAGTGTTCGGTTAGAAAAGCTATTTATCATATTTTGATGTATTTTGTTCAGTATTCGTCTCTTTTGGAACGATTAGTACATTTTGTGTTATCCGTTAGTTGGAACGATGTTAGATCGCTATTGTATGGTTGATGGTTATTAGTATATGGTATTATGTGATTTTGGGTGTTATGGAAATTGAGTCCTTATTCGCTTTATTGATGTTACGTGGTGTATTGTTGCTATTCTTTCCATGACTTGGTTTCGTTGAAATGTTTTGTTGAGCATATCGATAAGTTCTATTGGAGACTCATGAACTTGTATGATGTTACAGATCAATGGCACCACGACGTAAACCCCTAGAGTTCCAGGTTGGAGACAAAGTAATGCTGAAAGTCTCGCCTTGGAAGGGTGTAATACGTTTCGGGAAACGTGGTAAACTCAACCCACGCTACATTGGACCATTCCTGATCTTAGAAAGAATTGGGCCCGTGGCTTATAGGTTGGAATTACCACGTGAACTGAGTAAAGTTCACGACGTGTTCCACGTTAGTAATTTGAAGAAATGTCTTTCCGATGAGATGCCCGTCTTTCCAATGAAGGATATTCGTGTCGATGAGAAATTGAACTTCGTGGAAGAGCCAATTGAGATTTTAGATCGTGAAGTTAAACGACTCAAGCGAAGTCGCATTCCGCTCGTCAAGGTTCGTTGGAATTCCCGTCATGGACCAGAATTTACGTGGGAACGTGAGGACGAGTTCCGGAAGAGATATCCGAAGCTTTTCACTTCGTAGATGAATTTTTCTGAGTGAAACCCGGGACGGGTTTCTTCTGAGACTGGGAGGATGTGACAACCGGCAAATTAGGGAGCTATTTTAAAAACCCGCATTACGATTAAAGTTCGTTTAAAATTTTTATTTAGAATTTTCTTTCACAATGAACTTGTAAGACCTATTTTATGAATAATTATATGTTTATGATGTTATGGAATTCGTCAATTATGTTCATAATTCATTCTTGATATAATGCTCGGTGATGTATTCTTAAATTCTCACTTGGTACTACGTTGACTCTGGCACTAGGTTTACCTAACGAAAGATTTTATGATTCGTCTTACGAGTCCGACTATATTTTATTTATTTACGAGATGTTTCGCGAGATATTAAACGTTTGAAATGAGTTCGGGTTCGGGCCACATGTTTTTACATTTACCCACGTTACCCGCTCCACACCGTTAGTAATATTATTATTACTATTATTAATATTACTTTTATTTACCATTATTATTATTAATAGAAAAAGGAAAAAAAATAATAAAAAGTAAACTACAAATTGGGTCCTTGTGGTTTTCGGTTCATAAGGAACATAAACACACCCTCACCACTTCATCACTCATCTCTCTCTTTGACAAACCCTAGCCGCCGAACCACTGTTCCGGCCACCACCATCACACCGCCACCCTCATCACCAAACAAACACCACCATCTTGTTCCTTATTTCATCCTATTTCTTTTGACATATCATACGCGCCCTAAAACATCCATTAACATCACGAAATCTTTAAAGATCCGGTCGAGTTTTTGTTGTTTTTACTAGATCTTTTCGTTTGGAGGTTCTTGGAGGTGAGTGTAATCGATTTTGGTTCTTGGGAGCCACGATTTGGTATTAAATCCGTGGCTACACGGAAGATCTTTATGGGTAACGAATTAAAATGGTTGGAAATTAAGGTTTTTGATGTTAAAATAAAGGTTTGGTATCCGGGTTTGGTGTATTATTGATGGTTTGATTGAACCGTGAGTCTACGACTCACGGCTTGGTGTTATACGAACCATGGTGTTCGTGTGCTTGTTCTTTGGGTCTTGATACTATGACCCTTGTATTCTTACTCTCGTTGGAATTTTGATTTGACTCGAAGGAGTCACGGCTTGATGCCGTATATGGTTGTTTGTTGCCGAGACCCTATGTGGTCGATTTGGTTAATTTGGTGTGCTCGTTGGAGCCTATTTGGTTACTTGTGATACTTGGTTCGAGCCTTTGTGCTCGTGGTTTGGACCGCGACTCAATTGAGTCGAGTAAGGCCCGGGTTTGGCTTGGTAAACAAACCCGGATGTGAACCATAATTGTGTTTATATGTCCTTGTTATAAATTTCGTTAACTTGATATGGTTTCGGCATTTGTTGTGGCACTTTCATATTCGGCCGAACACTTTTTTTGGGTCAAGACCCTTGTGGTCTCGACAATGGGAACAATGGATATTTGGTATTGTGAAGTTGTTGACGAAATGTGTTATTGGGGACCGATTGTGAGACGGTCACTTAGATTGACGGAGATAGGTTAGTCGGGTGCCGTAGTCGGACCCTATTGTTGTAGCACGTGGATTGGGATTGATTGGACGGAGATATATTGTTTTATGACATTTGTTTATTACATTGGACTTGGACAATGAGCCGAGAGTCATCATGACTCGGACATGTGACCATTTCGTATGACTCGATAACTATTACAATTAAAATGTAAATAATAAAACTCGTAATAACAATTATTGATAATATAAACGTTTATATGAATATATAGACGTGAATAACGTATATATAATTATATAGGCGCGTATATTAATAATAATAATCACGAGTCGTATTATAAATAATACAATTAGATATATATTAGGCTACGAAAGTGGCGTAATATTATTGAACGTATTATTATTATAAAAATGTGTTATAAAACGAGAAACTCTCGACAATTATTAAAAGTTTAATAAAAATGTCATTTTGTATATATAACAGGTAAACTTATCGAGTTATGCAGAGTTGTTGCCACTCGAGTCCAGGTAAGTTTTATTTGTGACTTTCGTGTTGTCACGGATATATGACGATTAATATAAACGTTTTATATAACTAAATAACCACTTAACCGTAGGGTTGAACCGGGTTATTTGGCTATATGAAATGAATATATTAATGGGCATCGTATCCCACGACGCCCATAGGTTGTGGTATATGTAAAGTGTAATAAATTGCGAGTGTATATATCGGGAAATCTGGCCAATTTGACGATATATATGAGAAATTTATTAAACTATGATATGTACCATATAGTATTTATGTGCTATGTGATTTAGGATGGGGTGTAATCTTGGAATGGTATGTTACGTAAATAAATATGAGGATTATCAAATTGACGGATTTGGTAAACTTCGGCGATTTATTTAAATGATATATTGGGCTAATATTAGATCCATAGTTTATCTTATTATTCTTTATGTGATCTTTTTTGGTTTGTTTTGAGTCGACCCACCACCCGTATGGATACCAAACGCAAACACACCAAACTAATGCGAAATAGATTTTCGGAAATAAAACGGATTCTCGCCCGGGTTTGGGAATACTTTAAGTTTGAGGAAATGATTTCTGAACGAGTTAACATTGTTAGGTCGTGCCGAGTCCGTAGTTGCTGTTTTGTGAGTTACTATACATCTTATTTCTACCGACTTCTTCTTGCTATTTTCTGGACTTGAGGTGAGTCATAGCCTCACTTTTACTCTTGAACTATGTTTTCAATACTTGGGGTGAGAAACGTGCAAATTATTTTATGTGGACTATTATCGCTTTTATATTCTTTCTAAACTTGCTATGCGTATGGACTAGGATCTATTGTCAGATTTAGTCACACATGTTGTGTGTACTATTCAAGGTTGGCTTATTTGGTTATTGGTGGATTGTCAGCTTTAGTCACATATATGTTGTGTGTACTATTCAAGGTTGGCTTATTTGGTTATTTGGAATTGTCAGCTTTAGTCACATATATGTTGTGTGTACTATTCAAGGTTGGCTTATTTAGATACTGTAGTGTGCACCTATAGGTTATTGATACTTCGGAGGTTATCCGAGTATTTATTGGTATTGTGGGGGTTACCCGAATATCTATGTTAGAACGGAGGGTATCCGTGTGTTAGGTTGGAGCGGAGGGTATCCGCAGGCTTTTAGCGAATCCTTAGTCTAGCTAGCAAGCGTTTTGCGTATATGTCCACTATATTGTTAGATGAATTTAAACCTATGATCTCACCAGCGAAAGCTGACTTTTAGCACGTTTTCTCAGGTAATTAAGTGATGAGATGCATGCTTGGAATGGAAGGCTCGGCCAAGGCTCATGGTTTATGGATCTATTTTTCTAAACTCTGATAACTAAATTTGGACCTACTGTTATTTTATTTTGGGCCTGACTCTGAATGATGTTGGGATAAATGTAAACCTTAAAACCCCGTTTTGGTTGTGTTTTTATTATGTTTACTTTATCTCGTTCTATATTGTCTTGTGTTGGATACCAATCCCCGTAGCACCCCGAAAGCTTGTTGAGTCTTCCGCTGTATCAAATTTTGGGGGTGTTACATGTAACACCCCCAAAATTTGATACAGCGGAAGACTCAACAAGCTTTCGGGGTGCTACGGGGATTGGTATCCAACACAAGACAATATAGAACGAGATAAAGTAAACATAATAAAAACACAACCAAAACGGGGTTTTAGAGTTTACATTTATCCCAACATCATTCAGAGTTAGGCCCAAAATAAAATGACAGTAGGTCCAAATTTAATTATCAGAGTTTAGAAAATATAGATCCATAACCGTGTGCCACAGCCGAGCCTTCCAATCCAAGCATGCACCTCAACACTTAATTACCTGAGAAAACGTGCTAAAAGTCAGCTTTCGCTGGTGAGATCATAGGTTTAAATTCAACTAATAATATAGTGGACATGTACTCAAAACGCTTGCTAGCTAGACTAAGGATTCGCTAAAAGCCTGCGGATACCTTCCGCTCTCAATCATAACACACGGATACCCTTCCGTAATAACCAAACACACGGATACCCTTCCGTAACAACTTAGATATTCGGGTAACCCCCGCAATACCAATAAATACTCGGATAACCTCCGAAGTAATAATAACCTATAGGTGCACACTACAGTATCTAAATAAGTCAACCTTGAATAGTACACACAACATATATGTGACTAAAGCTGACAATCCCAAATAACCAAATAAGTCAACCTTGAATAGTACACACAAAAGGTGTGACTAAAGCTAACAATAGATCCTAGTCCATACGCATAGCAAGTTTAGAAAGCATATAAAAGCGATAATAGTCCACGTAAAATGATTTGCACGTTTCTCACCCCAATCGTTGAAAACATAGTTCAAGAGTAAAAAGTGGGGCTATGACTCACCTCAAGTCCAGAAATATAGCAAGACGAGGTAGGTAGCAATAAGATGTATGATAACTCACGAAACAGCAACTACGGACTTGGCACGACCTAACAATATTAACTCTTTCAGAAATCATTTCCTCAAATATATAATATTCCCAAACCCGGACGAGAATCCGTTTTATTACCGAAAATCCATTTCGTATTAGTTTGGTGTATTTGCGTTTGGTATCCATACGGGTGGTGGGTCGACTCAAAACAAACCAACAAGATCACACGTAGAACATATAATAAACTATAGATCTAATATTAGCCCAATATATCATTTAAATAAATCGCCAAAGTTTAACAAATTCGTCGATTTGATAATCCTCATATTTATTTACGTAATATACCGTTCCAAGATTACACCCAACCTAAAGCACATATAAAACACATAGCACGTAATTACTATATAGTATATATCACAGTTTAATAAATTCCTCGTATATATCGTCAAATTGGCCAGATTTCCCGATATATACACTCGCAATCTATTACCCTTTACATATACTACAACCTATGGGCGTCGTAGGATACGATGCCCACTAATATATTCGTTTCATATAACCAAACAACCCGGCTCAACCTTACGGTTGAGTGGTTATTTACTTATAGAAAACGTCCATATTAGTTGTCATATATCCGAGACAACACGAATGTCGCAAATAATAACTTACCTGGACCCGAGTGACAACAATTTCGCCTAACTCAATAAGTTTATTCGTTATATATCCAAAATGACTTTTTATTAAACGTTTCATAATTGTCGGGAGTTTCCCGTTTATAACACAATTTTTATAATAATAATACGTTTAATAATATTACGCCACTTTCGTAGCCTAATATATATCTAATCGTATTATTTATAATACGACTCGTGATTATTATTATTATTAATATACGCGTTTATATAGTTATATATACGTTATTAACGTATATACTTTCGTATAAACGTTCATATTATTAATAATTATTATTACGAGTTTTATCATTCTCGTTTTACTTTTAATATTTATTGAGTTACACGAAATGGTCATATGTCCGAGTCATGACTCTCGGCTCATTGTCCAAGTCCAATAATAAACCAAAGTCATAAATAATACACTCCGTCCAATCACAATCTCAACCACGGGCTACAACAATAAGGTCCGACTACGGTACCCAACTAACCTATCTCCGTCATCTAACGACCGTCTCATAACCGGTCCTCATATCACATACCAATCGTCAACAACTCCTCAATATTAAACCATAACCAATATCCAATATCCAATATCCAATTCGACCCAAAGGTATACGGCCGAGAAATAAATACCACGACAATATAACAATAACAATAATAACCAACAATAATATACACTTAGTTCACATTTACCACGAAATAACATTTAACCAAATTAGTGTTCGGGTCGGTTTACCAAGCCGGACCCGAGGCAACACTTCACCACAACTAGTATGGTTCCCACCCGAGACCTCCATGGTCTCGGCTAGCTCTAAATGAGCCAAACAAGCTACACGACCTACTAGGGTCGTCGGCCAAAATATCCATTCGACACCCCTGGTTAACCATAACCATCAATATCCGGTCAAACAACCAAAATGAGATTCCAAGCACCTCATTCGAACACCAAGAAATATCAAAGGCCAAAGATTCGGCCAAACAAGCACCATCCGAGGGTAACACCCTCGGGTACACCTCGACCCGACGAAAAATAAGCCAACCCGGATACCAAACTTATTAAGAAAAACGTTTTTCATCCATAACCCATCATCATATCACGTATTTAATTAAAACCCATTCGGATCTCATCTTGTCGTGACTCTAGGTCACGGTTTTATTAACCATACGAGTGAATACTCGCTCACCTTCGAACTAGAACTCCAAAACTTTGATAATCTTTCCAAAAATAAACGATTGGTGATAAATTTGGTGGTGATTCGTGTGATAAAGTGGTGATAGGAGGCGCGTGGTGCACTAGATCTAGTAGATTAGATGTTGTAGATCATGAATATGGTGGTGGTTTAAGGTGGTGGTCGGCGGTGCGCTGTGGTGGCCGGAATAATTAAGGTGGCGGCTAGGGTTAGAACCGGTGAGGGAGAAGGAGAAATAGAGAGAGATGAAAAATAGTGAATGTGGTGTTGTGTGTGTGTTAACTGTGAACCGAAGGACCCTTTTAACTTTTCATTTTTTTTTTAATAATACTAATAATAATAAGTGTAATAATAATGATAATAGTAATGATAGTAATAATAAAGATATTACTACGGCTGAGCGGGTGATATGGGTAAATTTAAAACACGTGGCCCGAACCCGAACTCATTTTAAAATTTCCATATTACACGAGAACCTCTCGTAATTAATTAAAATATATAACGGACTCGTAAGACGAATCATAAAATTATGTTAGGTAATCCTAGTGCCAATGTCAACGTAGTACCAAGTGAGAATTCAAATATACATCACCGATCACATAATCAAAAACGAATTATGAACATAATTCACGAATACCATAACGTCATTAAATAAAATTTCCATAAAATAGGTCTTACAAGTTCGTTGTGAAATGAAAATTTCAAATAAAAATTATAAACGAACTTATATCGAAATGCGGATTTTTAAAATGGCTCCCTAAACTGCCGGTTGTCACATCCTCCCCGTCTCAGAAGGAAACCCGTCCCGGGTTTCACTCGGAAAAATGTCCATCTACGAAGTGAAAAGCTTCGGATATCTCTTCCTGAACTCGTCCTCACGTTCCCACGTAAATTCTGGTCCATGTCGGGAGTTCCAACGAACCTTGACGAGCGGAATGCGACTCCTCTTGAGTCGTTTAACTTCACGATCTAAAATCTCGATCGGCTCCTCCACGAAATTCAATTTCTCATCAATACTAATGTCCCTCATTGGAATGACGGGCATTTCATCAGAAAGACATTTCTTCAAATTACTCACGTGAAACACGTCATGAACTTTGCTCAGTTCAGACGGTAATTCCAACCTATAAGCCACGGGCCCAATTCTTTCTAAGATCAAGAATGGTCCAATGTAGCGTGGGTTGAGTTTACCACGTTTCCCGAAACGTATTACACCTTTCCAAGGCGAGACTTTCAGCATCACTTTGTCTCCAACCTGGAACTCTAAAGGTTTACGTCTCTGATTGGCGTAGCTCTTCTGCCTATCTCTGGCGGCTTGCAACCGATCACGAATCTGAGTTACTTTCTCGGTAGTTTCCAAAATAAGCTCAGGGCCTGTAAGTTGACTATCTCCAACTTCTGCCCAACCAATAGGCGAACGACACTTTCTGCCATACAAAGCTTCGAATGGTGCAGCCTTAAGACTTGTGTGGTAGCTGTTATTATAGGAGAATTCCGCAAGGGGCAAATACTTCTCCCAGCCTTTACCAAAGTCTATGATACATGCACGAAGCATATCCTCTAGCGTCTGAATGGTCCTCTCACTTTGACCATCGGTTTGGGGATGATATGCAGTACTCATATCAAGCCTCGTCCCCAAAGCCGTTTGAAGTGATCGCCACAAAGCTGACGTAAAACGACTATCACGATCCGAAATAATAGATATCGGGACTCCATGACGCGAAATAATTTCCTTTACATATAACCTTGCAAGCTTATCCACACTATCATCTTCACTAATAGCTAAGAAATGAGCAGACTTTGTCAGACGGTCCACAATTACCCAGATAGCGTCACAACCGCTAGCTGTCCTTGGTAATTTGGTAATGAAGTCCATAGTAATCCGCTCCCATTTCCAGACTGGAAGTTCTGGTTGCGTTAGCAGTCCTGACGTTCTCTGGTGTTCAGCCTTAACCTTGGCGCATGTCAAGCACTTACTAACATACGATGCTATATTTGCCTTCATCTTTGGCCACCAATAGAACTTCTTAAGATCTTGGTACATTTTATCGGAACCAGGGTGAATGGAGTACTTTGACTTATGCGACTCATGCATAATCAATTCTCGAATTTCTCCATATAACGGTACCCAAATCCGATCTCCAAAACATAATAATCCATCCGAACGCTTAACAAATCCTTTCTCATTATCAGCCATCCCAAATATGTTCTCGACAGATCTATTTTCTGCTTTCAATGCTTCCGTTTGAGCTTCGAGTATTTGAGATGGTAATGGCGATACTATAGTCATTCCCAATGACTTAACTCGTAATGGTGGTACTCTTTCCTTTCGACTAAGAGCATCAGCAACAACGTTTGCTTTACCAGGGTGGTAGCGAATTTCACAATCGTAATCGCTTAGCAACTCGATCCAACGTCGTTGTCTCATGTTGAGCTCTTTTTGATTCAAGATGTGTTGTAGACTTTTATGGTCAGTAAATACAACACACTTGGTTCCGTACAAGTAATGTCTCCATATTCTTAAAGCAAAAACCACAGCACCGAGCTCCAAATCATGGGTAGTGTAGTTTTTCTCATGCTTTTTGAGCTGTCGGGAAGCATAAGCTATCACCTTCTCTCGTTGCATTAACACGGCTCCTAAACCTTTATGTGAGGCGTCACAATAGACGACGAAATCCTCGTAACCTTCTGGTTACGCTAAGATAGGAGCACTACACAACATTTTCTTAAGCAATTGAAACGCTTCCTCTTCTTTATCTCCCCATTCATACGTAACACTCTTTTGAGTCAATTTGGTCAATGGTTTAGCTATCTTCGAAAATCCCTCGATGAATCTTCGGTAATAGCCAGCTAAACCCAAAAATTGACAAACTTCGGTTGGGGTTGTAGGTGCAGCCCAATCTTTTATTGCTTCAATTTTTGCAGGTTCCACGTGGACTCCTTGTCTATCAATCACGTGACCCAAAAATTGTACAGTCGGAATCCAAAATTCACATTTCGAAAACTTGGCATAAAGTTTCTCCTTCCTGAGCAATTCCAAAATGAGTCTTAAATGCTCCTCATGCTCTTTCTCACTCTTTGAATAAATCAGAATGTCATCGATGAATACAATCACGAACTTATCCAAGTATGGCTTACACACACGATTCATGAGATCCATGAATATTGCTGGTGCGTTAGTCAACCCAAACGGCATCACCTGAAACTCGTAATGCCCGTAACGGGTTCTGAAAGCCGTTTTCGGAATATCCTCCTCACGAACTCGAAGTTGATGATATCCCGATCTCAAATCGATCTTCGAATACACACTTGATCCTTGAAGTTGATCGAACAAATCATCGATCCTAGGTAACGGGTATCGATTCTTCACCGTTAACTTATTCAACTCTCTATAGTCAATACACATACGAAACGATCCATCCTTCTTCTTCACAAACAAGACTGGGGCTCCCCAAGGTGAAGAACTTGGTCTTATGAATCCCTTTTCGGCTAACTCCGCCAATTGTTTCGACAACTCTTCCAGTTCAGTAGGTGCAAGTCGATAAGGTGCTCGTGCTACAGGTGCAGCACCGGGTATCAACTCAATCTGAAACTCCACTTGTCTAGTCGGTGGGATTCCCGGCAAATCATCGGGAAACACATCAGGAAAATCACGAACTATAGGCACATCTCCAATGCACCTTTCCTTATTCTTCGACTCTCCCTTCTCCATTAGCTTCGGTAGCTTTGTGCAAGAAATCACTGCCAATCGGGATGGGCTCCTAGAATCCTTTCGGTCTCCTAATATATTTAGGACCTCCTTTCCGTATGGTACACGCACGATCTTCTCGTCGCAAAGTATGTGAGCACGATACTTCGACAACCAATCCATACCAATGATTACATCAAAACTTCCTAACGTGACGGGTAGAAGATCTATGTTGAAAGTGTGGTTCAAGAAATTTAACGTACAACCGCGAATGATGGTATTAATCCTTTCTAGGTTTCCATTAGCTAACTCAATATCATATCCAATTCCTAAGGCCATCGGGGGTTTCTCTAGTAAGGGTGCAAATGTAGTGGACACAAAACTCCTATCGGCACCAGTATCAAACAGTATGGAAGCATAACGATTATTGAGGAGGAACGTACCAGTAACGATGTTCGGATCTTCTCCTCTCTCGTTCCCGAGTGCATACACTCTTCCTTGAGCAGCTCCAGCTTCCACACGTTGGTCCCCATTATCTTGTCGTCCACGATTTCCTCCAGCTCCACGGTTTCCATAATTGTACCCATTACCACCCGAGCCTTGATTTCCACGGTTCCGCGATTCTCTACACTCATTCCTATAGTGTCCCTTCTTTCCACACCCATAACAGGTAACATCTGCCTTGTTTCTCATCTCAGGAGCAGCTTGAACCATTGCAAGAGGTCGAGCTCTACAGTCCCTAGCTGTATGTCCTTTCTTTGAGCAATTCTGGCATTTCACACTACACCATCCAGTGTGATGCTGATGGCAACGATCACACTTGGGTGCGTCACCGTTCTGATTCTTCCTATCTCCATTCCCAATAGCATAAGCCTTAGCTTGTCTCTTGCTTCGGTGATCATTACTCTTAGAGTGACGGTCTCTCTTTCTCTTTCCATTCTTCTCCTTATCAGCTTCTTCTAATTCCAACGAATCCATAAGTTGTTGAGCAATTGTGATTGCCTCATGGATGTTTGCAGGCCTAGCAGAAATTACATCATTCCTCGTAGCTACAGGCAATCCATCAGTACACCTCTCAATCTTTTGAGTCTCGGTTTTCACCATGTCAGGGCACAACAAGGCCAACTCCTGGTAACGACGATTGTAAGTCGCCATATCATTACCTTTCACCTTGTGGTTCCAAAACTCAATCTCTAGCTTCTTGACCTCATTCCTTGGGCAATAAGTCTGAATCAACAAGGACTTAAATTGCTCCCAAGTCATAGCATATGCTACATCACTCCCAACTGCATTTCGGTAGTTGTTCCACCAAGTCAAAGCTTCATCCTTGAAAGTAAAAGAAGCAAACTTTACTTTCGCATTCTCCGCACAACCACTGACATTAAACACTGACTCAGTCTTCTCAATCCATCTAACTAAGTAAACCACTCCTTCATTTCCACCAAACTCAATGGGTCCACAAATCTTGAATTCCTTGTATTGACATCCATTAGCACGAACAGGTGGAAAAGTTCCAGCAGAATTGTTGGAATGATTTGACTCAGCGAGTAGTTCAGCAACTCTTTGCTCCACGAGTTGGTTGATCATTGCTTGATCCACAGTAGGTGCATTAAGTGGAACATGACCATTGTCTCCCTGAACATCAACATTTTGATTCTTGTTGTTACGGTTAGTGGTGTCCAGGTTGTCTGGAGTAGGGGTTTCAACATTTCGAGTAGGTCGACGACCTCGACGAGCAGGAGTAGGAGTAGTCACAGCAGGACCAGTCCTGGTAGACCTAACAGGGTTTCGACGGGGTGCCATTGATCTGTAACATCACACAAGTTCATAAATCTCCATTAGAACTTATCGACATGCTCAACAAAACATCTCAACGAAATCAAGTCATAGCAAGAATGGCAACGACATGCTATGTAATAATAAGCGAATAAGGACTCAATTTCCATAACACCCAAAATCACATAATACCATATACTAACAACCATCATCCATACAATAGCGATCTAACATCGTTCCAACCAACGGATAACACAAAACATACTAATCGTTCCAAAAGAGACGAATACCAAACAAAATACATCCAAAATATGATAACTAGCTTTTCTAACCGAACACTCCTCGGCTAAGAAAGCAACAAGATAATATAACTCAAGCAACTAGCCACGGGGCTGACGGAGAATCCTCAACTCCTGCCTCAAGCCATCAAGATCCCTCCATAACGATCCTAACTCCACGCTATGGGTGTCTCGGTCTCTCTTGAGGTCAGCCACCTCCTTCTCTAGCTCGGCATTCCTTTGCCAAAGCTTGCGGTCGGCCTCACGAGCAGTAACGAATCCTCGCTGCAAACTATCGATATGCTCATGAACATCCATCATAACTCTCCTCAGCTCAGTAGCCCTGCCCACAGCGACAGTCAAATCAACTCTCAAATCTGCTAAAAACTCTCCAATAACTCTCTCAAGTCGATCAGATACGTGTGCAACTCTGTCACTAAGCTCAGTAATCCGAGCCCACAACCTGCCAACCTCACCCAACTCTGCATGCTTAGCAGATACCTCAGACGATGCATCCGACTCAACGGGACTACCAGGTGGCAACTCAAACAAGAACGGATGATCAGGTGAATCGGGCTCAATCGGGTGTACAGGTGAATCAGGCTCCTCAGCCTGAGCTGGTGGTGCTAACTCATCATCATCATCATCATCATCTGGCATCTCATCCTCCTCCTCAGGGTCATCATCATCACCATGCTCAGCCTCCTGAGGGTCATCCTCCCGCTCAGGGTCATCAGCCTCATCCTCACCCTCGTACTCCTCCTCCTCATCGGAAGAGTACCTCATCACTCGTCGTCTCCTACTAGGTGAACCATGTGGAGATGTAGTAGGTGATCTAGGACGACGACGCAATGATGTGGGTGGCGCCTCAGACAGAAGAGAATGAGCATCAATCTGTAAAGGTGATGGAGTAGGGCGTACCGACATGCGTGCTGTAGCTCGGTGGGCAAAGCGTGGTGCCACACGAGCCAAAGCCTGATGAAGAGTAAGCTGCCTCGATGTACCAGGGAGCCCTAAAGAAGATGAGGGTCCCTGCGTAGATGCAGCAGGTAGTGCTGAAGTAGAAGCTGCCTGTGATACAGTAGCTGAAGACATGGCCATCTGGTAAAGGTCATCAGATGCCATCGTGATCTGTGCAGGTAAAACTGGTGCAGTAAGAATGTCCTCGACGACATCGGGCATATGGGAGGCCATAGTATGTGACAACGGCGTAGGGTAGGTGTAAGTGTTTCAAAACAACTTAAATCACAACTCATAAAATCGTACCAATTATTCACATCAAATAATACCATATAATCTTAATAAAAGAATTTCAAACACCGCATTCCTAAAAATGTTTATAAAACATATAGACCATATAAATCCTCGAGAACGCCATCTTAATACTAAAATCCATAAACCTCAAATCATCTCAAATATCTCATAATACCTCAAATAATAGAAGATGCTTCGGCTTGGCGGGCTGGCGAGCGGTAGTCAAGGATCATTTTCTATAAAAATACGGTTATAGTTTAGGCGTTTATTTACCTAGTTCTCTATAACCTTGGCTCTGATACCAATCTGTAACACCCCCAAAATTTGATACAGCGGAAGACTCAACAAGCTTTCGGGGTGCTACGGGGATTGGTATCCAACACAAGACAATATAGAACGAGATAAAGTAAACATAATAAAAACACAACCAAAACGGGGTTTTAGAGTTTACATTTATCCCAACATCATTCAGAGTTAGGCCCAAAATAAAATGACAGTAGGTCCAAATTTAATTATCAGAGTTTAGAAAATATAGATCCATAACCGTGTGCCACAACCGAGCCTTCCAATCCAAGCATGCACCTCAACACTTAATTACCTGAGAAAACGTGCTAAAAGTCAGCTTTCGCTGGTGAGATCATAGGTTTAAATTCAACTAATAATATAGTGGACATGTACGCAAAACGCTTGCTAGCTAGACTAAGGATTCGCTAAAAGCCTGCGGATACCTTCCGCTCTCAATCATAACACACGGATACCCTTCCGTAATAACCAAACACACGGATACCCTTCCGTAACAACTTAGATATTCGGGTAACCCCCGCAATACCAATAAATACTCGGATAACCTCCGAAGTAATAATAACCTATAGGTGCACACTACAGTATCTAAATAAGTCAACCTTGAATAGTACACACAACATATATGTGACTAAAGCTGACAATCCCAAATAACCAAATAAGTCAACCTTGAATAGTACACACAAAAGGTGTGACTAAAGCTGACAATAGATCCTAGTCCATACGCATAGCAAGTTTAGAAAGCATATAAAAGCGATGATAGTCCACGTAAAATGATTTGCACGTTTCTCACCCCAATCATTGAAAACATAGTTCAAGAGTAAAAAGTGGGGCTATGACTCACCTCAAGTCCAGAAATATAGCAAGACGAGGTAGGTAGCAATAAGATGTATGATAACTCACGAAACAGCAACTACGGACTTGGCACGACCTAACAATATTAACTCTTTCAGAAATCATTTCCTCAAATATATAATATTCCCAAACCCGGACGAGAATCCGTTTTATTACCGAAAATCCATTTCGTATTAGTTTGGTGTATTTGCGTTTGGTATCCATACGGGTGGTGGGTCGACTCAAAACAAACCAACAAGATCACACGTAGAACATATAATAAACTATAGATCTAATATTAGCCCAATATATCATTTAAATAAATCGCCAAAGTTTAACAAATCCGTCGATTTGATAATCCTCATATTTATTTACGTAATATACCGTTCCAAGATTACACCCAACCTAAAGCACATATAAAACACATAGCACGTAATTACTATATAGTATATATCACAGTTTAATAAATTCCTCGTATATATCGTCAAATTGGCCAGATTTCCCGATATATACACTCGCAATCTATTACCCTTTACATATACTACAACCTATGGGCGTCGTAGGATACGATGCCCACTAATATATTCGTTTCATATAACCAAACAACCCGGCTCAACCTTACGGTTGAGTGGTTATTTACTTATAGAAAACGTCCATATTAGTTGTCATATATCCGAGACAACACGAATGTCGCAAATAATAACTTACCTGGACCCGAGTGACAACAATTTCGCCTAACTCAATAAGTTTATTCGTTATATATCCAAAATGACTTTTTATTAAACGTTTCATAATTGTCGGGAGTTTCCCGTTTATAACACAATTTTTATAATAATAATACGTTTAATAATATTACGCCACTTTCGTAGCCTAATATATATCTAATCGTATTATTTATAATACGACTCGTGATTATTATTATTATTAATATACGCGTTTATATAGTTATATATACGTT
This sequence comes from Artemisia argyi, assembly GCA_030686995.1. Classification (NCBI taxonomy): domain Eukaryota; kingdom Viridiplantae; phylum Streptophyta; class Magnoliopsida; order Asterales; family Asteraceae; genus Artemisia; species Artemisia argyi. The sequence goes on from CM060706.1 coordinate 13,761,015, forward strand.
ATTCACGTATATACTTTCGTATAAACGTTCATATTATTAATAATTATTATTACGAGTTTTATCATTCTCGTTTTACTTTTAATATTTATTGAGTTACACGAAATGGTCATATGTCCGAGTCATGACTCTCGGCTCATTGTCCAAGTCCAATAATAAACCAAAGTCATAAATAATACACTCCGTCCAATCACAATCTCAACCACGGGCTACAACAATAAGGTCCGACTACGGTACCCAACTAACCTATCTCCGTCATCTAACGACCGTCTCATAACCGGTCCTCATATCACATACCAATCGTCAACAACTCCTCAATATTAAACCATAACCAATATCCAATATCCAATATCCAATTCGACCCAAAGGTATACGGCCGAGAAATAAATACCACGACAATATAACAATAACAATAATAACCAACAATAATATACACTTAGTTCACATTTACCACGAAATAACATTTAACCAAATTAGTGTTCGGGTCGGTTTACCAAGCCGGACCCGAGGCAACACTTCACCACAACTAGTATGGTTCCCACCCGAGACCTCCATGGTCTCGGCTAGCTCTAAATGAGCCAAACAAGCTACACGACCTACTAGGGTCGTCGGCCAGAATATCCATTCGACACCCCTGGTTAACCATAACCATCAATATCCGGTCAAACAACCAAAATGAGATTCCAAGCACCTCATTCGAACACCAAGAAATATCAAAGGCCAAAGATTCGGCCAAACAAGCACCATCCGAGGGTAACACCCTCGGGTACACCTCGACCCGACGAAAAATAAGCCAACCCGGATACCAAACTTATTAAGAAAAACGTTTTTCATCCATAACCCATCATCATATCACGTATTTAATTAAAACCCATTCGGATCTCATCTTGTCGTGACTCTAGGTCACGGTTTTATTAACCATACGAGTGAATACTCGCTCACCTTCGAACTAGAACTCCAAAACTTTGATAATCTTTCCAAAAATAAACGATTGGTGATAAATTTGGTGGTGATTCGTGTGATAAAGTGGTGATAGGAGGCGCGTGGTGCACTAGATCTAGTAGATTAGATGTTGTAGATCATGAATATGGTGGTGGTTTAAGGTGGTGGTCGGCGGTGCGCTGTGGTGGCCGGAATAATTAAGGTGGCGGCTAGGGTTAGAACCGGTGAGGGAGAAGGAGAAATAGAGAGAGATGAAAAATAGTGAATGTGGTGTTGTGTGTGTGTTAACTGTGAACCGAAGGACCCTTTTAACTTTTCATTTTTTTTTTAATAATACTAATAATAATAAGTGTAATAATAATGATAATAGTAATGATAGTAATAATAAAGATATTATTACGGCTGAGCGGGTGATATGGGTAAATGTAAAACACGTGGCCCGAACCCGAACTCATTTTAAAATTTCCATATTACACGAGAACCTCTCGTAATTAATTAAAATATATAACGGACTCGTAAGACGAATCATAAAATTATGTTAGGTAATCCTAGTGCCAAAGTCAACGTAGTACCAAGTGAGAATTCAAATATACATCACCGATCACATAATCAAAAACGAATTATGAACATAATTCACGAATACCATAACGTCATTAAATAAAATTTCCATAAAATAGGTCTTACAAGTTCGTTGTGAAATGAAAATTTCAAATAAAAATTATAAACGAACTTATATCGAAATGCGGATTTTTAAAATGGCTCCCTAAACTGCCGGTTGTCACATCCTCCCCGTCTCAGAAGGAAACCCGTCCCGGGTTTCACTCGGAAAAATGTCCATCTACGAAGTGAAAAGCTTCGGATATCTCTTCCTGACCGGTCAATGTAATGTTTTCACAAATTAACACTATTATTCTCTTACTAAGAGCATACGGTACGGTGTGTGGTGGGGGTTGCGTTTTCCCACCAGCCAACATGAAAACGCCAACAACCATATCGTGGCCCGCATTTTGGAGTCTCGCGCCATCGTTGCCAGCTCAAATTGTTCTTTTTCTTAGTGGGTTATATGTAGGCCATAGGATGTCCTATGGTACCACACGGCGACACTTTAGAGTATCTAGTACACAATAACTCTCTACTAGACTAATTAACAACAAAATTGTGTGAACTGGACTATTTTTGTTTGGACTTGGTCTTAAACTTCAAGCACATATCAATGTTCTTTTCTTTTACTTGTTCTTTTAACCTTCAAGTTCTCACAATTTTTCTAGTGTTCCGTAGGTTCTTTTCTTTTTGAGAAAAAAGTAATGATACGCAATAGAGTTATTTATTTATTTATTTATTTACTTATTATTTTTTTGACGACTAAGTCACAATTTTGACATGTAACAAAAACATTTTTCATTCCTAATCATTGCATTTAAATTGACATGTATTTTAGACCTACAAATCTTTTCCATTATCAAATGAGGAGATATGATATTAGTGCTTAATTTTAGGGAGTTATAACTGATAACACGATTTCAAATTAACACCGTATCATTTTCTTATTTGAGACCTTAAACATTCAAATATGAATTTATTGTACATTTTTAATTTAAAAGGAAACAAATGTTAATTTCCACTACAAGAATCAGGAGAACAGGCGACGAACAGTTTCCCGTTGACATTATGTCGACGGCATAAGGCAGAAAACAACAAAAAAAGCGATTGACCGAGGCCAACTGCGTTGAATTTTTCATAATCGTATTTTCCCGTCGACATGTCGACGGGAAAATTTTAAAATATTTTTTTAGCCTCAATAATTCACCAAAGTTGGGCGCGAAATTTACCCGCTAATATATTCCTGTCGACATGTCGACGGGAATATATTAATAACGTTTTATCCCACAATTAACGTGTGATTAAGCATAATAATTATTATGTTTTAAGATTCCCGTCGACATGTCGACGGGAGTATATTACTAATTATATACATTTTTAATAAATGGGCAAAATATTGGGCGGGATATTTTCCCGCTTTATTGTTCCCGTCGACATGTCGACGGGAATATATCTTTAAAAATCAAGCTATATATATCCTCACAAATACATTCCCGTCTCATTTTTTTTACCAATATATACATTCTCACAAAATTATTTCCGTCTCATTTTACACATCTCACAAATAATTCAATCGTCAATTCTTACAAGACACACATGACTTGACGTGGTTGCACAGTTGAAGAGGAGTACTCAAAAATCTTGTCACACGAGCTCCTCTTTAATGAAGTTATGTTAACTTTTGGTCATGCAGTTTATGAGGAATATGGTGATTTTAAGGATGCTGAACCGTGGATGAGAGACAAGATTATCGAATGGTGTAGGAAAAAGCCGTACTACAAAGAGTACATGGACGAGCTAGATGTTGCTGAAGCTCAAGCTGCTGCTGAAGCTCAAGTTGTTGCTGTTGGAGGTGACAACGAAGCTGAAAGTACGTTGGAAACAAAACTTGATAATCTGGGAAATAGGATCACAAATCTTGAAGCTACGTTTGCACATATCAAGGAAATGAGAGCAAGGAAGGGAAAAGATGGTGCGAGTTCGAGTAAAGCGGGAAGTAGCCACAAAAAAAAATAAACGGGTTGTTTCGTTTGATCTGTTGTTTTAGTTGTCGAGTTGTTTAGTTTGAGTTGTTTCGTTTGGTTGTCGAGTTGTTTAGTTTGAGTTGTTTCCTTTGGTTGTTGAGTTCTTTAGTTTGGTTGTCGAGTTGTTTAGTTTGAGTCTGTATGAAAATGCATGTGGTTAAGAACTCCTGCTTGTTTTAAATAAATAGTTTGCCTTTGTGTTTGATAATTATTGCTCCTTCAGTTCTAATTATTGCTCCACAACAACAACATTTTATTAAACAACAACAACAACAACAACAACAACAACATTTTATTAAACATCAATAACATCAACAACAATAGCAAACAACAGCAACAACAACGATAACAGTACTACATATGAAATTTATCCATGTCACCTACAAGGTCACGGAGTATTGCATCCGACTGACATGCGTGGTCGTGGTTGGGATACGTTGCCATGTCAAGTTTTGCCTCCAGCACCCTTAATTTTGTCTCTAGCACCTGTTTTTATGCCTCCAACACCTGTTTTTGTGCCTCCAGCAAGTTTATTCTAAGATTTTTTTCATGACAGTTTGAGCACCTTTTTTGAGCAGATCCAGAACCGATTGATGTTGAAGCTCCCAGAGAACCGATCATCATTTTGGCGAGTCGTTCCTCCTTCCATAAAAAAATACATCCATGGTCTTCTGTCCCAGGCTGTTAAAGAGTAAAAACTATCATTTTTAACAACCAACCAAATTATTTAAAGAAAAAATATGTAATTGTTCACCTGCGAGAAAGGACACGCATAGTATAGTTTACCACGGGAGTAAGATTTACACGATTCTCGCAAAATCACGTCTCCTCGTTCACAAGGACAAGGAAAAGCTTCAAATTCTGCCATCTTCTTCACCATGATAACAGTGTATGTTTGTGGTTGTGAGGTTGAGTGGTTGAATCGTGACCGGTGTGGCCCGATCTACAAGTTGAGGTGATAAAAGGTGGTGATAAAAGTTGACGTCATAAGTTGGATGAAGCACTAGGTTTGCTTTTATCACTACCTAAGAAAACAATTAAGGAGTTTATTTTTTTTTATTTTTTTATTTTATTTATTTTTTATTTTATTTTTTTTACGACTAAGTCACAATTTTGACATGTAACAAAAATATTTTTCATTCCTAATCTTTATTTAAATTGACGTGTATTTTAGACCTACAAATCTTTTCCATTATCAAATGATCGAGGAGATATGATATTAGTGCTTAATTTTAGGGAGTTATAACTGATAACACGATTTCAAATTAACAGTGTATCCTTTTCTTATTTGCGACCATAAACATTCAAATATGAATTTACTGTAATTTTGTTTTAAAAGGAAACAAATGTTCATTTCTAGCATTATAAGTAAACAATACTTATTGAATTGTGTGAACAAAACGATTCAAGTTTGAATTGCAGCCAAACCCTAAAATGTTGACGCGGCAGCAACGGCGGTGGTAAGACTGTTTATAGTTCTCAGTGTTTGATCTTTTTCTGTTGCAAAACTTAACCCTAGTACGTAGCTTGATGTTATTTTTTTTTGCTTTTCTTATAGGATGATCAAAATTGAGCAAGTGTTTAACTGTGTTATACCTTATGTGCACGATGTTGATGACCGTAACTCTATTTCTTTAGTTTGCCGTAGATTGTATGAACTCGATGGTATTACTCGTAAGCATGTAACTGTCCATGTACTTTACTGCCAAAACCCGTCTCGTTTAAGTCAAAGATTCCCTTTTATCGATTCGTTAACACTTGAGGGATTTTCACCTCTATATTATTCTAATTCGCAACGTATTCGAATCACCCCATGGATCAAAGAAATAGCTGTTAAGTTTACATGCTTGAAAGAGCTTCATATCCGTGGTCTGCTTGTTTATCAGAGAGATGTCGAGACACTGGCGACTTCACATGGTAAAGATTTAAGGGTCTTGAAGATTAGCAATTGTCATGGGTTATGGAGGGAAGGGTTAGTGCATGTCGCTAAGTATTGTAATCAATTGAGAACATTGTCTTTGGAAGGTCGTTTCGGTCAGGAGGAAAACGGGAATTGGTTACATGAATTGGCTATCCATAACACGGTTTTAGAATCGCTCCATTTTAGGTTCTTGCGTCATTATAGATATGATATTGAAGATCTTACAATTCTTGCAAGAAAATGTAGTAAATCCTTAGTATCTTTGAAGATTAGTCCGTGCCCCTCTCTAAGTCTCCTAGGAGATGCTTTTAGACATGCTGTTAGGTTGGAGGATTTTTCTGGAGCTTGTTATGGTAAAGGTGAGGACTATGTTGATTTTAAACTTCCACCAAATATGTGTTGTTTTGGTATATATGATTTGCCTGTGACTGTATTCACGTCTCTACTACTGCTCGCAAATCAGCTAAAGGAATTAAATCTTCAATGTATGAAATCTGGACTGAATTGCTGGTGTTTCCTGGTTAAGAAGTGTCCTAATTTGGAAGTTCTATATACAGAGGATAGATGTGGAGACACAGGAATGCAAGTTATTGGTCTGTTTTGCAAGAAACTACGCCAATTTACCCATGCTGGAGGTGATGTGACTCACATGGGATTGATTGATCTGGCACATGGATGTAATAATTTGGAGTATTTAAAGGTTAGCCAACTCATAGATAGTTCAAATGAAGCTATGGAGTGTGTAGCAACTCATTTGAAGAATCTGCGTGATTTCCGTATAATTTCGAAATATCGGAAAACGGATATACCGTTAGATGGGATTCGAGCTATGCTAATGGGTTGCAACAAACTCGAAAGGCTAGATATCATCCTTCGTCTTGGAGGATTGACGGATGTGGGTTTGGGGTACATCGGGAAATATGGTCATAACTTGAAATATCTGTCTTTAGAGCGAATAGGAGAATCCGATGCAGGACTTTTGGAATTATCAAAAGGGTGCCCGAAATTAAGAACGCTAAGAATAAAGGATTGTCCCTTTAGCGAGCAAGCAGTTACCTCTTTTGTGTTTAATATGCATTCACTAAGGTATCTTTATGTTGAGACTGGTTATCGTACTGTTTTGGCACTCACTCGTCCAGATTGTCAACTTTGAAACATTGGTATGTATGTTCTTCGTTATTTAGCTTGCAAACTATTCGCTTTTCCTATTAATAATGTTTTTATTACTTTCTTTTATATGAGACTATGTGAGAGTTACTTTTGAGTTTATGTTGTCTTGAAATATCGTGATTGTGAAAATACTGACATTTGCATGCTCTCTATCATCTGTTTAGCGCGAGTTAGATTCTTTTCCGGTTTTCTATTGAACCATAGTTGGATTTCATGAGGTTAATATATTTTTGTTACAAAGTTGGATTTCATTTTGATACCGAGAAAGGAACTTTGGCTGCCAAATGACTGCAATCTGAAAGGTCATGTTGAAGACAATCTGTATTATATTAAGATTCTAAAAGATGCTCCTAATTGCATGTTACACCTTTTAAAACCTAAGCACTTGTACTCTTGTAGATTCACAAGTTTTCTGTGTGCTGTAAATTTAAGTTTGCGGGTTCTGTCTTATTTGAAACAAATTTGGAGTTTCCACCCGATACTTAGAAGCAGGTTAATTTGGTTAATAATATATCTCTAATAGGTTGAAATCATCCAAACTGTATTCAAATGCGTAAAACTCCTAAATCACTTTATTCAAATGTCCGCTTTCCGCTTAACCGAACCTGACCTATTTTGCCACCTCTGCATTTTCTATCAAAAGTTGTATAGTTACTGAAAATATTACTTAATTACATCTTCTTTATTATTTGCAGTTCAAAATGGTTCATGTTTGCATGGTGATATTGCTATGCATGGTTCTCAGGATGTTCTGCATGAACTGAAATCATTTACACCAAATTGAAAGTAGAAGATATCTGAACAGACAGAAATGGAACGAGTTCATAGTGATTGTTTGGGATGATTTGGTCGATCTTCATGTGTTGGTTTTCTTGTGGATCTTATTTATGTCACTTACTTCTATCAGAATATTAATATGATTTATCTACTTTCTCTTAAATCCATAGCTAAAGCTTATGTGAATTGTTATCTAAGTTGAGAACTCGTGACATTAACTTCTTGAATCAGGTAAGCAGATTGCCCCAAAAATTCACATTACCTTACTATTTTAATCTTGTCCCCCAAAAATGTCCACTTTTATTAAGGGGTAGTTTTAATTTACTAATTTTCCTATTTTACCGTTGTCGTTAAATATTACATTGTTTTCAATTGCTATCTTCAATGCATTTAAGGGTAAAATGGTAATTCAGCTAGCTAAAATCTGCATCAATTGTATTTATTATGCTGCTGAATTTGTTTAGGATTTATCTTAATTTGAGGTTTTCCATTTTTGGACGATATATGGGACGGAGTGAGTAATAGTTTGATAAACTTTATAGGGTAGTTTACGAACGCTTGTCATTTTACCTTAATTTTGCCCTAAAAAACTAGGAGCTCAGAATTCGACTCAGTTTTCACTTACACTAACAACACATTATTTTGACTTAGAGTAGCTATAGTCACTTTCCTGCAGAACATCCAAATACACGCGTATATGGGCGTGTTTGCAACACTTTGGACAATATATAATTTTCAGACGGTTGTTTTATATGTTAAAGGCACCTGATGGTGCCAAAAGTTTTAGGGTCGGCCAAGAGGAGACAGGCCATTGGATACAATTCATAAATCCATCTTGATAAAATTAATCAGATTTGCTGAAAAGTACTCTGACCCATCAGCAACAATAATTTGTAAGAACAAACTTGCAAATAAAATTTTTATTTGTAAATTTTATAATTATATTTCTCACAATCATACCGGTTATATTATGTCAACCACTTTAACCGTCATACAACATTGGCCATTAATTCTCACACACAACTACAAGCAGCATGTTATTGATCACTCACAGAGTTCATGATTACAATGAAGTTTACAACTATTTTTTTCAATATTTTTACAAACCTTTAATTTCTTCTAATGTAGTAGAAAATGTCAAGGTCTCTATCGTGTTTGAACTTGAGGAAATACTAAAAAGCTTTTCCTGTCAAAAGTTCATGTACAATGCGTGTTTTTTAATGAACGGCGGCTATGTGGTCTCAGAACGAGATGGGTGAGACATGGCCAAAGCGAAGCACTCATTTTTACGCTTCTTGTATTCATTGTACCTCAGGAAGAAGTAGTCAAGATAGTTGAAATCAATTGGTGACATTTTTGCCTGTCATGTAATGAACCACGCCATCAATACAAGGCTCGCTACTTATTCAACATCATATATTTTTGTGAAGAAATAGCTCTTGTAATCTAAAACTAGGCTCAACTAATGAAAACGATATATGTGATTATGTGAATACACCACATAGAAAACTATCATTGTTAAGTGGCAAAATTAATGGATGTCAAAATGAGTTTGGTCAAAACGAGTACAAAAAATTAGTACCGGGTTTGGTACCCTAAATTTGGACTTTATTAAGCTAGGGAAAGAAAGTATGGAGGGTTTGGGTACCTGGATTAAAGCCCATAAAGCCCAATACAAGTGTGAAGCCAACATGTAGCAGTTAGCTTCAACATAGAGTGCTTCAAGATCGTTATCCGATACCTGCACATTATAACCATTCTGAAGTTGACTAGATAATTGAAGCCTGCTGTAATCATTGTCTTTGAATGATTGAAGGTGAAACAAAATCTTGTAAACAAAGGTAAATTATTATTTGACAGTCGATGTTCAGTTTGCATCTGAAGACCATTGCTGAAATAACATCTTGGAAAATTGCAAGTACCTCATTAGGATTTTCAGGGTTAAGGTAATGCCTGAAGAAATGATATTGTTCATTCTTGGATGGGTACCTGAATAATCACCATAGAAAAGCTATAGTATAAAACTTTGTAATCTTTGGTCTTGATGGACTCGGCAAAACCGGTGGACTGGGCAACGGGTCAAATGTGTAGTTTTTAATATGAGTGAGAAGGACCAGCCTCAAAAACACTTAACATTTCTATATTTATTTATTCATTTGAGAAGGTTTTATGCAATTAAAAACGTCTTGGACGACTTTGAACCCGTTCTACCCATATGCACCGTTAATTAAAATGGACAGAAATGTAAGCAAGTGTACAATGTATAGTCACAATCATAGCCCGCATATTCATTGAAGTGATTTCCAATGTCAAACCCTCTATAACTGTATGATCCGTATTCAAAATCTATGAAGTAGAGTTTTCCTGTTTCAATAGCACATATAAATAAGACTCATTAAAGATTCTAGATAAAACATGAACTGAAAATTGATTAAACCAGTCAATAATTTTCAAGCACATTATGTTCAATATAATCACTAAAAGTGGTTTGGGTTAAAATGGGCAGACCAACAAACACTATGTAGTCAGATTCTTTACAACTCTTTAGTGATATTTTATGATTACACCAACAAAAATTGCATTAAATAGGCTATAGGCTTTGAGCGACTTTCAACCATGTCCTTTTAGAAGGTTTGAGATAAAACACAGTACATAACCAATACATGTAAATGGGTCAAATTGACACCTCTATCTTATATTTTAGTAGTTACATTTGTTGAAAGTAAGTATAGCAATTTATGCTGCTAAATACTAGTATGACTGATATAAAATTTTTGATATGTAGCAAGATATAACTTACTTTCATCGTCTTTCAACATAAGATTCCCGGAAAGCAAGTCATTATGAGCGAACACCACAGGAGCATCAAGATGACCTGTCAATTCCTGCCTCAGAAATCACGAAACATTTCTACACATATAAACTGTGGTACTTTCGAATTTACAATGGTTTAACATATAAACTGCACAAACTGATCATACGCTAAACACAAAGATGTGCAACCTCAAAAAATTAATTTAGTGCATTGTAAAAAACAATGATAGTACATACCGTAAGCTGACTAATTTCGGCCTCGACTTCTTCAAACGAAATCTTCATATATAATTTCTGCTTTTCACCATCATCAAATGTAAGATTGGATGCTGTAACAAAATAAGCTTAATCTTTCAGCACTTATTGATAACTTAATGAACAGAAAAACCACTCACAGGAAGAGGAATGTAGAAAAAAAATACCACTTTCAAAACATTTAAAGATATCTGTCCAAAGCTGTGGTTCCTTAGATCCTGGAACATCTACCCGGTGGAAACTCTTCAGTTGTTTTGCAATTTCAGCGGCCATCTTTGGCCTACTCATGTCTGTAAAATATGATTATAATTATTGCAGAAGAAGATAGTCTGACTGATATTTTGAGATACTTTGGTTACTTACCTGACACATCCAGAGTGCGAGCATGTATAAAAGATTGCACCATCCCATTTACAAATGTTCCTAGCAACTTGGGACCAAATCCTGCAGCCGAGAGATGATAAATGGCCTGTTCATAAAGACAGTGAATTAAAATGTGGATATTTTTTTGGTAACTGATTTCCAATTATAACAAGACAACTGTAAAAAAATTTAAACTTCTGTTCATTATAGCCAAAACATACAAACTCGTGTGTTTCTTAATTTTTTCTCTTCAAAGAATCACGTGTGTTGACATGGAACAATTACAGGAAAAGCTAATGGAATTTGTTAAAAGACATGGGAACAGTAAAAGCTAGATACTAACCTGAAGTTCCCTATCACGATTGATAACATATTTGGTATTTGGACCATATAGTCTAACTGTCACGTGCACCATATTCCCATTATCTCCTTTACAGATACCTTGAGTACTGCAGTAACAACATTCAGTAATTTACTAAACAAATATAAATCATGATACTCTTGATCTCGTAGTATACAACATATCAATGTCATTTTCGGGGTCAAATATGGATGAATGGATAAAGATACCTACAGAGATTTGTAATGCCACCAGACAATCTCTCGGAAGAGAAGTGTGATTCATCCAAATTTGACCAGTGCTTGAACAGGTCCTTGAAAAGGTCTTTGTCAAAGTCAAATCCAATCACCACAATATGATATCAGCATTGCCGGTTATTTCATGAATTTCACCCTATAATTTACACAATGTTATCTCAAGACGTGATACATGTGGACGGTCAACGTTTCGGTTATCTAAGAGTTTACACGATATCAGCATTGCCGGTTATGAACGTTCTTGCTAAATATAACAACACTAAACGTATTCATTCTTTCATTACATAATCAAATAAGAAATAATTTCATGATATTCACTAATTAACACAATATATCATCAAGACGGGGCGCTGGATCGGTCAATGTTACATTTCTACTAAATAACACAATATTATCCTCTAGACGAGGCACGTAATCTTAATTCTTCTCTAATTAACAAAATATTATCCTCGCGAGGCACATTTTAATTCTTCTCTAATTAACACTATTATTCTCTTACTAAGAGCATACGGTACGGTGTGTGGTGGGGGTTGTGTTTTCCCACCAGCCAACATGAAAACGCCAACAACCATACCGTGGCTCGCGTTTGGAGTCTCGTGCCGTCGTTGTCAGCTCAAATTGTTCTTTTTCTTAGTGGGTTATATGTAGGCCATAGGAAGTCCTATGGTACCACACGGCGACACTTTAGAGTATCTAGTACATAATAACTCTCTACTAGACTAATTAACAACAAAATTGTGTGAACTGGACTGTTTTTGTTTGGACTTGGTCTTTAACTTCAAGCATATATCAATGTTCTTCGGGACAATTCTACAAGCGGCCCGGTCGCTCAGAAGGGTGGGTTTTTTTGGACCCTATTTGGTTGGTTTCTTGAAATGGCCCGAGCGACTAGAGAAGTTAACATAAATGCGACATGTGGCACCACAAAAAGTAGTGCCTAATCATTTGTGTAAGACTAAACTAGGGGTTACTTTTGTACTACTTATCACTAGCGACTTTCAAAACTTTGAGCAACCTTTTATTTTGTCATTCCCCCCCCCCCCCCCCCCCCCCAAATAGTCAAACTTCGATAAATATTATTTTATTCTATTTGACCGTTCCCAATGTCGAGAAACCTAGCGAAAAGTTTTGAGCGACTTACAACTTGTCACCTTTTTGTACTTTACCCATCATCACCCGATTTTTGTACCTTTAAAACAACTTTTTATTTAAAAATCTTATTAAAAACCTTTTTTAAACACTTTTTTAATCCTAATTATCCCGCAATTTATAAAATTTTTTGAGCGACATTTTTTATCTTCCCGAAATTTGGAAAATTGCTCTTTTTAAGTGCATTTAATTTTAATTGCATTCAAGTTTAATACCCTTTTCACCCTCACATTTTTTCCCTATTTATTCAACTACCTAACAACAATTAGGGTAAATCAACCTATATCTAATACATAATCTCACACACACTTCTAACTTTTTCCAATGGCTGCTACACCAAATTTGAACGAGATCAAAGAGGCCTGTGGCCCAAATGATCTTGCTGATTGCTACAAGTTTCTATTTAGTCATAACAAGGCAGATGATTTAGGGTTTTTGGCTCGTATGGGGTAGGAGCGCGACCAACTTGTGGCCATCATAGAGAAACGGGAGAAAGACATGAATGAGAGTGATTCCTTTGGTCCTTTTCACGAAGTGGCTACAGATGGTCATGACTGCCTTTTTGACATGCAGATGGCGGATAGGAGGAAGTTGGAGCTGTTGACTGAGCTTCTTGTGGTGTCCCGTGAAGCAGCCTAGGCCAAAGATGGGTATATTGACAAGATGACTTATGAAGAAGGTGAAAATGATGGTTAGGTTGTCTTTGTTGGTTGTATTTTGTCTTTTGATATTATGATGGTTCTTTTGTGTCGTATGTAATGAACTTAAAGTTTATTGTGATCTTTGGTTGTATTTATCATCAACTTATCAATGGAAATGGTTTATGTTACTCTTCATTGTTGTACTTATGATCACCTTGTTTAGTTTTTTTGATGGTATGTATGATTTCAGTTAAAATGTTATGTTTTATTAATTTGTGGATTAGTATCCTTGTCATGGTGTAGATTAACACCTTGTGTAGGAAGTCTTTTGTGTTATTTTTTGTGAATTGGTTTTATATTTGTAGTTCGTGTTTAAGTGTTATGCCATTTGTCAGTTGGTATTACTTGTTAGTTTGTGAAAAATTTACTATATAGAAACAGAGTTATATTGTGGGTTTGTAGGATTTTACTTAACTTGTTTCTACAATTATGTTGCTATTAAGGTCATTTTTGTCACCAATAATCTTAAGGATCATGGGGATAGCGTCTACACTCCTGTGAGTGCTTATAAGTTCACACGGAGGGATAAATGGACATCTTAAATGAGTAAGCTTGATCTGTTTTTGGTCTCTGGTCAAATAAGTATATAAAGTCAATTCTGCTGATGGGGATCTTCTTCCTCCTGCTAGTCCAAGTTTTCATTTTGCTGGTAGTAGTTAATATTTGGCCAAGTTATATCTTGTTGGTAGTTCAAAATATCCTACTGCTAATCATGTTGCTAGTTCAAAAGATCCCACTGCTGATCCTGCTTCTACTTAAAAAAGGATCCCACTGCTGATCCTGCTGCTGGTTCAAAAGATCCCACTGCATGCTGGTTCAAAAGATCCCACTGTTGTTCCTGCTGCTAGTTATAAAGATCCCACTGCTGATCCCGCTGATGGTTCAAAAAATCCTACTGCTAATCATACTGCTATTTGAAAAGATCCTTCTGCTGACACAGAACAAGTGGGCTATGGTAGGGGGATCCTGCTGATGGTTCAAATGATCCCATTGCTGATCCTGCTGATGGTTCAAAATATCATAATGCTGATCATGTTGATCCTGCTCATAGTTAAAAAAGATCCCACTGCTAATCATGAAGCTATTTGGAACTATAAAATTTAACAAAAAATAAGCAGTAACAATAACCTTAAAGGGAACCATAACTGCAAACAACAACAAACCCTTTGGTGATATGTTTTGAAACCTGTTCATCAACCAATGTGATCCTATTTTGATAACCAGCTTTCGACTTTCTTTTCCATGCAGCAGTATTCCACACCCTATCATTCATGTCAGACCAATCTTCTGGCACAATCAAGATTGGGGGGATAGGGCCACGTCCTGTAGGCCTTGTTTATATCCTACCCTCTGTCTCCCCGTTTATCTATAAATGGGTCACCATTATCAGAACCACTACTACGTCCACCTCTACCATCATGTATACCTCTTGGTCTCACTACGTGCCTATTGCCCTAATCAATATACTCACCTAAATCTCCCTGGTCATCTGCTAACCGGTCACCATTCCCAGAAGCACTACTACTTTCCCCCTCTTCAACCTCAAACTAAACTAGCACCTATAAGTCTATCAGCTATAACAAGATTTAAACATACACTTGCTATAACCAAATTCATAAGTCAGACATAAGGAAAACTATAGTGGTCATCACAAGAAAATTTGGCTGATAACGAATACATGTTTGTTTCACCATAAGACAAGTAAGCGGTATAATAAATTACAAATCCATTCATACACAAGTAGTATAACAGTTAGCAAAGGCTAAACAACTATAAATTCTATTGATTTCATACTTAATTACATACATAGAAAAACTTAAACAAAAATGAAACAAAACCAGTGTAACAATTCGCAATTTCAGGTTAACTTTTATTCTGAAAATTTTACTATTCACTTTTTACTATTCACTTTTACTATTCACCTTTCACTATTCACTATTCATCTCAGAAATTTTTATTTCATATTCTCGTAAGTTAAACTATTTTAACGATAATCCGAGAATTTGACGCTCGTCGGATCATTTCTGCAAAAATCACAAAGCCGTGTCCGAGATTTACTTTTAGGTTTAAACGTCCTTCCAGCATCCCGATATATCCATAAAACGTCATAAACAATAGAAATATGATTTTCTATCATTTTATGACAATTCCAAAAGTTTTGGAATTTTACATTTTCCAGTTCAGCGTTTTACGCGAATTACGCGTTTTAGACCCGTGTTTCCAGTTTTTAGCAGGGTTTTAGCACCTGATAGATCCTACCACTCATTTTATATTTTATTATGGACTATATGGACATGTTTAACAATACTTTCAAATTCCATAATTTTACGACACCCGGTTTTACGTTTTGAGGCTTAATCATTTACGATTGGCATTTCCCGGAGTCAAAACTCATCTAGTAACTTGGATAATATCATCCAAGGCACACCTCACCCCCCCCCCCCTTATCCATGTGAACCGCCCTAGGAGGGGGGATTCACACTATGTGGCTCAATTTCATGAATTTACCCTTAAATCAACACTTATTTACAACTTGGTCACCAAGTTTTAGGAATTTCCTAGTTATTTCTTAACCTTCTCATTTTGGACTATAAATACTCCCTTCCTCCCCTTCCCTTTGCCGTGGATATCACACACACAAACCACACCATCCTTTGCTCATTTCCTTCTAGTTTCATGCATGGTTCAAGTGATTCTTCAAGATAGAAACCCTAGCTAGATTATCATTCACCAAAACTCTTCCAATCCCTAATATACTTGGTGATTTCTCTTGAGTTTGAATCCACTCAAGTCACCTAAACCTTCATCATCCATCTTTCAAGAATACCAAGGGTAGAAAGATTACATGAAGAGAAGTGGGTTGAAGCAAGTCTATCAAAGTCCTATCCTTACATGTTAACTTCCTTTCATCTTTGAAAGCCAAAAGTTGTGAGCCAAACCCTACTTGATTCTTGTTAAATAATCATTTTCATGTTATTTACCTATTATTCTTGCTATATTATGTCTTGTATGCAAGTCCATGATGTATAAAAATGAGCAAAACAAGTTGTTGTAATTGATTGTTAATATAAGTTCATAAAACAAGTAAACTAGTGACTTTGTTGGTATAACCTGATCAAAATGGTAAACATATGATATTGGATTATTACATAATACAGTAGAGGACTTAACAAGGAAACCATAGCAATTTGAACCACCTAAAACGAGTATACGAGTCAAAAGTTATGACGATTTGAAATTACCAAAACTTTGCGGCAAACTGCCAAATACCATTCTGATCAAATTTGGGTTTTGAAAGTCACCCTTCTGGTCCGATTCATCAAAACGTTAAAACACGAAAGTTGTCCGGAACGCCGTTTTCGTTCAGGTACAAAGAAGCTCGAGACCTAAAAATGCTTTCCGAGTGATAAAATTCTTCAAATTCTAAACAGCCCATTTTTAGGCGAAAGTCACTAGATTATGGTTATACTTTGAAAGGAACAAGAGGTCTTATGACCTATAATTAAGACCACAACCATGGCTAGAGCCAAGGTTGTGTCTCATGACCTTGAAACAAGGACTAAAGTTCATGGCTAGGCCATGACGAAATGACCATAACAACTTACATAGGCGTAAACATGAAACAATGAATTAGGCGATAACATGAACAAGCAATTTGGATCTACTTCACTTAGAAGGAAACCATGAGATATTACCAAGAGAAAATGGTCATTCAAGACTTATGAAACTACCCCTAATAACAATCTTCATGTACTAATAAACTTTCCTAAGTTTACTCAAATATCGGACATGTAACTTTTCGGATCAAAACTGATATCTATATATTTTATCAACTACTACAATAGTAGGGAGCCTCATGTGAGGAGTTCATTATGTAAGCCGTCGAGATGAGTTGTGGATTTACGAGTTAAAGTGTCCTGGCTCCTCGAACGCTTACTAACATGACTTCTGAAATATGTCAGCCCGAACGGTAGTAAACGATATACAAAACATACATGTTCATGAATCTTTTCTTTCAAGGACATACAATATACATCATACCACATCATGGACTAAATGCAAGATATATATATATAGGCACTCCGTTATATTCTCTACACAAATCCTAAGTCGCAACATTCTATTATAGGTTGCTCGTAGAAACCTGCACGATCCAACCATCACCTTCATTACTTGCTATTCTACTTAAGGTGAGTTCGTAGCCCCACTTTCTATTGTTTAACTATTTTACAAACCCATGGGGGGGAATACATGCTATTATTTTTCTACTCGAACACAATGCTTTCTAATGTATGCTTCACGACGATGTTTTATTATCACTAAGTATCGATTGCCATGTTCGAAGTCCCTATATCATGAACCATTAGTCACTACCTTTAGTGAGCGCGAATATTGTGAATAGATCTATTGGGATTGACGGATCCCATTTGTGTTGAACAACGATGAGTTCACACAAATGCACTATATTTGAGATTTAGCGGTATAACGGCAAAAGTACCTTGATAGGGCTTCTATAATGCCAATTTTGTTGGTTCGATGTTAATGTTTTGGTTGCATGAGCTTAGTGAATTAAATAACGATTTTTGTTTTCCAAACATTGGTGTGAGCCTATAACTCACACTACTAACATATTGTGTTCAAACGATTTAACTAAACTCTGCGAATATCACTCAACCTTTGTGTTGACCTCTCAAGCATGTATTTCAGGTTCATGACGATCAAGGATGGCACGGAAGGACACGGATACTCAAGAGGGCTATAAATTTTATTATCATTCAAAAACTCACTTAATGTGATTTGTAAACATGGAACCAATTGGGACCTCATTTTGTAACCTCTGATATTTATATAATTTGAATGATAAATCTTTTTAATACGACTCGGTTAGAGATCGTTTTCTATTATTGTGACTATTGTGCCGTCGAGTAACACCCAGTTCGAATTCCGCTGCAACCATGAATTGGGGGTGTTACAACCAGAACCATAGCATCCATATTGTTTAGTGATGTTGTTCCTTAACCAACGTTATATATACAAGACGTACTGTATCTTCATCGTATATAATACCAAATGCCCGTTCATCTTCAATAAGACCAATAATATCTAAAATGGTGACCTTTTTACCTACATGGTTTAGGAAAACCTTGTTCCTAAAATTGAGATGTCCTGACTTATATGACTCAAAACTTAGATTTCCAAAATGAAAACCTGGGATAAGACAAAATTCTGGTCTGCCAAAATGTATAGGACGCTCTTCAACATAATATACAATGGGCATATCATAATGCGCATTACTCGGACAACATTGTTTTTGTAAGATGTAATCTATCATATGTGGTTCGTGATCAAAATATGAAAGGTCCAACCATTTACCAAAACAAGTAGCCCGAAACAACTTCCTACGTTTTTTATCCAATTTGGATTTTATCAGAGAAAAGTAATTCAGTTTACTTCTAATAATGGGTTTGGCTTGATATTCCTACAATAACAAAAAAACAAATGATAATCAAACACCAAAACCCTAGTAACCACCACATGTAGTGTATGTACAATAATACTTACAACCAAAACCATGAAATTCAAAGCAAAGCTAAACAAACATAAAAAAATGACATTACATCAAACAAACAAGAATACATGTCATGTATAACAATATAGCAACCGTAAAGCATTTTCAATATACGAATACGAATATGATTTACAAAATTTATAGTATAATGTTCGAAAGAGATTATACATACCCTGATATGAAACAACATTGGAGAAGATGGTTATTGGTTTGAGAGAGTATAGTAGTGTTTTGTGATAAAAAGTGACAAAAACAAAGGGCCATTAGTTGGGGAAGATAAAAAATGTCGTTTAAATATTAAGATGTCGCTCAAAAAATTTTATAAATTAGCGGGATAATTAGGATTAAAAAAGTGTAAAAAGGTTTTTAATAAGATTTTTAAATAAAAAGTTGTTTTAAAGGTACAAAAATAGGGTGATGGGTAAAATACAAAAAGATGACAAGTTGTAAGTCACTCAAAACTTTTCGCTAGGTTGTTCGACATTGGGAAGGGTCAAATAAAATCTATCTTATATAATAAAACAGAGTTTTTTTCCCTCCTTTTAATTAATTTTTTCCTAATATAACTAAGCCTATCATGTTGCCACGTGTTATTGTCTTATATTTAGAAAGAGTTATGAAAAAAAGTAAAAAAAAAAAAAAAAAAAAAAAAAAAAAACAGCCAGCTTTCATTTGGAAAATTTTTGACTAATTAATATTTTATTTCATTGATTAATTCACATAAATAGGTTTTAATTTAGTAACTCTTTAATATTAAGTTAAGTCAGGAAGTCTTACTAATCAACCTATGCATGTATGAGTTCTTCCATTTGAACTGTATTCATACATTTAAACAAGGGATTTGCTAAGAGTGAACTTGCTAACGAGTGTTCATCTATATTTATATCTATTTTTTATCTAATAAAACAGAGTTTTATACAACCCTCTTAAGCAACCTTTTATGCAACCCTCTTAAGCCCACTAATTATTTTTTTTTAAATGACTCTTCTCCTCCTTATGACAGGTGGCAAAGTTTAACCCTTATCAATAGATAATAATAATAATTCATTTTTTTTACTCAAACACATTACTCATTAAAAAGACGCTGTAAATAAATCGATTGTGATTATTGAAACTTTCCTACAATAAGTTGGTCAACTAAATAGTGGATTGTGATTATAGAAACTTTCCTCAAATAAGTTATATAAGCGCGTATATAAGTTTGTTAAGTTTTTAATTGTGTCCACGTTTGATTTTTGAAAAGCATTGATATCACGAAAATCAGTTAGCCTCTTCTTCAAACCATGTGTAAATCTTTCCCGAAATAAGAAATCTGATTACTACCTCAAATCGAGTCCATGAAAACAATATATAATAATCTTATAAGCAACACAATCATCATTTATGAAATTAATGTTTGAAAGTATTTGTTTGAAGCTATTTTAATCTCTGGCACTGCGAGGATTCAAAGTAATCGAATATCTCGGTCCTCTAAACAGGTGGATCTCAATATGTTCAGTTTGAGTGATTCCATTATCTTCATCTATTCACATAGTAATCTAATACATAAGCATTTATTCGATTCTCAATTGCTATATTTGTTTATTATAGTGATATCATGATTCATTTGTGTGATTTTTAGGCAAAGTTCTTAATCTTGATCATATTCCTACATGAATGTTGTCGGAGAAGCTAATGATAATCTTGATCATATTCCTACATGATAGCTTTAGGCAAAGTGTTAATTGATGATTAATGTCGTTCCTATAGATGATAGTTTTACAATAATAATATTTTATAGTCTCATTCTATTCAATTTTGATACATTAAAATTACCGTGTTTTGAACATAGTACAGTAATTTGTTAAGAGAATCGATAGTACGTATTGGCTCAAACTAATATCAAGTCAACCAGTTAGAAAGTCATTTGCAATTGGCAATCGTGTTTTAAATTTTGGAATCATTTACGTAGAGAATTTAAGAGAAAATATGGCCTAACAAAGTTTCACCATCGTTTTTATTCAGTCACTCGAACTTTATATGGTCAACCACAAAAAACATTCATGTTTTAATAGTGTTTCATTGTCGTGTAAATGTTTAAAATAAGTGCATTGTTTGGTTGTACATTAATAATAAATACCCATCTATTGATTTTCAATAATCTCAACTAAGTCAATTTACAATCAACTTATACACACATAAAGAGAACTATTAGTCACAAAATACTACAGTAACAAAGTTTGAATCTATTCCGGTTTTGCTCACTCAAGCATAAAAATTAGTAAGAATGAAATACTTGTGAAAGTTAAGTGGTTAAACCACACAAAAAAAGTATGAGTGACTAAATTGAAACAATAATGAAACGTCATTAGTATTTGATGATTTTCCCCCCAAAATAATGAAACGTCATTATTTTGCACAAGCTTTTACTATTTTATATAGATGAGCCCGTGAGTTTTTTTTTTTTTTTTTTTTTTTTTTTTTTTTTTTTTTTTTTTTTATAGCTATTATTGTTTCCGTGCTCAAAAAACTAACTTTGTGTTTTTGTTTTTATACAGGAGGATGTAGTATTTGATAAAGTTCCATGAAAAGAACCATACATTGAACGGTCATCATTTTCTTTTAAAGGTATGCAAATATTTGATAAGAAACATGTATAATGAAATCGCATGCTTTGATATATTTTTGGTTTATTTATGTTTTGATGTTTAGAATGTATCGTCCTTTGTACACCAATATAAAAATCTTCTAGCTTCTCATCGCGTGTGATCTTAAATTGACTTATTCATATATGTGGTATTATTTTTATCTTTTTTTTTGAAGACCGTCATAAAAATCAAGCATAACTTGCTTTGATTTGTTTTGATTTTTAAGGGATGCTATTTACAAGTGTTAATATTGAGCATATGGTACCTAATTATTGGTGAACTTAAATAGTTGCTTGCTAATTACTTCAATTGCATGCATATTAGATATAATGACCATTGTATGACCATGGCTTGGCAATTTTGGTAAAATGTTAGACAAAAATTCCACCAATTTGGTTATGACAACACACTTGCTTTTTATTTCGACATTTAAGTGGATAATTGTAAATTTGTAATAACCATGGTTTTGAATTTACTTCATGTTAAATTTTATTTTATCAGAGTGAGTATCCTTACTCTCGGGTTTGCTATATGATAAAATATAATCACCTTATATTTTACTTTCTCATACCCCACTCCGTTATAATTAGGTAGGTATCACTGTTGTTGTAATTTTTATATACAATTAATTTGGTTGTTAATAGTTATAAAAGTCAAGGGTGGTTTAGTGATGTCTACTTAAAAGTAAGTAATAGATGCTAATAAAATACTATAAGTAAGTTTAAAAAAAAATAGCACCACCTTTTTCATTGTTAACCTTCTAAAGTTTTTTTGTTTTTTGTTTTCTTTTTGTTTTTTTTTTAATAAAGTTTGATTGTTGACAAGTTTAAAATAAATTCACTTGGTTGTTATATTTGGTTTCGATTGTTAAAATTTATAAATGAAAACTCATATAATTTGTTTAGTCTGATTGTTAAAATTTCAAAGTATCTTTTTTTTTAAAGTACGATTGTTAAAGTTTATAATTTATTATTTTAGTTTTGTTCACTTGATTCTTTTATATGCTCTAGACAGCATCACATATTCACTCAATTATTAAAGTGTTTTTATACTTGGTTCGAGTGTTGTGACAAGGCAAAAAGTAACACCCTTTTTATATATGAAAACTAATATAATCATGTCATGTTTGAAATATATTTGTGGGATGATTGAAATCCTATGATCAATTAGAAATCATATCATTAATCAGTACATGTCCGCTCTTTCGTGATGTGGGTCTTTCTATTAAAGCAAATGCTTATCATAAGTTCTGGTCTTTAATATTTTCATATTAAACAGCAATCTTCACGAAAGAGCAACCAGACCTTCTGATAAACATATCATTAATCAGTACGTGTCCGCTCTTTCGTGATGTGGGTCTTTCTACACAGTACGTGTCCAATCTTCAACAGTAAATGTTTATCAGAAGGTGATATTTTCAACAACAATCTTCACAAAAGAGCGACCAGACCTTCTGATAAACATTTGCTGTTGAAGATTGTAAAGAAACAGTTCCACGTGTCCGCTCTTTCGTGATGACAAACAACAGAAGTCAGGGACAATCTCTTTGGCAATCGGTTTGTATTTTCCACGCCTTTTCTTACACATTGCTGGCTATATGTTTATGTCCCTCGCATTAGGTGAAAAAAATGGTTGGAGATGGTTATTCGTGACCAAGATGGAAATCTCACTAATCTCACCAACAATGTGGTCTACAAAGAAGTGCTACACAGTTTATGATCACGTCTACATGTACAAGTATTTCGCGTTAGTAGAAATAAAGGATTGAAAATGTTTATTTTCTTTTTTTTGGATTATTTGACTATAGTGTTTCATATAACCTACGTTTCGTTATTAAAACTGCACACTTTACATTTGTTTACCATATGCGGTTCTTTCTAATTATAACTTCATAATACACAACATCATTCACTACTTTTTGACGATTCTTAAAAATACTCGTGAATTTCACAGGTCTTTTAGCTAGTAAAATAATATTTTTCAAAGTTTAACTATTTGGGGGGATAATGACAAAAATAGAAGGTCACTCGAAGTTTTGAAAGTCACTAGTGATAAGTAGCACAAAAGTTACCCCTACTTTAGTATTACACAAATGATTAGACACAACTTTTTGTGGTGCCACATGTCGCATTTACTGTAAAATCGCTAGTCGCTCGAGCCATTTAAGAAAACAACCAAATTAGGTCCAAAAAAGCCCACCCCTCTGAGCGACTGGCTGCTCTCAAATTTTAGCCCATGTTCTTTTCTTTTAGTACTTGTTCTTTTAAACTTCAAGGGTTCGTTTGGTAGGACGGAATGAAATGTCAAATGAATGGAATGACTGACGTAATGGAATAAACAATGTAATGTAATGATTCATTACATTTATTAATCATGTTTGGTTTGTATGATAAAATGTAATGGAATAATAATAAAAAGACTAAAATGACCATTATTGATAAGAAGTTTAATTAATATGATTAGTTAATGATTGAGTTTTATGTAATTTTGATTCCATTACGCTCGTAATGAAAAAAACGCAGGGCCCCCTAATGAATGATTTTGGTGTAATGGATCATTCCTTGTAATGAATTATTACATTACATAAATGTAAACAAACAACATTTCTCCATTCTATCGTAATAATCTTTTTCATTCATCTTTTAATTACAACATACCAAACGTTACGCAAGTTCTCGCAGTAAACTATTTTTCAAGTGTTCATAGGTTCTTTTCTTTTTGAGAAAAAAAAGTAATATTGACACGTAGTCTTTTTTTTTTTTTTTTTTTTTTTTTTTTTTTTTTTTTTTTTTTACGACTAAGTCACAATTTTGACATGTAACAAAAATATTTTTCATTCCTAATCTTTGCATTTAAATTGACGTGTATTTTAGACCTACAAATCTTTTCCATTATCAAATGATCGAGGAGATATGATATTAGTGCTTAATTTTAGGGAGTTATAACACGATTTCAAATTAAGAGTATCCTTTTCTTATTTGTGACCTTAAACATTCAAATATGCATTTATTGTAATTTTGTTTTAACATGAATTGTGTGAACAAAACGATTCAAGTTTGAATTGCAGCCAAACCCTAAAATGTTGACGCGGCAGCAACTGCGATGGTAAGACTGTCTATAGTTCTCAGTGTTTGATCTTTCTATTGCAAAACTTAACCCTAGTACGTACCTTGATGTTATATTTTTTGCTTTTTGTTTTTTCTTATAGGATGATAAAATATGAGCAAGTGTTTAACTGTGTTATACCTTATGTACACGATGTTGATGACCGTAACTCTATTTCTTTAGTTTGCCGTAGATTGTATGAACTCGATGGTATTACTCGTAAGCATGTAACTGTCCACGTACTTTACTGCCCAAACCCGTCTCGTTTAAGTCAAAGATTCCCTTTTATCGATTCGTTAACACTTAAGGGATTTTCACCTCTATATGATTATAATTGGCGAAATAATTATAAACGTATTCAAATCACCCCATGGATCAAAGAAATAGCTGTTATGTTTACGTGCTTGAAAGAGCTTCATATCCAGGGTCTGGTTGTTGATGAGAGAGATCTTGAGACACTGGCGACTTCACGTGGTAAAGATTTAAGGGACTTGAAGATTAACAATTGTCGTGGGTTATGGGAGGATGGGTTAGTGCATGTCGCCAAGAATTGTAATCAATTGAGAACATTGTCTTTGGCAGATCATACCATTTTAGAGGAAACCGGGAAATGGTTACATGAATTGGCTATCCATAACGCAGTTTTAGAATTGCTCCGTTTTAGGTTCTCCTATAATTATAGATATGATATTGAAACTCTTACAATTCTTGCAAGAAATTGTAGTAAATCTTTAGTATCTTTAAAAATTTATCCGCCATGCTCTCTAAGTATCCTAGGAGATGCTATTAGACATGCTGTTAGGTTGGAGGATTTTTCTGGAGCTTATTATGGTAAAGGTGAGGACTATGTTGATTTCAAACTTCCACCGAATATGCGTTGTTTTGGTATATATGATTTGCCTGTGACTGCATTAACATCTCTACTCCCGCTCGCAAATCAGCTAAAGGAATTGAATCTTCATTGTAAGAAATCTGCACCGAACTGCTGGTGTTTTCTGATTAAGAAGTGTCCTAATTTGGAAGTTCTATATACAAAGGATAGATGTGGAGACACGGGAATGCAAGTTATTGGTCAGTTTTGCAAGAAACTGCGCAAATTGACCCATGCTGGGTATGGTGTGACTCACATGGGACTGATAGCTTTGGCACATGGATGTAATAATGTGGAGTATTTAAAGGTTAGCCAACTCATAGATATTTCAAATGAAGCTATGGAGTGTGTAGCAACTCATTTGAAGAATCTGCGTAACTGTATAATTTTGAAATATGGGAAAACAGATATACCGCTAGACAACGGGATTCGAGCTATGCTAACGGGTTGCAACAAACTCGAAAGGCTAGATATCAACCTTGGTCATGGAGGATTGACGGATGTGGGTTTGGGGTACATCGGGAAATATGGTCATAACTTGAAGTATCTGTTTTTAGAGCGTATAGGAGAATCTGATGCAGGACTTGTGGAATTATCAAAAGGGTGCCCGAAATTAAGAACGCTAAGAATAAAGGATTGTCCCTTTAGCGAGCAAGCAATTACCTCTTTTGTGTTTAATATGCATTCGCTAAGGTATCTTTGTGTTGAGACTGGTTATCGTACTGTTTTGGCACTCACTCGTCCAGATTGTCAGCTTTGAAACATTGGTATGTATGTTCTTCGTTATTTAGCTTGCAAACTATTCGTTTTTCCTATTAATAATGGTTTTATTACTTTTTTTTATATGAGACTATGTGAGAGTTACTTTTGAGTTTATGTTGTCTTGAAATATCGTGATTGTGAAAAGACTGACATTTGCATGCTCTCTATCATCTGTTTAGCGCGAGTTAGATTTTTTTCCGGTTTTCTATTGAACCATAGTTGGATTTCATGAGGTTAATATATTTTTGTAACAAAGTTGGATTTCATTTTGATACCGAGAAAGGAACTTTGGCTGCCAAATGACTGCAATCTGAAAGGTCATGTTGAAGACAATCTGTATTATATTAAGATTCTAAAAGATGCTCCTAATTGCATGTTACACCTTTTAAAACCTAAGCACTTGTACTCTTGTAGATTCACAAGTTTTCTGTGTGCTGTAAATTTAAGTTTGCGGGTTCTGTCTTATTTGAAACAAATTTGGAGTTTCCACCCGATACTTAGAAGCAGGTTAATTTGGTTAATAATATATCTCTAATAGGTTGAAATCATCCAAACTGTATTCAAATGCGTAAAACTCCTAAATCACTTTATTCAAATGTCCGCTTTCCGCTTAACCGAACCTGACCTATTTTGCCACCTCTGCATTTTCTATCAAAAGTTGTATAGTTACTGAAAATATTACGGAGTACTTAATTACATCTTCTTTATTATTTGCAGTTCAAAAATGGTTCATGTTTGCATGGTGATATTGCTATATATGCGTGGTTCTCAGGATGTTCTGCATGAATTGAAATCATTTACACCAAATTGAAAGTAGAAGATATCTGAAGTTCTGAACAGACAGAAATGGAACGGGTTCATAATGATTGTTTGGAATGATTTGGTCGATCTTCATGTGTTGGTTTTCTTGTGGATCATATTATGTCACTTACTTCTATCAGAATTATGATTTATCTACTTTCTCTTAAACCCATAGCTAAAGCTTATGTGAATTGTTATCTAAGTTGCCAGTGTAAGATGCATATACTTTTAGTATGATTATAGGGGTGTTTGGATGTGCAAACTTGTGACATTAACTTCTAGAATCAGGTAAGCAGATTGCCCCAAAGATTCACATTACCTTACTATTTTAATTTTGTCCCCAAAAAATGTCCACTTTTATTAACTACTACTTTTACTATTTTACCGTTGTCGTTAAATTTTACAGTGTTTAATTGCTATCTTCAATGCATTTAAGGGTAAAATGGTAATTCAGCTAGCTAAAATCTGCATCAATTGTATCTATATTGCTGCTGAATTTGTTTAGGATTTATCTTAATTTGAGGTTTTCCATTTTTGGACAATGTCTGGGACGAAGTGAGTAATAGTTTGATAAACGTTATAGGGTAGTTTACGAACCCTTGTAATTTTACCTTAATTTTGCCCTAAAAAACTAGGAGCTCAGAATTCGACTCAGTTTTCACTTACACTAACAACACTGATTATTTTGACTTAGAGTCGCTATAGTCACTTTCCTGCAGCACATCCAAATACACGCGTATATGGGCGTGTTTGCAACACTTTGGACAATATATAATCTTCAGACGGTTGTTTTATATGTCAAAGGCACCTGATGGTGCCAAAAGTTTTAGGGTCGGCCAAGAGGAGACTGGCCATTGGATACAATTCATAAATCCATCTTGATAAAATTAATCAGATTTGCTGAAAAGTACTCAGACCCATCGGCAACAATAATTTGTAAGAACAAACTTGCAAATAAAATTTTTATTTGTAAATGTTATAATTATATTTCTCACAATCATACCGGTTATATTATGTCAACCACTTTAACCGTCATACAACATTGGCCATTAACTCTCACACACAACTACAAGCAGCATGTTATTGATCACTCACAGAGTTCATGATTACAATGAAGTTTACAACTATTTTTTTCAATATTTTAACAAACCTTTAATTTCTTCTAATGTGGTAGAAAATGTCATGGTCTCTATCGTGTTTGAACTTGAGGAATACTAAAAAGCTTTTCCTGTCAAAAGTTCATGTACAATGGCGTGTTTTTTAATGAACGGCGGCTATGTGGTCTCAGAACGAGATAGGTGAGACTTGGCCAAAGCGAAGCACTCATTTTTACGCTTCTTGTATTCATTGTACCTCAGGAAGAAGTAGTCAAGATAGTTGAAATCAATTGGTGACATCTTTGCCTGTCATGTAATGAACCACACCATCAATACAAGGCTCGCTACTTATTCAACATCATATATTTTTGTGAAGAAATAGCTCTTGTAATCTAAAACTAGGCTCAACTAATGAAAAAGATATATTTGATTATGTAAATACACCACATAGAAAACTATCATTGTTAAGTGGCAAAATTAATGGATGTCAAAATGAGTTTGGTCAAAACGGGTACAAAAAATTAGTACCGGGTTTGGTACCGTAAATTAAGACTTTATTAAGCTAGGGAAAGAAAGTATGGAGGGTTTGGGTACCTGGATTAAAGCCCATAAAGCCCAATACAAGTGTGAAGCCAACATGTAGCAGTTAGCTTCAACATAGAGTGCTTCAAGATCGTTATCCGATACCTGCACATTATAACCATTCTGAAGTTGACTAGATAATTGAAGCCTGCTGTAATCATTGTCTTTGAATGATTGAAGGTGAAACAAAATCTTGTAAACAAAGGATAAATTATTATTCGACAGTCGATGTTCAGTTTGCATCTGAAGACCACTGACTGCATAACTGCATTCTAAAAAACCATTGCTGAAATAACATCTTGGAAAATTGCAAGTACCTCATTAGGATTTTCAGGGCTTAGGTAATGCCTGAAGAAATGATATTGTTCACTCTTGGATGGGTACCTGAATAATCACCATAGAAAAGCTATAGTATAAAACTTTGTAATCTTTGGTCTTGATGGACTTGGCAAAACTGGTGGATTGGGCAACGGGTCAAATGTGTAGTTTTTAATATGAGTGAGAAGGACCAGCCTAAAAAACACTTAACATTTCTATATTTATTTATTCATTTGAGAAGGTTTTATGCAATTAAAAACGTCTTGGACGACTTTGAACCCATTCTACCCATATGCACCGTTAATTATAATGGACAGAAATGTAAGCAAGTGTACAATGTATAGTCACAATCATAGCCCGCATATTCGTTGAAGTGATTTCCAATGTCAAACCCTCTATAACTGTATGACCCGTATTCAAAATCTATGAAGTAGAGTTTTCCTGTTTCAATAGCACATATAAATAAGACTCATTAAAGATTCTCGATAAAACATGAACTGAAAATTGACTAAATCAGTCAATAATTTTCAAGCACATTATGTTCAATATAATCACTAAAAGTGGTTTGGGTTAAAATGGGCAGACCAACAAACACTATGTTGTCAGATTCTTTACAACTCTTTAGTGTTTATTTTATGATTACACCAACAAAAATATTGCAATAAATAGGCTATAGGCTTTGAGCGACTTTCAACCATGTCCTTTTAGAAGGTTTGAGATAAAACACAGTATATAACCAATACATGTAAATGGGTCAAATTGACACCTCTATCTTATATTTTAGTAGTTACGGTTGTTGAAAGTAAGTATAGCAATTTATGCTGCTAAATATTAGTATGAGCTATATAAAAATTTTGATATGTAGCAAGATATAACTTACTTTCATCGTCACTCAACATAAGATTCCCGGAAAGCAAGTCATTATGAGCGAACACCACAGGAGCATCAAGATGACCTGTCAATTCCTGCCTCAGAAATCACGAAACATTTCTACACATATAAACTGTGGTTCTTTCGAATTTACAATGGTTTAACATATATAAACTGCACAAATTGATCATACGCTAAACACAAAGATGTGCAACCTCAAAAAATTAATTTAGTGCATTGTAAAAAACAATGATAGTACATACCTTAAGCTGAGTAATTTCGGCCTCGACTTCTTGAAACGAAATCGTCATATATAATTTCTGCTTTTCACCATCATCAAATGTAAGATTGGATGCTGTAACAAAATAAGCTTAATCTTTCAGCACTTATTGATAACTTAATGAACAGAAAAACCACTAGCAGGAAGAGGAATGTAGAAAAAATACCACTTTCAAGAAATTTTAAGATATCTGTCCACAGCTGTGGTTCCTTAGATCCTGGAACATCTACCCGGTGGAAACTCTTGAGTTGTTTTGCAATTTCAGCTGCTATCTTTGGCCTACTTATGTCTGTAAAATATTATTATAATTATTGCTGAAGAAGATAGTCTGACGGATATTTGGAGACACTTTGGTTACTTACCTGACACATCCAGAGTGCGAGCATGTATAAAGGATTGCACCATCCCATTTTCGAATGTTCCTAGCAACTTGGGACCAAATCCTGCAGCTGAGAGATGATAAATGGCCTGCTCATAAAGACAATGAATTAGAAGTGGAGGAATTTTTGGTAATATAGAATTTTGAAACTTCAGTTCATTATATGAGAGAAGTCTGAATTCGTCGTGTAACTGTGTGTTGGGTCTAATTACGACTTTTTCAAAACATACAAACTCGTGTTTTTCTTAATTTCTTCTCTTCAAAGAATCACGTGTGCTGACATGGAACAATTACAGGAAATGTGCACTACTTGAGCATAGTGGCGGATGGTGATTGCCACAGTTACAGTGAAGTGGATATACATATGCGGAAACCAAAAGCTGATGGAATTTGTTAAAAGACATGGGAACAGAAAAAGCCAGATACTAACCTGCAGTTCCCTATGACGATTGATGACATATTCGGTATTTGGACCATATAGTCTTACTGTCAGGTGTACCATATTCCCGTTTTCTTCCTTTACAGATACCTTGAGTACTGCAGTAACAACATTCAGTTATTTACTAAACAAATCATGATACTCGTGATCTCGTATAACTGTCATATCAATGTCATTATTGGTGGTCAGATATGGATGAATGGATAAAGATACCTACAGAGGTTTGTAATGCCACCAGACAATCTCTCGGCAAAGAAATGTGATTCATCCAAATTTGACCAGTGCTTGAACAGGTCCTTGAAAAGCTCTCTGTCAAAGTCAAATCCAATCACTCACAAATACATAAAATGGTTATTATTTCATGAATTTCACCTGTCAATTAACACAATATTATCCTCAAAACGCAATAACTGTTCTGAGTTTACAGTGTTGCCGGTTATGAACTTCTTGCTAAATATAACAACGCTAAATGTATAAGAAATTTCAAGATGTTCACTAATTAACACAATATATCATCGAGATGGGCGTGGACCGGTCAATGTTACATTTTGACTTTTTTTTTTTTTTTTTTTTGAACAAACATTTTGACTAATTAACACAATACTCCAAAAGAAAAATGATTCTTATGCCTAGTTAGCAAGCTTACTTGTATGTCTAATTACTCTTAACAAAATATGATCCTCATGTGTGGACAAGTCAACATTACGTTTTCAGTTTTCACTAATTGAGACAAGGCACGGGACACATGAGCATTATACTTTCCATAACTAACACAATATTATCCTCAAGACAAGGCGTGTTGACCGGTCACATTATGTGTTCACAAATTAACACTATTATTCTCTTACTAAGAGCATGCGGTACGGTGTGTGGTGGGGGTTGCGTTTTCTCACCAGTCAACACGAAAACGCCAACAACCATACCGTGACTCGCGTTTTGGAGTCTCAAGCCATCGTTGCCAGCCCAAAATTTCCCACATTTTTTTTTTTTTTTTTTGTGTGTGTGTGTGTTGTACTTGTGCTTTAGTGGGTTATGTGTAGGCCACAGGATATCCAATAGGAGGGAGGGGGTGTTTTGTATGATGTGATAAATTTTGGTGTTATGGAACCTCAAGTGGCATCACTTTACACACATGATACCTAGTGCCAGTGTTTTAAAACCCGGGTTGACCCGGCCGGTTGAACCGTGAACAAGTTGGGTGACCGGATGGCGGTTTTGAGAGAAAAAACTGGTTGAACAGCCGGTTAAACCGTAACTAGGTGGCACGACCAGGTCAATTAGAAAACCAGTTTTTAAAACATTGCCCGGTGCTCTAAGAGCATTGACCGGTCAGCATAACGTTTTCACTAATTAACACATAATCCTCTTCTACACACGTGCGTGGTCAGCGTGGACACGCCAGCATTACTTTTTAAGGTATTAACAAAAATATGATCTCATAATATAGTAGCATGTAAATAAGAACAAAACGTAAATACAAAAAGCTTACATGAGTTTAGTCTTCATATCAGGTAACTGAAGCGTATGATCAACAGTAAGTGATGAATGAATGACGTCATCATTTGGAATGTTAACTGATCCCATCCTCTTTGCTGACGTGTCACTGTGTGTATATGTGTGTGTGAAATGGTTAGTTATTTTGGTTGCCAAGGATTCAGCCACAGGGGAGTGGCTTTTATAATGTTCAGTTGGTTATATATTTACAATATATACCCTTGTAAGTTTAGCTTTTTTTTATGTTTGTGTCCTTGAGTTTATAATATTTTATTTTTTGGTTTTACTATATGCACAAAAAACTCGTTCTTATCAAATAATCCTGAACTGAGAAAAACTTATCAGTTTACAATAGTTATCCTTACAAGTTTAAAACTTTGGAGTTAATTTTAATATTTGACCACTTAGAATCCCAGTAATTGTTGCAAAGATCATGCGTCTTCCTCACTGTGCCTCCCCCAAGCACGCGGTCAGTGGCAGACCTAGGAAAATAAAATGTGAGGGGTAAAAGTTATTTTTTTTTTTTTTCGAAAATAGCAACAAAATGTGAAAGAAAAAAAGTAGGATCGAAATGATAAATCGAGTATTGTTACTTGGAGATGAATGATTTATAAGGTTTGAGAGTGTTGAATGTTGGATTTTAGTATTTAGGTGGGGGGCAATTTGAATTTTTGTTGGGGGCACTTTTGAAAAAAGGTCAAAAAAAAAAATTACACTAAAATCTTATCTTTTTCGGCTAGCCATGAGGTGCACCGCTACCCTAAACATGTAGTATATAGGTCCGCCCCTGCACACGGTAAGCATACTTTTTGTAATACATTTTTTAAAATTATTAAAGTTTGTCTACTCAAACATAATCTTTTGGCTCTACCGCTCTCGTAACTTAAAACGATTGTGTGTTTTACTTATACTGGTATGTGTTAAGTACAACATAGATTGTCAAAAAAAGTATAATTATGTGAAATCAAAATATTATTTAGTCATCGGGGAAATCATACTTACATTACAATGTAGGCAATTCCTTACATTTTTTTTAAAAGTTTTAAAAATATATAGTACAATCAATGTGGTAAGTCATGTTTTCCCCCTGTCCTTACCATCTTTTCAAAAGAAATGTAAAAAATTATCTACATTGTAATATAGGTATAATTTCCCTTAATCATTTTCATTGATTTTGGTTTAAAAAAGTCTAATTATGTGCATTCTTTATTATTAAACCATTTCTATTAATTTGTGGGTTTCTCTACGTCATTCCACGTATTTCACCCATTTTTGTTTGTTATCAACCACACACAAACTCTAAAACTCTATGGTTAGTTTAATCAAAGACCCCACTCACTACTCACGATTAAATCAATCACTTTACAACTTGTTCTTATATGAATGAGTTGTTGTCGTCATACGAAGTATTTCACTTTGCATTGATATGTACATATTTGTGCGATGTGTTATTATTAGGGGGAGTTACATATATATTATTTGTCGATATTGATTAATTAATGATTTTGATGTTTGTTTCTTAGCCATCAAACATCATTGTCTGGTGCCAATTCCAATTTAAGTTAGTCACGTTATTAGTTGTAATACACGACACGCCTAACAACAAGATTCTTAGTAAACAGAATACAAAACTATAGTTTGACAATGCATTTTACTTTATTATTTTTCATTAGATTTTATATCATTGACATTTTTATATAATTTTGACGTTACAATATTATTGTATGTGTTTATGCAAACATTCAACATTTCCACATGGAAATCATGGAATCACAATTAAAAGCAGTATTTTCATTGTCTTCATTCAAACAATCAAAACGAAATAATTTTGTCAAAGATTGACTTTGGAAAATCAAATATTTAATATTATATTTGTATGGTTCACATATACTCGTATCTGATTTTTTGTAATCTAGTTTAGATTATTTTGAATTCTTGCAATGTTAGTCCGAATCTTCAACTTTAAATAATAACCACGTTTTTCTAAACATATTTCACACCACCAAATACAATATTGAATAAATGTGATTCCAAAGCTGTTTTTAGTCAGTTTTGATGTTGTTGGTCAAAATGTTTTTATTCGGTTATTAATACTAGACGAATACTCGTGAATAATAACGAAATTGTATAGTAGCAGACAATTTTAATGATAAAAAAAAATTATATTATAAATGAAAAATAATAAAAAGTTTGAGAATTTGAGGATTAAACATAATGTTTGAAATTCGGTTCGACCCGGACGATTCGACTGATTGAACCGTTCCGGTCGAAATAACATGTCAAATTAAACCAGGTCAATCCGCCGAGTTTGAAGCGACCCGGGTAAATCTGGTTTTCCGTGTGTATTGATATTGTGTTAATAGTTTCCGGTTTTGCATATATTTTCCGAAAATAATATTAGGACTTCCTAAAAAAATTTAAGTTCACTTTTCACTTTTTTGTTTTTACTTTATATATAGTATAGATAGAGTAATTTGTTACGCTAACATGGTACTCGTGTAATATAACAGTGACGGCAAAAGAAAGTACATAAAGCATGTAATTGAAGCTGATAAATAGTCATACTAAGAATTAAAAAAATTGGTGCGACCTGTTGCCAATGGTAATTGTTGATTACATTATGCAACTCGTCATGGAGAAAGATTTATGCGACTATTTAAAAAAATATGAGATGTAAGTCGATACAAAATATATATATTAAAATAACCAATCATATTAAATTATTAATTATCTTATAAATTACTAGAAACGTATTAAAACACAATGTTTAATATTTATACTCTAGACATTGCTATGTAAAATTGTCCATAAAACCGCCCATGAGATAATAAGTTGCAAATTTTCTAATCATTTTAGTTTAAGATTATCTACTGATATATATATATATATATATATATATATATATATATATATATATATATATATATATATATATATATATATATATAGGGATACTTTATTTTCAGAACACTGTTAAGTGCGGGAACTGCGAGAACTCTAATTTTCCATTAGAAACATGCCCCCACCCCCACCCCCACCCCCCGAAAAAAAAAAAATTTCTTTTGGGGCAAAAAAAATTTTTTTTTTTTGGCCAAAAATTTATAACCCAAATGTACCTTTTTTTAGTGCATCTCAGTTATAACTATGATGCACCAATTTTTATAACTGAGATGCACTAAAAAAAAAGGTGCATCTGGGTTATAAATATTTGGCGGGAAAATTTTTGGCCCAAAAAAAAAATTGGCCCAAAAAAAAATTTTTTTTGGTGGGAAAAAAAAGTTTCCGGGGGGGGGGGGGGGGTAGGGTGCGAATTTACAAAACCTCCTTAAAGAATGAAGGAAAATACAATTAGGTCCCTGTAGTTTGGTGTGAAAAAAAGGAGGGGATGATTTGTACACTTTTCTACCAAAGTGGACTTTTTTCATGAACCCATCTCTCTCTCTATATATATATATATATATATATATATATATATATATATATATACTAGCTTCAAGACCCGCCCGATGGGCGGGCTAGTCTCATAATTTTATTTTACATTAATATAAGAATAATAAAGTTACACAAATACTTTACATTAATATAAGAATAATAAAGTTACACAAATACAGAGTATTGAACATAAAGGCAAAAACATGCATTGCCTTGAATTCATATGAATAGAGATAACATACAATTATTAAACATACACATACATTATAGGTCATACGTATTCTTAATTTTGTTGGTTTAAAGCGATTATAGAAAATTTATGAAATCTACGACGTATCAAGTGGTAAACGGTGTAAACCTGGTTATTGGAATGGATACAAATGATTCAAGCAAGTTGCCATAGGAAATTCTAAAAAATAGTAGATTGTGAATGGACCATTCCTAATAAAACGCTTATTTCTCTCGTATAACAAAGATTCCTTGTGTATTCATGTGATCATCATTTTGCTCGTGACCTCGTCTCAAACTTCATCGATCAAACATCATATCCTTGAATTGTTTTGTTGAAGTTATTATTCATTCCCTTTTAACTTTATAGGTGTATCAAATGCGGACTTGTGTGACGAACATCATCTACGGTTCCATATGGATATTTCCTCCCTACGGTTCCATATTGATCACTTTAAGTTGAATCAATATCCTTGGCCTCTTGTGCTATTACCTATGAGATATTAATTCAACCACAAACGACATAATTCTTTGTTACATTAAAGGTATACCTTACACACCGAGCAATTGAGGAAGTAGGAAAGAGCAACCATCACCATATAAACATTTTCCCGAATATCATAAGTTAGATAGTAAAAAGAAATAGAAGACTAACCAAGGGAGATTATTGATTGCCCATGTGTAATCATCCTCGAAGCATTTTAGTCTCTTTGGGTCTGACTTTAAAAATGAAAGTCAACAGATTTTAAAGTAGGCTTCTTGGTTTCTGACTTAAATGTGTTATCCTAATAAGTTCCAAGTAATGTCCCTATATACACAATAAGGTATTTTAACTCCTCAAATAAACTTTAACTAATCACCCCTTTATTCTAGATTGAGATTAAAGAATGTATTTAAAGAATTAGTTTAAATTGATAGAACACGATCATGCCTCTCCAAACTAATATATCCTCTTTATAGTAGTAATCAAATTCCTTTTTCCACTTATTGTATCCTAATCGATAAACTTTTACTCTATCACTAAGCTTCTTTCATGCAAAAATTTCCTTACGAACACGTAAAATTATGATAACAACAAATACATACCCAAACACTACATGTCTTCAACAACCTGCTAATGCATTGAGTTATGACAAATGACATAATTACTTTCAACCAAGAAAATAATACATGATTCGGGATCAAATGAAGGGGTCACAAAATAAGATAGATAATATAGTAAAGTGATAATTGTTCAAGATATCTTACCAATCAGGGTAGCACTTCAAGAATAGAGAATGAAAAAGTACAGAAGATGTTTCACCTTTCTAGCAGCTTCCCAATTCCCATCCTGTATAGCAATGGGTGCTCCAAGAAGAACAACTCTTTCCACAATTCCAGCTGAAAGTGTATAGAAACCTTGATTCTACCAAAATCACTTGGAACAACACAAACGGGTTCAATCTGGTTTCAATTACCATGATTGCTTTCAGCCAAATTCTCAAGACATTTGAATATCGCTCCTGCCCCAAATGAGAAGCCTATTAGTGTCAAATGCCTATAAATTATAGCCATCAATAAGTAAAAGTTTTGAGTTGCTAACGTAATTTTGTTGTACCGGTTACCTTGAAATCCCTTGACCAACATTTCAGCAAGCAGTTTTCCAGCCTTGTCAGATGTGGGGGAGAAACAAACACTACTTTTGAAATAGTTGTATACATTAGATTGAGTTGACGCCAGCATGAAATTCAACACAGGAAGTCTAGTTTGGAATTAAAGCAGAGCAAAATAACAAAATTTAAAGAAAACTTGTCCACAACAATATACCATTTGATGTGGATGATATCAGTTAAAGTAAGTAATGTTGTAGCCAAGGCTAAAGTGGATAAAAGAGAGCTTGGTATGGTCTCATAGCACCTTGTTTCATCATTTCCATTGCAATTCCTGCATCATGGTTTAACAATGATATTATTCTCTATTATTTTAAACACTCTATGAATTGTGGAGGTGACATAGTAAACGTAATTACTTGATGTAAGCCAGTCATGTATTGCAGTGCTTACAGCAATTAGATGCTCAAAAACCCACTGTAGTAGTGCATACCTGACCGATGTATATAAAACTATCACTTTCAAGTTTAAGATGGCTTATTTCAAACTGCTTATAATTTTAAGTTTGGAGATTGAGAAAACCAAATAATCATATAAACTATCCCAATACACTCTCAGTTTGATAACTAAATAATTAGTATTTGTATGAAATCATAGCCACAAAATCATAAGCTACTGCTACACACGGATACATGCATGGGTCAAATTGGGCAAGTTAAACAAAAGTGGGTAATAAAGCAAAAAGTAACTAAACATGATCGCGGGTAGATTAAGATTAACATGTCAAATCGAGTAGTTTTTTAACAGGTCAAAACGGGTAGTTTTTAAAG
Organism: Artemisia argyi; assembly: GCA_030686995.1. Classification (NCBI taxonomy): domain Eukaryota; kingdom Viridiplantae; phylum Streptophyta; class Magnoliopsida; order Asterales; family Asteraceae; genus Artemisia; species Artemisia argyi. Next base: position 13,799,598 of record CM060706.1, read on the forward strand.
CGGGTCAAAATGATATGGGTGATAGAGGGATAACTTGAAATCACTTTATCAATTAAAATTCTAAGCTAATGTGGACCATGAAACCAGGTGTACAACAATTGCAGATGAGACCGCTAATGTAAAATTCATGTCATTTATTAACTCAATCATTTATAATGATCTTCACCCTCCACTTAGGTTAGAGTTATAGTTTGTAATTACAAAGTTGGCATACTTGAGTAGGATGCTGACTCGGACCATCATCAACATTAGTGACCGAAATAGATGCATTGCTATTTAATATAGCATTAACAGTTTTAGAATAATAACTTATTGGAAACTACATAATCTCTGATTTATTATAAATTTTAGGTGCTCCTTCTCATTCATCAACTTTTCAATTTCATAAGCTTTTACTTGTAACATGTAACTATATTAATGGAGGAAAACAGAACATATGAACACATGATAAGGCTAGCTCCATCACAGGATTAATAGATTTGAACGTCATGAAATTCAAAAAGTGGGCAAGAATTCCCTTATGCAAACCAACAAAGAATAAAGTATTTGCAGGTTGTAAACTAAAAATGGTTGTAAGTTACCCATCATGTACACTTGCTTAGAGTCATGTTGAAAGCTTCCATCGTAAACTGAAATAGCTTATTCTGCATATTGAGATCGTTCGCTACTTGGTTCATGTTCATGATGTTTTCCTGGTCCCTCCATCACTGAAATCTCAGCTTGCATTTCTTCCTCATTCTTCTGCATATTGAACAATACCAAACACCCCTGATTTTCTTACTGAATTATTATACCTTTGTGATAATTGAAATGGCTTATAATTATGTGTCCATGAGATTCAAACATATTGTAGCATCCTTATAAGTTTCAAGCATCTCAATCACCACTTAAATAAAAACTTAAAAATAGTACACCATTATATTCAACAAAAGAAAACTTTAGAAACCAAATACTCCATAATATTTATTATTTCATTCGGGCATTTCATCAAACACTTGATTTGCATCAGTAACATAAGTTGCTCAAATAGACAAATCGTATAGAAGTTTATCAAAAACATAAAATTCAACCACAACATTAAGTGTTGTGTTTCAAAGCTACTGATCTTCTTTTAAGCAAATTAACAAATGGTTGGCGGGCATGATTCAACAACCTTCATATGGAGTCAAGGTCGATTTCAAAACTAAATCCAATAATCAAAATACATAGATACATACAAAACTAATCTGTAATTCATCAAACATCAAACATCGAGTAACCAAATTCTGTCTCGATCCGAACAAAAAGAAAAAATAAAAATTACCTTAAACTGATTTGGTTGATTTGTATGTGTTTTTTCTGTGATTGTATCATCGAGTTGTGAAGAAGAAATGCCCAGTCGAAATTGAAATCATAAATTTGCAAAACGGAATTGAAATCAAAATAATTAGGTAGTGATTGAGTAAAAATTGGTTGTATGTGTTGTTTCAGAATATATGAGTTCAAAATCAAAATCAACCTCCTTAATTTATCTCCCTTAATTTTCTCTCGTATTTGTTGAAAATTTTTTTTGAAAATCTTTCTAAAAGAAGGGATGTTTACACGTGTAGTTTTTAGGGAATTTTGGGAGAGTTTTATGCCTCTAAAAATAGCAATCACACTTGTGCTATATATAGGTTGAGATATATATATATATATATATATATATATATATATATATATATATATATATATATATATATATATATATATAGAGGTTTGGGTTAAAATAAAAAGGGTAGGAAGCCTTCTCAGCCCGCCACCTGTCCCAATTACCCCGCCCCTAATTTTTATACCTACAAGGGTATTTTCGTCCTTTACAACCAACCCTTTTTAAACCTTTCATCTTCATTATCCATTCTTCCTGGATCTCACTTTTCATCCTGCCATCATTATTACTTTTCCCTCCATCACCAATATCTTCCCCACCGTTCTCCGCCGCTTTCCCCACCGCTCACCACCACCTTCCTCCTCGTTAACTGTCGATCAATGTTTAATCATCAATTGATAACCACCATTCATCAATATCTAATAACTAAACTAATTCAACATTTTGATTTTGTAAGCCTAATTCTACATCGGTTTTGAAGATGTTGATTCTATCATCAAACCTTTATGATTGTCGTTCATCCGCATTTAATGATAGTAAGAACCTATTTCAAGGTCATTTTCTTTTTTTCTTCAGTTTTGTTGATTATTTCAAAGGCGTTTACTTTTTTATGGTATATTGCTTTTAGTAGTTTTTTGTGTTGTTATTGATCTAGTTATGTAATATTTGAAGTTTGATCAACAATATATCATATTTCTTTTTGAACTTGAAACAAAATTGAGAAAAAAATAGATACAAAACATGTTTTGGAAAGTTGCACACAAGATGTTTTTTAAAATGTGTATCTGATATTTTATAACTGTGATGCACTGAGTTTACACTGTAATGCATCGACTGTTATGCTTTAATTTTTTTGGTTAATTTTTAGTGGAAAAGGCTTATATGTGTAGTTATATGTATGGTGAATGGGAATAGAAATGTTGATACATTAGGTTTGTGGAAAACTAGAAGGGGGGGTTGAATAGTTTTACGTCTTTTTAATTGTTATAAAAACAAATTGTTTAAAAGTTTTCTTTGATTTATAAAATGTAGATTCGATGGTATATGAAATCTAGTTATACACAATATGAACAACACTAAGTATATATATACTATGAAGCAATAATTATGTAAGTAATGAAATAAGTAAAAGATGGAAAGATCAAACCGAGAGACAAGCGATTTATAGTGGTTCGGCTACAAGGCACCTTCCTTGCCCTACTCCACTCCCCGAGCACCTAACTCGAGAGTTTTCTTCACTATATCAACAAGCTCCCTTATGGCGGAGAAAACCGTACACACCAATATACACACCAATTTTCACACCAATCTACACACCAATCTACACACCAATCTTCACACCAATCTACACACCAATCTTCTTCACACCTAGCTTTTACACACCAATTATCTACACACCTTCTTCTACACACCAATCTTCTACACACCTTCTTCTACACACCAATATTCACAACTATCCTACTTCACAACTAATCAACTTCTATTATCTACACAACTATTCTCTAACAAATATTCACAACTAATCACACTATGAAATAATAATTAATGATGATGCTCAAACAACTTAGATGTGGAGATCACAACTAGTTGTAATACTTCTTGTCTTGAGGGATAGAAGTATTCTTCTCTTGCACTTGAATGGATTATGTATGGATCACTTTGAAACAAAGATTTAAGAATGTATGATCAAAGGATTTATAGATTGGAAATGGAGATCTAGAACAGAAAGTTCTGAAGTGCAAAAGGTGGAGAAAAAGTCCAGGTTTAAGGTGGTATTTATAGGCAACAAGTTCTGACAGAGGAGCGTGGCCAGCCCCCTTAAAGCATGGCCGGCCCCCTTAAAATTAAGGGGACCGCCCTTTATAATTAAGGGGGCCGCCCAACTGTAACGGCCAGAAAACTTGTCTTTTAGTGGGGAAAGTTTATTTGGTGAAAAACTAACTGATTTTGGTTAAATATTTGAAATCATATATTTAGTATGATTAAAACATTTTTCCTTATTACCAAAAGTGTTTTTCAAAAATATATAATAAGATTATATAATTAAATAAACTTTGTATTAGTTAATTAAATACCCCTTTGATCATACATTGCACTAAACACTTTGTTTATTCATACCTTAAGTGATTTGGATGTAAAGAGAAATATTAATCACCAAATACTTGTTTATGTCATAAGTTTTAATTCTTTGAGGTTATATTTTGTAATGATCAAAACATAGAGATATAGATAAAGACTTAATAATGTTTTTAGGCATTATTTATGTCAACAATCTCCCCCTTTTTGATTATTACAAAACCTTAAACTCAAAAGATTTAAAACTTGTTATTAGACAAGTATTATGGAGTTTACCATTTCTCTTCTCCCCCTTTTTGTAAAATCAAAAAGGTTAGGCCGAATAATCTTCGTGAAAGAAGTTTAAACGGGTAGAGAACTCCCCCTTGATGTATGCTCCCCCTTGTTTGAGAGCACAAAGGGAACGAGCAATTGGAATCTTGGCTACAAAAATATTTTGAAGAAAACAACACACATATATATGCAAAAACAACAATTATGCAAATAAAAATAGATTCATTCAAGCATGATAGAAATAACTAGCATGATAACATTCAATATTCTTGTAGCATATTGATTACAATAAAACAAAATAAAAGATATAGTCCTATATTGCCTAAGAGAGCACTTGGACTTGCTTGCAACCCATGGTTGATTTGTTTTATTTGCTTGAAGGAAAACAAAAACATGGAGCTTAGATGTTTGATTGAGGTGGATAAGGGGTGTTGTATGGAGCGGAAGAGGTGGATCTCACGATGTTGTATCGTGTTAAGGGTGGTATTGGATGATCACGAGTGAGAAGATATTCAATCCAAGAAATATCTTCACTCAAGTAGAGGATTTGTTTTTGAAGGAATATGCAACAAGGGCAAAAGTGAGTGTGATTTGTAACTTGATCCAAGTTAAGAGAGTGGGGAAGGCAATTTGCATAGGGTGATGATGGAGGTAGCCCTTTGTTGCGTTGTGCAAGATGCATAGCAAGGAGATCACTAAGATCATGGATTTGGTTTATTTCATCACGGAACTTTTGTTTTTCCGTGGCAATGTGGAGGGGATCATAGGTTTGGTATGGATGAGTTGGGTTTGAGTAGTTGGAATTGTAGTTTGATGGTTCATCAAACTTGCATGGATCGCTATAAGTTGTTGGAGGTTGAGAGGTGTAATTTGGTTTGAAGGAAGATGTTTGGCCAATGTTGTATGGTTTGTAAAGTGGATCAAATGAATGCCTTTGTTGGTTTGATGCAAAGTTTGGGAAATAAGAGGTTGGTGGGGAGGAATGATTTCCAACTACATTTGTGATGATGGATTTGTTTCGAGGACTTTTTCGTCGCCAAACGGGTTTTTCCGTCATCCTTGCTAGCCTTGAGGCTTTTGATTTTGGTTTGTTTGGAGAGTTCATGATGGGATGAATGGAGAGCTTTGAGGATTGGGGATATTTATAGTGTAAGATTTGTGTGTTTAAGGATGGATAAAGTTTGTTTGGAGGATTAGGACAAAATGTGTTGGTGAAAAATGGGAAATGTAGGTTGAAAAGGGCTAAAAAGCAGAAAAGATTCTGTAAACCCGACCATCAGATGGCCGGTCCCCTTAATTAGGGGGCGGTCCCCATAAAATTAAGGGGGCCGCCTTACATAATTAAGGGGGCCGCCCATCTGGTGATTTCCAGATTGCCAGAATTGGATTTTTGGCAGAAAATTTGCAGAAAGGTTGTGTTTTTGGACTTGGATTCAAGCAAGTTCAATTCCTTTAGGCAATATAGCATCTAATCTAACATTAGATGTCATGCAAAAACACATAGGCACTAGAGCAAATAATCAACACATAATAAGCAATAGGAGGTAAGTAAATGCAAGCACACTTAAGCTTCCTAAGACACCTATCTTGAATTAAAGGCAAGGGCAATTAGTGAGTGAAAGACTAATGATGGATCAAGATGACACCATTACTAGTGAATTTGTCCTAGTGAGTGTCTATATGCAACAAATGTGGAGTTGTGATTGTTTCGACACCTAGAAGAAAAAAAAATAACGATCCTAAGAAACAATCCAAATGATCTCCTTGATTCAATTTTTACTCGATCATGAATGTCAAAGACATATATTAGATTATATACCTTGACAATTTTTGTGAGAGTTTATGCATGATTTTGAAATATAATGTTTTTAGAATTAGTCAACAATGTAAGGAAAATGGTTTTCATGGGGTTCCTAGATTGTGAGAATAATTTTTTAGAGAAAATTGATTGAGTTTTTAAAAAAAATAATTTATGCAATGAAAATAAATTTTCTCAATCTTTAGTTTTGTGCGAAATAGATTCCTAGACTCAGAAAAGATGAAATGGAAGAAAAATAAATTTCATGCAAGTATTAATTTGAAATATTTCAATATAATTTAGTCAACTTGTTCCATCATTCCTAATCCTAAACGCAAGTGGTTGAATAATTCACGCTTAAGGGGTTTTGTGAATATATCCGCAATGTTATCTTCCGATGCAACCTTTTCTATAGATATGTTTCCTTTTTGTACATTATCCCTAAGAAAATGGTGACGTATTTCTATGTGTTTAGTCCTAGAGTGTTGCACCGGATTTTTACTTAAATCTATCGCACCTTTGTTATCGCACATAATGGGGATATTTTCTAACCTAATGCCATAGTCTATGAGAGCTTGTTTCATCCATAGTGCTTGTTGACATGCCTTTCCGGCGCTTACATATTCGGCTTCGGTGGTAGAAATAGCAAGAGCGGTTTGCTTCTTCGAAAACCAAGACGTTAGACAACATCCCATAAACGTGCAAATTCCGCTAGTGCTCTTTCTATCTACGTAGTCTCCCGCATGATCCGAATCCGCATAGACAATGGTTTCTATGCCGGATTCCTTAGGATACCATAATCCTAAGTGTATAGTGCCTTTAATGTATCGGAAGATACGCTTAACCGCTTCTAGGTGAGAGGTTTTGGGATCCTCTTGAAAACGGGCACAAAGGCAGACACTAAACATGATATCGGGTCTACTTGCCGTCAAGTATAGTAAACTACCTATCATTCCTCTATACTTGGAGTTATCTACGGACTCACCTTCATCGTCTTTTGTGAGCTTTACCTCCGTAGACATGGGTGTTTTTATGGGTTTTGAGTCTTCTAGGCCAAATTTCTTAAGCATTTCCTTAATGTACTTAGATTGGTTAAAGAATATTCCATCTTCTAATTGTTTTATTTGTAATCCTAGGAAGAAGTTAAGTTCACCCATCATACTCATCTCAAACTCATCATGCATGATTTTGGCAAATTCATCACACATGTCTTGACAAGTCGATCCAAATATAATGTCATCAACATATATTTAAACAATGATGAGATTAGGGTCTTTCCTTTTAGTGAAAAGAGTGTTATCTACCATTCCCATGCAATAATCATGTTTAATAAGAAAAGCTTTTAATCGATCATACCAAGCTTTGGGAGCTTGTTTGAGTCCATACAAAGCTTTCTTTAACTTATAAACATAATCAGGTTTTGCGAAGTCAATGAATCCTGGAGGTTGTGCCACATATACCTCCTCATTGATAAAACCGTTAAGGAATGCACTTTTCACATCCATTTGGAATAACTTAAAATCTAGAGCGCAAGCATAGGCAAGTAATATCCTAATTGATTCTAGTCTAGCTACGGGGGCATAAGTTTCATCATAATCAATTCCTTCTTGTTGATTATAACCTTGAGCAACTAACCTAGCTTTATTCCTAGTAACTATTCCATTCTCGTCTAACTTATTTCTATATACCCATTTGGTTCCTATGATGGTCTTATCCTTTGGATTTGGGACTAGTTCCCAAACATCATTTGCCTTAAATTGATTTAATTCTTCTTGCATAGCTATAATCCAACTTTCATCCTTTAAAGCCTCACTAATATTCTTAGGTTCTATTGCTGAGAGGAAACAAAAGAAGTTGTTTTTATCTTGGGCTTGTGACCTAAGGGTTCTTTGGTTAAGATGTCCTATTATATTATCTAAAGGATGTGATCTAGATTCTTTAATATTAATGATTTCGTTATTTTCTAAGTGAGTTTCTTCATTGTCATTTCTTATGGGTTTTATTTTACTAACCTCAATAGCTTCTTCTTCGACTAAATTATCATCTTCTAAAGGTAGCGTTTTAGGAGGTGGTGGTGTTTCATCAAATGTTACATTTAGTGATTCCTCTACCTTCATGGAGTGTTTGTTAAGTATTATATATGCTTTACTATTTTGTGAGTATCCTAAAAATATTCCTTCATATGATTTTGGATCAAACTTAGTGAGGTAGTCCTTAGTGTTTAAAATATAGCATTTACTTCCAAATACCCTAAAGTAGCTTAAGTTAGGTTTTCTATTTCTTAATAACTCATAAGGAGTTTTTCCTAGAATTCTTCTAATTGATACCCTATTTAGAATATAAGTCGATGTATCTACGGCGTGACACCAAAATTTTTGTGGAATGGATTGTTCATTTAACATAGTTCTACTCATTTCTTGTAGTGACCTATTTTTCCTTTCTACTACCCCATTTGATTGAGGAGTACGAGGAGCGGAGAAATTATGAGATATTCCATTTAACTCACAATATTTTCCGAATTGTACTTCATTATCAAATTCCCTTCCATGGTCCGTCCTAATGGCAACTATTGAGCATCCTAACTTATTTTGAATCATTTTGCTAAATATTTCGAATTTTTCAAATGCTTGTGTTTTGTCACTTAAAAACCTAGTCCACGTGTATCGTGAGTAGTCATCTACTATTACTAAGGTATACGTGTTTCCTCCATAGCTCCGCACAGCGGATGGACCAAAAAGATCCATATGTAATAATTCTAGGCACCTAGTAGTGGATACTATATTCTTAGCTTTGTGGCTAGCATGAGCTTGTTTTCCAACTTTACATGCATCACAAAAATGTTTGTCATATTTTAGATTAGGCAAGTTTCTAACTAATTCCTTAGAGGCCAAAGATTGTATTTGTTGCATGTTAGCATGTCCTAATCTCCTATGCCACAAAGTGGAATTTTCGTCTAGGGTCGTTAGGCATATCCTATCTTCAGGTTTGTTTCCTAGTTTCATAACATATACACCTCCTTTCCTAATACCTCTACCTATAATTTTTCCATTCTTAACTATTTCGCTATCTTCTTCAGAAAAGATAACTTTACATTTATTATCACATATTTGGCCTACACTAAGTAAGTTATATGTTAAATTATTAACATGTTCAACATTTTCAATAGTAAGTGAGTCTTGAGAAATCGTACCTTTGCCAATAATTTTTCCACGCAAGTCACTACCGAAAATAACGTTACCTCCATTGTATGCCTTGTATGTAGAGAATAGCTTGCGATTCCCCGTCATGTGCCTCGAACATCCACTATCCTTGATCCATTCGTTAGGTTCCAAGTTAATTCCAAGGCATATTTCGTCGGTTGCATTTGCCACAAAACACTTTTCTTCTTTTGGTTTTTCCACTTCTTCTTTATCACTATCACTCCATGTTCCACTAACAAATGCGCTTTGATTTTCATACCCCGGTGGCTTTAAACATTCTCCAACGAGATGATTTGGACTTCCACATCTAAAGCACTTTCTTTTTACGTAATTATCACTTCTATTTCTTTGGAACGATTTTCTATCGTCATGTGATGACCTAGTGAATCTTCCTCGTCTCTTGAAGAATTTCTTGAATTCTCTTACGGCCATTGCATATTCTTCGTCTTCACTTTCGTCACTTGAATCATCATCATCACTAGATTCCTTTTTGGCTTTTAGAGCAATGGATTTGATTTGTTCTTTCTTGACCTTGACCGTTTCCGAATCTCTTCTTATGATTTCTTCATGAACCTTCAAGTTGCCAATTAGTTCATCTAGTGATAACGTCATCAAGTTCTTTGATTCTTCAATTGCCGTGACCTTAGCTCGCCATTTTGGATGCAATGCCCTAAGAAATTTCCTAACACAATTTTTACTAGAAAATGTCTAATCAAGTGCTTTTAAACTTGTGATGATAGTGTTAAACTTAGCAAAAGCATTATCAATTGATTCCTCTTCCGGAATCGTAAATTGTTCATATTGTTGTACAAGAAGATCTATTTTATTTTCTTTGACTTGGCTATTACCTTGGTGAGTGATTAGTAAAGAATCCCAAATTTCTTTTGCGGTTTTACACATAAAAATTCTTTCATATTCTTTGCGTGGTAACGCATTATAAATAACCATTTTAGCCTCATTATTTTTTGCTAGTTTCTTTTTCAAATCATCATTTTGTTTTTCAAAAGCTACAATTTCATCCATTTTGGTTTCAACATTATATTGAATAGGGGGAAAATCACCAAAGGTCATAATATGCCAAAGATCAAGATCTTTTGATTTCACATACGTTTCGAATCTATTTTTCCAATATAAAAATCCATCACTTTCAAATAGTGGTGGTCTTTGCATAGATTGCCCTTCTAAATATTTTAAAGATTCCATAGATCGTTACAAGTTTTAAAATACAATATATTTTAAAATTCTTGCTAGACGTGGCTCTTGATACCAATTGTGGAAAACTAGAAGGGGGGGTTGAATAGTTTTACGTCTTTTTAATTGTTATAAAAACAAATTGTTTAAAAGTTTTCTTTGATTTATAAAATGTAGATTCGATGGTATATGAAATCTAGTTATACACAATATGAACAACACTAAGTATATATATACTATGAAGCAATAATTATGTAAGTAATGAAATAAGTAAAAGATGGAAAGATCAAACCGAGAGACAAGCGATTTATAGTGGTTCGGCTACAAGGCACCTTCCTTGCCCTACTCCACTCCCCGAGCACCTAACTCGAGAGTTTTCTTCACTATATCAACAAGCTCCCTTATGGCGGAGAAAACCGTACACACCAATATACACACCAATTTTCACACCAATCTACACACCAATCTACACACCAATCTTCACACCAATCTACACACCAATCTTCTTCACACCTAGCTTTTACACACCAATTATCTACACACCTTCTTCTACACACCAATCTTCTACACACCTTCTTCTACACACCAATATTCACAACTATCCTACTTCACAACTAATCAACTTCTATTATCTACACAACTATTCTCTAACAAATATTCACAACTAATCACACTATGAAATAATAATTAATGATGATGCTCAAACAACTTAGATGTGGAGATCACAACTAGTTGTAATACTTCTTGTCTTGAGGGATAGAAGTATTCTTCTCTTGCACTTGAATGGATTATGTATGGATCACTTTGAAACAAAGATTTAAGAATGTATGATCAAAGGATTTATAGATTGGAAATGGAGATCTAGAACAGAAAGTTCTGAAGTGCAAAAGGTGGAGAAAAAGTCCAGGTTTAAGGTGGTATTTATAGGCAACAAGTTCTGACAGAGGAGCGTGGCCGGCCCCCTTAAAGCATGGCCGGCCCCCTTAAAATTAAGGGAACCGCCCTTTATAATTAAGGGGGCCGCCCAACTGTAACGGCCAGAAAACTTGTCTTTTAGTGGGGAAAGTTTATTTGGTGAAAAACTAACTGATTTTGGTTAAATATTTGAAATCATATATTTAGTATGATTAAAACATTTTTCCTTATTACCAAAAGTGTTTTTCAAAAATATATAATAAGATTATATAATTAAATAAACTTTGTATTAGTTAATTAAATACCCCTTTGATCATACATTGCACTAAACACTTTGTTTATTCATACCTTAAGTGATTTGGATGTAAAGAGAAATATTAATCACCAAATACTTGTTTATGTCATAAGTTTTAATTCTTTGAGGTTATATTTTGTAATGATCAAAACATAGAGATATAGATAAAGACTTAATAATGTTTTTAGGCATTATTTATGTCAACAAGGTTTTTGTTTGTGGTTTCCTATTGTTCAATTAAAGTTAATAGATTTTTGTTATAATGTGAATATGTGAATGATCTTATGCCTTTGTTAGTATTACGAACTAGAGATATTGTGAGTTGGTGACGGATGAGTGATTGCAACGTTGCCATTACTTTTGCTCAGCTGGTTAGTATTTACCAATATAACCTCGGAGTATTGAGTTTAAATCGCAAGTCTATCTAGAGTGAATTACTAATCGCAAGTTTGTGATGCACTTGATTTAAAACATTGTTGCAGTAGGTGAATAAGGTTCCATTTGTGTTTTGTCAACTTTTAGTTCAATTGTGCTTGATATAACATAGTGATACTGCTTATTTAACACATTCATGCACTAACAATACGTATGGTTAAACTGCTAGTATCTTCTCAGTTTTGTTTATTATTATTATTTTTTGTGATGCGCTTTGATATTGTGCAAGAGTTGACTATAAGGGTATTTTTTTATAAGTTGATAGTATAATACTTAATGGACTATGTTAATACAAATATTGCCTAAAAACGTTATTTATATTTTACGATCTTTGCTAAGTTTTGTTAATGACAAGTATGAAGTTTAGCTATAAGTAAATCATCACTTTAAGTGTTTAAGTCTTGTTTAACTAAGGTTAACATTTCCTTTTAAACAAAACATTGTGTTTATTTCTTAAACTAAAATGAGTCTTGTCACATCATATTTATTTCTTTATATAGTAAGGTCACATCACATTTAGGGCAAGTTTTGTCATGATGCATTTATGGAAAGAAATGTGTTTGACTAACTTTGTTGTTGCTTGGAAGCTTTGTATTTGACTTGTTATTATGAGATGTGACATTGTTTGGTTGCTAGGAGTTATGAGACAAAACCTTGTTTGGTTTGCAAGATTTATTGCAAAACCAACTGCAGCCCTGGCGGTACCCTGGCGGTACACGGGCGGAACCCTTTTGAGGGGTCCGCCTGATCCGCCAGACCTGCAGAAGTGTTTGCTATAAATACCAAACCATTTGTTAGTTTTTGGTAACCTTTCTGAGGACATATATTCACATACTCTCTCAACTTACTCAGTAACCTTTTGATTTGTGATTCTCTTATGTAGCAAGGGACTTCACAATATCCTTCAAGAAGTTACAAGCTTCAACTCTAAAGTTGCAAGTCTTGGTAGCTTGGTCATGTATAAGCTTTGGTAGTTTATACTTCATGTGTGTCATGTATATAGAAGTAAGTGGTTAGTATTTTAGGCCTCAAAATACGTAGTGTGTCGGGAGTTGTTGTACCCTTGTAAAAGAACTAACGGGAGTAGTTGTACCCTTGGTAAAGAACTCGACATCTAGCTTAGTGTCGATAAAAGTGTAAGCGACGAACGGGGGTGGTTGTACCCTTGTAAAAGAACTCAACATCTAGCTTAGTGTCGGTAAAAGTGTAAGCGACGTTGTAAAGGTTTTCTCCCCGGTGAAAGGAGCTTGTTGATTAGGGCTTATAACTCTCGAGTTGGAAACTCGGGGCGTGGATGTAGGGCAAGGAAAAAAAGTCCTTGTAGCCGAACCACGATAAACAATCGTGTTGTGGTTTGATCGTTTCTTTCTTTATCTTTTCTTATTACATGTTGTTATTTAGTTAGAATTGCTAAGTTACATATAAAGCTTTTCAAAGAACTAAACTAGTTAAGATGTGTTTGTATCTTCAAATAAAAGTAGAAGCTTTCCTAATAACTAAACAAGCAAAGTTAAGATTATTACAAGCAAAGCTTTTCAATGTATGAAACTAGTAAAGTTAGAATTGATATCTACATAAAAAGCTTTTCAAAGAATCAAACATATAACATTGTATTTATATCTTTAAACAAACGTAAAAGATATTCAAGTTAAAAAGAATCTAAAAAGCGGTAAACTATTCAACCCCCCTTCTAGTTTTCCACAATTGGCATCAGGAGCTATGTTACTCAAGATCTTTAAAATAGAATGTATTTCAAAACTTGGATCGATCCATGGATTTTGAAAATCTCAAAGAAGGGCAACCTATTCAAAACCAACCGCTATTTGAAAAAGAAAACTTACTTGAATGGAAAAGTAATTTTGTAAACTATGTGAAATCAATTGATCAAGATCTTTGGCATATTATTTCTTTTGGCAGTTTCAAACCAAAGAAAACAAGTTTTTGAAAACCAAGATAACTATCTTAAACTCGATAAAAATCCTAAAGCTAAAACAATGCTTTACAAAGCTTTAGTACCAAATATGAAAGAATGTATTTTTGTCAAAAGGCTAATGGTGTTTGGAAAAATATGGTAAACTTTCATCAAGGAATATTTCAAGTCAAAGATGATCAATTTGATCTTACATATGAATTAGAAGTTTTAGAAAAACTAATTGATAGACACTTAGAAGAAGTTAATACATGTGCTACTAGTTTAAATGTTTTAAATGAAGGTACAAGTGAAGATGAGTACGTGTGTTTTGATGAACCTGCTTGCGTATCTTGGAATGTAATGGATGTTGACGAAGACAATGTTCCGGTAGTTAATTGTCAATTTATTGAAACAACAAGCAAGGTGTAAGTAAAGGTGATTACTCGTGTCAAGCTCGTAGTAGTCTTGCTTGCGATTCATGGAATTACTCGGATGAAGATGATGTCAATCATCCGGTTCGTGATTCTAAACTAGATAAAACATCAAGCAAGGTACACTTTGAAACCAAACTCTTTTGCTTTGAATAATTTATCCTAGAGTTTTCTAAACTAGAAAATGAGTCTAAACGTTTATGCAACATGGACCTAAAAACTATCTTCAAGAATGAGTCTTCAAAATCTCTTAAGAATATCTTTGAAAAGGAAATCTTATTAGAAGATAAAGTGTCTAGAATTGAGAGTAATGTTGAAATTAATCTAGAATGTAAATTATGTCTAGATTACAAACATGAGATTAAAATACAAATGAGAAAGGAAAAATTATTAGTTAAATTTGATGAAAGCTCAAAATCTTTTGAAAGATTGTTGAGGAGTCAAAGGTTGTTTAAAGATAAAACCGGATTAGGATTTAACTCATAAGCATCATCAACTAATAAAACAAAGCTTGTAAAATTTGTCAAACCTAGAAGAGAAATTTAGAGATAATTCAATCTCTAATAGAAACTCATGATAAAAGGATTAAGACTATCATTCTCTATGCCTTTATATGATTATCTAACCTTCTTGGATACATGAGTTATTGAGTTTCAAAGCGTGTCGTCAAACCAAGTTTTTACGCGTAATGCTTATCCGCTTGATAGCATCTCTATGCAATTTAAAAGGTACGCATTACTTCAACTTGACTTTGATTGTATCTTGTTTCTAGCATTATGTGTTCGAATATGTGCTATTTGTAATACTCTAGAGTGTCTACCTGCTATTTGTAAATAACTAAGATTAGATTCTATGCAACAAGGAATTTAGTCTTTAGTACTAGTAGGAGATATAAGGTGCTTTGGTTCTTTAACCATCAAGAGATAAACACGAAAAACTCTTGAGTATGTCTCACTCAACTCTTGCTTACAAGTGAGCTAACTAAGAATTTCCTAAGTGTTAAAATGTCTAACACTTTTGTGATACTTGCAAAACAAACCTTTGTTAAACAATTTTCTCAAACACCATACTTTGAGTCTTTAATTGTGTTTTTCTTCAATCACTCCTTTATGATAATCACACATAAAACACACAAGGTGAAATAAATCACATTAGCATATATTAGGATGTGTGAAAGAAAATGAGTTTTCAACATCTAGGATTTACACATCAAATGTGACACATAGTCTCATGATGTTGTACCTCTTGGACTTTTTCAAAATAAATAGAGTTCATAGTATCTTAAGTAAGAAAACCCAAAGAGTCGAGGAGTCGTTGAATGATCTCCTCCTTCTATGATATCATCTTTGGTAGATGATAACTTAGTCGAAAGTCCAATGATGGCAAGACAAGTATGTTGTGTAAAACATTAAGAATAAAAGTATAAAATAACATCTCCTCACCATGAGATAAACATTGAATCAAGCAAAATTGACATAAGTTATAAAACTTGATTTATAGGTCATAGTTGTGTCTAAACAAATTCAACAAAAACAATTTTTGGAATTTAGAATAAAACAACTAGTGAAACGAAATTGATATTTCAAAGTAATCAAGTGAGTATAGTGTCAATATTTGAAAGACCTTTTGATAATAAAAGCAAGCCACAAAAGCAAGGAATTTTAAATTAAAGACATTCCTAGTTGCTCTCTTGTTCTCAATGGTTAAGTTATTGATGACTTATCAAGATTGAGATTAGTAAATCCGTAGGTAAAACTAAATGTAGAGAAATGTTTGGAAGACTATTTGTTCTCATAACAATTAGATTCAACATTATGTTTAGCTTTTGTCTATGTGCTCGTGTTAAAGAAGATCCTAAAACAACTCTTTAGTTGAGCCTATTTGGATACATCATAAGGTACTACACAACTAGGATTATGGTCTCCCAAAAGAACGGGAATAGAAACCATAGTGTTTGACAAATGGAATTATGTCGGTAATAAGTTGATAAGAAAAGTACAAGTGGTACTTGCACTTTTATACTTACTTACCCAATGATTCTCCAAAACGCGTATGATTCTCAAATTAGTATCGAATGGAGAAGCACATCAACAAGCTCCGCTTGAACAAGCAAACTCGCATCAACAACGGAATTCATCTTATCAACATTGTTATAGCTTCAACAAAGGAAGCATCGACTTCAGCGACAATTCTATCCATTATGTTCTTAATTGACATATTGTGATCCATCATCATCGTCTTGGTAAAAATGTTCATTGAGGAACATCTTAACTAAGAAAGTCTTATACGTTAACCATTCTATCAACTTTTTCACAAAACCTCTTGAATGAGAAGCATTCATCATCCCTAGGCTTAGTCAAGGACTCATAAGACCTAAAACCTTAGTTTTGAACATTAGGATAAAACCACAAAAATCAAGACAATTCCTTTTAAGTTTTTCCCTGCAGAACCCACGACACCTTCAGACCATACGGGCGGAACCCATTTTTTGGTTCCGCCTGGTCCGCCAAACCTCAGATTGTTTAAACTTTTAACTTCAAAGCCAAACACCCTCTTAAATCTTAACAAAAACTAACAAACCGCATCACCCTCTCTAAAACACATATCCTTACGAATTTTAGGGCTTCTAATCCAATCTCTTCCAATCCAACTAACTTTGTAAGTATTCTAATCACAATTGCATTTTTAATTTAATTATAACATTCTTGCTTACAATCATTAACTAGAATCTTAGGGCTTTTGCATAAAACTTCATGATTCATGAAAAACTTGGTGGCTAGTCAATTATGTATTTCATTAGTTAAGAAATGTATCTTTTCATTGTTACTTTGATTTACCAAACACACCAAGTGCATTATTTTTCAAATTGCAACATGATTCATCACCACATTGTTAAAACAAATGAAAAACATCATTTAAACATCACTTGCATAATGTCTCTTGAATGCTAAAGGGGATACATAACTAATATGTATTTTCAGGTACATTCAATCGAAGACACATTCAATTAGGAAACTGTTGGTTATCTTTTGTTTTTACAACAAAATTTGCATAACAAAATGATTTAGGAATCAAAATGAGTCAAGAGAACCATGTCTTCACATTGTTTTGCATATAGGAATATATTAGAACATCCTCGTTGTTAAAAGTCATTAACATACAATTTTATGTTTTCTAGGAATCAACATGCTTCCCGCAAACAAATCCGATCACAAAGAACCCTTAAATACATGCCCAAACACCATATGACCAAAGGTCTCAACCCGGTTCAAGTAGAAACCTTTAAGGCATTAGAAAAACGCTATGTTCACGAAGGTAGAACCATTGATCCATCCTTTCTAGAAGGAACATCTATTCGCCAAAACTTTACCGCAATTCACTTTGATTATCTCCTTGATATAGATGAGCCCATTTGTCCTAGGTTCATCTTGGAATTTTATGCAACCGTAAACCTTTCCTCATGTGCTGGTGGTAGGATTTCATTAAACTTCACAACCAATCAAATATCACATGACATAGATTTAAAAGACTTAGCCATAATTCTTGGTGTACCAAATGAGGGAACTTGTCTCTACACGGATAAGTGGCCCATTTCATGTCTTGATACTATTGATCATTTTTATCCATACGATACACCTCTCGCTAGTAAGGAAACTATTAAGGAACACCTCTTTGTTAGAACCTCTACCACTAGGGTGAATCGTTCGGGGAATACTGTAGATAAGGATCCTTTTGGTATGGAGCTCAATGAGCTTAAACCACAATTTAAGAAGTGGGAAGAAATTCTTATGGCTAACGTCATAAGTACCATAGGAAATAGAGATCACATCAACACATGCCTATGCTACATGCTATATAGCATTTCCACCGGTCAACCCTTCAACTTAGCCTACTACCTTGCTAAAAGAATGGCCGACATATCCTTAGTTGGAACAACCGCTCTTCCCTATGGTATGCTTTTTACTCGCCTCTTTAGAGCAATCTCACCCATTTCTCCTAACGAAAATGGAATGCACCTTGACTATTTTCTCGTTCCTCACATCTTCGTTCCTTTAAGTGATAAACGAGTTTTCAAAAATAAGGGCAAACGTACTCGATCACCTACACCATCATCATCATCATCCGGAATGAGCGAGGATGTTAAACTTCCAAACTCTAAGTTACCCCTTTAGAATACCTTCAAGCTCTCCCCATCATTGACAATGCTTCCGAAGAATTCAAGCAAACCAAAGGAATGTTCAAGTGTTTTGGAAGGTACCTAAACAAGCTCAAGAAGAAGATTGACCGGTTGTGAGAAGATTAAGGAGTGTTTGGCTTATGAGTGCTTTAGAATCGTCTTTGTGATAAAACTACGTGAATTGTTTGTTTTTCACTTTCATGGTTTATTACGTTTGTTGGATTATGTTTGTATGAACCTTTATAGATAATGACAAAGTTTAAGGTGTTTGTCATTTTTTCTATGCTTATGGCAATTCTTACTAAGTATAGTGAAATCCTCGACCTCAAGGTCAAAGTCCCATGAAATGCATGTTTACGTGTCTAATTTTTGCATTGCCCAACCAGAAATGCCTTATCTCTTTGATTTTAGGAGTTTTCGAAAATTTTGAAAAACGTCTAGCGGGTCAAAAACGCGGACTGCCTAATTTTTTACCTCTGGCGGATCTGGTGGTACCCAAAATTGGGGTCTGCCAGTGTATTTTCTGGGAATTCCAGAAATGGCCCAACGGACCAGGCGGTACCCTAAAATGGGTTCCGCCAGTGTCTTCTGAGGGTTCCGTCAGACACCTGCAGAAATTTTTTCCATTTTTCTAAAGTCCAAAACTTGTAATGTGTCAAAACCGTTATCCTAAGTGAGAAACATCTTCCATTAACTCCAATAACCATATTAGAACAACTTTCACTCACTAAAACAATTAGGAAGCCACTTCCCTCCAAAAATTCAAATTCAAACATAACCAACCCAAGGAACCCTTTTAAAGGATCCTTCAAAACCATTGAAACATTTTCAACCAAATCACATCTCATGATTACAAAGCATTGAGTACATTTGTTGGTCTTTCACTCCACCTTATTCTATTGGAATGACACGCATTGATTTGACATATTCATGAAAATTTTGCAAATCATTTGAAACCTCAACCTTTGAATGGTAGAACATTAAATCCAAACACCCTATTCAACATCTTCTTCATCCTATAAATTTGAAAGCTTTGCAACAATTCAAATCACACCATCACCATTAAACCTTCTTCTCTCAAAACATCAAAACCACACCTTTAAAAATGACCAAATCCAACACATCATCCGAGTCATCAAAATCCCTCTCAAAAATCACTAGGATTAGTGTTAAACCTTGTTGCTTTAACAAAACCGTCAAGTCAAGCTCATCTTCTTCAAGTGATGCTTCGCTTAACATTTCTTCACCCATCCAAGATTACCTAAATCTCACTACCTCAAAACAATCCCCAACACATTGTAATACCAATGTAATTACCTTTCAAGAATTGCTTAATCTTGAAACTCTATAACCTCAATCACCAACACCTACACAAATGGAACTTTTCCATACACCTCCAACATCACCACTACCCTATTTGGAAACTTTAGAAGACCTATCACCCAAATCATCTAGCCAACCATCTTTGTCACTCTTTGACACCATTGCTCAAATGGAAACCCAACAACAACCTAGTGAGCAACTAGATGAGGAACCCCATCAACCATCATTAGTAGAACGGTTGGCTTACCGTTATGCTAGACCATCCATTTTTCCAAATGATCAAAGCCATACCCACTAAAAATCATTTGTGTTTCACCTAATTTACAAAGACCTTCATGGCAACCCTTCCGGCGAACCAAGCTTTCGCCATTTTGTTCAAAACCAACAACCACCACCACAACAACAACCATCACCACAAGAACCTTCCCAACATTTTGAATCTCTACTTTCTTCATATAAGAAAATAGAAGCATCCATATGGGAAAAACCTCCAAACCTTCATAATGAGATTGACACTCATTTAAACCACCTTCATGCCTTCAAACGTATGGTTGACTCTCAAATCAACCATATCATGGTTCTACAAACAACACTTCAATCAACAAATGAAGGAAGCAAAAACACTACTCAACCTTCCACCTTTGCTCCTTCAAGTTCAAACCATCCACCAACAACATATCAAACCACCCTTCCACCAAACTTTCCCCGCCATGATTTGTAATCATTGCGAAAGAACCGCTCACATTAGTGAAGGGTGTCGAAGGGAAATTCGTGAGCTATCCGAAGAAATGAGGTTTATACTAAACCACATTTTGGATCTTCTACAATCCTCGTCTCACACACCTCAACCCTAGAGTCTCCAAAATGAAACAAAAACCGTTTCTTTTGTAAAATGTTTCCCATCTAAACCAACCAACCAAAACCGTGTCATCCTTTCAAACTTCAAAATAAAGCCCGCTACAACTACAACCCACATTTTCATCCTTAAACAACCTTAGCCTTGTTTTTGGAAAATGTTTCTCACAAAGGAAAATGATGATTTCCTTGTAGCTTTTTATGGTCTTACCTTATTTGTAGTTTTTCTCTAATTTTTTAAGTAGGATGGTGTAATCCAAATTTCTTGTCGTTGACTCTTTAAGAGTCAAAATTTTACATGAAATGAATTTCATTACACTACAAGGTTTTTATTGTTTGTTGACCATTTAGGTATAATAAGTAAAATATACCTTGCTATGGTACCATACATATATCTTGTGTTGTTTAAACTAACCTTTCTTTTTGTAGGACCATTTTCCATGTTATTCCTCCCTTGATACTCCATTTAGGGGAGTAATATTCAAATGGGAGCATGAGTGTTGTACTATTTCACTTCACAACTCTTAGCTGTGTTTAAACATGAAATACTTTCATGACTTATCTTGTGCAACAACTAACCTTTTTCTTGTAGGTTTAAAATCCATGTCTCCTCTCTTGGCACTCCATTTAGGGGGAGTATCGTCCAAGGGGGAGCAAGTCTTAATTCCGCTTCGCTACCCTTCTTTTTGTTTCGACAAAAAGGGAGAGAATTTATATAAACTTGTGCTTATCAACCTCATATTTGCAAAAACATTTTTTTGGTGCTTATCATCTCATCTTTGCAAAAACAAGTTTTTATACTAACTTTATAAGACTTAACACTAAAACTAGTGACTTACTTATAAATAAAGTTTATGTTTTGTCATCAACAAAAAGGGGGAGATTGTTAATACAAACATCGCCTAAAAACGTTATTTATATTTTACGATCTTTGCTAAGTTTTGTTAATGACAAAGTATGAAGTTTAGCTATAAGTAAATCATCACTTTAAGTGTTTAAGTCTTGTTTAACTAAGGTTAACATTTCCTTTTAAACAAAACATTGTGTTTATTTCTTAAACTAAAATGAGTCTTGTCACATCATATTTATTTCTTTATATAGTAAGGTCACATCACATTTAGGGCAAGTTTTGTCATGATGCATTTATGGAAAGAAATGTGTTTGACTAACTTTGTTGTTGCTTGCAAGCTTTGTATTTGACTTGTTCTTATGAGATGTGACATTGTTTGGTTGTTAGGAGTTATGAGACAATACCTTGTTTGGTTTGCAAGATTTATTGCAAAACCAACTGCAGCCCTGGCGGTACCCTGGGGGTACACGGGCGGAACCCTTTTGAGGGGTCCGCCTGATCCGCCAGACCTGCAGAATTGTTTGCTATAAATACCAAACCATTTGTTAGTTTTTGGTAACCTTTTTGAGGACATATATTCACATACTCTCTCAACTAACTCAGTAACCTTTTGATTTGTGATTCTCTTATGTAGCAAGGGACTTCACAATATCATTCAAGAAGTTACAAGCTTCAACTCTAAAGTTACAAGTCTTGGTAGCTTGGTCATGTATAAGCTTTGGTAGTTTATACTTCATGTGTGTCATGTATATAGAAGTAAGTGGTTAGTATTTTAGGCCTCAAAATACGTAGTGTGTCAGGAGTTGTTGTACCCTTGTAAAAGAACTAACGGGAGTAGTTGTACCCTTGGTAAAGAACTCGACATCTAGCTTAGTGTCGGTAAAAGTGTAAGCGACGAACGGGAGTGGTTGTACCCTTGTAAAAGAACTCGACATCTAGCTTAGTGTCTGGAAAAGTGTAAGTGACGTTGTAAAGGTTTTCTCCGCCGGTGAAAGGAGCTTGTTGATTAGTGCTTATAACTCTCGAGTTGGAAACTCGGGGCGTGGATGTAGGGCAAGGAAAAAGAGTCCTTGTAGCCAAACCACGATAAACAATCGTGTTGTGGTTTGATCGTTTCTTTCTTTATCTTTGCTTATTACATGTTGTTATTTAGTTAGAATTGCTAAGTTACATATAAAGCTTTTCAAAGAACTAAACTAGTTAAGATGTGTTTGTATCTTCAAATAAAAGTAGAAGCTTTCCTAATAACTAAACAAGCAAAGTTAAGATTATTACAAGCAAAGCTTTTCAATGTATGAAACTAGTAAAGTTAGAATTGATATCTACATAAAAAGCTTTTCAAAGAATCAAACATATAACATTGTATTTATATCTTTAAGCAAACGTAAAAGATATTCAAGTTAAAAAGAATCTAAAAAGCGGTAAACTATTCAACCCCCCTTCTAGTTTTCCACAGACTATGATGCAGTTGATTATAAAAGTTGATCGTTTAGTTCATACCTATAATGCATTGTTTGTTACAAGATGATGCAGTTGATTTATTCTTGTTATGCAGTAGTAACAATAAAACTTTGTTTTTTGCAGATTGGGTCTGTTATAAAACTTTGTTTTTCGCAGATGTATATGTGATATAGTGTGGACCGATTAGACTTTGTCTGCAGAATTTGAGAGAGTGGGAATCTATGATCATTAAGTTTGAACTTGATGACTACAAGTGGTTAAAAGATATGTTTGAGATGAGGGAAAGATTGATCCCATCATACCTACCTGACGAGCATATGGCACGTCTCATGCCCTAGAATTATTGGTGCATCAGATTTGAGCTAGCAAAGTGAAGTTTTTGTACATTGTGATGCAGTATATGTATGCACTATGATGCACTAGATTTGTACATTTTCATGTAGTAGATTTATAACATTCTGATATAAAAAACATATTTATTGTGATGTAGTAGATCTATACATTGTGATGCAGCATATTTATAACATTGTGATGCAGTAGATATAAACATTGTAATGCAGTAGATGTATAACATTGAATTACAGTAGATATATACATTTTTGTACTCTGTAGATATTAAAGCATTACTTACATGATAAGTTTTCTGTTATAAAATGTATAGAATTTATTAACAAAAATCAATTCAACAGTATCTAAGTGTTCATTAAATATTTTTTATATTTAAGTCGATATATACAATGTTATGCACCAGATTTTACACTGAGATGCATCTGATATATACATTATGATGCACCAGTTGTATACACTATGATGCGTGAGTTGTATACTTTCATACACTAGAATTTTAAGTGCATCAGAGTTAACAATACAGTGCATCACAGTGGAAAATTTAGTGAATCACAGTTTATAATATATTGCATATATGTTCATTCAGAATCAGCAGTAATCAAAATTACTTAATATTAAACAAACATTATGCTCATTAAGAGGTACAATACTTAGTATTAAGCATTCAGTAATCCAAAGTATTACAACTAAAAATTTGAAACATCCAATAGAATTAAAAACATTGGTTTGAAACAACAATTTATATTCCTCTACGAATGACAGCACTTCAAATATCTCTCATTGATACTTGAATTCTTTTACATATTAGGTTGATCTTCACTCCATTTTCAGGATTTAGAATCTTGTGTATCTTGTCTCCTTTTACATGATGTTTCCTAAGCAAGTTGTTAGAAACATTTTAACCTGTGAGTACCAAGATAGATAATTAAACTGCTGCACTATTTATAAACGAACTGATGCACTTAATATAAACATAACAAATTCACTAATTCAAGTTCTACTTACTAGTGCATAACAAATTCACTAATTCAAGTTATATATAACTGAATTTTAAAGATAGATTGGTCATTATACATATGTGTAGTTAAGATTTCAATAACCATTACTATAGACTTGTGTAATTACAAATTAGTAGTTATATTGTTTTACCTTAAGTTTTAATGTTCAAATAAATATGTATAGTTACAAATAATTGATAGTTATAATGAATAATACTTGTATAATATTTATTTTATTTTGATAAAATAAATTTTAATAATATCAAGTGTGTAAACTTAAAATTTTTAATACTTTATTAAAAATAAAAGCTCTAAATGCTTTATATATTGTAGGAATTAAATAATAAAAAAGAAATGAGTGATGTACGGAAATGCACTTTCGTAGGAATTGATTGAAGTTTGACACCTTAATTGAAAATTGCAATATTTTTAGTGATGCAAGATTTATGTAAGGTTTTGTGTTTATCGTTGTTTCAGAAAATTCTAGTTCTAAATGAGTTTGTGATCAAAGAAAACTTTGTTTTCTATAAGTTGTAAGACACTAGCAAAGCGATAAATAGATGTTCAAGTAAACATCATTCGTTTAAGTAATTTTGTTGTGTTCATGCATTTGCGGATGTTTTTATAATTTCTTTATGGCGAATATCTCATTAGAACTATGGTACGCACTTATGCCTCGTGTATGTATGTATATTAGAGTTAAAGAGAAGATAGGCACGCGCGTTGCTGCGAAGCCAATTTTTAACCTAATTTTTTGAGAACGCTTTTGTTTCGGTTTCTTTTTTTATTAATGTAACGATTTTTTTTATCATGCAACCATTAATTTGTTGTGTCTATATTTTTTAAAGATATGTTTTATGTATTCAACACTATGCATAACCTTTATTATTATTATTATTATTATTATTATTATTATTATTATTATTATTATTATTATTATTATTATTATTATTATTATTATTATATAACAAAATTAAGAAAAAAGAAAAAAAATTAATAATGTCAAATTAAAAACTCATGTACACAAACACATTTAATTGCAAATCATTATAGAAATTCACTAGCTATAAGTCCCGTGCACGTACGGGGTTTACACATGAATCAAATTTATTTTAAAATTTTAGTTTAGTATATGGACATATAAGAATTTACCCGTGAAAATTGTGATATAAGTATAACTAATACCTTGTACAGGATTTTTTATTATGTATTAATATCTATTATAATAATATTTTATAAAAAAAAATTATTGGTTGAAGATTTAACTTTGTTTAACTGACATAGATGTTTATGTTGAGATTGATGCTGTTTAACTTTAATTATTCATATCGTGTTGTACAAAATGTGTGAGTTTAGCAGCACATAATCAGCACGAATAGGAGATATATCAGTATGCCATTCATGAGACACCTTTCGTAGTGAGGGAAGTCCTTTTGATGAAGTTAAAATATGACCCCGTAAAGTTTTTCAGAAATGTTTTTCTGGATATTCATATATAAACTTTAAATAAGAATTTTATGTGTCGTTGTTATAAGTAAAATATCATATATTTATTTTCATATTACAGTAATCCATACTTACATTTGATATTTATATTCCCGTTAACAATAGTTTTGCCATATTTAATATTCTAGCCCATATACGCATAAATTAAACTTTTTAAATAAAATAACATAAGTCCTTATTTAACGTTAGTAAAAAAATATTTTAATGGATGAAAGCTAAAAATGAATATTATTTTTAAAAAATATTTAGCATATATTTATAAAATTTTGTAATTTTAATAGATGAAAGTCTGAAAAAAATACTAATACTTATGAAATTTTAAATAAAACTCATCTTATAAAATATAAGGGTATAAAGTGTAAGGGGTTGTTTGTTATTTTTATAAAGTTATTAAAGTATATGGTAACTTGTAATTTTACACTCAACTCTATATAATTTTTGTAAAATTAAACCACTAAAGTTTTATTAATTACTCCATCTTTTTTTAAGTTTTTGTTTTCACAAATATTTTTATGTGTTTTTTTCTTAACAAAATTTCTCCACCATATTTATTAAATTTTGACCAAAATCAATTCAATTTTGACTTTTTATTGACCAATCATGTTGTTTGATTTTGCCTACGTGGTGAAATTAAGTTCTCCTATTGGTCTATTTTTTTTGATGAGAAGGGTTTTGCAAAAACACTCTGAAATGATGTAATTCTTTTATTATATAAAAAGATTGTATGTCTATGAAACTTCATAGAATTGTAGGTTGTAGTCCCTGTGAATTTAATTGCAAGTCGTCCCTCAAAAACATACTTTAAAGCACTCTTAAAGTTATTAGGTAGGTTAAGGGTATGCTTTGAAAGTTCTATTTTTTTCAAAAATACACATTAAACATCAACTATTTTTATAAAATCGTGGGTTATTTCTACATATAGGTAACGAACTTTGAAAAATTTTCTATGTTAGGTATCGAACTCTCGAAAATATTAAGTTAGGTAACAAAACTTTATACTTTGGTCAATGTTAGGTAATTATTTCAGGTGTCGCAACTGATAACCGGTGCAACCGGTTGTCCTGATCTTTTTCTCTATTTTTCATGAATGATCCTTATAATGAAACTTAATTGCACCATTCATCTTTACAATTATGTCCATACCTTCTGTAAGGGTCTCATCATTGTAAAACTTAATTTGCCAAAGAATCAGGTTTCAGTAAATATGAAAGGTGGGAATTAATTATACACATCAAACGTCAAAAGACAACAAACATCATATATCACTAGTAATTTATGTCCTATCTTTTTACTACCCTTTTCTCAATGTTATGAACCAGATTAACAAGCCAATGGGTTAACAATCATCACCACTGCTGATTAGATTGATGTGTATGCCCCTCCTTTCTCTCTCAAGAATCCGGCCGTGTTCCGGCGAGCTCCGATCGTCACCACCGCTCATCCTCGAGCTACACCGCGACCACCACCTTGTTCCCTATGATTTCCCCATCACGTCTATACACCGCACGCGCTAAAATACTCCACCACCACCACCCACGGGCCCAATGCCGCCGCGTAACACCACCATCTCCATCAATACATTCATCTTCTCAAGTATTGAGGGTGAGAGAGACAGAGAGGTTGTTGATGTTATTGATGCCTAAATCAGATATACATCTATTTTCGGGGGTGTTTGGTTTTGCTTATTTTAAACTGCTTATTGTTAAGAGGCCGTGATGATATTTTTCTTATTAAGATCCAAGTTGTGAAATGAGGACATGTTTTTGAGATAATCTTGCATTTTGGCTGGGCAAATAAATTCAGAGGATGGGTGCATTAAACATGTGAACTAGTTGAAATACCAAATGGAAACAGGGCAATCAGATATAGATGAGTTTAATCCTTAACATTGACAGCCGATGGCTCATTAGAATGTTATCAATACAAACACGATACTAATATTGTTGTATCTGCAAACAATGGTAATTGGGACTCAATATAGTATGACATGAAGTATGATTTTCTTAATGGGACTCTAAAAACGAGATAAAATGAGCATTCGACTTGGTTTTGCAGGAGATGAAGGCAACAAAGAATATGACATGATTAAAGAAAAAACATGATGATATATAGACATTTTGTGAGAGCAATTGATAGAGTGTACCTGATGAGACATTTTGTGGGGCCAAATTACATTCAAAACCGTTCACCGGAATCTGGGTTTCTTGTCGTGGAATATGGTGTTGGCCGGAATCTGGGTTTCTTGCCGGAATATGGAGTGGTGGTGGTGGCCCATCTGGCCTTTTTTTTTTTTTTTTTTTTTTTTTTAATATAGTGTAACGAAAGACAAAAATACCCTCCTAACTCTTATATAATATAATGAAAAGACAAGAATACCCTCTTTGCTAACAGTCAAACATAGTTAAAGGTCATATTACCTAACTTTGCAAGTTGCACAAAGTTTTGTTACCTAACTTAGTATTTTCGAGAGTCAATTACCTAACATAGGAAAATTTTCAAAGTTCATTACCTATATGTAGAAATAACCCTAAAATCGTCCGTATGTAAAAAACATATCAATATTGGGTTTGTTTTGTTCGTAATATAGATGCCTTTTCTATGGTATAATTTTTATTAAATAAATAGCTAAATATTTTTTGCATATTTGATAAATAAAGTTTGTTATATAAAAAATTTGTTCCATATTTTGGGGGGCTGTGACTAGGCACAATAAGGAGGGTCAATCCCCCTCATTTTCTCTGCCACGTTAGCTTTCTCTCTCCAGCGACCTGCAGGCGATTCAGTATCACAATAAGGGCGACCAAGTTCAATATTTTTTTTATTTATTATTTTTTTTACTACAAACTTAATAAAACATTAATTTCATTATCTTCTTTTTTTAACAAAAAAAAAATAAAATAAAAAAAATAACACAAACACAAATTTTATTAATAAAACGTAAACATTACATAAACGAAACGATACGGAATTAAACAACTAAAAATTAAACGTAAACATTAAATGATAAAACACGATACGGAAAACAAGTAAAACACGATACGGAAATACTTAACATAAAACATCATTACTCATCTTCTTTGTCCCATGCATCTGTATTTCTCAGAACGAACCACACATGTTGATAATATATCCCTCTCCCATAGCGCTCATAATAAATTCGGTTTGCATTGCTGAGACGACAAGAGTCTTCACTTGTACGCATCAACTCTTTGCAAATAGTATTATACCTACGACATTGAAGGTTTATTCTATTCCATTGAGCCGTAAGAAGCGGGATATTTTTTAATTCAAAATTCAAACAGAAGGCGGGATAAATTTTATATTCAAAAATTAAATACAAGGCGGGATCTTTTTGAATAAAAAATCAGGCGGGATCTTTAAACACAAACGTAAATTTTTTATTAATAAAAACATAAACGTTACATAAACAGAAATTAAAACATTACAATACTAAATTAAAAACTAAAACTTCAATTGTAATCTGGGTGATCCCAGGTTTGCGAGTTTTCGGAGCGGAAATCGTCGTCTTACGGATCAAAGCTCGCAAACCTCTCTTCTTTGATCTTAGCTTCCAACCTGCTCAGCTCCCGCTCATCCTCAGAGTTCCAGCCATCATCAGCAGGTTTCACATTTTCCTCAAAACTTAGCTGAAAGTTATCAAGATGAGGTTGCTGTTGTTGTGGCTCAACAACTCTTGGTGCAGATGAACTTGATGCACCTTGCACAAATTGTTGTTGTTGTTGTGGTGCATCAGCAGCTGTCACATTCTCCTCAAAACTCCAACGTATCTTGTTGGATTTTTCGTTCTCTATCTTCTGCACACAACCCCACAAAGTTTCAACAACATCAGCGTCTTTGCGAAACTCATTGTACAAAAACTGGTCGATAACATATTTTCTGTCGACAGAGATATCTTTGCACGCTGTGTATCGTGTTCTCAGGCGTTGTTTGCGTAACTTCGCCAACTCAAACTTCTTAATAACTTCGATAATTGCATCTTGGCGTTCCTTGTCGTATATTTCGACATGTTTTTGGACATAGTTTTGAACTTGTTCCACAGTGTGAGGAAGTTTACAAGCCATTTTTTGTGTTTGATTTGTTGTTTGAATTATGCTTGAAAGTGTGTGTTTGAAAGGTGTGTTTAAAGTGGTATTTATAGTGTGTTTTGAACTTGAAATTGTATGTTTTGAACTTGTTTGAATTATGCCACGTATACTTTTTTTTTTTATTTTAATTTCCATTCAACGGCTACAAACAATATGAAGCGTGGACATATTTGGATCAAAAAGCAAAAAAAAAAAAAAAAAAAAAAAAAAAAAAAGGGGAGTAGGAGTCGGTCGTGGTTGAGACCGACTTGGTATGTTTTCTTGCTTCATCTCGGTCGCGACGCAAGAACCAGAACAAGGTCGACCAGTCGATTTGACCTCAACCGAATCGGTCGATTACCTTATTGTCGCTAGTCTAAGCTTTTCGTAGAAAATAAAATAGAAGAACGAAAGAAATAAAACCGAATGATTTTTGGGCTTGTTTATTGGGATCACTTTGTATATATTCATAAATATACTGTAATTTTATGAGATTATGGAGTAAAAACAATGAAAAATAAGTATAGATATCATCAATGGAGCATGACACTTCCAAATATTCGAAGATCGCATGGCAAAAGAATTGTAGTATAATTTACTTTTTACAAGGAATGATGGAAATGGTCTTGAGGTTAATTTGTACGCATCTGATTCAAAGACTCGTCTTTTTAGGTAACGTGAGCAATAATAACATCATCCGTTACTTGTGACAAGCTAGGAGTCAAAAAAGTGAACTTGCAAGTACATTATATTCTCATTCTTGTGCTCTTCACCGTTCTCTTATTCCATAAGGCAGTGATGGAATCAGGGTGAGTCTCAAGACACCTATAGACACTTATGGATTTTTGTGGCGTAGTGTTATTTTTTTTCTTCTGAAATTCGATTTTTTAAAACGCATCCGGTATCTAAAAGTTGTGTTTTTAGTCTTGTTTAGTTGATCATAAATGCATCCGATCATTTTGTGTCATAATTTTGTCTTTAGTATAATGTATCAGGCTTTATTATATACCACTGGTTTAAAATTATCTAAATTTTGAATCTCGGCTATACTAAAATCATTATCTAATGATGGTTATATTAGTTTTCAATTATCTAAACTCACTGTACTGTTTTAAAGATATAATAAACATCATCGAATATAAGAGTGATCCACAAAATCCAACGTAGCTTACGATATTTACTTCCTAGGATGCTATATTTATCGACGTTTCAGTTTCTTGTTTCATGTAATGTAACATGTTTGGACCAGAGAGGTATGGGCTGACACACCGGGCCTCAACATGCATGGGTAACCAGATTTCCAAAGCCCATGTAGATACAAAGTTCACCAAGAGAACTTTATATCCAAGATTAAGAACCGTTCATTAGTTTCCACACAACCAGTTTTCGAGTCTATATACAAAGTCCAACAAATATACAATTAGCAATACTTTTGAGTTTTGATCGATCAACTGGTCAATAACCATTCTTCATTCTTTTGGTTTTTGTTAAAAGGTAACACGTCAAATTTACTGCATGTTATATAATTTAGAAATCATATACGGAGTAATGGCTTACTAATTAACTAGTTACAGTATTACTTAAATTCTGATTTTTGTTTTTTTTTTTTTTTTTCTTTTTTTGTTTTTTTTTTTTTTTTTTGTTTTTTTTTTTTGTTTTTTTTTTTTGTTTTTGTTTTTTTTTTTGTTTTTTGTTTTTTTTTGTTTTTTTTTCCTTCTAAGGTTTAGCTTAAAATATAAATAGATATATTGAAGTATGATGATGACCTTTTAGGTTGCAATATAAAACTAGCATATGTTGCTAAAGTCCTCAATGCTGATTATATGGAGATGATCATCAAGAAATTTGCTTCGAAAAATGCTAGGATAATTGCACTTTCCATACAATAAAATGTCTAAAAGTTATTATAGCAAAAAAAAGGCTTTATTATGTTTAACAGAGATTGTTTGATTATGGATACTATGGGATCCTAGTAATCCTACCTAGTTGTTTAGTTCGACGTTGTTATATTGCATGAATTTTAGTAGAGAGTGAATTAGAGATCATCATTAAAGGACAGATGAGATCAACAGTCTTTATCCTATGAACACAAGCGTTAAGTTATCCTTCGAAGCTTATACTCTCATTTATGAAGTATTATATTCATGTCTTAGGGTATTAGGGGTACATGTCTTACCTAAACATGTTTATGAGCATGCCACTGGCCCACTAGTAGTTTAGTATTACCAAAATTCAATGCCACATTTTTTGTTTGTGCTTCTGCATAAAAAGGAAAAATTAACAATCGATGCCAAATTTTGTTCTTAGTTCTTTGCACATTTGATAAAATCAAAAAACAATATATCTCAAATTCTCAATAAAGATGGTTTATGGTTTACTTTTCACAGTGAGACAAATTCAAATATAGTTTTTTTATTTATTTATTTACTCGTATTTATTTATTTATTTATTTATTACTAGTATTATTATTTTGTTTAAGTCTTAAACATATTTGAATTTTAGAGTTTTAACATATTCATGTACACGTGATAGGTGAGGCAGCAACAAAGTGATGGAACGACTTGGAGAGGATGAGATCTTCTGCATATATGAACGAATTACCAGCCGAGTGGACAAAAAATCATTTTCTATAGTTTGCAAGAAATTCCTGAAAGTTGCATCTGTTCAGCTTCGGTCAATACGCACTAAGTTTCCTGATATACTATTTGATATATTAGATGCCTCCCCAAAATTGTTCTCCTTTGAATGCCGCAAACCATTCTCGAATAACCACATGAAACTGATAGCTGAGTCATGCCCAAATATCAAGCATCTAAATATTTCTAAATTGGGTTACGTTAATCATGAGATGGATAAGTTGGAGTTTGATGATGTTGGTTTGTGTGCAATCGCGAATGCTTGCAGTCATTTGGATCGTGTGGATCTAAGTGGGAGGTCATGCTTTAGGGAAACTGGAATTGGTTCCCTTGTAAGATCATGCAAGAATTTAAGAATATTATATTTGGATTGTTGTGCAAATGTCACAGACAGATCACTGAAAATGATTGGAGAAGCAACTTGTATAGAAGAGTTATATTTGTCTAGGGCTAATATCACTGACCAAGGGGTTGTGGCCCTATGTGAGCTACCAAATCTTAAGAGGTTACATTTAAATTTCTTGACCAATATAACTGACATTTCATTGCTTGAAATCGGGCGCAAGTGTTTGGAGATGAGGGGGTTAAGTTTGATGGGTTGTGAGAGAATTACCAGTGTTGGTTTACATGCTTTATCTAATCTTCATAAATTGTCATATCTTATATTAGTCAGGTGTCCCAGAATTTCATGGGAAGAGGTCAAGTCAATTGTTTTGGCCTGTCAAAATATTTGGTATCTATATCTCAGTAAGAGCATAAAGAAACCGATGCCAGATCCAGGTTTTGAATATTTTTATGGTTTATCTGGAAACAAGTGTATGATAATCTGGATATGACCTTTAACTCATTACTATTTATTTGGGAATTTACGTGTGAACACTCGCAGGTTAGTTATTTGGTCTCTTATAGCTGTGTGTGTGTGTGTGTTTTTGTTTTTTTTGTTTATATATATATATATATATATATATATATATATATATATATATATATATATATATATATATATATATATATATATATATATGAGGTTCTTTTCAGAACCAAATAAATTGCGAGA
Organism: Artemisia argyi; assembly: GCA_030686995.1. Lineage (NCBI taxonomy): Eukaryota > Viridiplantae > Streptophyta > Magnoliopsida > Asterales > Asteraceae > Artemisia > Artemisia argyi. Next base: position 13,833,047 of record CM060706.1, read on the forward strand.
ACGAGAACCAACATCAACCACTCAGATTTTTTTTGTTATTATATTTTATTATTTCATTCAAAAGGGTATAATGGTAAAATTACTTTTTCTATTTTATTTTTTAATTTTCTTTAGTTCCTAAATTTTAGGAACTTTTTTTTTTTTTTTTTTTTTTTCCATTATACCTTAAAAAAAACATTATGTGCGTATGTGTCTTGTAAAAAAGAACGTCAACTACTAACTATAACAATTGTATTTTTCGTATATACATAGGTGCTTTTATATGAACATGTATCTTTAAGAAATATTTGATAAATATAAATACAAACAACAAAACTTTATTAATAGATATTCGCAATTTCAAATTTTACAAATTGTATAACTCTAGTCATATGATATTCTGCTTTATCACAAACATCATTATGTTTACAAATATATGAAGTATGCACATGTGCATAATACAATGTCTTTAACAGTTGGTTCATCTTTTAGGCGTGCACATGTATTCCTCGCCTGGTTCAAGAACCTATGAAATCTGCACCTGTGTATTTAATCCTTGTGCACATGTGTTTTTATTGTCTCGCTCATCTTCAAATCGCTCATAATACTCGTACCTATAACCACAACCAATTAATAAATGAATTATTTAATTATAACAACTGAAAACACATATGCACAATGTAGTTCTGACTTGTGCACACAATACCATATTCTTAACTTCCTTAAGAAATTAGTACAATCTTAAAACACAAAACACATGTGCATCCTTAAATCAGAACTAAACACAAAACATCTTTATATCATAACTAAAAACACATCACTTTCAATATATTTAAACTTCGAAACTGTAAAAACACATATGCACATAAGGCATTACATTTACCAAAAACTGTAAAAACATATATGCATCTAATACATTCAAACTCCGAAACTATAAAAACATATTAGGTTGACATACTGACATACAGTGTAATCGTTTTCCAACAAGTACATGTATAATTCAAAGCAATATCCTTCCACCATCACATGAAAACATATATAATATGTTTACAATACTAACATTGAGCTCAAGAACCATTTTAAAAATACTTTCCCAGTATTATTTTCGTTTCCCATATCTAAACAAAGTAAACAATTGGTCACCTAACAAAAAAAGAATCAAAAGAAAATTTGATCTTCTAATACTATTCGTAATTAGATCTACGAATTAAAAATTTTAAAAAGTGCATATAAGAAACACAAACATATAAAATATTGAATGAGCCATTAACTACACTTTTCTCAATTTCAATCCATACATCAGATTCAACACGATCTTTTAAAATTTCCAATTGTGTCCTTATATATTTAGCGGCATCATGTAAACCTTGACGCCCCTCCTAACAACCGTCAATCTTGTGAGCCAAAACACGAATATATTAATCAATCTTTTAAATAACTGATTACAAAGAAAAGGGAGATACATGAAACGGTTTTAAGGTATGGGGGTTAAAGGATGCTATTTTTATGGATGAATTAAAATACCCATTTTGCCCTTAATTTATTTTTTTTTCCAAAAAAAGTTACATATATTTTCAAAAATGCCATTTTGCATAGATATGTTGTACATTATGCATTATTAAAAGTAATAAAGTAGTTCTCGTAGTTCTCGCAATTTATTTGGTTATGAAAAGAACCTCACACTATATATATATATATATATATATATATATATATATATATATGTATATATATATATATATATGTAAAGAGATTGAATGAAAATGAAGCATTGTCACTCTTCTTTTGTTTCAAATTGTAGAAGAAGATAAAGAGACGAATGAAGGGTATGGGCAGAGAGATAAAGCAGCAGTTCAGTTTCTTCTGTTTAGTTTGTTCAAAATTCATATTGAGTAAGAACCATGTTAGCATACACAAATGACACACCGTATGTCCGTATGCTCTATTCCACTTAGAGAAAAACTATCTCAACTAATACAGTCACAAAAGGGACTACCTTGAGCTTTATCAATAGCTAGAGATACTTTTACTATTTGAGGGACTACCTTGAGCTTTATCAATAGCTAGAGATACTTTTACTACTTGAACATGTATACGAGTACGGGCCAACTGGCAATTCACTATATTTTGTCTTTTGCTTCTGTTTTAACTTGCAAATTACACACTTGACAGGAGCTTTTTGAAGAGCTGTTAGCTTTTTGTTACAAAAATAATCTCCTCTAAAATAAGTAGCTCCGTTTGGATACATTAACTTTAAGCTTTATTTCAAACACATAGCTCCTAAATTAAAAGCTGTTTCATGAAGCTTTTTAAACATGTTGGAGCTGTTAAAACTGTAAATTACTGATATACTATCCAAACATTTGTTTACAATTATAAATATGTTCTTTTATGTCATTTTATATTTTATAATTACATTTAACAGCTAACTTACAAAACACTTACTTTTACTGAAAAAAAAGATATAACTTGCAGCTTATATTAACAGCTTTGCAGTTTACAGTTAACAGCATACAACATACAACTTACAACTAATTTTGCCAAACATACCGCTGATATAGTTGAAATTTGACATTACAAAGATTTGGTCTTTATTGTTTGCTCGTTTGATACATTAGAATAACAAGTCATCTCAATAAAGAGGGTTTCATCGGTTTACTTTTCACCCTGAGACATAGACTTAATTTTAAAATTCTTATCTGAGACATATAATCAAACTTCATGGTTTTAACTAAGTATTTCATAATTTTTTGAATGAATTCCCAACCGAAAAAAAAAAATCGTTTTTTGAATTTTGCAAGAAATCTTTCAAAGTTGCATGGTGTATAACTGTGAATGGATCAATTTTGTTTAGATTAATACTCTGTATTATGTAATCCATATTTGTAGGTTGAAAAAAGATTAAAACTTGTGAACATTAATATGGGTTCGCAACTTTTCTTTGGTCTATTACAGTAAATTATCTATCTCCGAGTTTATATTTTGTGAAACGATATATATATCTTTGTGTATAGATTACTTAAAGAAGGATCTCCGCTAAATGTGGTTATGGTTATTGTAGTGCAAGAAAAAACAACTTATAAAATGAACATAAATAATATAGATTACAATAGCAAAGATGCATTTGCTGAGTACATTTATGTGCCTTAATACTTTGGTAATATGCAGATCTACAAAATGATCGATGGATCATAGCCGATATTTAACATGAAACAGAGATAATGAAATTTCCCCTAAAGATATATTAAACATCATCAAATATAAGAGTGAACCACAAAATCCTAGGATGCTATATTTATCGACATTTCAGTTTCTTGTTGCATGTACCAAAGTTTTGCAAAACTTGGCAACACCAAATAAGACAAACTGCAAGCTATCAATCCAACTAAATGATTTTGTATCAAGTGTCGACACAATGGGCCTCAACAGGGGTAACCAGATTTCCAAGGCACGTGTATATACAAAGTCCACCCAGGGACGGAGCCAGGAATTTGTGTTAAGGGGGGCTCAAATTTTATTTTATTTGTTTATTTATTTATTTATTTATTTATTATTATTATTATTATTATTATTATTATTATTATTATTATTATTATTATTTAGTTACAATTCTTTTGTTTTAGAAGCTGAATCGAAGTTTGAATCATTCGACATACAATTCAATGATATTTTTTTGGTAGTAACAAACAATTACTTATCCAACACAACAAAATCGACCGGAACAAGTGGTAAACTGTTTTTTTAAATTGGGTAAGAGATACCACAAATAGTTAGTAAAATGGTATAAGATTGTATCAATTTAAATGGTATAGTTACAAATACAATAGAGATAATAAAAGTGTCATACTTTATAACCGACATTTTTATAACTAAACATGTTAGACAAACTACAAAATTGTTTTGTAGACAAACAAAATTTTTATAGTTTAAAAAAGGTTCATTCTTATAATAAATCACAAACAAAATATTAGCAAATGCTATAATGTAGTCATAGCCTCATAATTTACCCTATAAAAACAGTGACTACATATCCCAATAACCCAATTTCCCATACACGTTTTCACTTTTCTCAAACATATGCAAATCACCTTCATCTTCGTTCAAAAAAAATCACCTTTCATCATTTCCGTCATCTTTTGGCCAGAATTTATGATTTCTTTTTTGTGTAAATCACCTTCACGGGTTCACCTTCATCTTCTCTCATATATATATATATATATATATATAGGGTGAGGTTCTTTTCAGAACCAAATAAATTGCGAGAACTGCGAGAACCAACATCAACCAATCAGATTTTTTTGAATATTTATTTTTCTTATTTAATTCAAAAGGGTATAATAGTAAATACCATTTTCAGGTTATTTTTTATATATAAAATCCCTTAATTTTCAGAGGTTTTTTTCTTTTTTTCTTTTTTTTTTTTTTTACATGAACATTTAAAATAATTTAGGCGCACATGTGTTTTTTTTAATGCAAATTTACGTGTTGTAATAGTGTACAATTGTTATATACTTCAAACTTGTTTTGCTTTTAAAGATAATTGCACATGTGTTTCTATTGTGTACAATTCTGTAAAATTCAAAATTTAAATCAATGAACATAAACATTCTTCAAAGATTAAATACCATATAAAATACAATTCAAATACAAATGATGAAAAGAAAAAAAAAAAATACTTTACAATTTATTGATTATACATGTGTGTACTAATAATATTTAACACAATTGGATATGCACTTGTGTCTTTACATCATTATCATGATCAACTTTTATTCAAAAGTATGTATTTGTTGAAGACACATGCACTCTTTATATTGGTGATGACTATCTTTATCAAACATGTCTGATACCTGAAATTACAAGCAAATGTTAATTTTTTAAAATAAACTGGCAAACACATATGCACAACCCTTAAAACACATGTGCACAACTCTTTTATTAACTTTCAACCAGCCATATAACACATATGCAAACCCTTTTTCATTGATTTTTTACGGATTTTTACTAGACATAAAACACAAATGCACTCTAACCTTAAAACACACATGTGCATAATTCAATTGATTTTATATCGACCACAAAACACAAGTGCATCCTTAAATTAGAACTAGCAAACGCATATGCACAAAATAAACATATACGCATAATTTAAAACATATATACATTTTCAATACATTCAACTAAAAACTGTAAAAAAACACATGCATTTTCGATACATTCAACTAAAAACTGTAAAAAAAACACATATGCACTTTCAATACATTCAACTAAAATCTATCTGTAGAAAAAAAACACATATGCACTTTCAATAATATATAGAGATGTAGATGGTTAAAGACAAAGTTTATTAAAAAAAATAAATAAATAAAGAAACATTGCGAAAGCTACAATGAAAAATGAGTTATTATATGATTGAAAAATGTTGTATCTACTGTTAGTAGTTGCTATATATGTTACTATTTAATTTAGTAGTATTTTTTTACAAGGATTTGTGTTTGTGATGCGAATAAATAATTGAAACAGATCATTAAATATTAATATAGTAATTCATGGGTAGATTGAAGTATAATCTATCAAATAATTTACATTAACGATAAACAAAATTGGGGCAATAATACAAGAGAATCGAGAAATACAAGACATCTACTTTTCACCACACAAATACAACAACTTTACTATCAACATATATTATTCATTTGACTAACATGTCAACCACCACTATAACCCATTTGAAACCATCTTTCAACTAAATTTTTTTCAGATCGAAAATCATATTTCGAAAAAGGTTTTATTTTCTCAAATCTATTTTTTTTTAGATCGAAACCCATATTTCGTTTTTGGTGGATCGACAAAACGTTAATTCTATAGTTTTTTAATCCATTTATTGTTTTGACTTTTGATTGAATGTAAATACCATTTAGATAAACCAATCGAATCAATGATAAAACCTTCATGTCAACACCCAAAGAAATCAAATCCACAATGATGATAAAATAAATCAGGAAGCTTTTTGAATAAATATAACAAAAGATGTAAGCCACCTAAAATCATTACCTTTTGATTTTGATTAAGATTAACCACAGTTTGCTTGTTGGTAGACTGAATTTTTTGTGCGTTTTTTGTTTGCCGATCGAGATGAAGAGGTTGGGGATGGAAGGGGCGACACTAAATTAGGTTTCTTGAATCAGTTCGTCGATGATAGTGGCGGTTTAGTAGGTGGTTTATGGTGGTTTTTGTGTGTTTGAGAAAAAGATGAAGAGAGAAGATAAAATGAGAATGAAAAAGAGCGGCTGATAAATAAAATTGGAGTGTTTTTAGGTTAGTGGGAGATATGAATTTCCTTATTTACCCTTCTATCATTTATATAAAATAACCTGATCTTTAAATTTATTACCTTTATGCCATCAATTTTTATAGCCATTGATCAAAAAATAGAAGGTTAAGATTGGTTCTCGCAGTTCTCGCAATTTATTTGGTTCTGAAAATAACCTCACAATATATATATATATATATATATATATATATATATATATATATATATATATATATATATATATATATATATATCCAAGGTAGTTTAGCCGGTTGGGGGGGCCGAGCACCCTCCAGCCCCCCTACTGGCTCCGTCACTGGGTCCACCAAGAGAACTATATTTATCCAAGATTAAGAACGGTTCATTAGTTTCCACATAACCAGTCTTAGGGGGTGTTTCTTTTTTTTCTTAGCTAAGAGAATGGGTCCACAAATCAATTTAATATTATTTCTTTTATATGTGGGACCCACTATTTCCCTTAGTTAGTCTATATCCACAAGACATAAATTGTAATCCCCTCCCCAATAAGTGGCTCATATAGATGTGGAGCCCACACACTCTCTTAGCTAAGAAAAAAAAACACCCCCTTAGACTCTATATGTATATACAAAGTCGAACAAATATACAATTAGCAATACTTTCGAGTTTTGATGGATCAACTGGTCAATCACCATTCTTCATTCTTTTGGTTTTTGTTAAAAGGTAATAACACTTCAACTTACTGCATGTTATAATTTAGAAATCATATAATTGCTTACTAATTAACTAGTTATTACTTAAATTCTAATTTTTGGTTGGGATAAAACTTTATTAGTTTATTTATTATTATTTATTTATTATTATTTTTTTCTCTAAGGTTTAGCTTAAAATATAAATAGACATATATCAAAGTATGATGATTACGTTTTAGGTTGCAATATAAAACTGTCATATGTTGCTAAACTCCTCAATGTTGATAATTAGGAGATGATCAACAAGAACTTTGCTTCAAAAAATACTTGGAGAATTGCAATTTTCATACAATAAAAGTTCTTCAAAAAAAAATTAAAAAATAATAAAAAGTCTAAAAGATATTAAAGCAACAAAAGGCTTTATGATTTTTGACTGAGATTGTTTGATTACGGATACTATGGGATCCTACCTACTTGTTTAGTTCTACGTTGTTATATTGCATGAATTTTAGTTGAACATTATGCCATAGTAGAGACTGAATTAGATATCAGCATTAAACGACAGATGAGATCAACGAGTCTTTATCCTATAAACACAAGCGTTGAGTTATCCATCGAAGCTTTTACTCTCATTTATGAAGTATTATGTTCATTTATGACTTATGAGCATGCCACCAGTTGTTTAGTATTACCAAAATCCAATGCCACATTTGGTTTGATACATTTGGTACATTTGTTTATTCCTTTCGCGTTTGATACATTTGGTTTCCTTGCACCTGAGGCGGTAGAACTACTCAACAGAGTCCAACGAGTTATGAACAGTAATATTATGACACATATATCCACAAATGTAGTTTTCAAAATAGTTAGCTTTGCAATCCAAAAAGGGCTAGCGGCGCAGCTTGTTGCCCGTTTACCTTCAACCACTGTGTAAATTCTATTTTGATGAAAAAAAAAGTAAAAAAAAAATGCCACATTTTCTTCGTGCTTCTGCTTTAAGAGGAAAAATTCACAATCGATGCCACTTGATTAAGTAAAAACTATGTCTTACCTAGTTTTGTTCTTAGTTCTTTGCACATTGGAGAAAATTGAAAAACTATATATCTCAATAAAGATGGTTTATATGTTTACTTTTCACTATGAGGCACACTCTAATATCAGTTTTTTTTACCTAAAACATTTTATATTTTAGAGTTTTAACATAACTATGTACACATGATAGGTGAGGCAACAACAAAGTGATGGAACTTCTTGGAGAGGATGAGATCTTCTGCATATATGAACAAATTACAGACCGAGAGGACAAAAAATCATTTTCTATAGTTTGCAAAAAATTCTTGAAGGTTGCATGTTTTCACCTTCGGTCGTTACACACTAAGTTTCCTGATCTACTTCTTGATATACTGATCGGATCTCCTAAAATGTTGACATTTGAATGCTACGAACCATTCTCGAATAACCACATGAAACTCATAGCCGAATCATGCCCAAATATCGAGCATCTAAATCTTTCTATATGGTATTACCTAGATCATGAGATGGATAAGTTGGAGTTTGATGATGTTGGCTTGTGTGCAATCACGAATGCTTGCATTCATTTGGATCATGTGGATCTAAGTGGGAGGTTATGCTTTAAGGAAATTGGAATTGGTTCCCTTGTAAGATCATGCAAGAATTTAAGAAATTTAATGTTAGCAAACTGTGTAAATTGTTGGAATTATGATATCATGACATTCATATAAACTAAACCAAACACATCAAGTGAGCATAGCGGAAGCAATTATAACAAGATCATATAACATGTAATTAATTAATCAATATTAAATAGTAAACGTACCTTTGTGATTCTAGCCCGAACATGAATCAAATTGCAATCTTCAATCAAGAACCCTAATTAGGGTTTATGTGGATTACAAGAAGTACCCCTTACCTCTTTTGTAATTCAATCCAAGAATCAAACAATAGTGTGTTTGATTCACGTTCTTGTACACACGTACTAATTCAAGAAAAAGTTTATGCAAGTAATTAAACACAAAACTTTGTTTTAGATAAAAAAAAAAAAAAAAAAAAAAAATCGAAACCCTTATGGGTTTGTTTTATGGATCGACTAGAACAAGAAAGAGGAGAGAAAAACACCAAGATGTGTGTGTACAAGTTATGAGAAACAATGAATCTTGGGTTTGTATTTATACTAATGAATACTTGGAGCTCAAGGCAATAAGGAGGTGGAACCTCCTTATGGCCAATCGGTCATGGATCCCTCAAGGGTTTTCCAGAACCTTCTCTTGTTTCCAATTATTCATAAGTATTACTTTCCTAATCTTCGTTAATAAGTCATTAGTCATTTATCATTAAATACTAATTACTATTACTAGTTTTGTGTTTATTAATAATTACTTATAACATTTATAAATAATTATTTATTTTTCTCTTCATACGTATTGTGTTCAATCCCGTGATCTCGAGTTCGATCCTAACATACGACTACTAAAATAATTTCCATAATCTTACAGCTCCCACTTGGACATATTTTAATAGTGTAATCACATCGGTTAGCGTCTTGCAACACGCCGATGCCTCTAGTACGATCTCGAGTAAGGCTCCTGGAAAAACCTTATAATGATTTCTTATTATTATTATCCTTTTGTTTCTAATATCATGTTAATAAGGATATGGATTAAAGTCATTCCTTAATTAACCATTCTGTTTCTCGTTGTTTGTGATTGATTAAGATTACCAAATCTTCTGAACATATTCAGGGGAGATCTTGGGTGTGGCCACACATACATCTTACCAACCCTACGAGGGGCCCAGCAGTATTAAACTCCAAAAATAAATTTGAATGAACAAATTCTATCTTGAATACAAGCAAAACCCACAAACTTTGTAACATTTCCGAAAACAACCCTTATGACTACCAGTTACGTATAGCGTTAAGTTGTTCCACAAAAATGTACTACATTCATGACACTTATCTTGCATCTCAAGTCTGAGGATAACTTCTTATGATTTACTTAATGACAAGATCCATAAAGTAACATCATATAGTTGGGATAAGTCCTATATTCGGTATCATTGAATATCATCTGAAATGGCATGACTACGCATCAATATACTTTAAGTATATTATACCAACCTTCAGATTTGTCTTGATTTAATAATATTCCCATATTATTAACTGACAACGGACAATTTAGAATAACATTTATTCATGGATTAAACATGCAAATATAGGATACAATATATTATAAATTAAACATACCATGTATTTGAATTTATTATAATAATTGTTTAACATTCCTTATCCAAATACTAAATAGATCAATGCATGATAACTTTTGTTAATGAATTATGTCTCAAGTAATGACATTCACACTTGTTGACAAGGCATAAATCATCCAACTTTTGATCTATCGGAATTTTAAGAATACTTATTTCAAGAATTCAACTAGTGAAGTTCTTGTATGTGCATACTCAACTATTTTGACAATGCCATATAATATTTCATAAAATGTGTGACATCCTTAACCACCAATTTATGATAATCAAACTCCCAAACATTTTAAAGTTTAAAGTATTCTTATTCTTTTAATGTATAATGCAACTATGCTTTTAGTAAGCATAACTAGTAATAGCCAAGGATGAAATCCTTACCATAACTAGTATTGAGTGTCATCTCAATTTTATTAGCATCATTGTATGCAAATAACAATATGCTATTAAAACTTTCTGTAAACCATAATATCTATTGTGTAATGTTTGATGCCCTTTAAACTTTCAAGTTTGTTGGCTATGACAATTTTCACAACAATTGAAAAAATTGTTCATCTATAGAATTTGGAAGCTTTTCCAGATTTAGGATGTAATTTTATAATCAAACATATTCTTTTTAGAATATTACACAAGTTATCTAATAACTTTTAATTAGATATTAATATTGTCAAATCATCTTGTAATCAAGTATGATACAACAAAACATGATATACATAAAAAATCTATGAGTCATAATTAGATTTTATTCATGTCATACATATCTATTTAGACTTTCTAAATAATATATCATGATATATTAGATTTATTTACCGCACATGTTTCAACAATAAATATTCATTCAAAGGTTGTATGTCTTATTTCCTAAATCTTACAAGTAAAATTTCATTCCAAACTAAGACTTAACTTTTAACTTATATGGAATGTTACCTTTTATATGTTCTACAACATATATGATTTAAGAAATTAAACATAATACTCCCACTAGCTTTTAGGAATACTTAGAAATTATCTTATTTCAATTATAAATCAAAACATGAATTTAATAATTAAACATAAGAGTAATCTTCTAGATGCATGCATTTATCCATCCATGGATTATTGCACTTTGTACACTTCCAAAGATTTATTTGAATTCATAAACTCCTTTTGATTACTTATCGTCCTCGCTCAAGTAATCACTCAATAAAGAGTTTTGATATTCTATTGTCAATTTCATAAATATGACAATCATAATCTTTATATATTTAATGTATTTAGAAAAGAATGTTCAATCACAGTTAATTGCTTAAGTTTGATTAATAATCTTGTCATAAGACATGCAATAAATATGTGCACAATATTGTCCATATGATTTCTATACAAAGATTAAACTACAAGAGTTACCTAATCTTTGAAGAAACTCATCTTCATTTTCTAGTCTAACTATTAAGATAAACCAAGTTTCTAAAATTGATTATCTTTATGGACAGCATCTTAATCATTCATATCATGTATACTTTACCCAATTTCATATTTGGTAATGTATCATAATGATTATCAGGTTTACAATAATCCTGTAAATCATAGCCCTCAGCATATTAATCAAATATCTGAGATATATTGTTATTCTATGAATGATAATTCCATCATCTTGAAATTTAACATTTAAATGTCAACCTTTATTATCATGTTGATATTTAACATTCAAATGTCAAACTTAATCATGATATTTACCAGTGTATTTTAGAAGATTATGTATCTTATAATTTTATCTTTTAAAGATCAAAACTCCCACTTGCTTTTTATAATTTAAAGACTATCTTTAAATACTTAGCAAATAAAGAAACAATACAATGTTCTCTTTTGGGATATTACAAATACTTATTGATAGTTCCTGACTTAACTTTGTTAATAACCTCTTCATAAGCAGTTAAATAAATCTAGAACTTCAATTTAAGACTTAATGTGATTCATCACATTCATCACATTTCATTATATGATGATGTCTTATTAATCTTCTAGGTTGGAGTTTTGTTAAATATGTCCAAGTCATACTCAACATTATAACTTTGATAACTTTTGGAAGAAAAGAAGTCATAGTTATCTTTAATCAAACAATATAACAAGAGTTTGATTTTTCTAACTGAACATACCATAAACATTTGGTATTTCATTAGTATTAATATTGTAAGACAATCTAACAATATTTAAGATAACCATATTTGTTTTGACTTGTCTATTTACCAACTAATTCATTATAATGGTATAATAATTTTTAAGCCAATTACATGCTTTATAACACAAGTACTTTTTTACAAAGTCACTTCATGTTCATGTCTTTACAAGAAAACATAAACTATTATAACCTCACTATACGTTATAAGTCATTTAACAATTTAATAACTTCATGTATATGTCTTAATTAAAAAACACAACAAGATAACGTCTTACTTTATTATAAGTCTTGTAACAATTAAAAGACTTTATGTTTATATCTTTACAATGAAATACAAACATGTTTAACTAAAGTAATTATGAACACCATCTTTTGGTTTCAATAGTAATTTCAAGTTAATTTCTTACTTCACAATAATGTAAATAACATTATTTCTTCATTTATTTATGTCATTCCAAGAACACATAAATATTCAGATTGAAGTAGCATTAAATTACTTAATCAATTTATGTCATTCCATGAATTCATAAATCTATAAATTAAAGTAGTCTTGATATCATATTGACACATGTTCTAATAGGTATCTAATTTAGAAACTGCAAATTCTCATAGTTCAATTACATCAGTTGATATGCTAGTAATGAAAATATGAAATTCACATTGTTGTTGCAATCTAGTTAAGCTCTTACATAACATAAATTGTAACACCAAGTGTTTCTTGAATTAGCTTAGTATAATTTAGAAACTACAAATTCTCATAGTTCAATTACATCAGTTGATCTGCTAGTAATGAAATATGAAATTCACCTTGTTGTTGCAATCTAGCTAAGCTCTCACATAACATAAATTGTAACACCAAGTGTTTCTAGAATTAATATTAGAACATTATTCTCTTACCTTGTAGTCAAGAGAATCCATTAAATCATATCTTTATGAGTTGTTTCTTGCACACATTAAAGATAACATTTCTCCTACTTGTGCATGGAACAACCTCATATAGTTGACAAACAACATGCCATGCATTTGTTTATGTGTTCAATATGATTGTGTCATAGATTTTAGCATAACAAGTATATGTAAAACAACAATGTCTAGTAAGGAAACGTACAAGACTATCCTTAAAAGTAGGAGTGTCTACACTTGGAAAGTCATTATCTTTAGCAACCAAGATGTCAAAGCTTGTAACTCCCACTGAATTAAAGATTATTACAATAATTCCTTATTCAGTGATAAGTACACAATACTCCCACTGAATTTGACAACATTGTAAATGTTTCATATCCAATGAAAACAAATATTGTGTCTTTAACTTTTCTACACCTTTAAATGTCCATGCATAACAATTACTTATGCACTAAAGAGTGTATTCTACTACGTAAATGATGGACTATCCACCAAATGTTGTTAACTTGAAAATTTGGGCATGCAATTTCTTCCTTGTCTACCATCCTACAATGTATGTAGCACCCTTAAAATAGTCAAAACAACTAGTTTGTCTTTAAACATTTTGCGGTAATTAATCTAGATTCTAATTATAATAACTCATAAAATGTCATACATAATTTTCTGTTAACCAAATATCATATTTGTTACTAAGAATTTAATCACCGACTGAGGATGATAAAATTTCTATGGAAAATATTCGCAATTTTCTTAACTATTAAAAAATTTGCTATTAGTTATATATTAGAATTTAGATACATCTAATATCCCTATTATCCTTTCTCATTAATGAAAAGGAATAGGATTGTGTCTCACTCTTCCTTCATAGAAAGGAGACTTCTTTTGTCTTTTAAGTAAATATTTTTTAATCAAACATTTGTTTGAAAACAGAACTAGATCAATTTACCAAAGCCCAAAGTGCGTTTACGGTTTGAACGTTGCATTAATACATTAAAACGAATTACAAAATTCAATTTCAGTATTTTCGATAATTAGATCTTTAAGAAAATAAAATACCCATTGGTAAATATTCATATAAACCATAGTATTTTCTTAAAGCTAGGATCCTAATTGACATAGTATCATTACATCAGTTGATCTGCTAGTAATGATAGTATTCAACAAGGTAATTGTCGAACAATAATTGCCAATATCATATTACAATTCCTAGATTTATGGGATTTACAATCACAAAACTTTTGTAATGTAAGCATGTTTGATCCTCATCTTAATGCCTTGAGTCCAAGATCTCACTTCCTACTCAATTTAAGTCGTCTAACTTAAAAACTGCAAACTCATAAGTCCATCACATCAGTTGATCTGCTAGCAATGAATTTATGAAATTTACCTCTCCATTGCAATCTCGCCAAGTTCTCACATGACGTAAATTACAATTTCAAGTGTTCTTAATTAGATGGCAATCGACTTAATTTTATAAGGGTATTAATATTTTGATGTGATCAAAATAATGTATGAAGAAGCATGCATACAACTTCATAACATTGGTTTTACAAAACATTTTTATTACCAATTTGCTAAGAATAAAATAACAAAGTTTTGATTAAGGTATCGGGTTCACCAATTAAAGAATTACCATCAATTATCGTCCACTATATCGTACTTTTGCATAAGCCCGAAAGCTTAGTGTTTCGGATAATCATTGTGGAATTGTGGTTAATTCACCCTTAAGATGACAGTGTACATGTAATGGTTGTTCGGTAAGTCTAATTTACGCACAAACGAGCGTTAAGACAGAATGTTGTCTCTCTAAGGCCACAATTTAATGCGAAGCCATCCTTATACCCATCTTATAGTGTGTAAACTTCGGTCGGGCCTAGTTAACCATTACGTACAAAAACATCAATCAACCAATTCTTTGAAATTAAAACTCTTAAAAACCAAAACAATTTCGCCATTATTTAGTCCGTATTATTTTTCTATTCAAAATTACCATTTTCTTTTATAAACATGTCTAACACAATTAATAAACAAAACAAGTAATGTACAATAAAAAATAAAACAACTAAATAAACAAATATACATAATCATAAAAATTAAATATGTATAAAACATGTAGCCACATACAAATCTTATTCAATAGTCCTATTAATAATCAAATCTAGGTGTACAACGTATTAATTCAATTAAGGCTTTCTTCTTCTAGGAAAAAGAGCCACATACATCGATAAATCGATTGTGTAAGCTAAAACTAAACAAATACCACATAGCACATAATTGATTACTTAATATTGGAGTCTTCCCCAATTTGACATCTATTAATAAATTTACATGTTCCGATATAACTTAACAATTAATATATATATCCAATTTAAACCATTTAAATTATCACACAATATAAAATCCATGCAAATATGCACTTTTTCATGGATTATGCTTAACAATTAACATATTGCACCAAGATCGTTTACCAAAACGCATAACAAATTACATGACATCCTAGGGTTTCTAATCATATTAAAAATTCAAAACCAAAACCCTAAAACCCTAAAAGGTCTAAATTGACCCAATTAAAAAATTAGGGTTAGGAATAAAAAAAACCCTAAAAACATGTAACTAAACGAATCAAGATTCAATTTTTATGCGTTTCGATAATTAATTACACATTATAACGGCTCTAGATGCCACTGTTGGAATTATGATATCATCACATTCATATAAACTAAACCAAACACATCAAGTGAGCATAGCGGAAGCAATTATAACAAGATCATATAACATGTAATTAATTAATCAATATTAAATAGTAAACGTACCTTTGTGATTCTAACCCGAACAAGAATCAAATTGCAATCTTCAATCAAGAACCCTAATTAGGGTTTATGTGGATTACAAGAATTACCCCTTACCTCTTTTGTAATTCAATCCAAGAATCAAACAATAGTGTGTTTGATTCACGTTCTTGTACACACGTACTAATTCAAGAAAAAGTTTATGCAAGTAATTAAACACAAAACTTTGTTTTAGATCAAAAAAATCGAAACCCTTATGGGTTTGTTTTATGGATCGACTAGAACAAGAAAGAGGAGAGAAAAACACCAAGATGTGTGTGTATAAGTTATGAGAAACAATGAATCTTGGGTTTGTATTTATACTAATGAATACTTGGAGCTCAAGGCAATAAGGAGGTGGAACCTCCTTATGGCCGATCGGTCATGGATCCCTCAAGGGTTTTCCGGAACCTTCTCTTGTTTCCAATTATTCATAAGTATTACTTTCCTAATCTTCGTTAATAGTTCATTAGTCATTTATCATTAAATACTAATTACTATTACTAGTTTTGTGTTTATTAGTAATTACTTATAACATTTATAAATAATTATTTATTTTTCTCTTCATACATATTGTGCACAATCTCGTGATCTCGAGTTCGATCCTAACATACGACTACTAAAATAATGTCCATAATCTAACATAAATGTCACAGACAGATCACTGAAAATGATTGGAGCTGCAACTCGTTTAGAAAAGTTAGATTTGGACGGTTGCTGTTTGATTACTGATTTGGGTTTCAAGTATTTGGCAAATGGAGATTTAAAGTGTTCTTTGGTAAAACTTCTTCTGAATAAATGTAACAGGATTACGGATAGTGGAATTCTCCACTTGAAAAAATTGGTAAGTCTAAGAACCCTGGGTTTGTCCAGGTGTGGAGCTAATATTACTGACCAAGGGGTTGTGGCCCTATGTGAGCTCCCAAATATTGAGAGATTATATTTGGATTTCTTGACTAATATAACGGACACTTCATTGCTTGAAATTGGTCGCAAGTGTTTGAAGATGTCGGTGATAAATTTGGAGGGTTGTAATAGAATTACTGGTGTTGGTTTACGTGCTTTTTCTGGTCACCCGCGCTTGGCTAGACTTTTGTTATTCTCGTGTTACAAAGTTTCATCGGAAGATGTTCATTCAATTGTTTTGACCTGCCCAAATTTGGTGCACCTTGGTTTATGTAGGAGAATAAAGAAGCAGATGCGAAATTTGGAGAACCGCGGTTTAATGGCCAAATTTGTTGCCAACCCTTTGGATTATACATACGTTTTTATTAATGGCCATCACCACGGTGAGATATGGTGGGATTGACCTTTTGTGTTGAAGCTGCTTTATAGGGATTTTATATTATTTTTATCTAACTAACAGTGTATGGATATATACCTCTTACGAAGTATGTGTTTTGATATTTCTTGTTCTTATATCTTATCGTTTTTGGTCTCGTGTTTACGATTATAGTAATCCTTAAATTTTGCATTCACAGTTTTATTAATTGGAAAATGATAATAGACCTAAATAAATGGACCTAAAAGTGGACCTAATGCATAAATGATTCACTGTACAAATCATTTATGCATTAGGTCCACTTTTAGGTCCAATTAGTTAGGCCCATGTATCAATACTCTAATTGGAAAATGATACTCTAATTTGATTTTTTTCTTGTACTTTTAGTGTGTGCCCAAGTGGGTGCGTAGTTGCATATCAAGTGTCTGATAAAATAAGTCAAAGGAAATATTCCACAATCACAAAATGTTGCTTTCAGTCCTTGGTACAAATTTTGATACATACTTTTTGGATCTAGCATATCTGTGACAACCGGCAGTTTAGGGAGCTATTTTAAAAACCCGCATTACGATTAAAGTTCGTTTATAATTTTTATTTGAAATTTTATTTCACAACGAACTTGTAAGACCTATTTTATGGATATTTTTAATTATTGACGTTATGGAATTCGTGAATTATGTTCATAATTCATTTTTGATTTAATGCTCGGTGATGTATACTTGAATTCTCACTTGGAACTACGTTGACTCTGGCACTAGGATTACCTAACGAAAGTTTTATGATTCGTCTTACGAGTCCGACTATATTTTAATTATTACGAGATGTCTTTCGAGAGATATTGAAGTTTGAAATGAGTTCAGGTTCGGGCCACGTGTTTTTACATTTACCCATGTTACCCGCTCAACACCATAGTAATATTATTATTACCATTATTATTATTATTATTAATAACTTTTAAATAAAATAAAAAGAGTTAACTACAAATGGGTCCTTTGGTTCGGTTCACAGCAACACAACAAACCACACCCACCCTCACCATTTTCACCACTTTACTCTCATCTCTCTCTTCCCTTTTCTTACCCTAGCCGCCGAACCAAAATCCGGCCACCACCACCACCACGCCGACCACCCTACAAAACAAACACCACCATCTTCTTCCTCATCAAATTCTCTTTCTTTTGGTATATCATACACAACATATAACCAACATTAACACCACGAAATCTTATTAAATCCGACCCAAACTTGTTGTTTGTATTAGATCTATTCGATTGGAGGTTCAAGAAGGTGAGAATAATCGATTTTGGGTTTTGGGTGCCACGTTTTGGTACTAAATCCGTGGCTACACGGATGTTTTTCATGGAAATCGAATTTATCTTGATTGGGAAATGATGTTTTTGATGATAATAATGGTTTGGTATCCGGGTTTGATTTTTCTTTGTGGGTTCGAGTGAACCGTGAGTCGAAGACTCACGGCTTGATGTGGGATTTGAGCCTATGACTCGTCATTTCGCTTCTTGTGGCTTTGAGTTCATAGTTGTTCATGTTTTATTTGTTTGGTATTGGTTTGACTCGATGGAGTCTTGGCCTTTTTGGCCGATTATGGTTATTGATGTCGCGACCCAAGTGGTCGACTTGGGCAGTTTTTGTGTGGCTCTTGGAGCTTATTTTGTGACCTATTGGTTGTGGAGGTCGAGTCCTTGTGACTCGTGTATGGAGCCGAGACTCAAGTGAGTCGAGTGGCTCGGGTTTGGCTTGGTAAACCAACCCGATAATGGACCTTGCTGATATTTATTTTTATTACTTGTATTTGGTTTTGGATTTGGCTTTGGTTGTTTGAGGTTGGCCGAATACATGTGGGTCGAGACCGTGTTTGGTCTCGACATTGGATATTGATTTTGGTATTGTGAAGTTGTTAACGAAAAGAGATATTGGGGACCGATTGTGAGATGGTCACTTAGATTGACGGAGATAGGTTAGTCGTGTGCCGTAGTCGGACCCTATTGTTGTAGCACGTGGATTGAGATTGTGTTGGACGGAGATACTTTTGGTTATTATGACTTTTGTTATTTACTTTGGACTTGGACAATGAGCCGAGAGTCATGACTCGGACATGTGACCATTTCGTATGACTCGATAACTATCACAACTAAAACGAAAATAATAAAACTCGTAATAATAGTTATTGATAATATAAATGTTTATATGAATATATAGACGTGAATAACGTATATATAATTATATAGGCGCGTATATTAATAATAATAATAATCACGAGTCGTATTATAAATAATACAATTAGATATATATATTAGGCTACGAAAGTGGCGTAGTATTATTGAACGTATTATTATTATAAAATTTTGTTATAAAACGGGAAACTCCCGACAATTATTAAACGGTTAATAAAATGTCATTTTGTATATAACGGGTAAACTTATCGAGTTATGCGGAGTCGTTGTCACTCGAGTCCAGGTAAGTTATTATTTGTGACTTTCGTGTTGTCACGGATATATGACGATTAATATAAACGTTTTATATAACTAAATAACCACTTAACCGTAGGGTCGAACCGGGTTATTTGATTATATGAAATGAATATATTAATGGGCATCGTATCCTACAACGCCCATAGGTTGTAGTATATGTAAAGCGTAATAAATTGCGAGTGTATATATCGGGAAATCTGGCCAATTTGACGATATATATGAGGAATTTATTAAACTATGATATATACTATATAGTAATTATGTGCTATGTGCTTTAGGTTGGGTGTAATCTTGGAACGGTATGTTACGTAAATAAATATGAGGATTATCATATCGACGGATTCGATAAACTTCGGCGATTTATTTAAATGATATATTGGGCTAATATTAGATCCATAGTTTATTTTATTATTCTTTATGTGATCTTTTTGGTTTGTTTTGAGTCGACCCACTACCCGTATGGATACCAAACGCAAATACACCAAACTAATACGAAATGGATTTTCAGAAATAAAACGGATTCTCGTCCGGGTTTGGGAATATTATAAATTTGAGGAAATGATTTCTGAACGAGTTAATATTGTTAGGTCGTGCCAAGTCCGTAGTTGCTGTTTCGTGAGTTACTATACATCTTATTTCTACCGACTTCTTCTTGCTATTTTCTGGACTTGAGGTGAGTCATAGCCCCACTTTTTATTCTTGAACTATGTTTTCAATACTTGGGGTGAGAAACGTGCAAATTATTTACGTGGACTATTATCGCTTTTATATTCTTTCTAAACTTCCTATGCGTATGGACTAGGATCTATTGTCAGCTTTAGTCACACATGTCGTGTGTACTATTCAAGGTTGGCTTATTTGGTTATTGGTGGATTGTCAGCTTTAGTCACATATAGGTTGTGTGTACTATTCAAGGTTGGCTTATTTGGTTATTTGGGATTGTCAGCTTTAGTCACATATATGTTGTGTGTACTATTCAAGGTTGACTTATTTAGATACTATAGTGTGCACCTATAGGTTATTAATACTTCGGAGGTTATTCGAGTATTTTTGGTATTGCGGGGGTTACCCGAATATCTATGTTAGTACGGAGGGTATCCGTGTGTTATGTTGGAGCGGAGGGTATCCGCAGGCTTTTAGCGAATCCTTAGTCTAGCTAGCAAGCGTTTTGCGTATATGTCCACTATATTGTTAGATGAATTTAAACCTATGATCTCACCAGCGAAAGCTGACTTTTAGCACGTTTTCTCAGGTAATTAAGTGTTGAGATGCATGCTTGGAATGGAAGGCTCGGCCAAGGCACACGGTTTATGGATCTATTTTTCTAAACTCTGATAACTAAATTTGGACCTACTGTTATTTTATTTTGGGTCTGACTCTGAATGATGTTGGGATAAATGTAAACCTTAAAACCCCGTTTTGGTTGTGTTTTTATTACGTTTACTTTATCTCGTTCTATATTGTCTTGTGTTGGATACCAATCCCCGTAGCACCCCGAAAGCTTGTTGAGTCTTCCGCTGTATCAAATTTTGGGGGTGTTACAATATCAACTGTTGAAATGACTCAAAGAATTTTGGCAGCGAAAAGTGGTTTATTACTTTGATTGTTTAGCTTTATTATTTTTGTGTGATCATTGTCTGAATCAGGGACGGAGCCAAGGGGGTGCCCGCGGGTGCACGTGCACCCAATGGATGTTTTTTGATATAGCGTTATTTTTTTTAAAAAATTATCGATTTTTTCTAAATGTATCTCAAATGCACCCAGTGCATCAAAATGTGTCTCTACTATTATTTAGTTAGTATGCTTACAAATAAAAAATAAATATTAAATTTTGTAAAAACCCTAATATGACAAAAGCTCAAATATGAAACAAGTTTAATAAAGTAATTAAAACACAAAAGCCCAAAGATAAAAAATAAAATAAAAAAGGTTTATTATGGAAACAACTTTATTCCATCATCTAACAATTTGCAAAATACAAAAATGAACGAACAGTGACCACAAAGATGAAACAGGGTCGTAACTCATAAGTCGTAACATATATCTTTTATTTGTTTATTATTTCTTTTAAAGTTTTTTTTTTTTTTTTTTTTTTTTTTTTTTTTTTTTTTGAAATTGATAGTGTGATGAGTTGGCTTTAGTCTTGCATGTTGCCACCGCTACGGTTGAAAGATGTATCTCTAAAATGAAGCTCATTAAAACTGATGTGCGTAATCAGATGGGTGATGCTTATTTTAACTGCGCTTTAACTTGTGCTATAGAGAAAGAAGAACTTATTAATGTTAAAAATAAGAGTGTACGTAAGCATTGTTTTGTTATGGGAGATCGTAGAATCACTAATTAGAAGGTAATTTATTTATTGTTTTAAGGAAATCTTTGTTTTAATCAACTTTTCAACTGTATTATATTATGGTTGAAAAATGTTTGTGCACCCGGTCATATTTGTTTCTGGTTCCGTCCCTGGTCTGAATGAGGATACTGATTGTTTTTTTTTTTTTGGTAAAGGGTTACCCCGGTAAATTGAGGATACCGATTGTTTTCGGTCCTTTTAAATTGGTTTTTTTGTGAGTGTTAGTTTAAGGACTAAGGTATTAACTAATTAGAAACTACATGTTACCAAGTTTTCTTCTTCGTTCTTGAACGTTTGATAAAATAGAAAAAACTATAAAGAGGGTTCACCTGTTTACTTTTCACCGTGAGACGCTAGTTCAAATTTCATTGTTTTAACTAAATTTTTAAAAAAATTAACATATCTATATGTACACGTGAGAGGGGATGAGATCTTCTCCATTTTTAAACGAATTTCCAACGAAGAGGAGAAAAAAAAATCATTTTCTAATGTTTGCAAGAAGTTCTCGAAAGTTGCATCTTTTCACCTTCGGTCGTTACGCACTATGTTTCCTGATTTCTTATATGATACGTTAATTGTATCCCCGAAAATGATCTTATTTGAATGTGGCGTACCACTGTCGAACAACCACATGAAACTGATAGCCGAGTCATGCCCCAATATCGAGCACCTAAATCTTTTTCTTTCGCCTGGCCTTGGTCATGAGGTAGGTAAGTTGGAGTTTGATGGTGTTGGCTTGTGTGCAATCGATGAGACTTGTAACATTTGGTTTATGTGAATCTTGGTGGGAGGTTACGCTTTAAGGACATAGGAATTGGTTCCCTAGTAAGATCATGCAAGAATTTAAGAGAATTAGCTTTGGTGAAGTGTATAAATGTCACTGACAAATCACTGAATATGATCGGAGAAGCAACTCATCTAAAAAGGTTAGATTTCGATGGTTGTTCTTTGATTACTGATTTGGGTTTCAAGTATTTGCCGAATGGAGGCCTTTCTAAAAAAAAAAAAAAAAAAAAAAAAAAAAAAAAAAAAAAATGCCGACTATGGGGATGTGGCCCTATGTGAGCTCCCAAATCTTTAGATACTATATTTGGATTTCTTGATGAATATAACAGACATTTCATTGCTTGAAATTGCTCGCAAGTGTTTGAAGATGCCGGTGTTAAGTTTGAGGGTTGTAAAAGAATTACCAGTGTTGGTTTACATGCTTTTTATGGTCATCAAACCAATTACTATGTCCTGCACAAATCTCAGGTGTCTTCATTTCAGTAGGAGTATGAAGAAGCTGATGCCAGATGCAGGTTATGAGTCCTAAACTATAATAACCCTCCTTGTGAGATATATTGGGAATGACCTTTTTTGTCATTGCCATTTTATTTGGGATTTATAATGCTTTTGCTAAAAGAACTTGTGAGCACTCACAGGCTAGTTACCTTTGTGCAAGATTTTGCTTTCTTTGATATGGTCTATCTTTATGTTGCTCCTATAATTGTGCATCTCTTTATTTATAGAAGAAGAACAAGAAGTGTATGAAGCCAGCCATTTGGTATACTTTAGTTTAGTTTGATTATAATCCATTTATGTTTGTTAAGTCCTTTTGTGGCATTCTGTTTTGGTAGAACTAGTGACATGTTATGATGTTGAGTCCTATAGAAAGACCTATTATCAGTGATAATGAATATTATTGCGCGCAGCAAGATTAATGAGTAAGGACTATGTTAAACAGCAACAAAAAAGCAATATTCTTAGCTAATACGATCACAAAAGAAATTATAATGATTTCTATCTCAACCCGGCTTGTTGAACCATGAACCGGTCGGGTGACCGGAATCGAATTTGGAGCGAAAAACCCAGTTGATCCGCCAGTTAAAACCAATTGAACCGTAGCCTGGTGGCTCGACCGGATCAATAAGAAAACCGGTTTTGAAAACATTGATTCTCACAATCAACAAATGTATGATATCACGTTAAATGTGATGAATAATGTGAAAACATGTAGGTGCATTTTTTAGACAAATTGAGTTATTTTTTCCGGGCATAGGAAGAAAACCTTATTACCACAACTGAGAAAATGAGGAAGACGCTATATATTGCACTAGAGTTGGTCAAAGAAGAGGTTAAAACTTATATTTGCTTGCTTCTTCAAAGGTAGAAAAATCGTTAAATTTTGCACTCTCAGTTTAATTAATTCCATCCTTTTCTTGTATTTTTATGAGATAATGTCTGTGCGCGCGCGTAGTTTGTGGTTATGAAATTGGAAACAATAAAAAAAGAGTTGCATATAAAGTGTTCGATAAAATGTCTCAAAAGGAAACAGTCGACAATCAGAAAATGTTGTTGTTGGAATGTGTGGTTCCTGGTTTCTATATGTACAGGGGTTAAACCTGTACACTTCATTCTATTTCTCACCCCTTGTTTTATTACAAGGTTTTGTTTGTATGTTTTTTGTTTGTGCAGGTACTAAAAGTGTCAAGATGGAATGCTTTTTCTATATCCTTCCAAATATGTCAGATGGACGGATGTGGAAGCGTGTGTGTGTGGAGTCTAAACGGTCATCTCTTCTTCTGCTTATATATTAGCTCCTTTTCTCATCTTGGAAAAGTGTAATAGAGTCTGTCTTGTGTTGGTGATAAACCTTGTCTATTTAGTCTTATATTCTCAGTTGTAATCGTTTGGTTAAACGTTGTCTTGTAAACTATTTTAAGTCTTTAATAATATTGAACCAAGGGGAGGTTGGTTGGGTTCTTTGCTGCTGTGTTCATTAATTTGTACATGGTATCAGAGCTACAGGTTGGGAAAGTGGTCAATTATTTTTTAGGGTTTCAAAATAATTTTTAGGGTTTGGTTTAAAATTGGGGGTTTTTCAATATTTAGTTGTTTTCTGTCTAACTTCACTCTCTATCGTTGTATCGTGGTTTGTTCTGGTTCTCCTCGGTCCGAATTGGTGACTTGTTGGTTTATTGGTGAATTAGGGTTTCAAAAACCCTAATTGTTGGGGATCTGAGTGGTTATTGGTTCTGGTTCTTCCGCTGCTTCTCTTATCCGTTATAAGCACTGTAAGGTTTATTTATTCTCTTAAGATAACAGTGTCTTAGTTGAGTGGGTGCAAACGGTGTGATTAACATCTTGACCTACCACTTTGAGTGGCAAGGATACCTGCTCTGGTCACACCCTGTTCACTCTGCTAAGCATTAGTTACTCTTGGGTGTGAGTTTCTCTTTTATTCTTGTTGTTTCTTAGTCTTTTGTTGTGTTTCTTATTGCTTTATTGTCTTCTTTGTTATCTGTTTTTCTCTCATTATGTCTGATGATGTCAGTGATAGTCCTGAGGTCTTGATTAGTAGTCTTGACTTAGGCAACCCTTTACATCTGAATAATAATGACTTTAGTTCTGCTTCTATTGTCTCTGTGAAGTTAACTGGTACTGAAAACTATAGAGTTTGGGCCACTGCTATGAAACTTGCTATACATACTAGGAATAAAACTGGATTTATAGATGGTACTTGCAAAAAGGATCAATATGCTTCTAGTTCTGTTCTTCTTAATCAATGGGAAAGGTGTAATGCTATTGTTTTATCTTGGCTGCTTAACTCTGTTTCTGAAGATTTGTATTTGGGACAAATCTTTTCTGATAATGCTGCTGATGTTTGGGCTGAACTGAAAGAAACTTATGATAAGCTAGATGGGTCTGTTGTGTTCAATTTAATGCAGAAAATTCATAACTTCAAACAAGGAGATCTATCTGTCTCTGAGTATTATCATAAGCTTAATTCTCTATGGAGAGAGTTTGATATGTTAACTAAACTGCCTAAGTGTTCTTGTACTGCTAGAGAAGATGTGTCCAAACATAATGATCTTATGAAACTCATGCAATTTCTTATGGGATTAAATGATGTTTATCAACCTATTAGAAGCAGTCTTCTAACCAGAGAAATTTTGCCTAATGTCAAAGATGCTTTTACTATTGTCTCTAGGGAAGAATCTCATAGAGGGATCCCTTCCTCTTCTGCTTCTGTCTCAAAAACTCAGACTTCTAGTTTTGTTTCTAAAACCAATTTTTCAAATCTTGGCAGTAACACTGGAAATTATGGCTTCAAAAAATTTGATAACAAAAGATTTATTAACAATGGTACCACTGGTGGAAACACAAGTGGTACTAATAGAGGTCCTAATCTGAACTTGAATTGTAAAAACTGTGGAAAAGTTGGACATACTATCGAAAGATGTTTTGATCTCATTGGTTATCCTCCTGGATATGTCAAACCTTTTACCAAAAATGGTGTTAAGTCTGGTTTCAATGCTAATGCTTCAGTCGAAGTGCATCAAAATGGTTCCTCTCCTTCCTCCTCTACTCAGTCTCTCTCTTTCACTAATGATCAAATGATGAAGTTAATGGCTTTGATTAATGATGTGCCCTCTGGCAACATTCAAGCCAACATGGCAGGTATGCCAAGTTTTTTCAATGGAAATGTGTTTTTCAATATTCACTTTCACAGATTCTTTAACAGTAATTCTGTTTTATGTAACATAAGTGTGGGTTGGATTATAGACTCAGGGGCTAATCAGCATATGACAGTTACCACTAAAAATATGTTTGGAATCATTGATATATCTGATCTTAATCTTACAGTTGGACACCCAAATGGTACTTTGGCTAAAATTAAATACATTGGAAACTTATATCTTTCTAATAATGTTATTCTGTATGATGTTCTGGTGGTTCCTGAGTACTGTGTCAGCCTGTTATCTGTGCATAAGCTGATTAGAGACAGTAAAATGTTTGTTGGGTTTGATGAGAATAAATGTTATATTCAGGACTTAACTCAAAACAAAATCATGGGGACTGGTAGTGAATCTGGTGGCTTATACTTGTTTGATCAACCTGTGTACGAAAACATAGGTAATAAATGTAATGTCTCTGCTTTTGTTTCTAAATCCATGTGGCACAGCAGACTTGGTCACCCTGCTGATCAAGTTATTGATGTGTTACAGGATGACTTAAAGGTGACCTCTGGTTCACATGTTTCTCCTTGTGACATTTGTCACAGGGCCAAACAAACAAGGGAACCCTTTCCCTTAAGTGACCACAAGTCATCTGCTGTTGGTGATCTCATTCATCTTGATCTCTGGGGACCCTATAAGGTCATCACTAGAGATGGTTTTAAATATTTTTTAACTATTGTTGATGATTATTCCAGGGGTGTTTGGGTTTATCTTATCAAAACTAAAGATGAAGTTTTTAGTATGTTCAAATCTTTTCATAATCTGATGAAAAACCAATTTGATTGCAACCTTAAAGTTGTTAGATCTGATAATGGGACTGAATTTGTGAATAACAATATGCATCAATTTTTTGATCAACATGGAATAATTCATCAGACCACTTGTGCCTATACCCCACAGCAAAATGGGATTGCTGAAAGGAAACATAGACATCTCCTAAATGTTGCTAGGAGCCTTATGTTTCAGGGAGGGATTCCTTTGAATATGTGGTCTGAATGTGTCTTAACTGCTGTCTATCTGATCAACAGGTTGCCCTCTTCTGTTCTCAATGGAAAATGTCCTTTTGAAATTATTTATGGATCTAAACCTAGGCTCTCTCATATTAGGAATTTTGGTTGTCTGTGTTATGCTACAATTTTAAATAATCATGATAAGTTTTCCACAAGGTCTATCAAGTGTGTTTTAATTGGGTTCTCTACTGAAAAGAAAGCCTACAAACTTTATAGCCTTGATGACAAAACCATTTTCTACTCAAGAGATGTTAATTTCTATGAAAACATATTTCCGTTTAAAATGAATTCTCAGTTTTTGAGTGAAACCATTTCTGACTTAAATCATGAGTCTCAGTTAAACAATTTAAATTTCTTTGATGTTTTTGACAACCATTTTCCTAAAAGACCCGATGATGAAGAGAGAGCTACACCCAATGATGACGGTAGGACCGCTCAACCAATTAGCAGCCCTACAACTGCTAATGGTGAGCAAGGTTCTGCAACTTCTATAGGTGAACAAAGCATCTCTGAGGGCAATGGTTCAAACTTTCAAAATGTTTTGAACCCTGTTGGTTTTGAAAAAGATGCTAGGATAAATGATTCTGTCCCTTCGAACCCAGTTGAGAACAGTGGAGTTGAGCAACCTAATGTTAGAAGATCTAGTAGGACCTCTAAGATGCCTGCTAGGTTCAATGACTATGTTGTTAATAGTAGTAAAAGACATGGGCTTGAGAAAGTTGTTAAATATGCTCACTTAAGTTCTGGGAATTACTGTTTCTCTGTCTCCTTGAATAAAAATGTTGAACCCAGTTCTTTTGACGAGGCTGCCACTAGTAAATATTGGATTGATGCTATGAATCTTGAATACACCGCCCTCCTTGAAAACGATACTTGGACTGAATGTGAACTTCCTTTAGGTAGAACACCTATAGGAAGTAAATGGGTCTTTAAAATCAAGTATAAAGCCTCTGGTGAAATCGAAAGGTTTAAAGCTAGGGTTGTTGCTAAAGGGTGTGGTCAAAAGGAAGGGGTTGACTATGATGAGATTTTCAGTCCTGTTGTTAAAATGACTACGGTTAGATGCTTGATTAACATTGCTGTTCAAAATGATTGGCCTTTGTATCAACTTGATGTGAATAATGCCTTCTTATATGGTGATTTGCATGAGGATGTTTATATGACCATGCCTCCTGGTTACGGTGGTAAGAACAAAGTCTGCAAGCTTAACAAATCATTGTATGGGCTCAAGCAAGCTCCAAGACAATGGAATGCTAAGCTTGTAGCTGCTCTTACTGATCATGGATTTGTTCAAAGTAAATATGACTACTCCTTGTTTACCAAGGGTTCTGGTAAGAGCTTTGTTGCTCTATTGGTGTATGTTGATGATATTGTGGTGACAGGAAATGATGTCAATGAGATCAATGACTTTAAAAGTTTTCTAAAAAACAAATTTCAAATCAAAGATTTGGGTTTACTCAAATACTTTCTGGGAATTGAAGTTTTAAGAAATGAAACTGGTCTTTGCTTATCTCAAAGAAAATATTGTTTGGAGCTTCTTCATGAGTTTGGGCTTCTGGCAGCCAAACCTGTCTCAAGTCCTCTGCCTGCAAATTATGTTTTGAATCACATTGAAACTCATGAAGATAAACCTCTTTCAAATATATCCAACTATCAAAAACTTGTTGGAAAGCTAATTTATTTGACTCATACAAGGCCAGATATCTCTTACTCTGTGCAATGTTTGAGTCAATATATGCACTCTCCACTTTCTTCACATCTTAAAATTGCTCTGAGAGTTTTGAGATATCTCAAAGGTTCTCCTGGTTGTGGTGTTCAGTTTTCTAAGACTGGACAATTTGGGGTCAAAGTTTACACTGATTCAGATTGGGCTAAGTGCCCAGTAACCAGAAAGTCTGTTTCAGGCTTTTGTGTGTTTGTGGGAGACTCTTTGGTCTCCTGGAAAAGCAAGAAGCAAGCTACCCTATCCAGGTCCTCTACTGAGGCTGAATATAGGTGCATGGCTTCTGCAACCTGTGAGATCATTTGGATTTGCAATATTCTGAGTGAACTTGGTGTTACTGGTATCTTACCAGTAGATATGTACTGTGACAATATATCTGCTCTGCAGCTTGCTGCAAACCCTGTGTTTCATGAGAAATCTAAGCACTTTGAAATTGACTTACATCTCATTAGAGAAAAGGTTGCTACTGGTGTTGTTAGAACCATAAAGGTTCATACTACACAGCAAATTGCTGACATCTTTACCAAGGGCTTGTATGTGCAGCAGCACAAGTTGTTATGTGACAAACTTAACCTGAAAGATATGTTCAGGATATAAGTTTGAGGGAGGGTGTTGGAATGTGTGGTTCCTGGTTTCTATATGTACAGGGGTTAAACCTGTACACTTCATTCTATTTCTCACCCCTTGTTTTATTACAAGGTTTTGTTTGTATGTTTTTTGTTTGTGCAGGTACTAAAAGTGTCAAGATGGAATGCTTTTTCTATATCCTTCCAAATATGTCAGATGGACGGATGTGGAAGCGTGTGTGTGTGGAGTCTAAACGGTCATCTCTTCTTCTGCTTATATATTAGCTCCTTTTCTCATCTTGGAAAAGTGTAATAGAGTCTGTCTTGTGTTGGTGATAAACCTTGTCTATTTAGTCTTATATTCTCAGTTGTAATCGTTTGGTTAAACGTTGTCTTGTAAACTATTTTAAGTCTTTAATAATATTGAACCAAGGGGAGGTTGGTTGGGTTCTTTGCTGCTGTGTTCATTAATTTGTACAGTTGTTTTTGTAGTTTTCAGTCCTTGGTACAAATTTTGCATAGCAAGTGTTTGATAAAATGTCTTAAAGAATTGGTAGCAAAAAGTGGTTTATTACATTGATTGTTTAGCTTTATTATTTTTGTGTGATTGAGATTGTTTGAATGAGGATACTGATGTATGAGATCCTATCTGTTTATGTCCTATTAAATTGGTTTTTGCATGATTGTTATGGCATACACTATAGTAAACTTTTTTAAGGGTTTATAATTGTGTGTTGGCATTAATTTATAAACCTTTTTGTTTTATAAACCTATCTCCACTATATATAAACCTTTTAAAGTTTTATAAACATCTTACATAATTCAAATACATTAAATTATGAAAAGATTCAATATCCTAGACATTTTCATGTCACATAAGCTTGAAATAGATGTTCACTATGATTTACAAATTTTTAGACCTCTTCATAACTTTATAAACCTTTTTATAAACCACTATAGTGGATGATCTTAGTTGAACATTAAACAATACTAATGTGAACTTGAGATCACCATTAAAAGACAACGCAATTCTCTTATAATATTTGTTTTTCAAAGCTTTTACTCCCGATATTACTACCTTTTTTCACAATGCTTCTTCTTAAGCTTTTAACGGTTATTTTAAGGTATTGATTATTTAGAAACTACATGTTACCAAGTTTTGTTCATTGTTCTTGCACGTTTGATAAAATAGAAAAAAACAATAAAGAGGGTTCACTTGTTTACTTTTCACCATGAGACACGTATTCCAGCGAATAGGACAAAAAAAGACAGTGATGGAACGACTTGGAGAGGATGAGATCTTCTCCATTTTTGAATGAATTTCCAGCGAATAGGACAAAAAATTATTTTCTAAAGTTTGCAAGAAGTTCTTGAAAGTTGCATCTTTTCATCTTCGGTCGTTACGCACTATGTTTCCTGATTTTTTATATGGTATGTTAATTGCATCCCCGAAAATGGTCTTATTTGAATGTGGCGTACCACTGTCGAACGACCACATGAAACTGATAGCCGAGTCATGCTCAAATATCGAGGATCTAGATCTTTCTATAAGGAAATATCTTGATCGTGAGGTGGGTAAGTTAGGGTTTGATGATGTTGGCTTGTGTGCAATCGCGGAGGCTTGTAATCATATGGTTTACGTGAATCTTGGTGGGAGGTTACGCTTTAAGGACATAGGAATTGGTTCCCTTGTAAGATCATGCAAAAATGTAAGAGTATTAACGTTAGAAAATTGTGTGAATGTCACTGACAAATCACTGAATATGATCTGAACTCGTTTAGAAAAGTTAGATTTGGATGGTTGCTGTTTGATTACTGATTTGGGTCTGAAGTATTTGGCGAATGTGGATTTAAAGTGTTCTTTAATAAACTTATTCTAAATAAATGTAATAGGATTACTGATAGTGGGATTATCAACTTGAAGAAATTGGTAAGTCTAAGAACCTTAGGTTTGTCTAGGTGTGGGGCTAATATCACTAACCATGGGGTTGTGGCCGTATGTGAGCTCCCAAAATCTTGAGATAATAAATTTGGATTTCTTGACCAATCTAACAGACATTTCATTGCTTGAAATTGGTCGCAAGTGTTTGAAGATGTCGGTATTAAGTTTGGAGGGTTGTGAGAGAATATATTGCTGCTGTTGGTTTGCGTGCATTTTCTGGTCATCAAAAGTTATCAAGAGTACGTGTTACGTGCATTTTCTATCACATGGATATGTTTCAGATGGTTATTGGGGTCTGCAGTTTGAAGTAGTCTACTCACTTGGGTCAACCTTCTGCTTGCAGTGCATATTTCATCCTCTGCTGCAACATCTATGGGTCCTTCTGTTTACAGTGCATTCTTGTGCTTCTTTAATTCTATGCTGCAACATCTATGGGGTTAGTTTTGGCATCTTTTATTATCATGGGCCAGGCATGCTTTTGGGTCAGTGATGGTGCTGTTCTTTTCATTTCACTTGGTGCTTTTGATCTAATATGTGTTATGTCTCATAATAGTGGTGTTTGGCTTAGATTATTTTTGCTAGTCATAGTTTATTTGTATTTTTCTTTGGGTCCACTATGCTAAGCATCTTGTTAATATGGTGGATGTCTTTCGTTTGTTTTTGTTCATTTTGAAATATATTGCCCTTCAAAAAAAAAAAAAAAAAAAAAAAAAAAAGTTACAAACTCTCTCTGGAAGATATCAAGGCAACTGTTTTGTCCTGCCAAAATATGAGGTTTCTTTATCTCAGTAGGCGTATGAAGAAGCGTGCCAATGCCAAAGGCAGATCTTGAATACCTTAAAATTTATAACAATTGGTGTTATATATTTTGGAAATGACCTTTTTGTCATTACCGGCCAGTTTATTGGGATTATATTTGTTTTGGCAAAACTCACAAACACTCACAGGGTAGTAAATATGATTCCTCATATTCTTTGACATTGTATATCTTTTTACAGCTCCTATAATTGTGCTCTTTTTAATTGCATACAAATGCAAAATGAAGCAATCGTTAATTGGTTTAGTTTTGGTTAGTTTGTTTAAAAGGATCTACTATGAATCCATTAGCATTGAGGTCAATCACCAAACCACCTCTCTACATACGACATTACACGACGCGAGAGTGCATGGCCAACACACACCAAAAGCGTCTACGTTCCGCTTGCAGTCAATACAACCACAAACTTATCAAGATCTATGACTTAATACTTTTGGTTAGTTTATTTAAAAGGGTTACCTCTGGTTGCTTACCCATGCATTTTCATTTTTGGTTCCTTATTGATGTTTTGTGGTCCTCTATATCCACGTCCAATGTTGGTTTTTTGTCCTGGGTTTATGACTTATGAGTAAACCGGTGTAATCGTGTCATGTAAGATCGAGACAATATGTGTCTCAAACAAGTTATGTGTTTCTGGTTAGTACTTTGACAATTTTTGTTTTACTTTATTTATTCTTAGCTAACAAATCTTGCTCTGCTTGCTAAATGATTGACATGCACAATTGATTTCATATTGATCCAGTTTGTTTTGCTAGAGTGTTAACTCATCCACACACACACACGCAAAACCTGATGGGTCAAAGCCATAGTTTAAGTAAAGCTAATAAAGTAAACATTGTAACAGTCAAATACACATGACAAAGCTATGTAAAGTGCATTAAGTTAAAGACTTTAATGTTAAAACTGAGGATAACATCATACAAATCCTTCGAGAATAAAGGCGTTTAAGGCCAAACGAAGTCACATAAAATAAGTACATATCATGACCCAAAACCTAACCAAATTGACTATAAGTTGTCACGTCCAAATTGTTTATACCACAGTAATTCTAGCAAGTAAAGCAGATAATTAATGTCGATTTGAGGTTGTAAACATCAGCAAAGTACGATTATCAAATTATGGTTATACTTGACTACAACCACAATTGAGAAGGAAAATTAATTCTCATGCAAAATTTCTGCATTAAGATATGTGAAAGAATAGTTATATATTAATTGTGGGTTTTAAACTTCCATATCACTACTCTTAACAAACCACTTGAATCCAACTATTCAAATTTCAAACATATCACACAAATAAAAATAAAAGAATAAACCTTATAAGTTTTTGTGTCCATTTGAGCTAGCTAGGGGGTGTTATAGAATTAATGAAAGGGTTCAAGTCCACCACCACTTTAATTGAATGTCATACCTAACGAGTTTTTTTAATGAATTTTGACTCCGTATATTATAGCCATTTTCAAAGTGTTGCAAAAGTGGTCATAATATTCATTTGTGATGCTTAATGAATGATAATCTAAGATTCTAAGCCTGGATTTGGGCCAGGGTGGTATGAGCCGGTGCACTGTTTTAGGCCAAAAGCCCATTAAAAACTTTTTATTCAAGATTTAGAACGATTTACTAGAATTTAGAAGTAACCTAATCAATACTTATGACCTATTGTTAATCGCCTCATTCTTTTGGCTATTATTACAAGGTAACACTTCAACTTTAATATTTTAGTTTACTAATCATATACATAATTGCTTACTCATTAACTATTTTTTTTTAATATTTTATTTATTTTTTATTTTATTTTATTTTTTGGTTGGGAAAGTTTATTAGTTTATGACTAGTTGTAGTTGTTTTTCTGATTATCTGTTTGTATCAAGATGTATATACATGGAATTTTATATATATATATATATATATATATATATATATATATATATAGGGGAGCTTTATTTTCAGAACCCTGTTAAGTGCGGGAACTGCGAGAACTCCAATTTTGCATTAGAAAACATGCATGTTCACATAAAACATGTATGTTTTCTTACATACACCTTAATACACATGCTTACGTATTAAGGAGTATGTAAGAAAACATACATGTTTTATATGAACATGCTTGTTTTCTATTGCATAATTGGAGTTCTCGCAGTTCCCGCACTTAACAGGGTTCTAAAAATAAAACCATTTTGCATTGATTTGTTGCACTTAACAGGTTTTTATATGAACATGTATGTTATGCATGTATGTGTATTAAGGTGTATGTAAGAAAACATACTTGTTTTATATGAACATGCATGTTTTCTAATACAAAATTAGAGTTCTCGCAGTTCCCGCACTTAACAGGGTTCTGAAAATAAAGATACACTATATATATATATATATATATATATATATATATATATATATATATATATATATATATATATATATATAGTGTAACTTTCAAACGAGAACCATTTTAACTGCGAGAACTGAGAGAACCACCAAAAACATACATGCACGCCTTCAATAATTGTATTTTTGCACATATGTTTTAAAAACAACACATATGTTTAAAAAAAAAAACATAGTTGTTCTAAAGAGTTTGATAAGAAATTGAAACTACAAAATTTTTCTTTGAAGGTGTGCATGTATGTTCTTATAAGACGTGCAGCGACAATATTGCGGCCATGGGTAAGGTTTTTGTGAAAAAAATGATGAGTTCATAATGATATTGAAGAACATAGGTGGATGCTTACGATTATTGATGATTTGCATGTATTTTTATTTTATTTTAAAGGGCGTGCATGCATGTTTTTGGTGGTTCTCTCAGTTCTCGCAGATAAAATGGTTCTTGTAAGAAAGCCCCCTATATATATATATATATATATATATATATATATATATATATATATATATATATATATATATATATATATATATATATAGGGGGCTTTATTTTCAGAACCCTGTTAAGTGCGAGAACTCTAATTTTGCATTAAAAAATATGCATGTTCATATAAAACATGTATGTTTTCTTACATACACCTTAATACACATGCCTGCGTATTAAGGTGTATGTAAGAAAACATACATGTTTTATATGAACATGCATGTTTTCTAATGCATAATTGAAGTTCTCGTAGTTCCCGCATTTAACAAGGTTCTAAAAATAAAACCATTTTGCATTGATCTATTGCGCACTTAACATGTTTTTATATAAACATGTATTATGTGTATTAAGGTATATGTAAGAAAACATACGTGTTTTATATGAACATGCATGTTTTCTAATACAAAATTGGAGTTCTCGCAGTTCCCGCACTTAACAGGGTTCTGAAAATAAAGATACACTATATATATATATATATATATATATATATATATATATATATATATATATATATATATATATATATATAGAGTTGGAAAGTGGTCCGTTCAAAGTACATGTATTACAAAGTTCATTATTCTATACTATGAGAGTGAATTAGAGATCATCATTAAATGACAGAGGAGATCAACCAGAGTTTATTCCATAAACAAAAGCATAAATTAAAGTTATCCTTTGAGGCTTTTACTCTCATTTATCAAATGTGAGACACATTCATATATTTGAATTTTTGTAGAGTTTTAACATATTCATGTACACGTGATAGGTGAGGCAGCAACAAAGTGATGGAACGACTTGGAGAGGATGAGATCTTCTGCATATATGAACGAATTACCAGCCGAGTGGACAAAAAATCATTTTCTATAGTTTGCAAGAAATTCATGAAAGTTGCATCTTTTCAGCTTCGGTCAATACGCACTAAGTTTCCTGATCTACTATTTGATATACTAGATGCAGCCCCAAAATTGTTCTCCTTTGAATGCCGCGAACCATTTTCGAATAACCACATGAAACTGATAGCTAAGTCATGCCCAAATCTCGAGCAGCTAAATATTTCGGAATGGTATTACCTTGATCATGAGATGGATAAGTTGGATTTTGATGATGTTGGCTTGTGTTCAATCGCAAATGCTTGCATTCATTTGGTTGACGTGAATCTAGATGGGAGGTTACACTTTAAGGAAATAGGTATTGGTTCCCTAGTAAGAGCATGCAAGAATTTAAGAGAATTAGATTTGGATTTTTGTGTAAATGTCACAGACAAATCACTGAAAATGATTGGAGAAGCATCTCGTTTAATAAAATTATCTTTGCGAGGTTGTTATTTGATTAGTGATTTTGGCTTGGAGTATTTGGCGGATGGGGATTTAAAGTGTTCTTTGATGAAACTTTATTTGAAGAACTGTAATAGGATAACAGATAATGGAATTATCCACTTAAAGAAATTAGTAAGTCTAGCAATCCTGGATTTGTCTTGGTGTGGGGGCCGTGGGGCTAATATCACTGATCATGGGGTTGTGGCCCTATGTGAGCTCCCAAATCTTGCGATATTGGATTTGAATTTCTTGATCAATATAACTGACATTTCATTGCTTGAAATCGGCCGCAAGTGTTTGAAGATGTCGGACTTAAGTTTAATGGGTTGTGAGAGAATTACTAGCGTTGGTTTAGGTGCTTTATCTGATCTTCATAGATTGTCATATCTTACTTTACTCAGGTGTTCCAGAATTTCATGGGAAGAGGTCAAGTCAACTGTTTTGACCTGTCAAAATATGAGGTATCTAGCTCTCAGTAAGAGCATAAAGACGCAGATGCCAGATCCAGGTTTTGAAGATTTGAGGATAAGATGGATATGACCTTTAAGTCATTACAGTACTATTTTATTTGGGAATTTACTTTGTGTTAGTGGAAAATTTGTTTGAGTGACTCAAATACTTGGTTCTAAATAAGAAGAGGGCAGTAAAATACTTTATGACTACAAACTTCTATTCGTTTGGTTATTTAAGCAATCAGTTCATAGTTTGTGTAGTTGATAAATTACACTAAAAATCTAGTATGATTGTAAACCAAAATAGGTAAAAAGAAAACTGAAATTCACAATTTCATTTACTACCGCAAATATAGAGTTGAATATGAGTTTCAGTGTGTCTAATCGTATAACGTTTACCCATTTCTCTATCCAGGGTAAGTTACAACACTCACTTTATAACATAATATTAGAACATCGTATAAGTTAGTTAAAGAGCATAAAATTGTATATATCATATTAATAATTGTGAACAAGTCAATAGTAAATATATATCGGTGCCTTATTGATGTCTTTGATAAAAGCAATATTTACATTGAATCTCACATAGGTTGAAGAAATAAAATTATTACGAGCTTATGTACCCTATTGTGTCCCAGTCAACGATTTTCAGATTAGTATTATGTTCTCGAACAAGCTATACGTGTTCCGCTGAGTAAAAGTATCTAGCGGATTGCATTATCATTGTTCAAAAATATGTATAAACTCCAAACTTTTTTCTATGAGCTCATTTTGAGCCACGAAAATGCAATGCTCAACTAATATAACTGTTCATTTTAAAATTTCGTAAGTGTTTTTGCATAATGGATGCTTGATTGCCATTAAAATTATTATATATCTTTGATTCTAGTTGATCACTATATTTTATAAACATATCTATGGTCTTTGAACAAACTTTTGGGACTAGATCGACTTGACTAAATGTATGCTACCATTGATGTAACCCATAAGATAAATGGCTACAATACATATCTCATACCAAAACATATATAACGATTATTTTAGACATTGGTATACGAAGTTATGTGTCGTTTAACCATAGTAATTGGTAAACCCGGTAATATCAACATTGGAATCTAATGTTGCAACAAACGTCTATTTGATTTGCTATACGCTTGAGAAATTAATACTCGTGTTTATAGTGATGGTTAATTTGTTACGCTTTTACCCAAGCCCTTTGGTCTAGTGGTATGTGAGTTGCCCGTCAACTTAGAGGTTGTGAATTCAAGCCTCGATGTGAGATATCTGTATAGGTGTGAAAAAATATCCATTCAAAATACATAAAATTATTACGCTTTTAGTGGGACGCTGGCATTTTATGTGTTCAATCCTGGATAATTAAACAAAGATACGTGGGTGAAATGGCACCAAATTCTTGCAACAACTAGGGTGAGTTTTCAACCTCTTGTCACCCCTCCAAGTTTCATAAAATAACCACGACTTTCCTCTTTTGCTACTTCAAAGGTAATACCAAAATACAACGCGTATTATTAATCAATGCAATATGCTTCCCGTATTTTGAGGATAATGTGCAGTGTTTGGATAAATGTTTTACTAGTCTTCACTCGTTAGCAAATAGGATACAAATTAGTAGTTTGAATTAGATTATAGCAACACATACTAAATACGAGAAAAGTTCATTTAGGGACTAGTTTTTTTAGTACATACCAAAGGACAAATCCTCACCATCCATTTAGTTTTATCTAATAGTGGGATTAACCTAAGATTAAACATGGAAACCTAAGTCTATTTCTTTTTCTTTCTTTTTTCTTTGTCTTTTTTATTATTCACTTTATTTATTTATTTATTTATTTCTTTTTTTTGGCTCTTTTTTCCAATTAACGTTACACTTTTTTTTTTTTTTTTTTTTTTTTTTTTTTTTTTTTTTTTTTTTTTTTTAAACAAGTCAAGCTTTTCTTTTTTAAATAAATTCACGATTTTTTCTCATTTTATTACGTTTTCGTCCGTTTTTGTCTGTTTTCACATGATTATATACGTTTTCAGACGTTTTTGTCCGTTTTCAGACGTTTTTTACCGTTTTTATACGTTTTCGTCTGTTTCAGACGTTTTTGTTCGTTATTATACGTTTTCGTCCATTTTTTTACGTTTTCGTCTGTTTTCAGACGTTTTTATCCGTTTTCGTCAGTTTTTATATGTTTGCAGACATTTTTGTCCATTTTCATACGTTTTTATACATTTTTGTCTGTTTTCAGACGTCTTCGTCCGTTTTTATACGTTTTTGTCCGTTTTCATACGTTTATATACGTTTTCGTCCGTTTTCATATGTTTTCATCCGTTTTTACACGATTTCATCCGTTTTTATACGTTTTCGTCCGGTTTCATATGTTTACATATGTTTCCGTCTGATTTCATACGTTTATCTCTATTATTTTATGTTTTCGTCCGTTTTTAGACGTTTTCGTCCTTTTTCCTACATATTCGTCTATTTTCTTACATTTTCGTTCATTTTCATAGGTTTTCGTCCGTTTTTTATTTTTTTTGGCCAATTTTAGACGTTTTCATACATTTCTGAGTATCACAAGTGATATTCGGTGATACTCATAAGTTTTTGTCTGTTTTCATCCATTTTTGTACATTTTTGTCTGTTTTCAAACATTTTCGTCTATTTTCATACGTTTCGGCAGTATTTATACGTTTTCAGACATTTTTATCTGCTTTCAAATGTTTTCATCAATTTTTTACATTATTGCTGTTTTCAGACGTTTTCGTCTGTTTTTATATGCTTTCATCCATTTTTATCTGTTTTCATACGTTTATAAACATTTTCGTCCCTTTTTATGTATTTTTGTCTGTTTTCAGAAGCTTTCGTCTGTTTTCATACTTTTCAGCAGTTTTTATACGTTTTCGTCCGTTTTCATCAATTTTTCATACGTTTTTGTCCCTTTCCAGGCGTGTTTTTACGCTTTCATACGTATTCGTTCGTTTTCATATGTTTTCGTCCGTTTTCATACGTTTCTGAATATCACAATTGATATTCTTAATATCACAAGTGATTTTCTTTGATATTCAAAATATCACTTGTGATATTAATAATATTAATTGTGATATTCAAAAACGTATGAAAACGAAAGAAAACGTATGAAAACGAACAAAAACAAAAGAAAACGTAAGAAAGTGAAAAAACGTGAATTAAAAAAATGTGAAAATCACTTATAATATTCTGAATAACACTTGTAATTATCTAAATATCACTTTTGATATTCAGAATATCACTTGTGATTTTCATGTTACAAAACATTAGTTGAACATCACTTGTGATATTCGGAATATCACTTGTGATTTTCTGAATATCACTTGTGATTTTCTGAATATCACAAGTGATTTTCATAATTTTCAACTAATGTTTTGTAACATGAAAATCACAAGTGATAATCTGAATGTCAGAAGTGATATTCAGAAAATT
This sequence comes from Artemisia argyi, assembly GCA_030686995.1. NCBI lineage: Eukaryota > Viridiplantae > Streptophyta > Magnoliopsida > Asterales > Asteraceae > Artemisia > Artemisia argyi. The sequence goes on from CM060706.1 coordinate 13,873,943, forward strand.
ACAAGTGATATTCATGTTACAAAACGTTAGTTGAAAATCACGTGTGATATTTAGAATATCACTTGTGATTTTCATGTTACAAAATATTAGTTGAAAATCACTTGTGATATTCGGAATATCACTTGTAATATTTAGAATATCACTTGTGATTTTTTGAATATCACTTGTGAATTTCATGTTACAGAACAATTGTTGAAAATCACTTGTGATATTCAGAATATCACTTGTGATATTCAGAGTGATATTCAAAATATCACTTTTGAAAAAACGTGAATTAAAAAAAGCGTGAAATCACTTGTAATATTCTGAATATCACTTGTGATTTATATTCAGAATATCACTTTTGATATTCAGAATATCACTTGCGATATTCTGAATATCACTTGCGATTTTCATGTCACAGAACATTTGTTGAAAATCACTTGTGATATTCAGAATATCACTTGCGATATTCAGATATCACTTGCAATATTTTGAATATCACTTGCGATATTCTGAATATCACTTGTGATTTTCATGTTACAAAATTTTAAAAATCACTTGTGATATTCAGAATATCGCGAGTGATATTCAATATCACTCACGATATTCTGAATATCACAAGTGATATTCTGAATATCACAAGTGATATTCTGATAATCACAGTATATCACTTGTGATATTCAGAAAGGTATGAAAACGTTTAAAAACATTTAAAAACGAACTAAAATGAATGAAAACGGACGAAAACGTTTAAAAAAGGGACGAAAATGAATGAAAACAGATTGAAACCATATGAAAACGTATAAAAATGGACGAAAACGTATAAAAATGGGAAAAAAAACGTATGAAAACGGACGAAAACATATGAAAACGGACGAAAACGTATGAAAATAGAAGAAAACGTAAGAAAACGGATGAATATATATGAAAACGGACGAAAACGTATGAAAACGGGCGAAAACGTATGAAAAAAAATTCAAAAACAGATGAAAACGTAAGAAAATGGACGAATGTATATATATGAAAACGGACGAAAACGTATATGTGACAACTGGCAAAATAGGGAGCCGTTTTATAAAAACCCGCATTACATTTATATAATAAACATGGAATTTCTGAAAATTTATTGTGACGAGATATTTTACAAATGTTGGTACTTGATTTTAATCGTACGATGTTTATGGGAATTAGTTATTTAATTATGGTTTGTTTCGTTTCGTTCGTGATGATTTATTTTGAGATCGTTATTGTTGGCACTACTTTGACTCCGGCACTAGGTTGACCTAACAATTTATTTATATTTTTACGGAATTCGGATGTTTTATTATTTTTGGAACGGGTTCGGTTGGAAAAGCGAATCGGTTATTAAAGGTTTCGGGTTTGGCCCGTGTGTTACTCGGGGCTACTTAGCCCACAACACACTCCATGTTATCACTAATAATTATAAAAAAAAAAAAAAACAAAAAAAAAAAAAAAAACAAAAACAAAATTTATTTTTTTTTAAAAAAATCGTCCTTGTGGTCCGGTTTTAACCAACACCCCACACCACACACACACAAAAACATACAAACACCATCTCTCTCTCTCTCCTTCATCCTCCCATACTCCCCATCTCAAAACCCTAGCACCTTGAGCCGCCGCCGCCACAGTCGCTCCACCGCCTCACCCACGACTACACCACCACCACCAAACTATTCCCCATCTCATTTCCTTTTCGATCCACTACTACACGCGCTCAAATACCCCCTCAAACCATCACGTTAAATCACCAAAGTCATCATCCTTTTATTGTTTGGAGGTTACCAAGTTGTTTTCTTGAGGAATCGAAGGTGAGACGAGTTCCTACTCGTGTTTCTTGGTGAAAACGTGACCATTGGGTCACGAGTTTAAAGATATTCGTTTTGTTTATGGGTTACCACACGAAATATTAGTGGGTTTTTGATAAGAACAAGATCTAAAACGCGTTTGGTATCCGGGTTGTTATTTATTTTCGATGGGTCGAAGTGAACCCGAGAGTTGGTGCTCTCGGTTTGTTTAACCTCAGATTCGGTTGTGGATTCGTGATATTAGTTATCATTTTGATGGTTTTCTTGGTTGGTTCGATGCTCGGGTTGAGCGTAACCGAGACCCTCGAGGTCTCGGAGTTAGTTTTCGTGGTTATTGTGTTGAGCCGAGAGCTATGGGAACCCTCCCCACTTCATCTTGTTGTTGTGGTTTGATGGTTATCGAGACCCTAAGGGTCCGTTTGGTTTGGCATGGCTCGGTGTGAGCAAGACCGTGACCCCCTTGGGTCCAGTCGAATGGGTTGTTGTTTATGTCTTTTGACCCTTGTGGTCGTTGGTATTGTGGCCGAACACCCCAAGGGGGCTGTTTTGGTTCGTTGAGCTCAAGGAGCTAGCCGAGACTCTTTAGTCTCGGGTGTGGCTCCGTTTTATGTCTTGAGCTTATGATTGACCCGGGTTGAATTGGTAACTCAACCCGTTGCATATTTGGTTTCGGACAATATATGTTACTTGATATTATTTATGTTGTTGTGTTTGCTTTATGGGCATTTGGTTTATTATTTGGACGCGTTACGGTATCTTGTGATTATGAGTATACTTGGAGATGTGTTGACGAAAGTGATTTGGGGACCGTTGTGATACGGTTATTAGATGACGGAGATAGGTTAGTCGGGTGCCGTAGTCAGACCCTCATGTTGAAGCACGTGGATTTGGGATTGGTTGGACGGAGTTATTATACTTATTATTGTGACTTGATTATATTGTTTGGACTTGGACTATGAGCCGAGGGTCATGACTCGGACATTGGACCAAATTCTATGACTCGATAAATCTTTAAAGGTTGATATTAAAAATAAAACTCGTAATAATATTATTAAGAATATAATCGTTTATATACGTATATAGACGTGTTAAACGTACATATATATATATATATAAATGCGTATATTAATAATAAAACAATCACGAGTAAACGTATAATAATAAAGCGATAGTTATTACACTATGAAAATGGTGCAATAAATGTCGGAATATTATTATAACTAATAACCACATATTTATAATGACGAACTTTACGTCGAATAACTAACAACTAAAAACGTAATTTTTATTATAAACTAAAAACTTATCGAGTTATACGAATTTTTGGGTCTTTAAAGTCCAAGTGGGCCTTATATTGTGACTTCGTGTTGTCACGGATATATGACGGTTAATATAAACATTTTATATATCGAATGACTTATTCTAGATCGAGTGATTTGACGATATAAAATGGATATATTAATGGACATCGTATCCCACGACGCTCATAGGATGTGGTATATATTTTAGGGCAATGAATTACTATATGTCTCGTGGAATTTTGGCCGATTCGACAATATATATAGGGAATTCATTGGGCTACGACATATACCAAATAGAAATTTATGTGCAAGGTGTTTAGATTGGGTCTAATTGTGGAACAATATATTACGTAAATAAATATGGGAGGTTATCAAATCGACGGATTTGATAAGCTTCGATAATTATTTAAATAATATATTGGGCTAACGTTAGACCTGTAGCTGTCTTATTATCGTTCTTTGTTGTGGCTTTTTGGTTTGTGCTGTGTCGACCCTACACCCGTATGGATACCAAACGTCGAATTTCAAATGAATATGAAGTAAACTCGAGAAATGGATAATTTTGGAAAGTAAAATGAATTTCGTTCGGGAATGGGAATATTTAATTTTGAGGGAATGATTTCTGAACTGGTTTAATATTGTTAGGAAGTGCCGAGTCAGTAGTCGCCGTTACGTGAGTTGCTTGAGATTTACTTACGTCTTTCTTCTATTATTTCTTTTGAGGATTTCTGGACTTGAGGTGAGTCATAGCCCCACTTTTACTCTTGAACTTTGTTTTCAATACTTGGGGTGAGAAACGTGCAAATGTTTTATGTGGACTATTATCGCTTTTTAATTTCAAAACTTGCTATGCTTATAGAACTAGGTAGAGCGAGACCTAGACTTGAGCTAGGTAAGCTATTGATTCGGTTATTGAGCGAGGCCTAGACTTGATTTAGGTAAGCTATTGATTTGGTGGTTGAGCGAGGCCTAGTCCCCGAACTAGGTAAGCTATTTGATTTGGTTATAGAGCGAGGCCTAGACTAGATCTAGGTAAGCTATTGATTTGGTTGTTGTGCGAGGCCTAGTCCCCGAACTAGGTAAGCCATTGAATTGATTATAGAGCGAGGCCTAGACTCGAGCTAGGTAAGCTATTGATTGGATTGATTTGAGCTATAGCGTGCACCTATAGGGATGATTTGATTTGGTTGGATTATTTTGGTTGGATTATTTTGGTTGGATTATTTTTGTTGGATGTTCGAGCCCTAGTCTAGCTAGCAAGCGTTTTGCGTACATGTCCACTATATTGAATTAAGAATCTAAACCTATGATCTCACCAGCGAAAGCTGACTTTTAGCACGTTTTCTCAGGTAATTAAGTGATGCTCTGCGGATGCTTGGGATTGGAGGCTTGGCATTTGGCACCGGTTTCGGATCTATATTTCTAAAACTCTGATAACTAATGTGGACCTATATTTATTTCTTTTGGGCCTGACTTTGGATGTTTTTGGGATAATGTAAACTTTAAAACCCCGCGTGGTTGTATTTTATCTTGTTTACTTTATCTCGTTCTTTTATGTCTTGTGTTTGGATACCAATCCCCGTAACACCCCGAAAGCTTGTTGAGTCTTCCGCTGTACCAAATTTTGGGGGTGTTACAGATTGGTATCAGAGCCAAGGTTATAGAGAACTAGGTAAATAGACACCTAAACTATAACCGATTTTTATAGAAAACGATCCCCGACCATTGCCCGCCAGCCCGCCAAGCCGAAGCATCATTGTTATTATTGAGGTATTATGAGATAGTGACTTGGAATGAGATATTTGAGATGATTAGAGATTTGCGATTCTTGAGATGAATTGAGGATTTGAGGTTTATTGATTTGGTGATATGATGCGTTTTGAGGAATTATATGACTTAATTGTTTTGAGAGGGGTTTTAGTAATGCGGTATTTAAATCTTTCTTGATTTCATACGATTTGGAATTATATGATGATTTTGGATATGGTATTTTGAGTTCACGGTTTAGTTGTTTTGAAACACTTACACCTACCCTACGCTGTTGTCACAGACTATGGCCTCCCATACGCCTGATGTCGTTGAGGACATTCTTACTACACCGGTATTGCCAGCACGGTTCACCATGGCCCCTGATGATCCTTACCAGGTTGCCTTGCATTCAGCTACTATGACACTGACAGGTTCTACTTCAGCACCATCTGCTGCATCTACGCAGGGACCCTCATCTTCTCTAGGGCTCCCTGGTACATTGAGGCAGCTTACTCTTCATCAGGCTTTGGCTCGCGTGGCACCTCGCTTTGCCCACCGAGCTACGGCACGCATGTCGGTACGCCCTACTTCATCACCTTTACAGATTGATGCCCACTCTCTTCTGTCTGAGGCGCCGCCCACATCATTGCGTCGTCGTCCTAGATCACCTACCCCTTCACCACATGGTTCACCTAGTAGGAGACGACGATTGATGATGTACTCTTCCGATGAGGAGGAGGAGGAGTACGAGGGTGAGGATGAGGCTGATGACCATGAGGAGGAGGATGACCCTCAGGAGGTTGAGCAGGGTGATGATGATGACCCTGAGGAGGAGGATGACCCTCAGGAAGATGAGATGCCTGATGATGATGATGAGTTAGCACCACCAGCTCAGGCTGAGGAGCCTGATTCACCTGTACACCCGATTGAGCCTGATTCACCTGATCATCCGTTTTTGTTTGAGTTGCCACCTGGTAGTCCCGCTGGGTCGGATGCATCTTCTGAGATTTCGGCTGAGCATACAGAGTTGGGTGAGATTGGCAGGTTGTGGGCTCGGATTACTGAGCTTAGTGAGAGAGTTGCACGTGTATCTGATCGACTTGAGAGGGTTATTGGAGAGTTTTTAGCGGATTTGAGAGCTGACTTGACTGTCGTTGTGGGCAGGACTACTGAGTTGAGGAGAGTTTTGATGGAGGTTCATGAGCATATCGATAGTATTCAGCGAGGGTTTATTACTGCTCGTGAGGCTGACCGCAAGCTTTGGCAAAGGAATGCCGAGCTGGAGAAGGAGGTGGCTGACCTCAAGAGAGACCGAGACACCCATAGCGTGGAGTTAGGATCGCTATGGAGGGATCTTGATGGCTTGAGGCAGGAGTTGAGTAGACTTCGCCAGCAGCGTGGCTAGTTGATTGGTTTATGTTGTCTTGTTGCTTTCTAAACCGAGGAGTGTTCGGTTAGAAAAGCTAGTTATCCTATTTTTGATGTATTTTCTGTTGATCACTCGTCTTGTTGGAACGATTATTATCTTTGTGTTTTCGGTAGTTGGAATGATGTTGGATCTTTATTGTATGGTCGACGGTATTTATGATATGGTATTATGTGGTTTTTGGATATCATGGAAATTGAGTTCCTAATCGCCTTATTGATGCTTTACGGTGTATTGTTGATTTTCTTTCCATGGCTTGGCTTCGTTGATTAAATTCTTGTTGAGCATATGATAAGTCCTATCGGAGACTCACGAACTTGTATGATGTTTCAGATCAATGGCACCCCGAAGAAACCCTGTTAGAGCTACCAGAACTGGACCTGCAACGACTACCCCTAGTCGTCGAGGACGCCGTCCAGCTCGAAATGTTGAGACCCCTACTCCTGATAACCTGGACACTACTAACCGCAACAACAGGAATCAAAATGTGGATGTCCAGGGAGACAATGATCATGTTCCACTTAATGCACCTAGTGTGGATCAAGCAATGATCAATCAACTTGTGGAACAACGAGTTGCTGAGTTACTAGCTGAGTCAAATCATTCCAACAATTCTGCTGGAACTTTTCCACCTGTTCGTGCTAATGGATGTCACTACAAGGAGTTTAAGATTTGTGGACCGATTGAGTTTGGTGGGACTGAAGGAGTGGTTTACTTGGTTAGGTGGATTGAGAAGACTGAGTCTGTGTTCAATGTCAGTGGTTGTGCGGAGAATGCGAAGGTAAAGTTTGCTTCTTTTACCTTCAAGGATGAAGCCTTAACTTGGTGGAACAATTACCGTAACTCGGTTGGGAGTGATACGGCTTATGCTATGACTTGGGAGCAATTTAAGTCTTTGCTGATTCAGACCTACTGCCCAAGGAATGAGATTAAGAAATTGGAGATTGAGTTCTGGAACCACAAGGTGAAAGGTACCGATATGGCAACTTACAATCGCCGCTATCGAGAGTTGGCCTTACTCTGTCCCGATATGGTTAGGACTGAGACCCAAAAGATCGAGAGGTATACCGATGGATTGCCGGTAGCTACAAGGAACGATGTGATTTCTGCTAAGCCTGCAAACATTCATGAGGCTATTACTATCGCTCAACAATTGATGGATTCTTTGGCATTGGAAGAAACTGAGAAGAATAAGAATGGAAAGAGAAAGAGGGACGATCACTCTAAGGGTAATGATCGTCGAAACAAGAGACAACTAACTACTAGAGCTTATGCCATGGGAGACGGAGACAAGAAGAACTACAATGGAGATGCACCAAAATGTAACCGATGTTACAAGCATCATTCTGGTCGATGTACTGTAATGTGCAAGAATTGCTCTAAGATGGGACATATAGCTAAGGATTGTAGAGCTCGACCTCTTGCTATGGTTCAAGCTACTCCTGAAACTATGAACAAGGCAAATGTTACTTGCTACGGATGTGGAAAGAAAGGACACTATCGGAATGAGTGTAGGGAATCGTGGAACCGAGGAAATCAAGGATCGGGTGGTAATGGGTACAACAATGGAAACCGTGGAGCTGGAGGAAATCGTGGACGACAAGATAATGGGGACCAACGTGTGGAAGCTGGAGTTGCTCATGGGAGAGTGTATGCACTCGGGAATGAGAGAGGAGAAGATCCGAACGTGGTTACTGGTACGTTCCTTCTCAATAATCGTTATGCTTCCATACTATTTGATACTGGTGCCGATAAGAGTTTTGTGTCCACTAAGTTTGCACCCTTACTAGAGAAACCCCCGATGGCCTTAGGAATTGGGTATGATGTAGAATTAGCCAATGGAAACATAGAAAGGATTAAGACCATCATTCGTGGATGCACGTTAAACTTTCTGAACCGTCCTTTCAACATAGATCTTCTACCCGTCACATTAGGAAGTTTTGATGTCATTATTGGTATGGATTGGTTATCGAAGTATCGTGCCCATATAATCTGCGATGAGAAGATCGTGCGTGTGCCTTACGGCAAGGAGATTCTGAACATACCAGGAGATAGAAAGGATTTCAGAGGCCCATCTAGATTAGCAGTTATATTTTGCACTAAGTTGCCGAAGCTAATAGAGAAAGGAAGCTACCTTTTCTTAGCCCAAATTTCTGAGAAAGGAGAGAAGGAAAAGAAGGAAAGGTGCATTGGGGATGTACCTATAGTTCGTGATTTTCCGGATGTGTTTCCTGATGATTTGCCGGGAATTCCGCCCACTAGGCAGGTGGAATTTCAGATTGAGTTAATACCTGGTGCTGCGCCTGTAGCACGAGCGCCTTATCGTCTTGCACCGACTGAACTAGAAGAGTTGTCGAAACAATTAGCGGAGTTAGCCGAGAAGAGGTTTATAAGACCAAGTTCTTCTCCTTGGGGAGCCCCAGTCTTATTTGTGAAGAAGAAGGATGGATCGTTTCGTATGTGTATTGATTATCGAGAGCTGAACAAGTTAACGGTGAAGAATAGATACCCGTTACCGAGGATCGACGATTTGTTCGATCAACTGCAGGGATCGAGTGTGTATTCGAAGATCGATTTGAGATCGGGATATCATCAGCTTCGAGTGCGCGAAGAAGATATTCCTAAAACGGCTTTCAGAACCTGTTACGGGCATTATGAGTTTCAGGTGATGCCGTTTGGGTTGACTAACGCACCGGCGGTATTCATGGACCTCATGAATCGGGTGTGTAAGCCGTACTTAGATAAGTTCGTGATTGTGTTTATCGATGACATTCTGATTTATTCAAAGAGTAAGGAAGAACATGAGGAGCATCTAAGACTTATCTTAGAATTGCTCAGGAAGGAAAAACTGTATGCCAAGTTTTCGAAATGCGAATTTTGGATCCCAACAGTACAATTTCTAGGTCACGTAATTGATAGACAAGGAGTTCATGTGGATCCTGCTAAGATTGAAGCGATCAAAGATTGGGCTGCACCTACGACACCCACAGAAGTTCGTCAATTTTTGGGATTAGCCGGTTACTATCGAAGATTCATTGAGGGATTTTCGAAAATAGCAAAACCGTTGACCAAATTGACTCAAAAGAGTGTTAAGTATGAATGGGGAGATAAGGAAGAGGAAGCCTTTCAGTTACTTAAGGAGATGTTGTGTAGTGCTCCTATTTTGGCGTTACCCGAAGGTAACGAGGATTTCGTCGTCTATTGTGACGCTTCACATAAAGGTTTAGGAGCTGTGTTAATGCAACGAGAGAAAGTGATAGCTTATGCTTCCCGACAGCTCAAAAAGCATGAGAAAAACTACACTACCCATGATTTGGAGCTAGGTGCTGTAGTTTTTGCTTTAAGGATATGGAGACATTACTTGTATGGAACCAAGTGTGTAGTGTTTACTGATCACAAAAGCCTGCAACACATTCTGAACCAAAAAGAGCTTAACATGAGGCAGCGACGTTGGATTGAGTTGCTAAGCGATTACGATTGTGAGATTCGCTACCATCCTGGTAAAGCAAACGTGGTTGCTGATGCTCTTAGTCGAAAAGAGAGGATTCCACCATTACGAGTTAGGTCATTGGGAATGACTATCGTATCGCCATTACCGTCTCAAATATTAGAAGCTCAAACGGGAGCATTGAAAGCAGAGAATAAACCTGCAGAGAATATATTTGGGATGGCAGAAAATGAGAAAGGATTTGTTAAGCGTTCAGATGGAGTGTTATGTTTTGGAAATCGGCTTTGGGTACCATTGTATGGAGGGATTCGAGATCTGATTATGCATGAATCGCATAAGTCGAGGTACTCCATTCATCCTGGGTCGGACAAGATGTACCAGGATTTGAAGAAATTATATTGGTGGCCAAATATGAAGGCAGATATAGCATCGTACATTAGTAAGTGCTTGACGTGCGCCAAGGTTAAGGCTGAACACCAGAGACCGTCAGGACTGCTAACGCAACCAGAACTTCCAGTCTGGAAATGGGAGCGGATTACTATGGACTTCATTACCAAATTACCAAGGACATCTAGCGGTTGTGACGCTATCTGGGTAATTGTGGATCGTCTGACAAAGTCTGCTCATTTCTTAGCTATTAGTGAAGATGATAGTGTGGATAAGCTTGCAAGGTTGTATGTGAAGGAGATTGTTTCTCGTCATGGAGTCCCGATACCTATTATTTCGGATCGTGATAGTCGTTTTACGTCGGCCTTGTGGCGATCACTGCAAACGGCTTTGGGAACGAGACTTGATATGAGTACTGCATATCATCCCCAAACCGATGGCCAAAGTGAGAGAACTATCCAAACTCTAGAGGATATGCTTCGTGCATGCATCATAGACTTTGGTAAGGGCTGGGAGAAGTATCTGCCCCTTGCGGAATTTTCCTACAATAATAGCTACCACACAAGTCTTAAGGCTGCACCATTTGAAGCTCTGTATGGTCGAAAATGCCGTTCACCTGTTGGTTGGGCAGAAGTTGGAGATAGCCAACTCACAGGCCCTGAGCTTATCTTGGAAACTACGGATAAGGTAACGCAGATTCGAGATCGACTGCAAGCAGCTAGAGATAGGCAGAAGAGCTATGCTGATCAAAGGCGTAAACCCCTAGAATTCCAGGTGGGAGATAGAGTTATGTTGAAGGTCTCGCCTTGGAAGGGTGTGATACGTTTTGGGAAACGAGGGAAATTGAATCCCCGCTACATTGGACCATTTCGTATTCTGGAAAGAATTGGGCCCGTAGCGTATCGTTTGGAATTACCTGTCGAACTGAGTAAAGTTCATGATGTGTTTCATATTAGTAATCTGAAGAAATGCCTTTCAGAGGAAACACCAGTGATACCTATCAAGGATATTCGTGTGGACGAAAGTTTGAATTTCGTGGAAGAGCCGATTGAGATAATGGATAGAGAGATCAAACGACTCAAGAGGAGTCGTATTCCGCTCATCAAAGTTCGTTGGAATTCGCGGCACGGACCGGAATTTACGTGGGAACGTGAGGATGAGTTTCGGAAGAGATATCCGAAGTTATTCACTTCGTAGATGGGTTATTTCGAGAGAAACCCGGGACGGGTTCCTTCTGAGGCTGGGAGGATGTGACAACTGGCAAAATAGGGAGCCGTTTTATAAAAACCCGCATTACATTTATATAATAAACATGGAATTTCTGAAAATTTATTGTGACGAGATATTTTACAAATGTTGGTACTTGATTTTAATCGTACGATGTTTATGGGAATTAGTTATTTAATTATGGTTTGTTTCGTTTCGTTCGTGATGATTTATTTTGAGATCGTTATTGTTGGCACTACTTTGACTCCGGCACTAGGTTGACCTAACAATTTATTTATATTTTTACGGAATTCGGATGTTTTATTATTTTTGGAACGGGTTCGGTTGGAAAAGCGAATCGGTTATTAAAGGTTTCGGGTTTGGCCCGTGCGTTACTCGGGGCTACTTAGCCCACAACACACTCCATGTTATCACTAATAATTATAAAAAAAAAAAAAAAAAAAAAAAAAAAAAAAAAAAAAAAACAAAATTTATTTTTTTTTAAAAAAATCGTCCTTGTGGTCCGGTTTTAACCAACACCCCACACCACACACACACAAAAACATACAAACACCATCTCTCTCTCTCTCCTTCATCCTCCCATACTCCCCATCTTAAAACCCTAGCACCTTGAGCCGCCGCCGCCACAGTCGCTCCACCGCCTCACCCACGACTACACCACCACCACCAAACTATTCCCCATCTCATTTCCTTTTCGATCCACTACTACACGCGCTCAAATACCCCCTTAAACCATCACGTTAAATCACCAAAGTCATCATCCTTTTATTGTTTGGAGGTTACCAAGTTGTTTTCTTGAGGAATCGAAGGTGAGACGAGTTCCTACTCGTGTTTCTTGGCGAAAACGTGACCATTGGGTCACGAATTTAAAGATATTCATTTTGTTTATGGGTTACCACACGAAATATTAGTGGGTTTTTGATAAGAACAAGATCTAAAACGCGTTTGGTATCCGGGTTGTTATTTATTTTCGATGGGTCGAAGTGAACCCGAGAGTTGGTGCTCTCGGTTTGTTTAACCTCAGATTCGGTTGTGGATTCGTGATATTAGTTATCATTTTGATGGTTTTCTTGGTTGGTTCGATGCTCGGGTTGAGCGTAACCGAGACCCTCGAGGTCTCGGAGTTAGTTTTCGTGGTTATTGTGTTGAGCCGAGAGCTATGGGAACCCTCCCCACTTCATCTTGTTGTTGTGGTTTGATGGTTATCGAGACCCTAAGGGTCCGTTTGGTTTGGCATGGCTCGGTGTGAGCAAGACCGTGACCCCCTTGGGTCCGGTCGAATGGGTTGTTGTTTATGTCTTTTGACCCTTGTGGTCGTTGGTATTGTGGCCGAACACCCCAAGGGGGCTGTTTTGGTTCGTTGAGCTCAAGGAGCTAGCCGAGACTCTTTAGTCTCGGGTGTGGCTCCGTTTTATGTCTTGAGCTTATGATTGACCCGGGTTGAATTGGTAACTCAACCCGTTGCATATTTGGTTTCGGACAATATATGTTACTTGATATTATTTATGTTGTTGTGTTTGCTTTATGGGCATTTGGTTTATTATTTGGACGCGTTACGGTATCTTGTGATTATGAGTATACTTGGAGATGTGTTGACGAAAGTGATTTGGGGACCGTTGTGATACGGTTATTAGATGACGGAGATAGGTTAGTCGGGTGCCGTAGTCGGACCCTCATGTTGAAGCACGTGGATTTGGGATTGGTTGGACGGAGTTATTATACTTATTATTGTGACTTGATTATATTGTTTGGACTTGGACTATGAGCCGAGGGTCATGACTCGGACATTGGACCAAATTCTATGACTCGATAAATCTTTAAAGGTTGATATTAAAAATAAAACTCGTAATAATATTATTAAGAATATAATCGTTTATATACGTATATAGACGTGTTAAACGTACATATATATATATAAATGCGTATATTAATAATAAAACAATCACGAGTAAACGTATAATAATAAAGCGATAGTTATTACACTATGAAAATGGTGCAATAAATGTCGGAATATTATTATAACTAATAACCACATATTTATAATGACGAACTTTACGTCGAATAACTAACAACTAAAAACGTAATTTTTATTATAAACTAAACACTTATCGAGTTATACGAATTTTTGGGTCTTTAAAGTCCAAGTGGGCCTTATATTGTGACTTCGTGTTGTCACGGATATATGACGGTTAATATAAACATTTTATATATCGAATGACTTATTCTAGATCGAGTGATTTGACGATATAAAATGGATATATTAATGGACATCGTATCCCACGACGCCCATAGGATGTGGTATATATTTTAGGGCAATGAATTACTATATGTCTCGTGGAATTTTGGCCGATTCGACAATATATATAGGGAATTCATTGGGCTACGACATATACCAAATAGAAATTTATGTGCAAGGTGTTTAGATTAGGTATAATTGTGGAACAATATATTACGTAAATAAATATGGGAGGTTATCAAATCGACGGATTTGATAAGCTTCGATAATTATTTAAATAATATATTGGGCTAACGTTAGACCTGTAGCTGTCTTATTATCGTTCTTTGTTGTGGCTTTTTGGTTTGTGCTGTGTCGACCCTACACCCGTATGGATACCAAACGTCGAATTTCAAATGAATATGAAGTAAACTCGAGAAATGGATAATTTTGGAAAGTAAAATGAATTTCGTTCGGGAATGGGAATATTTAATTTTGAGGGAATGATTTCTGAACTGGTTTAATATTGTTAGGAAGTGCCGAGTCAGTAGTCGCCGTTACGTGAGTTGCTTGAGATTTACTTACGTCTTTCTTCTATTATTTCTTTTGAGGATTTCTGGACTTGAGGTGAGTCATAGCCCCACTTTTACTCTTGAACTTTGTTTTCAATACTTGGGGTGAGAAACGTGCAAATGTTTTATGTGGACTATTATCGCTTTTTAATTTCAAAACTTGCTATGCTTATAGAACTAGGTAGAGCGAGACCTAGACTTGAGCTAGGTAAGCTATTGATTCGGTTATTGAGCGAGGCCTAGACTTGATTTAGGTAAGCTATTGATTTGGTGGTTGAGCGAGGCCTAGTCCCCGAACTAGGTAAGCTATTTGATTTGGTTATAGAGCGAGGCCTAGACTAGATCTAGGTAAGCTATTGATTTGGTTGTTGTGCGAGGCCTAGTCCCCGAACTAGGTAAGCCATTGAATTGATTATAGAGCGAGGCCTAGACTCGAGCTAGGTAAGCTATTGATTGGATTGATTTGAGCTATAGCGTGCACCTATAGGGATGATTTGATTTGGTTGGATTATTTTGGTTGGATTATTTTGGTTGGATTATTTTTGTTGGATGTTCGAGCCCTAGTCTAGCTAGCAAGCGTTTTGCGTACATGTCCACTATATTGAATTAAGAATCTAAACCTATGATCTCACCAGCGAAAGCTGACTTTTAGCACGTTTTCTCAGGTAATTAAGTGATGCTCTGCGGATGCTTGGGATTGGAGGCTTGGCATTTGGCACCGGTTTCGGATCTATATTTCTAAAACTCTGATAACTAATGTGGACCTATATTTATTTCTTTTGGGCCTGACTTTGGATGTTTTTGGGATAATGTAAACTTTAAAACCCCGCGTGGTTGTATTTTATCTTGTTTACTTTATCTCGTTCTTTTATGTCTTGTGTTTGGATACCAATCCCCGTAACACCCCGAAAGCTTGTTGAGTCTTCCGCTGTACCAAATTTTGGGGGTGTTACAGTATAAAAACGGGTGAAAACGTAAGAAAACAGACAAAAACGTACGAAAAAAATTCGAAAACAGATGAAAACGTAAGAAAACGGACGAAAACGTATAAAAACGGACGAAAACGTATTAAAATGGACGAAACGTATGAAAACGGGTGAAAACGTAAGAAAATAAACGAAAACGTATGAAAACGAGCGAAAACGTAAGAAAACAGACGAAAACGTATGAAAACGGACGAAAATGTATGAAAACGAACGAAAACGTAAGAAACCTGACGAAAACGTAAAAAACCGACGAATATGTATGAAAAACGAAAAAACGTAAAAAAACGCAAAAAAGAAAATAAAAAATAAAAAAAATTGAATTATAGAAAAAACGTGAAGTTAGAGAAAAAAAAAGAATAAAAAAAGAAAGAAAAGAAAAAAGGAAAAAAAAAATAAATAAGATAGTCAAAAAGGACAAGAAAAAAAACATGGACTTAGGTTGTCTTATTAAATCTTAGGTTAATCCCCACCATTAGATCAAACTAGATGGATGGTGGGGATTTGTCCCTTAGTTTGTAACAAAAACTTAGTATGTAAAATAACTCACCTCTACTGAATACAACGATACACGGAGGTATGGGCCGGCCCACCAGGCTTTCCAAAGCTCAATATACGGTAAGGGTGTAATAAACCGAATACGCCAAAAAATAGAGATTACCTTATTAACCTTAGATCTTAATCAAAATAATAAGAAATTACGTGACTGAATTTGGCATTTTATTTGCTTCATGTTTCTTCCTCTTCAGATTACCCAGTTCTTGTAAATATGATTCTAATTCCAACATTATATAAAACATAATAAGAACATCATTTGGTCCATGTATTGAGATTTAGGACAAGAATAAGATAAAAACAACTTTAAACATGGCCTTGCAAAAATGAAATAAATCTATTTATTTTATATATGAATTACCAAAATCATTTATTTAACATTCAATTGTCAGTTTGGATATCCATGTGAATTTACTAAGTTTTCCAAGGATATTATCGTAATTATAATTTTTACAAGGATATTGATGTAATATTCAAGATTTTCAAGGATATAGATAAAATTCTCCCTAGAAATTAATTACGGGGTATATATCTATGAAACTTCATAGAATTGTAGGTTGTAGTCTCTGTGAATTTAGTTGCAAGTCATTCCAAAAAAAAAAAAAAAAAAAAAAAAAAAAAAAAAAAAAACTTTTAAGCAGTTTTAAAGTAAGTTAAGGGTATGCTTTGAAAGTTCTATTTTTCTTTTTCAAACTATACATTAAACTTCAACTATTTGTTGTAAAATTGTACGTATGTAAACATATCAATATTGAGTTTGTTTTATTCGTAATTCAGATGCCTAAGACAAATGAAGGATCTAGATTACAATTTTTAGCTATATAACAAAAATGATTATCTGGGTCAACAAAGAAACGGGCGGCGTTTGAAAACCTTAAGACGAATGAAGGATCTAGATTACAATTTTTAACTATATAACAAAAAAAGTTATGGGTAAGAGAGTAAGTCACTATACCAAAGGAAAAGTGGCTCAAAGACAGCCACAAATACCCACCAACCCAATCCAATCCCATATTTTAACCTTAAATCCACCGTTGAAAATGGAGTCGTACGTCCACTAACAGGAAACATGCCCCGACCCGTTTTTGTGTTATCTCCGGTAAACCGGAGATATGTGAGAGACATGTGAGAGGGAACCAACCATTTTCGGACCCGGGTTTAGACACGCAGGCCGCTTTGGGCCGCAAAGAAAAATAAATGGGTAAATCCTTCAAACCGGGCCTTCCAAGTAATAAACCCAAAGCTAAACCCAAAAGAACTGAAACACTGTTCATCGAGTAGAACTGTTCAACGGGAAGACGCCTTTTATACTATAGTTGTAACGAGCAAGTTAGCCCGCGCGTTGCTGCATGGATGCTTTATCGATGTATAAAACAATTGTGATAATATATATAAAAAAATAACCAAAGAAACAACCCCATTTGTCATTCAGATCATCAAATAGAGAACATTTCTGTAATACTACGTGTGATACAACAAAATGGTAAACTGGTAAACTGAATACGGTCATTACAGACAACAAATTTCTATCAAAGATTAATCTCGCATCTCTCAGCAAAAAAGTTACCAATGATCAATTGGTCTTGCGGCAATTTATGCAATACTGCTGTATCAGCACCTTCTCCTCCTTCCTGCATTGCTGATGTTTGGTCTTCGGTAACCAAACAAAGGTTTCACCCTCTAATTTGGATTCTGACCTCCTCCACTTGTTTCACCAAAGACATGTTTTAGATTTTGAAATTGTTGTACAAATGGAGTTAATACCGCATGAGGTTCAATCCCTGCATCAACCATCTCTATTTCCTTTTGTATTACATGAATCAAAGATAATGCTATTATTGGATGCTAACTTTTTTCTAACAATATAGAATAACCATAAGGTGTAATGCAGCAGCCGCCAAGAGGACCACCAAATGCTGGTCAAGAATACAAAATAGCAAAGGTTAAAATAGTAAGCTAGTACCAAGAGATGGAACAATCAATATTGTGAATGATAATAAAAATATAGATTTCCATGTTCATTAATAGCTAGTAGAGCTGACCAGCATCAAATCGAGCTGAGCTTAGAATTATGTAAGGGTTAAGTTTTCTTACAACTGAGATCAGATCCCACACAACAATATAATCCGCATTGCGACAGTTACCATTCTCCCATGGAACATTTATATTATACACTAAACCTGGTCCTTCGCCCATGTGATCACCCCAGGATAAAAATTCCCATTCTCATGTCGGCATTTTTTTCACAATATAAACAATAAGCATAATCGGAAATCATGTGATATGCAGAAGAAATTACGTGATTTACCTATAACACTATAAGACTCCACCAAATACAGTGAAATAACATGTTACCTCTTGCAAGCACTTTTCAAAAAACACACATACACAATAGACATACCAGTTATTTGCATATCTTTCTGGAGCATTGTTGGCTGACAATAATTCTAACACATATATAACATAGAATTCTCCTCTCGAAGATCCCATATATAACATAGAATTGCGACATATTCACATACCGGAACCTCCTTTCCACCAAGTTCCCAACATGGCCACATTCTAGGTCGAGTAACCCTAGCTCGGGGCATTGCAGGCCGATGTGATGGACCAATGTTGACATTCCAGTAAGTGAATCGGCAAATACACAATCAATATAAGGTCTACGTCCTATCTTATTATCCTGGAAATAAAGGATAACACATACGTTGGCACAGAAGGAAACAAATCTGGTTCATCAATCATCCATACACGGTTTCCAGAACTGTCGGACCGCACAGCCGTTCGGTAACAGTTGAGGACACAGGGTATATCAGCCTACGATGGATTACCTGAAGTCCCAACATCAGTGGGCGCATCCGTGTTTAGAAAAGTTTTTAACCTGTAACAATAAAAAAATTATTAGGCAAAATAACTAATTGGTTAATGTAGAAATGAGAAACATGTATTGTACATGTTTGCAATCGTAAGCTGAAAACGTACCACCATACATCTGTTCATGCTGCCTCTTACGCGTAGTGTTCCCCTGCAAGTCCAAAGCCACATTTGTGAGCTACAGGAAGACACCAATGCATTGGCATTTCAAAACCTTTGTGAAACAGTACCAGTATGAGATCCTTGTGATTGTTGCCGTCCATATTGTCCCACACCATCATTAACTTCATTGACACATAACACGCTATCAATATATTCTGTAACGGGAGGTTGACTGACCCTTGGGCTAGAAGTTGCAAGCGCCTGTGGTGAACCTACATTCACATTACAATAAATGGATTAGCAAACTTGCATTCAATAGCCTTATTTAATAATAATAATAATAATAATAATAATAATAATAATAATAATAATAATAATAATAAACGCACACTAACACAACAAGATACAAACCCGGTTCATCAATCATCCCTACACCATGGCCATAATTTTGAGGATGGAGAGGACCTTGATTCCAACCGGTGACATGGATTCCTGTAACGATACAGAAGGGTTCTATTAGAAATAGTGTGCGCTATTGTTATTGACAAATCAGGAACATGTATTGTATACATGTGCAACCCTCAGCTGCAAACAGGGGCGTAACAACTTTTAAAGGAAAGGAGGGAAAGGCCCCAAATAATGTTAAACATAAGCTTCTTCATTCACCTCTGTGTTATACTATTAGGATATCCTAGCGAAAGGATGACCCCAAAAGCATGTAAATAATATATATGTACCATTGGAACTTACACGTCAACTTCGTTGAATGTAGTCAGCAAAGCAAAGGTGTTTTGACAATCTTTCGGGGCATGTACCACCGTGGTTTATTGATCGGTTAACTTGCATTCAAGCAAGAAAACCGACATGAGTCATTTGATATAACTTAACTTTATACTTATTAGCTAATATTGAATCTGGAATCATACCCAAGTAGTTGCATCTGCTAGGAAATGAATTTGCGCCTTGATATCTGTATGTCTACGCAAAATTCAGCAGCCAAAGAATGGTACATCTATAGACAGCATAGCAGTCAAACTTTACTGTAGTTTGGCTATAATAAAATTACCTCTTTACCTGCTATGCATAGGTTTTCTGTTTTATTTGTGAAGATGCTGAAAATCTTTAAGAACCTCCCCTTTTGTTGTTGAGTTTCTTTACATCCATCTATAAACAAATAAGAAAAATAATAGTATCAAACGAGGAGGCAATAATCACCTATCTCTGCGCTGAGTCAAGTATCCAATTTATTTGCATATCATATATCAGTTTTATAGGTCCTGCTTTATACCTATCTCCGCGCTAAGTCGCTGCATCTATGAAATCAACACATTCGCCCCAATCATTTTCTGCTTAGCCTCGCGGCCATACATTGGAAGTTGCCTAATATTTAGATCATCATCATATCCTGCATATTTTTTAAATTTAAATTAACTCATAAGGATGCAAAATAAGTTGGACCAACTATTAGAAGCACAGGATAGTAAGAAGCACAAGATATTAAGCTTGATACCATTGTCATGGTTTTTAGTTTCCTCGGCTTAGCCAAAGCTTGTCCACTACGCGTACCAGTGAAAGCTGAATACCATCTGCCAATGTTGTCCTATCCAACCTGTAACATTTCAATTGTATGACCAAAACAATATCAAAATATTTTCTCATGAAAAATGATTTAAAAAAGGTATACATTGTGAATGGTTTACACCTGGTGCTCAATATCTTACATGTCGGAAGTGATGGTTGAAACATCACTGGATTCAATTTGTTTAAAAACTTGACAAATAACAAAATGTTTATCAGTTGCCACACCTATTGTAGCTGATAACAATCGAATCAATAATCCCATACCAGTTGCCCACATTACTAATCATAACAACAAATAACCTGCTATCGCACCCGCTTGTAAATCGCCTTCTAGATTACCTGGATCAACAAATGCAATGCTAATTACAATCTTACACTTAAGTGAATGAGTCATCTACTGTGATCCGAATAACGACATATTAAGTAACAAAAAAAAAATGCATTGCATTGTACGACATTACGTTAGTTAATTCTGTTACACAATAATACATTAACCATAAAAGACCTAATTTTTTTTAAGCAACTGATATTTAGGGTTCACAGCCTTAGTTGAAACTAAAAAGCCAATTAAGCTCTATTAACTTAAGCTTATAAGCCATAATACATTATCTCTAACCCACCATACATAAACACAAATGTCCACATATTAAATGCAAAAACCATCTATAATCTATAAACACTAATAAATCTAATTTCATTATTTCAATATCTTATTTCTATTCTGAAACACATATCAACATCTCATTCTCAGTTTAATAATAGAAAAGTAAAAGCACAATGAGCAATACTTAAAAGTCAACAACTTCAGTCACATACTATAATCAAAACATGGATTTTCATATACAAACCCCAAAAACTGTTCAAAACTACAATCAAGATCTGTTCATATAGAAACCCCTAATTTGGTAAGAACCCTAAAATTTAAATGAAAACCTAATTCTTATGAACCATTTAAGAGAAGAAAAAAACCCTAAATTAACACGAAACCGTAATTCCTTATGAATCAATTAAACAATAAATATGTTATCTAACTAACATCAAACCTGTGATTTATGATTTCCTTGTTGCAGTATTCGTATTTTTTCATCTCCATCTTGGAACCTAACATTTTCTGCATCTCGAATACTGGAATAAGATCGACAACAAACCCTAGAAAGTAACAATCATCATCAACTGCGTTTTTCCTTTCTTTTTTACCTTTGAGATTCTTCATCAGCTTTTGTTATCAATTTTTTTAGATGGAGAAGACTGAGAGAGAGAGAGAGAGGAGGAGGAAGGGTGTGTGTGTTTTCTGTTTGCGTTTGTGATTTGTTTATTATGGATGGATCTAGAATTTGTGTGTGGGAGAGGGAGTAATATTATACCGGCAACTGTAGATGTACAGGGAGCTCACTCACACATGTCTGTTGCCTTTGAATTTTTTACCAGGTTTGGTGTATTACCAGGGTGATTAATGACTTTAAGCAACGAACAATCTAACTCCCAAAGTTTCTCAGCCAATGGGCTGCTGCCAAGCCCACACCTCATTACTGCTGGGTCTAAAAAATTGCATAATGAAACCTTTAACCAAATGGAACCAATAGCAAGCAAGTTTAATGGTTAACAAAAAAAAAATTGCAACATAATTAATGTCACAACATTTTTCTCTATTAGTATATAGTATAATGGTCCTAAGGTTAATGTGTTCACATCTGATTCAAAGACTCGTTTTTTTAGGTAACATGAGCAATAAAAACATCATACGTTACTTGTGACAAGCTAGGAGTCAAAAAAACTGAACTTGCAAGTACATTATATTCTCATTCTTGTGCTCTCCACTGTTCACTTATTTTATAAGGCAGTGACGTAATCAGGATGAGTCCCGAGACACCTATAGACACTTATGAACTTTATTTATTATTATTATTATTTTTTTTAATGCACCCAGTCTCTAAAAGTTGTGTTTGTAGTCTTGTTTAGTTGATCCGAGATGCATCCGAGCATTTTGTGTCATACTTCTCTAGTATAAGGTATCACGCTTTATTATATACCACTGGTTTAAAATTATCTAAATTTGGAATCTCGGCTATACTAAAATCATTATCGAATAAAGAGTAAACAACATAGCTTTTTAAATTTATCTAAATCGGGAATCTCGGCTATACTAAAACCATTATCTAATAAAGAGTGAACAACATAGCTTACGTAGTTACGTGTATATATTGCTTACGTTATTCTTCATATGAATATATGATGCCATAACAAGTGGTTCGCTAATGATGGTTATAAAAAATGCTATATTTATCGACGTTTCGTTATCTTGTTGCATGTACCAAACATTTGCAAAACTTAGATAAGTAACAACACCAAATAAGACAAACAACAAGCTATAAAACCAACTAAATGATTTGGTTGGGTCAACCCAAGAAACGAACCGAACCGAAAACCGAATATGAATTTGGTTCGGTTCGGTTCGGTTCTCGGGTTGACTTAAAAAGATTTTTTAACCGAATTAACCGAACCGAACTAACCGATAACCGAACCGATAAAAAACCCTATGATTTGGTATCAAGTGTGGACTTCTTCAAATGAAATATTCAAATATATGTTTGGACCAGAGAGGTATGGGCTAAAACACTGGGCCTCAGCAGGGGTAACCAGATTTCCAAAGCCCCTGTATATACAAAGTTCACTAAGAAAACTTTTTATCCAAGACTAAACATAACCAGTTTACGAGTCTCGAGTATAATATATACAAAGTCCAACAAATATACAATTAGTAATACTTTAGAGTTTTGATCGATCAATTGGTTATTGGTCAATCACCATTCTTCATTCTTTTGGGTTTTGTTAAAAGGTAACACTTCAACTTTACTGCATGTTATAATTTATAAATCATGTAATTGCTTACTAATTAACTAGTTATTAATTAAATTCTGATTTTTGGTTGGGATAAAACTTTATTACTTTATGAGTAGGGGTTTCTTTTTTTTTTTTAATTAAATTTTTTTTTCAGGTTTAGCTTAAAATATAAATAGATATATCAAAGTATGATGATGACCTTTTAGGTTGCAATATAAAAGTGGCATATGTTGCTAAAGTCCTCAATGTAGATTATAAGGAGATGATCATCAAGAATTTTTCTTCGAAAAATACTTGGAGCATTGCAATTTTCATAGAATAAAAGTTCTTCAAAAAAAAAAAAAAAAAAAAAAAAAGTCTAAAAGATATTAAAGCAACAAAAGGCTTAATTATGTTTGACTGAGATTGTTTGATTACGGATACTATGTGATCCTATCTAGTTTAGTTCTACACTGTTATATTGCATGAAGTTTATTTGAACATTATGACAAAGTAGAGAGTGAATTAGAGATCACCATTAAACGACAGATGAGATCAACGAGTGTCTATCCTATAAGCACAAGCGTTGAGTTATCCATCGAAGCTTTACTCTCATTTATGACTTATGAGCATGCCACCAGTTGTTTAGTATTACAAAAATCCAATGCCAAATTTTCTTCGTGCTTCTGCTTTAAGTGGAAAAATTCACAATCGATGCCACTTGATTAAGTAAAAACTACATGTCTTACCCAGTTTTGTTCTTAGTTCTTTGCACATTCAAGAAAATCGAAAAACTATGTATCTCAATAAAGATGGTTTATATGTCTATTTTTCACTGTGAGGCACACTCAAATATCATTTATATTATTTATTTATTTTTTTATTTTTATTTTTTTACATATATTTAAATTTTAGAGTTTTAACATAACTATGTACACATGATAGGTGAGGCAGCAACAAAGTGATGGAACGACTTTGATAAGCGCAATGTGAAGTGCATTAAGATAAAACTTTTCATCAAACAACAACAAAACAAAACAAAAAGTACAAAAACTCGCATAAAACATATACAAGTTGTGACACGAAAAGCAACCACCCAGAATATGCGTTATCGCATCCAAGTTTATTATACATCAGTACTTCTAGCTGGTAAAGCAAACAATATCGAGATATAACTACCCCAACATTGTTTTATTTGTAAACGACCATACTTGATCCTTTATTTCTTTTTTTAAACATAAATTATTTGAAAACGTTTTGCTTCCCAAAAATTGAGGTGCAAGGCAAACGAGCAACAAGCTGCGCGGCTAGCCCTTTTTGAAATATTCAATCGGAAAATGTTGTTTTAGTAGTTTTCAGTCCTTGGTTCATTTTACCACATTATTTTGCATCTCAACTGTTTATGAAAACAATCATCTCCATAAAAAGGGTTTATCGGTTTACATTTCACTGTGACACAGATTCGATATCAACGTTTCTAACATTTCCATGTACACATGACAGGTGAGGTGGCAACAAAACCGTGTAAGTTATGGAACCACTTGGAGAGGATGAGATCTTCTCCATTTTTGAAAGAATTCCCAACCGAAAAGACAAAAAATCTTTTTCTAAAGTTTGCAAGAAATTCATGAAAGTTGCGTCTTTTCACATTGGGTCTTTAAAAAATCAGTTTCCTGATTTGTTATATGATATGCTAATCGCATCCCCGAAAATGGGCTTTTTTCAATGTCGCAAACCACTGTCGAACAACCACATGAAACTGATAGCCGAGTCATGCCCCAATATCAAGATCCTAAATCTTTTTCATCCGCCGGGCCCTCGTCATGAGGTGGGTAAGTTGGAGTTTGATGATGTTGGCTTGCGTGCAATCGCAGAGGCTTGTAATCAATTGGTTTATGTGAATCTTGGTGGGAGGTTACACTTTAAGGACATAGGAATTGGTTCCCTAGTAAGATCATGCAAGAATTTAAGAAAATTAGCTTTGTCTAACTGTATAAATGTCACTGACAAATCATTGAAAATGATTGGAGAAGCAACTCGTTTAAAATATTTATGTTTGCGAGGTTGTAATCTGATTAGTGATTTGGGTTTGGAGTATTTGGCGGATGGGGTTGTAAAGTATTGTCTGACGACACTCAATCTATATAATTGTGATGGGATAACGGATAACGGGATTATCCACTTGCAGAAGTTGGTAAGTCTAAGAACCCTGGATTTGTCTAGGTGTGGGGCTAATATCACTGACCATGGCGTTGTGGCCCTATGTGAGCTCCCAAATCTTGAGATATTATATTTGAATTTCTTGACCAATATAACGGACATTTCATTGCTTGAAATTGGTCGCAAGTGTTTGGAGGTGTCGATGTTAAGTTTGGAGGGTTGTGAGAGAATTACTAGTGTTGGTTTACGTGCTTTATCTGGTCTTCATAGATTATCATATATCTTACGTTAGTCTCGTGTCCCAGACTTTCATGGGAAGAGGTTAAGTCAACTGTTTTGGCCTGTCAAAATATGAGTTGGCTATATCTCAGTAAGAGCATAAAGACTCAGATGCCAGATCCAGGTTTTGAAGATTTTAGGATAAGATGGATATGACCTTTAAGTCATTACAGTACTATTTTATTTGGGAATTTACTTTGTGTTGGTGGAAAATTTGTTTGAGTGACTCAAATACTTGGTTCTAAATAAGAAGAGGGCAGTAAAATACTTTATGACTTCAAACTTTTATTCGTCTGGTTATTTAAGCAAGCAGTTCATTCTTATGGTTTTTGTTAAAAGGTAACACTTCAACTTTACTGCATGTTATAATTTATAAATCATATAATTGCTTACTAATTAACTAGTTATTACTTAAATTCTAGTTTTTGGTTGGGATAAAACTTTATTAATTTATGAGTAATTCTTTTTCTAAGGTTTAGCTTAAAATATGAATAATTATATCAAAGTATGATGATGATGACCTTTTAGGTTGCAATATAAAAGTGGCATATTTTGCTAAAGTCCTCAATGTTGATTATAAGGAGATGATCATCAAGAACTTTGCTTCAAAAAACGCTAGGATAATTGCACTTTCCGTACAATTAAATGTCTAAAAGATATTATAGCAAAAAAAAGGCTTTCTTAAGTTTAACAGAGATTGTTTGATTATGGATACTATGGGATCCTAGTAATCCTACCTAGTTGTTTAGCTCTACGTTGTTATATTGCATGAATTTTAACCTTAAACATATTTGAATTTTAGAGTTTTAACATATTCATGTACACGTGATACGTGAGGCAGCAACAAAGTGATGGAACGACTTTGAGAGGATGAAATCTTCTTCAAACCAACTAAATGATTTTGGTATCAAGTGTCGACTTCTTCAAATGAAATATTCAAATATATGTTTGGACCAGAGAGGTATGGGCTAACACACTGGGCCTCAACAGGAGTAACCAGATTTCCAAAGCCCATGTAGATACAAAGTTCACCAAGAGAACTTTTTATCCAAGATTAAGAACCGTTCATTAGTTTCCACACAACCAGTTTTCGAGTCTATATATACAAAGTCCATAAATATACAATTAGTAATACTTTAGAGTTTTGATCGATCAATTGGTCAATCACCATTCTTCATTCTTTTGGTTTTTGTTAAAAGGTAACACTTCAACTTTACTGCATGTTATAATTTATAAATCATATAATTGCTTGCTAATTTTATTACTTAAATTCTGATTTTTGGTTGGGATAAAACTTTATTAGTTTATGAGTAGATATATCGAAGTATGATGATGACCTTTTAGGTTGCAATATAAAAGTGGCAGATGTTGCTAAAGTACTCAATGTATATTATAAGGACGAGATGATCCACCACTACAAAAAAGACTAAAAAGAGCGGTTAGAATGCCTTAAAAAGATCGGTGACCAACCGCTCTAACTAAGGGTGATCTATTTGAGGGAGCATATATATAGATCGGTGCAGAACCGATCTTTTTGAGACTTCAATTACAACGGGCACCAGCAAAGAAGCGATCTATTAATGGGATTTGGCGGGTAGCACTGGACTAGTTAGATCAGTTATTAAACTTGAACCGATGGAACCGATCTATTTGAAACCTGTGATTCAGAAACAATAGCACTAATATTTGATTTTTCCAGAATTTCTCCTTAATTTAATCATACAATCATACAAAAGTGCAGGCTTTTCTGGAATTGCATTCATTACCATGTTGGAGAACATATTCAAATACAAATAACTTAGATAAAGATTCAACATTTAAGTTACAGCCCAAAACAACTTCAGTTAGCTACGAGCTTAACAAAGTGCTAGTAAGTACTAACTACTAGCCACAAATCCAAGCTGCCGAGTTTCAAATACTAAGTACAAAGTGCTACTAAGTACTAACTACTAGCCAAAAAGCAATCAAGGATGCAAAAGAGTAAAGCTCGATGACCTTTAAATCCATTCCTTATATGGCTGTCGATATTGTTGTTGTCGTTGTTACCTGCTGTCAACATAAAAATAAACTAAATCATAATCTACAAGGATAGTTCAACACGACATCAAGAATTGTATACATTTTCGTTTACGAATATTGCTTGGATGAGATATATCATTTATAAGTAGAGAGGTTTGGAAGTGTTTGTGTACAGTTTGCTTTTTTAATGTACAATAAATTGTTCATTTGTCTGAGCTTGTTCATTTGTCGTATCCTTGATAATGGAAAACACGTCGCGGACGGTACGCCAATTGCAATACTTTAGCTTCAACATCTGGGTATCTCGTTTTTACAGTATCTCTCAACCAGTTTGAAAATGTTCGTTTGTGCTCAATTTCTAACCATTGTAGGCCTTGACGACTATTATTGCTTTTTAAAAATGACATGTGCTCGTGTATATAAGGTGCAATAGATGTCATGTTCTGCAAAACTGTAAAGTGTGCTTGCTCCAAATCATGGTTGTTCGGTGTGACATCTTTGCGCCCAATCGTCCCTTTCCCTTCAAGTCTACCCTCATGTCGAGATTCAGGAACGCCGATATCTGGGATGCCATCGATATAACTTGTACAAAAACTAACAACCTCCTCCGAAACATACCCTTCAACAATACTTCCTTCCGGCCGAGATCGGTTCCTTACATACCCTTTTAAGAAACCCATATATCTCTCAAATGGATACATGTAACGTAGAAATACGGGACCACAAACCTTTGTTTCTCCTACAATATGAGATACGAGATGAACCATGATATCAAAAAATGAAGGTGGAAAGTACATCTCTAGTTCACAAAGAGTAAAAATAATATCACGTTGCCATTCATCCAACTTTTGAGGGTCAATAACTTTCGAATGAATCATGTTAAAAAACAAACAGAGCTTTGTGATTGTGTGTCGGACTCGAGTTGGCAATATTCCACGAATTGCGATTGGAATCATTTGTGTTATTAAAACATGACAATCGTGAGACTTCATACCAAACTTTAGGTCTTTCATTGACACCAACTTCTTAATGTTAGCAGAATAACCGGATGGAACTTTAACATCATGCAAGCATTGACAAAATTTAATTTTTTCAGCCTTCGATAAGGTATAACAAGCGGCCGGCAAATATGTTCTTTTATTACCAATCTCTTGTGGAGCAAGCTCATATCTAATCCCCATCTCTACCATGTCCTTTCGAACATTAACCCCGTCTTTTGTTTTCCCTTTGATGTTTAACAATAAGCCAATCAAACTTTCACAAACATTTTTCTCGATATGCATTACATCAAGACAATGTCGGACTTGTAAATGCTCCCAATACGGTAACTTCCAAAATATAGACTTTTTCTTCCAAATATTCTTATTAGTTGGCGGAGCTTTATCCTTTTTTCCAAAAATAGTTTTTATATCCTTAACACGAGAGAGTGTATCACGTCCATTCAATACTCCCGCCATCCTTCTACGCTCTACATTACCGTCGAACAATTTTCTTTTTTTACGATACCGGTGTTCGTCTGGAAGTGATCTTCGATGTCCCATATACACAGTTTTCTTACAATTAGTCAACCACCGCGAGTGAGTGTCCTTTTCACAAACAGGACACGCCTTCTCCCTTTCCGTTCCATATCCCGACAAGTTACTGTACGCCGGAAAATCACTTATGGTACAAAAAATCATGGCAAATAACCTGAAACTCTCTTTCTTGTACGCATCATACACTTTAATGCCTTTAGACCAAAGTTTTTCCATGTCATCAATTAACGGCTCCAAATACACATCAATATCATTCCCGGGTTGTTTTGGACCCTGAATTAACAATGGCATCATGATGTATTTACGTTTCATGCATAGCCAAGGTGGAAGATTGTATATGCATAAAAGAACCGGCCAAGTGCTGTGACGACTGCTCATATTTCCGAATGGATTAATTCCATCTGAACTAAGCCCAAACCGTATATTCCTAATCTCAGCTCCAAATTCTTCATAACGATTATCGATATGCTTCCACTGAGGAGAATCAGCCACATGTCTCATTTTCCCATCGATTTTGCGATCTTCGGCATGCCACCTCAACAACTTTGCATTCTTAGGATTTGAAAATAATTGCCTAAGTCTTGGTTTGATGGGTAAATACCACAATACTTTAGCAGCGGGGCCATTCTTTGTCACGTCATCATCAAATTCTGTTAGATTTGTATCTTTATACCTTGAAACCTTACATACAGGACATTTGTGCAAGTCTTTATACCTTTTTCTATACAATATGCAATCTCTCGGACATGCATCTATTCTTGTGACTTCCAATCCCAATGGACACATCAATTTTTTGGCTTTATACGTAGAAGTGGGAAACTCATTGTCTTTAGGTAACATTTTATTTACTAACTCTAATATTTTATTGAAACATACATCACTCACGCCATATTCTGCTTTTATGGTCAATAAATGCAACACGGCTGAAAGTTTGGTAAAATTCGTACAACCGGTATACAATGGTTTTTCTGATTCGATAAACAATTGTTGTAACTTCTCCGCATCGATTTCTGTATTATGTTCCGCATCATGTAACATGTCACTGATATTTTGATTATTATTACCGCAAATATCATCACCGCTATCATCGTTATTATTGACATTACACTTTGAAACAACATTATCACAATCACTTTTTGCTTCACCATGAATGTTCCAACATGTGTAGTTATCAGTAAACCCTTGTTGAAACAAATGGTCTCTAATCGTATCAATATCATCATGACAAACAAAATTTTGACAGTGTTTACACGGACATGAAATTCGAGCTTTTCCTGTCTTTGCTTGATGATCCTCAGCATGTTTAATAAACTCAGACAACCCTTTGATGTATTCAGGGATAGCACGTTCTGAATCGTACATCCACTTCCAACGTTCCATCTGGAATATACAAATTTATATTTTTAATAAGATGCATACATGATGTAATAACATATATGAGACTAGTTCCAAGCCGTCAATCCTAACCCACCTTTTAAATATTTAGTCTCATATGTGAATACGTATTATAAGTCGAGTATTATTGAAGAAAAATCGGCAGCATTTCCCCTTAACTCCTCAAGTATGCGCATAAAACGCAAACTCATAGGAGTAGGGAAAATGATGTCGATTTTTCTCAAATAATACTCGATCTCATAATACGTAATCACATCCTAAATGAGATAAAATATTTAAAAAGCAGTCCCAAATGGGGACAATCCGAAACTAACCTCTATTAGGTTAATTTCGAACGGGTATTAAACTAAGGGGATATCAATTTAACTTAATTTATACTAAGTGCCTAAATATTTGTTACCATGAAATATGTTGTTAATATGCGGTTAGCTTAGAAGTTGAGTTAGTTACCTTACTTCAACGAGTCAATATTAGCTAGGTATCAACGTGACTCATAGAAAATTCTTCGAGGAAGCCTATATAAACAAACCAAAACCATCGAAATCAACAAACAAATCTAAGCTTTGAACAAACACAAATTTACTCATAGATGAATTTCTTGTTATAAAATAAAAGAGAGAAATAGTAAACATAGTTATAACATTAAGTACCTTTAAAATTGAGACAATATAGATACTTGAAATAGAAGATTTTTTTGAAGCATTTATTGCGTTTTTTTGGGAGAATTTATTGAGTTTATTTGGATGTATTGTTGAAAATATGAAACATCTAGCAATAATGTCTGCTGATAGGAAGCCATTACTGTAGCAGGTTCAAATAGATCGGTTATTAAGAAAAAACCGATCTATTTAAAGAAAACGTGGATACAGCTATGTTGCATTGGAGTTTGTGGTATATAAATAGATCGGTTGATACAAAAAGACCGATCTAATTATATTTAAAATTAGTTAGAGCAGTTTTATCTTAATAACCGATCTATTTATTACCTCTCCCCTTCTTTTTCGTTAATTAGATCAGGTTTTAGCAAAACCGCTCTATTTAAGGTGATCTATTTAAGCTTTTGTGTAGTAGTGATCATCAAGAACTTTGCTTTATTATGTTTGACTGAGATTGTTTGATTACGGATACTATGTGATCTTATCTAGTTGTTTAGTTCTACGCTGTTATATTGCATGAATTTTAGTTGAACATTATGCCATACTTGAGAGTGAATTAGAGATCATCATTAAACAACTTAACAGATGATATCAACGAGTCTTTAACTTATAAGCACAAGCATTAAGTTATCCTTCAAAGCTTTTACTCTCATTTATGAAGTATTATGTTCATAGCGTAGCGTATAAGGGTGCGTGTCTTACCTAAACATGCATGTTTATGAGCATGCCACTAGTAGTTTAGTATTACCAAAATCTAATGCCACATTTTGTTTGTGCTTCTGCATAAAGAGGAAAAAACTCACAATCGATGCCACATTTTGTTCTTAGTTCTTTATGTTAAATGTTACGTATAACCATTAATAAGTAAATGTCTAGGATCGAACCCGAGACCTCGGGATTGCACACTTTACAAACAAGAATAATGTAAAATAAATATATATATATATTAAATGTATCGAATATATATATTTATAACACTTAATGGACTAAACGGTCGTTAGTTACTAACCGTATGGACTAACTATCGTTAAATAAGAAAGATAAGGACTAGAGTGTAACTTGGGTGTCAAGAAGGATCTAGAATCCCTTGGGGGATGCTATGGCCGGTCGAAGCCCACTTAAGGGTCGACCCAAGCCTTGCTTGATCATCAAGAAATCACCTAGTATAAATACAAGGCCTTGGGGTTAAACCTAAACATCTTTTGTGCACACACTCTAACCCTAAAATCTTGTTTTCTTTCTCTTCTTGTGGCCGATCGGTTCCCCCTCCTCTTAGGGTTCTTGGATCGATTTTCCATAAGCAAAAACATTAGTGTTTTGTTTACTTGCAACAAACCTTTATTCGTTGGTAGTTTGTGTGTACAAGAACGAGGTAATTACTTACTTTAGTAATTATCAAGAGATCGATAAACAAAACGGTAAGGGGTTTATCATTGATCTAATTGTACAAGAATCAAGGTTTATTTGAAGTGCATCGGGTACATTTACTATTTATGTTTTAGTTAATATTTATGTGTTATACTTGATCCTAGCTTCCGCAATACGTGCTATTTGATTGTCAAACTCTAACAGTGGCATCACGAGCCATGTATAACATGTAATTGATTACTAAAACGTAATAAAAACCGGATCTTTAATTGTTTTAGATACATGTTTTTTTGATCTAGGGTTTTTTCCTATTTTTTTTCTTCTAAAAATTTTGAAACCCTAACCCTAATTTTGGGGGGGGGGTCGATTTTCCCATGAAACCCTAATTAGGGTTTTGCGGTTTTCTTGATTATGTATAATCACTAGAAACCCTAGGTCATTAACCGGTTAATTGAACGTATCTTGTGACCTAATTGCTAATTGTTAGGTTTTAATCCGTGACTTACATGCATGTTCGTCATGGATCTTGTTTGTTTATCACATGTTTAGATAGATCTTAAATTGGGGAAGACTCCAATACATAGTAAAATCAACTTTATATGCTATGTGGTGTGTTTTTAGCTTTGGCCTACGCAATTGATTCGTCAATGTATGTGACTCACCTCCATCAAGAGGGGAAGGCCTTAGTTGATTACATGCATTATTATACCTAGAATTGATTTTATTAGGATCTTTTCTAATATGGATTGCATGTGGCTAATTGTTTCACTTATTTATTATTGTTTGTTTGATTTTCTTTGATACTTGTTTTATTGTTTTTTAGTTGGACTTGATGTAAGCAATAAAAGGGTTGTTTTCATAAAGAAAATTAATACGGACTAATAATTGTGAAACCCTAAAGTGATAAAGTAAGAATCTTGCAAAGGTCTTATTGACAATCGTGGTCCGATTCGCACGGTAATCAGCTCCCAGTCGAGACTAGCAAAATTCAAACTTTATTACTATTTTGAGATTGAATCCATAAACTTTTGCTTGAATGATGTTTTGTGCAAATATGCTTTTAAAATTAAGTCTTTTAAGATGATATTCATAACCGTGATTTGAAGGCTTAGAAAAGAGCCTTAGAGTCTACCTTGGTTATCACAATCTTGAATATGTCTTAAACGAATTACTTTTAAAATCATATGTTGTAGAAAGTCATCTTAGGGTTTTGGCATAAACCTCAAGTAAAACTTTGTGTATTAATTTCAGGAATCGGACATAAAAAGTTTTTATGAAAACTTATGTTATAAAGATGAGTGCATGCATCTTTGTACATAATTTTGATTGACATATCAAAAAATAATACCCTTAAAATTTAAGTTACGTGCCATCTACCTATAAGAAACACTTGGAATTTTAATTTAGTAAACGTGAGACCTAGGCTAAATTACTATAACAAGGTAAAATTCTTTTAACGCGTGAGACCATAATTGTAATTTTACAGTTTCTAAGGTAGATGACTTAATTAAGTTGTGCGTGAGACCTAGAACTTAAGGCATGAGATGAGATAAAACATGCTTACAAAGGCAAATTGATGAATCAATTTGATGTAAATCCCATAATGATCTAGGAATTGGAAATCTTGTTTGCCAATTATTGTTCGACAGATTACTATCTTTTGTACTTTTACCACTAGCAGATCAACTGATGTGGTGAAACTATGTAAAGATAGATCCTAGATTTTCAATAAAATTAGTTGGTTATATGAATATAGCCTTGGGTATTTTATTTTCTTGAAGATATTGATTATCGAAAATACTAATATTTGAACTTTATCTGTAGATATGGCTCAACCCGATAACCAAACTGTGATTAATGCTTTCAAGAGTCATCTTGAGAGAGATAAATTGACTGGAAAGAATTTCAATGACTGGTACCGTTCGCTCAGAATTGTCTTGAGGGCGTCTGGTAAGATTGATTATGTGACCGAGGAATGCCCTGCTGAACCTGCTGCTACGGCAACACCAGAAGCAAAGGCAGAATGGAAGGTGACAAATGCTAAGTACAATGAGGTTGCTTGTTTAATGCTCACTAGCATGAGTGCTCAATTACAAAAGAAGTATGAGTACTCGTCTCCTAAGAATATGCTTGATAACCTCAGGCAGTCTTATGAGAAGTCACCTGCAGTTGAATTGTATGATGAACTTGACAAGCTACACAACTGCAAGCATGGTGATGGTAAACCAGTAGCCGATTATGTGGATGAGATGAAGGATTCCTTTGATCAACTTCACAGAATTGGTTTTGGTTACCCCGAGAATGTGCAAGTGCACTTGATCAACAGATCCCTTAACAAGGATTTTGCTGGTTTTGTTTAGAACTTCAACATGCATTGCTCGGGGAAGACAGTCCCAGAATTACTCGCATTGCTTGTTGATTATGAAAAAAGTCTACCAGCCAAGGTCAAGACTCCCACCCCACAAGTGTTGGCAATTCATGGGGGGAGAATCCAGAAGAAATCGCATGTGAACAAAGGCAAAGGTAAAGGTGATAAAGGCAAGCAGGTCATGGCCTATCAACCTCAACCCAAGATGAAACAACATCAGCCTAAGCAGAACAAGGTGAATCCGCCAAACAAGAAGGATCAGGCTTGTCACCATTGTCATGAAAAGGGTCATTGGAAGCGCAATTGCCCTCTCTACATTCATGACTTGCGACTCAAGAAGCAGGGGAATGATGCTGGTAACCCCAGCACATTAGGTGCGTTCTTTATGATTGAATTATTCACTCTTACTCCTAAATTGAATTCATGGGTATATGATACTGGATGTGGCATTCATATCTGCAATACCATGCAGGGGTTTAGAGTTGAGAGAAAGCTGGCCTATGGACAACAATTCTTGCACGTTGGTAACGGAGCGCATGCAGGAGTTGAAGCTATAGGAGTTTTTAATTTAGTGTTGCCTTCGGGCCTAGTACTATCTTTAAATAATTGTCATTATGCACCGTCAATTGTTAGAGGTGTAATTTCATTTTCATGTTTGTTGAACCAAGGTTTTCATCATACTATTTCAAGCAATGGAATTTCGGTTTCTTTAAATAATGTTTTTTATTTTAATGCTATTGCTGTGAGTGGTGTATTTGAAATTGATATGAATGATAATGATAATGCTTTTGTTACAAATAATTCAATGTATAGCATCAACAATAAGAGAATCAAGAAAGGTCTGGATTCGTCTTATCTTTGGCATTGTCGACTTGCTCACATTGGCAAAGATCGCATGAAAAAGCTGCAACATGATGGGCTTTTAGATAAGATCAATGATGAATCATTTGATAAATGCGAATCTTGCATTGCTGGGAAGATGACTAAGAAACCCTTTAAAAATAGGATTGAAAGGGCTAATGATCTACTTGGTCTTATTCACACAGATGTGTGTGGACCACTTAGACATGTGTCAAGGAGGGGTGCTAGCTACTTCTTAACATTTACGGATGATTACAGCCGTTATGGTTATGTTTATTTACTTAAACATAAACATGAGGTGTTTGAAACATTCAAAGTGTTTAAAGCAGAAGTAGAGTTGCAACTTGGAAAGAAGATTAAAGCTCTTCGATCCGATAGAGGTGGTGAATACCTGAGTCAGTAGTTCATAGATTATCTAGCAAAGGAGGGAATTGTCCAGCACCTTACTTCTCCATATACTCCACAACAAAATGGTGTATCTGAAAGAAGGAATCGTACATTGCAAGACATGATACGATCTATGTTTAATCTAACAACTCTTCCTTTCTCGTTTTGGGATTATGCCTAAGAATCTGCGGTTCGTATTCTAAATATGGTTCGAACAAAGAAGGTTGATAAGACACCATATGAGGTATGGACTGGAAAAGCTCCTAACCTGTCTTATCTTAAGGTCTGGGGTTGTGAGGCGTATGTTAAACGTGACTCAGCAGACAAACTCCAACAAAGATCTGTGAAGTGCATCTTCGTAGGATACCCTAAGGAAACTATGGGATACTACTTTTATTACCCACCTGAAAACAAAGTATTTGTTCCAAGGTATGGAGACTTTCTTGAAAGAGAGCTCATATCTCAAGAATTCAGTGGGAGAATATATGACCTGGAAGATGGTCAAGAAAATGTAGAACCTTCTGAAAACACTAACCAACTTCCGGTAGAACCTGAAAGTTTAGGTCCTCCACCTGAAGTTGAAGTGATTCCCATTCGTAGGTCAACAAGACCAGTAAAAGCTCCTACTCGTCTATGTCTTAATGTAGAGAGTGATGAGTATATACTGGGTGATCTTGATGAGCCTACAAGTTATAAAGCTGCCATGAATGGTCCTGAAAAGGCCAAATGGAAAGAAGCTATGGATGGGGAAATGCAGTCCATGGAAGACAATGATGTCTGGGAAGAAGTAGACCTACCTCCGGGTGCCAAACTAGTTGGGAGTAAATGGCTCTACAAGAAAAAGACTGACATGGATGGTGTTGTACACACCTATAAGGCCCGTTGTGTAGCTAAAGGCTATACACAAACTTTTGGTGTTGACTATGAGGAGACCTTTTCTCCTGTAGCTGACATAAGGGCAATTAGGATTCCTATAGCCATAGCCGCTTACTATGACTATCAGATTTGGCAAATGGATGTAAAAACCGCCTTCTTAAATGGTCGCCTAGATGAAGACATCTATATGGCGCAGCCTGAGGGGTATGTAAATCCAAAATTCCCAAATCGTGTATGCAAGCTTAAAAGATCCATTTATGGATTGAAGCAAGCATCACGACCATGGAATAAGAGATTTGATGGTGAAATTAAAAAGTATGGATTCACTAAAAATCTTGATGAGCCATGTGTATATCACAAAGTTAGTGGGAGTAATGTAATTTTCCTTATACTATATGTCGATGACATATTGATCATGGGGAACGACATTCCAAGTTTACAAAAGGTTAAGGAATATCTTGGAAGTTGTTTTTCTATGAAAGATTTAGGGGAAGCTGCATTTATTCTGGGAATCAAGATATATAGAGATAGATCTCAGCGATTAATAGGATTAAGCCAAAGTGCTTACATTGATAAAATACTGAAAAGATTCAGTATGCAAAATTCCAAGAAAGGATATTTGTCGATGCAAGAGCAACATGGCTTGAGCAACAAGGTTTGTGCTTCAACACCTGCAGAGGTGCAACGCATGAAAAGAGTCCCTTATGCTTCGGCTGTGGGATCTATTATGTATGCGGTGAAAAGTACAAGACCTGATGTAGCGTTTGCTCAGAATTTAACCAGTCGATATCAGCAAAATCCAGGTGTAGCTCACTGGACTGCTGTTAAGAATATTCTTAAGTACCTTAGGGCTACTAAGGATATGTTTTTGGTTTATGGGGGAAATCCATCGGCAGAACTTGATGTTACAGGTTACTGCGATGCTTCTTGGAAAGGTGATAAGGATGATATGAAGTCTCAGACGGGTTATGTCTTTGTCATTAATGGAGGAGCAGTGGATTAGAGGAGCAGAAAGCAGAGTGTACTAGCGATGTCTGCTACAGAAAGTGAGTATATAGCTGCTTCAGAAGCTGCAATGGAAACTGTTTGGATTAGGAAGTTTGTCTTAGGGCTTGGAGTTATGCCTTCGATTCAAAGACCTATTAAAATGTATTGTGACAATTCAGCTGCAATTACATTTGCCAATGAGCCTGGAATCATGAAAGGCACCAGACATTTCCAGATTAAGCATCACTATGTTCGAGAACAAGTCGAAATAGGTGAAATCGAAATGATCAAAGTTCACACAGATGATAACTTGGCAGATCAATTAACAAAGCCTCTACCTGGCACTAAGCTTTACAAGCATGCTGAAGGTGTAGGACTTAGATTAGCTGAAAGTTTCATGCCCATTTGTGATTAGTGTTTGGATAAAGGATGTAATGTACAATTATTATTTTAATGGAATAAAATAAGTTTTATGTTTATTTATCATTGTCTTAATAATATATCCTATATTTGCATGTTTAAGATCCATGAATAATTTATTATTCTAAATGTCCATTGTCGATTAATGATATGGGAATATCATTAAACTAAGACAAATTTGAGTATTGGTTTAGGATATACTTGAAAGTATATTGATGCGTAGTCATACCAATTTCACATGATATTCGATGAATTGAATATTGGACTTATCCCAACAATATGATTTAATATTTAATGTGAGAATCATATTTAAAGTTATCCTCAGACTTGAGATACCAGATAAGTGTCATGGATGTAGTGCATTTTTGTGAAGCAATCTACCGCTCACCGTAACAGGGAGTCATAAGGGTTGTTTTCAGAAGTGTTGCAAAGTTCATGGGTTATTCTTGTAGTCAAGAAAGAATTTATTCCTTCTGATTTGTTTAGAAGTTTAATACTGCTGGGCCCCTCGTAGGGTTGACAAAATGTTTGCATGGCCATGCCCAAAGTCTATCTGGAATACGTTCAGATGTTTTGGTAATTTTGTTCAATCATAAAGAAACGAGAAACAAAATTTTAATAAAGGAACTCACATCTTTATTAATGTGGTATTAGTAATGAAAGGATAATTATAATGATGAATCATTAAAGGTTTTTCCAGGAAACCTAGCTCGGATTGAACTAGGGGCATTGGAGTGTTGCAAGACGCTAACCAGTGTCATTTTACTATTAATGAATATACGAGTGGGAGCTGTTAAATGTTACGTATAAACATTAATAAGTAAATGTCTAGGATCGAACCCGAGACCTCGGGATTGCACACTTTACAAACAAGAATAATGTAAAATAAATATATATATATATATATTAAATGCATCGAATATATATATTTATAACACTTAATGGACTAAACGGTCGTTAGTTATTAACCGTATGGACTAACTATCGTTAAATAAGAAAGATAAGGACTAGAGTGTAACTTGGGTGTCAAGAAGGATCTAGAATCCCTTGGGGGATGCTATGGCTGGTCGAAGCCCACTTAAGGGTCGACCCAAGCCTTGCTTGATCATCAAGAAATCACCTAGTATAAATACAAGGCCTTGGGGTTAAACCTAAACATCTTTTGTGCACACACTCTAACCCTAAAATCTTGTTTTCTTTCTCTTCTTGTGGCCGATCGGTTCCCCCCTCCTCTTAGGGTTCTTGGATCGATTTTCCATAAGCAAAAACATTAGTGTTTTGTTTACTTGCAACAAACCTTTATTCGTTGGTAGTTTGTGTGTACAAGAACGAGGTAATTACTTACTTTAGTAATTATCAAGAGATCGATAAACAAAACGGTAAGGGGTTTATCATTGATCTAATTGTACAAGAATCAAGGTTTATTTGAAGTGCATCGGGTACGTTTACTATTTATGTTTTAGTTAATATTTATGTGTTATACTTGATCCTAGCTTCCGCAATACGTGCTATTTGATTGTCAAACTCTAACACTTTACACATTTGATAAAATCGAAAAACAATATATCTCAATAAAGATGGTTTATGGTTTACTTTTCAGAGTGAGACAAATTAAAATATCAGGTTTTTTTTTTCTTTTTTTCTCTTTTTTTTTTTTTTAAATTATTATTGTTATTGTTATTATTATTATTTTTTTTTTTATAAAGATCACTTTATTAGAAACTTATAGAATTTACAAGAAGTTAGTGGGGAGCCGAGATACTAACTGGGCTCCCACTCCTCTAGCTATACAAGAAGAATTTTATTGTTATTGTTATTATTATTGTTATTGTTATTATTATTATTATTATTATTATTATTATTATTATTATTATTATTATTATTATTAACCTTTTTTTTTGGTGCAATGGTGAAAATTATATATTATTTTTAACCTTAAACATATATTTGAATTTTAGAGTTTTAAGATATTCATGTACACGTGATAGGTGAGGCAGCAACAAATTGATGGAACGACTTGGACAGGATGAGATCTTCTGCATATATGAACGAATTACCAGCCGAGTGGACAAAAAATCATTTTCTATAGTTTGCAAGAAATTCCTGAAAGTTGCATCTGTTCAGCTTCGGTCAATACGCACTAAGTTTCCTGATATACTATTTTATATACTAGATGCCTCCCCAGAATTGTTCTCCTTTGAATGCCGCAAACCATTCTCGAATAACCACATGAAACTGATAGCTGAGTCATGCCCAAATATCAAGCATCTAAATATTTCTAAATTGGGTTACTTTGATCATGAGATGGATAAGTTGGAGTTTGATGATGTTGGCTTGTGTGCAATCGCAAATGCTTGCATTCATTTGGTTGACGTGAATCTAGCTGGGAGGTTACGCTTTAAGGAAATAGGTGTTGATTCCCTTGTAAGATCATGCAAGAATTTAAGAATATTATGTTTGGATTGTTGTGTAAATGTCACAGACAGATCATTGAAAATGATTGGGGAAGCAACTTGTATAGAAGAGTTACATTTGCGAGGTTGTGATTTGATAAGTGATTTGGGTTTGGAGTATTTGGCGAATGGGGATTTAAAGTGTTTTTTGATGGAACTGTATCTGAATAACTGTAATAGGATAACAGATAACGGAATTATCCACTTAAAGAAATTAGTAAGTCTAACAATCCTGGGTTTGTCTATGTGCAGGGCTAATATCACTGACCATGGGGTTGTGGCCTTATGTGAGCTCCCAAATCTTGAGATATTATATTTGAATTTCTTGACCAATATAACGGACATTTCATTGCTTGAAATTGGTCGCAAGTGTTTGAAGATGTCGACGTTAAGTTTGATGGGTTGTGAGAGAATTACTAGTGTTGGTTTACGTGCTTTATCTGATCTTCATAGATTGTCATATCTTACGTTAGTCAGGTGTCCCAGAATTTCATGGGAAGAGGTCAAGTCAACTCTTTTGGCCTGTCAAAATATGAGGTATCTATCTCTCAGTAAGAGCCTAAAGACGCAGATGCCAGATCCGGTTTTGAAGATTTGAGGATAAGATGGATATGACCTTTAAGTCATTACAGTACTATTTTATTTGGGAATTTACTTTGTGTTGGTGGAAATTTGTTTGAGTGACTCAAATACTTGGTTTTAAATAAGAAGAGGGCAGTAAAATACTTTATGACTACAAACTTCTATTCGTTTGGTTATTTAAGCAATAAGTTCATAGTTTGTGTAGTTGATAAATTACACTAAAAAGCTAGTATGATTGTAAACCAAAATAGGTAAAAAGAAAACTGATTCACAATTTCATTTACTACCGCAATATAGAGTTGAATATGAGTTTCAGTGTGTCTAATCGTATAATGTTAACCCATTTCTCTATCCGGGGTAAGTTAACAACACTCACTTTATAACATAATATTCGAACATCGTATAAATTATTTAAAGAGCATAAAATTGTATATATCGATATCATATTAATAATTGTGATCGAACAACTCAATAGTAAATATATATAGGTGCCTTATTGCTGTCTTTGATAAAAGCAATTTTTACATTGAATCTCACATAGGTTGAAGAAATAAAATTATTGCGAGCTTATACACCCTATTGTGTCTTGGTCAACTATCTTCAGATTAGTATTATGTTCTCGAACAAGCTATATGTGTTCCGCTGAGTAGAAGAGTCTAGCGGATTACATTATCATTGTTCAAAAATATGTATAAACTCCAAACTTTTTCTATGAGCTCATTTTGAGCCACGAAAATGCAATGCTCAACTAATATAACTGTTCGTTTTAAAATTTCAAAGTGTTTTTGCATAGTTGTCATTAATATCATTATATATCTTTGATTCTACTTGATCACTATATTTTATAAACATATCTATGGTCTTTGAACAAACTTTTTGGACTAGACTTGACTTGATGTATGCTACCATTGATGTACCCCTTAAGATAAACGGCTACATTACATGTCTCATACCAAAACATATATAACAATTATTTTATGCAGAGAAGGTGATACGCCTAGACCCGAGCCCATGGCTTATTTAGGTCTTAGGGTTTACTTTGTCTTATAAATACTCTTGTAATCCTTTATTATAATCAATCAATCAAAGTTAAATATAAACAAATCTCTAGTTCTTCTCTTCTATTTTCTGACGGAGCCAGCACACGCTTGAAGTGGTGCCTTATCCCGATACAACCCCTAACCGGGTCGTATCAATTGGTGCTTTCATTGAGAGCTCTCGTTTAGAGGGTTTTTAATTAGGGTTCAAAAAAAAAAAAAAAAAAAAAGTTTTACAACGAAGGGCTATTAAGCTATTCTTGTTTTGTGATCATCGCTAGCATATAAAAGAAGAATTATTGGGGCTTTATTATTCTAATTGAATAATTATTGTATCTTATTGATGTTAGCACAAAGAATTATTTCTGTTTCTGATTGACAGCAAGCAGAAAGAATTGTGGTTTCTTTAAAAAAAAAAGAAAAAAAAAGGTTATAGTTCTTTGAGTTACTCATGACATCGAGCAGCAACGATCGGGACGCACTATATAAGCTCTTGCAAATTGGTACGGTGGCCAAATATCAGAGTGAGTTTGAGATACTCATAAATCGAGTAACGGGGATCTCAGAATCTTTACTTAAATCGATTTATATCTCGGGACTTAAACCGCTTCTACAATGTGCACTCTTA
Source organism: Artemisia argyi (assembly GCA_030686995.1). Taxonomy (NCBI): domain Eukaryota; kingdom Viridiplantae; phylum Streptophyta; class Magnoliopsida; order Asterales; family Asteraceae; genus Artemisia; species Artemisia argyi. The sequence continues at coordinate 13,917,002 of CM060706.1, forward strand.
AGGTTAGCGCCTACAACTTTAGGAGAAGCCTGTTTCATGGCCCGTATAATGGAGGCTCGTTTTGAGATAATTGCAGGGAAAAAGCTGAACATTGAAGAGAAAATAGATATCGTTCTATCATGGCCAAGTGAATAAGCTCCATATGTGATTAAAGAGTCCTTAGATGCTAATGAAGATATTGGTGTTGTTGAGGTTAGTAGCGTGACAAACGATGTTTTTGATATTGGTGATAGTAATGTGAAAAGCATGGAAGTTCGTAGTAAGTTTAGCGAATTTTCAGAAAATAAAGAAAGTGTGAAAGATGTTGTTGTGGGTGGTGGTGAAGCATGTAGGGTTGACGAAGATGAGTCGAATATAGTGATATCACTACTTAAGGATAGAGGTGGTATCTCTGATAATAGTATAGATGATATAAATTTAGGTTTAATCAAGGAATTTGTGATTAAGATGTTGGAGGGTAGAGATGTTTCCGACGAGAGTTTGGTTGTTTGTTTAAAATGGGTATATCGCGAAAAGAGTCGTGGGGCAACAAAAGATGGAAGAATGGTGTTGTGTTATGTCCAAGGTAGTGGAAAGCGAAAGAGGAAAAAGGCGAAGGCTGCAATTCAAAGAAGATTATGGGATCCCGGATTGCGCCAATGTTGCAGGAGGATGGACTGCCCAAATGACTCAAGAAGTCCAAACGTATGGCATAAAGATTATGTCATATAATATATCTTTATTTACATGTCTTTGTTTAGGATTATTTTCATGTGTCTTTAGGAAAGTCAATTAAGAATGTTTTAAGACAACACCTTGAGGGCAAGGTGGTTTTGATGGAGTGGGGAATGATACGCCTGGACCCGAGCCCATGGCTTATTTAGGTCTTAGGGTTTACTTTGTCTTATAAATACTCTTGTAATCCTTTATTATAATCAATCAGTCAAAGTTAAATATAAACAAATCTCTAGTTCTTCTCTTCTATTTTCTGACGGAGCCAGCACACGCTTGAAGTGGTGCCTTATCCTGATACAACCCTAACCGGGTCGTATCAGAAGGCTACTAATCTAATGTCAATTTTATGCAGATATTGTTTTTGTTTATGGGGTTGCAGTTGTGGCTATTGCGTATTCCTAGGCTGCAGCTTGCTATATAACTTTGGTTATATGAGTCTATTGGAAGCTTTGTGGGCCAGGCCTTGTTTCTTTTTGTGACAGTGATATTTCAATTGGTCTAAGATGTGGTTTTTAGTGTTTGGTTCTTAGTTAGTTAGTTTTGTTGTTGTATCTTGTATCTTGTAAAAGGTGTCTTTGTTGTTTTTTTTTGGGTCCACTAGTTTAATCTTCTTGTTGATTTGGTGGATGCCTTTGTTTGTAATTTGGTTGTTTTGTTGGTTATATATCTTGCCTTTCAAATATATATATATATATATATATATATATATATATATATATATATATATATATATATATATATATATATATATATATATATATATAGTGTAACTTTCAAATGAGAACCATTTTAACTGCAAGAACTGCGAAAACCACTTTTGTACTATCAATAAAGGAGAGTGTGCAACAATTTAATGCAAGATGGCATTTTTGTGATTAATTGAGACCTCATTTCCTGGAACATTAATAAGAAAGGGTAAAAAGGACATTTCTAATTTACCCCTAAAAATATGGAAGGAACCAATTATCTAATTAACACATTTACTCTCTCTCACAAAACCTAAAAACCGCCCCCCACAAACCCTCTTATGCGCCTCCCTCTAGATCTGCCTATCTTTAGATCTCGCTCCCACACCACCATCGTTCACTGCCTCAATCCTTAATAAAATCGGAATAATTTTGTTCTAAATATATATAATCTGTAAATCGAATGTGTTTTTTCGATCTGAAAGAAATGGTTATCAAGCCGAATGTTTTCGATGTGAATCATGTTTTCACGTCACCAGTTTCCACTCGTGTGCTTCCATCTTCCTAGAAGGTAATGATGACTTGTTTATAATCGTATTTAAATTGCAGGTTTTGGTTTGGATTTATCAACAAAGCCCAAAGAATTACAGGTTTTGAGGGTTTTTTTTTTAATATGGTCTACATAAAGTAAGTTATCATATAACTCGAATTTATTGATCTGATTATTATTTTAGAATCTGATTTGATTAGGGTTTATATGGTGTGTATAAGGCTGCAACCTTTTTGAAGAATTTATTGAAATAATAAAATTTTCAATCTGCTCTTTTGCTTCTTAACAAATTGTTGTACTAAAAAAGGTGTCGATCCTTTGTTGAAGATTGTCGTTATTGTTTACTGGATTTAGAGATCTTTGTTGCATTTACCTAAAGTTGATTTATTTTTTTGCAAATGATTGGTCAATGATTTTTAATGTTTTTAATGTTTCGTTTGTGATTGGTCAATGATTTTTAATGTTTCGTTGGATGAATTTTTCTTCTTTTTTGTCCGATTAATCCTTAACTTCCATCCTTTTAGTTTTAATTAGCGGGATCTAACTAATGAAAAACATATATGTTTTGGAAAGATACATATATGTTTACGTATAAAACATATATGTTTTGTGTTTTGGATTATAAAACATATATGTTTTGTGTATAAAACATATATGTTTTGTGTTCAACTGTTTATGATTAAAAAACATGTTTACATCATTTGTTTAATATACACAAGATTGTGCATATGCGTTATGCTAGTTGCCGTCGATACACATGTTTTGTTTTTTAATTAGCGGGATCTAACTAATGAAAAACATATATGTTTTGGAAAGATACATATATGTTTACGTATAAAACATATATGTTTTGTGTTTTGGATTATAAAACATATATGTTTTGTGTATAAAACATATATATTTTGTGTTTTGGATTATAAAACATATATGTTTTGTGTTCAACTGTTTATGATTAAAAAACATGTTTACATCATTTGTTTAATATACACAAGATTGTGCATATGCGTTATGCTAGTTGTTGTGATTAATTTTCGTTTCTTATTTATTTGTGGTTTAACTATTTTCGTGCATACTTGTTTCAAATTGATTGATGAAGATGATGATATCATTCAAGACCGGGAAGTGGATAAACACGATTATACATGAAGATAATTTGCGACCTTTGGAGATATATGATTATTTCATTGTTTTTTTTACTTGTAATAAAGCGAAATGTAACATTTAAGTATATCAATCTTGTTTTTCTTTTTATAATGATTTATGTTCTTAATTTGTGTTTATAAAAGTATTGGTAGGTTGATAAAAAAACATGTATGCACCTTGACTATTTGGGAAAAAAAACAAGGATGCATTTTGACTAATTGAAAACATGTATGCACCTTTACTATTTTGACTAAAAAAACATGTATGCACATTTGTATAAAAAAACAAAAAAAACATGTATGCACCATGGCTATTTGAAAAAATGTTAGAACTCAAAAAAAAAAAAAAAAAAAAAAAAAAAAAAAAAAAAAAAAAAAGGAAAAAAAAACGAAAAATCCGAATTTTTAGATATATAAAAAACAGAAATTATAAAAGAAATAAAAAATAATATGAAAATGTCTTTTACTATTATACCCTTTTGAATTTAATAAAAATAAAAAAATGCTATGAAGCATTAAGTGATGTACATTATGTATTATTAGTTGTAAAAAGGTGGTTTTCGCAGTTCTTGCAGTTAAAATGGTTCTCATTTGAAAGGGACCCTATATATATATATATATATATATATATATATATATATATATATATAGACTCCGGTTCCATTGAAAAGGTTTTTATTTTGAGAAGATTGAGAAATCTTTGTTTGATCAAATTGATTCATGTTTTTTATATGATTTAAAGTAAACATCATTTTATGGTGAATCGAATCTATAAATAAGAAATTTGATTCACAAATCATTGCTAAAATCGAGTTATGATGATGATTCATTAAATTTGTACAGATGATTCAGTATTCTACATATATCGCAAAATCGAGAGATTTTTAACATTGATTCAAATTTTTTTTTACACATTTTGAATTTTAATCACATTAAATTGAGTTTTAAGCTTGAAAAACATGAATCAAAGTTACAAATCTATCGTTTTTGAAAACCTTCTCAATCTTCTCAAAATAAAAACCTTCTCAATCGATCCAGATTATATATATATATATATATATATATATATATATATATATATATATATATATATATATATATAGGGTGAGGTTATTTTTAGAACCAAATAAATTGCGAGAACTGCGAGAACCAACATCAACCAATCAGATTTTTTTGAATATTTATTTTTATAATTTAATTCAAAAGGGTATAATAGTAAAATATATATATATATATATATATATATATATATATATATATATATATATATATATATATATATATATATATATATATATATATATATATATATATATATATATATATTATTTTTGAAAATTTGTAATAAAAAACGTCCTGGATCCTAATTTTTTTTTTCCTTGAAATTATTATGTTTCCTGTATGCATGATTTCAGATGGTAAGGTGCACATGTGTTTTTGTTTTATGATAAGGTAAATTTACATATAATGTTTATGACCAAAAATATTTACACAAGTGCACTAAATGAAAAACATAAATATTTTACATGTATTCGTATACATTTCAAAACAAAAACATTATACACAAAATTAAAAATCATGTCATATACTACAATTCAACTACAAAATTCTAAAAGTAAAAAATAAATGAAAGTTTCGTTGATGTGCAGCCTCTTCTACTAATCTTGACGCAACTTCTTGCGTTTGTGTCTTTACTCTTTACTTCTTTATCATAACTATTTTCTCGCTAGATAGTATGTAAAAAACACATGTGCATTCTTGACATCGCTCATCATACTCGCACCTGTAACCACAACCAACCAATTAATAAATGAATTAATCAATCATAACATCTAACAAAACACATATGCAAACTTGTTCACATGAGACCATTTTGATAAATTAGTTCAGCCTTAAAACACAAAACACAAGTGCACCCTTAAATAAAAATTAAACACAAAACATCCTTGTATTTAGAACTAAAAACATATATGCATTTTCAATACATTAAAACTCCGAAACTGTAAAAACACATATGCACATAATGCATCAAATTCACCATAAACTATAAAAACACATATGCACATAATGCATCAAATTCACCAGAAACTGTAAAAACACATGCACTCTTAATAACACATATTTATTCTTTTTATTAATTTTGTATGAGCCATAAAACATATATGCATTTCAAGAACTACATTTTTTTATGAGCCATAAAACATATAGGGTAAGGATCCAGTGAGAAGAAAACTTAAAATGAGAAGGATGAGAAATAATTATAACCACACATTTGAGATGCATCGACTTGATTTAGATACATCTCTATTCATTTAGATGCATCCCAATTAGTTTCGAAAGTGATTTTGAAATGAAAACAATGCAAAGTAGTACTAACAACAAATTTGACCCGCAGAGGACGAAAAATGTATAGGATTCGTCTATCTTGATGAAATGCATCTAATATATGTATATGCATATAATTTTTTGCTAGAAAATGTATTATGGTGCATCTAAAAGACTAGGGATGCATCTAATTCAAGTCGATGCATCTCAAATATGTAGTTATAATTATTTCTCATCCTTCTCATTTTAAGTTTTCTTCTCATTTGATCCTTAGTCAAAACATATATTATTGAAGAAAACTAAACAATGTAAACAATCTCAATACCAAATACTTGTGCATCGCGTTTACCATAATCTCTATTCATTTCACCAATGATCAGAAAAACAATTAGTGCCCCATTTTATCATAATACTAAACTACATAGTAATAAATAAAAAATAAATCCCACAACCAATATAACTCAATACATATTCTTTGATGTTTTCCATATCTGACACAAAATTACACGTCTATGCACATGTATTTTATATTCAAAGTACTAATTGAGTAAAGAATAAGTAGTTTCCAAAACAAACCCATAGTTCATAATCAAAATCGTTTTCAAAACATAACCAGACTAAAAACCCAATTAAAACGTGATACCAAAATCAAATTGTGATACCGATCTAAACATAATCTAACGTGATACCTATCAAAAAATACATGTTTTGCATTTTCTAATAAACAAATTATATGATCTTTAATTCTTTACAACTTACAACTAGAGCTAAAAATGCTCATATACGGAGTATCAAATATTTAAAATGAGTTTACAAGGAAAAAAATGAATGAAATATAGTACGAGCACTATACAACTTGAAAAGCAATCTCAAAAAATTAAGAATGAAATAAAGTAATAAATCAACGATTATGGAATCTAGATCTATACAACTTGAAAAGCAACGTGGGTCATACTGAAACTGAACCATAGAAAACTTTTTCTCGAACGTTTATAAAGATTAAATAAAAACGAAGTCGTTTTCGTATCCAAAAACCGGTAAATCAACTTCCTTCAAAAATAATTTACCTTGTCCTTCAATAGATCGGATTGTGTTTTCTCAATTGGGGAAGATGATAGATTGTAAAACTTCGTGGATCCGTGAATGGAGACGCTGGAATAAGGCCATGGATGTGGGATATTGGGTGTGGCGGCTAGGTTTTAGTTTTATTGTTGTGATTTATGAATGAGAGAAGATGGCAGTTTTTGGTAAAGTGAGGAAAGAGACGTAATATTTGTTTATTATTGCATTTTTTTAGGGAGTGATAAAATTCCTTATATGCCCTTTCCTTCTTTGTAGAATAAAACATGAACTTTCAATTTATTACATTTATGCCATCATCATTTTTAACCATTGATCAAAAAATCAAAGGTGTAGATTGGTTCTCGCAGTTCTCGCAATTTATTTGGTTATGAAAATAACTTCACACTATATATATATATATATATATATATATATATATATATATATATATATATATATATATATATATATATATATATATATATATATATATATATATATATATATATATTTTAGACATTGGTATACGAAGTTATGCGTCGTTTAACCATAGTAATTGGTAAACCCGGTAATATCAACATTGGAATCTAATGTTGCAACAAACTTACAAACGTATATTTGATTTGCTATATGTATGAGATATTAATACTCGTGTTTATAGTGACGATTAATTTGTTATGCTTTTGCCCAAAGCCTTTGGTTTAGCGGTATGCGAGTTGTCCGTCAACTTAGAGGTTGTGGATTCAAGGCTCGATGGAGGCTTTTGTCAGGCATTTGTGTAGTCGTATAAGATATTAGTGCACAAGTCAATGTAAAATATAGGTACCTTATTGTTCTTTTGATAAAAACTCTTATCATATTGAATCCCACATAGGTTGAAGTATGGAGTGTTACAGGCTTATATACTCTATTGTATTGCAACCAAATATCTCGTGATTAATATGATGTTCTCAAATAGAACATGGATGGTTAGCTGGATACAGCTAGTGGATTATCTATCTCCATTTGGGAATACTAGACGAGTACCCGTGCATAACAACGGGATATTATAGCGACAAATAGTTTATTGATAAAAAAAAGTTTATAGGTTATAAATGAAAAATAATAAAAGTTTGAAGATTTGGGAATTAAATATAATGTTTTGAAACCCGGTTCGACCCGGGTGGTTCAACCGGTTGAACCGTTCCGGTCGAAAAATTGGTCGATTTAAACCGGGTCAACTTGCTAGGTTGGGTCGAAAACGGGTAAAATTAAACCGGTTCAACCCTTCGGGTTTGAAGCGTCCCGGGTCAACCCGGTTTGTGATCTGTATTAGTTGTTTTAATTTGTTATATTTAATTTGGTAGATATGTTTTGAAACCCGGTTCGACCCGGGTGGTTCAACCGGTTGAACCGTTCCGGTCGAAAAATTGGTTGATTTAAACCGGGTCAATTTGCTAGGTTGGGTCAAAAATGGGTCAAATTAAATCAATCCAACCCGTCGGGTTTGAAGCGTCCCGGGTCAACCCTTTTTGTGATTTGTATTAATTGTTTTAATTGGTTGTATTTAATTTGCTAGATATGTTTTGAAACCCGGTTCGACCCGGGTGGTTCAACCGGTTAAACCGTTCCGGTCAAAAATTTGGTCGATTTAAACCGGGTCAACTTGCTAGGTTGGGTCGAAAACGGGTCAAATTAAACCGGTTCAACCCATTGGGTTTGAAGCGTCCCGGGTCAACCCGGTTTGTGATTTGTTTTAATTGTTTTAATTGGTTGTACAATGTGTATAAATCATTGTACTTTTAAGTAATATGGTGTTTTAATAAGAGTATTAATTACATTTCATAATTTCCTTATATACATTTTTCAACATTTCACATTTCACTTTTCTTGACTTTTCCACTTTCACCTTTGACCATTTTTTATTTATAAATAGTATAGATTGTATGAAGTCCACAGTTCACATTCTTATAGAAAACAATTCTAATTTTTACACTAATGATTTTAACAATTCACATTCTTATAGAAATGAATTCTAATTTCTACACTAATGATAAAAAGTAACCCCAAAGACAATATCTGAATCCATTGATTGCGGTGTACATCATCATTTTATTTAAACCTTCAATTTCTAAGAGATAAAAAATCCCTCCCGAATTTTTTTGCTTAACACTAATTTTGCACATACTGACATACAAATCCGGTTTAATTGTTTCACTCTATCATGCGTGAATGGTGTTGTTTTATCACCATTAAACGACACACGAGGCATGTCTTTTTCCCTATAACATGCGTTTTATTAGTTTCTTTTTCATATTTGTCCTTCGAAGCTTTTACTCCCATTTATAGCAACACATACAAATCAGACAGTTGATATAAGTTTTCATAACATGAGATTATGGGAGGGTACATGTTTGGTAGGGTGGAGTGGATATATGAGAACAGAGAGGAGAATAATATCCCGTGTTTGTTTGACGAGAGAACAGAAACATAACAATATTATTTGTTTCCCTTTCCCTCAAACTAAGGAAAATGTTATCTCCTTTTCACGTTTTTGTTATTCACAAATTCAATACTATTCTTCCCTAAACCTTAAAAAACGATTTTATGGACGTTCATCCAAATACGTCTAGTTGTTAGTTTTCAATTAAAACTAGTTTGTAATTGTATTTTGGCTCTGGAACATTTTTGAAGTGCAATCGATCCATTAATTATAGTTTTATGTTTATGTTTTTAGGAAAACAAGATATGGTGATGACTTGTTCAATCAATTAACAAGGTTTTTTTTAATTAAATATGCTAAGCTATAATTAGTGGTTGTGATAATATGATTTTCGTTATCATAGTTAACTCGAATTCCTTTTATTTTGATGTTGGGGATATCATTTTTCTGTAATTCATTCATGATTTGGTCTAATTTAATCGACTATTCACATTAATGTACGCCATGTAGCTGTGTTTAAATTCTTGTTTGATCAAGTGGTCATGTTACTTCTGCATATTTTTTCTAGGTTCCAAATGTTCGTCTCTACATTAGCCATTTGAAAGTTTTAATCGGTTCTATGATAAGGTGTTGTAAAAAGATTAATAAGATTCTAGCTCTTTAATTTTGCCCAATCAAAAGTTATAATTTCTTTACTAGCAGGAAATAGAATTGATAGAAAAAGAAGTTGCATTCAAAGATGCTTGACTAATTTACATACCATAGCAATAATGGAAGGATAGACATTTTTCACTAAGCTCAAATTGATTCTAAATCGTCGTACCAAACATAATAATTATTTCTCTAACAAATTCCAATGCTTAAATCCATACTCAAACCAAACAGCCGAATCCACTCTCTTGATATGGGGTCTTTCCTTTCTATGCAATTCCATTCTCGACTACGATTCAAATTTTTTTTTTTTTTTTTTTTTTTTTTTTTTTTTTTTTTTTTTTTTTTTTTGGTAACCATGGTTTCTAAGTATTTTGGCCACAAATAGTGGTTTATTACATTGATTGTGTCGCTTTATTATTATTGCGTGACTGATATTGTTTAGGTTTTACGACATTTGATAATGTGTTTATATTAAGGTTCGGTATTGTAAATTTAGGTTTTTATGTATGTTTTGGAGTAAATAGTTTCATTGTTTATGTGTGTATGTATATGAGATAATGTCTGTGTGCGTGTGCGTGTGTAGTTGCTGTGAAATTTGGAATAAAGAAAAAGGTTGCATACCAAGTGTTTGAGAAAATGTCTAGTTGGAAAATGTTGGTTTAGTAGTTTCAGTCCTTTGTTCATTTTGGTACGTAGTTTTTAATCTAGCATATCAACGGTTTGATAAAATCTCTCAAAGAATTTTGGCAGCTAAAAAGCGGTTGTTTCGCTTCATTTTTTTTGTGCGACTGATTGTTTGAAAGCAGATATCGGTGTATAAGATCCTATCTAGCTATGTCAAAATTTGTGTTTTAATCTTATTTAATTTAAGGTTTTTGCAAACTTTGATAATGTGTTATTTTCTTAAATTAACGCTGCAATATACTCGTAAAACACAATTTGTCGTTGTATGTGTTTACAGTGGTGGATCTTAAGATTTCTAAATAAGACGTGCAACATCGGTAGAAACATAGAGCCGTAAAGATGGCAGATGAGAGGGTCAATGTAGGTTGGGGTCGGGTTGAATTAACTATTAACAGTGAATTTTTGTCAATGGTAGGGAACTTTACTTTTGGCTAATTTTGTCGAATTTGATAATGTGTTGTTTAATTATGTAACTCACGCTGTTTGTAGTAACGTAGGTGTGTGTTTGTGCATGCTATTTTCATAGATTAGTTACATAACATGTTTGTGTACATATTGTGTCAAAGGTTTTTCACATTTGATGACATGTTTATAAATATAGATATGCACATGATGTTCTATGTAATTGAATATGAGTTATTAAGGCTGTGTATTGTAAATTAAGGTTTTTATGTGTGTTTTGGAGTAAATACTTGCATTATTTATGTGCGTATGTATTTGCTTCGATACATAAACAAGAGGATAACAGATTAACATGTTCGGAGAGGTGTGATAATATGTGCGTATCAAGATATACATGTATCAAGATAAACAAGAGGATAACAGATTAACACGTTCTGAGTTCTTTGTTCTTTTCACATCTGATTAAATAGATAAAAACAATCATCTCAATAAAGAGGGTTTATCGGTTTACATTACACCGTGACACAAATTCAAGCTCAATATTTCTAACATATCCATGTACACGTGACAGGTTAGGTGGCCAAAAAACCCAGCTGAGAGTTATGGAACGACTTGGAGAGGATGAGATCTTCTCCATTTTTGAACGAATTTCTAAAGAAAAGGACAAAAAATCGTTTGCCTTAGTTTGCGGAAAGTTGCGTGTTCTCACCTTCGGTCTTTAGACAATCAGTTTCCTGATTTGTTATATGATATGCTAACCGCATCCCCGAAAATGCTCTCATTTGTATGTGGCGTACCCCTATCGAACATCCACTTGATACTGATAGCCGAATCATGCCTCAATATCGAGCACCTAGATCTTTTTCTTTTGCCGGGCCTTGATCTTGAGGTCGGTAAGTTAGAGTTTGATGATGTTGGCTTGTGTGCAATCGAGAGGCTTGTAATCATTTGGTTTATGTGAATCTTGGTAAGAGGTTATGCTTTAAGGACATAGGAATTGGTTCCCTTGTAAGATCATGCAATAATTTAAGAGAATTAGCATTGTTTAAGTCTATAAATGTCACTGACAAATCACTGAATATGATTGGAGAAGCAACTCGTTTAGAAAAGTTACAATTGGACGGTTGCTGTTTGATTACTGATTTGGGTTTGAAGTATTTGGTGAATGGGATCTGAAGTATTGTTTGGCGGAACTTTCTCTGCGTGAATGTGATAGGATTACAGATAATGGGGTTATCCACTTGAAGAAATTGGTAAGTCTAAGAACCTTAGGTTTGTCAAGGTGTGGGGCTAATATCAGTGACCATGGGGTTGTGGCCATATGTGAGCTCCCAAATCTTGAGAGATTATATATGGATTTCTTGGCCAATATAACGGATATTTCATTGCTTGAAATTGGTCGCAAGTGTTTGAAGATGAAGGTGTTAAGTTCGGATAGTTGTGAGAGAATTACTGTTGTTGGTTTACGTGCTTTTCTGGTCATCAAACATTATTTAGACTTGGATTAGTCTCATGTTACAAGCTCTCTTTCGAAGATGTCGAGCCAATTGCTATGTCCTGCCAAAATATTAGGTGTCTTTATCTCAGTAGGAGTATGAAGAAGCCAATGCCAAAGGCAGATTATGAATACCTTAAAATTAAAAACCATCGCTGTCATATATTCTGGAAATGACATTTTTTTTGGGGCAATTGCATATATACCCACTAAAACTTGCATATTTGCATATATACCCAAAACATGCTTAACTTGTATTGTACATCATGCATTGAAAACTTGTATTTTGGGGAAATATGCAAATTTTTAAGTTTTAGTGGGTATATATGCAATTCTCCCTTTTTTCATTACCAGTTTATTTGGGATTATATTTGTTTTTGCAATACTCAATAACACTCGCAGGTTAGTAAATTTGATTCCTCAGATTGCTTCTTTGACATTATATATCTTTTTACAGCTCCTATAGTTGTACTCTTTTTAATGCATAAAAATGAAAATGTAGCCGCCGTTAATTGGTTTACTTTTGGTTAATTTGTTTAAAATGTTTAACTCTGGTTGCTTACCGAAGCATCTTCATTTTTGGTTTCTTATTGATTTTTTGTGGTCCTTTATATCCACGTCCAATGTTGGTTTTTTTTCCTGGGTTTATGACTTATGAGTAAACCGGTGTAATCGTGTCATGTAAGATCGACACTTCATGTATGTCTCATATGAGTTATGTGTTTCTGGTTAGTACTTTGACAATATTGTTTTACTTTATTTATTACTACGTATTAGCTAACAAATCTTGCTCTGCTTGCTAATGATTGACATGCACGATTGATTTCAATTTATCCATTTTGTTTTGCTAGAGTGTTAACTCATCAGTAATAGTAATAGTAATAGTAATAGTAATAGTAACAGTAATAGTAACAACAATAATAATAATAAAGTAAACATTGTAAGTTTGTAAAAGTCAAATACACATGGCAAAGCTATGTAAAGTGCATTAAGTTATGACTTTAATTTTAAGGGTTTAATGTGGATCCCCGTGTGTACGTTTAGTTTGCTTAGTTTGTGCCCCTAATTTTAAAACTGGGGATAACATTATATAGATCCTTCGAGAATAAAAGCGTTTACGGCCAAATGAAGTAACATTAAACAAGTACAAGTCATGACCCAAAACCTAACCAATTTGACTATAAGTTGTCGCGCCCAAATTGTTTATACCACAGTAATTCAAGCAATTAAAGCAGATAATTTCGATTTGAGGTTGTAAACATCAACAAAGTACGATTATCTAACTATGGTTATACTTGACTACAACCACAATTGAGAAGGAAAATTAATTCTTGTACAAAATTTCTTTATTAAGATATGTGAAAGAATAGTTATATATTAATTGTGGGTTTTAAACTTCCATGTACTACTCTGTTAACAAACCACTTGAGTCCAACTATTCAAATTTCAAACATATCACACGAATAAAAATAAAATAATAAACAGTATAAGTTTTTGTGTCCATTTGAGCTAAGGGGTGTTATAGAATAAATAAAATTTATCGTGGTTTCTGACTTTTTGACCGAATAATCAAAATGGTTCTAGTCCACCACCACTTAATTGAATGTCATGCCTAACGAGGTTTTTAATGAATTTTGACTCCGTATATTATAGCCTTTTTCAAAATGTTGCAAAAGTGGTCATAATATTCATTTGTGATGCTTGATGAATGATAATCTAAGCCCGGATTTGGGCCAGGGTGGTATGAGCCGGTGCACTGTTTTAGGCCAAAAGCCCATTAAAAACTTATTAAAAACAAGACTAACAGATTAAAAACTTTTTATTCAAGATTTAGAACGATTTATTAGAATTTAGAAGTAACCTAATCAATACTTTTGACCTATTGTTAATCGCCATTCCTCATTCTTTTGGCTATTATTACAAGGTAACACTTCAATTTTAATGTTTTAGTTTACTAATATACATAATTGCTTACTCATTAACTATTTTTTTTTAATATTTTATTTGTTTTTTGTTGGGAAAGTTTATTAGTTGTAGTTGTTTTTCTGATTATGTGTTTGTATCAAGATATATTCACGATACTATGAGAGTGAATTAGAGATCATCATTAAACGACAGATGAGATCAACGAGAGTTTATTCCATAAACAAAAGCATAAAGTTATCCTTTGAGGCTTTTACTCTCATTTATCAAATGTGAGACACATTCATATATTTGAAGTTTTGTAGAGTTTTAACGTATTCATGTACACGTGATAGGTGAGGCAGCAACAAAGTGATGGAACGACTTGGAGAGGATGAGATCTTCAGCATATATGAACGAATTACCAGCCGAGTGGACAAAAAATCATTTTCTACAGTTTGCAAGAAATTCATGAAAGTTGCATCTTTTCACCTTCGTTCGATAAGCACGAAGTTTCCTGATCTACTATTTGATATACTTGATGCATCCCCAAAATTGTTCTCCTTTGAATGCCACGAACCATTCTCGAATAACCACATGAAACTGATAGCTGAGTCATGCCCAAATATCGAGCATCTATATATTTCTAAATCGTATCTTGATCATGAGATGGATAAGTTGGAGTTTGATGATGTTGTTTTGTGTGCAATCGCGAATGCTTGCAGTCATTTGGTTGACGTGAATCTAAATAGGAGGTTACACATTAAGGAAAGAGGAATGCTATAGCCACAAAGAAAATTTCCACAAAACATCCACAAAGTGATGTGTCGAAAGGTCATTGGTTAATCATAAAGAGGAGAGAGAAACTATCACAATATACACCAATGAACTTTTGACACATCACTTTGTGGATGTTTTGTGAAAATTTTCTTTGTGGCTATAGCATTCCTCTTAAGGAAATAGGTATTGGTTCCCTTGTAAGATCATGCAAGAATTTAAAAATATTAGATTTGGATGGTTGTGTAAATGTCACAGACAAATCACTGAAAATGATTGGAGAAGCATCTCGTTTAAGAAAATTATCTTTGTGGGGTTGTTATTTGATTAGTGATTTTGGCTTGGAGTATTTGGTGGATGGGGATTTAAAGTGTTCTTTGATGAAACTTTATCTGAATTACTGTAATAGGATAACAGATAACGGAATTATCCACTTAAAGAAATTAGTAAGTCTAACAATCCTGGATTTGTTTAGGTGTGGGGCTAATATCACTGACTATGGCGTTGTGGCCCTATGTGAGCTCCCAAATCTTGAGATATTGTATTTGGATTTCTTGACCAATATAACTGACATTTCGTTGCTTGAAATCGGGCGCAAGTGTTTGAAGATGAGGGGGTTAAGTTTGACGGGTTGTGAGAGAATTACTAGTGTTGGTTTACGTGCTTTATCCGATCTTCATAGATTATCATACCTTACGTTAGTCATGTGTCCCAGAATTTCATGGGAAGAGGTCAAGTCAAGTGTTTTGGCCTGTCAAAATATGAGGGGTCTATATCTCAGTAAAAGCATAAAGACGCAGATGCCAGATCCAGGTTTTGAAGATTTTAAGATAAAATGGTTTGACCTTTAAGTCATTACAGTACTATTTTATTTGGGAATTTACTTTGTGTTAGTGGAAAACTAGTAAAATATCCGTGCGTTGCCCGGGTATAACTATTCAATTATTTAATAAAAAAAATTTATAAACTTGTTGCGAGTATATTTTATGTATAAAAAAAATACTAAAACACACACACATCAACGCAACTGGGAATGACGTATCTGTGCAAAATCATTCTTATGTAACACATGCTACTGTAACTGGTATATAAACAATGCATGAATTCTAGTATAACTGATATATTAACAATACATGAATTCTACTTTAACTGATATAACTTCTATAACACGTTATATTAACAATACATAAATTCTACTATAAATGCATAACTAATAGAGCAGTTTATATTAAACTTTATCATAGAACACCTAATTTATCACCCCAACCGAGTCAACTCACTAAAAGTTGTTGTGTAACTTTGGTACTGATATATTACTCCCACAAACTTCAAGCTTTCTCTCAAATCTCAATAGAACCAATAGATACACATGTACTTCATGTTTGCATATATATATGTACCTATATATCAATGGATGCATGTATAAATCATGAATTTATGTCCATGCATATGGATGACACCATTCTCTAAACATGTCAACGTACTATTAATATATACATACACTTAAATCTCCTCACCGTTATGGATTTGTGGAATCTAACAGAGAATTGATAAGAAAATGCCATCTATATTGGTTTATTGCATAAACAAAGACACGACGTGCGTATTAACATTTCACATATTGAACACGATTCAAATGTGCCAAGGTAAGAGAAACTATGAAGTTAATCAGTAACATTCGCTAACACCCATCTCACAATCTGATCTAGCCATAAAGTCTATTTTCTTCCTCTTGATATTTGACATGTACAAAAGATCATTCAAAGTATCAGCATCCCATCGATAATGCTCTCATCATCCGAGCTTTCGATTTCAATAACATTGTTCCCTTTTCCTTTTCTTAGATTCCCGAATCACCTCATGAAACAACGGTTGGGTATCAAGTTCTACATTGTCATCATGCTGTTATTTAAAGACGAAAAACAACATTACGCCTTCATACGAATAAATAGTAATCTCAAACAAAACGAAATTGTAGAAAGGAGTGTTACATCATGAGCATGAAGATTGCCATTATCGTTCCCGGCTTGCTGATCAAATAAAGAAGAAAATGCCACCTACTGATATAAAAAATTTAAGTGAGATGTTGTAACATAACTTTACCATGATTTCTCCATTTATAGTTATTTAAGCAATACCGAATTCGTTCTTTGTTGCTACGATAGTTGAGACATTGTTTGATTTGTTAATCTGTATAAATGAAAATAATCAAATGTTAAAGTAAAAAAGAAAGCATTTGATTCATACCTCCAGCGTCTTGTTTGTTGTTATGATATGAATTGTGATTGAATGAAATGAATGACAATATGAGATATCTATTTATAAGACCAATTTAGGCGCCAATATACTGATATTCAAAAGTTGAATTTAAGAAGATAAGGCCTCAAACTATAGATAAGTATGTTTTCTTGTTTGCAGATACATAACTTCATGCGTATAATAAGGATGTGATAAGGACGTGAATGGTTTTGTTCAAAAAATATACACTTATCCTACTATTCTTTATTTGCACGTGTCATTTAATACACAGATATTGGCTGTAGTTTGTTGCTAATGATAATTAAGGATTTACAATGGTCAAGATTGAAAGACTATTTGATCCAGCGAAGGAAATGATTTTGTTCAAAGTAGGCTTTGGAGCAATAGAATAGTAATTTGTTTGAGTGACTCAAATACTTGGTTCTAAATAAGAAGAGAGCAGTAAAATATTTTATGACTTCAAACTTCTATTCGTCTGGTTATTTAAGTAATCAGTTCATAGTTAATTAGTTCATAGTTGGAATATAGTAGTTTATAAATTACACATTAACACTAAAAAGCTAGTATGATTGTAAACCAAAATAGGTAAAAAGAAAACTGAAATTCACAATTTCACCGCATATAGAGTTGAATATGTGTTTCAGTGTTTGTCTAATCGTACACTCACTTTATAACATAATATTCGAACATCCTATAAATTATTTATAGAGCATAAAATTGTATATATCGATATCATATTAATAACTAGTTATAATACCTGTGCACGCACAAGGTTTTTAAAATTTTGTTTTAATTATGTATTATTATCGATTAAGAAATAAACCACTTAATATGTTTCAAATGTTTTTACTTGGTGGACTAAAAATAAAAAATCATATGTATATGTTAGTGATATATGTTTTTAGTTTTGCAAACCTGTGCTATCAATTTACGATGTGTTTTGTAATTGTGGTATTTCTTTTACTTAAATTTTCATTAAAATAAGTAGCACATTTAGATAGATTTGAAGATTGATTCATTTCCTTAATTATGAATAACCATCATATCATTTTTACTCATGTACATTTTGTTTGGAAAGTTGTATTTTCATAGCTTTGTGTTATTTATTTCTCATGTTTGATCATAAAATTACCAAATTAACATAAATGCTTACACTATAGCTTCTTTATTACATAAGGAGAAATGAAAAAAAGATGTAATGGGTAGAACTCAAATTTAATCTTACGTTTATGTATAATGTATAAGTAAATTATAAATGCATGAAAAAAATGACAAAGAGTATATTCGCAAGTCTTTTAGGATTGTTTGAATCATTACCGACCTATCACTTTAATGCAACTTTCTTCACAATTGGCCTAAATCATCAAGGTAAAAAAACACCCATATTTTAAACCGTTGGTTGACACCGATAGTGTTATCAATGACAGCAAACACCTGCTAAGTTTCATTAACTCATTCAAAGACAAATTACACTCCAAAAAGAATTCCTACCATAAAAATTTTCATGTAGGCACTAAAATACATCTTTGGTACATTAAAATACATTCATGTATTATCTAAATCAGCAACTCAACTAAATTATACATTTATACCTTGAGCAGGCGTAGAAAATCATTCCACGACAAAACAAATTGCATTACACTTTAGTGTGTGCGATAAGATAATAAAACTGCAAAAACCACTAACATGTTGCATTATAGTGAGGATAACAACAAAGTTAGTCATAACATCAAATAAGAAAACTTCATATTAGAACTTAAGGGGTGTTTTGTTATTCTTATTAAAGGTGCTTATTGGCTTATTCAATTACCATAACACAATAAGTGTATGATAACGCTATAAGCTTTTTTTAGAAGCTTAGTGAAAAACCCCTGAACTCACAACTAATGGTATTATAGCTTAGTGTGTTTATAGTAAAAACACAAATATTAAGTGTAGAAGTTTTCAATAAAACATAAAAAATAGTTATTAAAAGTTGGTGTGTATAACAAAAAAGTTAAACTATAAAAAAGGTTACTAAATACTATCAGTTAGATAAGGCATAACCCAAAGTTCTGTTGAGGTCTCTTTCGGATTAAATTCAGAAGCAAAAAAAGATTTACACATAAGTCATAAGTATAGAATAATGGTTGTATCTCACATCCGTGATTACCAACTCAATAACATTATCGCAGTATAGTAACGTAATAACCTGATTAAAACTATATATTCTTGCTGAATAAATCTCATGTACATACATTTAATTCGTTTACAACGGCCAACTATCTATAATACTATAAGATTCAGTCCCTAAATTTAATGTGGAGTTATGATGATAGAGTTGTTAGAGTTAGAAACAAGTTGGAGTCGTTTAGTAGTTGCGTAGAGTACAAGATAGCTAATGCTCGGAATTCTATGCAGCCTCATAATATCTATACAATCATGAAAGGAGATGAAGTGCAAGGGTTGCCGGAATTGATCACATGACATTTAGTATAGAATTAAAAGTCAGTTAGATGAAGTGCAAGGGTTGCCCGAATTGATCACATGACATTTAGTATAGAATTAAAAGTCGGTTAGATGAAGTGCAAGGGTTGCGAAAGGTTGAAAGAATAATTAATGATTTAACCTAATTCATGCCTATATAAACCGGCAAAAATCACATTTAGTATGTACATTTGAAGATGATTCACACATCTTTTAGATCTTTGATTGTTGGTAGCGGTATGTAAATTATCTTTTGCAACATTTTGTAGATGATTCAAACATCTTTTAGATCTTTGTAATTAACTTGGTCTTCTTTTTTCTTAATTTAGTTATCATATGCAGGTACCATGAAAATCACACAAGATCATGCATGCTCAGATAAATGGAACCAAAGATTGAGATACCAACTATCTTCTTTGTTTCTTACATATTTAGGTGATTGTTATAGATAAGCATATATATAGATATATGTATTATGTTAATGCATTTTCATATACAAGTAATTTATGTGCGTTTTCTATTAAAGTAGCTCACATGTGCGAATTGATTCAAGAAAATGTGCACGAGCATGTATGTAAAGCAACATTTAAATGGTTAAATGATACTTTTTAGCTTGATTAGTTTATGTAAGTAGTTCCTTTCGAATGCTTTTTGAGAAATATTAGAATGAATTTATCGTGTGCAATTGAATTATTATTGAAAAGAAGAAGGGTCGCGCATCGCAAAGTGTTTTCTTTTTCTATATGTAGAATCATTAGTGAGAAACTAATATTTACGCCAGTTAAATGAGTTTGCCATAATAGCAAAATACGACATATTAAAAATATCACATTGAGTAATTAATAGAAAGGAAAAAAATGCATAATTTTGACTTAAATCCATTTGTAAATTGTAATATCAAATAAAAAGGTTGAGTTTTAAACATAAGCAAAAGTTCAAACTTTTATCGAAAAACAAAACCGGTGCATTTAATGTGAAGTATATACAACATCGAGATGGAAGTGCAAGGCTTGCTGAAATATATCACATGATATTTAGTAATTAGTATACAATTAAAATTCGGTTATGGATCGAGATGAAGTTGAAAAGGTTGCAAGAATAATTGATGATTTAACCTAATGTAATATATATAGATATATGTATTATGTTAATGCATTTTCATATACAAGTAATTTATGTGTATTTTCTATTGATGTAACTCACATGTGCGAATTGATTAAAGAAAATGTGCATGAGCATGTATGTAAAGCAACATTTAAATGGTTAAATGATAGTTTTTAGCATGATTAGTTTATGTAAGCATGCAACTTGAATAATGAATATAAAATAAAAAGTATATAATTTTTGCTCAAACCCATTTGTAAATTAAAAAAAATTATGTTTAAGATATGATAGTGGAGTCCAAAGGTTTTAGGAATTATAAATAATGTGTTAATTAATATTCATTTAGTTAGCTATTTAGAATCCAGTTTATTGATAAGATTTATTAATATTAGTTAGACTTTTTAATGTTAATTTTCAATAAAATTAGTTGTACATTAAAATGAGATGAAGCTAAAAAGGTTTGTAACGATTTTTATACAGTTTATGTGTCATTATTATATATACATTATTACACAAACTTTAACTTAAAAAATTAATAAAAAAAAATATTTAACTCACATTAAACTATAACAAATTAGATAAACCCAGTGTGCTTCATATTATCATGCAAAAACCATCTAATAGACAAGTATTATAGGGCTAAGTAATAAGTAATAGACCAAAAGAAACAAAACCATTTTTTTATCATGCAAATAAGTAGTAGGCCAAAAGAAACAAATCCATCACAACTTAATAACCAAAAGCCCATATATAGAATACAACATGTGACAACCGGCAGTTTAGGGAGCTATTTTAAAAACCCGCATTACGATTAAAGTTCGTTTATAATTTTTATTTGAAATTTTATTTCACAACGAACTTGTAAGACCTATTTTATGGATGTTTCTAATTAATGACGTTATGGAATTCGTGAATTATGTTCATAATTCATTTTTGATTTAATGCCCGGTGATGTATACTTGAATTCTCACTTGGCACTACGTTGACTCTGGCACTAGGATTACCTAACGAAAGTTTTATGATTCGTCTTACGAGTCCGACTGTATTTTAATTATTTACGAGATGTTTTTCGAGAGATATTGAAGTTTGAAATGAGTTCGGGTTCGGGCCACATGTTTTTACATTTACCCACGTTACCCGCTCCACACCGTAATAATATTATTATTATTATTATTATTATTATTATTATTATTATTATTATTATTATTATTATTATTATTATTATTATTATTATTATTATTATTATTAAAAATTAAAAGAGTTAATACAAAAGGGTCCCTTTGGTTCGGTTCACCCACACACACAAACACTCACTCACTCATCTCTCTCACCTCCCTCTTTTCCCCTATTTCTTTAACCCTAGCCGACACAACAATCCGGCCACCACCACTGCTCCACCGCCGACCTCCACACTACATGACCACCACAAATAGACTCCCCATCTCATCCTCTATTCGATCTACCCCTACACGCGCCCTAATTCCTACATTAACACCAAATTCGAATCATATTATCACGAGTTCATCATCATCTTCTTATTAGTTCTTGAGTATCTCTTCGATTTGGCTTTGTTTTGGAAGGTAGGTCGAGTTTTGACTCGAGTTGTGGGTTCGAATCGCGACTGAGAGTCACAGATTTCATTATTTTTCGGATGGTTATGATTCTTGTTACAAGAATCAAGTGGGTTTTCAATAAAAATGGTTTAAAAAGAGGTTTGGTATCCGGCTTTGTGTTGCTCGTTGGGTTGAGGCTAACCGAGAGCCCTTGGCTCTCAGCTTGGGTCTTGAGTGATGTTATTATTGACCCATTTGTTGTTTAATTGGACTCTTGGTGCTATCATGTTGCTAGTCAACCTTGTGGTCGTATGGATTACCAGCCGACACCCCCTAGGGGCTGTTTTGGGTTCGGTTTTAGCTCAAGGAGCTAGCCGAGACCTATGGGTCTCGGGTATAGCTTCCGTTTCATGTTTGAGCATATGTTGACCCGGGTTGACTTGGTAACTCAACCCGTGGCTTACTTGGTTTATTACTTAATTGGTTAACTTGGTTTTGAAATTGTTTTGGTTGATATTTCGGACGAATACATGTGGGTCGAGACCGTGTTTGGTCTCGACATTGGATATTGATTTTGGTATTATGAAGTTGTTGACGAAAAGAGATATTGGGGACCGATTGTGAGAAGGTCACTTAGATTGACGGAGATAGGTTAGTCGGGTGCCGTAGTCGGACCCTATTGTTGTAGCACGTGGATTGAGATTGTGTTGGACGGAGATACTTTTGGTTATTATGACTTTTGTTATTTACTTTGGACTTGGACAATGAGCCGAGAGTCGTGACTCGGACATGTGACTATTTCGTATGACTCGATAACTATTACAATTAAAACGAAAATAATAAAACTCGTAATAATAGTTATTGATAATATAAACGTTTATATGAATATATAGACGTGAATAACGTATATATAATTATATAGGCGCGTATATTAATAATAATAATAATAATCACGAGTCGTATTATAAATAATACAATTAGATATATATATTAGACTACGAAAGTGGCGTAATATTATTGAACGTATTATTATTATAAAATTTTGTTATAAAACGGGAAACTCCCGACAATTATTAAACGGTTAATAAAATGTCATTTTGTATATATAACGGGTAAACTTATCGAGTTATGCGGAGTCGTTGTCACTCGAGTCCAGGTAAGTTATTATTTGTGACTTTCGTGTTGTCACGGATATATGACGATTAATATAAACGTTTTATATAACTAAATAACCACTTAACCGTAGGGTTGAACCGGGTTATTTGGTTATATGAAATGAATATATTAATGGGCATCGTATCCTACGACGCCCATAGGTTGTAGTATATGTAAAGTGTAATAAATTGCGAGTGTATATAACGGGAAATCTGGCCAATTTGACGATATATATGAGGAATTTATTAAATTATGATATTATATAGTAATTATGTTCTATGTGCTTTAGGTTGGGTGTAATCTTGGAACGGTATGTTACGTAAATAAATATGAGGATTATTAAATCAACGGACTTGATAAACTTCGGTGATTTATTTAAATGATATATTGGGCTAATATTAGATCTATAGTTTATTTTATTATTCTATATGTGATCTTTTTGGTTTGTTTTGAGTCATAGCCCCACTTTTTCTTGAACTATGTTTTCAATACTTGGGGTGAGAAACGTGCAAATTATTTTATGTGGACTATTATCGCTTTTATATTCTTTCTAAACTTGCTATGCGTATGGACTAGGATCTATTGTCAGCTTTAGTCACACATGTTGTGTGTACTATTCAAGGTTGGCTTATTTGGTTATTGGTGGATTGTCAGCTTTAGTCACATATATGTTGTGTGTACTATTCAAGGTTGGCTTATTTGGTTATTTGGAAATTGTCAGCTTTAGTCACATATATGTTGTGTGTACTATTCAAGGTTGGCTTATTTAGATACTGTAGTGTGCACCTATAGGTTATTAATACTTCGGAGGTTATCCGAGTATTTATTGGTACTGCGGGGGTTACCCGAATATCTATGTTAGTACGGAGGGTATCCGTGTGTTATGTTGGAGCGGAGGGTATCCGCAGGCTTTTAGCGAATCCTTAGTCTAGCTAGCATGCATTTTGCGTATATGTCCACTATATTGTTAGATGAATTTAAACCTATGATCTCACCAGCGAAAGCTGACTTTTAGCACGTTTTCTCAGGTAATTAAGTGTTGAGATGCATGCTTGGAATGGAAGGCTCGGCCAAGGCACATGGTTTATGGATCTATTTTTCTAGACTCTGATAACTAAATTTGGACCTACTGTTATTTAATTTTGGGCCTGACTCTGAATGATGTTGGGATAAATGTAAACGTTAAAACCCTGTTTGGTTGTGTTTTTACTATGTTTACTTTATCTCGTTCTATATTGTCTTGTGTTGGATACCAATCCCCGTAGCACCCCGAAACCTTGTTGAGTCTTCCGCTGTATCAAATTTTGGGGGTGTTACAGATTGGTATCTTAGCCAAGGTTATAGAGAACTAGGTAAATAAACGCCTAAACTATAACCGTATTTTTATAGAAAATGATCCTTGACCACCGCCCGCCAGCCCGCCAACCCGAAGCATCTTCTATTATTTGAGGTATTATGAGATATTTGAGATGATTGTTAGATTTGGGATTTATTGAGATGATTTGAGGTTTATGGATTTTAGTAATAAGATGGCATTCTCGAGGAATTATATGGTCTATATGTTTTATAAACATTTTAGTAATGCAGTGTTTGAAATTCTTTTATTGAGATTGTATATGGAACTATTTGATGAGTATATTTGGTACGGTATTATGAGTTGTGATTTAGTTGTTTTGAAACACTTACACCTACCCTACGACGTTGTCACAGACCATGGCCTCCCATATGCCCGAAGTCGTCGAGGACATTCTTACTGCACCGGTTCTACCTGCACAGTTCACTATGGCATCTGATGACCCTTACCAGATGGCCATGTCTTCAGCTACCGTATCACAGGCAGCTTCTACTTCAGCACTACCTGCTGCATCTACGCAGGGACCCTCATCTTCTCTAGGGCTCCCTGGTACATCAAGGCAGCTTACTCTTCATCAGGCTTTGGCTCGTGTGGCACCACGCTTTGTCCCCCGAGCTACGGCGCGCATGTCGGTACGCTCTACTCCATCACCTTTACAGATTGATGCTCATTCCCTTCTGTTTGAGGCGCCACCCACATCATTGCGTCGTCGTCCTAGATCACCTACTACATCTCCACATGGTTCACCTAGTAGGAGACGACGAGTGATGAGGTACTCTTCCGATGAGGAGGAGGAGGAGTACGAGGGTGAGGATGAGGCTGATGACCCTGAGGAGGAGGATGACCCTCAGGAGGCTGAGCAAGGTGATGATGATGACCCTGAGGAGGAGGATGACCCTCAGGAGGATGAGATGCCTGATGATGATGATGATGAGTTAGTACCACCAGCTCAGGCTGAGGAGCCTGATTCACCTGTACACCCGATTGAACCTGATTCACCTGACCATCCGTTCTTGTTTGAGTTACCACCGGGTAGTCCCGTTGAGTCGGATGCATCTTCTGAGGTTTCTGCTGAGCATGCAGAGTTGGGTGAGGTTGGCAGGTTATGGGCTCGGATTACTGAGCTTAGTGAGAGAGTTGCACGTGTATCTGATCGACTTGAGAGAGTTATTGGAGAGTTTTTAGCAGATTTGAGAGTTGATTTGACTGTCGCTGTGGGCAGGGCTACTGAGTTGAGGAGAGTTTTGATGGATGTCCACGAGCATATCGATAGTTTGCAGCGAGGATTTGTTACTGCTCGTGAGGCCGACCGCAAGCTTTGGCAAAGGAATGCCGAGCTAGAGAAGGAGGTGGCTGACCTCAAGAGAGACCGAGACACCCATAGCGTGGAGCTAGGATCGTTATGGAGGGATCTTGATGGCTTGAGGCAGGAGTTGAGGAGCCTCCGCCAGCCACGTGGCTAGTTGCTCGAGTTATGTTGTCTTGTTGCTTTCTTAACCGAGGAGTGTTCGGTTAGAAAAGCTATTTATCATATTTTGATGTATTTTGCTCAGTATTCGTCTCTTTTGGAACGATTAGTACGTTTTGTGTTATCCGTTAGTTGGAACGATGTTAGATCGCTATTGTATGGTTGATGGTTATTAGTATATGGTATTATGTGATTTTGGGAGTTATGGAAATCGAGTCCTTATTCGCTTTATTGATGTTACGTGGTGTATTGTTGCTATTCTTTCCATGACTTGATTTCGTTGAAATGTTTTGTTGAGCATATCGATAAGTC
Organism: Artemisia argyi; assembly: GCA_030686995.1. Classification (NCBI taxonomy): domain Eukaryota; kingdom Viridiplantae; phylum Streptophyta; class Magnoliopsida; order Asterales; family Asteraceae; genus Artemisia; species Artemisia argyi. The sequence goes on from CM060706.1 coordinate 13,943,488, forward strand.
TATTGGAGACTCATGAACTTGTATGATGTTACAGATCAATGGCACCACGACGAAACCCTGTTAGGTCTACCAGAACTGGTCCTGCTGTGACTACTCCTAGTCACCGAGGTCGTCGACCTACTCGAAATGTTGAAACCCCTACTCCTGACAACATGGACACCACTAACCGCAACAACAGGAATCAAAATGTCGATGTTCAGGGAGACAATGATCATGTTCCACTTAATGCACCTACTGTGGATCAAGCAATGATCAATCAACTTGTGGAGCAAAGAGTTGCTGAACTACTAGCTGAGTCAAATCATTCCAACAATTCTGCTGGAACTTTTCCACCTGTTCGTGCTAATGGATGTCAATACAAGGAGTTCAAGATTTGTGGACCCATTGAGTTTGGTGGAACTGAAGGAGTGGTTTACTTAGTCAGATGGATTGAGAAGACTGAGTCAGTGTTTAATGTCAGTGGTTGTGCGGAGAATGCGAAGGTAAAGTTTGCTTCTTTTACTTTCAAGGATGAAGCTTTGACTTGGTCGAACAACTACCGAAATGCAGTTGGGAGTGATGTAGCTTATGCCATGATTTGGGAGCAATTTAAGTCTTTGCTGATTCAGACTTATTGCCCAAGGAATGAGGTCAAGAAGCTAGAGATTGAGTTTTGGAACCACAAGGTGAAAGGTAATGATATGGCGACTTACAATCGTCGTTACCAGGAATTAGCCTTGTTGTGCCCAGATATGGTGAAAACTGAGACTCAAAAGATCGAGAGGTATACTGATGGGTTGCCTGTGGCTACGAGAAACGATGTGATTTCTGCTAGGCCTGCAAACATCCATGAGGCAATCACAATTGCTCAACAACTTATGGATTCGTTGGAATTAGAAGAAACTGATAAGGAGAAGAATGGAAAGAGAAAGAGAGACCGTCACTCTAAGAGTAATGATCACCGAAGCAAGAGACAAGCTAAGGCTTATGCTATTGGGAATGGAGATAAGAAGAATCAGAACGGTGATGCACCCAAGTGTGATCATTGCCATCAGCATCATACTGGATGGTGTAGTGTGAAATGCCAGAATTGCTCAAAGAAAGGACACACAGCTAGGGACTGTAGAGCTCGACCTCTTGCTATGGTTCAAGCTGCTCCTGAAATGAGAAATAAGGCAGATGTTACTTGTTATGGGTGTGGAAAGAAGGGACACTATAGGAATGAGTGTAGAGAATCGCGGAACCGTGGGAATCAAGGCTCGGGTGGTAATGGGTACAATTATGGAAACTGTGGAGCTGGAGGAAACCGTGGACGACAAGATAATGGGGACCAACGTGTGGAAGCTGGAGCTGCCCAGGGAAGAGTGTATGCACTCGGGAACGAGAGAGGAGAAGATCCGAACGTCGTTACTGGTACGTTCCTCCTCAATAATCGTTATGCTTCCATATTATTTGATACTGGTGCCGATAGGAGTTTTGTGTCCACTACGTTTGCACCCTTACTAGAGAAACCCCCGATGGCCTTAGGAATTGGATATGATATTGAGTTAGCAAATGGAAACATAGAAAGGATTAATACCATCATTCGCGGTTGTACGTTAAATTTCTTGAACCACCCTTTCAACATAGATCTTCTACCCGTCACATTAGTAAGTTTTGATGTCATCATTGGTATGGATTGGTTGTCGAAGTATCGTGCTCACATACTTTGCGACGAGAAGATCGTGCATGTACCATACGGAAAGGAAGTCCTAAACATATTAGGAGACCGAAAGGATTCTAGGAGCCCATCCCGATTAGCAGTTATATCTTGCACAAAGTTACCGTAGCTAATGGAGAAGGGATGTTACCTTTTCTTAGCCCAAATTTCAGAGAAGGGAGAGACGAAGAAAAAGGAAAGGTGCATTGGAGATGTGCCTATAGTTCGTGATTTTCCTGATGTGTTTCCCGATGATTTGCCGGGGATCCCGCCGACTAGACAAGTGGAGTTTCAGATTGAGTTGATACCTGGTGCTGCACCTGTAGCACGAGCGCCTTATCGTCTTGCACCTACCGAACTAGAAGAGTTGTCGAAACAATTGGCAAAGTTAGCCGAAAAAGGATTCATAAGACCAAGTTCTTCACCTTGGGGAGCCCCAGTCTTATTTTTGAAGAAGAAGGATGGATCGTTTCGTATGTGTATTGATTATAGAGAGTTGAATAAGTTAACGGTGAAGAATCGATACCCGTTACCTAGGATTGACGACTTGTTCAATCAACTCCAAGGATCGAGTGTGTATTCGAAGATCGATTTGAGATCGGGATATCATCAACTTCGAGTTCGCGAGGAAGATATTCCGAAAACGGCTTTTAGAACCCGTTACGGGCATTACGAGTTTCAGGTGATGCCGTTTGGGTTGACTAACGCACCAGCAATATTCATGGATCTCATGAATCGTGTGTGTAAGCCTTACTTAGACAAGTTTGTGATTGTATTCATCGATGACATTCTGATTTATTCAAAGAGTGAGAAAGAGCATGAGGAGCATTTAAGACTCATTTTGGAATTGCTCAGGAAGGAGAAACTTTATGCCAAGTTTTCGAAATGCAAATTTTGGATTCCGACGGTACAATTTTTGGGTCATGTTATTGACAGACAAGGAGTCCATGTGGATCCTCCTAAGATTGAGGCGATAAAAGATTGGGCTGCACCTACAACCCCAACCGAAGTTCGTCAATTTTTGGGTTTAGCTGGTTATTACCGAAGATTCATTGAGGGATTTTCGAAGATAGCTAAACCATTGACCAAATTGACTCAAAAGAGTGTTACGTATGAATGGGGAGATAAAGAAGAGGAAGCGTTTCAGTTACTTAAGAAGAAGTTGTGTAGTGCTCCTATCTTAGCGTTACCGGAAGGTAACGAGGATTTCGTCATCTATTGTGACGCCTCACATAAAGGTTTGGGAGCCGTGTTAATACAACGAGAGAAGGTGATAGCTTATGCTTCCCGACAGCTCAAAAAGCATGAGAAAAACTACACTACCCATGATTTGGAATTAGGTGCTGTGGTTCTCGCCTTAAGAATATGGAGACATTACTTGTACGGAACCAAGTGTGTTGTATTTACTGACCATAAAAGTTTACAACACATCTTAAATCAAAAAGAGCTCAACATGAGACAGCGATGTTGGATTGAGTTGCTAAGCGATTATGATTGTGAAATTCGCTACCACCCTGGTAAAGCAAACGTTGTTGCTGATGCTCTTAGTCGAAAGGAAAGAGTACCACCATTACGAGTTAGGTCATTGGGAATGACTATCGTATCGCCATTACCGTCTCAAATACTTGAAGCTCAAACGGAAGCGTTGAAAGCAGAAAATAGATCTGCCGAGAATATATTTGGGATGGCTGATAATGAGAAAGGATTTGTTAAGCGTTCTGATGGATTATTATGTTTTGGAGATCGGATTTGGGTACCTTTATATGGAGAAATTCGGGAATTGATTATGCGTGAGTCGCATAAGTCAAGGTACTCTATTCATCCTGGGTCCGATAAAATGTACCAGGATCTTAAGAAGTTCTATTGGTGGCCAAATATGAAGGCAAATATAGCATCGTACGTTAGTAAGTGCTTGACATGTGCTAAGGTTAAAGCTGAACACCAAAGACTGTCAGGATTACTAACACAACTAGAACTTCCAGTCTGGAAATGGGAGCGGATTACTATGGACTTCATTACTAAATTACCGAGGACAGCTAGTGGTTGTGACGCTATCTGGGTAATTGTGGATCGTTTGACAAAGTCTGCTCATTTCTTAGCTATTAGTGAAGATGATAGTGTGGATAAGCTTGTGAGGTTATATGTGAAGGAAATTATTTCGCGTCATGGAGTCCCGATATCTATTATTTCGGATCGTGATAGTCATTTTACGTCAGCTTTGTGGCGACCACTTCAAACGGCTTTGGGGACGAGGCTTGATATGAGTACGGCATATCATCCCCAAACCGATGGTCAAAGTGAGAGGACCATTCAGACGTTAGAGGATATGCTTCGTGCATGCATCATAGACTTTGGTAAAGGCTGGGAGAAGTATTTACCCCTTGCGGAATTCTCCTATAATAGTAGCTACCACACAAGTCTTAAGGCTGCACCATTCGAAGCTTTGTATGGCAGAAAGTGTCGTTCGCCTATTGGTTGGGCAGAAGTTGGAGATAGCCAACTTACAGGCCCTGAGCTTATTTTAGAAACTACACAGAAAGTGGCTCAGATTCGTGATCGATTGCAAGCCGCCAGTGATAGGCAGAAGAGCTACGCCGATCAGAGACGTAAACCTTTAGAGTTCCAGGTTGGAGACAAAGTAATGCTGAAAGTCTCGCCTTGGAAAGGTGTAATACGTTTCGGGAAACGTGGTAAACTCAACCCACGCTACATTGAACCATTCTTGATCTTAGAAAGGATTGGGCCCGTGGCTTATAGGTTGGAATTACCACATGAACTGAGTAAAGTTCACGACGTGTTCCACATAAGTAATTTGAAGAAATGTCTTTCCGATGAAATACCTGTCATTCCAATGAGGGATATTTGTGTTGATGAGAAACTGAATTTCGTAGAAGAACTGATTGAGATTTTAGATCGTGAAGTTAAACGACTCAAGCGAAGTCGCATCCCGCTCGTCAAGGTTCGTTGGAATTCCCGACATGGACCAGAATTTACGTGGGAACGTGAGGACGAGTTCAGGAAGAGATATCCGAAGCTTTTCACTTCGTAGATAAATTTTTCCGAGTGAAACCCGGGACGGGTTTCCTTCTGATACTGGGAGGATGTGACAACCGGCAGTTTAGGGAGCTATTTTAAAAACCCGCATTACGATTAAAGTTCGTTTATAATTTTTATTTGAAATTTTATTTCACAACGAACTTGTAAGACCTATTTTATGGATGTTTCTAATTAATGACGTTATGGAATTCGTGAATTATGTTCATAATTCATTTTTGATTTAATGCTCGGTGATGTATACTTGAATTCTCACTTGGCACTACGTTGACTCTGGCACTAGGATTACCTAACGAAAGTTTTATGATTCGTCTTACGAGTCCGATTGTATTTTAATTATTTACGAGATGTTTTCCGAGAGATATTGAAGTTTGAAATGAGTTCGGGTTCGGGCCACATGTTTTTACAATTACCCACGTTACCCGCTCCACACCGTAATAATATTATTATTATTATTATTATTATTATTATTATTATTATTATTATTATTATTATTATTATTATTATTATTACTATTAAAAAAAAATTAAAAGAGTTAATACAAAAGGGTCCCTTTGGTTCGGTTCACCCACACACACAAACACTCACTCACTCATCTCTCTCACCTCCCTCTTTTCCCCTATTTCTTTAACCCTAGCCGACACAACAATCCGGCCACCACCACTGCTCCACCGCCGACCACCACACTACACGACCACCACAAATAGACTCCCCATCTCATTCTCTATTCGATCTACCCCTACACGCGCCCTAATTCCTACATTAACACCAAATTCGAATCATATTATCACGAGTTCATCATCATCTTCTTATTAGTTCTTGAGTATCTCTTCGATTTGGCTTTGTTTTGGAAGGTAGGTCGAGTTTTGACTCGAGTTGTGGGTTCGAATCGCGACTGAGAGTCACGGATTTCATTATTTTTCGGATGGTTATGATTCTTGTTACAAGAATCAAGTGGGTTTTCAATAAAAATGGTTTAAAAAGAGGTTTGGTATCCGGGTTTGTGTTGCTCGTTGGGTTGAGGCTAACCGAGAGCCCTTGGCTCTCGGCTTGGGTCTTGAGTGATGTTATTATTGACCCATTTGTTGTTTAATTGGACTCTTGGTGCTATCATGTTGCTAGTCGACCTTGTGGTCGTATGGATTACCAGCCGACACCCCCTAGGGGCTGTTTTGGGTTCGGTTTGAGCTCAAGGAGCTAGCCGAGACCTATGGGTCTCGGGTATAGCTTCCGTTTCATGTTTGAGCATATGTTGACCCGGGTTGACTTGGTAACTCAACCTGTGGCTTACTTGGTTTATTACTTAATTGGTTAACTTGGTTTTGAAATTGTTTTGGTTGATATTTCGGACGAATACATGTGGGTCGAGACCGTGTTTGGTCTCGACATTGGATATTGATTTTGGTATTGTGAAGTTGTTGACGAAAAGAGATATTGGGGACCGATTGTGAGACGGTCACTTAGATTGACGGAGATAGGTTAGTCGGGTGCCGTAGTCGGACCCTATTGTTGTAGCACGTGGATTGAGATTGTGTTGGACGGAGATACTTTTGGTTATTATGACTTTTGTTATTTACTTTGGACTTGGACAATGAGCCGAGAGTCGTGACTCGGACATGTGACCATTTCGTATGACTCGATAACTATTACAATTAAAACGAAAATAATAAAACTCGTAATAATAGTTATTGATAATATAAACGTTTATATGAATATATAGACGTGAATAACGTATATATAATTATATAGGCGCGTATATTAATAATAATAATAATCACGAGTCGTATTATAAATAATACAATTAGATATATATATTAGACTACGAAAGTGGCGTAATATTATTGAACGTATTATTATTATAAAATTTTGTTATAAAACGGGAAACTCCCGACAATTATTAAACGGTTAATAAAATGTCATTTTGTATATATAACGGGTAAACTTATCGAGTTATGCGGAGTCGTTGTCACTCGAGTCCAGGTAAGTTATTATTTGTGACTTTCGTGTTGTCACGGATATATGACGATTAATATAAACGTTTTATATAACTAAATAACCACTTAACCGTAGGGTTGAACCGGGTTATTTGGTTATATGAAATGAATATATTAATGGGCATCGTATCCTACGACGCCCATAGGTTGTAGTATATGTAAAGTGTAATAAATTGCGAGTGTATATAACGGGAAATCTGGCCAATTTGACGATATATATGAGGAATTTATTAAACTATGATATTATATAGTAATTATGTTCTATGTGCTTTAGGTTGGGTGTAATCTTGGAACGGTATGTTACGTAAATAAATATGAGGATTATTAAATCAACGGACTTGATAAACTTCGGTGATTTATTTAAATGATATATTGGGCTAATATTAGATCTATAGTTTATTTTATTATTCTATATGTGATCTTTTTGGTTTGTTTTGAGTCATAGCCCCACTTTTTCTTGAACTATGTTTTCAATACTTGGGGTGAGAAACGTGCAAATTATTTTATATGGACTATTATCGCTTTTATATTCTTTCTAAACTTGCTATGCGTATGGACTAGGATCTATTGTCAGCTTTAGTCACACATGTTGTGTGTACTATTCAAGGTTGGCTTATTTGGTTATTGGTGGATTGTCAGCTTTAGTCACATATATGTTGTGTGTACTATTCAAGGTTGGCTTATTTGGTTATTTGGAAATTGTCAGCTTTAGTCACATATATGTTGTGTGTACTATTCAAGGTTGGCTTATTTAGATACTGTAGTGTGCACCTATAGGTTATTAATACTTCGGAGGTTATCCGAGTATTTATTGGTATTGCGGGGGTTACCCGAATATCTATGTTAGTGTAAAAATTCGCATTTTCAGGTTAATTACTATTCCCGGAAAATTTCACTATTCACTTTTACTATTCATTTTTCCCGAAAATTTTCCCGAAATTTGATTTTTATTTCTTGGGCTGAAGTGATAAATCATTTCCATGACAAATTAAAAGTTTGACATTCATAAGCTCATTTTCGTGAAAGTTATTAAGGAATTACACGGAATTATTCGTTTTAGGGTAAAACGTCATTCAAAAATTCTACGTACAACGAAATTGGGTCGCGTTAATTTTCCTCGTATCAGAAAAATGTTTGACACACTCATGATTTATTTGAGAATAAATCATGACTGAGAAAAACATGACCAAAATAAACCTCGGCCGTGAAAAACTGGAATTTTCAGTTTTAAGCGTTTTTACTCAGCCGTAACCTTAGCCTATACCTGCACCGCGTTTCTAAGACGATTTGAGTTTTCAACTTATTAGAAAAAGTCAACATATTTTTCCCTCCTCCATTGACCAAAAATTATTCCTTGATTTTATAAGTCATTTCGTGATTTTTAGGCTTACGGTTTGATGTCTAAAAGACATTTAATACCAACCGACACTAGACTGATCCCAGTCTAGACATTATAAGTCATTTTAAATCATTTTTATCCTATTAGAAAAGTAACATTTTACTTTTCTCAATTTTACGCAATATTCGTACATTTTACGTATTACGCGTTTTAGACCCGTATTTCTAGTTTTTAGCAGGGTTTTACACCCAAATGGAACCTACCACTCATTTTATATTTTATTATAGAACATATGGACATGTTTATCAATACTTTCAAGTTCCATAATTTTACGACACCCGGTTTTACGTTTTGAGACTTAATCATTTACGATTGGTATTTCCCGGAGTCAAAACTAACCAAGTATCTAGGATAATATCATCAAAAGTCCACACCTTGTTCCCCAAGTATATGAACCGACCTAGGAGGGGGGGGAGTCATCCCATAGGTGGCTTCATCTCATGAAATTAGCCTTGGATCACTACTTAATTACAACTTGGTCTCCAAGTGTTGACAAGTCAACATTGTAACCTCCTCATTTTTGGTATAAAAGAGAGCTCATTCTCTTCCTTTCTCTTGCAATACCAACGACCCAAAACCATATAAATGCACCATTTTGATCATTGATCTTGCTCATTCAATCCATCACAAGTTCAAGTCATAGTTCCTAGTTGATCCTTAACACCTTTCAACCATAAAACTCTATAAAAACACCACAAAAACTCATCAAATTTCCAAGTGTTCTTAGTAAAGATTTTTACTAAGGCTTGTTTTTGGTGATAGATTAGTGTTTATCAAGGGATTATAAGATAGGGTTTTTGATATGGAAGCTTGGCTATGGTTGGAAAATATTTGGAAGATTAAGTAGTGGTTCTTGGTCTTTATCTTGGTTCTAGTTAGTTTCTTCACAAGTTGTAAGCAAACCCTAACTTCCTTCTTGTTAAATAATCATGTTCATGTTATTTACATACTATTCTTGCTGTATTATGTCTTGTATGCATGTCCATGATGTATAAAAATGAGTAAAACGAGTTATTATTATTGATTGATAAGACAAGTTCATAAAACTAGTAAACTAGTGACTTTGTTGGTATAACCTGATCAAAATGGTAAAAATATGATATTGGATTATTACATATTGTAGTAGAGGACCTAACAAGGAAACTGTAGCAACTTGAACCACCTAAAAAGAGTATACGAGTCAAAAGTTATGGCGATTTGAAGTTACCAAAACTTTCCGGCAAAACTGCCAAAATGTTTCTGTGACAGAATAGAAAACACGCACAAAGAGGCCTTTCTGGTCCGTTTCATGAAAAAGTTAAAACACGAAAGTTGTCCGGAATCACGTTTTCCTTCAGTAACAAAGAGGCTCGAGCCTTGAAAACGCATTCTGAGTGAGATATTTCTCAGTTTCTTAACAGCTATTTACATATATATAAGTCACTATATTATGGTTATACTTTAAAAGGAACAAGAGGTCTTATGACCAATAATCAAGACCACCACCATGGCTAGAGCCAAGGTTGTGTCTCATGACCTTGGAACAAGGACCAAAGGTCATGGCTAGGCCATGACGAAATGACCATAACAACTTACATAGGCCTAAACATGAAACAATGAATTAGGCGATAACATGAACAAGCAATTTGGATCTACTTCACCTAAAAGGAAACCATGAGATATTACCAAGAGAAAATGGTCATTCAAGACTTATGAAACTACCCCTAATAACAATCTTCATGTACTAATAAACTTCCCTAAGTTTATTCAAATATCGGACATGTAACTTTTCGGATCAAAACTTATATCTATATATTTTATCAACTACTACAATAGTAGGGAGCCTCATGTGAGGAGTTCATTATGTAAGCCGTCGAGATGAGTTGTGGATTTACGAGTTAAAGTGTCCTGGCTCCTCGAACGCTTACTAACATGACTTCTGAAATATGTCAGCCCGAACGGTAGTAAACGATATACAAAACATACATGTTCATGAATCTTTTCTTTCAAAGACATACAATATACATCATACCACATCATGGACTAAATGCAAGATATATATATAGGCACTCCGTCATATTCTTTACTTCGATCCTAAGTCGCAACATTCTATTATAGGTTGCTCGTAGAAACCTACACGATCCAACCATTACCTTCATTGCTTGCTATCTTACTTAAGGTGAGTTCATAGCCCCACTTTCCATTACTTAATTGTTTTACAAACCCTTGGGGGGAATACATGCTATTTTAACCGAACACAATGCTTTCAAATTGTATGCTTGCCTGATTGTTTTATTATCACTAAGTACCATCCTTGCTAAACCGAGATTCCTTATTATGAACCATTTAATCACTAGCAATAGTGAGCGCGAATATTGTGAATAGTCCTATTGGGATTGACGAATCCCATTTGTATTGACTAAGTTCAAACAAATGCATTAATATTTGAGATTTAGGTATGTTAGCAAAGTACCTACCGGGATAAATCTGCCGATCGATATTGGTACACGTTAACGTTATGGTGTCATAAGCTTAGTGTATAATAACTGTTCCGGGCGTATAATAACGTAGCCTACCTGTTTTGTTTTCCAAACATTGGTGTGAGCCTATAACTCACACTACCAACATATTGTGTTCAAACGATTTAACAAACTCTATGAATATCACTCAACCTTTGTGTTGACCTCTCAAGCATGTATTTCAGGTTCATGACGATCAAGGATGGCACGGAAGGACACGGATACTCAAGAGGGCTATAAATTTTCTTATCATTCAAAAACTCACTTAATGTGATTTGTAAACATGGAACCAATTGGGACCTCATTTTGTAACCTCTGATATTTATATAATTTGAATGATAAATCTTTTTAATACGACTTGGTTAGAGTTCGTTTTCTATTATTGTGACTATTGTGCCGTCAAGTAACACCCAGTTCGAATTCCGCTGCATCCATGAATTGGGGGTGTTACCAACATTATATAAAACATAATAAGAACATCATTTGGTCCATGTATTGAGATTTAGGACAAGAATAAGATAAAAACAACTTTAAACATGGCCTTGCAAAAATGGAATAAATCTATTTATTTTATATATGAATTACCAAAATCATTTATTTAACATTCAATTGTCAGTTTGGATATCCATGTGAATTTACGAAGTTTTCCAAGGATATTATCGTAATTATAATTTTTACAAGGATATTGATGTAATATTCAAGATTTTCATGGATATAGATAAAATTCTCTCTAGAAATTAATTACGGGGTATATATCTATGAAACTTCATAGAATTGTAGGTTGTAGTCTCTGTGAATTTAGTTGCAAGTCGTTCCTAAAAAAAAAAAAAAAAAAAAAAAAAAAAAAAAAAAAAAAAAAAGAAAAAAAAAAAACACCTTTTAAGCAGTTTTAAAGTAAGTTAAGGGTATGCTTTGAAAGTTCTATTTTTCTTTTTCAAACTATACATTAAACTTCAACTATTTGTTGTAAAATTGTACGTATGTAAACATATCAATATTGAGTTTGTTTTATTCGTAATTCAGATGCCTAAGACGAATGAAGGATCTAGATTACAATTTTTAACTATATAACAAAAAATGATTATCTGGGGCAACAAAGAAACGGGCGGCGTTTGAAAACCTTAAGACGAATGAAGGATCTAGATTACAATTTTTAACTATATAACAAAAAAAGTTATGGGTAGGAGAGTAAGTCAGTGTACCAAAGGAAAAGTGGCTCAAAGACAGCCACAAATACCCACCAACCCAATCCAATCCCATATTTTAACCTTAAATCCACCGTTGAAAATGAAGTCGTACGTCCACTAACAGGAAACATGCCCCGACCCGTCTTTGTGTTATCTCCGGCAAACCGGAGATATGTGAGAGACATGTGAGAGGGAACCAACCATTTTCGGACCCGGGTTTAGACACGCAGGACGCTTTGGGCCGCAAAGAAAAATAAATGGGTAAATCCTTCAAACCGGGCCTTCCAAGTAATAAACCCAAAGCTAAACCCAAAAGAACTGAAACACTGTTCATCGAGAAGAACTGTTCAACGGGAAGACGCCTTTTATACTATAGTTGTAACGAGCAAGTTAGCCCGCGCGTTGCTGCGTTGATGCTTTATCGATGTATAGAACAATTGTGATAATATATATAAAAAAATAACCAAAGAAACAACCCCATTTGTCATTCAGATCATCAAATAGAGAACATTTTTGTAATACTACGTATGATACAACAAAATGGTAAACTGGTAAACTGAATACGGTCATTACAGACAACAAATTTCTATCAAAGATTAATCTCGCGTCTCTCAGCAAAAAAGTTACCAATGATCAATTGGTCTTGCGGCAATTTATGCAATACGGCTGTATCAGCACCTTCTCCTTCTTCCTGCATTGCTGATGTTTGGTCTTCGGTAACCAAACAAAGGTCTCACCCTCTAATTTGGATTCTGACCTCCTCCACTTGTTTCACCAAAGACATGTTTTAGATTTTGAAATTTTTGTACAAATGGAGTTAATACCGCATGAGGTTCAATCCCTGCATCAACCATCTCTATTTCCTTTTGTATTATATGAATCAAAGATAACGCTATTATTGGATGCTAACCTTTTTCAAACAATATAGAATAACCATAAGGTGTAACGCAGCAGCCGCCAAGAGTACCACCAAATGCTGGTCAAGAATACAAAATAGCAAAGGTTAAAATAGTAAGCTATTACCAAGAGATGGAACAATCAATATTGTGAATGATAATAAAAATATAGATTTCCATGTTCATTAATAGCTAGTAGAGCTGACCAGCATCAAATCGAGCTGAGCTTAGAATTATGTAAGGGTTAAATTTTCTTACAAATGAGATCAGATCCCACACAACAATATAATCCGCATCGCGACAGTTACCATTCTCCCATGGAACTTTTATATTATACACTAAACCTGGTCCTTCGCCCCTGTGATCACCCCGGGATAAAAATTCCCATTCTCATGTCGGCATTTTTTTCACAATATAAACAATAAGCATAATCGGAAATCATGTGATATGCAGAAGAAATTACGTGATTTACCTATAACACTATAAGACTCCACCAAATACAGTGAAATAACATGTTACCTCTTGCAAGCACTTTTCAAAAAACACACATACACAATAGACATACCAGTTATTAGCATATCTTTCTGGAGCATTGTTGGCTGACAATAATTCTAACACGTATATAACATAGAATTCTCCTCTCGAAGATCCCATATATAACATAGAATTGCGACATATTCACACACCGGAACCTCCTTTCCACCAAGTTCCCAACATGGCCACCTTCTAGGTCGAGTAACCCTAGCTCGGGGCATTGCAGGCCGATGTGATGGACCAATGTTGACATTCCAGTAAGTGAACTGGCAAATGCACAATCAATATAAGGTCTACGTCCTATCATATTGTCCTGGAAATAAAGGATAACACATACGTTGGCACAGAAGGAAACAAATCCGGTTCATCAATCATCCATACACGGTTTCCAGAACTGTCGGACCGCACAGCCGTTCGGTAACAGTTGAGGACACAGGGTATATCAGCCTGCGATGGATTACCTGAAGTCCCAACATCAGTGGGCGCATCCGTGTTTAGAAAAGTTTTTAACCTGTAACAATAAAAAAAATTATTAGGCAAAATAACTAATTGGTTAATGTAGAAATGAGAAACATGTATTGTACATGTTTGCAATCGTAAGTTGAAAACGTACCACCATACATCTGGTCATGCTGCCTCTTACGCGTAGTGTTCCCCTGCAAGTCCAAAGCCACATTTGTGAGCTACAGGAAGACACCAATGCATTGGCATTTCAAAACCTTTGTGAAACACAGTACCAGTATGAGATCCCTGTGATTGTTGTCGTCCATATTGTCCCACACCATCATTAACTTCATTGACACATAACACGCTATCAATATATTCTGTAACGGGAGGTTGACTGACCCTTGGGCTAGAAGTTGCAAGCGCCTGTGGTGAACCTACATTCATATTACAATAAATGGATTAGCAAACTTGCATTCAATAGCCTTATTTAAAAATAATAATAATAATAATAATAATAATAATAATAATAATAATAATAATAATAATAATAATAATAATAATAACAATAATAATAATAATAATAATAATAATAATAAACGCACACTAACACAACAAGATACAAACCCGGTTCATCAATCATCCCTACACCATGGCCATAATTTTGAGGATGGAGAGGACCTTGATTCCAACCGGTGACATGGATTCCTGTAACGATACAGAAGGGTTCTATTAGAAATAGTGTGCGCTATTGTTATTGACAAATCAGGAAGATGTATTGTATACATGTGCAACCCTCAGCTGCAAACAGGGGCGTAAAAACTTTTAAAGGAAAAGAGGGAAAGGCCCCAAATAATGTTAAACATAAGCTTCTTCATTTTTTTTTTTTTTTTTTTTTTTTTTTTTTTTTTTGGTAATCATGGGTTTCCGACTCGACATTGCGAGCCGACTAATCCCACGGCGACTATTCTTTTGGATAGCCCGGAGTCGGCGCAGGTGAACCTCCGTGGCCACAAGGGGTTAATTTTCTCCCCGTTGGATTCGAACCCTTGACCTCCTCTTTGGAAGGCTGGTATTCTTACCGCTGGGTCACCCCTTATGGTTACATAAGCTTCTTCATTCACCTCTGTGTTATATTAGGATATCCGAGCAAAAGGATGACCCCAGAAGCATGTAAATAATATATATGTACCATTGGAACGTACACGTCAACTTCGTTGAATGTAGTCAGCAAAGCAAAGGTGTTTTGACAATCTTTCGGGCGTGTACCACTGTGGTTTATTGATCGGTTAACTTGCATTCAAGCAAGAAAACCGAAATGAGTCATTTGATATAACATAACTTTATACTTATTAGCTAATATTGAATCTGGAATCATACCCAAGTAGTTGTATCTGCTAGGAAATGAATTTGCGCCTCGATATCTGTATGTCTGCGCAAAATTCAGCAGCCAAAGAATGGTACATCTACAAACAGCATAGCAGTCAAACTTTACTGTAGTTTGGCTATAATAAAATTACCTCTTTTCTTGCTATGCATAGGTTTTCTGTTTTATTCGTGAAGATGCTGAAAATCTTTAAGAACCTCCCCTTTTGTTGTTGAGTTTCTTTACATCCATCTGTAAACAAATAAGAAAAATAATAGTATCAAATTAGGAGGCAATAATAACCTATCTCTACGCTGAGTCAAGTATCCAATTTATTTGCATATCATATATCAGTTTTATAGGTCCTGTTTTATACCTATCTCCGCGCTGAGTCGCTGCATCTCTGAAATCAACACATTCGCCCCAATCAGTTTCTGCTTAGCCTCGTGGCCATACATTGGAAGTTGCCTAATATTTAGATCGTCATCATATCCTGCATATTTTTTAAATTTAAATTAACTCATAAGGATGCAAAATAAGTTGGACCAACTATTAGAAGCACAGGATAGTAAGAAGCACAAGATATTAAGCTTGATACCATTGTCATGGTTTTTGGTTTCCTCGGCTTAGCCAAAGCTTGTCCACTACGCGTACCAGTGAAAGCTGAATACCATCTGCCAATGTTGTCCTATCCAACCTGTAACATTTCAATTGTATGACCAAAACAGTATCAAAATATTTTCTCATGAAAAATGATTTAAAAAAGGTATACATTGTGAATGGTTTACACCTGGTGCTCAATATCTTACATGTCGGAAGTGATGGTTGAAACATCACTGGATTCAATTTGTTTAAAAACTTGACAAATAACAAAATGTTTACCAGTTGCCACACCTATTGTAGCTGATAACAATCGAATCAATAATCCCATACCAGTTGCCCACATTACTAATCATAACAACAAATAACCTGCTATCGCACCCGCTTGTAAATCGCCTTCTAGATTACCTGGATCAACAAATGCCATGCTAATTACAATCTTACAATTAAGTGAATGAGTCATCTACTGTGATCCGAATAACGGCATATTAAGTAACAAAAAAAAAAAAACAAATGCATTGCATTGTACGACATTACGTTAGTTAATTCTGTTACACAATAATACATTAACCATAAAAGACCTAATTTTTTTTAAGCAACTGATATTTAGGGTTCACAGCCTTAGTTGAAACTAAAAAGCCAATTAAGCTCTATTAACTTAAGCTTATAAGCCATAATACATTATCTCTAACCCACCATACATAAACACAAATGTCCACATATTAAATGCAAAAACCATCTATAATCTATAAACACTAATAAATCTAATTTCATTCTTTCAATATCTTATTTCTATTCTGAAACACATATCAACATCTCATTCTCAGTTTAATAATAGAAAAGTAAAAGCACAATGAGCAATACTTAAAAGTCAACAACTTCAGTCACATACTATAATCAAAACATGGATTTTCATATACAAACCCCAAAAACTGTTCAAAACTATAATCAAGATCTGTTCATATAGAAATCCCTAATTTGATAAGAACCCTAAAATTTAAATGAAAACCTAATTCTTATGAACCATTTAAGAGAAGAAAAAAACCCTAAATTAACACGAAACCGTAATTCCTTATGAATCAATTAAACAATAAATATGTTATCTAACTAACATCAAACCTGTGATTTATGATTTCCTTGTTGCAGTATTCGTATTTTTTTCATCTCCATCTTGGAACCTGACATTTTCTGCATCTCGAATACTGGAATAAGAAAGACAACAAACCCTAGAAAGTAACAATCATCATCAACTGCGTTTTTCCCTTCTTTTTTACCTTTGAGATTCTTCATCAGCTTTTGTTATCAAAATTTTTTAGATGGAGAAGACTGAGAGAGAGAGGAGGAAGGGTGTGTGTGTTTTCTGTTTGCGTTTGTGATTTATCTATTATGGATGGATCTAGAATTTGTGTGTGGGAGAGGGAGTAATATTATACCGGCAACTGTAGATGTACAGGGAGCTCGATGTACAGGGAGCTCACTCACACATGTCTGTTGCCTTTGAATTTTTTACAAGGTTTCGTGTATTACCAGGGTGATTAATGACTTTAAGCGATGAACAGTCTAACTCCCAAAGTTTCTCAGCCAATGGGCTGCTGGCAAGCCCACACCTCATTACTGCTGGGTCTAAAAAATTGCATAATGAAACCTTTAACCAAATGGAACCAATAGCAAGCAAGTTTAATGGTTAACAAAAAAAAAAAATTGCAACATAATTAATGTCACAACATTTTTCTCTATTAGTATATAGTATAATGGTCCTAAGGTTAATGTGTTCACATCTGATTCAAAGACTCGTTTTATTAGGTAACATGAGCAATAAAAACATCATACGTTACTTGTGACAAGCTAGGAGTCAAAAAAACTGAACTTGCAAGTACATTATATTCTCATTCTTGTGCTCTCCACTGTTCACTTATTTTATAAGGCAGTGACGTAATCAGGATGAGTCCCGAGACACCTATAGACACTTATGAACTTTATTTATTATTATTATTATTATTTTTAATGCACCCAGTCTCTAAAAGTTGTGTTTGTAGTCTTGTTTAGTTGATCCGAGATGCATCCGAGCATTTTGTGTCATACTTCTCTAGTATAAGGTATCACGCTTTATTATATACCACTGGTTTAAAATTATCTAAATTTGGAATCTCGGCTATACTAAAATCATTATCGAATAAAGAGTAAACAACATAGCTTTTTAAATTTATCTATATCGGGAATCTCGGCTATACTAAAACCATTATCTAATAAAGAGTGAACAACATAGCTTACGTAGTTACGTGTATATATTGCTTACGTTATTCTTCATATGAATATATGATGCCATAACAAGTGGTTCGCTAATGATGGTTATAAAAAATGCTATATTTATCGACGTTTCGTTATTTTGATGCATGTACCAAACATTTGCAAAACTTAGATAAGTAACAACACCAAATAAGACAAACAACAAGCTATAAAACCAACTAAATGATTTGGTTGGGTCAACCCAAGAAACGAACCGAACCGAAAACCGAATATGAATTTGGTTCGGTTCGGTTCTCGGGTTGACTTAAAAAGATTTTTTAACCGAATTAACCGAACCGAACTAACCGAACAAACCGATAACCGAACCGATAAAAAACCCTATGATTTGGTATCAAGTGTGGACTTCTTCAAATGAAATATTCAAATATATGTTTGGACCAGAGAGGTATGGGCTAAAACACTGGGCCTCAGCAGGGGTAACCAGATTTCCAAAGCCCCTGTATATACAAAGTTCACTAAGAAAACTTTTTATCCAAGACTAAACATAACCAGTTTTCGAGTCTCGAGTATAATATATACAAATTACAAAGTCCAACAAATATACAATTAGTAATACTTTAGAGTTTTGATCGATCAATTGGTTATTGGTCAATCACCATTCTTCATTCTTTTGGGTTTTGTTAAAAGGTAACACTTCAACTTTACTGCATGTTATAATTTATAAATCATGTAATTGCTTACTAATTAACTAGTTATTAATTAAATTCTGATTTTTGGTTGGGATAAAACTTTATTACTTTATGAGTAGGGGTTTCTTTTTTTTTTTTAATTAAATTTTTTTTTCAGGTTTAGCTTAAAATATAAATAGATATATCAAAGTATGATGATGACCTTTTAGGTTGCAATATAAAAGTGGCATATGTTGCTAAAGTCCTCAATGTAGATTATAAGGAGATGATCATCAAGAATTTTTCTTCGAAAAATACTTGGAGCATTGCAATTTTCATAGAATAAAAATTCTTCAAAAAAAAAAAAAAAAAAGTCTAAAAGATATTAAAGCAACAAAAGGCTTAATTATGTTTGACTGAGATTGTTTGATTACGGATACTATGTGATCCTATCTAGTTTAGTTCTACACTGTTATATTGCATGAAGTTTATTTGAACATTATGACAAAGTAGAGAGTGAATTAGAGATCACCATTAAACGACAGATGAGATCAACGAGTGTCTATCCTATAAGCACAAGCGTTGAGTTATCCATCGAAGCTTTACTCTCATTTATGACTTATGAGCATGCCACCAGTTGTTTAGTATTACAAAAATCCAATGCCAAATTTTCTTCGTGCTTCTGCTTTAAGTGGAAAAATTCACAATCGATGCCACTTGATTAAGTAAAAACTACATGTCTTACCCAGTTTTGTTCTTAGTTCTTTGCACATTCAAGAAAATCGAAAAACTATGTATCTCAATAAAGATGGTTTATATGTCTATTTTTCACTGTGAGGCACACTCAAATATCATTTATTTTATTTATTTATTTATTTATTTTTATTTTTTTAAATATATTTAAATTTTAGAGTTTTAACATAACTATGTACACATGATAGGTGAGGCAGCAACAAAGTGATGGAACGACTTTGATAAGCGCAATGTGAAGTGCATTAAGATAAAACTTTTCATCAAACAACAACAAAACAAAACAAAAAGTACAAAAACTCGCATAAAACATATACAAGTTGTGACACGAAAAGCAACCACCCAGAATATGCGTTATCGCATCCAAGTTTATTATACATCAGTACTTCTAGCTGGTAAAGCAAACAATATCGAGATATAACTACCCCAACATTGTTTTATTTGTAAACGACCATACTTGATCCTTTATTTCTTTTTTTAAACATAAATTATTTGAAAACGTTTTGCTTCCCAAAAATTGAGGTGCAAGGCAAACGAGCAACAAGCTGCGCGGCTAGCCCTTTTTGAAATATTCAATCGGAAAATGTTGTTTTAGTAGTTTTCAGTCCTTGGTTCATTTTACCACATTATTTTGCATCTCAACTGTTTATGAAAACAATCATCTCCATAAAAAGGGTTTATCGGTTTACATTTCACTGTGACACAGATTCGATATCAACGTTTCTAACATTTCCATGTACACATGACAGGTGAGGTGGCAACAAAACCGTGTAAGTTATGGAACCACTTGGAGAGGATGAGATCTTCTCCATTTTTGAAAGAATTCCCAACCGAAAAGACAAAAAATCTTTTTCTAAAGTTTGCAAGAAATTCATGAAAGTTGCGTCTTTTCACATTGGGTCTTTAAAAAATCAGTTTCCTGATTTGTTATATGATATGCTAATCGCATCCCCGAAAATGGGCTTTTTTCAATGTCGCAAACCACTGTCGAGCAACCACATGAAACTGATAGCCGAGTCATGCCCCAATATCAAGATCCTAAATCTTTTTCATCCGCCGGGCCCTCGTCATGAGGTCAGTAAGTTGGAGTTTGATGATGTTGGCTTGCGTGCAATCGCAGAGGCTTGTAATCAATTAATTTATGTGAATCTTGGTGGGAGGTTACACTTTAAGGACATAGGAATTGGTTCCCTAGTAAGATCATGCAAGAATTTAAGAAAATTAGCTTTGTCTAACTGTATAAATGTCACTGACAAATCATTGAAAATGATTGGAGAAGCAACTCGTTTAAAATATTTATGTTTGCGAGGTTGTAATCTGATTAGTGATTTGGGTTTGGAGTATTTGGCGGATGGGGTTGTAAAGTATTGTCTGACGACACTCGATCTATATAAATGTGATGGGATAACGGATACTGGGATTGTCCACTTGCAGAAGTTGGTAAGTCTAAAAACCCTGGTTTTGTGTGAGTGTGGGGCTAATATCACTGACCATGGCGTTGTGGCCCTATGTGAGCTCCCAAATCTTGAGATATTGCATTTGGATTTCTTGACCAATATAACTGACATTTCGTTGCTTGAAATCGGCCGCAAGTGTTTGAAGATGTGGGAGTTAAGTTTGATGGGTTGTGAGAGAATTACTAGTGTTGGTTTACATGCTTTATCTGATCTTCATAGATTGTCATATCTTACGTTAGTCAGGTGTCCCAGAATTTCATGGGAAGAGGTCAAGTCAACTGTTTTGGCCTGTCAAAATATGAGGTATCTATCTCTCAGTAAGAGCATAAAGACGCAGACGCCAGATCCAGGTTTTGAAGATTTGAGGATAAGATGGATAAATGACCTTTAAGTCATTACATTACTATTTTATTTTGGAATTTACTTGTGAACACTCACAGGTTAGTTATTTGGTCCCACACAACATATCTCATTAAAATAACTTTCTGTTGGTGGAAAATTTGGTTGAGTGACTCAAATACTTTGTTCTAAACTAGAATGGTACCCGCGTAATGCGGCGGCGGGTACCTTGTGACTATATAGGTTATTCGATTAGTTGTGTGCAGGTTTAGTTGTCTGCAGGTTCTGCAAGTTCTATATAGGTTATAAATTGTCTACAGGTTGCCATAATTAATAAAAAAAAATCTGAATTTTTAAGCCTTTCTAATTATAGAATGTCCTAAATGCATTATATATTAGTATAGATAAGAAGAGGGCGGTAAAATACTTTATGACTTCAAACCTTTATTCGTTTGGCTATTTGAACGATATATGTAAAAGAAGTAACAATGTCGACTGTCGAGTTCCTTGGGAAGGACAATCTAAAATACAACTTTTTATTTTGATGTTGGTGATATCATTTTTTCTGTAATTCATTCATGATTTGGTCTAATTTAATTGACTGGTTCACATTAATGTACGCCATGTAGCTGTGTTGAAATTCTTGTTTGATCAAGTGGTCATGTTACTTCTGCATATTTTTTCTAGGTTCCGAATGTTCAACTCTACATTAGCCATTTGAAAGTTTTAATCGGTTCTATGATAAGGTGTGTTGTAAAAAGATTAATAAGATTCTAGCTCTTTTGCCCAATCAAAAGTTATAATTTCTTTACTAGCAGGAAATAGAATTGATAGAAAAAGAAGTTGCATTCAAAGATGCTTGACTAATTTACATACCATAGCAATAATGGAAGGATAGACATTTTTCACTAAGCTCAAATTGATTCTAAATCGCCGTACCAAACATAATAATTATTTCTCTAACAAATTCCAATGCTTAAATCCATACTCAAACCAAACAGCCGCCTTTCCAAAAAAAAAAAAAAAAAAAAAAAAAAAAAAAAAAAAAAAACCAAACAGCCGAATCCACTCTCTTGGTATGGGGTCTTTCCTTTCTATGCAATTTCATTTTCGACTACGATTCAAATTTTTTTTTCTTTTTTTTTTTGGGTAACCATGGTTTCCAACCTTTTAGCCGACTAATCCAAGGGGTTTGAACCCACAACCACACATAGTCAAACCAGCTAAGAAGAGTAAATAATGGTGCATGAGGAGTGTTGAGGATTGGCCCTTTTTCTAGAGGTTAAGAATGGGTTTTCATTTTTACGATGTGCCAAAAGTATTTTATTTCATTCTAGTGAATTTAATTTCGAAGTTTATTTATTTTTCATTTGAGCCAAGCTTCATATATAGTTTAGGGGTTGATTATGTAATTCTTATAAATTTGACCCTATAAATAAACACCTAAACCACAAAATTCTGCCAAAATATGAGCCGTCTTATTCTAAGTAGAAGAAGCGGATTCCATAGGCAGATTATGAATACCATAGTTATCAAGATCGCGATCTTGTCGTAAGATCTTACGATCATACATTAGAAAACCTTGCAAGATCAGAGTAGGATCGGAAATAGCATAGGATCGAAATAAGATCGTAAAATAGCTAGTAAGATTGTAGGATCGCTATTGATCCCGATCCTACTATAGAGCCTAATTTTATTATTAAACAATCTTTTTACAAAAATGAAACCCACTTTCCAAATTTTGACCCAGATTTACTTTTAAACTTTACTTGTGTCGTATTTCTTTTCTATCCAAAGCGCTTACTAAATGACTGAAAAATGAATTCATTGCATGTATTGCTATTACTAGCTTAGAAGACCCGTTTGACACCGGGTACTTTTTTTTTTTAAAGAAATAGAGAAATGAGATAAGAAAAGTAATAACGTAAATTTGTTCCATTTAAAATGTGAAACAAAGAATGAGACCATGCATCCATTATAAGATAAAAAAATTACTTATGTTACAATTACACTAACAAACGTCGAAGCTTGGGGTCTCCAAAATTTATTGTGTTGAGTAGCAAAAAATGTGTGTGAGCGCCCATCGATTTACAACCATAGCATTGGTGAATCTAAAATAGATTGACTCGAATAGAAAAATGATGTGTGTGGGCGCCAATCGATTCAAAACTCAATCCTTGCGATGATGATAGACCTTCAAGTACTTCTCTACATGTAGACTTTTTTCTATTATATGATAAATTTTTAATCTTTTATTGGTTTAATTGGTGTGGAATAGTGAGATGACCATATGACACAAATTTTAAGTTATGTGATACATTTAATTAGTATCTTATGGAGCATATGAATAGTATTACCAAAGGCTTCAACTTCGCCTCAGCGTGACTCAATGGTCTTTTTGAACTCATGTTTATTAGAATAAATAAATATTGATATTGATAAATAGTGGACATGAACCAAAATCCTCAATGGGTCAATTTTCAACCAATTTGATCTTTTCCCGAATCAACCAATTGTATAAATTAAATATAAGAGTTTACCCAATGTCAATTAGGAGTTCACAATGCATAAGCGTAAACTACCTACTAAATTATAGTCCAACAGAGTTTATGAACCCATCATGAGTAAATGGGCTAAAATTGCAAACTCAAAAAATCAGACCGAGAAATTCCTCTTTATGAGCAGCAAGTGTTCCAACAATGACAACATTTATAACATCCTTGTTTTCAGTCGTAGAAGTCCAAGCACAAAAAAAGTAACCTTGCTCAATATCCACACCTCTCGAAAGCACCTTGATCAAATCTAATTAACTAAGAATCTGTTAAGGGTAAGTGTTCACCTTCTTTAGAATGTTACTTTGAAAGAGAAAGAGAATCTGAAACGTGACCCCTTATTCGGTGATACCAGCTAAATGCAACAATGAGACCTGAAAGTGTTTCATGTTTAGTCACATAGCTTATAAAGAAGAATCATAAGAAAATTGCTAACTAATAGTGGGTCGCCAGGAACTTGTAGCATATTTGGAAATTTTCTTAATTATGCATAATTTTTGCAGCATTTACTTTATTCACCATATCACTAAATATGTCAGGGCTGCTAGGCGGTTTAGCATTATCACGTGGCCTTGTATCACTATAAGGCTTGTTTGGAGGATCCCAATTTTTAGCAAGACACATCATTTTCAAATGTAATTTTGTTCCCTCACGGTATCCTGGTTGATAAAAACCTCCATAACTCATGTAAAATTTCATACACTTTTTCACAATACTAACCTGGAAATATAATCATATGATGTATAACAAAACAGTACCTAGTCATTAAAAGATGTATAGCCCTTCATGAGTACCATACCAGACTTATCCTTTTCAGAACAGGAAGCACCATACGAAGATCCATCATCACTTGTAATCTAAGATTATATCAGAACATGAAGCACCATATTTTAGAAGTGATAATTTGGACATTCATACACTTTAAAAGTAAAGTACTTGCAAAGGTGATGTTTATTACAAATGTTTTCTAAACTCTTGACAAATTGCAATAACAGTGACTAATAAAAATTAAAGTATTTGCAAAGGTGATGTTTATTACGAATATTTTCTACTTGATGTCACTTCCCTAAACCTATCATCACCTATCTATGCAGAACCTTTTCAATTGATGGAAAGTATAAGTACCAATAATGGGTGTATAGAACCCGTTAAATCACAGGAATTTTTAAAGAAATTATCCATTAATAGATATAGGGTCATACCTTTAAGAAAAACAATTTTAATAAATCAGGCCATACCTCATAAGTTGATGGTTTTTACATCTAGTTACCTTTCCAAGTTGTCAGTTTGCCATTCCAAGGCCTAAAAAAATCTTGCTCCTCGAAAACAAATTCCGAAACCAATATTTGTAATAAAACTTCTATAAGAAAGTTTCCTTGCAGTATACATAAGAAGAACACATATAAAGGACTCACACTTTAGTTATAGTTTTCACCTATAGCTTTAAACTCGAACTCATCAATGACTCATGTCCTTCTGGCAACTTTTGTCCCGGTAAGTCCCGCTCCAGCAACTGCATCAATTAAAATGTTAGCTATCAAGAACAATACTCAATTAAAGGTCGTGAATTCTTATAGATAAACTAAAAATATGTGATTTTCTTCACCTCAAAATGAGGCAGCGACTGCAACAGAACTACACTTCCTGCAGCGTTTGCAACAGCATCAAACCCATCGGATCCAATCACTCGTATAATGGTCCACAATGTAGGCGCTAAAGCAAAAAATCCAACAGCAATTGTTGGAGCAGCTGAACATGTTACAGATGCAACAAATGTAGTTAAATCCCTATTCGTTTATATAGATGACGTTAAAGTGTACAAAAGACTGGAAAAAATTAGATATCATGCCACCAATAATTGCCATTAAGGTTCCACCATTTATAGCAGCAGCTCCAATGATACCTACGCGTTTCAACTTGGTCCTATGGGAACTGCATGGTTTGATCAGTTTAGGTATAGAGTGTAAGGAGGGTACCGAAAAGATATATAACCTTAGGTAAACAAATATCTAAAATGTACAACAAAGGCTCTTAGATCAACAATTATCCCATATTATAATATACTGCTTCTTTATTATAATATATCAGCTACTGATAAGGAAATATAAAAAAAATGCAGATGGACACATTATCCAACCCATCAATTTTGCAACCTGATTAAAATTCTATTAAAATCAAGTTGAGAAAGTTGAGAATTCTTTGATAATGTAAATAGAGGATCTCTAACCTTGGTATTATAGATTTGTTTGCGACACTTAAAATGTGGAATGGAGAACCTTTTGTTCATCTCTTTTTCCCTGAACAACAAACTACCAAATTGTTAAATTTGATCCATTCACGTTCCATTATAGCTTAATCAAGAAAATTGACAATCAAATCAAACTAAATACATAGTATAAATAAAAATGTACAAACAAATTAAATATTTGAATACCTTTAAAAGCAAATGCTTGAGCTTATATGTTCAAAAGCAGAAGAATCATTCTTTTTATGTGTTTCTTATGGTTTGACATATCAAGCCTGCAAAATCAAAAGATCAAACAAAAGAATCAAATGAAGTGAAAATTTTGTATTAAAAGTTGAATTGAAAAACAATTAAAGTGAATTGAAACACTATAACAGATCAAATCGAGCTAAACTCTAATATTTACATAAACAACCTCAAAGACTAAAAAATGAGAATAATTTAAAATAATCGAGCTCATTGCAATTAAATGACCCACCAACATAGATAGACATGAAACTGTTTCAATCGAATGTCTAAACCATGAAAAGGATACAAAGAAATTCCATCAACTCGTTGACAAACAATAACCAATTAACATTGTCATCTTATATATGAAGTGACAACAAACCCGAGATCGAACCCGCAAAATGAAATATTTAAGAGTGAAGAATAACTGTGACAACATATAGATAAATGAAAAAAAGTATCACCTTGAGCTCTTTTTTAGTGGCTAGATGATGAGCCAGAATCATTTTCCGTATTCTTTTAATAGGATCACGTTCTTGCAAGGCAAAGTAGACAGCATTAGCAGGTGGTAGAATTACCGCGGATGAGATTATTCACCAAATCAAGACAATCCTGTGGGGTAACAGACATCATTGGATTTCCATATCATACATTCAACTAATCAGTTTAAATGTTAAACCACACATGCCAAATATAGAAAAACTATAGCTTGCATTCTTAGTACACGGATTACATGCTCGCAACATTAAAAAGAGACTATAAATCGACATAACCCTAATACTGGAAAATTAAAATTGGGATAAAAATTGGGGATCCATACTATACCAGATAATTAACCACACAGTCAAATCCAATTGTCAATGCAAACACCTAATTTCACAATCACACAATTAAATCATCAGTAATTTCACAATCACACAATCATCAATGCAAACAACTAATACAAAGCATACGCACATTATATAGGATCAAAGTTACTAAAAATAAGCAAAAAAAATGGTTTTAATACTTTGATTCATTGAAATTATTTCCTGAAAAAACTTTAAAAACATTGACTATTAAGAAATTAAAGAAGGCAATCATTCCCCTAATTTTTCTTAATGATCAAAACAATTTTCCCCTAATTATGATATTAGGGTTTTGTCAAAAATATTAATCTAATTCGAATTAATCAGGGCTTGATAATACAAATAAATCTAACTATTCTAATATTACTAGACGAGTACCCGTGCATAGCAACGGGATTTTATAGCGACAGATCGTTTAGTGATAAAAAAAGTTTATGGTTTATAAACGAAAAATAATAAAAGTTTGAAGATTTAGATATTAAACATAATGTTTTGAAACCCGGTTCGACCCGTTCTGGATGAAAAATGGGTCGATTTAAATCGAGTGAACCCGACGGGTTGGGTCGAAAACGGGTCAAATTAAACCGGGTCAACCCGCCGGGTTTGAAGCGTCCCAGGTCAACCCGGTTTTCGATGTGTATTAATAGTTTCATTTTGAAATATATGTTTTCGTATGACTTTTCTTAGTTAGACGAACCGGTGGCGACACCGGTTCCTGGTTGAACCTGTTGATCCGGTCCAGTTTTCAAAACTATATGTACCATCAACTTGTTAGCTTGTATGAAGCTTTGTGTGTTTTGTTAATTTGTATAATGTGTAAAATAACATTAGCTAGTGTGTTAATTATTTTATATTTAGATTATGTTGTAGCTTGTTTAAATTGTACATTTTAAAAATTTTATTGTACTTTTTAGTAAGGCGTGTTTTAATTGGTTGTTTTTAATTTGATATATATGCTTTTAATTGGTTGTACAATGTGAATAAATTATTGTACTTTAAAGTTATGGGGTGTTTTAATAAAAGTATTAATTATACTATGCATTTCTCTCACCTTTGACTTTTAAGATTTCACTTTTCAAAATTTGACCATATATTCTTTATAGCGACAAATAATTTATTCGACAAATAGTTTATTCATCAAAAAAGTTTATAGGTTATAAATGAAAAATAATAAAAGATTGAATATTTAGGAATTAAACATAATGTCTTGAAACCCGGTTCGACCCGGGTGGTTCAACCGGGTGAATCATTCCGGTCGAAAAATTGGTCGATTTAAACCGGGTCAACTTGCTAGGTTGGGTTAAAAACGGGTCAAATTAAACTGGTTCAACCCGTCTGGTTTGAAGCGTCCCAGGTCAACCCGGTTTGTGATTTGTATTAATTGGTTGTACAATGTGAATAAATCATTGTACTTTTAAGTAATGGAGTGTTTTAATAAGAGTATTAATTATATTTTATAATTTCCTTTAATAAGATTTTTCAAGATTTTCACTTTTGAAAATTGACCATTTTTTCAAGATTGACCAATTTCAAGAATTTCAAGATTTTCAAGATTGACCAATTTCAAGAATTTCACTTTTCAAGTTTGACTGTTTTTACATTATATGTAGTATAGATAAGTAATCAAATAAAAAATAAGTAACAAAAGTGTTGATGAAATAATAAACTTACGAATTGTAATGCAGTGTCATATCGATCTTAACCAAAAATACACACACACATAAACGCATATCATTACCGATGTTAGAATTATGATTGAATTAAAAAACGCGTATAGAATCTTTGTAGATATGGGACGATTTTTTGAATGAGGTAAATGATATGAGGAGTGTATACATTGTGTTTAAGGAGGAGTGTTTAAAGAGGAAGGTGTTAATAGTTTTTAGTATGATTTCTTAGAATAACAAACATAGAGAGGAAGAATCGGTACAAATGAAACGCAAAATTCAATCAAGGAGGAGCGTGGTTATTGAATGTGGTTACTACTTTACAAATATACAATAACCCAAAGGTATTGACTTTATTCTTTTCACTTAGAAAACACCTGCAATATTGAGTTGTACAATGTGGTTTATTATGGTAAGACACGTAAGAGCATTAAACCAATTTTTAATGCACCGCGTTTAAAGAACTTGTAAAAAACCTTCTTTTATTATATAGTATAGATATAGATTAAGATGTTTAAACTTTGAAATTTGTATTCATAGTCACTTAAATTGTTCTTTTATATCAAATTTTATATGGAACTCCAAAACACTATAGCCCCTATTTAAAAATTCACACTTTCGTAGGATCTTACGATCTCGATTCGATCTTACGATCCCGATCTTGCGGAGACAAAAACGATTCTAAGTAAGATCGCGATCTTGATGACCTTGATGAATACCTTCAAATTAACAACCGTTGGGGTTGTATATTCTGGAAAGGGCTAATACCATAAAAAAAAAAGTACTATACTTGTAAAAAATGTGACTTCTGCGTAGCAAACTAAAAAAAATACTCTTGTGAACACTAATATTGACACCGTTGTCTTTATGTGAGTAATAAATATAAAAAAAAATGTGATGACCATTTTACCCTTGAATTTTTGAAAATTGCATCCACCGTCCCTAGGCTAAATTACATAAATGGTCCCCAGTCGTTTGGAGAAAATTGCATTCGACGTCCCTATTTTTTTTTCCAAAATTTTTTTTCGAAATATTTTTTTTTCGATTTTTTTCTTATGTTTTTGTCCTTATTATTTTTTTTCAAAGTTTGATGATTTACACAGGTTATAAAATTTACAATAGTTTATAATTATGAATTTAGTCAAAAACTGCTTAAGTTTGGTAGTAAACAACCCTTGTTTTGCATTTTCATGTTAAAATCTCGAGAGCCTTGATGTAAAACATCATTCCGGACAACTTTTGGTAGTAAACAACCCTTGTTTTGCATTTTCATGTTAAAATCTCGAGAGCCTTGAAGTAAAACATCATTCCGGACAACTTTTGTGTTTTACACTTTTGATGATTCGAACCATAAATAGGTCAAAATCGTTATTTAAAATCGATATAGAAACCACTTCAGTTTTTGGTAGTGAAACAACCCTTGTTTTGCATTTTCAGGTTAAAATCTCGCCTGACTTGATGTAAAATAACATTTCGGACAACTTTTGTATTTTACACTTTTGATGATTCAGAAAAGAAATCGGTCAAAAAAAAATTCACATGTGATGAAAAAAAATTCTAAAAGAAAAAATATTTCACTACAAAGAAAATTGAAAAAAAAAAGAATTAAAAAAAGAATCAGAAAAAAAAAAAGAATTGAAAAAATCGAAAAAAATAGGGACGATGGAGGCAATTTTCTCCAAACGACAGGGACCATTTATGTAATTTAGCCTTGGGACGGTGGATGCTATTATCGCAAACCAAGAGGGACCATTTATGTAATTTGCAAGAGTAAAACTATCATAATACTTAAAGAAAGACAACAGTGTCAACATTAGTGTTTACAAGAGTTTTTTTTTGTTTGCTACGCAGAAGTAACATTTTTTATATGTATAGTGCTTTTTTATAGTATTAGCCCTTCTGGAAATGAGCTTTTTGTCATTACCAGTTTATTTGGGATCATTTTTGTTTTTGCAAAACTCATAAACACTTGCAGGTTAGTAAATTTGATTCCTCGTATTGCTTGTTTGACATTATATAATTGTGCTCTTTTTAACGCATACAAATGAAAATGAAGCAGCTGTTGATTGGTTTACTTTTGGTTAGTTTATTTAAAAGGATTATCTCTGGTTGCTTACTGATGCATCTTCATTTTTGGTTTCTTATTAATGTTTTGTGGTCCTCTATATCCACGTCCAATGTTGGTTTTTTTTTCCTAGGTTTATGACTTATGAGTAAACCGGTGTAATCGTGTCATGTAAGATCGAGACTACAGTGTCCATCCTTTTTTCGTCCGTTTTAACTTTTTCATCCGTTTTTACGTGTTTTCGTCAGCTTTCGCGTGCTTTCGTCCATTTTGTTTTGCTAGAGTGTTAACTCATCCACACACACAAACTAAAAAAAAAAATGATGGGTCAAATCCATAGTTTAAGTAAAGCTAATAAAGTAAACATTGTAACAGTCAAATACACATGACAAAGCTATGCAAAAGTGCATTAAGACTTTAATTTTAAAACTGAGGATAACATTATATAAATCCTTCGAGAATAAAAGCGTTTACGGCCAAACGAAGTCACATAAAATAAGTACATGTCATGACCCAAAACCTAACCAATTTGACTATAAGTTGTCGTGTCCAAATTATTTATACCACAGTAATTCTAGCAAGGAAAGCAGATAATGTCCATTTGAGGTTGTAAACATCAGCAAAGTACGATTATCTAACTATGGTTATACTTGACTACAACCACAATTGAGAAGGAAAATTAATTCTTATGCAATATATCTGTATTAAGATATAGAATAGCTATATATTAATTGTGGGTTTTAAACTTCCATATCACTACTCTGTTAACAAACCACTTGAATCCAACTATTCAAATTTCAAACATATCACACAAATAAAAATAAAAGAATAAACATTATATGTTTTTGTGTCCATTTGAGCTAGGGGGTGTTATACAATTCAGAGTAAATTACACCGTTCGTCCCTGTGGTTTGCTCTAAATCACTACCGTAGTCCCTGATCTATTTTTTTGGTTTTTTGATCCTTATGGTTTATATATTGCACGCTGTCAGTCCCTATCACTAACTGTCGTTATCTTCTCCGTTAGGAGACAATTGTCAAGTGGCAATGTTACTCCATTAACCAAACGATCATTTGCAACGTTAGTCCTTTATACTAACAACCGTTACTAATTAACTCAAAATTTTCGTTTTCTTAAAAAAATTATTTTCTACGCGGTTTTTATTGTTTTCGCCCGTTTTCATGCATTTTCTTAGTTTTCGTCCGTTTTTATACGTTTTCGTCCATCTTTATACGTTTTCATTTGTTTTTATACGTTTTCTTACGTTGTCATACGGTTTTATCCGTTGTTATACATTTTTGTCTGTTTTTCCCCGTTTCATGCGTTTTCTTACATTTTTGTCCGTTTTTATACGTTTTCATCCATTTTTATACTTTTTCGTCTGTCTTTATACGTTTTCGTCTGTTTTTCTTACATTTTCATGCGTTTTTAACCAAATGGTCAAGTGGCAAAGTTAGTCCATTAACCAAACAATCATTTGCAATGTTAGTCCCTTATACCAATGGCCATTTCTCATTAACTCAAATTTTGGTTTTTATTGTTTTCGCACATTTTCGTCAATTTTCATGCGTTTTCTTACTTTTTCGTCCGTTTTTAAACATTTTCATCCCTCTTTGTACATTTTTGTCTGTTTTTCTTATGTTTTCATACATTTTATCCGTTTTTATACGTTTTCATACGGTTTTATCCGTTTTATATGTTTTTATACGTGTTCCTCCTATTTTTACACTTTTGTTCGTTTTTCTTACTTTTTCATCTATTTGTATACGCTTTCATCTGTTTTTATATGTTTTCATCCTTTTATATACCTTTTCATCTATTTTATACATTTTTCTTGCGTTTTATTCGTTTTTATCCGTTTTTATACGTTTTCATCATTTTATATACGTTTTCTCTTGTTTTATTACGTTTTTTTAAGGATGAAAGTGTATAAAAACATATGAAAATAGATAAAAATGGATAAAAACGTATTGAAACGCAAGAAAAGTGTATTAAAACAGACGAAAACGTATACAAACGGACAAAAATGTAAGAAAATGTATAGAAACATAAGAAAACGGGTGAAAACGTAAGCAAACGAGCGAAAACGTATAAAAACGGATGAAACCATATAAAACGGATGAAAACATATGAAAACGTAAGAAATGCGGAGAAAAACGTAAAAAACGGAGGAAAAGTATAAATTAAAAAACTTAGAAAAACGGTTAAAACCATATGGCAACGTAAGAAAACGTATAGAAACGGATAAAAACGAAGGAAAACATAATAGGAATAGACGAAAATGTATATAGACAGACAAAAAAGTATAAAAATGGACGAAACGTATAAAAACGGACGAAAGCGTAAGAAAACGCATGAAACAGGGAAAAACAG
Organism: Artemisia argyi; assembly: GCA_030686995.1. Taxonomy (NCBI): domain Eukaryota; kingdom Viridiplantae; phylum Streptophyta; class Magnoliopsida; order Asterales; family Asteraceae; genus Artemisia; species Artemisia argyi. Next base: position 13,976,578 of record CM060706.1, read on the forward strand.
ACAAAAACGTGTAAAAACGGATAGAACAGTATGACAACGTAAGAAAACGTATAAAAACGAATGAAAACGTAAGAAAAACATATGAAAACGTATAAAAATGGACGAAAGCGTATAAAAACGGACGAAAACTAAGAAAACGCATGAAAAAGGGAGAAAACCGCGTAGAATTTTTTTTTAAGAAAACCAAAATTTGAGTTAATTAGTAACGGTCGTTAGTATAAAGGACTAACGTTGCAAATAATCGTTTGGTTAATGGACTAACGTTGTCACTCGACAATTGTCTCCTAATGGAGAAGATAGCGACAGTTAGTGATAGGGACTGATAACGTGCAATATGTAAACCATAAGGATCAAAAAAGCAAAAAAAATAAATCAGGGACTACAGTACTGATTTGGAACAAACAACAAGAACAAGGACGAATGGTGTAATTTACTCTAGAATTAATGAAAGGGTTCGAGTCCACCACCACTTTAATTGAATGTCATACCTAACGAGGTTTTTAATGAAATTTGACTCCGTATATTATTTAACCATTTTCAAAGTGTTGCAAAAGTGGTTGGTCATAATATTCATTTGTGATGCTTAATGAATGATAATCTAAGTCCGGATTTGGGCCAGGGTGGTATGAGCCGGTGCACTGGTTTTAGGCCAAAAGCCCATTAAAAACTTATTAAAAACAAGATTAACTTATTAAAAACTTTTTATTCAAGATTTAGAACGATTAACCTAAACAATACTTTTGATCCATTGTTAATCGCCATTCACATTCTTTTGGCTATTATTACAAGGTAACACTTCAACTTTAGTGTTTTAGTTTACTAATCATATATACATAATTGCTTATTTATTTTTATTTTATTTATTTATTTATTTTTGGTTGGGAAAGTTTATTAGTTTATGACTACTTGTAGTTGTTTTTCTGATTATGTGTTTGTATCAAGATATATACACTTGTAATTCTATTCTATGAGAGTGAATTAGAGATCATCATTAAACGACAGATGAGATCAACGAGACTTTTATTCCATAAACAAAAGCATAAAGTTATCCTTTGAGGCTTTTACTCTCATTTATCAAATGTGAGACACATTCATTTATTTGATTTTTTTTAGAGTTTTAACATATTCATGTACACGTGATAGGTGAGGCAGCAACAAAGTGATGGATCGACTTGGAGAGTATGAGATCTTCTGCATATATGAACAAATTACCAAGCGAGTGGACAAAAGGTCATTTTCTGCAGTTAGCAAGAAATTCTTGAAAGTTGCATCTTTTCACCTTCGGTCGATACGCACTAAGTTTCCTGATCTAATATTTGATATACTAGATGCATCCCCAAAATTGTTCTCCTTTGAATGCCACAAACCATTCTCGAATAACCACATGAAACTGATAGCTAAGTCATGCCCAAATCTCGAGCAGCTAAATATTTCTAAAAGGTATTACATTGATCATGAGATGGATAGGTTGGATTTTGATGATGTTGGCTTGAGTTCAATCGCAAATGCTTGCATTCATTTGGTTGACGTGAATCTAGATAGGAGGTTAAACTTTAAGGAAAAAGGTATTGGTTCCCTTGTAAGATCATGTAAGAATTTAAGAATATTAAGTTTGAATTATTGTGTAAATGTCACAGACAGATCACTGAAGATGATTGGAGAAGCAACTTGTCTAGAAAAGTTATATTTGCATAATTGTGGGGCTCATATCACAGACTATGGGGTTGTGGCCCTATGTGAGCTCCCAAATCTTAAGAAATTAACTTTGGAATTCTTGACCAATATAACGGACATTTCATTGCTTGAAATTGGTCGCAAGTGTTTGAAGATGTCAGCGTTAAGTTTGGAGGGTTGTAACAGAATTACCGGTGTTGGTCTACATGCTTTTTATAGTCATCAAACATTATATGAACTTATATTATCCTCATGTTACAAGCTCTCTTTCGAAGATGTCAAGCCAATTGTTATGTCCTGCCCAAATTTGAGGATTGTTTATCTCAGTAGGAGTATGAAGAAGCCGATGCCAGAGGCACTTTGGGAATCGTTTAATCGCTGCCAGATATATTGGGAATATTGACCTTTTTGTCTGTTCTTGCTAAACTTGAGAGCACTTGCAGGTTAGTTATTTTGGTCCTTGGTTTCGCTTATATGGCATTGTTTCTGTTTGCATAAACTCCTATAATTGTGTTTTTTTACGTTTAGAATTGAAAATGAAGCATCCTCACTCTCAATTTCGTTTTAAACTGGAAAACAAGAAGAAGAGGCGTATGAAGCAGCCTTGTGGAATACTTTTGTTTTCCAATATCCATTTACACTTGTTGGGTACATTTACGACAAGTTTGTTATGGGAGAAACTTAAAAATTTGTGAGCAATTATGATTTTGAATATTACAGAAAGAACTATTAAGGCTGGATTACTTGTGCTTATGAATCATTTCATCTAGATTATTTCTACGTAATATGTATCTTGCTAAACTAATACATTATTTCTAACCATCTTTAAATGATACTCTTAATGGAAGCATCGTCACCCTTAATTCGGTTTCAAATTAAAGAAGAAGCGGAAGAGAGATATGAAGCAGCCGTTTAGTTAACTTTTGTTTAGTTTGTTAAAAAATCTATGACATTTTGCGGTGTTGAGCAATTATGGATTTACAGTAAGAACTATGTTAATGTACATACATCCTATCAGATGATTTAGATCCCCTTGAATTCACCTGGCTATGACAAATGGTTTTCTTTTACAGTCTTCAGATTATATTGGAATGCTGAAATGGTATTCTACGAAGACGTCAGGCCAATTGTTTTGTCTTGACATTATTTCAGGTGCCTTCATCTCGGTAGGAGTTTGAAAAAGCCAATGTCATACGAATACTATATTTTTTTTAATAAAACAAAACCTCTAGTGGGAATTTTTCATTTTAAAAAATTTAATTCATACCTTATTTGGTAATATTTTAATTATTATCATTATTGTTTTTTCTAAAGGTATTTAATAATAACCCCTAAATATTTCCTATTTCAGAAAAAAAAAATTATTAAAATTCTCAAATCATATGATTAGATATTTCCAAATTGGAATATCAAACTTCCAATTAGAGCCCAAAATCATCATTAAGTATTATAATTGCGATCGAAGTTCTATCATTGCATGATTTGTTTACAGGTAAAGTTTTAATGATTTATATTGAATTAATTAGTTTCAGTTAATCATGGTCAAATTCAGCTTTTGTTAGTATAGATAATCGAACTACTTCGTTTCAAGTTGATGGTGCCTTTTGTATGACATAATTATTCTTTCCCAATCAATTCTATGAATTGTTATCAAACTTATGTTCAATATATTAATTGTGGGTAAACTTAAGAAAAATAAAACCTTCTAATTTCGACTTCTGTTAATATGCAATTTCCTCTTACCATATATAATGCACAATAGTATTAAAAAAAAACAACCTTTGCACAATACTATCAATGGCTTTAGTCAAATGTTCCTTGCAGAGGAACCTAATTAATTAGATTAACTATGTCACACAATGGGTATTGTATTACACCAATAAAACTTAATTCCGTCCACAGGCTTAAGCTTTTCTTTTAATGTTAATCTTAAGATAAAAGAGTTCTAGACACTCTACCAATTACTGAACTTTTTTATAAAGAAAAGAAGCAGCGGCTTGGCAACTTCTGTGTATGTGTATGTATGTCATTGTGCGAACATGATTAAAATTTGAAATTTGAGTTGCGATCCCTATAAAAAAAAAAAAAAAAAAAAAAAAAAAAAAAAAAAAAAAAATCTAGAAAGCCAATAAACTAGTTTCACGTGTCCTCCACCTATTCCCTCCCTTTTTCCTTTAATATTTTTTGTTAAAGGATATTTTGGTCATTTGACTCATTTTTTTAATTTCACCACAAATTTCAAATGCAAATAACTTTCAAACGACAAACTTTTATAAAAAACCGATTTCACCACAATTTTTAAAATTTGATTCTCTTTAATTTGGTATAAATCTTGTTAATTGTTTCGAAACTTTTTTTTTACATATTCATTGAGTAATGATTTTCTTGATGTTTTTGCTATTTTCGACCCTATTTTTTACTTTAAAAATTGCCGAATCATAAAATACTTCAAACACAAAAGTTTTAGATTTTGGTTCACTCTTTACCCAGAAATTTGAATCATTCAATTTTGATATGATATGAATAAGATATCGAACGTTAAAGATGACGTTTTAGTCATATTTGTTGCACACAAGGTGTTTGATGAAATGTCTAGCTTAGATTTTTAGTGTTAAAATTGCGTTAAATGCACTAATTTTTGTACTACAACGCATCATTAATCATTTTATTAATGTAAGATTCAAAAAGTGATGGTTTTTTCTAAATAAATTGATGAACCTATTATACATAAAAGTTACTTTGGTTCATCAATTTTAATGTTCATGAACAAAGTAACTGATGAACATTAAATGTTCATCAGTTACTTTTGTTCATCAATTTTTATGGTAACAATTGATGAACCAAAGTAACTGATGAACATTTAATGTTCATCTCATCAGTTACTTTGGTTCATCAATTTTTATGGTAACATTTGTAACAATTCGCATTTTTCAGGATAATTACTATTTCCCGGAAAATTTCACTATTCACTTTTACTATTCATTTTTCCCGAAAATTTTTCCGAAATTTGATTTTTATTCCTTGGGCTCAAGTGATAAATCATTTCTAGGGCAAATTAAAAGTTTGACATTCATAAGCTCATTTTCGTGAAAGTTATTAAGGAATTACACGGAATTACACGTTTTAGGGTAAAACGTCATTCAAAAATTCTACGCACAACGAAATTCGGTCGCGTTAATTTTCCCCGTATCAGAAAAATGTTTGACACACTCATGATTTATTTGAGAATTAATCATGACTGAGAAAAACATGACCAAAATAAACCTCGGCCGTGAAAAACTGGAATTTTCGGTTTTAAGCGTTTTTACTTAGCCATAACCTTAGCATATACCTGCACCGCGTTTCTAATACGATTTGAGTTTTCAAATTATTAGAAAAAGTCAACATATTTTTCCCTCCTCCATTGACCAAAAATCATTCCTTGATTTTATAAGTCATTCCTTGATTTTTAGGCTTACGGTTTGATGTCTAAAAGACATTTAATACCAACCGACACTAGACTGAGCCCAGTCTAGACATTATAAGTCATTTTAAATCAATATTATCCTATTAGAACAGTAACATTTTACTTTTCTCAATTTTACGCAATATTCGTACGTTTTACGTATTACGCGTTTTAAACCCGTGTTTCCAGTTTTTAGCAGGGTTTTACCACCCAAATGGAACCTACCACTCATTTTATATTTTATTATGGAGTATTTTGACAAGTTTAATCATTCTTCCAAGTTTGGTATTTTTACGATACCCGGTTTTACGTTTTGTGACATAACAACTTACTGTTTGCATTTTACGGGGTCGAAACTAGTTACATAAGCTTGGATAATATCATCAAAAGTCAATACTTGCTCTCCAAGCTCATGAACCGACTTAGGGGGGGGGATTTCAGCCCATAGGTGGCTTAATCTCATGCTAGAAGCTTAGATTACATGCATGTGTCCAACTTGGTCTCCAAGTGTTGACAAGTCAACATTGTAACCTTCTCATTAGCATATAAATACCCCTCCTCCCCCTCCTTGGCCATTCCAACGTCCCACACACATAAAAACACACCATCATCTCATCCTTAGCTCATTTACTCCAAGTTTCATCCAAGAATCAAGTGCTACAACAACATAGAAACACTTGTTTGGTTTTGATTCATCAAAACTACTTCCAAACTACATAAACTTTGGTGATTTCTCTTGAGTTTTAATCCACTCAAGTCACCTCAACCTTCATCATCCATCTTTCAATATTACAAGGGTAGAAAGATTGCATGAAGTGAAGTGGGTTGAAGCAAGTCTATCAAAGTCCTATCCTTACATGTTAACTTCCTTTCATCTTTGAAAGCCAAAAGTTGTAAGCCAAACCATAACATGCTTCTTGTTAAATAATCATGTTCATATCATTTACATGTTATTCTTGCTATATTATGTCTTGTATGAATGTCCATGATGTATAAAAAATGAGTAAAACATGTTGTTGTAATTGATTGTTAAGATAAGTTACTAAAACAAGTAAACTAGTGACTTTCTTGGTAAGACCTGATCAAAATGGTAAACATATGATGTTGGATCATTACATATTACAGTAGAGGACCTAACAAGGAAACCATAGCAATTTGAACCACCTAAAACGAGTATACGAGTCAAAAGTTACGCCCATTTGAAGTTACCAAAGATTTCCGGCAAAACTGCCTAAACCTTACTGAATCGCATTCTGACTTTTTGAAAGTCACCCTTCTGGTCCGATTCATCAAAAAGTTAAAACACGAAAGTTGTCCGGAACGCCGTTTTCGTTCAGGAGTATAGAAGCTCGAGACCTAAAAACGCTTTCCGAGTGATAAAATTCTGCAAATTCTAAACAGCCCATTTTTAGGCGAAAGTCACTAGATTATGGTTATACTTTGAAAGGAACAAGAGGTCTTATGACCTATAATAAAGACCACAACCATGGCTAGAGCCAAGGTTGTGTCTCATGAACTTGGAACAAGGACCAAAGGTCATGGCTAGGCCATGACGAAATGACCATACCAACTTACATAGGCGAAAACATGAAACAAGGAATTAGCGAGAACTTGAACAAGCAATTTGGATCTACTTCACTTAAAAAGGAACCATGTGATATTACAAGGAAAAATGGTCATACAAGACTTATGAAACTACCCCTAATAACAATCTTCATGTACTAATAAACTTTCCTAAGTTTATTCAAAATATCGGACATGTAATTCTTCGGATCAAAACTTATATCTATATATTTTATCAACTACTACAATAGTAGGGAGCCTCATGTGAGGAGTTCATTATGTAAGCCGTCGAGATGAGTTGCGGATTTACGAATTAAAGTGTCCTGGCTCCTCGAACGCTTACTAACATGACTTCTGAATTATGTCGGCCCAAACGGTAGTAAACGATATATCAAAACATACATGTTTCATGAATCTTTTCTTTCAAAGACTTACAATATACATCATACCACATCATGGACTAAATGCAAGATATATATATATATATATAGGCACTACTTCATATTCTTTACTCAAATCCTAAGTCGCAACATTCGATTATAGGTTGCTCGTAGAAACCTTCACGATTCAACTGTTACATTCATTACTTGCTATCTTAACTTAAGGTGAGTTCATAGCCCCATTTTCCATTACTTAATTGTTTTACAAACCCTTGGGGGGAATACATGCTATTTTTTAACCAAGCACAATGTTTTTAAATTGTATGCTTGCCTGATTGTTTTATTATCACTAAGTAACATCCTTGCCAAACCGAGATCCCTTATTATGAACCATTTAATCACTAGAAATAGTGAGCGCGAATATTGTGAATAGGCCTATTGGGATTGACGAATCCCATTTGTATTGACTAAGTTCAAACAAATGCATTAATATTTGAGACATTAGGTATGACGGCAAAGTACCTATCGGGATAACTCCGCCGATTGATATTGGTACACGTTAACGTTTTGGTGTCATAAGCTTAGTATTTGATAATAACTGTTCCGGGCGTATAACAACGTGGCCCATCTTTGTTTTCCAAACATTGGTGTGAGACTATAGCTCACACTACCAACATATTGTGTTCAAACGATTTAACTACAAACACTAAGATTATAGTGTTCAAACGATTTAACTACAAACACTACGATTATGGTGTTCAACGATTTAACTACCAACACATTGTGTTCAAACATTAAACAAACTCTATGAATATCACTCAACCTTTGTGTTGACCTCTCAAGCATGTATTTCAGGTTCATGACGATCAAGGATGGCACGGAAGGGCACGGATACTCAAGAGGGCTATAAATTTTATTATCATTCAAAAACTCACTTAATGTGATTTGTAAACATGGAACCAATTGGGACCTCATTTAGTAATCTCTGATATTTATACAATTTGAATGATAAATCTTTTAAAACGACTCAATTGGAGTTCGTTTTCTATTATTGTGACTATTGTGCCGTCGAGTAACACCCAGTTCGAATTCCGCTGCATCCATGAATAGGGGGTGTTACAGATTGGTACCAGAGCCATGGTTATAGAGAAACGGGTCTAATTGAGACCTAAACTATAACCACACATACAAGCAAAAACATTTTTATAGCCTTCCGCTCTCCGTGTCTTCCATCCTCCAGACGATTATGGACTTAGTAAGCATGTTATGATACACAAACATATTAGTATATTCATATATACCCATTTTGAGCATTTCCCCGTAGACATTTTTGTGCTACACAAACATAATTGCATATTAATATATGTACCCTAAACATAATTGAGCATTTCCCCGTAAGCATTTTATATACTACATGAACATATTAGTATATTGATATATAAACTCGGTTTATTTTCGATCATTTATCTAAACAATGGACTAAACATATCTGCGTATGCCTATTATAGGGCATTACGACACAACCAGATTCTCCCAATCATGTTCCTACTCCAACATTTTATGTCCAAGACATTGTAACTGATTGCAATGGTCTTTCCTATTTCCAAAACATTGTATGAAACAGTGGTCTAATTCATTTCTCAGACATTGTATTATACAATGGTCTTAACCATTTCTCAAATGTTTTGAGTCACACAATGGTCTAACCTACTTCCCAGACATTGTGAATTGCACAATGGTCTAACCTACTTCTGAGACATTGTGTTTTGTGCAATGGTCTCTAGAATTATTCAATCACATCATCAATATCATTTCATATGATATCAAAAACCCATCACAATCTATCGATTTCTAAATAGAAATATGAGATTTCTAAAGGACAAACAAATCAATTACCTACAAAAGCTGAAATTCAGCTCTACATTCATCAAGTTTTCTTATGAAACCTTCATTATTAAAAGTTCGTGATCCTGGCCAAGTATGTTCTATTTTAGAACTACTTAAAACTTCCTTTCCATACGTACCTACCCTTACTATCTTCTATGCAATGGAATATGAAAACATACGTTACAAGTCTTGTATGGGCGGGACTTGCAACTTAAGGGTTTGACATCGCCTTTGTTTAGTGGACAGTTTCCCGAAAGCAACGGACATATCACAAGTATACCTAATTTAGGTATTTGAAAATTTTATCGAACCTTGGCTAAATATAGACTAGTCACCTATATTTAACCTAGGGACAGTGGAATATAGTCTGACTAACTATATTCGACTTAAAATTTTCAAATACTGAGAATAGTTGTACTAGGGTTATGTTTAGGTTGATTTCCTACTTGAACTCGATAAACCACCAGAATACATTAAAACAATCTAGAGACACGATAGTGCCTTACCACTCAGCAAGATCTTAACACCTTATTTGTATGATCTAAATTCATTCTTGAAAGTTTTGGTTTATGAGATAATCCGAACTACTATCTTGGGATAGTTATCAATCATTCTCTTCATCCTGTAGAAGTACTATCCTGTTTAGGTCCTAAGGATACCATTCCATCATAAACTTTTAAAATCTCTTAAGATTTTTAAAGCAAACTCAACATCTATACCTAAGAGTATTAATGTTAAGCATACACTACACACTTTTGTTCATTAACATATCACATCATTATCTTCACAACCGATACAAACACAAGCTCATTAACAGATCTTGATGCACTTTTAAAGCTCAAATCATCCTTAGTTACACCACAAGCACCCTCACCAGCTTTACAAGATTGAATATTCATCTTGTACTTTTGGAACACCAGTATCATCTCATAATACACTACCTTGTAACTCACCGGCTAATTGTGAATGTTGTGTTGGGAATTCTTAAGTAGGATGATTTGTAATTATTTGAATGGATTGGGATGCCTTTTCATTTAAATAAAGAAATTGTAAATTATCGAACCATAAGTTTATATTTCCCTATTTACATTGTTTGGGATGCCTCTCTATGTAAATAAAGAATTATAAATAAGTGGGCTTATTTGTATCCGAAATAACATAGTATGAAGTCAATAAACACTAGATACAACAACAGATTACCAACTAGGCTATGATTGCAACCACTATATCAATTCCTATTAATATTCGAATGCTATATCAATTTCCTTTAATATTCGACTATTACCATACCTTTCCTACATAAAAGTATGCCTGATCCTACACCATACACTGAAATGACAAATCAAACTGCATCACTAGTAATTCCAGACTTTAGTCCTCATAAGTAACCACACCTGTTCATCGACACCACTCCAACATATAACACACATAGAACTTCGGGACGAAGTTCCCCGTAAGGGGTAGAGACTGTAACAATTCGCATTTTTCAGGATAATTACTATTTCCCGGAAAATTTCACTATTCACTTTTACTATTCATTTTTCCCGAAAATTTTCCCGAAATTTGATTTTTATTCCTTGGGCTCAAGTGATAAATCATTTCTATGGCAAATTAAAAGTTTGACATTCATAAGCTCATTTTCGTGAAAGTTATTAAGGAATTACACGTTTTAGGGTAAAACGTCATTCAAAAATTCTACGCACAACGAAATTCCGTCGCGTTAATTTTCCCCGTATCAGAAAAATGTTTGACACACTCATGATTTATTTGAGAATTAATCATGACTGAGAAAAACATGACCAAAATAAACCTCGGCCGTGAAAAACTGGAATTTTCAGTTTTAAGCGTGTTTACTCAGCCGTAACCTTAGCCTATACCTGCACCGCGTTTCTAATACGATTTGAGTTTTCAACTTATTAGAAAAATTCAACATATTTTTCCCTCCTCCATTGACCAAAAATCATTCCTTGATTTTATAAGTCATTCCTTGATTTTTAGGCTTACAGTTTGATGTCTAAAAGATATTTAATACCAACCGACACTAGACTGAGCCCAGTCTAGACATTATAAGTCATTTTAAATCAATATTATCCTATTAGAAAAGTAACATTTTACTTTTCTCAATTTTACGCAATATTCGTACGTTTTACGTATTACGCGTTTTAGACCCGTGTTTCCAGTTTTTAGTAGGGTTTTACCACCCAAATGGAACCTACCACTCATTTTATATTTTATTATGGAGTATTTTGACAAGTTTAATCATTCTTCCAAGTTTTGTATTTTTACGATACCCGGTTTTACGTTTTGTGACGTAACAACTTACGGTTTGCATTTTACGGGGTCGAAACTAGTTACATAAGCTTGGATAATATCATCAAAATTCAATACTTGCTCTCCAAGCTCATGAACCGACTTAGGGGGGCGATTTCAGCCCATAGGTGGCTTAATCTCATGCTAGAAGCTTAGATTACATGCATGTGTCCAACTTGGTCTCCAAGTGTTGACAAGTCAACATTGTAACCTCCTCATTAGCATATAAATACCCCTCCTCCCCCTCCTTGGCCATTCCAACGTCCCACACACATAAAAGCACACCATCATCTCATCCTTAGCTCATTTACTCCAAGTTTCATCCAAGAATCAAGTGCTACAACAACATAGAAACACTTGTTTGGTTTTGATTCATCAAAACTACTTCCAAACTACATAAGCTTTGGTGATTTCTCTTGAGTTTTAATCCACTCAAGTCACCTCAACCTTCATCATCCATCTTTCAAGATTACAAGGGTAGAAAGATTGCATGAAGTGAAGTGGGTTGAAGCAAGTCTATCAAAGTCCTATCCTTACATGTTAACTTCCTTTCATCTTTGAAAGCCAAAAGTTGTAAGCCAAACCCTAACATGCTTCTTGTTAAATAATCATGTTCATATCATTTACATGTTATTCTTGCTATATTATGTCTTGTATGAATGTCCATGATGTATAAAAAATGAGTAAAACATGTTGTTGTAATTGATTGTTAAGATAAGTTACTAAAACAAGTAAACTAGTGACTTTCTTGGTAAGACCTGATCAAAATGGTAAAAATATGATTTTGGATCATTACATATTACAGTAGAGGACCTAACAAGGAAACCATAGCAATTTGAACCACCTAAAACGAGTATACGAGTCAAAAGTTACGCCCATTTGAAGTTACCAAAGATTTCCGGCAAACCTGCCTAAACCTTACTGAATCGCATTCTGACTTTTTGAAAGTCACCTTTCTGGTCCGATTCATCAAAAAGTTAAAACACAAAAGTTGTCCGGAACGCCGTTTTCGTTTAGGAGAAAAGAAGATCGAGACCTAAAAACGCTTTCCGAGTGATAAAATTCTGCAAATTCTAAACAGCCCATTTTTAGGCGAAAGTCACTAGATTATGGTTATACTTTGAAAGGAACAAGAGGTCTTATGACCTATAATAAAGACCACAACCATGGCTAGAGCCAAGGTTGTGTCTCATGAACTTGGAACAAGGACCAAAGGTCATGGCTAGGCCATGACGAAATGACCATACCAACTTACATAGGCGAAAACATGAAACAAGGAATTAGCGAGAACTTGAACAAGCAATCTGGATCTACTTCACTTAAAAAGGAACCATGCGATATTACAAGGAAAAATGGTCATACAAGACTTATGAAACTACCCCTAATAACAATCTTCATGTACTAATAAACTTTCCTAAGTTTATTCAAAATATCGGACATGTAATTCTTCGGATCAAAACTTATATCTATATATTTTATCAACTACTACAATAGTAGGGAGCCTCATGTGAGGAGTTCATTATGTAAGCCGTCGAGATGAGTTGCGGATTTACGAATTAAAGTGTCCTGGCTCCTCGAACGCTTACTAACATGACTTCTGAATTATGTCGGCCCGAACGGTAGTAAACGATATATCAAAACATACATGTTTCATGAATCTTTTCTTTCAAAGACTTACAATATACATCATACCACATCATGGACTAAATGCAAGATATATATATATATAGGCACTACTTCATATTCTTTACTCAAATCCTAAGTCGCAACATTCGATTATAGGTTGCTCGTAGAAACCTTCACGATTCAACCGTTACATTCATTACTTGCTATCTTAACTTAAGGTGAGTTCATAGCCCCATTTTCCATTACATAATTGTTTTACAAACCCTTGGGGGGAATACATGCTATTTTTTAACCAAGCACAATGTTTTTAAATTGTATGCTTTCCTGATTGTTTTATTATCACTAAGTAACATCCTTGCCAAACCGAGATCCCTTATTATGAACCATTTAATCACTAGAAATAGTGAGCGCGAATATTGTGAATAGGCCTATTGGGATTGACGAATCCCATTTGTATTGACTAAGTTCAAACAAATGCATTAATATTTGAGACATTAGGTATGACGGCAAAGTACCTACCGGGATAACTCCGCCGATTGATATTGGTACACGTTAACGTTTTGGTGTCATAAGCTTAGTATTTGATAATAACTGTTCCGGGCGTATAACAACGTGGCCCATCTTTGTTTTCCAAATATTGGTGTGAGACTATAGCTCACACTACCAACATATTGTGTTCAAACGATTTAACTACAGACACTACGATTATAGTGTTCAAACGATTTAACTACAAACACTACGATTATGGTGTTCAACGATTTAACTACCAACACATTGTGTTCAAACATTAAACAAACTCTATGAATATCACTCAACCTTTGTATTGACCTCTCAAGCATGTATTTCAGGTTCATGACGATCAAGGATGGCACGGAAGGGCACGGATACTCAAGAGGTCTATAAATTTTATTATCATTCAAAAACTCACTTAATGTGATTTGTAAACATGGAACCAATTGGGACCTCATTTAGTAATCTCTGATATTTATACAATTTGAATGATAAATATTTTAAAACGATTCAATTGGATTTCGTTTTCTATTATTGTGACCATTGTGCCGTCGAGTAACACCCAATTCGAATTCCGCTGCATCCATGAATTGGGGGTGTTAGAACATTTTATTCATCAGTTACTTTGGTTCATTAATTTTAACTGATGAACTAAATAAACTGATTATGATAACATCATAGGTAAAAATCAATAACTGATGAACTAAATAAATTGATGAACCTATAATAAAATTGATGAACTAAATAAACTGATGAACCTATAATATAACTGATGAACCAAAAAAAAACATAAGCCAACTGATGAACCTATAATTAATGAACCAAAAAATTAACAATTAAAAAAGATCACATTTTGAATCTTACATTAATAAAATGATTAATGATTCATTTTGGTACAAAAATTAATGCATTAAACGTAATTTCAATGCTAAAAATCTAAGCTAGACATTTCATCAAACACCTTGTGTGCAACAAACATGAGTAAAACGTCATCTTTAACGGGTGATATTTTATTCATATGACATCGGATTTGAGTGATTCAAAAACTTGTGGAAAGAGTGAACCAAAGTCTACAACTTTCATGTTTTAAATATTTTATGATTCGACAATTTTGAAGGTTAAAAATAGGGTCGAAAATGGCAAGAAACATCAAGAAAATTATGACCCATTTGATATGTAAAAAAAATATTGAGATATTTAACAAGATTTATACCAAAATAAAGAGGATTAAATTTTAAAAATTATGGTGAAATCCATTTTTTCTAAAAGTTTGTCGTTTAAGAGATATGTGTGTTTGAAGTTTGAGGTGGAAAAGCAAAAAACGAGTTAAATAACCATGTTACCCTTGGGCAGATTTTTTGAACAAAATAAGTGGAAGGACACGTGTCAATTAATGAGTGGCTTTTTATTCTTTTTAAAATCTTACACTTTGCAATTGATCGCCTGTCTTTGCACCTTAAGGTCCTTGCTCTGTGCATGAAAGAACTGAGATGTGCATCCACATTTTTTTTTTTGTCAAGATGGTCAACATAATGAAAAAGATGTTTATATGTGTTATGACCCAATATGCCTTCATTTGTGGCAGTCGTAAGAGAATATGTATATGATCCATAAAGGCAAAGACAATAGTTACAAAGCTAATATCCCCCTTTATTTCTTATTACAAAGTAGTTTCCGATTTGGTTATCTTTACATATATATGAGACAAGTTTTGACTTGCACATGATGCTTTGAAAGCTGTACCCATGAGAGTGCTGACTGGATAATATGAGTCATATGCCCAGTCATCACCTCCACTTGGCACTTGGCACTTTAACATTATTTCGGGCTGCTTTAAAAAATATGATACAAGTGGGATTCGAACCCGGGTCTTTCATCCTATTCAACATAGTGTTGACAATTGGAGCAAGCTCTTTTTTGTGATAGACTATCCAAAACCAAAATGTAATGCTTTAATAAGTCTTCACAATTTAAAATACAAACACATAAACACATACGGAAGGTTACTCTTATCATTAAATACATTCCATGATTCTCTCCCTATGATCTCGGCACTTTTTGAAACCGATTTTGACATTCTATAACCTACAACATAATTTTGAAAACATTCCATCTTTATCCTATCCTATTTTGAAAACATCCCTATGAGTTAATCAACATTCTTGATTTGCATTCTTCCAAATCAATCTCATATATCATGTTTGTATGATTTTCAATTACTGAATCACATATGTTCGTATGATTTGTAATTAATAAGGTTTATGGTTTTTGTAGTTCGAATCGATAACTCACTGATGGGAATGATTATTCGGAGTTAACTATGAATGATAGTTGTAAGGTATGTTTGATCTTTGATTTCCATTTAAATCATTCTTCTCATTCGAATAATTAAACATTATTATCCAAAACATACGGTTTTTATGATTCATCGTTTGATGTGTTGTGCTGCTTGAAGGTATGTTTGATCTTTAACTGAAGTGAAACGTCTTTGTTATTGGAGTTTTAGCACACCAAGTGTTTGATGAAATACCAATATACTTTCGAGGTTCTTAGTTACACTCACTTTTTTCTTGAAAATCTAATCCTTTTTTCGTTACAATCTTTTGAACGTCATATAATCGTTATATTCTCAGGAGTGGTTTCTTCAACATTGCCAGAGTTTCTACAATCCCAGGTTTGTGGTGGGAATTGCCTAAAAACACTAATATTGAATGAATCTTTTTGACATTGTTTTCTATTGTGTTGGTTGTTGTTTTTTCTTCCGATTGGAAGTTCAAATGTTGATTCGGCGCCTGTCTAATTAAGTCATGATGAGAAACTTCCATGAATAGTTGGGTACGTATTTCTCAAAGAGCAATGTAGTTGATGGCGATCTTATTGTCACCGCTGACTTCCGGTCATTTCTTTTCACTATCAACTGGTATATCTCTTTTCTTTTTTTTCCTAACCCAATGTAATTTGCTCATTTACGCATTTTTTATTATTATGCCAAATTTTCAGACCTTGTAATATTGGATGTAAGAGGGGTTATTTATGGGTTGTTTGGATTCGCTTATTAAGCTAGCTTATATAAATTTGGAAAAGCCAATAAGCTCAATTTTAATAAAAGGTTTCATTTATCAATTTAATAAGATATTGTTTATTCACTTGATAATGTTTGCAGTAAACATGTACATGATAGATCTATATCAATTAAGTTGCAAAGTCAAACGTAGCAAGAACACACATATAATTTATAACTTCTGTCATACCTTGCGGCAATATTCCAGTAGAAATTAGTGACTGATGTAAAAGAATGCGCTGAAAACCATTTAGTGAAGCTTGCCGGCAAAATGACTTTCCCCCACTTAATAACTTAAAAAGATCATGTAGGTTTATAGAATTTCAATATAACTACTTTGGTAAGTAACTTTTAAATATGTGAAACGAGACTTGATATTTTGTTGTTCTATTAATTTAATGCAGGTACTCATCTGAATACGTTGTTTGGAAAAATTTAATTGACAAAACTACACCATTCGTCCTTGTGGTATGCGTTGACCGACAGACTTCGTCCTTTGAACAAAAAAATTGCACCGTCCATCCTTAAGTGGGAAACGTTATGTGTGGTTCGTCCCTCACACTAACTGGGATAGATAATGGTCATTTGATGAGGTCCAAATGAGGGTATTTTAGTCTTTTCCCACCCAAACACTATATTAAATCCTCCAGCTACCCACGTCTATTCATTCACAATCCCCCACACCTAAACACGCATACCCACACTCCTTTTACTGTTCATCTTCTTCAAATCATCAAACCTTAATATTAATCTACAAAAAGTGATTAACAAGATAAGTTATATGAAATGGTGCTACAGTTGGCGTATGTAATGCGAAGACCAGAGGTTGATTTCGATCCAAATGTAGCATATGGTGAGTGTTATAAGTTTTTGCAATTTTTGCTAATTCAATAAGGCTGCATTATAAACCTTAACCCTAATCTTCTTTTAAATTAAAGAATAATGATTTATTTGATCGTTAATTGATTAAACCCAAACCCTAACCTCTTCTTTTTTTTCTACTTCTTTTTTTCAGCTGGCATACGTACTGTGTTTTCAATAAGGCTGCATTATGGTGGTTCTTTCACCGTATCACCTGGTAGGAGGTACATAAATGGTTATTTAAAGATTGTTGATGAGTTAGATTGTGATGAGTTTTCTGTGCATGAGATAGATGCTATTGTTGAAGACTTAGGCAATGATGGGCATAAAATAATGTTTTACCATTTTCTGAAACCTGATGGTGATTTAGATAGTGGACTGCAACCTTTAGGCAGTGACCAAGATGTTCTTTTCTTGTCCAAATATGTTGAAGAAGGTCATAAATTGATTGATATATATGTTGAGCATGGAAAAACCAATCCTGGCCTTTATTTTACCTCACCATTGAAAAACAAAAGGGTATTGATAGAAGAGTTAGATGAACCAATACAGTCCAAAGCAGGTATAACACCAGTTGCTAAGAAACATGTGAATGCAGGGAATGTAGGTACACAATGTAGTGTCAATGTAGGTCCAAGTAGTGGTGTCACTAAGGATGTAGAACCACAACCTTATGTTGTATGGTTAGATGAAGGTCAAGGTAGTGGTGCTGCTAACAATGTACCTAGTCAAGGAGATAGTGTCTTTGTGAATGGATTTTACTCTTCCTATGACCCTTATGTAGATTCACAAGACCCAAACTTTGGTCCTTTTGCTGCTTATGAGTGGTTGTTGAGGATTCCACCTCAGCACTGGGCAAGAAGCCATTTCTCAGGTATAAAATTACATATATAGTCAATGTGCAATCTACAATTTACACATACAATCTTTAATTTATATTTGAATTCCTAATAGGGAGAGCTAAGACAGATGTATTAGTGAACAATATGTGTGAAGTTTTTAATGGCAAGCTTGTTGGTGGTAGAGATAAGGCTATTATTTCAACACTTGAATTTGCAAGGGCTTATCTCATGAAAAGAATAGTGAATGTAAATAAGCTGATTGAAAAATGTGATGGTCCACTGACTCCAACTGCTACAAAGCTTTTGAAATTGAGCTGTGCTGAGGCAAATAAGTATACAGTTACTTGGGGAGGAGGTTTTCATTATGAGGTAAGTGGTCCATGGAGGGATCAGTGTGTGGTGAATGTGGAGCAGATGACATGTACCTGTAGAAAGTGGGAGTTAACTGGGATCCCCTGTAAACATGCTATAGCTACAAGCTGGAACATGGCACTTAACCAACAATCATCAGGAATACCAGAGTATTGGGTACATCCATGTTACAGGTATTAATCCATTAATTCATTTACATTGCATGTATTCACATTATTAATGCATTTCCATTTTGTAGGCTTGAAACATGGAAGAAAGCTTACTCAAACATGATCACACCTATTAGAGGTCCAGTGCATTGGCCTAAGTGTATTGTACCAACTACTCTGCTACCACCAACTCATCACCCACAAATTGGGAGACCAAGAAAGGAAAGGAGGAAGTCTAGGGCAGAGAAAGATTTGGTGCATATATCTAAGGATGGCAATCTGACTAGGAAACTCAGGACTATCACATGTGACAAATGTGGAACCAGAGGTCACAACTCAAGGACTTGCACTGGACCAAGAAAAGAAAAGTCAAAGGGAGTTGGTAACAAGAGGAAAGAAAGAAGTGTTGCTAGTGATGGAGCTGATACCTCTACAAGAAGATCAACACCTGCTGATAAAGGTAAGGGAGTTGCAGTTGATGATGGAAAGAAGAAGAAAGGTCCACCAAGGAAGAAAGTTATTGTTCTTGGTTGATAGTTGTTTATGTTTGATGTTTAAGTGAACCTGTGTTTGAATTATGACTACTTATTTGTATTTTGGACCTGCTGTAGTAGGATTATGACTTTGGATGAGCATGGCTTGTATCCATGATCATGGCTTGTATTTGGACATGTCAGTTAGGTTATTTTGGATGGTCATGGCTTGTATGTCTTGATCATTAACTTAACTACTTAATGATATTTGCAGTTTAGTATGTGGAGAATGGGTCAATTTATTTGCTACTTGGTTTTATAATTGAATTTTAGTATGTGTGACTTATGCTGAAGTCAACAATAATAGTTTGGTAATGGCTCAATTCTAAATTTGTAATGGGTCAAATTGAGTTATTATGTCACACCCCCAATTTACCTGACTTGCAGCGGAATGGAATGCCTGGGGGTGTAACTGTCATAGCACCACAACAAGGAAATATTGAACGACCTAAAGTGTCGTTTGGAAAATACATATCGTTTGATTTATTGAAAAGCATCAAGTGCTACAAAACATAGGTCCCCAAAGTGTTGAAACGTTTACAGAAAACAAGTTTTGAAAATGTCAAACGATAATTTACACAAGTGCATGAAAATCCAAAATGTAGTGTATCATCCCTGGCACACCCTAATGACTCCATGCATGTAATATGATGATGATGCCTTAGTTACCTGAAAATACATTGCAAAAACGGTCAACACGAATGTTGGTGAATAATCATAGGTTTATGAAATATAATGTTTGTACGGCCACCACAAGTATAAGTGCATGACAAAAGTCACGTAAAATAGTACAATAGCCTTAAGCTCATGACACCGAAGCTATGACTGATGAAATTCTATGCCCCTCCCGAATGTTCTGCCAAACACTCATATGTAAAAGACATGACATGCATCCGCTTACTGTTGGTAATCACTACCACGGATGGAGGCGTCACCCTCGATAGATCTATCCACTCACTCTCGCTTAGCGGTAAATTAACGGTTCATGATGTTACAGGGGACTTATCACATGGCAGACAAGCTACTTAAGCTATGTACATAGGTTTTGATACTTGGGCTCGTACTGAAATGGTGCAATGTATTCTCCCCCGTGGGATTTGAAAACAATAAAAATGTATACGGGGCTATGAAAACTCACCTCAAATGATGATACTGATATGAAATGAAGTGAACAACAATGATCGGTTAACTGCTGCAACCTATAATGAATGATGCATGATCTCGTTAAGATCACCAAATGATGTTTATGAATGTCCATGCTCATGTTTCTATACCACTCTACTCTTTGGAAAAACACTTGTGTTATTAAAATATATAATCCAAGACTTTGGAAAAATATTGCTATTAGAGAATATAAATAGCTAGTTATAATATATATACTTATATATATATAACGTAAGTTTCCATGTTAGCGTTGAAATACTCGGGTTGTAATCCTTGAAATGATAAAAACATACTCATAATAACTAATACTACGTTAGTTATAAAGCTCGGTACTTGATATTACTTCTAGCTCAAAAATGTACTTCGTAGTTTTTTGCGCCAAATTATATTAAAAGCTGTCAAATATAAAAGGGTTTTAGCCGATATTCAAACGAGTATATCTTTGTCGTTACTTGTCCGTTTTACTTGTTCTTTATATCCACGGTTTCATCTTAGTATGTAGTAATATATTTTGGAAAGCTCGGCTCCTCCGGGTTACGTCTAAAGTCTCTTTTTGTCCAATGAAAAACGTCCAACAGCAAACATTTTCTGAAAAATACTTTTCGTCTACAATCTTGCAAAAATCATAACTCCTTCGTTATAGACTCTTTTTAATCCGTTCTTTCGCCTACGGATTCGTTTTTGAAAGTATTTTCTAAAAATTTTGCCAAAGTTCCCTTGGTGTTTACTGATTTTCCAGATTTTTACAAAACGGGACAGCATGTCTAAAATAGGTTCCAAATCAAGTTTCCAAGGTTAAAAACTAATTTCTACCATCACCAATCCTCTTGTAATCACCACATGACTAATCTAATCTTACCATACACCTTATTAGGGTGCCATGGACTCCTAACCAAATTATTAGAGCAAGGGGATTCATAACTAAAAAGTTAGGGTTTGTATGTTTCTTTTTAGCCAAAATAAAGTGTGGTATAGCTACTTGTACATGGTTTTTAGCATGATACTTATGTAATACATGTAAAAATAGGATGATCCATGAAAAAATAAAGATGAAAACTTACTTGACAAAATGAGATGATTATAGGATGTTTATGCTTGATGTTCTTGTGTTTTTGTTGCTTGATTCTTGATTAGGCTTGTAAAATGAACAAGTTTTGTGTTTTACTTTATGGAAAATGATCACTTGATCATGGAGATCATTATGGGTCGTGGGTTTGGAGAGAAAATGGAGAGGATGAGTAAGTTTGATCTTAGCTAGAAAAGTATGTATTATGATTTTGTGATTTTGGTAAAGTGATGTTATTAGAAGTTTATTAGTAAAATACTTAGGAAGTTAATGCAATAGGTTAAAGGGGTGGTCTTGGGGCCGGTTTTCAAAGGGTAGGAGGGGGGGTTAGGGTACTTCGGATTTAATTAGAAATACTTGTATGAAATTACACTAGTTTGTGTTTTTAGTTACGATCGGGTACCGGTTTTATTAGAAATAAATGTTCACGAAGTTTACCGGGATGAAATAAAGTTATAAAAATGTTAAAAACATATTAAAAATATGTTGGGTACATTTACTGAGTGATCGGGTGATTAATGTTTAGTTTTAACGAAAACCGACGTTATATTCATACGCGTACGTTAAAAATAAAATAAATTTCCAAAATACTGGGTAACTGAATGTTATAACTTTTATGATGTTAAAATGGATATAAAAATATGTCGGGACCATTGTGGAAATATTTAGATATATTCGTCGTGTATAAACCGGGTGTTAACGTTTATTATAATTACGTATACGTAAAAACGTTAAATGTATCAAATATAATAATTTGAAAATCCTGAGAGTGGTATAGCATGAAAATGCTGTTATGATGATATGCAGACTATCCCCAGTCCGTATGCAGTGTACTTAACACTAATGAAATGAATTCGCACCTAAATCAATCCGGTTACGCGAATTTGAATACCCGTAAACTAAATTTACGACGAAATGAGTAATGCAAGTGAATGGTGAAAACTTTTCCGGAAATGAATAGTGTTCGGTGAATAGTAAATTTCCAAAAAGTTTCTCAGAATATCAAACTGACCTCGAAAACGATGAATAGTAAAACGATGAATAGTGTTTTGATGAATAGTGATTTATGAATAGTAAAAAGTCGAAGTTTGGGAAAATGACCTGAAATGGTAAATGACGTGAAATGGTGAGTTGTGACATCCGCCCACCCAAATAGGAATTCAGTCCCTGAATTCAGCTAGTGTTGGTCTCTGGAATAGGTTTGGTGAAAAGGTGTGGATACTTGCGTTGCATTTGGTCCTCTCGTTCCCATGTAAACTCAGGACCTCTTCGAGAATTCCAGCGAACCTTAACGATCGGAATTCTACTCTGCTTTAACTGCTTGACCTCTCGGTCCATGATTTCAACTGGTTCCTCCACAAAGTGAAGCTTGTCATCTAGCTGAATCTCTTCTAATGGTATAACTGAAGATTCATCTGAAAGGCATTTCTTGAGGTTTGAGACATGAAATGTATTATGTACGTTGCTGAGTTCTGATGGTAGTTCAAGCTTGTAAGCTACTGGACCAATCCTTTCCAGTATCTTAAATGGACCAATGTATCTCGGGTTCAACTTTCCACGCTTTCCAAATCGTATCACGCCCTTCCAAGGCGAGACTTTCAACATGACCTTGTCTCCAACCTGGAATTCCAATGGTTTACGTCTAACATCTGCGTAGCTCTTCTGTCGACTTCTAGCTGTTTCAAGCCTATCTCGAATCTGTATTATCTTTTCGGTTGTTTCCCTAACCATCTCTGGACCTGTGCATTGTACTTCTCCAACTTCTGCCCAACAAACTGGTGAACGACACTTACGACCATACAATGCCTCAAATGGTGCTGCTTTAATACTTGAATGGTAAATGTTGTTATAAGAGAACTCGATTAATGGCAAATGGTTAGCCCAACCATTCCCAAAGTCAATCACACACGCTCGCAGCATGTCCTCCAGTGTCTGAATAGTTCTCTCACTCTGACCATCGGTCTGTGGATGGTAAGCAGTGCTCATGTCTAACTTGGATCCAAAAGAATCTTGCAATGACTTCCAAAAGTTTGAAGTAAAACGACTATCCCTGTCTGAAATGATAGAAACTGGTGCTCCATGCCTCGAGACTATTTCCTTGACATAAAGTCTGGCAAGCTGTTCCATGGAATAAGTCTCTCTAATGGGTATGAAATGTCCTGATTTAGTAAGACGATCAACAATTACCCAAATAGCATCGAAACCTCCTGACGTCTTGGGTAGTTTAGTAACAAAGTCCATTGTAATACGTTCCCACTTCCATTGTGGAATTTCTGGTTGTTGAAGTAATCCTGACGGTTTCTGGTACTCGGCTTTCACTTTAGCACAAGTAAGGCATTTGCTGACGTACGTAGCTATTTCTGCTTTCATGTTCGGCCACCAATACAGCTTTTTGAGATCCTGATACATCTTGTCAGAACCTGGGTGAATAGAGTACTTTGACTTATGTGATTCATGCATAATCAAATCTCGTACTCCACCATAGAGTGGTATCCAACTTCGCTCCTTGAAGCATAACACTCCATCTGCTCTCTTAACAAAGCCATTCTTGTTTTCTGGCATACCATAAAGTTTCTCCTGTGGCCGATTTTCCTCCTTGAGAGCCTCAATCTGAGCTTCTAAGATTTTTGATGGTAATGGTGAAATAATAGTCATTCCTAATGACCTGACCCTCAAAGGTTTGAGTCGTTCCTTTCTGCTAAGTGCATCTGCTACGACGTTTGCTTTTCCTGGGTGATATCGGATTTCACAATCGTAGTCACTCAACAATTCTAGCCAACGACGTTGTCTCATGTTAAGTTCCTTCTGATCAAGTATATGCTGTAAGCTCTTGTGGTCGGTAAAAATTACACATTTAGTACCATAAAGGTAGTGTCTCCAAATCTTGAGTGCAAAAACAACAGCACCCAACTCCAAGTCGTGTGTAGTGTAATTCTCCTCGTGTGTCTTAAGCTGTCTAGATGCATAAGCTATCACCTTCTCGTTTTGCATTAGCACAGCTCCAAGTCCTTTATGCGAAGCATCGCAATATACCACAAAGTTCTCAATACCTTCTGGTAGTGACAAAATCGGTGCACTACAAAGCTTCTGCTTCAATAACTGAAATGCAGATTCTTGTTTCTCTCCCCACTCGTACTTCTGATTCTTTTGTGTCAGCTTAGTCAGCGACTTCGCTATCTTAGAAAACCCTTCGATAAACCTTCTGTAATATCCAGCAAGTCCTAAGAATTGACGAATTTCTGTAGGAGACTTGGGCGTAGCCCAATCCTTTACTGCCTCAATCTTTGCTGGGTCGACTTGTAATCCTTGGCTATCAATGACATGGCCAAGAAATTGAACTCTTTGTATCCAAAAGTCACACTTTGAAAATTTGGCATACAATTGCTCCTTCTTGAGTAGTTCCAATATTGTTCTGAGGTGTGCTTCATGCTCTTCCTTGCTCTTGGAATAAATCAGGATATCGTCAATGAACACAATCACATACTTATCAAGATATGGTTTGCATACTCTGTTCATGAGATCCATGAATACCGCAGGTGCATTCGTTAATCCAAAAGGCATCACTTGAAACTCATAATGACCATAACGTGTTCTGAATGCTGTCTTCGGGATATCTTCTTCCCGAACTCTGAGTTGATGGTAACCTGATCTTAAATCAATCTTAGAATAAAAACAGGAACCTTGTAACTGATCAAACAAGTCATCAATCCTAGGTAGCGGATAACGATTCTTCACCGTTAACTTGTTCAGCTCACGATAGTCTATGCACATTCTAAAAGATCCATCCTTCTTCTTTACAAACAAAACCGGTGCTCCCCAGGGCGAAGAACTCGGTCTAATGAATCCTTTGTCTAAAAGCTCTTGCAACTGGTTAGACAATTCTTGCATTTCAGAAGGTGCAAGTCTATATGGTGCTCGTGCAATTGGTGCAGCTCCTGGCACCAACTCAATCTGAAACTCAACCTGACGTGTAGGTGGCAGTCCTGGTAATTCTTCCGGAAAAACTTCTGGAAATTCCTTAACAATTGGCACATCTTCAAGTCGTTTCTCATCTGACTTCTTTTCCGTTATGTGTGCCAAGAATGCATAACAACCCTTCTTTATGTACTTCTCGGTTTTAATGCATGATATGATACTGAGTCTAGTTCCACTTCGCTCCCCGCGAACAACTAAAGTTTCACCTCCATAAGAAAGATGAACAACTTTCTCATCACAAATGATCCTTGCACGATGTCGAGACAACCAATCCATACCGATAACGATGTCAAAACTTCCAAGTTCTACGGGCATAAGGTCTATATTGAATGGGTGATTTAGGAAATTGATGGTGCAACCACGGATAACTGTGTTTGTGTTAACTAAAGACCCATCGGCTAATTCAACAATGTAGGGAATGTCTAAGGTAGTTGGTTCTATGTTAAGTAAAGGTGCAAATGTAATAGAAACAAAACTTCTATCCGCTCCTGAATCAAATAAAATGGATGCATAACGATTATTAACGAGGAACGTACCCGTAACAACATTCGGGTCCTCACGGGCATCTTCTCCTCCCATGACATAAGCCCTTCCTCGAGCTACTCCTCCCTGATTCCCAGCTCTTTGATCATTCCTCTTCGGGCAATTGTACTGGAAATGACCCAACTCTCCACAACCATAACATGCTCCTGGTTGGTTCTGGTTAATTACCCCTCGTGGTGCTTTGCAGTCCTTAGTCCAATGACCGACCTTTCCACAGTTCTGACAAGCTCTTGGACAATTTCCGGGGTTATGATGAGTTCGGCATTTGTTACACTTGGGTAGTTTTCCATTATATCCTTTTCCCTCTGTTGGTCCTGCAGCATAAACCTTTGCCGCATCCTGCCTCTTTGGTGTTGGTTGGTTAGCATTCCCACCTTGGTTATTATCAAACTTCCTCTTGTTGTTATTGTTGTTTTGGTTATTGGGGTAGTTGCGGTTTCGGTTATTGTTATAGTTGTTGTTGTTGTTGTGGTTGTTTCGATTGTTGTTGTAGTTGGTGTTGTTGGAACGGTTATTGTTGTTACTTGCAGCAGACTTTCCTTTCAACACTTGGACCATAAGTTTCTGAGTTATGCGAATGGCCTCCTCCATTGTTTGTGGGTCGAAAGACATCACATCCCCTCGGATGCTTTCGGGTAATCCCCCAGTAAAGTTCTCCATCTTTTTCTCATCGTCCGGAACCATAGTTGGACACAGTGTAGCCAACTCCTGAAACTTCCTGATATAAGTTTCAATATCATCTCCTTTAGTTACCAACTGGTAGAACTCTGTTTCTAGCTTTTGCACCTCAGTACGAGGGCAAAACTTCTTGGTCATCAGCTTTTTGAATTCAGCCCATGTGAGTTTGTAAGCATTCTCCATGCCAATGGGCTGAGCATACGAATTACACCAAGACATGGCTTCATCCAGCAGCATACCTGTAGCGAACTTTACTTTGTTAACATCCTGACAACCACACATGAGAAAAACGTTCTCCGTCTTCTCAAACCAGCGGATTAAAGCAACCGCTCCCTCATTGCCCTTATACTTGATAGGATCACTAGTCTTGAAATCCTGCCAAGTACATTCACGCCTAATTGTGGGTTGAACCACTTCAACAACAGGTACAACAGGTGGAACCTCAGCAGCTCTAGCAGCAACTTCAGCTCTCTCAGTCTCTAGAGCTTCTGCTACACTATCCCTGACCAACTTGCGGATAGCTGCTTGTGTCATAGCGGGTGTTCCTGGTGTAGCCTTTGCTTTCTTTGGCGCCATACTTCTGACAAATAATAATCGACAACAACCATGAGAAAACTATAATAGAAATAGTCATCGTACAAAAATATACGCCCACAACATGTATATATACAACCACAACAAGTATAAATACAACCACGACATGTACGAGTACAACCACAACCTGTAATAATCCAACCACGACACGTATAGATACAACCACAACAAGTATAAATACGTTAACCATAAAGAGCAACCATGAAACATCATAAATATAACCACAACACATGAATATAATTCATGAAAATTTCGGCCAACATAGACCGATATATATATATAGCACAACATTTCCAACATAGTAGAGTCGCACTTGATATATTTGTTTGTACAACAACAAAAGACTACAAGTTCTTGAACTACGTCCCACACCTCGGGACTAGGAAATAGTAAAAGCTAATATAATACTAGTCTATGTCTATGCTCCTCCAGGTGCTCTAGATGGTCCAGGAGCTCCAGATGCTCCAGGCTCTCCCCTCAAGCGGCGAATCTCACGATCCATCGCAACCACGATCTCCTCCAGATGCTGAACTCGTAACTGAGAAGAAACATCCCTGCCCTCCAAAACGACCAACCTCTCTCGAAGCAATGCTAACTGATCTACCTGCTCCCATTGAGTCTCCTGTGTAGCCTGAGCTCTATCTCTAATCTCAGGTAACTCATCCCTAAGCAGCTCAATCTGCTCCTGATGCCTCAACTGCCGTGCCTCAAGTCCATGGTATGTCGTATCAATGCCAACCCTGCCCTGCACCAGATCCTCCACCTGCTCCTCGACAGTCTCAAGTCGAGTAGTGATGATCTCATCAACTCTATATCCCAACCTATCTACTTGCTCCTGCTGAGCACCCAACTGATCCTCTAAAGTGACAGCTGTAGGGCTCCTAGCCGCAGCTGCTCTAGAACTCTCACCTATGTGGTATACTGGTGGTGGTTCTGCTGATTCTGACTCTGTAGTGGTAGGTGAATCTGGAGTGGTAAACCTTGCACGCTTCCTGAGCGGCAAGAGTGAGGTGGATATATGGGTAGCAATGGGTATGGCTGGTAGTGGTGTAGGCACAGTAGGACTAGGTAGGGTCCTATAAGTAGATGTGGCATAACGAACCTTCTTACTAGCAACCTGGATAGTCTTTTCCCTACGAAACATAAGTCTCGGCTCAGACTGGATAGTAGTGGTATGAGATGGTGTGTCTGTGGGCACTCGGGTGACATCTAATGGTACAATAGGATGGATAGGAGGAGTAGGAGCCGTCTCCTCCTCCTCAAAAGGCTCTGTGTCATCATCTGCCAAAAGTGGCAACTCAGGTACAATAGGGCTAGGTGGTGAACGGACAGTAGAAGACATATAGTCTTCAATGGGTGGTGGTGAACGGGCTGTAGAAGACATAGAGTCTTCACTATCGGAGTCTGTGATGGTGTACAGTACAACAACATTTGGGTTTGCAGACATGGTTCTGTGATAATCAAGGTGAAATAAAATGAATAACTCGGAATGAAATCACTATAAGCAATGAACATGCACATATGATGAAATGATGAGATGCTATGATAATGTGGTTATAGTCTAGGGTCAATGATACATCCTAGTTCTCTATAACCTTAGCTCTGGTACCAATCTGTCACACCCCCAATTTACCTGACTTGCAGCGGAATGGAATGCCTGGGGGTGTAACTGTCATAGCACCACAACAAGGAAATATTGAACGACCTAAAGTGTCGTTTGGAAAATACATATCGTTTGATTTATTGAAAAGCATCAAGTGCTACAAAACATAGGTCCCCAAAGTGTTGAAACGTTTACAGAAAACAAGTTCTGAAAATGTCAAACGATAATTTACACAAGTGCATGAAAATCCAAAATGTAGTGTATCATCCCTGGCACACCCTAATGACTCCATGCATGT
This sequence comes from Artemisia argyi, assembly GCA_030686995.1. NCBI lineage: Eukaryota > Viridiplantae > Streptophyta > Magnoliopsida > Asterales > Asteraceae > Artemisia > Artemisia argyi. The sequence goes on from CM060706.1 coordinate 14,005,712, forward strand.
AATATGATGATGATGCCTTAGTTACCTGAAAATACATTGCAAAAACGGTCAACACGAATGTTGGTGAATAATCATAGGTTTATGAAATATAATGTTTGTACGGCCACCACAAGTATAAGTGCATGACAAAAGTCACGTAAAATAGTACAATAGCCTTAAGCTCATGACACCGAAGCTATGACTGATGAAATTCTATGCCCCTCCCGAATGTTCTGCCAAACACTCATATGTAAAAGACATGACATGCATCCGCTTACTGTTGGTAATCACTACCACGGATGGAGGCGTCACCCTCGATAGATCTATCCACTCACTCTCGCTTAGCGGTAAATTAACGGTTCATGATGTTACAGGGGACTTATCACATGGCAGACAAGCTACTTAAGCTATGTACATAGGTTTTGATACTTGGGCTCGTACTGAAATGGTGCAATGTATTCTCCCCCGTGGGATTTGAAAACAATAAAAATGTATACGGGGCTATGAAAACTCACCTCAACTGATGATACTGATATGAAATGAAGTGAACAACAATGATCGGTTAACTGCTGCAACCTATAATGAATGATGCATGATCTCGTTAAGATCACCAAATGATGTTTATGAATGTCCATGCTCATGTTTCTATACCACTCTACTCTTTGGAAAAACACTTGTGTTATTAAAATATATAATCCAAGACTTTGGAAAAATATTGCTATTAGAAAATATAAATAGCTAGTTATAATATATATACTTATATATATATAACGTAAGTTTCCATGTTAGCGTTGAAATACTCGGGTTGTAATCCTTGAAATGATAAAAACATACTCATAATAACTAATACTACGTTAGTTATAAAGCTCGGTACTTGATATTACTTCTAGCTCAAAAATGTACTTCGTAGTTTTTTGCGCCAAATTATATTAAAAGCTGTCAAATATAAAAGGGTTTTAGCCGATATTCAAACGAGTATATCTTTGTCGTTACTTGTCCGTTTTACTTGTTCTTTATATCCACGGTTTCGTCTTAGTATGTAGTAATATATTTTGGAAAGCTCGGCTCCTCCGGGTTACGTCTAAAGTCTCTTTTTGTCCAATGAAAAACGTCCAACAGCAAACATTTTCTGAAAAATACTTTTCGTCTACAATCTTGCAAAAATCATAACTCCTTCGTTATAGACTCTTTTTAATCCGTTCTTTCGCCTACGGATTCGTTTTTGAAAGTATTTTCTAAAAATTTTGCCAAAGTTCCCTTGGTGTTTACTGATTTTCCAGATTTTTACAAAACGGGACAGCATGTCTAAAATAGGTTCCAAATCAAGTTTCCAAGGTTAAAAACTAATTTCTACCATCACCAATCCTCTTGTAATCACCACATGACTAATCTAATCTTACCATACACCTTCTTAGGGTGCCATGGACTCCTAACCAAGTTATTAGAGCAAGGGGATTCATAACTAAAAAGTTAGGGTTTGTATGTTTCTTTTTAGCCAAAATAAAGTGTGGTATAGCTACTTGTACATGGTTTTTAGCATGATACTTATGTAATACATGTAAAAATAGGATGATCCATAAAAAAATAAAGATGAAAACTTACTTGACAAAATGAGATGATTATAGGATGTTTATGCTTGATGTTCTTGTGTTTTTGTTGCTTGATTCTTGATTAGGCTTGTAAAATGAACAAGTTTTGTGTTTTACTTTATGGAAAATGATCACTTGATCATGGAGATCATTATGGGTCGTGGGTTTGGAGAGAAAATGGAGAGGATGAGTAAGTTTGATCTTAGCTAGAAAAGTATGTATTATGATTTTGTGATTTTGGTAAAGTGATGTTATTAGAAGTTTATTAGTAAAATACTTAGGAAGTTAATGCAATAGGTTAAAGGGGTGGTCTTGGGGCCGGTTTTCAAAGGGTAGGAGGGGGGGGGGGGGGTTAGGGTACTTGGGATTTAATTAGAAATACTTGTATGAAATTACACTAGTTTGTGTTTTTAGTTACGATCGGGTACCGGTTTTATTAGAAATAAATGTTCACGAAGTTTACCGGGATGAAATAAAGTTATAAAAATGTTAAAAACATATTAAAAATATGTTGGGTACATTTACTGAGTGATCGGGTGATTAATGTTTAGTTTTAACGAAAACCGACGTTATATTCATACGCGTACGTTAAAAATAAAATAAATTTCCAAAATACTGGGTAACTAAATGTTATAACTTTTATGATGTTAAAATGGATATAAAAATATGTCGGGACCATTGTGGGAATATTTAGATATATTCGTCGTGTATAAACCGGGTGTTAACGTTTATTATAATTACGTATACGTAAAAACGTTAAATGTATCAAATATAATAATTTGAAAATCCTGAGAGTGGTATAACATGAAAATGCTGTTATGATGATATGCAGACTATCCCCAGTCCGTATGCAGTGTACTTAACACTAATGAAATGAATTCGCACCTAAACCAATCCGGTTACGCGAATTTGAATACCCGTAAACTAAATTTACGACGAAATGAGTAATGCAAGTGAATGGTGAAAACTTTTCCGGAAATGAATAGTGTTCGGTGAATAGTAAATTTCCAAAAAGTTTCTCAGAATATCAAACTGACCTCGAAAACGATGAATAGTAAAACGATGAATAGTGTTTTGATGAATAGTGATTTATGAATAGTAAAAAGTCGAAGTTTGGGAAAATGACCTGAAATGGTAAATGACGTGAAATGGTGAGTTGTGACATATTACTTACCTGTAATTGCTACTTGGTTTTGTATTTGCAGTTTACTTATCTAACTTTTACTTCAGTTTGGTAATGGGTCAATTCTAGTTTGTAGTAGCTTGACTTTTACTTGTTTGCCTAAAAGAACAAACAACTCAAAAAAGAACCAACAACTCAACAAGAACCAACAACTGTCTTTACTTCATTCATATCAACCACAAAAGCTGTTACATTTTCATCTAACTTCCACAAAAGACCTAACCTTACACCAAAACACCAAACTTAACATCTAACTTAAGTCAACACATTGTAAACAACAAACATGAAGACAATAGCCCAAGAAACATAAAGTTGCTTCTTCATCCTTGCTCTTTCTTCCTGCAACACTTGGATTTGTCCACGATGGTTGTTCAATGGTATGATGTTAACAGATTGAGCACACATAGGGGGATCCACCCAATCAAGAAAAGGACACTCTGATGCCTGTTAAAAGGTTTAAACAACAATTGTTAATAACATAATAAAAGATATCAAAACCAATTTCTACAAAAAATTTAGAAAAAACACATCCCCACCACATCAGGGCAACTATAAAACCTTCTTCCTGGGTTGATGTTAGTCCATGATGTTCTCACCACTGCAACTTTTCCACAATGACAATTAACCATTTTGATTCTTACCTGTGATTTGGGTTTTTAATGGAAGAAAGAATGAAATAAAGAAGAGTAAAAGAAAGATATTAAAAAGGTTGGTGGGGGATGGGATAATATTTATACCAGGGAGTAAGGACAAAAAAAAGAAGCGGGAAAAAGAAAGTGTGGGTTGGAGGGAAAAGTTGTGTGGGAAGGAAGAGTGTTTGGGTGGGAAAAGACTAAAATACCCTTATTTGGACCTCATCAAACGACCATTATCTATCCCAGTTAGTGTGAGGGACGAACCACACATAATGTTTCCCACTTAAGGATGGACGGTGCAATTTTTTTGGTCAAATGACGAAGTCTGTCGGTCAACGCATACCACAAGGACGAATGGTGTAGTTTACTCAATTTAATTGCTAAGGCTGTTGCTAACGAAGTGGAACCAATTTTTTTATACATTAAGGTCTGTTACTAATTCTACAATCTTTAATATCTTCTTTATTGTTCCATACAACTGACGATGTTTCCTGTTTACTGTTTCGGTCCCGAGAATCTGAATAAATACGTCGGTTAAAATGAATTGGAAATGTGGAACATATTCGGCCATGCAAGGACGTATTATCCATGCATAGTGTTCTTTGATGAGGTTTATTTTATGATTTAAAATAATTTGGTCATATCACATATTTAAGTTAATCGGACCATACAAATGCTTGGTTATTGTTAAATTTCCAGTAAAAAAGTTGCATTGGCGAATTTGCGGCTGCTTTGCTTCAGGTAGATGGTCTAACAACAATGTGACAGGAGGAAGGAGGATGGGCAGTTGAGCGATTTCGGAATTAGTTTGGCAATTTGTACTTCAAACCTATTGCATTGCTTCTTTGGAGCTTAAAGTCAATATCAATCCACACAACTACCGTAAGCTTCTGTTTTAAATCAATGCTTACTATCTGCTCTATTCGTTTTCTTGGAGTTTATATATTAGCATTTGAGTTGAATTAGAGTATACGATCATGTTTCTAACCTTGATAATGTTTCTGACTTTACTCTGTGCTTTTACACGCCCATCTTATATTATATCATGTATGTGCTCAATTAAAGTTTCAAACAATCAGATACATATACATAACTTACAAGGATTTTCGTGCTGTCTTTCACATGATAAAGGACTAATGACTTGAAAACTCAGGTTATTGGTTACCGAAAGACCATCGACTTTGACGGTAAATTTAAGTGCAAAGAAGTTCTACCAACTATTGGATTTGACACTAAATATAAGGCTGTTTGGAAACATGTTTTTATGCTTCAAATATTACTATTTTCACATCATATATACGGCTGCTTTTACAGCTTTGGATGTTGTAAGGACAACATAAACGATGTTAATTGGACAAATAGTTTAAAGGGATTGTACGAGGCTTTGCACAACATATTTATATGTTGTTTTGACAGCAGATATAAGGCTGTTTGGATGCATGTTTGTAAAGCTTTGTACAATCTTTTTTTTTTCAAAGCTTTTTTTTCTCAATAACAGTGGTTACCAAAAAGGTAATGATACTGATGCAATTTTTCCATGACTCTATATTGCTAGAGAGGCAACACGTGCTTTCGTTCACTTTGCAAATGCTCTTATTGACATTGTTGTTTGTGGCCGAGCCTATACTAATAGAGTTTCATAGACACATAAAACGGGTAATGTTGTCTTGCATGATCTTTGCATATAAGTTTTGAAATTAGTGAAACATCATATGGATTTACATTGCCGATAAACAAGTGAGAAACGCAAGTCATTACCAAGCGATGCAGGAAAAAAGACTATTACATGCATCCTTAAGTGAGACGGCTTTATGTTCAAGGAAAGGAGATAAATGAAGTTGGGATCAATGCAAGTTTTACCGTCCATCAGGTTAGTTACATTCCTCAGTTTTGTATGTGTTGTGACATATGGGCTGCATGACAAACACATTGATTAACCCAATAAGTGTTTATGCTTATTAGCTCAATAAGCTATTTAAATAACCATCTTGACAATGGCAACTGAAAAGGAGCCTATTTGTGACAATAAGCTTCCTGAAAACGCTTACCCAAACACCCCCGAGTGTCTAATGAATGATAAATTAATACTATATTACACATTGGGTAATGGTACTTTTTTTTTTTTTAAATAGAAATGCAGAGGCGAAGGAAGCTCAACTCCCTAATTTTGAACTCTTCAATTTACGGTGCTTAGGAGAAAGAACAAATATTATCAAGGTACTGCACATATTTAGTCTCCTAAAAATAATCTCGATAGGGAAATTTATAGTTGAAAATATGTGGTACATCAGAATATTGAATAGATATGTTATCGAGTTAGAAGATTATGTTGATGATAAAATAATTAGAGACTTGCCAGGTTGATTTTGGAGGGTTTATGCAATAAATACTGTCAACCCATTTTACCTGTTAGAGATACAACATATCCTGAATGGACTCATTCATTTATAGCGGGCTTTAACTGGCACCTCAATTGTTACCAAGGCTCAAGCCTCCCCGACCTTAGTTAGTAGTAGTTTTTTTTTTTTTTTTTTTTTTTTTTTTTTTTTTTTTTTTTTAATATTACATGAGTTCCATGTTGCATATATAAAGTAACATGTGCTTTGAAAATGCATTTGGATACTTGGTTTTGTTGTTACAAACACGGGTTGTTGCTTCATTACTGAGTTCCTAGGTTCCTGAGAGGGTAATAAATCTTAAGTTTTATTAATTATAAAGGCTGATCTTTTATACTCGTGTCTTATGTTAGTGAACGTTATTATTTTGAGTGTCATGTTAACAATCATTAAATAATGTAGCAAATTGCTTTCGATTTGTGTATAACTTTCATGCTATGTACTCAAAGTCTTTTTGCCTTGATTATGGACTGATATTTACCTTCTTAATGATAGTGGCACAAAACAAGCGGCACACAGGCTGAAGATTTTATTTGGTTTCGCTGGCTTTAAAGGTACTGAGCTACATGGAACTCTCACCCAGGCTCAACTTTTAGATTTAAGTATTGAATTATCAGGGGATACCGACTGAACTATGGAAATATAGAAAAATAGATTAATGTATTGAGTTTACATGTGGCAATTTTGACCTGTAAACTGATAAATGAGCTGATTTGGGTTCACTTTTATCCCTCGCTCTTTATTTTGACCTATATACGGAAATAGTATTATTTTCGATCTAGAAAAATATTTTTTTGGTTTATTAGTATTTCAAGTGATATCAAATTTGTCAAGCACACAGACATCAGAATATCTGATTTTTAGAAACTTTAAGACATCAAACACCATCGTCTACCGGACATTCTTATGACGGTTGATTGTGACATTGTGATTAGTCAATCACACTTGACAACTTACAAAATGGCTATCCACACATCCTTAATGAGTTGTATGCACCCTTTTGCTATTCATCATTTTAATAAATTTAGAAATATACTTGTACATATGCTACCTTTTATTGATATTAACTTTTATATTATGTGTTTATCTTTATAGCTATTTTCATTGAATGGGTCGAACTGCTCGAGTTGGTAGAGAAGGGTATGTTGTTATTTTTGTCTCCGACAATGACCGATCTCTTCTAAAAGCTATTGTGAGTACATGTTTAGCATTAACATTGAAATTGTTTTTTTTTTTTTTGTACCTTCTAGAATAATTTACTGATCAATGGTCTTGGATTCGGGTGTGATCGAAAGAGTAAACTTCTCTTAAAGGATGTGGCTATTTTTATGGCTGGTATAAAGAGTTGATTCAAAGCTGAAGAACCGTATTGTTGCGGAGCAATCAATAACTAAATGGAGCCAACAAATTGAGCAAATATCATTGCCTTTTCTTTGTTGCTTTTTTAGCACTCCTTTTAGGTCTTAGACTCATTCATCATATGTATTTTATTTGTTCTCATACTTTTCATTGTTGTGTTTACATATAATACAAGAACCTCTCTTTTTGTTCTAAACTTTTGTATTTAAGATATTTGCCATTATACATTATTTATTTTTGTCCAATTAGATGTTGTCAAGTAATATCTTGAAGCTAACCCGCCCAACGGGCGGGTTATGAAGCTAGTTTTGTATATGTGGCTACTAATAGGATTTTCTTTTAAGTATTGTTTTCTTAATACACAGTAGTTTTCGATTTGCTTACTTTGTTTATGTGGTTACTTTTATGTATTTTGTTGTTAATTTTTCTGTATCTTATAAGGTCATTTACTTATTCAATATTGAGAAACTTTCCTTTTGGTATCTAAATCTGAAAGTGATAATATGACCCATTTATAGGTCAATGAGTTGATTTGGGCTTTATTATTTTTTTTTTCTGTGATGAGTAATCTCATATGTCTTTGCCAAAACATAGACTTTTGGCAACTTTTCTTACAAAATCATTAATTGACTAAGATGGATTGACTAAGATACGTAGCCACAATATATGTATGCTTAAATAAAGAAAAGACGTTGATTAATTGGCAAATATATAATTAATATATGGGAGTAAAACATATTTTGGAAATCCATATGACTCACATACGGCTTAAATATATGTTTGAATTAGCATCGTTAGTACTTAAGATTAACATGAAATGCGTGAAACGGATTTGATAGAAATTTGGTAAATATATAGATCAATATTGATATAGTTGTTGGAATTAATGTCCAAGTTCATAACTAATTGGTGAGACTATCGTCAAAAGTGGAGTCCTTTTTGGGTCGCCCTCAGTGAACCGTAAAAGAGAAAATGATTCAAAGAATTAGTCACGGCATAAGCACGTTAAGTGTTACGCCGTAACAAGGCATGTGATGTTGTTTTTTTTTTGGAAAAGTCCCACATCGCTCCAAAGGGTAAACCAAGACCCTTTTCTTTCCTTATATATAGAAGGAACATGCCTTGGCTTTTAATTGCTCATTCCAATCTTTCTAATTCCTACTCCTTATAAGAGTCTTTCATTTATCGAGACCTTAGGAGTTCGAAAGAATAGTTTCTTTTTTGGTTCTTGGGTGTGAACTATTAGAGGTACTCTCGTTTGGGTACTCGCCTCCAAGTTCGACCAAGGTGGTCCCCGTGAGAAATTCGATTTTCTCAAAGGTTAGTAATTTTCTTCTTTCCTTTTAATTACTTATTTATTTCTTTCTTTTAAGTTGCTTTTAGTTAATTAGGTTTAGATCCTTTAGGGTTTAGTTCCCTTCTTGCCCTAGATTATTATTATTTCCGCTGCGTATTAATCTAGTTGGGAATAGAAAACCCATCAGTGGCATCAGAGCTTTAGCCTAATTCTATTAGCACTTAAAAAGTAAATTGTTAACATGTGATAAGTGTAAATAATAATTGTATATTATATTATTGTCTTATGATCATTGAATGTTAATATGAATTTACATTTTGAACCTTATATTTTAAAATGTTTAAAATAGAACCTTAAAGTTTAAAATGTTTCGTTTTTAACCTTATATTTTAAAATGTTTAAAATAGAACCATAAAGTTTAAAATGTTTCATTTTGAACCCTATATTTTAAAATGTTTAAAATAGAACAAAAGTTTAAAATGTTTAAAAGGAACCTTATATATATATATATATTATAATTGTTATATTATTTGAAACTACTAAAACAAAATTCCCGTTTTAGATATATAGAAAATGTGAATAGTATGTCAACCCATGAAAACCGCACATCTATCATATGGGCTATTAATGGAGCGTGTGTGGTTTACCGGCACATTAATAAGAGAACATAAGTGAAAGGTGATGTGGGTCTCGCGATTCTCGGGCTGACTCGAGCCGGGTACCACGCGGGTTTTGCATGGTTAAATTCACTGTCTTATTCATGATCCTCGGCATCCTAGTCATGAATTGTACATAAGCATATACGAGATTAACATGCCATTGATCAGAATCAATGAATCTCAAAAGAACTAGGAATTTCATAGAGAATGAAATTGACAAAGACATTGTCTACCTAAAATAATTTCGTGATATGATTACGGCAACCCTCTTCATAAAACGAATCTAAAATATGGATCCTAGCCTTAATATAAAATTGGGTAATTGATTAAGGAATATTCATGCTAAACTAAAACTGTTTTATCTTATAGATGTCTACTGAAAATGGTGTCAATCCTCCCGTTCCCAATCCCTCACATAACCCAAACTTCTCATTACTCTCAGTTCTTGGGAGGGAAAGACTCACCGGTCCTAACTATATGGACTGGATGCGAAACCTTAGGTTCACCCTAAGGTACGAGAACAAAGAGTATGTTCTCGATGAGCAAATTCCCAAAATTGATGATGATTCAACCCAAGAAGAGATTGAAGCTCACCGAAAGCACTATGATGATGCAAACAAAGTGTCATGCATCATGGCATCGTCCATGAGCCCTGAACTGCAAAAGACTTTTGAGAACACTTGGGCTTATGAGATGAACCAACAGCTCAAAGAAATGTTTCAGGCAAAGGCAAGCAAAGAACACCTTGATGTTGTTAAATCCCTCATGGCTTGCAAACCGAAACCTGGAGCCTCTATTTGTGCTTTTGTCTTAGAGATGAAAGGGTACTTTGACAGATTGGGATCTCTGAACATGGTATTCGATACTGAGCTTTCTATCAACATAATCCTATCTGGTCTGCCAGCTGATTACAATCAGTTTGTGCTCTCGTATCAAATGAACGGGAAAGAGACCTCAATAATGGAACTCCATAGCTTGTTGCAAACCGCTGAGCAAGGGATCAAGAAGATTGATATGCCCTCTACTTCAGCGGCTCCTGTGTTGACTGTTGGTCATAATGCAAAGAAAAGAAAGACTTCTCATTCCAACTGGAAAGGAAAGGCCACAAAAGGAAAGTCCGATTATGGGTCTAAGAGAAAGGCTGAATCTGATATTGCACCGACAAGTGATCCAAAGGAAGCAGTGTGCTTCTACTGCAACACAAAGGGACATTGGAAGCGTAGCTGCCCAAAATATCTGAAGGACCTCAAAGACGGAAAGGTCGAAAAGGGTAGTCACTCAGGTATGTTTATGATCGAACTCCACAATACTACAACTTCTGATTCGTGGGTCTTGGATACAGGGTGTGGTACTCACATTTGCACTGTATTGCAGGGTCTAAAGGAAAGTAAGAAGTTGAAGCATGGAGAGCTCAACTTAGTCATGGGGAACAGGAAAATCACACCTGTGACGAAGATTGGAAAGTACGAGCTCATGCTAAAGTCTGGAGTTAGGATAAATTTAAATAATTGTTGTTATTCGTCAGAAATGACAAGAAACATTATTTCATTTCATGTTTTGTTTAAGGATGGTTATCAATTTTCATTTGACAATGAGAATGGAGATATTTTGGTTTATTCAAATGGTTGTTTTATATTTAAAGCTTCTCCTTGCAAAGGCATATATGAAACTGTTGAATGTATTAGTGATAATGGCAATGTGATTTTAAATGTTGGTTCGTCTAATGAGCTTGATAAATCAAAATTGTGGCATTTTCGTCTTGGGCACATAAACAAGAAACGCATCGCCCAACTCCAAAAGGATGGAGTGTTGGAATCATTCGACTTCAAATCGGATGATGTATGCGAGTCTTGCTTATTGGGAAAGATGACTAAATCACCATTCACAGGAACATGTGAAAGAGGTGAAGGATTATTGGACTTAGTACACACGGATGTGTGTGGACCATTCCGATCAACCACAAAAGATGGAAACCGCTACTACGTTACATTTACTGATGATTTCAGTAGATATGGATATGTTTATCTGATTAAACATAAGTCGGATACTTTTGAAGTATTCAAAAGGTATCAAAACGAAGTAGAGAACCAACTGGGCAGAAAGATAAAGGTGCTCCGGTCCGATAGGGGAGGAGAATACCTTAGTATCGAATTTTTCGATCATCTTAAAAACTGTGGTATAGTTTCACAGTTAACTCCTCCTAGAACACCACAACTAAATGGAGTTGCGGAGAGGAGAAATAGAACCCTGTTAGACATGGTTCGATCTATGATGTGTCGAGCAACACTTCCAATAAGCTTCTGGGATTACGCATTAGAAACAGCTGCCCATATCTTAAATCTTGTACCCACTAAGAAGGTTTCGAAGACACCTTTTGAGATGTGGAAGGGAAAACGTCCTTCCCTTGGGCACATCAAAATCTGGGGTTGTGAGGTTTTCGTTAGACGAGAAGCTCAGGACAAACTAGAAGCCAGATCCGAAAAGTGTCTTTTCGGCGGTTATCCTAAAGAGTCATTTGGATATTTGTTTTATAGACCCAAGGATAATGTGGTGTTTGTAGCTCGAAGAGGAACGTTCCTCGAGAGAGAAATGATATCCAAAGAGGACAGTGGGAGTAAAATAGACCTTGAAGAAATTCAAGATTCTTCCGATGAAGAACCTATAGTAAACACTGACATTCAACAAGAGGTGGTGACACCTGTTGAACCTGATGATATATCCTTACCCATTCGCAGAACAAGTGGTAGAGTTAGCAAGCCTCCTCATGATCCTCAGTTCTACTATGGTTTTCATATTGAAGAGGACAAAATTAGTGATAGTACACTAAGTGAGTTGGATGAGCCTGCTAACTACAAGGAAGCGATGGCAAGCCCTGAGGCTGCTAAATGGAAGGAAGCTATGAAAAGCGAGATTCAGTCTATGTATGACAACCAAGTTTGGAATTTGGTTGACACTACACTCGGTCTTAAGATTGTGGGATGTAAGTGGATCTTCAAGAAGAAGACAGACATGGATGGGAATGTACACACTTATAAAGCTAGGTTGGTAGCGAAGGGTTATACTCAAACCCACGGGATTGATTATGAGGAAACCTTCTCACCAGTAGCTAAAATAAAGTCAATTAGGATAATGCTTGCCATAGTTGCGTTTCATGATTATGAAATATGGCAGATGGATGTCAAAACCGCTTTCCTTAACGGAAAACTAACAGAGGATGTGTTTATGGCACAACCAGAAGGTTTTGAAAATGCAAAGTATCCTAAAAGAGTGTGCAAGCTTCAAAAGGCCATTTATGGACTTAAACAGGCATCTCGTAGCTGGAATCTCTGCTTCCATGAGAAAGTCACACAGTTTGGATTTTCTAGAAGCGAAGATGAGTCCTGTATATATATCAAAGTCAGTGGGAGTATTGTAGTCTTCCTGGTACTATACGTGGATGATATACTACTCATAGGAAACGATATCCCAACATTACAAAGTGTAAAAGAATGGTTGGGGAAATGTTTCTCTATGAAAGATTTGGGAGATGCAGCATATATTCTCGGTATAAAGATTTATAGAGATAGGTCAAAGCGTCTTATAGGACTTAGCCAGGACACGTACTTAGATAAAATTTTGAAAAGATTCAAAATGGAGAATTCTAAGAAAGGGAATCTACCCTTACATCATGGCATAAAGATTAGTAAGGATCTATGTCCAAAAACTAATGAAGAACTGGATAGAATGAGTCGAGTCCCATATGCTTCGGCTGTAGGATCGATCATGTATGCCATGACGTGCACAAGGCCTGATGTCTCCTTTGCTTTGAGCATGGTGAGTCGACATCAACAGAATCCTGGTGAAGGTCATTGGACAGCAGTAAAGAACATTCTTAAGTATTTAAGAAATACTAAAGACAGGTTCTTAGTTTATGGTGGAAAAGAAGAACTCAAAGTGACTGGTTATTGTGATGCAAGTTTCCAAACAGATAAAGATGATAGTCGTTCACAGTCTGGTTGGGTATTTTTGTTAAATGGGGGAGCGGTGACGTGGAAAAGTTCAAAGCAAGATACAGTGGCAGACTCCACATGTGAGTCCGAGTATATTGCAACTTGTGAAGCTTCAAAGGAAGCTATTTGGATGAAGAATTTCATTGGAGATCTTGGAGTTGTTCCAACAGTACAAGATCCCATTGAAATATTCTGTGATAATGATAGTGCAGTCGCCTTGACTAAAGAACCCAAGGATCACGGAAAGTCAAAACACATTGAAAGGAAATACCATTTTGTTCGAAGAAAGGTAGAAGAAGGACACGTGATTGTGAAAGACATACGATCAGAGGATAATCTAGCTGATCCATTCACAAAGGCATTGGCTAAGTCCAAACACGATGAACATGCTTGGAGCATAGGATTGAAAGATAAAATAAAGTTTTAGTTGTTAGTTTGAGTTTGAAACATTATAATCAATGATTGAAATCGTAATAGATTTGGTGATTAAATAATAGAGATTTGTTTATTTGCAAGTGTGCTACCATTTACTATTGTTTATCATTGTGTTTCATTTTTTGCATGTTTAGAATCCACTTCCTGAGTACTTAGTTTACTCAAACCTCCTCAGTCGTTCAAACTACTGGAAGTAAGTTTTGATTTAAGATTGTCATGGAGTGTTAGTAGATTGTCTATGGAGATTAGACATAGCATAGAGAATGCTGCAACACTCATGAGTACTTAATGGGAATTAAGTATAGGACAAACCCGCACTTAGAAAGATTACTTCATGGATTGAGATCACGAGTAATTCTAAGATGATAATATCCTCTATTCTTAAAATGGAGATACATCGAGTATCTAGTTTTCAAGTCTGTTATACTTTAGTTTATTCAAACGCTGTGCGTAAATGCCAGTTATAAAGGGTATGCTAGGTATGACATGATAAGTTGACTAGTTCTATGTATTCAAAGTTTATTTGTTCCTTTCGCCTAAAAGGGAAAGTGATATCAATGGGCCCCTCGATGATTAAATGTTGACTTAAATGTGCTAGGCCTAGCCAGGACTAAATTGATGTGTTCAATTCAGTAGTCTCATATAGTCAAATAATCGGAAATCGAGAAACATAATGTTGAACCTGGAGATTGATTAAAATCCATGTCTCAGGTTCATACGATATCAGTAGAACAAAGGAATAGTTGATCGCTTATCTAAGGGCTGACTCTAAGATATGATTCAGAGTTCGGCAGTTGCATTGGATGGCACTCTCTGCTTAGTTGATCGGAATAGGCTTAGACCAATTATAGTTGATGAATTGTCCAAGTGGGAGACTGTTGGAATTAATGTCCAAGTTCATAACTAATTGGTGAGACTATCGTCAAAAGTGGAGTCCTTTTTGGGTCGCCCTCAGTGAACCGTAAAAGAGAAAATGATTCAAAGAATTAGTCACGGCATAAGCACGTTAAGTGTTACGCCGTAACAAGGCATGTGATGTTGTTTTTTTTGGAAAAGTCCCACATCGCTCCAAAGGGTAAACCAAGACCCTTTTCTTTCCTTATATATAGAAGGAACATGCCTTGGCTTTTAATTGCTCATTCCAATCTTTCTAATTCCTACTCCTTATAAGAGTCTCTCGTTTATCGGGACCTTAGGAGTTCGAAAGAATAGTTTCTTTTTTGGTTCTTGGGTGTGAACTATTAGAGGTACTCTCGTTTGGGTACTTGCCTCCAAGTTCGACCAAGGTGGTCCCCGTGAGAAATTCGATTTTCTCAAAGGTTAGTAATTTTCTTCTTTCCTTTTAATTACTTATTTATTTATTTCTTTTAAGTTGCTTTTAGTTAATTAGGTTTAGATCCTTTAGGGTTTAGTTCCTTTTTTGCCCTAGATTATTATTATTTCCGCTGCGTATTAATCTAGTTTGGAATAGAAAACCCATCAATAGTTCGTGAAGGAATTGCACTATTCGGTTGTTAAATTACAGTATTAATCTATTATTATCTAAATAACTTATAAATGCTATCGATATATGGTGCTGTTATTAAGTGTGTTGTTGATAATGATTATTGATTTATTTGCAGATCTTTATCGATCCAAAAGGTTTAACGAATTCATGTAAGATTATGTTAACAATTTATTTGTTATTTCGTTTTATTGTTGTTAATTAGTGGACTTTGATTATGGTTTTTTATCTTGATTTATACACCAGAAAACATGCAGGTATTTCTTAGGTAATGAGCTCTACCTCTCTTCGGCCCAAAATTGTGAAGCACATATAAAAATCCTCGAAAGCATCTTGGATTCTGAGTTACTAACATGCGTTTTTAGAGGGTTTAACTGTTGATTCAAAAGTTATGCCAACTATGATATCTGATGGTAAAAATGATGAATTTTCAGGTGTACAGTACTATACATGTCAGTAAAGAGCACCCCATCTTCCCGCTTAATTATTGTTCTATCAACCAACAAAGTTTGACCATTAGGTGATAAAACCTAAACTGGAATCCTCAAGAGTCAAACTATCTTAAAACACATCAAATGGGTCATTTAATTTAAATGCATCAGTTTGGTCGTTGGATTCAAACGGGGTCAGATGCGACATTGTGCTTAAATGGTTAATATGGGTCTCTGTATTCAGATGGGCCAGGTTGCATACAATCGATTACCTTTTGATAATGTGAGTAATCTGAGCCGGCGCACAATCGAGTGCCTTTTCATAATGTGGGGAATATGATTGGTTTGTGCTGAAATGGGTAATATGGGTCTTCGTATTCAGATGGGCCAGGTTGCATACATTGATAGGTTGCATAATACAAACTTAAACTCCGTTGGTGTTTGATAAAATTGCTGAGAGGGATTTGGTGTCGTGGAATTTGATGATTTCTGGGTGTGTGAAGATGTGGTTTGTGAAAGGTGCATTGGAGTTGTTTGAGGGAATGAAAAGGGATGGGTTTGAACTGGATGAGATGACTGTTGTGAGTGTTCTTAGGGCCTTGTGGGGATGGGAATTTGGAGTTAGGGAAGGTGGTTGAGGAGTATGTTGTGGAGATTGGAGAATGAGATGGAGGTGAATTCTATGTTGGTTCGGCATTAATTGGTATGTATGGGAAGTGTGGGGATTTGGTGTCGGCGAGGAGGGTTTTTGATAAGATGGGTAGGAAAGTTCTAGTCTATATAGTCCATAAAATAGTAACCCTATAATAATAATAATAGACTTTTGATCGATTGATTGGTCAATCACCCTCCTTCATTCGTTCGACTATTATCATAAGGTAACACTTCAACTTTAATGTCATAATTTACTAATTAATCATATATGTAACTGCTTACTTATTAACTACTTATTACAGTTGTTTATATAAGGTTACAATATAAAACTTTGAGAGACTTAATGGATTGACATTGATAGCCATTGGACAACCCATGAGTACGACATCTTATTGGTCATGAGGTGGATAAGTTGGAGTTTGATGATGTTGGCTTGTGTGCAATCGCGGAGGCTTGTAATCATTTGGTTTTTGTGAATCTTGGTGGGAGGTTACGCTTTAAGGACATAGGAATTGGTTCCCTTGTAAGATCATGCAAGAATTTAAGTCTATTAAGTTTGAATTACTGTGTTAACGTCCCAGACAAATCACTGAAAATGATTGGAGAAGCAATTCGTTTAGAAGTTTTATCTTTGCGAGGCTGTTATTTTATTAGTGATTTGGGTATCATCCATTTGAAGAAATTGGTTAATCTAAGATACCTGAATTTGTCTAGGTGTGGGGCTAATATCACAGACGATGGGGTTGTGGCCCTGTGTGATCTCCAAAATCTTGATAAATTATATTTGAATTTCTTGACCAATATAACGGACATTGCATTGCTTGAAATTGGTAGCAAGTGTTTGAATCTTCTTAACTTAAGTTTGAAGGGTTGTAATAGAATTACTAGTGTTGGTTTACATGCTTTTTCTGGTCACCCGCGCTTGACTAGACTTTGGTTATTCTCGTGCTACAATTTTTCAAGCGAAGATGTCAAGTCAATTGCTTTGACCTGCCCAAAATTATGGTATGTTGGTCTAAGCAGGCCAATAAAGGAGCCAATGCCAAAGGCAGGCTGTGAAGACATTTACGGTTTATTTGGCAACAAATTCAAGATAGAGTGGAAATGACCGCTATGTCTTTCCCATTTTCTTTGGGAGTTTATTTGTTTTTGCTAAACTCATGAGCACTCACAGGTAGTTATTTTGGGTCTCTCATTTTGCTTCTTAATTTGATTCTGTTTAACTTTATGCTGATCCTAATGTGTTTTTTTTCTTATGTATAGAGATGAAAAGAAAATGAAGCATTGTCACCCTCATTTGCTACAGATTGGAGAAGAAGAAAAAGGGACAGATGAGTTTGAATCTTAGAGAAAAGGATTACCTATAAATCATTGTATCGAGATTTATGAGTAAAAACTATGTTATGCACTCATCTTTATTCCTACTGTAATTCCTAGCAATAGTAAAGATACTTTTTATTCCTAAGACTTATGATCGATAGTAGTCAAGCAAATTCCTCTGCTTGCTTACCTGATGCATAAAGGGATTGCACCATTCCATTTTAAGATACTCCTTACAACAGATACAAACCTCAGTTCCCTATCAAGATTGATAATGTCTTTGGTACTTGGACCAAAGAGTAACTCTCACATCCTTTACAGACACCTTATAAGTACCGCAGTAACAAAATACAGTTATAGTTGAATGACTGGGACACATAATATAATACCCGCAACTAAGCACACACAAAAACAGCCTCATTGCACCAATATATAAAGAGCATTATGACTTTAAACAGATCTGGAAAAGTGTTTGTGTATCTGAATATGTGTAACACGTGAATCAATAGCATAATTTCTATATATTGTCCGAGCATGTATAAAGGGATTACAGTATTGCACCAGTCCTTTTTCAAATGTTCCTATAGCCATCAACTTTGGACCAAATCCTGCAACAGATTGGTAATAAATGGCCTATGCATGATTACTTAATTGCAAAGTCGGAGAAAGTACGCTTTGTTTAGTTTTTTTTGTAAGATGCCGCACTCATGGGTTGTCCATTCTACTTATATTGGTTTTTAGTTTTCTAAGCTTTCAATTTCCTAAAAGAGTGAAAACAAATCCTACATTTTGGTAGTTAGTCGGATGCCATACTTCACGGCATTTGGTTTTATACTTGTCTTTGGTAGTTACTCGGATGCAATACTTCATGGCGTTTTGGTTTCTTATGGCATGTACCAAGTTAACTAGAATTTGTTAGTGAATTTTGACTCCATATATTGTAGGCGTGTTCGAATGTGTTGCAAAGTGGTCAGAATATTCATTTTTGGTGTTTAATACACGTTAATATAAATTCAATTGTATGATTATTTTTAATGACCAATCGAACACCAAATAAGCCAAACTCAAAGCTATCAAACCAAACTAACTATTAGGATACAGATTAGTAGTTTGAATTTGAATATACACCGAATTATCACATTGAGCTGGACTGATAATGATCCTTCATAATCATCATGTGGTAAGTTGCACATGCATTGTGACCTGCCATGCCTAACGCATCATCCATCATCGAATCACGCCACTCATTTCTCATCCTTTCATTCAATCTCTGAATCACGTCACCACGTGCAGCGTCCCAGTATCTCAAAAAGGCTGCAACCTTTCTGGGATCCTTAGCTTTCCAGCAAACATCATTGTTTTCTAACGACACGGTGGCATGAGAATTCCATAATATTTCGGTTCGTGTAAAGCCTGCTAAGCTGCTTATATACTCCACCATGCCATCCAAAAGAACTGGCGGAGTTGCCCTATTTCCGTCCCATAGCAAAACCCTAGCCATGCCTTGTAGTACCGCCAATACAATGCCTCTATTGTTATTTGTACTACTTTCGATAAGCGATGGGCTCAAACTGATGACATAATCATTGTGCTTTGGCGAATAAACAGATACAATACTAGGTATCTCTGTTGGAGCTAGTCTAAGACTGACACTTGAAACAGTTTTCTTTATGTGTTTGAAGTTTTCATGATTAGGGTAGAGAATATTTTCAACAAACGTGCTTGCGTTCAAAACTATTCGTACCGCTTCATCATTTGACTCGTAAAAGAGTCGAAAACGTTTCCCAGACAGTGAAGACATACCCGCATCATTTACAATGGTGATGGAAAAGCCTTTAGCTGCCTCATCGTTGGCCCAAATGGCAATTATTCCGATAAATGATACTAGAAGTACGCGAAAAAGAATCCCAAAACGGTCTCCCGATATAATGTTAGGAGACACATATTTTGCTTCCGCGGCAGTGGTGCTGGTGCTGGTGGTAGTTAGGAGAGATCGAAGGATGGGGTGGGACTCCATTCGAACGAAATTATTAATGATGGGGTTTGGTACACTATATGAGAGTTCAAGTGGTTTATGCATGTGTTCATACATATATAATGTATGGATAAAATGAAGTGTGATGGTTTTTAAGACTCGTGGCCATATGTTCAGCCATACCATGTCACTATGACTAGAGTTTATTAGTGAATTTCGACGTGTTCGAATGTGTTCCAAAAGTGGTCATAATATTCATTTGTGGTGTTTACTAAACTCTAATCTAAATTCAATTGTATGATCTCTTTTTCCGACTCGACATTGCGAGCTGACTAATCCTATCACAAACTAACTATTAGGATACACATTAGTAGTTTGAAATCGATTGTACACCAAATTGTAGCAACACATCAAGTCTTTCATAATCTATCACTAACAATCCAATGAATACAATCAGACTAATCCCGGTGTTGGGCCAGGGAGATATGGGCTGGCCTACTAGGAATTCCCCAAAGCCCATGGATAAGGCCTTTTTAAGAATGGTTCATTAGTTTCCAAATCACCAATAGTCCATAAGCGGTCCCATACAATAGTCTTGATCAATCGATTGGTCAACACTAGTCGTCGTGTTTGCGCGGGGTTTACAAGAATTTATAGGGCGAAGGAAACTTTCCAAAAAAAATCAAAAATAAAAACATAAATTACACAAAAATCCCAACTTTTTCAACTATGAGGGCACCAGCCCCATACTTACAACCAAGGTTTTGAAACCCGGGTCGACCGGCCCGGTCGAACCGGTTGGACCGGAACCCGGTCAAAAAACGGGTCAAAACAACCCGGGTTTCTAAAACCGGGTCAACCAGTGTGACCCGCCGGGTTTTGAGTGACCCGGTTCAACCCGGGTTTTGAAACCCGGCCGGGTTTGGATTTTCTCTCTCTCAAAAAAAAAATTAATTAATTTTGACTCTTTTTTATTTATTTGTCATTATTAAGGTGCTATTTTTATTTGATATGACTTTCTTATGGTGTTTATTCACTCATATTTGTGCGTAAAATCGATTTTTGGAAATGTGCGTAAAACCGGGTCTAACCGGGTTGACCCGGTGACTCGGCCGGGTCGATCCGGGTTTCAAAACATTGCTTACAACATACATCCGTCCCTCATAAAACTCTTTTTCACTTTTGGCTTGAGATTAATAACAACTTTTGAACCGATAAGTAACTAATTTCGGTTAATTCAACATCAACAACCACTTTTTAACCGCCTCACAAAAGGGCAAAAAAGTAAATTCCCATCCCAAAAGCCCAAACCCAAACCAAGTACCCAAACTACCCACCATTACACCAACCCCTATATTATCTCCTCCTTCAATCACATTAACAAAAAAACGCATTCCCCCTTTTATAAAAAAAAAAAAAAAATCAAAAACCGAAAAAACTAGGGTTCCAAAATCATCATCATCATCATCAATGGAAGGAATCACAGAAGCAGTCGAAAACATAAACATAAACACAAACACAAACGACTCATCATCTCTATCACAAAAACGGAACCGAATTCAAGTCTCCAACACCAAAAAGCCCCTTTTCTTTTACGTCAATCTCGCTAAGGTATTTAATTAATTAATTAATTAATTAAATTATAAAATTAATTGTGATTAACGGTTAATTAAGTGTTTTAATTGTTTGATTTTGCAGAGGTATATGCAGCAGCATACTGATGTGGAGTTATCTGCACTTGGAATGGGTAATTTTTTATAAATTTTACTTAATTTGTGTTAATTAATTGTTTATCGATGTAATTAGATGATGTACTGCATTGTTTGCGTAATTTGTGGTGTTTAATTGTTTATCGATGTAACGCGCGTAATGCGTGTTTTTATAAAAGTAGATGATGTAATGCGTTGTTTGCGTAATTTGTGGTGTTTAATTGTTTATCGATGTAATTACGCGTGTTTTTATAAAATTAGATGATGTACTCGTTGTTTGCGTAGTTTGTGGCGTTTAATTGTTTATCGATGTAGTTACGTGTGTTTTTATAAAATTAGATGATGTGCTGCATTGTTTGCGTAATTTGTGGTGTTTAATTGTTTATCAATGTAACGCGCGTAATGCGTGTTTTGATAAAATTAGATGATGTACTCGTTGTTTGCGTAATTTGTGGTGTTTAATTGTTTATCGATGTAACGCGCGTAATATGTGTTTTGATAAAATTAGATGATGTACTGCATTGTTTGCGTAGTTTGTGTTATTCAATTGTGTCGATGTAACACGCGTAATCTGTTTTTATGTGTTTAGGTTATTGATGTAATGCGCTTGTTTTGATAAAATTAGATGATGTCCTGCATTGTTTGCGTAGTTTGTGTTATTTAATTGTGTCGATGTAACGCGCGTAATCTGTTTTTATGTGTTTAGGTTATTGATGTAATGCGCGTGTTTTCATAAAATTATATGATGTGCTGCATTGTTTGCGTAATTTGTGTTATTTAATTGTATCGATGTGAGGTGCGTAATGTGTTATTTAATTGTGTGTATGTCGAAATTTGAGTAAATTGTTTGCGAAGTTTGTTGGTAAAATCTAACGATGTACGCGGTTTGTAAATGACTTAATTATTATTTTACTGTCTGCACTTGGAATGGATATATGTAAAGGGGAAGTCGAGCCTTATTTTTTGCTGCTTTGATGACTGCAGCCTAACTATCTATGCTTTAGCCTAATTACTTTTTAGTATGTGTGTTTTTATCTACTGCACTAGTAACAGATAAACTTTTTATTAATATTGACTTATTTTGTGGTGTATTGTATCGATGTAATGTGCGTAATGTGTTTTAAGGTTTTTTTGTGTAATTTGATGATGTTTCGTATTTACATTTTAGTATGCGTGTTTTTAGTTACTGCACTAGGAATGGGTAAATTTTTATTATATCGGTGCAACGCGCGTAATGTGTTTAAGTTTTTTTAAGTAATTTGATGATGTTTTGTTTTTAGTTTGCGTGTATGTCGAAATTCGAGTAAATTGCTTGCGAAATTTGTTGAAAAATCTATCCGTGTGTAATGATGTACATTGTTTGTAATTAGTGTGTGGATATATGGAAACGAGAAGTCGAGCCTTTATTCTTGCGGCCTAACTATCTGTGTCTTAACCTAATTATGTTTTACTATGTATGTTTTTATTTACTGCACTTGGAATGGGTAGATTTTTTTTTTTTTTTTTTTTTTTTTTTTTTTTTTTTTTTTTTTATTAATTTTGACTTATTTTGTGGTGTTTAATTGTATCGATGTAATGCATGTAACATGTTTACGGTTTTTTTGTGTGTAATTTGATGATGTTTTGTTTTTAGTATGCGTGTTTTGAGTGTATGTTGAAATTTGAGTAACTTGTTTGTTTATGATATGTTATGTTAAGTGAATAAGTGATTGCAGATTCTTTTGTTGTTTCGTTATGTTAATGATATTGGATGATGCATGCCATTTGTAATTTGTGTGTATTAATTTTAAGGTTTTTGATTCGTTTGATTACAGTGTTTTGTATTTAGAATGATATGGTATGATAGGCTAATACTGTAAAGGATGTGCATTTTGTTTGTTTGTTCGGGTTTTATGTATTCATTCTGATTATGTATGTTTTGAGTAATGGTTTTTTTATAACTTTTTGCCTATAATGTGTATGTAGTTTGCGTAATTTGTTACATTAATATGTGTCTACGATGATTGGGGAAGAGGATTAAAGGCTTAGCGAAGTGTAGCTTTATGTATCGTTGTGATTATGTATCTTTTAGGATATAAGGTTACTATCTGTTTGTATGACGGTTCATGTAACTATTACTTTATAAAAAACACTAGAGATATTTTTATGTGCGCTGGTTCCCTGCTAGGCCTTCATACCGCCTTGTTGTCTTTTAAATGGACTTTTTTTTTATTTTTTTTATTTTTTATTTTATTTTTATTTTTATTTTTTTCCCTCCTAATTTTGCATTCTTGCTAAAACGTGGCAGTGTTTTGTTTCTTTTTTATTTTGTTAAAAAACGGGATTTGGTTTGGTGTATAATCAACGCAGCCCCTTTGTTCCAGTTTCAGGATGCCATGCTCTTTAATAGATGTAAATAGCTTTAAATGTTACAAGTATGTGGAGATAGTTTATTTTGCATACTAAAAGACTGCATGAATTAATCTCCCTCTAGTCTATGATGCGTGTTTGAAAGCTGATTTAATGTGTGTTCCGTGGTTACATGATTGTTCATTTCTTTATTCTAACTCTAAAGTTGTGCTATTAGAATCTCATTGTTTATGTAAGCTATTTAGGTATGTAAAATTAAATCAGTAAAAGTTGCAAAAGCTCATGAACTCTAATATTCTGTCCCTTCTCTGTTGCTTTACGTTGCACATAACTTGATACCTGATGTCATTTTAGCAAATTTCATGGTTGGGAGAGTTTGTTGGGGGATTCGACGATGTTTTGATTAATAGAAACCATATAACATAAAATGAACCATATAACTTAAGAACCATAAAAGCGAACCTAGTAACCACCATTTAAAGATTCAACTTTGCGTACCTGCAGAGCGTTGTGTTGTTTCAGTAAGGCTCTTATTCACTTGTGCAAATAAACAAGACAAAGATTTAATTATATTCTCGTAGTGGGTTATTAAAGTCACCATTCTTCTGATTATGCATATTTTGAAGTAAATGGCTAGATTAGTATATTTATGTGTACACATTTACCTGCAATGAATGATACACGAGGAAGAGGATAACAGGTCCTAAGAAGTTAGACAATGTGTTTGTATGTAAGACACAACGTAATTTGCATACTATGAACACTGATCAATTTTTAAATCATGAAGGTTGTGCGTTTAAGATTTTTGTATTCCAGAGTTGGTGGGTCTGTATGTAAGACGGTGGAAGTTGCAATTTCTATGAAAATATTTTGGGAATTTTTTGTATATGTTCTGGATCCCTAGTTTTTTTTTGTCTAGTTTTGGATGGAATGTTTTTGCTCATGATTGACATTATATACTATATAATTTTTGTTGTTGAAAACTTCTTTGGTTCTTGACGCACGTCTTACATTGGAAGATATTTTTACAGTACATCATGTTGAATGATAGTTGGGATTGGGAATTTGTTTTTATAGTGGCTTGTTTCTATGCTTTTTCTTTGTTTGTTATCGATGGGCACTGGCATTTGTTTCAGAATGGTATGCTATATTCGAGTAGATAAAGTAAGAAGTGTGTATAAACTCTAGTATATATGTTAGTGTGGGTATGGATTCTGAAGATAACTAGTCATATCAGAAGTGCGACTTAACTGGCCTGAGACTAAGTTAGTAGCTTAACCAAACCCTAGTATATGTTTTCAGCTATAAGAGAAAACAGAGATGGTATATGTTTCATGACATTATTATTTTCATTGCTTAAGTACAGGTAAAAACCAATGATGTCATGAAATAATTGTCATGAAATAACTAGTCATATCAGAAGTGCGACTTAACTGGCCTGAGACTAAGTTAGTAGCTTAATCAAATTGAAAACCTTATCCGTATCAATTATTCAGTACCGTGATTTTATATATCACACTGTTAAATTTATCTGTATGTTAGATCAATGAAATGAACGTCTAATCGACTGCTTTCTGTGTTTCATAATTAATACATGTGTACATTTAAACCACACACATAAAGTTAATTATTTGGTTATTTTTTGCAGCTATTGCTACAGTTGTCACAATCGCAGAAATTCTCAAGAATAGTGGATTTGCCGTTGAGAAAAGTAAGGAAGTTTATGGTCGTTATTAGTAAATTGTGATTTTTTGCATGTATTATATTTTATTAATGATGATTGGAAAATGCTGCAGAGATTATGACTTCTACCGTGGACATGAAAGATGAAAACAGAGGACGTCCTATCCAAAAAGCCAAGGTAATTGATTCTATCATATCAAACATGACAGTTAGATGTACTAAGTTAAGAAAAAGATTTACAAAGATCCAAGGCATTTGCTGCTTTATTTAGACATATATGATGTTAAAGTGTTTTTTGAACTTTTTTCTTGAACTCAACATAAGATACTGAAGCAGTCAAGTTTAATGATCACTGTGCTTGCTTTTCTTGTGAAAAATGAAGTGTTATCAGATAATGTTTTAGAAGTGTGAGTGCAAAATAATTAGTATCTTATTTTTAAGTTTTTGGTCCAAAATACGTCTTGTAAAGTGTAGTTGTTTTCGCATATTCGCTGCTTATATGTTCTTGTAAAGTTGAAAATGTGTTTACTTGTTTGTGCTGTGTTTGTTAAAGTATGTTCTGTAACTGATCATATCCATCTGTTGTTTGTTCTTTAGATCGAGATCTTACTTGGAAAGACCGATAAGTTTGATGAATTGATGGCTGCTGCGGAGGAGGAAAGGGAGCTTGCAAACGGTGAAGAGCAAAGTTAAGAGGGTAGTTTGGATGCATGTGGAAGTGTAGTGTTGGAAACACTTCTTTTTCATTTGCTTAATTCTGTTGTTTTGTTTAATGGTAGCCTTGATTGATTGCAGATGGTTAGTACTAAAGTTAGAGATATTGTTACTTTATTAGCATAGTAGTATTTGTCTGCTATTTCAGTTTGATGTTCCATTATGCTTTGCAACAAGTATTTCTTTTCATCGGGTCAAAACTAGACCATATACAACGTCCAACCTTAGGATTCTAAGAAAAAATGGTTTCATTTACACCTGAGAAGTGAGAACCCAACCCCAACTGTCTATGATGTGATGTGGGTATAAAACTGTTTTCTTGTAGTGGTGAACTTAAAATGGTTAACCGATAATCATGAAGCGTCTAACAAGTAGAAGAGATGTTAGTTACTGACTTGTGATAATGTTGTTATTGCAGTTGCAGTTTGTGTTAAAAAAAGTTGCAGTTTGCAAATAAAACAAGATCATGACTGTGGTGACTCGCGCTTTTCGTTTCGTCACCAAAAAATAATAATAAAAAAATAAAAAAATAAACTACTTGATCAATAACGATTAATTATACGTTTTCGAAGAACAAAGATTATGTACAAAAATTAAAATGTTTAAAAGTGATCAAAATGTTTTACCTAAAATACCCTTTAATACTCCTTATTAAACTTACCCTTGATTAAAAGTGACAACTTTTACTCACTATAGTCCTCTCTGTTTAAAAGGAAAGTTTTTAAAATACCCTTGATTTAAAAATAGACAAAATTACACGGATGGTCCCTGTGGTTTACACGGATTTCAAGTTTAGTCTCTAACTCAAAATAAGTACACCAGACGTCCCTAATTTTGAAACCTGTCACCCTTTTAGTCCCTAATTTGGATGGGCCGTTAGTTTATCCGTTAAGTAATTTGCACCGTTAGTCCTTCGTTAATATTTTTTGCACCGTTAGTCCTTCGTTAATTTGCACCGTTAGTCCTTTGTTAAAATTTAAAAAAAAATTCTAAAATTAAAAAAAAAAAATTTGAATAAAATTTTTTTTCGAATAAAAATTTTTTAAAAAATATTTTTTTCAAATAAAATTTTTAAAATTAAAAAATTCTAAAATTAAAAAAAAAATTTAATTTAAAAACAAAATTTGAATAAAAAAAATTTTCGAATAAAAATTTTTAAAAAAAATATTTTTTAGAAAAAATATTTTTAAAAAAATATTTTTTTCGAATAAAAATTTTTAAAATTAAAAAATTCTAAAATTAAAAAAAAATTTGAATAAAAATTTTTTTCGAATAAAAATTTTTAAAAAAATTATTTTTTAGTTTTAGAAAAAATATTTTTTAGAAAAATTCAAATCTTAAAATATTCGAAAAATAAAAATATTTCTATTTTTTTTTAATTTTCTACAAAAATTTTATTCGATATTTTTTTTTAAATTTCGATTTTTTTTATAAATTTTTTCTAAAAAATTCCAAAAAAATATTTTTCGAATATTTTAAGATTTTTTTTCGATAATTATTTTTTGAATTTTTTTTTTCAAAATTTTTTTTGAAAAAAAATTAGAAAATAAAATTTAGAAAAAAAAATTTATTCGAAATTTTTTTTAAATATTCAGACTAGAAAGGGGTCAAAATCGTGATATAAAATTGACACAGAAACATTTTTTTCAAATGACAAATTTTCTTTTAGTGTACTTACATAATCACAAAAAAATGAGCGAAAACGTAAAAAAGGCGAAAACCGATAAAAATATAAGAAAACATATAAAAACATAAAAAAAACGGACGAAAACATAATAAAACGGATACAATATAAGAAAACAGACTAATACGTAATAAAGCCGACAAAAACGTAAAAAAATGACGAAAATGTTAAAAAAAACGGACGAGAACGTAAAAAATGAGCGAAAATGTAAAAAGATTGACAAAAACGTTAAAAAAAAATGAACGAAAACGTTAAAAAAAACGGACGAGAACGTAAGAAAATGGACGTAAACGTAAAAAGATTGATAAAAACGTAAAAAATTGACGAAAACGTTAAAAAAACGGACAAGAACGTTAAAAAAACGGACAAAAACGTAAAAAGATTGATAACGGTGCAAAATATTAATGGAGGGACTAACGGTGCAAATCATGGGGACTTTTTTAGAAAATGAGGACTAACGGTGCCAAAAATATTAACGAAGGACTAACGGTGCAAATAACTTAACGGATAAACTAACGGCCATCCAAGATAGGGACTAAATGTGTGACAAGTTTCAAAAAATAGGGATGTCTGGTGTACTTATTTTGAGTTAGGAACTAAACTTGCAATCCGTATAAACTACAGGGACCATCCGTGTAATTTTGTCTTAAAAATATAATATGAACATTCACCACTAAATTATAGTTCAAACATAGTTTAATCCTAAAACTTTTATTTGCCACGATAAATCATCGCTTTGCCCGGGTATTCATCTAATCAATGGCGGATCCAGGAATTTTAAGCATGTGTGGCACAAAATTTTTTTACCCCAAGTTTTAACTTTATAAAAGTAAATGTTGAACGTCAGGTTAGTCTTAGTTTTTCTTTTGCTTTTACTAGTTATAATGCCCGCACACGCGCGGGTTTTTTCTAATTTTTTTGAATCATATATTTTTATTTATTAAAAAACAAATAATTTAATATTTGTTTTGTTTGATTTATGATGTTTAATTATAGTTTTTTATTATTAAAGATAATTATTTAAAAATTTTAAATGTTACCTAATAAGAAAATAATCTTTTTTTAAATAAAATTATTACTAAATAAGATATGAATTCAATTTTTTGAAATAAAAATTTTTCAATAGAGATTTTGTTTTATTATATAAAAGATTTTTAAAAGGCAACGCCGGAACATAAATCAAATCCAATAAAAACTACATATGGTTTTGTCCGAATTAATTAGGCTTGGTGCCTTGGTTTACTAATGGGCTTTGTAGTTTTCATTAGTCAAGTAACTAAAACATATATATGTTTAAAAAAAATGATACAAACAAAAGATATTCCTCTTCTCCGAGCACCTCAATTAAAGAGAAAGGAGCCCAATCAAGAAAACACAAAATACAAACCAACAATACTCGGACGAAATTACAAATAGCATTGATAAATCCTCCTACAATATCCTTCTACTAATCCTCTACACACACAATAATATTATGTATTTTTTTTCACTTATTCTTTCTCTACATTCAAACCGTCAACTCTACACTTGTCAGAATCCTGTAAGTAAAAGAATAAGTAGGAGATTTTTTAGTAAGAGGATTTATCATTTCTAAATTACAAAACATAACCAAGGTAAACAATCCTATTGTAGAACAAAAAAATAGCTAAACTATACTAGAACAAAAGATTAGCTAAATTAGGGGACCACAAAGCCACTAACAACTAGAAAAAATAAACCCAAACCCCACATGATATATGCCATACGACAAAATCAAATGGAAAAGGGTTATACAAACCGACACTTTATAGTTTATAGGAAGTACATACACTCATAGCCCATAGCTAAAACTTAAAAGGTCTGTACACTATCAATTGTTTATGTGATACGTAGTAATAGGTTATTTCTACATATAGTTAATGAATTTTGAAATTTTTTTTATATTAGGTAATTAACTCTCGAAAATACAAAGTTATGTAACCAAACTTTGTAAAACCTGCAATGTTAGGTAATATGACCGCCTAAGCTATGGACCCATATGTGCCGTCAGACAAACTCATTATCCTCTTTGGAAGAAAACTAAAAAACACAAACTTTATCATCTTTAAACAAGATCTTCATCTTTCTCGTCATCAAACCCAAATTTCAGAAACTTTTTCCGGCCAACACCATATTCCGGAAAGAAACCCAGATTCCGGCAAACTTTTTCCGGCAAACTTTCTCCACCACTAATACATTCTACGCCAAAAAGCTTTGTACAATGGAAAATCCCACTTCAATGCTATCCCCATGAAATTAGTTATAATCTACAATTGATAGTTTATTAAAATCACAGGGGATCATTAAAGAATCAAGTAATGAAATATTTCCAGTTCCCTACTTAAGCTCCATAAGTACAAATGTTAATATTATTAACGAAACGAATTCATGGCTGATCAAAAACTCAAAATATTAACGAAACGAATTCATTATTAAACGAAAATTCGATAACTTAATGAGATACTAGACAACTCCCCATTCGAGATCCTTCAACTAACGGCTGACTTGATCAAAAAACATATCCATAATCACAAGTTCACCTCACTCAAAAGTCAAAACTTTGAACAAACAGTAGGAGCACAATGTAAATAAAACCAACAATTATAAATCATATCGAAAACATTTGTACTATTCGCTAATTCTTCATCTTCTTGATTGAAATCAAATCCATCCATTAATGGCTTCCCCAAAATCTTCACTTCTCTTCATCACCCTCCTCTTACTCCTCCACCTCACCGTCACCAACTCCTCCCCTCATTTCGAAGGCTTCGAAGATTTGGAGTGATATCTTCTAAGTAATTGTTTTCAGCTTTTCGATATGATTTGGAGGAGGAGGTGTTTTTTTTTTTTTTTTTTTTTTTTTTTTTTTTTTTTTTTATGAATAAATGTGGATCGTGGTCTTGGAAGAGTGTGGATCTGGTTTTTGTTGATGTGAGGGGAGGAGAAATAAGAAAAAGGACAAAAAATATAAATAAAAAAGATGAAGTTTGGTACAAACCGGTTGCATCGATTACTGGCCTAATTACCTAACATTGAATAAAGTATAACGTTTTGTTACCTAACTTAGTATTTTCGAAAGTTTATTACCTAACATAGAAAAATTTTCAAAGTTCATTACCTATATGTAGAAATAACCCGTGATAATACTTGAAAGTTGAAATTGTACGTGCTGCATACAAACTAACACTTTATAGGATATCATATTCTACTTCACCTGACAAAACTATATATGGCCTGTGGTACACGTGGCCAAGTTTTGGCTCCGCCCCTGCGTCTAGTATATGTGAAACTTAAAAACCATAAAGAATTTCAGCTTATATATTTACTATAAAACCAAAAAAGTAAAATACCAAACAATCTATAGAAATTCCATATCACAACATTTGGTTAAGACTAGCCACTATGGGTGTGAGCCCTCATCTTTGAAGGGTGAGGGTCACGCGCCACCTTATGGAGGCCGGACCACCTCACGCGTGAGGTAGAGGAAAAACGAGAGGGAAAGATGAGCTGGGTAGCCTTTGGTGCAATGTGTATTTTGGTTGGTCCGCCACTCCAACGATTAGTCAATATACAAAAAGAAATTATGATATACCATTTATTTTACATATAAATACCCTCAAACTTCACCATTTTTAAACACTATTTCTCATTATCTCATTCTCTTATATATATATAAAAAAAAAAGGAATATGATGTATCATGCATTATATTACATAGTATGATTCCAAAACACAAAGGGAATATGCTATCTCCTGATTGGTATCCAGAGAAAGCACATCAACCAGGCGACCTCCTACGATCCCATGAATCAACGCTACAAATTATCCGACAATTCACATCATTGAAAACACTTGAACAATTAATTGTTAGCTAAGGGTTTTCCTTAAAAACACTTGAACCATTAATCCTTTAATTAAATTTCTCATTAAGAGAATACACATCATTGAACTTTTGGAAGGAATCCCCACCATTAATACTATCCTACCTTTGAACTTTTCTCATTCACACCGGAATAAATCACCACCACCACCACCTTATCTAACAACCACCACCGCTATCTCCACAACCAGATCTAGCTGGTTTTAGCCGTATAACGGCGGACCCATCCGGGTTTAGCCGTGTAATGGATGGACCTAGTTAGGTTTAGCCGTATAACGATCGGACCTATTAGCGTTTAGCCGTATAGCGGCCGGACCTAGCCGGTTTTAGGCCAAAATGCTAACATCAAACTTTGCTAAGACAAGTGCTCTATCCGAATTGAGTCCGTGTGATAATAACCTCAAGCCTCGTTAATTACTTGGTCAAAAATTACCAAAGGGCTTGTGTCCCAATGGTAGCCTTTGTTGTGTGAGAAGTTACCAAACCAAATGATTATGGGTTCAAGTCCTGCTTATGACATGTGAGATAGTGTGTGGTGTGTATTTCATGAGATAATTAGTTATCGTTCTAAAAAAAATAAAAAAGGTACCAAACACCCACTTATTATAAACTCAAGTAAGTTGAAGATATTATCTAATTGAACTTGCTTTTCAAATAAGCCCATAAGCCGTCAAAACAAGCACCCCTCAATGCATACGTTGGCTACGTATGTTTCAAACAAACTAGATTGATGTGAGGGTTTACATGATCTGCTATTGTTATATATTATTTGCGAGAAATTCACCTAAACAGTCAAATAAGGCTGGTGGTTTGCGAAAATGGACACATTTTAAGCAATTTACAAAATGGTCATCGTCGCACAATACAGGGTGCACCCGTGCGACTGAGGCCCGATCATATACACAACTTTAGAAAATAACTTTATTTATAAACGGGTGTGTGTTTTGCGTATTAGTGAGTGGGACGGTCACACTCTATAGGGCGCAATGCATGCGAACAGGTTGGATCAATAAAAGTGTATCATAATGGTACCCACCAACCCTACTCAGCAAATGTTTGATGCCTGGGAAATACCTCCACCTAATACCCAACCATGCTGCGAATAGATTGTTTACAAGTGTATATTAAAATAATAAAATGACAGGTCGCATTCTTTGGTCAAGGTCTCAGTCGCACCCTTGCAGGGGCGACCGTTACCTGACTAGTTTTAAATTTATCATAACACGACCATATTGTGCAAAAGGGAATGGTATTAGACCTTTTTGGTAATTTGCATTACTAATTATAATTGAAATTTATACGTTAGTGCTAGCTTATCTTGTTTGATCCATAGACAGATGTTTTGTTTTATCTCAGACCTTGTTAAGATGTTTAATTAATATGCATTAGGCTTATTTTGTTCGTGTGTTTTTATAATAAATTTATATGGTTAGCTAATTCTACAGTTTTACAGCCGACAAGTATGTGTACCTCTAAAACATCAAACATATGTCTTAGGATGGATAAGTATCCTGTCCAAGGAATAGAGGTACCGTTAGATCAAAATTCCTAAATTTGCGTTTGTTGAAGATTATCTACAACTTGTAAGGCAACTTGAGGTGGGAGACTTAATTGAGAGTTGTTTGTACTGGTCTAATTTTATTTTGGCAATCACGTGTGGGCACCCATCTTTATGTAATTTTGTCTGTATTTAAAAGTCACTGAAATGCTGGTTGATTTAGTATTTTAGCTCGAATAAGTCTACTAATGTTGAAAAACATACCACTTTAATACATAAGAAAATCCATTAAATAACAAGTTTGAACATTTCTTTTGCTGACTTTGTTTACTTTTGTCACCTCCTCCAACATGTTTGACTTCTCTACACTATAAATACCTTGTTTATGCACACTCTAGGTCACATCAAAAACAATATCCAATACTCACAAAACAAATAAAAATATCTAGGGATGGATAGCAAAAAGTCCATTTTGTTTATTGTCTTGTTAGCCACCTTGATCACACTGGCACTAGGCCAAACCCGAGTTGGGTTTTACCGAACCTCATGCCCACGAGTGGAAACCATCGTGCAGACTGCGGTCCGGTCTGCCGTCAACTCCAACCCAACAATTGCACCTGGTTTACTAAGAATGTTCTTTCATGATTGCTTTGTTAATGGATGTGATGCATCTATTCTAATTGATGGTGCGTCTACTGAGAAAACCGCTCTCCCAAATTCCCAATTGAGAGGCTTTGAAGTTATTGATGCCGCAAAGACGCAGCTAGAAACTGCCTGTCCCGGGGTGGTCTCTTGTGCTGACATTCTTGCTCTTGCTGCCCGTGATTCTGTAGTACAGGTAATTAAATACGGAGTAGTGTTGAATCATTTTATGATGTCATAAGATTGCATTACATGCATGGCTAGCTAGTTGGCTTACAATAAAATTTTCTCACATTGCAGACTGGAGGAGCAAGCTGGCAAGTTCCATTAGGTCGCAGAGACGGATTAGTTTCAAGGGCATCTGATACTTCGAGTCTGCCTGGTTTCAATGAGCCTATCAATGCTCTAATCACCAAGTTTGCTGACAAGAATCTTAACACCCAAGATCTTGTTACTCTTAGTGGTAAGTTAAATGTACGGTGTAAACAACAATAATAACTAGACTAAACTGTATGCCATTAGCAAGATCAACTTAACACACCTAGCTAATGATGATAATATACAAACACGTTTTCATTTGATACATTATAGTCAATGCACTTTAATTTTGAATTGTACTAATTAACTTATGTATTTCATGGTTTGGTTGATATTTAGGAGCACACACCATTGGGACAGCAGCATGTGTATTATTCAGCTACAGGCTATACAACTACAACAACACCAATGGGCCTGACCCGACTATTGACCCAGCTTTCCTTCCAACGCTTAGGAACTTATGCCCCAATGGTGGTGATGGAACAAGGCGTGTGACACTTGATACGGGCAGTGTTGGAAGCTTTGACAATTCATACTACCGAAACTTGAGAAACAGGCGAGGTGTACTTGAATCTGATGCTGCTTTATGGAACAATCCAGCAACGCAAACGTTAGTGAACAGGTTTCTTGGAATTAGGGGATTGGCTGGATTGACATTCAACTTTGAATTCGGGAGATCAATGGTTAAGATGGGCAATATTCAACTGAAAACAGGAAGTCAAGGTGAAATCCGTAGGGTTTGTACCGCTACTAATTGATCTATTGACAAAGATACAAAATGTGTTTTTCTAATTGTTGATACGCCATGTTGATTAATACCGTCATATTGTTTTCCTTGGAACAAGGATTTATAAAAGAAATCTGTAATAAAGCGTGTTTTATCTATCCATTGTTATCTGTATGTTTAATTGTGATATTTGGCGGAACCATCTCAAGTCCGTGTACCTTTTTGGTACCGAGCCCCTTCCCAAAATTATTCAACCAATTAAAAAACATACTTACGTACCCACTACATATACTCTCTTTTAATTGATCATTTCTGCCTTGTAGAGTATCACATGCATGTATAACTTACATTAATCTTTGTTTTGTATAGTAGAAGATTGTTCATTTCTGCCCAGTGGATATAGGCCGATCACGCAAAATTGATATAACTACCTTACATACCTGTGCTCTTGGTGTTTTTTACTTATTTCTTTCTGGCATGTTAGTTGCTATTTACCTAACAATAATGTTAGCATGCATGGTAATTGCTATCCGTTGGATACCCAGCTATTTATCACACAATCAATAATATATCATATATGATAAACATTACAATAGATTCAATATAACAAAGAAATATTACGTGATTTCAGTGTGTTGATCGATCATGGCTAATTTACAAAGTATAATTCCACTAGCAATAATGATTTCTAAGACGTACGTTAATGACCTTAGTATTGGATAAATTAAGGTTTAGCAAAAGGTCACATGCATGGACGTGAACAAGTTTGACAAATACATATGGACCCATGGTTGACATTTGTTAATTGTCAAACAATTATTAATCCTCCATGCATGCATATATGGACGTGTATCTATCACAAAATTTTGAATTTGTTGAATTTGTTACGCGTTATGCTACTTTGGCAAAAGATAGAATGAGCAATATCAAAAGCCATGCACACTAAGGTTAAAGATGATAACCCACAATCATAGCAGTGACGATACTTTTCTGATTGTATCGTAAGGAGTTTTATAATTCCGCAAGTTGCAGCAAGTTTAAAAAGGATTTTTAGACTAAAAAAAACATTTGTATTTATATATGTGACTAAAAAAAGGATTTTTAGGGTAGCAGCAGACCTGAGAATTTGCCCCTAAAACCGTTATATGCTAACTCGCCATGTGCAGTTACCTCATTCATGCAGAGGTAGTACGTGCCGTGTCTATTTAGTTATCATGTGCAAGGATGTCATTCTTGAAAAGCCAAGGATGTCATGCCACGTGTTATTCTTGTTTCCTTCTTAGAATGACCTCCACGTGAGTCATCTATAGCCGTTGGAACGGTTCACACACACCCCAAGTGCATCTCTATAAGTATACATGCATTCTTTGAGAATAATCAAATTATGTTCTCCACAATTCACACACACAAAACACATATTAAACCCTAGTCATGTGTGACGTTACCCTAGCTCAAGATACATACTCTTATCTTGTGGTTCTTACCACTCAAGAGAAACCGAACATATGATTAGCCTCATCTCACACCATTAATTTACCCTAATCCTTACGTTACGCATCATACATAAACATGGTGTCATCTGTGGGACCCATGACATAAACAAAGCCACCCATTTTCATTTTTTTGACACCGGAAAACCCAAAGATTTCACATTTTCAAATCAGCCACCACCACCACCTTTGTCCTATATTTCTGGTCCTATAAGCATTGTTGATATCACTCATACTGAAGAAGGTCGGGCAACTTTATCGCAAAACAATCATCACATCATCTCACAACCAACAACAATGGGAGTTGGTGGACCTAACATGCTTTCATTCCAGGAAAGCCCTCAATTAGTTATCATAGACGCTTCAAGACTAACACCTAGGGCTGTAAACGAACTGAACGTTCAATGAACATTTCATGAACTGTTCGGCAAAAAGTTCGTTTATTTCCGTTCGTTTATTAAATGAACAAACATGAACAAAATGTTACGTTCGTTTAGTTAAATGAACGAACATGAATAAAAGTCTCGTCCGTTTATTATGTTCGTGAACGTTCGATTATGCGTTCGTTAATGTTCGTTTATTTTTATTTATCTATTTATATTCATATATCATATCTTTTAATTTTATAATTTTAAGAATTTGTTTGTTTAAACAAAACAACACTTTTAAAACAATATATTGTGAAGAATTCAATAAAATTTATGTTTGTTTGTCTATTTTTATTTATTTTCGATCGTTTATGTTCTTTTAGTGTCTTAATGAACGAACATGAACAAGAAAATTCGTCTGTTTAAGCGTCCGTATCCGTTTATTTGTCCAGTTAAAATTAAATAAACGAACATAAACAGTGCTCCGTTCGTGTTCGTCCGGTTCATTTACAGCCCTACAGTAACACACTAATTAATAATTTCACAACTCCATCCAACTATGAATACTGATCAATTTTTAACTCATGAAGGTTGTGCGTTTAATATTTTTGTACTATTCTGGTTATGTATGTTCTAGAATTCGTGCGTCCTGTATGTAAACAATGGAAGTTGGCATTTCAATAAAAAAAAAAAAAAAAAAAAAAAAAAAAAAAAAAAAAAAATTGGGGATCTTTTGTCTAATATTGGATGGAATGTTTTGCACATGATTGACAGAATAGACTATATAATTTTTGTTGTTCAAAACTTCTTTGGTTCTTGACGCACATCTTATATGGGGAGATATTTTAACAGTCGAACATGTTGAATGATAGTTGGAATTGGAAATTTGTTTATATAGTAGCTTGTTTCTATGGTTTTTTTTTTTTTTTTTTTTTTTTTTTTTTTTTTTTTTTTTTTTATTGATGTGCACCGCCATTGTTTCCAGTATGCTATATTCAAGTGATAAAGTAAGAAGTGTGTATAAACTTTTTAGTATTCATGCATGTTAATGTGGGTATGGATTTCGAAGATAACTATTCATATAAGAAGTGCGACTGAACTCGCCTGAGACTAAATTAGTAGCTATATTCAAGTACAATATGTTGAATGATAGTTGGGATTGGAAATTTGTTTATATAGTAGCTTGTTTCTATGCTTTTTCTTTGTTTGTTATTGATGTACACCGCCATTTGTTTTAGAATGGTATGCTATATTCAAGTAGATAAAGTAGGAAGTGTGTATAAACTTTTTAGTATTCATTCTTGTTAATGTGGGTATGGATTTCGAAGATTTCAAATGGCGTCTGTTACGGTAAGCCACAAATCACACTTTTCTTTAGTACAGACATGTAGTATAAATTTATAAAAAGTTATTAGACCTGCAAAACTTTGAGTAAGGTTATTTTTCCAGTAAACTAGACAAATAAAGGAAACTAGGGATATAAAGAACTTGAAATTTCGTCTTACGATTTGCAAGTAGTGATTTTTGCAAGAAGGAGAAAGCTTTCAGCCACTAGTAAAACTAAGGAAATGAGATGAGTAAACTACCCGGGAACTTACCATTTTTGGGAACCATGACCTTTTGACTATTGAAAACCCTTTGTACAATGCCTTAGGTGTATGAATCAAGTATAATGTTGTGATCCATTCTCTTATTCATTTAGCATACGCTTAGACACGTTTTTGGTTATAGGTCGTTTCTAGTTTTGCTTCTGTCCTTCGGTTGACGTTATTCGTGCTTTTCGATTTCCTTTGCTTAAGGTAAGTTCATAGCCTCGCCTTTACTTACTTAATTGTTTTATAAACCCCGGGAGGGAGATACACGCTAGTTTTAGAAAATACATGCAAGTGATTTTTTGGTATGCTTGACCCAATTTCATGATTTATAAACATCGAGTACATCTTACCTTAAAAGTCCCTAATTTCATGAACCTTTAATTACATACTTTGTAAACACTAATCTTATGAATATGCATAATTGGGCTTAACAAGCGTGTCCAGGTGAGTAGCGTTCACATGATATCTGTAGGTCAAACAGACATATAACATTGAGAATTAAGGTAAATGACAAAGATTACCTTCTTATGGGAATTTTTACATCTTGGTTAAGGATCGGTGTCGTGAGCTTGATGCTATGAATTTTATTTCCCGACTTGTATTCGTTACATGTCAACTTATGAATAATGCTTGTATTCAACTTATTACTTATTAAACTTTGTAAATTCACTCAACTTTATTGTTGACTTTTAGCATGTTTTATCTTAGGTCCATAACTGAAGATTTGCTTGGATAGGCGTTGCAAGGATATGGATGGAGTAATGGACTTTGTTTTAAATTCACATTCGGGATAAACTCAAAACTTCAAAACTATGTCATGTTTGAACTTAATTATCTTTTGTGTACTTCTATTGTGTTAAACTTTTGGGACCTTGTTTAAAAACTCTGGCTATCATGTTTCGAATGTGAAATCTATTTGAAAACATCTTTATTTATGAATTGTATCCTATGACTTGTACTATGAGAGTATGAAATAGCACCCCATGTTGTATTCTGCTACGTTCCAAAAATGGGGGTGTTATAGATTGGTACCAGAGCACATGTTATAGTGAACTAGGTCATTTTCTTTTAAAAACCTAGACTATAACAATTTATTTTTCAAAAATCATGAGTTTTCCATCATCTTGTCTGATATCTATGCGCACCTACTTCGTGAACTTCCTTTTACTCCTTAGAGTATTTCTATTGGTATATATAAAGGATAATTATATAAGTCAGTTAATTACTTCTTAACTTGTCCAATAATCTGCAAAAGTATCTCTTCTTATGTATATAACCTTTTTGTGCACAAGATTCCTTGTTGTCTTTTATGTTATACATGAGCATTATTATTTTCCTATCCGGAAACCTATACACATCTTCGAGTGCACTTTTGATATACGTATACGTATAATAAATATTAGTATACGGAATTTGTAACATTTAATTATTTATCGACTGGCTTGCTTATTCATGAAGCATCACTATTTATTTATATGAAGGTTAATTATATAAATGTTTGACTGATTTTGACCTATCGTGCTTATTTCCAGAACTTCGGGTCAAACCCTGTTTTCCCCGATCACATACCTACTCTTACATTTTAAATGATCTCTAAAACTTTTTCAAGACATTGTGGATGACAAAATGATCTCATTGGTTTTCAAGACGTTGTGAGTGAAACAATGGTCTCAGTAAATTTCAAATCATTACGAGTAATACCATGATTCGCAAAAACTTTTCATGACCTTTCATAACATCATTTTACAAAAAACCTGTTACAATCTATCGATTTCCCTCGATTGTCTTATTCCTCATCTCCGAATTGCATCGTCTCGTAAACCATCGCCTAAAGCCATGCCAGTTGATTAGAACACGACTTTAACGTGCCGACATGGAAGACCTACTTTCGGAACACGACTTTATAACATCTCATTCCTTCTCACACTTGGGTTTTGAAGAATTACGCCACTAGGAAGGTAACACCTAAGCTTGGCAGTAATGTTTACCCTAACTTAATACTATCTTTCGATTCTAAGGACAAATTAGAGAATTTGTCAGCCATCATTCTGACACCCACTTCACCAACCTACATACTAATGTCTGATAGTGAGACGAAGCCATTCGAGGACGAGGCTATGAAGTCTGAACCCAAACTAGAAAATCACTCACTCAAATAAGAACCCCGTAGAAGATAAGGAGGAGAACCACTATTACACCTACTCCTCCCACCCGACCAGAGTCTATCATTAGAGAGCCCATCGACCACAGATCCCCATTGCTGGTGACACACATGACACATCATGAGAGATATTACACGTTGATGCGTGGGAATTGCACCAGGCTTTACCTCTCGAGGGATCTCGAGAAGCTTACAACCCTCACCAGGCAGTGTACCTGATCGTTGTAGTATAGTATAGTGACAAGTACCGGGGGATTGATCGTTCAACTCAGGAATAGTGTTGTTAGGATTGAAATTAATCTAACTAGGTCTAAAGGTAAATGATGATTCCTTTTGTGTTTTTATATTTTATGAAAAGCAAGTAAAATTCTCGGGTATTGGAAGAAGGGGCGGAATTAGTTGTTAATCAACTAACCCAAAAGCTACTAATTAAACTAATAAACAAGAAAAGTAAACTAAGGTTCTACAAGATAAGTGAAGCATGTCTACCTATGATATGTTACTCCTTGCTAGCTATCCAATTCTACCTATTGAAATGTCACACCTTGTTTTAATTGACGGGTTGTATTCCTTAATACCACTCATGGGGTGGCGTACTTACTTCCCCAATCCTATAAGCTCCTACTTCACTCCTATGTCGAGCCGGCTAAGAAGCTCCTAACATGGGATCACTAGAATTCAATCATGCATTAAATACAACCATAAAAACCTAGTACACATCGGTTCATGTTTCTTAAGACGTTCAAGCATGTTACCCAATGGAGATCTGCCAGTTTTCTTAAGCCTAACATTGAAATCAATCAACCAAACAAGAGACAATAGGAATCAAGAATTATAAGCTAAACCAATTAGATCTATCGAAGTGTCACGCCCTAATTGATGTAGATAGACACAAACATCAACAAGGAATCAATAAGATATAATCAATTATATACAAGTTTCACATAATCATAAGTAGACACAAGGTAAATTAGCAAAACATAAACAAAGAAGGACAATCAACAATAATAATGAAAGACATAATTGAGATAGAATCATCAAACCAATACATGATGTTTATGGAGTGATTGAAACCCTCTAAGTTGCTGGAAAAACACCCACCTAAACCCAGGAATCGACCTTAGGGTTTAGGGCTTACAAAAAGTGAAGTTATGATGTTATATTTAAAGGCTAATTTTCTGTCGGCCCATCTTGACGGCTTCAGCCCATTACTCTTAACGCCGTCACGACCATTTTTTCACCAAATTGTAGATCACTTCGTCCTCTTCGCGTGGGCTTTTGAATCACCTAAATCCGAGTTCGTATGCAAAAGTTATGACCAAAACAATATCAACTACTCCGCGCGCAAGTTTTGACAAGTTAACACGTGACGGCCTTGGGTGACGCCTTCGCGTTTCTTCTAGGCCGTCACCACTTTTACTCTTGACGCCGTCAAGATTTTTTTCTTGACACCGTCATCCACTGTTCCCAGCAAGGAAAATTAAGTCTTTGCCGTTTTCTTCACTTTTATGCTCCAAAAATGTCCAAAATGCCTTCTTTTCCAGAATTCACTCCCAAAGTACCTAAAATCACAAAAGGAACGATTTAGGGGAATATTTGATCAAATAAATTCAATTACGGGCTTAAATGACCCCCTAAAAGTGGTTCATTTTTCACCTCATCACACGTCACTAGAAATGAGCTATGATGACTACCTACAGTCTCATTGGACCAAAGTGTAACCCGAAGAGC
The DNA here is from genome assembly GCA_030686995.1 of Artemisia argyi. NCBI lineage: Eukaryota > Viridiplantae > Streptophyta > Magnoliopsida > Asterales > Asteraceae > Artemisia > Artemisia argyi. Next base: position 14,047,683 of record CM060706.1, read on the forward strand.
CATGTATGGATCTTACTCAACCAACATTCGTGATATTAATTGGCTTTACCATTTATTATTTGTTCTCATTTATCCTCAATCAACTTTCGTAATACTCAATGCCTTTCTCATTTATGTTTGTTCTTAATTAACAGGCATGGTTACAACGTAATGCTTTTCTCATTTATTGATGGACCCCATTCATTTTCAATTAGCATTCACAATGCTTATTGTCTTTGCCATTTATTGCCTTTCTCACTAATTGTTTACTCTAAGTTAGCATGCGTGCTGCTTGTTGTCTTTCTCATTTTTGTTCGTTCTCATTTCTTCTCATTTAGCATTCGAGATTCATATTTTCTGTCTCATTTATTGAGTTTCTCAGTTATTCTCGTATAACATTTGTGATATTTATGGACTTCATCATTCATTGTTTGTTCTTTTTCGTGACACTTATTGTCTTTCTCATTTATTTTTTTTTCACAACTATTGTCTATCTCATTTATTCACATTTAGCATATTGTGACGCTTATTGCTTTTTCAATTCTTGTCTATTTCACTTAATCTCTTTTAACAATCGTGATGTTTATCATCCTTCTCAATTATGGATTTTCCTTATTGATTCTCATTTGACATTCGCAATGAAAATTTTATGTCTTGTTTATTACTGAACTTCCTTTAGAATTATATATTTCAGTATTGGCATCTTTTGACTATTGGTTTGATTCGTTTGTTGTCTCGATTAATTGAATTATTTGCGTTGATATTCAATACCTCTTCGCTTCACTATGATAGTAATTTATGGTTCTTCTATTTGCATTAATTTGACTCATTGACCTCTCTTTTACACACCGTTCCGTTTGCTTTTTCATTCGTATAAATATCCAAACTTTCTTTCGAGCACTCTATGCTTATACTAGTACGAATGATATGGATATCTAAATCTATTCACTACTGTTTTGATTCATTGATCCTTTTATTTGCATTGATTGATAGGAGCTTGCTTCTTTGTTCGTACAAATACCTAATCTTTCTTGCGAGCACTTTTACTCGCGCTAGTACCAATATTCATGACATCAAATTTTGATCCACTAATTTTATTAATTGATTCCTTAGTTGCATTAATCGATAATGACTTGCTCCTTTGTTCATACAAATATTTAATCTATCCCTTTTAAGTAGTCTGTGTTCCTAAAACATTTTACTTAATAGAATCTTGTTACTATTTTTATGATACATGAAGATCTTTCATTTGTATTATTAGTTACTTCTTGTAACTATCTTTTCTTCCATGGCATTGACATCTACTTCTTTCAACTGTTAGTATGCTTCCTTGATTATTTCATTCACATTAATCGTTAGTACGCATCTGGACTTAGGAACAAAACTCTAAGACAACATGCTGCAGGCCACACAAGATCGTCAAGAGATTTATGCGAAAGTTTGACCACCAAAGAACATACTATGTTTCGGAAAACGAGGAAAACTGAACCAGATGTGCACTGAACCCGGTAGCCAAATACATATCTTTAGGGTCGAGCATACCTCGTTCCTGTCCTTATTGTATTGTTTTGTTACGCTGCGTTTTCGACTATGCTTGATAGTCATTGAGTACTTTTGTCATGCCATGTTTTGATCAATCTTGATACGATGAGTCTTTTTCAGTTCCAATTACGTTAGTTACAAATTAACCTTGATCTAACTGAACAAGATGTGCATTGAACCCGATAGCCAAATACCTATCTTTAGGGTCGAGCATACCTTGTTCCTGTCCTTATTGTATTGTTTTGTTACATTACGTTTTCGAATATGCTTGATAGTCATTGAGTACTTTTGTCATGTCATTTTTTTTGATATGATGAGTCTTTTTCAGTTCCGATTACGTTAGTTACAATTTAACCTTGATCTAACTAATATAAACACATGCGACATCCTTTTGTATATCTTCCAATATAACCCTCAAAATGAACAAACTAACATATGAACCTAACCCCATTGTCTTGCTAAATCTTCGGGTGTTGCAAATTTTGTGTGAGTACATAAGCATTTCATATCACTAACTTTCGCATCTATGCACAGTACATTATCGTCTCAGACTTAGCACGTCACAGCCGCCTTTACCCCACACCTTGCACCCAATCGATAAGTCAGGATTCATCACAAGCCACTCTAAGAACGACCTTCCATTGATCACTAGTTAAATCTTTGAAGTGAATGAAGCACCTCTATTTGAGACTATAGATAACAACATATCATGCCTTGCCACTGTTTCATCACTACATTTCTCCAATTCGTTTCATAAAATAAGATTTCTCTTATTGGTGGTTAATTTGGTTAAATAAATTAGAAAAAGGTATTTGCTAAAGTACTTATTTTTTGCTTATTTTCATTTTTTGTTTATGTAACTTGTTGTCATAATTTAAACCAGAGGATTTGGGTGACTTAAAATGTTGTGACAAGCTAAAATATTGAATTTTGGATTGCTTACTTGAATTACTTATTTTAAAATCCAAAAGGGGCGGCTCGGGTCTGTTATTGTTTTATTGTGTTATATCGGATTATAGTAGTTTTGTTGGATCATTTTATATTGTTTAATAGAGGTTTTGTAAATATGGAAACATCCGATAAACGAATGGGTCATGTCGAAATTTTCAAAAATTTCTATACTTAGTAAAATTTTCACAAAAATTCTATTTCCTTAAATTCCGACAAAAATACGAAAAATCCTAAAATTAATTTATAAAATTTTTAGAATTTCTTTTAATTCATTTAGAATTTTGTTATAGTATGTTTTCTTTTATCGGAAACTTTCTTTTACTCTATTTTGTGGTTTCCAGATTCATGTCGAATTCTATTCTTTTATTATTTATTTATTTTCTTGAATTTTTATATAATACAAGCTATGTACTATATATCGGGATTTCTTTTAATTGCTTGTTCTTTTATATAATACATGCTATGTATTATATTTCCGCTTATTTTTCATCCGTATATATTACATACTTAGTATTATTTTCCCGATTTATTTTATTTAACCAACCATCAACTAAATTTGCATTTGTTCATTTTTGCAAGTCATACTTTGAAGATAAGTTATATCTTCTAGGTCGATTTGTCCGGTTAGTGTTGTGTTGTGTTTATTATTTCTCTATTTCTGTTATTGATCATTTGCTTCGAGGACCTGAGTTCATATGAGAACGTGAAAACCAGGTCAAGAGCAAATATCCTCATCTCTTCAGAAGCAAACTGACAAGGGATAAAGTGATTTAAGCTCTGGGACGGAGCAGTCTTATGGGGAGAAGAATGCAACATTTCGTAATTTTAAGGTCAATATCTAAACCATATTCTATTCTATTTTCACTTGAGTAAAAATTTCATTTTTACTTTTCACCCGATCTAGCGATTTTCGCAATTCTAGCTATACATGAGCCGTGTTTAGGATTTTTATCATTCGACGTGTTTTATGCATTTTATTTTCCTTATATTCATATTTTATATGTACTATTGTTATTTTTCCATTGTTACGTAAACTTTGCACTTTTTGCGTTTTACTCGTTTTTAGTATGCGTTTTTTTTAAATTTCGTTTCAACACTCCGGTAAATCAAAGTCTCCAATGAAATATTAAAATTAGCCATTTTAACACTTCATAACAACTCTATAATATTTTTATAACACTTTTCTAAAATTCAGATTTTTAGGTCACCCGGTACTTCGTAATTCGCGTTTTTAAGACTGTATGCTTTATTTAAACCTCACAAACACACTAATACACCAAATATTAATCAAATATTAATAAAGTATTAATAAAATCGGATCTTTATCTTTGTTTTTCAAGCTTTGGTCATTGACCACACCTCACATTTCCAAATTACCACTTAAAACCCCTAAATACTACTCCCCCCGTCCCAATTTTATTGTCCACGTTTCATTTTTAAGATGTCTCAATTTAATTGTCCACTACTAAAAATAGATAAGGAAATTTAACCAAGTTTACTATATTACATTTGTTTAAAATTATTATTAAATACCTTAAAGAAGACTTTAATTAATTACCTATGGACAAAATTGCCATTCTGTCAAAAAGTAAGAAAGAGAAACTATTTTACAAAAATATATTACCTTACATGATCACTCCAACACTCCAACACTTTAATAAAACATATTACAACATATACAAAACTATTTTACAAAAAAAAAAAATACAAATATCACCCCCTTGCCCCCAAAAACCGGCCATACTCTCTTGGGTAGACCAAAACCAAAACCAAATTAATACACTACCTTTTTATCATCTTTAGATTCATTATTCATTTCACTTTCAAATCTCACTAGGTTTTCTCTCAACCTTTCTCTTTTTTTGTTCCCTTGGCTGCCGAAATCCACCACAAAACACCACTACCTTATGAAGTTTTTGATAAAAAAGTAATCTCCATAACATCCTCTTAAAGACCCTTACAAAAGATGGTGATTTAAATCGAAGTTTAGAAGAGTTTCTTGGTGTCTTCCTCAAGATTGATTAGGTTTTTGTTTCATCAAGTACTTAAACACATTTTGAAGAATATAAGAGAAGGGTTTCACTAGTTTTGGTGTCATTTGGGTCATTTTTATTCAAGCCCTAGAAAGGTTATTTGTGATTTCTCACTTCTAGTAAGTTAACCTTATCATTCTCTTTGATTTTGATTAGGTTTAAAGTTAGGTTTGATTTGTGATTGTAGAAAATTATAGGCTGTATTAATTGTATGTTTTGAGAACGAAACGTAGGTGAACAAAATTTGAAAAGAAATATGTAGACCTAGATACAGGTCTTAGCTTCACTTACCAAAAACGCTCACCATTAGATAACATATAATGATTTAAATATGATTTTTATGGTGGAAATGGTCAGATTCTGCATGCTGTTGAGTAGGGTAGACGGGGGTTAAATCAAATTTTATGCACTAATTTTTGCAAACCAAATATGCTACATGTACTAGACAAGTATAGCTATCACCTGTAATTGGCCTCACCTTTATAGCACTTGTAGATTTCAAATGGCGTTCGATATGGTAAGCCGCAAAAATCAGTGACAGTTTTCCTTAGGACAGACCTGTAGTATAAATTTATAAAAAGTTATTAGACCTGCAAAACTTTGTGTAAGGTTATTTTTCCAGTAAACTAGATGTTGGTCCCTTTTACTTGGTTAACAGTAACTACAAAGCTAAAGTAACCAAGTTCTATGACATATAACAAAGATGTGTAAAATGATTAACAATAAAGTAACGTAAATATAAGAGACAATATTTTCAACGTTTAATTCTTTATTAGAAGTTAATCAAAAAGAATCGTACCCAAGTGTTTGCGGAATAACACTTGGGATTGAAAACGACAAGTATTGTATGGACTCCTCACTAAACTCAATCGATGTTGAGTGACAACTTTCAGGACCCACTGAGCTATCTCAGGGGTTGTGTTGTTCTTTGGAGGAGTAAAAGTTGTTTGTGAATGCTTTGCATTAATTGCACAAACTTGTCAACTTTTACTCCTCTCTTATGCTTCCTATTTATACACAAGTATAGGACAACTAGTTATACATTGGACACAAAGCTTCCCTAACAATATCTTGAAAGATATTATTCTTCTGGCAAGGAACCTTCATTGAGTTAAGTCCAAAAGGCACTTTCTGATGACAGACTGGTTTTAACCATTTTAGGAAAGTTTGACATTAAAGTGATAAAGCACTTTAATAATGCAGCTCAGACTTTCCCGCCCAGTCCCGCCAAAACTTCAGTCTTCTAGTCATCAGTCTTCAGTACCATGAAGTTGTTGAGGAGTCATGGGGTTCAGTGAGTTATTGTCATCCTCACTGAACCCATCACCTTTTTTTTTTGGCTTAGATCACACTTCACTGAGTTCCGCCTCACTGAATGGAGAACCTTTCTTCTTAGGCTCGGTCTTAGCATCCTGAAGGTAACTCACTGAGTTACTGTTCACTCAGTGACTTGTTTACACTTAGGGGATTTTACGTTCAAATCCTTGTTAGAAAAAGATTGGGGAATTCAGTGACCCAACAATCTCCCCCTATTTGAACATACAAATAGCCTAAGTGTTTCTTGATTCAGCATGAGTTGTCAGGGTACTTCATCTCTTACTGAATGTTGTAATTCTAAGTAGGACACATAATTTTAAACAAAAACATCAATTTATTCATAGCTATTACATTTCCTACAAATTACAAACAAAATAAAGATAGTTGTTGCAGATCAGATGTTCAGATGATAGCCAAGTGCCTCAAGCTTAGCTTTCTTTGATCTCAGCAGGTGTTTCTCAGGATGCTCCTCAATCATGGCCCTAAGGTCCTTACAGAACCTTTGGTTTTCAGCACTTCTTCCAGGAGAAGCTAACATCAGGTACGTTAACATTGCCTTGACCCCTGCCCTGTCCATATCGGACCATCTTTGGAAAGCATGGTCTCCATATTCATCCGTAAAGCATATACCTCTTTCAGGGTGTTCAAGCACAACGTTGTTCACGAAGGTGATTCCTTCATGAACGGACCTATCACAATCCAATCCTGGGACCTTGATCTCAGGCTCAGATTCAATGTGCTTCCTTTTTCTCCTGGTGGCTTTTGATGGAGCAGTTCTTGTTGTTAGAGCAGGAAGAAGGGAGGGAATATTGAGGGCTTCAGGCATTGCTCTTAGTCTGTCATACCTTTCCTTCAGTGACTTGAGAAGGTCGTGTACAACAACATTGTTTTTCTTGGCAATGATAGGACGGAGTTCATCAAGTTCAGTAATCCCAAAGTCAGCAAATCTGAATGGGTTATGAGTGTCAATGATTCTTTTATCAGCCCCCTGAAGACAGTGACCATTGCGGGTTTGGTGTTCCTGTGGATTTTAATGTCAGTGATGGTTTCAGGCTTCAACATTTCCTTCATCACCCAATGATATCCTTCAACCCTGGTCTTTCTGATTTGAGCATCCCTTTTCAGCTTAGCTTCCCTTTCCCTTATAAGAGCATTCATCTCTTCTTCCTGAGCCTTTTTAAAGTCTGCACCAGCTTGCTCAGTAGCTAGTGCCTCAGCATCCAGACCAATCTTTTCAGCTTCCTCATGAACAACCTGTATCAGTTCAAGCTTGCTCAATCTCTCTTCTTCAGCTACCTTTGCCAGTTTCTCAACTCTTTCCATGTGGGCTTGTAGTTGGTCATGGGTGAGTTGATAGACTTTTCCATTGATAATATACGGGACCCTGATTGGTTCATCAGGATCAACTCTGACCATTGTGGAGGCAAGCTGGAGCACAGTTGTAGGTTCAGAGGTGGTAGCAATACTTTTTTCTCTATCCTGAATGAGAGTGGAGGAGGCTGGTTCCTCTTGAGGTGGAACTTGAGTGATTGGTGTGGCTTCAGTGACATGCTCCCCCTCAGTGTGAGAGGGTTGTCCAGCTTCTTGTTCATCAGTAATAGGGGTTTCAGGAACATTCTCCCCCTCAACAATTGCCGGAGCTGCAGTGATGGCAAGTGTTGGAGTTACTGAAGATGAAGTAGAGGTACCCTTGAAGACTTAAAACATTTCCGTCACCATTGACTTGATCTCCGCAGTATCCTGATGGATGATAGATACCTTGGAGTCAAGGGCAGCCTGAGAGTTTTCAAGGGCATTCATTCTGGATCCCATTGTCCATGCCAGAGAAGTGGACTTTAGGGATTGAGCTGTCACTGATGCTTCCAACTGAGTGAAGGAAGACTTGAGAGACTCCACCGTGGAGCTGAGATTCTGAACATTGGAATCCTTTATTAAACTAAGTAACTCAGTAAGAGCCGCCGAGTTTACCTGGTACGTCTCAGATGCCTGAAGAATTTTCTTGTTGAGCTCAGGATCATCCTGGACTGATTCTTGAACCGACTTAACCCCATTAGTCAGTTCTTTAAGGGATTCCAAAAATGAGTTGATGTGAGAAGCCATTTGTATCAGGGAGTATGTGACAGTAGAATTTTGCTCCTTGACATCATCGTTGTAGTCTTCAACAGCATCTTTGAGGAGGTGATAGTGGACTGCTTGCTCAGTATGCATGTCAAACACCTCTTCAGTGACCCCCCCTGTAGAAAACATTGGTCATTTTCTTGATGAATCTTTTGAAGGCTTTTTCAGTGAGAGGAGTTTGAGCGTCTTCTAAGGTTTCGGCTCGGAATGTGTTTCATCTTCAGCATGGTTAGAGGTTTGAGGAGACTGAGTAACAGGTTCAGGGACTGTCTCCTCAACCTCCATATCATCTTCGGCCGTGAAGACTTCCTCGTCACTGTTAAATTCATCATCAGAAAATAAGACAGCCTGAGCATCTGCCAGGGAGGTAATCTGCAACAAGTGGAGGTTATCCGGCTCCTCTTCATAAGAAGATTTGCCTTTGTTTTGGCCAGGTCCTGACCCCTCAAATCTGGTAGGTTGGGTTTTACCTACCTGGTCTTTAAGGCCAGTTCCCAAGTTATGCGCACCTCCGGGAGTGGTTGTGAGTTCCATATCAGCGGGGGGTATGTTTCCCTCTGAGTCTTTGTGCCTCATGACCCCTTCAGGCACTGATGGGTGTTTCTCAGTACCATCACTAGGAGCCGTGATTGTTGTGTCCCTATCAGCGGGTTGTATATTTCCCTCTGAGTCTGTGGGATGAGTTTTTGTGCCCTCAGACAAAAGTGTTGTTTTGCGAATGTCCTCATCAGGCACCTGAGTGGTTATGCCCCCCTTTCCAACAGGCTTGTTCTGGCCTGTCGAAGGTTTAGGGACGTGAACTCCCTGATGCTTGGGTTTTGATTTACCCGAGCCTTTAGCAGGATGTGATTGTTTGTGTACCCCCTTCTCAGTGAAGTTGTGCTGCTCCACCAAGGATTTAGGATCCCTTCCTCCCTGAGACCATGGTTGTGATTTGCCAGAGCCTTTAGCAGGATGTGAAGGTTTGGTTGGTTCCGACTCCACTGTCTTGTTTATGGCAGCAGAGTCTTTGGGAACGGGATTTCCCGAGGACACTGAGTGTGATTTATCAGTGCCCTCCGTTGGCTTTTGTTGCAGGCCTAGTGTCTGGGTTATAATTCTCAGGGTGTCCGCAGTCAAGGGCAGAATTTCATGCCCCCTTTTGGTAGCCTTAGGGTCAGAGGTCTCAGTGTCGAGTGACTTGGGTTGAGCCACCTTCCTGGACCCCTGTCCCTTCTTCCTCTTCACCTTTTTGGTGGGAGAGGGAACTGGTGATATAATATTGTCACCCTGGATAGCAGTACACATATATTGGGTCAGGGTGACAGGTGTAACCTCTAGAGGGTCACGAGAGTAATTAGCCTTGTGTAACACTTCAGGCTCAAAACCTACTGATTCAGGCTTTGCATACTCAGACCCAAGCAAGTCTTGTAGGGCACATGAAATGAATCTAGGGTATGACATGAGTTTTTGCCTAGACTTCCCCCTAACTTGGCTATGAGGTCCTTGAAGATTAATTCTCCAAGGTCAATGAATCTACCCTCAATGAGACTGAACAATATCATTGCTTGAGTATTGTTCAATTGCTCAGTAGAGGATTTATTTCCCCAGAGGACCTGAATGACAAAGGTCATTATTATCCTCCAGGGAGCTGGGAACCAGGTCTTGATGATTGGGGCTTTGGATAGTAGGGCCCCAGGTGACACTTCAGGGTGAAGTTTGTCATAGGGCCCTAGCGTCAGTAAGACCTCCTTCACATCTTTATCATATGGTGGGGCAATGAAGGTCTGGGTGTAATTAAGCCCAGTGGCTTTGACAAAAGTTTTATAGTCAAGAGTTAGGGATTTGGTTCCATTCTTGACTGTAAACTTTATTTTGGCCTCTTTTGGTACATCAGGGTTTTCAACCACTGCCGTGCACCAAAATTCCCTTAAATATTCAGGGTAGATGACTGAGGGGGTTTTTGTTAATGCGGTGGTCAGAAAGCAGTTCTGTAGGAACTTCACCACTTCCCTGTATTCAGGGAACCCTTCAGGGTAGGCAAAGTTCCCCACCACATTATTCTTGGTAAGGTCTATGCTTTCCATTTGGAAATCCACATTGGGTGCGTATTTAATGACCTTAGATGAAGCCATTTGGATAAAAGCCCTTTTTTAAAAAAAAAAAAATGGGTATCACATGCAGTTTTGAAAACGATTTGCAAGAGTTTTGTTATGATTTTAAAAGCGTGTGTGTGTTCCCTTTTTGTGGGGGTATTTATAGGGTGAGAATTAAGGTAGTGATGTTGCAGATACCAAAGGTTAATTTATTCAACCGAAACGGCATAATAATTTTGGTTTGATATCCGCATTAAATATCACGATTCCCATTACCCTATTTTCTCTCACATCGTAGATGAACAGTTGTGCGGCTCTGCAAATAATGCACCTTTGCAGAGTTGAAATTATCACAACTTTTGTCTGTGAGGGAGCATTTAATGCTCAGTGATGTTTGGTGAGAGAGAGATGAGGGGGCCCAAGGAGTGGATGCCAGTTGTGTAAGTGACATATATTCCTATATTTAATAGGATTCAGTTACCTACCTGGGACATTAACTAACTAAATACTTAGAGCATTTAGTTAGGGTATTCAATGCCATTTTTCATCCTGAGCCCCCTGAATGAATTATCATTCAAAAAAAATTTCAGGAAGGGTGTGATCAGGGACCTAGAGAATTTACATCATATTGGAGCATTTTTTGATCAGTTCCCTGATTCTATGTCCAACATGCCCAGTTCAGCTTTCAATCTTGTGAAAGTGGGTTCATCCAAAGGTTTAGTGAAGATATCAGCTAGCTGATACTCAGTGGGGATGAAATGTAGTTCAATTTCTCCATTAGAGATATGGTCCCTGATGAAGTGGTATCTGATGTCAATGTGTTTGGTTATTTGATGAAGTACTGGATTGTTTGAGATGGATATGGCACTTGTATTATCACAAAAGATAGGTACCATCTTATACTGAATGCCATAGTCACTCAGTTGGCTCTTCATCCATAGTACATTTGCACAACATCCAGCAGCAGCCATATATTCAGCTTCAGCTGAGGACATGGCCACTGACTGTTGTTTCTTTGTACTCCAACACACAAGTTTACCACCAAGAAATTGGCAGGATCCTGAAGTACTTTTCCTATCCATGTTACATCCTGCATAGTCAGAGTCAGTATACCCTTTGAGATCAAATCCTGAACATTTTGGGTAATACAAATCAAGGTTTGGAGTACCCTTCAGGTACCTGATGATTCTCTTGACAGCAGTGAGATGTGATTCTTTAGGGTCAGCCTGGTATCTTGCACACAGGCAGACTGAGAATTGGATATCAGGCCTTGAGGCAAGTAAGTACATCAGGGAGCCAATCATTCCTCTGTATTGGGTTTGATTCACTGACTTTCCAGTGAGATCAGGACCAAGGTTGTTTGGAGGAACCATAGGAGTTTTTACTAAAGAGCAGTCAGTGAGCTCATACTTCTTCAGTAGGTTTCTGAGGTATTTCTCTTGGCAAATGGATATTCCTTTTTCAGTTTGTTTAATTTGTAGTCCAAGAAAGTATGTGAGTTCACCCATCATGCTCATTTCAAACTTTGTGGTCATCAGTTTTTCAAATTGTTTGCAAAGTTTGTAACTTGTTGAGCCAAAGATGATGTCATCAACATATACTTGGACAAGAATGACATCATCCTTTGTTCTGTAGATGAACAGTGTGTTGTCAATCTTTCCTCTGACAAACTTGTTTTGGATCAGGAAGGCTGAAAGAGTTTCATACCATGCCCTGGGTGCTTGTTTCAGTCCATAGAGGGCTTTGTTAAGCTTGTAGACATGGTGAGGGTATTCACTACTTTCGAAACCAGGAGGCTGTTGCACATAAACATCTTCTTTGATGTTACCATTCAGGAATGCACTTTTAACATCCATTTGGTAAACTTTAAAGTTCATGTAAGTTGCATAGGCAAGGAAGATCCTGATGGCTTCCATTCTAGCAACAGGTGCAAAGGTTTCCTCATAGTCTATACCTTCCTGTTGATTGTATCCTTTGGAAACCAGTCTTGCTTTGTTTTTGATGACTGTGCCATTCTCATCAGTCTTGTTCTTAAAGACCCATTTCATACCAATGATTAAAACACCCTGGGGGCATTCAACAAGGGTCATGACATCATTTTTGTCAAATTGTTCCAATTCATCTCTCATGGCCTGAACCCAACTTTCATAAGTCAGGGCTTCTTTGACATTCTTAGGCTCAATCTCTGAGAGATAGTCAGCATAAAGACATATATTGGCAGTGGTAGCCTTGAGTTTAGCAGCCTTGCTTCTTGTGAGCATGCCTTTAGTGGGTTCACCAATGATGTTCACAAGCTCAATGATTTTGGATCTAGTCCAGCTATCCTGAGGTTTGGGATAAGAATTTGAGCTTGAAGGAGCCTGATTAGGTTCAGACTCAGGAACATGAGCTAACTAATCAATATGTGCTTCAGTAACTATTTTAGGAATAATTTGTTCTGAGGGTTTCTGAACATTTTGTTCAGTGGTGTCAGTCTCATTTGAGACATGCTGAGTTTCTATGAACTCACTGATAGGTGGTTGGGGTAGGTTGTGAGGGATGATGTAATAGGAGACATCAGCATCAGCTTGGTATTGGGTTGAGGGATTGTTCTCAGGATGATACTCATCAGGAGGATATCTTGATGAATCATCAATACCAATTTCTTCTACTGAGGAATTTGAGAACCTGATGGATTCAGTGCTCTCATCAACAGTAATGTGATAAGTTTCCTCAGTTTGTTGTCTCCTTGTGTTGAACACCCTGAAGGCTTTAGAAACCAGGGAATATCCCAGGAAGTATCCATCATCAGCTTTGGCATCAAATTTACCTAAGTGATCCTTGTGATTATGTATAAACACAGGACACCCAAATACATGAAAGTAGCTGATGTCATGAATCCTTCCTTTGAATATCTCATAAGGAGTCTTGTTATGCCTTTTCACAATGATTGACCTATTTTGAGTGTAGCAGGCTGTTTTAACTGCCTCAGTCCAAAAGTGTTTAGAGAGGACTGAGCCATTTAACATTGTTCTTGCTGCCTCAATGAGTGTTCTATTTCTCCTTTCAGATACTCCATTTTGTTCAGGAGTATAGGGAGAAGTGAAATTTTGAGAAATTCCTTTCTCATCACAAAAACACTCAAGGTCTTGGTTTTTGAATTCAGTGCCATTGTCAGTCCTGATTTGTTTAACTTTGACATCATTTTGATTTTCAATGTTCCTGACAAATGACATGATGGTTTCAGCTGCCTGACTCTTCTTTGTCAGGAAGTAAACCCAAGTATATCTTGAGTATTCATCCACAATGACCAGAGTATACTTCTCATGGTGTATAGACATTGGACTGACAGGTCCAAAAAGGTCCATATGAAGAAGATGTAGACAGCTTTTGATGGAAAAGGTTTGTTTGGTTTTGAATGATGCCCTGTGGTGTTTTCCTTTTTCACAAGCAGAACAGGGCTTGTCTTTGGTATACACCAGGGATGGAAGGCCAAGAACTTTGTTCTGTTTGGCCAGGTTGTTGATGTTTTTGAAGTTGAGATGAGAGAGTCTCCTATGCCATAGCCAGTTGATTGTCTCACTTGCCTTAGAGAATAGACAAGTCCCATTCTGAGTCAGGGATGACATGTCAAGGACATATACATCATCCCTTCTAGGGGCAATCAACACAACTTCCTTATTGACATTAAAGATGGTCCCTCTCTTGTCATCAAACTGAACTATGTATTTGGCATCACATAGTTGGGAAACACTTATCAGGTTGTACTTGAGACCATTAACATAAGCTATTCTTGTAAAAACTATACCATTGCAGTTTACTGAACCATAACCTTCAGTGGGAGCTGATGAGTTATCACCAAATACCACTTTGGGTCCTGGTTCTTCCACATATTTGTGCAGAAAACTTTTCACACCAGTCATACTTCTGGAGCATCTACTGTCTAGATGCCAGGTAGGATCCTTGATGTGTTTCTGCACAAACAGTAAACTGGGTTAGTTTTTCTTGTTGACCCACTTTCTAGTGGGCTTAGTCCTCAGGGATTTTTTGAACTCAGTTAGTGAATCATGGTCTGAAGTTGTGTGACCTGAGCTTCCACATGTTTTACATTTTGTGGAGGTTGATGCCTCAGGTGACTGAGAAGTGTTGGTTTGGTTTTTCCTTCTGGACTGAATCACTTTGTCATGTCCCCTGGTTTCATGGGAGGGATCTCCACAGATGTCACAACAATCTTTCATCATACAATCATCAGGAAGATGATCATTGAAACCACAGTGAGGACATGGTGAGAAAGGCTTAGCCTTCAGTCTTTGTTTGGAAGGAGTGGCATACTGATAGCCTTGGGTTTTGTATAGACCCCTTGCTTTTAAAGAAGCAGTGTGGGGGATGTGATCACAAGTTCTGTGGTCCTCTTGTTTGCATATCATACAGAACAGGACTCTGTAGCATTTATCAGTGCTGTGATTGGGATAATTGCACATCTCACATCTCCCTGAGGGTCTGGGTGTGGTTTTAGGTTTGGAAGAACCTGAGGATACTGAGGGCTTTGTTGATTTTGAGTCAGAGTTTTTCTCAGTAGACTCAATTTTCTCACTCAGCATCCTGACAAGTTCAGCAAGCTGATCAACCTTTGAATCAGTGCTTTCAGGCTTCACTTCAGTTTTTACTGAAGGTTTTTGGTGTTCAGTGGGTGCAGGAGTAGGTCTTTTCAGAATAGTCCTTCCTAATCCTGATTTCTCTTTAGGAGAATGTGGTTGAAAGACTAATGGTGCAAGGTCAGAATTGGGTTCTGCTCCCTGAAGATGTTTCAGTGGAGGGAGTGGTGAATCAGACTTAGACTCAGTGATGGACTCAGTAGGACTAAGTTCATCAGTGACTCCTAGCAGCTCCTTGATAGCCTGACTTTCAGGCTCCAGGATTCTTCCAGTGTTAAAATTTGGTAATTTACTATCAGGATTGTTTCTTTCAATCGAATCACTGGGTTTGGGAGCTAGTTCTTTGCTAGAGAGTATGTTGGTTAATAGAAAAGTTGTAGAATGGCTACTTTCCCCAGAAACTTCAGTGAGTTGATCATCACCCAGACCAGCCTTTTTGGGGTTGGGTGAGAGACTCAGTGTTTCATAAAGTTTGGGGTTTTTCTGAGTCCATTTCCAAATAATTTCCTTTTCTTTCTTAAGTTCTTCCTGAAGAGCTTGATTTTGTTTTACAATTTCAGAGTTTTGAATTTGAAGTGTAACACTTTCAAGCTTGGCTTGTTTTAAAGCAAGTAATTCATCTCTACAATGATTTAATTCAAAACTCAGTTTGTTAAATTTTGAAAACAAATTAAGTCTTTGCTCTTCAACATACTTAAGATCAACATTAATATAATCTAAGTAAGATTTCCAATCATCATTATCATCCATAGAAAGTAAAAGATTTACCTTCCTCATAGTGATGTTGACCCATTCACCATTTCTTGCATGACTCTTCACCACAGCAAGTTTGTTGTCTTCTGACAGAGCCATCAGGGCACTGATGTGAACTTCATCATCATCAGAGGACACTTCAACCTCATCCCAGTCATATGTTTCAGCAACAAGCCCTTTGTTCTTGGCTTGAGTAGACTTTGGAGCCTGAGGAGGCTGAGAGACTGTTGAGGATGATTCAAGAAGGGCAAGTTTAGCTTTTGCCTTTCTGTACTTGGCTTCAAAGTCAATTTGAGGAACTTTTTCAAATCTTTGACTAGACTGAAGCATTTTTGGTTGAAATTTGCTGGGTCCTGAAAAAGAGTTATTTCCTGAAAATTTGAAAGATGGTTCTGAGGTTGTTTTTGAGAAACAATCTTTAGCAAAATGCCCCATTTTGCCACATTTAAAGCATTCAGTGTTGTCATTTGCTTTAGAAGAAAATTTGTTTTTCTTAAAAAAACCTTTTTGAATTAGCAAGGAGTGCTCTTTCATGAAATTCAATTTGAAGATCATTAAGATACTCCTCACTGGTTCTTTGGTCAACCTCATCATCAGAACCATCCTGAAAATCCTGCACAACACCTTTAGAATAGAAAGCAGTTGATATGGGTGAAATTGTCAAGGCCTTTTTGGTCTCCTGAGCTTTACCAGGGTATCTCCTGGTGATAAGGTTGTCCTCATAGACAAACTTCCCATAGATGGCAGGGAGCTCAAGATTCTGAATGTGGTTTGCATTTCTCAATCCCTGAGAGAAGTTTAACCATTTCTCAGGGAGACTGTTGAAAAAACCAACATTGATCTCATGTTTTGACAGTATAACACCATCATTGGTTAGCTCATTCAGGAGGGTCTTATACCGAGTATAAGTCTCAGAGAGACTTTCAGAATCCTTGGCCCTGAAGGTATTGAACTCAAGCTTCAGGTCCATAATTCTATTCTCTTTGGTATCAGAAGGCCCTTCATAGCTATGAACCAGGTTAGTCCATGTCTGCTGGGCAGTGGGACAACTAATCACTGATTCCATTATATCATCAGGAAGGCATGATATAATGATGCTTTTCAGGCGCTGGTCTTGATTGACCACCCTCCTTTCATCTGGGGTCCACTGAGCTTCAGGTTTGATTAAACCTTGGGCAGTTGTTGGGACATATGGACCCTCATTAATCAACTTGATGTAATAAGGTTCCATCCCAGTTAAGTAGCAAAGCATTCGCTTTTTCCACTTATTAAATTTGCCAGCTTCTAGTCGAGGGGCAGTTGCTGAATAACTTCCACCCTTTTTGTCGACCAGCTGGGGAACATCTATGTCAGTCATAGTGGGATCTTGATTTTAAAAACTTGAGCACTCTTAAGTTTTGAAAACAGGTTTAAGTTTTACAAATCAGAGGCTCTGATACCACTTGTTGGTCCCTTTTACTTGGTTAGCAGTAACTACAAAGCTAAAGTAACCAAGTTCTATGACATATAACAAAGATGTGTAAAATGATTAACAATAAAGTAACGTAAATATAAGAGACAATATTTTCAACGTTTAATTCTTTATTAGAAGTTAATCAAAAAGAATCGTACCCAAGTGTTTGCGGAATAACACTTGGGATTGAAAACGACAAGTATTGTATGGACTCCTCACTAAACTCAATTGATGTTGAGTGACAACTTTCAGGACCCACTGAGCTATCTCAGGGGTTGTGTTGTTCTTTGGAGGAGTAAAAGTGGTTTGTGAATGCTTTGCATTAATTGCACAAACTTGTCAACTTTTACTCCTCTCTTATGCTTCCTATTTATACACAAGTATAGGACAACTAGTTATACATTGGACACAAAGCTTCCCTAACAATATCTTGAAAGATATTATTCTTCTGGCAAGGAACCTTCATTGAGTTAAGTCCAAAAGGCACTTTCTGATGACAGACTAGTTTTAACCATTTTGGGAAAGTTTGACATTAAAGAGATAAAGCACTTTAATAATGCAGCTCAGACTTTCCCGCCCAGTCCCGCCAAAACTTCAGTCTTCTAGTCATCAGTCTTCAGTACCATGAAGTTGTTGAGGAGTCATGGGGTTCAGTGAGTTATTGTCATCCTCACTGAACCCATCACCTTCTTTTTGGCTTAGATCACACTTCACTGAGTTCCGCCTCACTGAATGGAGAACCTTTCTTCTTAGGCTCGGTCTTAGCATCCTAAAGGTAACTCGCTGAGTTACTGTTCACTCAGTGACTTGTTTACACTTAGGGGATTTTACGTTCAAATCCTTGTTAGAAAAAGATTGGGGAATTCAGTGACCCAACACTAGAAAAATAAAAGAAACTAGGGATATAAAGAACTTGAAATTTCGACTTATGTTTGCAAGTAGTGATTTTTGTAAGACGGGGAAAGTTTTCAACCACTAGTAAAAATAAGGAAATGAGATGAGTAAACAACCCAGGCACTTCCCAATTTTGGAAACCATGACCTTTTGACTATTGAAACCCCTTTGTACAATGCCTTAGATGTATGAATCAAGTATAGTGTTGTGTATTCATTCTATTATTCACTAAGCATACACTTAGACACGTTTTTTTTTGGTTATAGGTCGTTTCTAGTTTTTCTTCTGTCCTTCGGTTGACGTTATCCATGCTTTTCCATTTTCTTTACTTAAGGTGAGTTCATAGCCTCGCCTTTACATAGTTAATTTTTTTATAAACCCCGCGAGGAAGATACATGCTAGTTTTACAAACTGAATACAAGTGATTTTGGGTATGTCTGACCCGATTTCGTGATTTATAGACATTGAGTACATCTTGCCTTAAAAGTCTTTAATTTCATGAACCCTTAATTACATACTTGGTAAACGCTAATATTATGAATATGCATATTGGGTTAACAAGCATGTCCGGGTGAATAGCGCTCACTTGATATCTGTAGGTCAAGCGGATACATAATATTGAGAATTAAGGTAAATGGCAAAGATTGGCTTCTTATGGGCATTTTTACATCTTGGTTTAGGTTCGGTATCACGAGCTCAATGCTATAAATTTTATTTCCCGACTTGTATTCGTTACATGTCAACTGATGAATAATGCTTGTATTCAACTTATTACTTATTAAACTCTATGAATTTATTCAACTTTATTGTTGACTTTTAGCAAGTTTTATCTCATGTCCATAAGTGAAGATTTGCTTGGATGACCGGTGCAAGGATATGGATGGACTTTGTTTTAAATTCACATTCGGAATAAACTCAGAACTTAAAAACTATGTCATGTTTGAAGTTAATTATCCTTTGTGAACTTGTATTGCGTTAAACTTTTGGGACCTTGTTTAAAAACTCTTATTATCATGTTTCGAATGTGAAATCTATTTAACACATCTTTATTTTTGAATTGTATCCTATGACTTGTACTATGAGACTATGAAATAGCACCACATGCTGTATTCCGCTGCGTTATGAAAATGGGGATCTTATAGGATATATGTATGATTCTCACTATGGTCGGTTTCAAACTGGATATGTACTCACGAGTCACGAGTGACGGTAGTGCAATTTCATGGCGTTCGGCAAAGCAAACAATCGCGACTAGTTTATCCAACGATGCATAAATTTTGTAAATGAAGCTCCAATAGTTTTGCATGAAGATAATGTAGTATGCATTGCTTAATCCAGGAAGGTTACATCAAAGGCGACAAGGCAAAACATGTTTTGTCAAAGCTCTTTTTCAATCATGACTCACAAAATAATGGTTATATTATTGTTCAACAACTTCGCTCAAGTGACAATTTGTCAGATATATTTACCAAGACAATGCCTACCTTAACATTTAGGAAACTGAACCATAATATTGGGATGCATCGACTTAAAGAGCTCAAGTGATGTAGTCATCACAGGGAGATAATAAGCGTTGCATTCTTTTTCCCGTAGTCTTGGTTTAACCCAATGGGTTTTTCAGGCAAGGTTTTTAATAAGTCATCAGTCCTAAAACGTATTAATAATTTGGACATCCAAAAAAAATGTTATATGTAATTACATGTGGATGTCCTTATCTCCTAGCATTAGTTAGAGTTTATATCTAATTAGAAGATATGCATCATTTAGTTGAAGTTTTATCTCTTTGTATTTATATATAGACCTATTAGTTTATTGCATTAGTTATACTTTTCATTCTTTCAAAATTGATTTTACAACATTATTATTATTATTATTATTATTATTATTATTATTATTATCGTTAAACACCACTTTAATACAAATTAACGTTCAAGATGGAGAGAGACACTTGTCTAGCCATCTGCAACTTGCAAAGCAACTTGAGGTGGGAGACTTGAGAGTTGTATTGTATTGGTCTAATTTTATTTTGGCAATCACGTGTGAGTAAGTAATTTTGTTTGTATGTAATAGCCGACCCATCTTGAATTTTGTTTGTATTTGAAAGTCACTGAAATGATGCTTGATTTAGCATTTTAGCTGGTGGTGCTAATTTAGTGGCGGTGAACACGGTGTCGGAGTGGTGCGGTCGCACAAGGCCTATAATTTAAAAGGTCTCACTTTGTGTAGTTATGTCATATATCTGGATGTCTCTTTTTTGTAAATCTTATTACTACGTAGTTAAATACAACACATCTTGTTACAATGAATGAAACGTTATTAAGGAGCGCATTATAAGATATTATTATGAATGAACACATTTTATGCACACTTTTAAGGTTTTTCTTATTTTGATGAGGCCTCTTTTCATTTGCCGGCATGTGCTAATCCATAATAATAAGTCTACTAATGTTGAAAGATAAGTAGCGTACATGCCCGCATTTCGCTGTGGTTATGGCATACTTAGCGTCTACTTTTTAAAAGTCGTGCTTTGTTATGAATCAAATTTTTTAAAAAGACCATGCTTTGCAACGAATTAAATTTCTGTGCGTATTAAAGTTATAAATCGTTTTCATTTGTCTTGTTCTGTTTGGCTTGATTTATAACAAATTTTGTATATTTCTTTTTTCGTCTCAAAATAAATGTACATTTTGTATATTCATAAAAGTTTTAGAAAATTTCACTTACTACAATTTCCACCAATCAAATTTTATCTACTTACTAAATTCTCTTTTATTTGGTTGAATTGCAAAGTGAAAATTTTATTTTGGTAAATCCGAAAATAGAAACATTAACATTTATTTTGAAACCGAATGAGATAATAACATAGAAATATAGGTGCGGTCTATAAATTTACATTTTTTTTTAATGTAAATTAATTTGTAGGCAGTTCGCCCCAGACAATAACGTGATCATACATATATACTGTATAATACTAGGAACGTAAAAGAAAATATAGAAATCAACTTAGATGAGAAATTAAGAAAATTTAGGCGTCACTTTGTTCAAACAATAAACCAAAAGAATTACGGTGCAACTATGGAGAAAGAAAATCAAAAGTTACGTTGCCGAGAATCGTACAAAATTTATACGAAATTTAAATTGCAAATTTTGTCCCTAAAGCAATGAAATGACAATACTACTATCATTGACGTGACACTTAACGAGAAAACTAACGAAAGTTAGCTCTCGGTGACTGTTTTCCAAAAAAGAGAAAACATTATTGCCGTTTTTGCAACAAAAATCCTCTTGGTGTGATCCTTACGCAATTGGGCTACTTTAAGGGCCATTTTTACAATTTACACTTAAATATAAGCTAAAATCAAATAAACTCATATGCTCACATATAAGCTTAAACAAACACCCCCTAAAATATAACTAGGGAAAAGTTCAATGTACACTCCAAATTTTTGTAGACCAAAAAAAAAAAAAAAAAAAAAAAAAAAAAAAAAAAAACTGTTTTTATCTTTTAAAAAAAATAATAAATATCTTCAAACCGTTAATCTTTACGCGAAAAGAATCGTATCATGAACCGTTAATCTTTACGCGAAAAGAATCGTATCATCATGATGATAATTAAATCATATTTTTATAAAGGGATGCTTTTATATACTTTTGACGATTTTTTATTATTATTTATTTTTTATTTTACTTTTTAGTATTGAAATTTATGTCCGAAAAAATCATATGTGATTTATAATTTTAAAATCACATGTGATTTTATTAAATCACATATGATTTGTGAAATCACACGTGATACCTAACATACAAATCACATGTGATTTTTTCAAACGCAAATTTTAACACTAAACCAAAACTAGAAAAAAAAAAAATCCGTCAAAAGTATATCAAAATGCCCATTTATTGAAAGATACAAAAATTCTCGTTGCGATGATGTATTTTTTTGTCACTTAACGATTTACTATTTGCAAGATATTTGATTTTCAAAAGAAAAAAAGTTTTTTTTTTTTTTTTTTTTTTTGTTGAAAATATGAATGACTGTAATTGGTTCAATGTGTCTAAAAAGAATTTGAGATATATATTGAACCCAACTTATCAAGGAATAACTAAAAAGAAAAGATATTACTCCTACTTTTTTATAAATTCCATTCTCATTAAATAATATTTAATGGTTTTTGTACTTTGGGTCATCAAATTTTTTTTTTTAAATGTGCATTTGAGTTATTGTATTAATTTTTCGTCTATTATTTTTACACATTGAGGTCATTTTACTATTGAAAATATTCATTTAGATTATCACAATACTTTTTGATTTGTTAAAGTCATTAAATTTTCACAATTTTTCTCAAGATTAATTAGTAAACTATTTAAAATTTTGGTATCAAACTCATCAGTAGTAGCTATTATTATGTTAAAACTATGTTTTTTGAATATCGACCATTTTATGCATACGTTATGGTACTTAAATAAATGTACATGAGAAAGTTAAATATTATGGTTATCTTGAATTAAAGATGCATGTTAATTTACGCTCATTTAATCATGCTTGCCCTGCCATCTTCATTATGAACATGAACAAAAAAATTCATAACATCTATCTATTAGTGTTCGTCTTTGTTTGTTATTGGGTTATACTTAGACGGACAAATCCGAACAACATCTCTCGTGTTTGTTCCATTTTTTTACGATATCGCACCAACATGACACAAGTTCACTGTGTTAACAAACTAACACAAGCAAAAAATCTTTTCATCCTTTTAAGCGTTTGTGATTATTTGTTTAATTAGTTAAAGCTTAAAAAACTAATAAAAAATTGCGTTTTATTTGTATAGTGATCTAATGTTATGTTATAAAATTTTAATGAACAAAAAAGTAGTACAGCGACATGAATGAATATTTTTCATATGTATGATGCCCCAAAAAAATATAAAAATAGAAATAAAAAAAATACTACAATTACATGATTAGACAAAAAAAAAAAAAAAAAAAGTTTCAATTATCAAATAAACATTTTTTAATAGGCAATCAGCACCTAGAGAAAAGTTCATTTGCACCTAACAGTGAAAACTGAAAAACCCAATAATTAATCGAAGACTATTCCACCACCAGTACAATATCCCCCATTTGAATACATAAAAAAACGAAATTTGCAGACTTTGTTTGTTTAGGTAATCGGCTGGATCCATCAAATGATAACTACTACTTTTGCAGACTTTGTTTACTTTTAATTTGTCACCTCCAACATGTTTGAATTCTCGACACTACATTCCCTAATGAGTAGTGACTATAAATACCTTGTTTATGTAACTCTAGCTCATATCAAAAACAATATCGTACGTGAACGAATAAGAATATCTAGGGATGGATAGCAAAAAGTCCATTTTGTTTTTTGTCTTGTTAGCCACATTGATCACGCTGGCACAAGGCCAAACCCGAGTTGGGTTTTACCAAACCTCATGCCCACGAGTGGAAACCATCGTGCAGACTGCTGTCCGGTCTGCCATCAACTCCAACCCGACAATTGCACCTGGTTTACTAAGAATGTTCTTTCATGATTGCTTTGTTAATGGATGTGATGCGTCTATTCTAATTGATGGTGCCTCTTCTGAGAAAACCGCTCTCCCGAATTCCAACTTGAGAGGCTTTGAAGTTATTGATGCTGCAAAGACGCAGCTCGAAACTGCCTGTCCTGGGGTGGTCTCTTGTGCTGACATTCTAGCCCTTGCTGCACGTGATTCTGTAGTACAGGTAATTAAATACTCTCGTTGAATCATTTTATGATGCCATAAGAAGTTGCATTACATGGCTAGTTGGCTTACAATAAAGTTTTCTCACATTGCAGACTGGAGGAGCAAGCTGGCAAGTTCCATTAGGTCGCAGAGACGGATTAGTTTCAAGGGCGTCTGATACTTCAAGTCTGCCTGGTTTCAGTGAGCCTATCAATGCTCTAATCACCAAGTTTGCTGACAAGAATCTTAACACCCAAGATCTTGTTACTCTTAGTGGTAAGTTAAACATACGGTAAACAACAACAACAACTACACTAAACTGTATGCCATTGGCATAATCAACTTAACACACCTAACTAATTATGATATGTAAAACCTCAGGGGCTCAGGGTTTTTTCTTTCCTTTTTACATTCCAGTCAACGCGCTTTTGAATTGTACGTACATGCTAATTAACTTATGTATTTCATGGTTTGGTTGATTTTTAGGAGCACACACCATTGGGACAACAGCATGTGCATTATTCAGCTACAGGCTATACAACTACAACAACACCAATGGGCCTGACCCGACTATCGATGCAGCTTTCCTTCCAACGCTTAGGAACTTATGCCCCAATGGTGGTGATGGAACAAGGCGTGTGACACTTGATACGGGCAGTGTTGGAAACTTTGACAATTCATACTACCGAAACTTGAGAAATAGGCGAGGTGTACTTGAATCTGATGCTGCTTTATGGAACAATCCAGCAACGCAAACTTTAGTGAACAGGTTTCTTGGAATTAGGGGATTGGCTGGATTGACATTCAACGTTGAATTCGGAAGATCGATGGTGAAGTTGGGCAATACTGAACTGAAAACAGGAAGTCAAGGTGAAATCCGTAGGGTATGTACCGCTACTAATTGATCGATCGACAAAGATACAAATGTGTTTTTCTAATTGTTGATAGGCCCAAGTTGTTAATACCATCGTATTGCTTTCCTTGGAACAAGGATTATAAAATAAAGCTGTAATAAAGGGTGTTGTATCTATCCAAATCATTGTCTCTACACAATAAACACATAGTTTAAGTTACACTTCTTCAGCCAATTAAATACCATACACACACTCCCTTACGTACACTCTCTTTTAATTGGTTACGTATGTAGATACTATGTCTAGAAACTGAAATTATGAAGCGAATGTGAGATTTAGATCGACGTGATAAGTACACCGACGCTTTTGGCCGATATGCCTAAAGTTGTCATACATACTCATAACTTTTTCGTGGTTATAGAGTATCACGTGCATGTATAACTTACAATCTTTGTTTTGTAGAAGATTGTTCATTTCTGCCTCGTGGATATGGGCCGATCACGCAAAATCGATATAACTATATTACATATCTGTGTTTTTGATGTTTACTTATTTGTTTCTCGCATGTTAGTTGCTAGCTATTACCTAACAATATTGTTAGTATGCATGGTAATTGCTATCAGTTGGATACCTAGCTATTTATCACACAATCAATATTACGTGATTCCAGTGTGTCGCTGGATCTAGGCTAATTTACAAAATATAATTCCATAGCAATAATGATTTCTAAGACGTACGTTAATGACCTTATTATTGGATAAAGGTTTAGCAAAAGGTCACATGCATGGACGTGAACAAGTTTGACAAATACATATGGACCCATGGTTGACGTTTGTTAATTGTCAAACAATTATATGATAAACACCGGTTATAATTCTCGTGTACGCGCGAGTTTTTTAAAATTTTTTAAATAATATATTTTTATTTATTAAAAAACAAATAATTTAATCTTTGTTTTGTTTCATTTATTACGTTTAATTATAGTTTTTTATTATTAAAGATAATTATTTAAAAATTTTAATCCTATTATTAATTGCATTTTATTTATATTTTTTGTATTTATCTTCTACTTGTATTATGGATAAATATAAAATGTTACTTAATAAGAAAATAATTTTTTTTAAATAAAATTATTACTAAATATGGTATGAATGCATTTTTTTGAAATAGAAAATTCCTAATAAGAGTTTTGTTTTATTATATAAAATATTACAATAGATTAAATATAACAAAGAAATATTACGTGATTTCAGTGTGTTGATCGATCAAGGCTAATTTACAAAGTATAATTCCACTAGCAATAATGATTTCTAAGACGTACGTTAATGACCTTAGTATTGGATAAAGGTTTAGCAAAAGGTCACATGAATGGAGGTGAACAAGTTTGACAAATACATATGGACCCATATATGGAGGACGCTTGTTGAATGTCAAAGAATTAATCCATCATGCATGGACGTGATACCTATCACAAAATTTTGACTTTGTTTAATTTGCTTTTAAAATTTATTGTTAAAGAGTATACAAGCTGACTTATAAGTTGGAGGACTAGTTATGCTAATATTCAAAGTTGGTTTAGCTGAAGGCAAGTATTAGCTCTTATTGAAGTTGTGATGAAATCTAGGGACTAAAGAGTAAAAGCTGGAGCTATATATACATCTCATCCGATTAGGGTTTGAGAAGTTATTATTCAATCTCTTATTTTACACACAGTATTCACACAGTTGTTCATTGTCTTTTAGATATCACTTTGATATCTTCTTTCAGTCTTGTTCTAGTATTCCATAAGATCAGTTTGTTGATCTTGTGATTCTGAGTGTTTGAGTGAATCTGTAGGTGAGGATCTTGTGTGGTGTCTTCCTAGAAGAGATCACATATTGTCTTGTGTATTGTACTGGTAAGCACTCGTTTGAGGACTTATCTTCTTGAATTGTTAATAAGAATAAATACACTAAGGGGTGGTTGGTTGAGTGTAATAGAGTGTGATCTTATGTTCTTTACCATTTTTACATGGTATCAGAGCCCTAGGTTCTGATTTGGTGGTGATTCGAAATTCTAGGGTTTCTAGGGTTTCAATTATTTTTTGGGGTTTCTTGAATTGGTGGTTCTATTAGTTAATTGAGGTCGTTTTCTTTACGGCCGTGGTTGATTTAGTCGATTTAGACTAGATCTTGTGGTGTTGTTGATATTCTTGGTTAGGGTTTGTGAAACCCTAATTGGTCTTTTTGGGGATCGTGATCCGTGGTGACTGTTGGTGGTTCTTGGGCCTGTATTTGATTGCAAAAACATTAGACTAAGTGAATCTAGTGTTTTTGTAGTCTTTCTTCCGCTGTGGTTATAGCACTGTAAGTTGTCTTTTCTCCTTTAAGATAACAAGAGTCGTGTTAATTGGGTGCAAACGGATTGGCTAACTCCTTGACCCTCCATCTTGAATGGTGTGGAAACCTGCTCTGGCCAATCCCAGTCCAATTGGCTGGTTCTTTGTTGAATCTTGGGTGTGTGTTATCTTTTTTGTTTAGTTAGTTGGTTTTGTTATCTGTTTCTGTTATTATTTGTTTTTTTGTCTGTCTCTATTGTTTGTCTGTTTTTTCTGTTTGCTTCTTGTTTGATATTTCATCATGTCTGCTAGTGATCCTGGTAGTAGTACTATTTTAATTAGTAATCTTGATGCTGGTAATCCATTGCATATTCAGACTAATGATAATAGTGGTACTGCTTTAATTCCTTTTAAACTTCTTGGAACAGAAAATTATAGAATATGGTATGGTGCTATGAAATTAGCCTTACAAGCTAGGAATAAATACAGCTTTGTTGATGGTTCTTGTGTTAATGAATCTTTTGTTGCTAGTGAAGTTTTATCTGCTCAATGGGATAGATGTAACGCCATTGTTTTAACCTGGATCATGAATTCTGTTTCTCAAGATGTTTATATGGGATTAGTTTACTCTGAAAATGCTGCTTCTGTGTGGAATGAATTAAAGGAAACTTATGATAAAGTGGATGGATCTGTGATATATAATTTGCTTCAAAAAATTAATAATGTGAAACAAGGTGGTACTTCTGTTGCAGATTATTATCATAGACTTAATTCTTTATGGAGAGAATTTGATGCTTTAACTAAAATTCCTAAATGTATTTGTGAAGTCAAATGTTCTTGTGATGCTAGTAAGGAGTTAAGTTTGCATCATCAATTGATGAAGTTGATGCAGTTTCTTATGGGCCTTGATGATTGCTATCAGCCTGTAAGGACTGCTTTATTGACTAGGGATCCACTCCTTGAGGTCAAAGATGCTTATGCTACTGTTTCTAGGGAGGAATCTCATAGAGGGATTCCTGAGACTTCTAGTGGTTCTGAGTCTAAAACTAATGCTACTTCTTTTGCTGCTAAATCCTTTAACAACAATAGGAGAGTGTTTAACAATAATAATAACACTAGAAGTTCTAGTTCTAATTCTGGTAATAACAATATTAATAGAGGTCCTAATCCTAATCTGAATTGCAAAAATTGTGGTAAAATTGGACATACTATTGATAGATGTTATGAGCTTATTGGTTTTCCACCTGGTTTTGTTAAAAATAATAACTCTGGAAGACAAAATAATGGAACTAGGCAAAACTATAATGCTAATGTTGATTCTAAAGATGATAAGTCATCATCTGTTAGTACTTCTTCTGGTTTTACTTCTGAACAGGTAAAGAAACTCCTTT
Source organism: Artemisia argyi (assembly GCA_030686995.1). NCBI lineage: Eukaryota > Viridiplantae > Streptophyta > Magnoliopsida > Asterales > Asteraceae > Artemisia > Artemisia argyi. The sequence goes on from CM060706.1 coordinate 14,075,720, forward strand.
CTTTGATCAATGATAACTCTGCTGGAAGCATTCATGCTAATATGTCTAGTAGAGCTTCTTTCTATAATCATAATGTTTGGTTTAATATGAATATTTCTAGATATTTTTGTGCCAACTCTGGTTTGATTGTTAATTCTATTACTTTGGGTTGGATTATTGATTCTGGTGCTAATCAGCATCTTACTATGTCTACTGATGGTATGTTTAATGTTGCTGACATTTCTAGCCTTAATATTACTGTTGGACATCCTAATGGTACTTTGGCTACTATAAGTCATGTTGGCAATTTAAAACTTACCAGTAATGTTGTTTTATATGATGTTTTAGTTGTGCCTGGTTATTGTGTGAGTCTTCTGTCTGTTAACAAGTTAATAAGAGATAGTAAGATGTTTGTGGGTTTTGATGAGGATAAATGTTATATTCAGGACTTGAAAAGGGAGACTGTCTTGGGGACTGGTAGCCAGTGTGATGGTCTTTATCTGTTTGATATGCATTCTGTGAATACTGTGAGTAAAAGTAATTTTGTTATGTCTTATAATGTTTCTAAAGTTGTTTGGCACAATAGACTTGGTCATCCTGCTGATCAAGTTTTGTCTGTGCTTCAAAATGATCTTGGTTTTACCAAAAATACTTCTATACATGTTTGTGAGATCTGTCATAGGGCTAAACAAACAAGGGAACCTTTTCCCTTGTCTGATCATAAGTCTAAGACTATAGGTGAACTTGTTCATCTTGACTTATGGGGTCCATATAGAGTAACTAGTAGAGAGGGTTATAAGTATTTCCTAACTGTTGTAGATGATTTTTCTAGAGCAGTTTGGGTTTACTTGGTTAAAACCAAGGATGAAGTTTTTGGTGTATTTGCTTCTTTTATTAACATGATACATAATCAGTTTAATGTTAAAATAAAAACTGTCAGGTCTGACAATGGTACTGAATTTGTAAACAATAAAATGAGTAATATGTTTTCTGAACTTGGTATAATACACCAAACTTCTTGTGCTCATACCCCTCAGCAAAATGGTATTGCTGAGAGGAAACATAGACACTTGCCTAATGTAGCAAGGAGTCTTATGTTTCAAGGGGGGATTCCTCTTAAGTTCTGGTCTGATTGTGTTCTTACTGCTGTGTATCTTATAAACAGGCTGCCATCATCTGTGTTAAAAGGAAAGTGTCCATTTGAGTTGATTCATAATAGAAAACCTAATCTTTCCCATTTGAGGTCTTTTGGTTGTCTTTGTTTTGCAACTATTTTAAATAATCATGATAAAATGTCTTTTAGGTCTGAAAAATGTATTCTTCTTGGAAATTCTACTGTTAAAAAGGCTTATAAACTTTTAAGTTTAGACACAAGAAATGTTTTCTTTGCAAGAGATGTGAAGTTTTATGAAAATATTTTTCCTTTAAAAATGAAAACCTGTGAATCTATAGATGCTCAAAAAGCAAATGAAATAGAACACTTGAATTTTTTTGATAATCAGTGGTCTCAAAGTCCCAATGATGAAGGGAGAGATTCACCAGTTGAAAATGGTAGTGAACCATCTTCTAGTGATGTAGATAGTATTCATACAGATACTACACAACTACATCAAGAAGATTGGGGATCTGCAACCCATTTTGGTGACCAAAACTGGTCTGAGGGCAATATGTTTCAAAATGAAAATGAGTCATCTCAAAATGGTAATGTCAATGATAATGTGCAGACACCTGTATTAAGAAGATCTGATAGAGAGTCTAGATTACCTGTTAGATTCAATGATTATGTTTTGAGTGCTAAAGTTAAGTATGGTATTGAAAAGTATGCGAGCTATGGTAGATTGAATGTGTCTAATAAATGTTTTGTTTCTACTTTGAATAAGTCTAATGAGCCTACTAGTTATGATGAAGCTGTCAAAAATCCTAATTGGTTGGAAGCTATGAATGATGAAGTTGAAGCTTTAAATAGAAATAACACTTGGACTGAATGTGTTTTGCCTCTTGGTAGACATGCTATAGGTTATAAGTGGATATGGAAAATAAAATATAAGTCTACTGGTGAGATTGACAGATATAAGGCTAGGCTTGTTGCTAAAGGTTTTAATCAATGAGAAGGCTTTGATTATGATGAAACCTTTAGTCCTGTGGTTAAAATGGTCACTGTTAGATGTCTTGTTAGTATTGCTGTTAACATGAACTGGCCTTTATATCAACTTGATGTCAATAATGCTTTCTTATATGGTGATTTGGAAGAAGATGTTTATATGATTCTTCCTAAAGGGTTTAATGGTGGTGATGGTACTAAAGTGTGCAAACTTAATAAATCTCTTTATGGGCTTAAGCAAGCTCCAAGGCAGTGGAATGCAAAACTTACTACTGCCTTGCTTGAACATGGATTTATTCAAAGTAAATTTGGTTATTCAATATATGTTAAACAAAAGGGTTCTGTGTTTGTTACCCTTCTTGTTTATGTTGATGATATTGTGATCACTGGTAACAATGAGGTTGAGATTAAAAAGTTTAAACAGTTTTTGAGGTCCAAGTTTATGATTAAGGACTTGGGTGAGTTGAATTATTTCCTTGGTATTGAAGTTTTAAGGAATAATGATGGTGTTTGTATGACACAAAGGAAATATTGTTTGGAGTTGTTATGTGAATATGGTTTATTAGCTGCTAAACCTGTTGATTCTCCTCTTCCTGAAAATACAGTTTTAAACTGTGTTGAAAATGAAAGTGATAAAGTTTTAAACAACATAACTAATTATCAAAAGTTGGTAGGAAAGTTGATTTATTTAACTAATACCAGACCTGATATTAGTTATGCTGTACATTGTTTAAGTCAACATATGCATAAACCTTTACAGTCTCATCTTAAAGCAGCTTTAAGAGTCTTGAAATATTTGAAAGGTTCTCCTGGAACTGGTTTACAATTTAATAAAGTTTCTGATTTAAAATTAAGAGCTTATGCTGATGCTGATTGGGCTAAGTGCCCTGTCACTAGAAAGTCTGTTACTGGTTTCTGTGTTTTTCTGGGTGATTCACTTATTTCTTGGAAAAGTAAGAAACAGGCTACTTTGTCTAGGAGTTCTGCTGAAGCTGAGTATAGAAGTCTGGCTTCTACTACTTGTGAGGTTATATGGTTGGGTAATATGTTACATAGTCTTGGGCTAAAAAATTTGTTTCCTGTTGATATTTTTTGTGATAACAGTGCATCAATTCAAATTGCTGCTAATCCTGTGTTTCATGAAAGGACAAAACATTTTGAACTTGATGTTCATTTGGTCAGGGAAAAAGTAGCAGCTGGTGTTATTAAAACTGTTAAAATTCTTACTAACAATCAAGTGGCTGACATTTTTACCAAATGTCTTGGTCAAATTCAACATAAGGTTCTTTGCAAAAAACTTGGTTTGTTAGATATGTTTGCAGGTGAATTGAACTCTGGAGTTAGATTAAAGGATGAAGGTAAAAGTGCAGGTGTTAAAGATGTTCAGCTTGAGGAGGGGTGTTAAATAGTATACAAGCTGACTTATAAGTTGGAGGACTAGTTATGCTAATATTCAAAGTTGGTTTAGCTGAAGGCAAGTATTAGCTCTTATTGAAGTTGTGATGAAGTCTAGGGACTAAAGAGTAAAAGCTGGAGCTATATATACATCTCATCCGATTAGGGTTTGAGGAGTTATTATTCAATCTCTTATTTTACACATAGTATTCACACAGTTGTTCATTGTCTTTTAGATATCACTTTGATATCTTCTTTCAGTCTTGTTCTAGTATTCCATAAGATCAGTTTGTTGATCTTGTGATTCTGAGTGTTTGAGTGAATCTGTAGGTGAGGATCTTGTGTGGTGTCTTCCTAGAAGAGATCACATATTGTCTTGTGTATTGTACTGGTAAGCACTCGTTTGAGGACTTATCTTCTTGAATTGTTAATAAGAATAAATACACTAAGGGGTGGTTGGTTGAGTGTAATAGAGTGTGATCTTGTGTTCTTTACCATTTTTACATTTATCAATGATGATGACGCCTAATACGCGGGTACGCGTTATGCTACTTTCATTGGCATAAGAGAGAATGAGCAATATCAAAAGCAATGTACACTAAGGTTAAAGATAACCCATAATCATAGCAGTGAAGATACTTTTCTAACTGTATCATAAGGAGTTTTATAATTCCGCACGTTTTAACAAGTTTAAAACAAGCACTAGATATTGATGTTGATATCTGTCCAAGTGGCTAAAGCCATACGACCATAGCCGACCCACAAAAATATAAAGGCTAACAAATTTTGCATATGGAGCCAATGCCTTAAGCAAAAATCAGCCAAAAGCATAAGACCTCTAGCATGGATAATCGAGTAGCAGCTCGCCTGAGAATTTGTCCCTAAAATTGTTATATGCTAACGCCATGTGCAGCTACCTCATTCGTTCGTTCATGCAGAGGTAGTGTCGTGCAGTGCTTTAAACCCGGGTTGACCCTGCTAGTGGAACCTGAACCGGTTGGGTGATCGGAAGCCGTTTTTTAGCGAAAAACCCGGTTGAATCGTGACCCGGTGGCTCGACCGAGTTCAATTAGCAAACCGGTTTTTAAATAATTGGTGCCGTGTGTATTTTGTTAGTATGTGCAAATCATGTATTGAACATTGACATACCTTAAAGAGCAAGGATGTCACACCATGTGTCATTATTGTCTCCTATATAGGATGACCTCCAAGTGGGTCATCTATAGCCATTGTACCACATCCACGGATCACACACACCCCAAGTGCGTCTTTATAAATATAGATGCATTCCCGAACCAAATTATCTTCTCCAAAATTCACACACAAAACATACATTAAACCCTTAAGCAACATAAAGAATTCACAAAAAAATTTACATGTTATCCCTAAAAACTCTCTCTTGGCGTTTTTTTTCTCTCCCTCCTATCTTAATCGTTTTTTCTCAAATCTGTCTATTCTCATGATTCCTTGTTTCAATCTAATTTGGTTATGAATTAACAACCTTTGTTATTTGTTTCCTGATTGGTTTTGAGCTTTGTTTCATTAGATTCAGTGGATTTTTGAAAATCGTTTTTTTAGGGTTTGTGAAAATCGTTTCTGGGTTAAACCGACTTTAGGGATTCTTGAGTCGATTTTCTTTATTTTCTTTGATCCTAAGTCTGTTTTGTCCCTATATTATCTTCATTGAATCACTTTTTCTAGTCGATTTTTATTGTGGGGCCTGGTTGATCTTTGGTGCGTACACGCTTCAACCCTAACTTTCCAGTTAGGGTTTTCATCTTCTTTGTTCGATTTGGTGTTCATGCTACTTGCTGGTTATCTTGTTATTGAGTGTTGGAAGTGTGTGGGGGTTAGAGAGAGATGATTAATAAAGGTTTTTTGAATAATAAGGATGCTAATACTGGTTCCAGGGCTAGTGGGAAGATTAACGTGGACGTGGATGTAGATGTTAGTGTTTCGAGGGTTGAAGTTGATGAGTTGGCTGCTCGTACAACACATCAAGAGGTTAGTACTACTCCTGTTCAACCTAATGTGACTAATGTTATTGATTCAGCCTATAATGGTTCACAACAGCCAAATGTGGAGCAATTGATTGCTAATGCGCATCAGAATTTTGATGAAGCCATGAATATAATTCAAAGTGATATTCGTGCTACTATGGCTTCCTCTTCTGATTTGCACAATCCAAACGGCAGTGGCCTTCAACCTAATTTGAATGTTACTAATGTTATTACAACTAGTACTCCTCCTAATGCTCCCAAGGTTGATACTACTAGTGGTAATTGAGTGAAGTCGGTTTCTTACGCGGGTGTTGCTTCTAATGAATCCCAGAAACACGTGTCTAATTTTCGGAGGTTAGAATGCAACAATAAGAAGGATGATGTTGATCTGTCAGTTCCAATGAATGTAGTGCAAGAGGTTAACATGAGGTTTGAGAATACTCTCTACGGATACTTCCTTGGTCAACGCCTTGCTTTTCCTGTTGTTGATTATTATGTTCGCAATGCGTGGGCTAAGTATGGTTTACAAAAGGTTATGATGAATGCTAAGGGTTTCTTTTTCTTCAAGTTTACTTCGAAGAAAGGTGTCGATGATGTCCTTGATAATGGTCCTTGGTTGATTCGTAATGTCCCTATTATCCTTAAACCATGGACATTGAACACCAACTTGCTTAAAGAGGATTTGACTAACATTCCAGTGTGGGTTAAATTCCATGATGTTCCTTTAGCTATGTTTTATGATGACGGGCTTAGCCTTCTTGCTACAGTGATTGGGACGCCCAAAAGGTTAGATGCCTTTTGATATGTGCCTTTTTGTACATATCTTTTCGTCCAATTTTCAAGTCAAAACGATAAAAAAAACACTTCAAATTGGTCAAATAACATCACAAATATCTTTGGAGTGTGTTTTTGCGTATTTCAGGTACAAAGGATTGAAAATAGACGAAAAACGAGCAAAATATGAAGAGTTGTCAAAATCAGTTCCTGAACTTTCATAAATTGACAAAATTGGTCCCTGGTAAAATAATTTTGAAAGAAAAGTCAACCCGAGTCCTTTGAAAGTCAAAATTTATTAATTATGGTCCTTGGGTAATAAGTTTGAGGAAATTACGATTTTAGTCCCTTAACTTTGATTTTTGGCAAAAATGACCCTTGGGTATTGTAAATTGGAAAAGTACATCAAACGTCCTTGTGGAAGTATAATATGTCAAGTTTGGTCCTTGTAATATTTTGGCAGGTTGGCGGTTTCAACCCCTCGAATTTTCAGAATCTACACAATGGCCCTTGTAATTTTGTTAACTAAAAAAAACAACCATACGGATCCCATGTGTTATTTATCTACCAAACCCAATCCTAATCTAATCCTAAGCCCAACCCAGCCAGCCCAACTAAACCAAATCCATTACCCCAAAACCCTATCATACGTTTATAATAAAACGTATAATCCCAACTTTTCCCAGTCAAACGCATCCCCTTTCTTTCCCCCCCTCCTCGCTTTACCCAGAAGGTATAACCACCTCCACCCTTTTCCAGTTACACGCCAAACCCTCACATGATACCACCCTATCACTGGTATCCACTCCAGGTCATCCTCCACTCACACCTTCTCCACGGTCTCATAAACCGTACCAACTTTGGGCACCAAAACTGATTGGAGGGTCAAGATCACTTTAACCTTCAATTGACGGTTGGGATTTGCTTGGGAGCACTCAAAAACCCTAGAATGGATCTATAAAAGAAAATAGAAGCAAGGAGAAGGCAGCAGTAGTTTTAGTTTTAGCTTTCTTTAATTTCGAAATAGTTTAGACTCACTTGTTAGTTGTAATTTTAGCTTGTAATCTGCTCTTCTAGTGTATTAAAGGCTTTGTGTTATTTAAATTTCAGAAACTTACTTCATATAATTCAGTTTTTAGTAATCTCTAAGTCTTTTTGTATTTTCCTTTTTAATTGAATGAAAGTAAAAACCTTCTTTTGACTTACTGTTGTTCTTTATTCCTGCTTATTTTTGCATTTACATCTTCTTTATTAGTGCTTATTTAAATTGAGTCAAGCTTATTCACAGCATTTTAGCTTAACTTCTTGATTTATGATTCTCAGTTTCATCAGGTATCTTCTTTAGGAGTGTTTGGCTTTAGTAGTTAAATTTAGTTTTGGTCAATCTTAGTTGCTAAATCAGTTTGGTGCAGCCGTATTTTAATCGTTTTCGCAGTTTTAAAACTAGTTGTAGCATTGCCCATAAGTTTCAAAGTTATTTCATGGATTCTCAAATTTTCATGTTTTCAAATTAGTGTAGGCAGCCTAGGTCTTAATCACTAGCTTTAGGTTGCTCGTGTTGTTGTTTTTATCCTGAGTTAAGAGCATTTTCATGTTGTGTTCAAAGTTTTATGCATACACCCCTATTTGGTCCGTTTGGGTTAACTGCTACATCAGCCCACTAGTCCCAAACAGCCCCTTTTAGATCTTGTTTTAGGCTAGATAGAGTAGAAATTACAGCTCAACTTTTGGTTTTATTAACAGTTAGTAGTTAAGTAATCATTTGTTACAACTTATTTTGAAATTTTGAAATTTCTTGGTAGCTTAATCGAAGGCTGCAAGTACCCCCCATGCACCCTCCTAGGTCTGCACATCAGCAGCCAAACAGTCCTCTCTTCAGCAGACCTGCAGCCTAACTGACCATCTACTATTGTACCTTAGTTTAATCATTTGGTAGCTCATTACTTTGCTCTAAGTCACCCATTGTGACCCGTTGGCTGCTGTAACTGACTGTCCCAAACAGTCCCTTAGCAGACTATTATTGAGCCCATAGAAGCCCCCTCCCTTGCTAAATTCTGGTTTATAAGTTCTTTGGAAGGTTAGTTGATTGTGCTCTTAGTTTCAGGTCTGAGTCGCTTGGTTGTTAGCTTATTAACTTTACCACTTAGGCTGCTAGTGTGATTGATTTCGTTTGCATAGCTTCGTTTAAATTACTGCTTATTTCTTAATCATTGCAGCTCAGTTAGGGTTAGGTTTGCTTAATTAGATTAGTTGTAATCTCTTATAGTTTATTTAGTTTATTGTTGATGCTTATCTCGGCTTATTTGTGATGAAAGAGTGAGGCAATTTTCTTTTACAAATCATTTTTTACCACTGATAACTGATTGGAAACTGAGCCTTTTGAGAGGTTGAACTTATGAAGGTTAATATTTTTATGAGTTGGTAAAAGTTCAAAAAAAAGAAAAATTGAAAATGTTTTGTGAAAAAGGTGGGCAAGGGGATTCGAACTCCTGACCTCCTTCTAACATCAGACACAACACACGACCAATACCCATCTGTGTTATAGCTGTTTTCTTGTTGTAATTTTATTTATTTGATATTTATGTAATCATTTGTTTTGCTTATTTAATTTTCAGCATTTAGATTTGCTTATTTTTCTGCTTTTTACTAATGTTTTCTCCCTTTTAATATTTTTCTTAAGTTGGTATTGTGTTTAGTTAGTTTCCAAAAAAATTCCAGATTTTTAAAATTAGTTTTAGTATTTTTTATAATTTAATTTAGTATAAATTGTTTTTAAATCATAGTAATTAATTGAAAATGCAAAAAAATAAATTTCCTTTTTCCAAAATTTTATTTTAACATTAGGAAAGTAGAAAAATTATTTTCACACCGCTTAGTGTAGCATCAAATTCACTTTTTCTTTTGCGCCTCGCGTTTATTTTTAATTAACTTTCGCGTTTTAAATTTATAATACGTTTTAAGATTCCCTAGTTTCCTATTATCATTCCCGTAGGATTTTGAGTAGATTTTAAGTTTAATTTTTCATTCCTTGTTTGAATTCATGCTTTAGTTGCGTTTATTTTATTTTCGTACGTTATTTGCAATTTAGTGTAATTCCACATTACAAAATAATCAAACCATTCTTTACAAGAATTTTAATCTCCGAGTCTCACGATATTGCCCATTCACACCTCGTTGGGACACGACCCCGGGTGATTACTTACCCGGTATCACATATATATATTGTATTCACGAGTTTTCGCAAGTCTTCCTTTTCCTAAAGGTTGATTCGTGAATTCCACTCACGTCTACCTTGTATATTTTTTATACACGCTCAAAAATGCAATATCAAAATGGCGCCGCTGCCGGGGAGGTTGTGTTGCGACAATATCGATATGATTTTAACGATTAGTGACTTGTAGAACCTTCGTCAAGAAGTTATCGTTTTCAAAAAAGTATAAAACACAAAAATATTTTCCTTTTCTTTTGTATATATATCTATCATATAAAAAAAATACAAAAATATTTTCCGTTTTTCTAGTTAAATAAAAAATAAGCATAAAACACACCGCCGAGAACCAAGGCTGAACACCTACCAACTGGGGGTGTGAACATTAATATGTTCCCAAACAAAAGATTAAAACTTGCCATTGTATCCTTGTGAATTGGTGTACCTTTTTCAAAGAAGCCATTTACATTGTGATTATTGGTTTAAGTTCACAATTGTCTTTTTGAATTGGTCTCGTTTTAATTGATGTGTTTTTCGAAAAACCAAAAATATTTTTCCTTACCCTCCATCCGTTTGATTCTACCTTCTTATACCCCTCTCATGTGTAATTCTTATGGCGTCTCCCGGCTACACGTGTTTTCACTGTAAAAGCCCGATTGAGAATGGCTATCGTTGTTTTCGGTGTATTTGTGAGAAGTGTGGAAATAATTGTAGTAACAGCTTTTGCACTACGTGCAATTTGTTCATACATCCAAATTCTCTCGATGATTCACCGAATTTTTCCAACTACCCATCACTGCCTGAGATACATGCTATTAATGACAAACCATCAAGAATTGATCCTAACCTTTCAAGATTTACGGTTAAAGGTTTGTCAAGCAAACGTACAGAGCATAGAGTAGTGACTGAAAAGAACGACTTGCCTAATCTTCACGTTTATCAAGAACAAAAACAAGAGACTATAACGGAAGTGGTGGAAATTTCTTGCTCTCAGAGCACACCACTTGTCCCACCTCTGACTTTTATTCCTTGTGTCGGTTGTGGTGAGCCGCTTTTCGGGTTGCCATGTCGTTGGTGTACATGTGAACGATGTGGTAATGATATTCAAAACAGAAGTTGTTTGTTTTGTGGTTCGAGTAATTCATTCGCTTACGATTTTAATCCGAGCTTTTGCAATGAGCCACAAAACAATTTCATTTCATATGAGCATAATCCGTGTTATCAAAATTGCAATACCGTATCGTTTCAAAATGCACCAACTTCACAACAATACGGTTGTGAGTATTGTGGAGGTCCGCATTTTAGCACAGATTGTCAAACTAGGAATCTTTTTCCTTGTGACAACAATTATCACGACCAACCTCCACAGTACCAAAATTTTGAAACACAACCTCAACCATTTCCTCAAGAACTTTTGCAAAATGTTTTAAATACTTTAAATGACCTTAAGGATTTGGTTAACAAACCTGCTCCGGAAGAACCTCGTCCGAAGTCTTACAAAGAAATACTAGCTGAAGAAGCAGCTAGAGTAAGATTTCGAATGCGTAAAACTATCATCTACGATAACGATGAGGATGACGATAGTTATGATGAAGATACCCTTGATATTCGTCAAGGCTCATCAAATTCATTAGTTGAGGTTCCTTCTATGAAAGATCAGTCTGTTGTTATCACACCCGAAGTTCACACTCACTCTCTAAACATGGGGGATGAGCATCTTAGCACTGTTCCTAATAAGGAATCGGACGAATTCATAAAGTCTAGTGTTGAGATCCTTGTCCCAATCCCAAGAGAGTCACAGGGAACTTTGGAGCATGTGTGTGATCTTACTTCCCCTCTTGAGTGTCCAAAAGATCAATTTGAGACTTTCTCCGATTTTAGCGATGATTATACATCTTATGGAGACATCGAGTATGTTGAGGCATCAGTTCCACATTTTGATGCTGATCATCTTCTTGAGGAGTTCGCCGATGAACTCACTCACATCAATCCACTTCCAACGGGAAGTGATGATGGTCTCTTTGATTTCGAAGCCGATCTTGGAGAAATTGAAAGTCTCCTATATCATGATCCGTCACTCACTTCTTATCCCAACAGTCCAATGGAGAATATTGATCATCGTGTTCCCGAAACATTTAATACGACTCTCACCAATCCTTTGTTTGAATTCGACTCTGAATTCACTTTGATTTCTGATAATCCAATCTTTGGTACTCAGATTGAGGATTGTGATGAGTCTACTCCGGAACATGAATTCACAAATTTACATCTTGTGAACGATTCTCTTCATGAGGAGTTCTCCGGTGAACTCACTCATATCATGACTCCTCCGGAGTATGATAGCCCGGGGGAAATGTACTCAATCATGAGAATTTACAAATTCCCACCCTCCCTCCCGGGATGTTTTTAAACCCAATGAGCTTAACCTTTGAAATCCAAATTCAGGCTAATGAGCCTGCTCTCGAGGAAGAACATCTTACCATGATTTTCATCATGGTTTTCTTCCTTTTCTTCACCTACAGGGTGACTTCTCTTGTTCTTCACTCCTTCGGGAATGAAGACACTATATTTGACCCCGGCATTTTCATTTACCACTATCTTGAGCCGGGATTATACCTCATCGGTGTGGAACTTTCACGTGCTTCAAATGTTTGTCCAAACATCTTGAATGAAAGTCCGATAGAGATTGCTTCTTCCACATCATGCTTCCCCAAGGACAAATGAATTCGGGGTCGAGTCCAGCTAGCGACTCGGTAAACAAAAACAGTAGCATGTACTTAGGGTTTTCACCCTAAGTGTGGGGGAGTTACCCCTACTGTGGTTACTTATAAAGTGAAAATACAAAATGATGTTTCCACATTTAGCTTGTAATGTTGCCCTTTTACGTTCAAAGAGTCGACATAATAGCCGGGACTTTGAATATTGAGGACAATATTCATCCTAAGTGTGTGTGGGGGGGGGGGGGGGGGGGGTTATTTCGCAATTCTAGCAAATTTTATCACATTTTACAATCTAGTACCCCCATTTTTGGCCAAAATTTTAAAATTTTTTTCACTTGAGCTTCAAAATTTTTTGTGGTTATCAGTCCGCCATGTCTAACCGACAAAAGGATTGGCTAGTCCAGGAGCAAACGGCTCTTGGTAAAGACATCTCAAATCCGTTTATGGCTTGCAATTTGCCCAAAATTGTATGGTACCTCAACTCGCCATATCCCATAAAGCGAATGAGTTGGCTAGCCCGCAAGATTATGGCTTGTGGTAAAGGCAGTGGAAAATCCATAATTGGTAATTGTGACAACCGGCAATTTAGGGAGTTATTTTGGAAAACCCGCATTACGTTAAAGTTCGTTTATAATTTTTATTTTGAATTTTTATTCACAACGAACTTGTAAGACCTATTTTATGGATAATTATATTTTTATGACGTTATGGAATTCGTGAATTATTTTAATAATTCATTATGGAAATTACGTGATGATGTATGTTTTTAAAATTCTCACTGGTACTACGTTGACTCTGGCACTAGGTTTACCTAACCGAAAATTTTATGATTCGTTTTACGAGTCCGATGATATTTGAGTAATTACGAGATGTTTTTCGGGAGATATTAAAGTTTGAAATGAGTTCGGGTTTCAGGCCACATGTTTTACATTTACCCACTTTACCCGCTCAACACTACTAGTAATATTATTATTATTATTATTATTATTATTATTATTATTATTATTATTATTATTATTATTATTATTATTATTATTATTATTATTATTATTATTATCAAACATCACTTTCATTAGAAATAAAACTATAGGATTACAAGAAATTAGTGGGGAGCCTCGAAACTATCTGGGCTCCCACACCTTTAGCAATTGCAAAGCTAATCCTACTGAAGATATGAATAGCGGCACGCGCTCCAATGTCTTGAGTAATGGAGAACTTCCGGATCCGTTTTAGTAAGGTCACCGCATCAGTCTCAAGTTCACCTAGAGAGGAAAATGAGAAGGGGATGAACCCATATCCAATTTCCGTACACTTAGCCCTATACTTGACACGTTTACGTTGTGCGGCATCAGACACCACACGACCTGGCACAAAATCAATCATACCAGTTTGCGTCAAGGGAGACGACCCCGTCAAATCGACACAAACGTCCTTCCCCTCGTCCCAAGAATAAAGCAATATATCAGCTGGACGTAAGGCTTGTTCCCCTTCCCCATAAAGCCCGATGTCAACCTCTCTACGAGCCGAGACCCCAGAACGAGAGCAAACATCAAATAGGGTATCACGCACCATGTTATGTCGATGTTTAGTGCCAATGATGCCAGCGCACGATACCGCATGGTCCCCGTAAATATCCCCTGAAAAAACTTTGGAACAAGCTGAGCACAGTCTCTGAACAGAAAATAGGGGAACACCTAGCCTATAACATAATACGCATCGGTAAGTCCTAGCGTTCATAGTCTATCCCAACCCAGCGATCGGAACCACCCGTAACCAATCTGAAGTATAGTCTTCCCTTTGCGACCTCCAGAGCGCCATCTGTCGCGTAGATAGGCAAAAGGTAGAATCAGCCGTTTTGGTAACACGTGTGAAATATATATCTGCCATTTTCTTCATGAGTTTAGGGGCAGCGATCTCATCCGGATTACTCAAAAGGTCGATCTCCATTTTTGCATTAAAAGCACACAAGGCCTCTTCGAAACAAGGTCCAGAGGTTGTAATCCCGGAGTGTCGGAGGAGCTTAGTTTGTAAGTTGGCCGACTGGAGTCTGGTTGCGAGAAATGCATAATTTAAGGCATCGCCCGCAGAATACACACCAAGCCCCCCAAATGCAAAAGGCAAGGTGGCAACCCTCCATTGCCAATCACCAAAACCTGGTCCAGAAGCAGTGACAATACGCTCAAGGGAAGAACGAAGTGCTGCATCGAATGAAATGTGAGCCTGCTCAAAGACCGGGGGAGGACATGTGCGCATAGAAAAATAAAGCTTAGAAATGCCAGCACAAGCTCGAAGGAGCAACAACTCACATTGGGGATCCTTAAGCTTAGCAACAGCATCCATGAGCTCAATGGTTTTAGCAACCCTTTTCATAATAAGCTCACTACTAAACTCAAGGTCCATACTAGCAGGCCCACCTAACAATTTAACACCATTTAGCGGTCGAGCAATATTAGGCGGAAAGACACCTGCGATCATGCTTCTGGGGTCTCCTTGTGGCCAGAAAACCTCTGTTTTCTCAACATTTAGGTTGAGACCACGACGTGGTCCATCTGTCATAATAAGGTCTAAAACCTGCCCCACAACCAAAGTGTCTCCAATAATAGTGCCATCATCTAGATACCAGGCATGAAGGGAAAGACTAAAGGAGTCCCTAATCTTACACACCAAAGGATGTAACACTAGAGCAAAGAGGAGAGGTCCAAGTGGATCACCTTGTTGCACCCCTTGGTGCGACCATAACGTGTGTTCACCATAATATAATCTAGCTGGCCTGGAGTAACAAAATTCCACCCAACGTGAAATGGCAGGACAACGCAGGCGAACTTCCTGAAGCATGACTTCACGGTCCACTAAGTTGAAGGCATTTTTGAAATCCACTAGTAACATCAAAAGACCTTCCTCACCACCACGGTCTTCAATAAACCTATTAACGACATGAAGAATAGCCTCCCCTCCTCCAGGTACCCCGACACCAAATTGAAGATCATTTAAATAACCGTCTAAGGAATGGTCGATCAAGGAAGCACCAACCTTGGAAACCAAACGTCTCCAAACGGTGCCCACAGCAATAGGACGGATGCCGCCTCCAGGTTTGATCAGCGGTGTAAGAGGAGCACTAGCAATATACTCACCCAACGCCTTGGGGCATTTACCATCAAGGAAAAGATTTACCACATGGGTGATAGAATCGATTAACTCATCAGAAATAGCCACAGCAGCACCACTAAAGCAATCCAACAGGTGTTGGGCTCGCAAACCATCTCGACCACAAGACGTACCGCGGGGGAAACTCTTAATCATGTCAAAAACCAAAGCAGGAGATGTAACGAGGTTATGATGATCAATAGGTATATCTGGCGAAGAAGGAGCAGACTTGAAGGGATGCTTAGCCTTTAAGTCCTCAAGAGTAGTATCATTCTAAGGAGCAACACCCGAAGAAGAAAGAACTCTGACAGCGGCAGTATAATGACCATCACAAATCTTCCTCTTACATTGCTTGATATTGCGCTCACTCACGTCAAAGTGTTCCTCATTAATATCATCCCACGCAGGGGATGATTCAGCTAAAACCTCTCTAACAAGTTGCAGACTACCACCTGACGTACCCCACGATCGAATGGCGTTAGCAATGTATTATTAATTATACTTTAAAAAAAAAAAAAAAAAAAAAAAAAGAGAGTAAAACTACAAATTGGTCCTTGTGGTTCGGTACCCACACACACAACACAAACACCAACACTCATCTCTCTCTCTCTCAATTTCCTCCCCCTCCCCTCTAACCCTAGCAGCCGCTTAATAATCCGGCCGCCACCACTCTACCGCCGACCACCACTACAAACCACCACTATTTTCGAGATCCTTACCCTCGAATCTCCTAGATCCGCCCCTACACGCGCCCTTATTACACCATTTTCATCACGTATTATCACCAAATCTCACCACCAATCACCATTTTCGAAGGGATACACGGTTTAGAGCATATTTAACCGAAGGTGAGGCGAGTGTGACTCGTGTATTTTATTAAAAACGTGACCCTTGGTCACGATGGGTTTAGATTCGGTTGGGTTTTCACCCAAAAACGGAGTTAATACTTATGGGGTTTTGTTGGAACCTCGATTTTTATAAATGGTTTGGTATCCGGGTTGTTATCCGTGGGTTGGTTCGAACTGTGAGTCCTCGACTCATGGCTTGGATATTGACTCGAGCCGTGGGCTTGTTTTCTTGTTATTTTGGAGCCGTGGTTTGGCTCTTAGTAGCCTTGGGCTCGTTATTGCCTTGGTTCGACTCTTGTGAGTCGCGGCTCGTAGCCGTATTATTGTTGTTGTTGCCGAGACCCTTTAGGTCGAATGGGTATATTTTTGAGTGCTCCTTGGAGCCACTTTGTGACCTTTGATGCTTGGTTCGAGCCCTCTTGGCTCGTGGTATTTACCGCGACTCGGTCGAGTCGTGTGGGCTTGGGTGTGGCTTGGTAAACCCACCCGAGTATGACTTTGATGATATTGTTGCTTGAATATAACTTGGTTTGGATTAATTGTTATTAGTTGGTTGTTTACTTGTTCCTTG
Source organism: Artemisia argyi (assembly GCA_030686995.1). NCBI lineage: Eukaryota > Viridiplantae > Streptophyta > Magnoliopsida > Asterales > Asteraceae > Artemisia > Artemisia argyi. Next base: position 14,092,460 of record CM060706.1, read on the forward strand.
GCCGAATACATGTGGATCGAGACCATGTTTGGGTCTCGACATTGGATATTGAATTTTGGTATTGAGAAGTGTTGACGAATTGTGATATTGGGGACCGATTGTGAGACGGTCACTTAGATTGACGGAGATAGGTTAGTCGGGTGCCGTAGTCGGACCCTATTGTTGTAGCACGTGGATTGAGATTGTGTTGGACGGAGATGTATTGTTTTTATGACATTTGCTTATTTCTTTGGACTTGGACAATGAGCCGAGAGTCATGACTCGGACATGTGACCATTTCGTATGACTGGATAACTATTTACGAATAAAACATAAATAATACAACTCGTAATAATAATTATTTATAATATAAACGTTTATATGAAATATATAGACGTGAATAACGGATATATAATTATATAAGCGCGTATATTAATAATAATAATAATAATCACGAGTCATATTATAAATAATACGACTAGATATATATTAGGCTACGAAAGTGGCATAATATTATTGAACGTCTTATTATTATAAAAATGTGTTATAAAACGAGGAACTCTCGACAAACTATTGAATATTAAATAAAATGTCATTTTATATATATAACGAGTAAACTTATCGAGTTATGCGGAGTCGTAGTCACTCGAGTTCAGGTAAGTATTATTTGTGACTTTCGTGTTGTCACGGATATATGACGATTAATATAAACGTTTTCTATAACTAAATAACCACTTAACCGAAGGGTTGAACTGGGTTATTTGGCTATATGAAATGAATATATTAATGGGCATCGTATCCTACGACGCCCATAGGTTGTGGTATATGCAAAGGGTAATAAATTGCGTATATATATATATATCGGGAAATCTGGCCAATTTGACGATGTATATAAGGAATTTATTAAACTACGATATATACCATATAGTATTTATGTGCTATGTGCTTTAGGATTGGGTGTAATCTTGGAACGGTATGTTACGTAAATAAATACGAGGATTATCAAATCGACGGATTTAATAAACTTCGGCGATTTATTTAAATAATATATTGGGCTAATATTAGATCTATAGTTTATTTTATTATTCTTTGCGTGACCTTTTTGGTTTGTTTTGTGTCGACCCACCACCCGTGTGGATACCAAATGTAAATACACCAAACTAATACGAAATGGATTTTCGGAAAATAAAACGGATTACGTCCGGGTTTGGGAATATGTTGAATTTGAGGAAATGATTTCTGAACGAGTTGATATTGTTAGGTCGTGCCGAGTCCGTAGTTGCTGTTTTGTGAGTTACTATACATCTTATTTCTACCGACTTCTTCTTGCTATTTTCTGGACTTGAGGTGAGTCATAGCCCCACTTTTACTCTTGAACTATGTTTTCAATACTTGGGGTGAGAAACGTGCAAATTATTTTATGTGGACTACTATCGCTTTTATATATTTTCTAAACTTGCTATGCGTATGGAATAGGATGTTTTGTCAGCTTTAGTCACATAATTTATGTGTACTATTCAAGGTTGACTTATTTGGTTATTGACAGCTTTAGTCACACGGATCGTGTGTACTATTCAAGGTTGGCTTATTTAGATACTGTAGTGTGCACCTATAGGTTATTGATACTTTGGAGGTTATCCGAGTATTTATTTGGTATTGCGGGGGTTACCCAAATATCTATGTTGGAACGGAGGGTATCCGTGTGTTAGGATTGGAGCGGAGGGTATCCGCAGGCTTTTAGTGAATCCTTAGTCTAGCTAGCAAGCGTTTTGCGTATATGTCCACTATATTGTTAGATGAATTTAAACCTATGATCTCACCAGCGAAAGCTGACTTTTAGCACGTTTTCTCAGGTAATTAAGTGATGTTATGGATGCTTGGAATGGAAGGCTCGGCTAAGGCTCTTGGCTTATGGATCTATTTTTCTAAACTCTGATAATTAATTATGGACCTACTGTTATGTTATTTTGGGCCTGACTCTGAATGATGTTGGGATAAATGTAAACTTTAAAACCCCGTTTTGGTTGCGTTTTTATAATGTTTACTTTATCTCGTTCTATTATGTCTTGTGTTGGATACCAATCCCCGTAGCACCCCGAAAGCTTGTTGAGTCTTCCGCTGTATCAAATTTTGGGGGTGTTACAGATTGGTATCAGAGCCAAGGTTATAGAGAACTAGGTAAATAAACGCCTAAACTATAACCAAATTTTTATAGAAAATGATCCTTGACCACTGCCCGCCAGCCCGCCAAGCCGAAGCATCATCTATTAGTTTGAGGTATTATGAGATATTTGAGATGATTGTTAGATTTGGGATTTCTTGAGATGATTTGAGGTTTATGGATTTAGTAATAAGATGGCGTTTCGAGGAATTATATGGTCTAATTGTTTTATAAACATTTTAGTAATGCGGTGTTTGAAACTCTTTATTGAGATTATATGTTTGAATTATTTGATGAGGATTTTTGGTATGGTATCTTGAGTTGTGATTTAGTTGTTTTGAAACACTTACACCTACCCTACGCCGTTGCCATAGACCATGGCCTCCCATATGCCTGATGTTGTCGAGGATATTCTTACTGCACCGGTTTTACCTGCACAGTTCACTATGGCATCTGATGATCCTTACCAGATGGCCATGCTTTCAGCTACTGTGCCGCAGACAGCTTCTACTTCAGCACTACCTGCTGCATCTACGCAGGGACCCTCATATTCTCTAGGGCTCCCTGGTACATCGAGGCAGCTTACTCTTCATCAGGCTTTGGCTCGTGTGGCCCCACGCTTTGCCCACCGAGCTACGGCATGCATGTCGGTACGCCCTACTCCATCACCTTTACAGATTGATGCTCACTCTCTTCTGTCTGAGGTGCCACCCACATCATTGCGTCGTCGTCCTAGATCACCTACCACATCTCCACATGGTTCACCTATTAGGAGACGACGATTGATGAGGTACTCTTCCGATGAGGATGAGGAGGAGTACGAGGGTGAGGATGAGGCTGATGACCCTGAGGAGGAGGATGACCCTCAGGAGGCTGATCAAGGTGATGATGATGACCCTGAGGAGGAGGATGACCCTCAGGAGGATGAGATGCCTGATGATGATGATGTGTTAGTACCACCAGCTCAGGCTGAGGAGCCTGATTCACCTATACATCCGATTGAGCCTGATTCACCTAATCATCCGTTTTTGTTTGAGTTGCCACCTGGTAGTCCTGTTGAGTCGGATGCATCTTCTGAGGTTTCTGCTGAGCATGCAGAGTTAGGTGAGATTGGTAGGTTATGGGCTCAGATTACAGATCTTGGTGAGAGAGTTACACGTATATCGGAGCGGATTGATAGGGTGACCGTTAAGTTCATTGGGCAGTTGAGGGTTGATATGGTTATGGCTGAGAGGAGAGTTACTGAGATGAGGAGAGTTTTGATGGAGGTTCACGAGCATATCGAGAGTTTACAGCGAGGTTTGGTTACTGGTCGAGAGGCCGACCGCAAGCTATGGCAAAGGAATGCCGAGCTAGAGAAGGAGGTGGCTGACCTCAAGAGAGACCGAGACACCCATAGCGTGGAGCTAGGATCATTATGGAGAGATCTTGATGGCTTGAGGCAGGAGTTGAGGAGCCTCCGCCAGCAGCGTGGCTAGTTGCTTGGGTTATGTTGTCTTGTTGCTTTCTACCCGAGGAGTGTTCGGCTAGAAAAGCTAGTTATCATATTTTGATGTATTTGTTCAGTATTCGTCTCGTTTGGAACGATTAGTATGTTTTGTGTTTCCAGTAGTTGGAACGATGTTAGATCTCTATTGTATGGTTGATGGTTATTAGTATATGGTGTTATGTGATTTTGGGTGTTATAGAAATTGAGTCCCTATCCATTTTATTGATGTTTCATGGTGTATTGTTGCTATTCTTTCCATGACTTGGCTTCGTTGAATTACTTTTGTTGAGCATAATGATAAGTTCTGTTGGAGACTCATGAACTTGGGTGATGTTTCAGATCAATGGCCACACGACGAAACCCTATTAGAGCTACCAGAACTAGTCCTGCAGTGACTACTCCTGGTCGCCGAGGACGCCGACCTACTCGAAATGTTGAAACCCCTACTCCTGACAACCTGGACACTACTAACCGCAACAACAGGAATCAAAATGTTGATGTTCAGGGAGACAATGATCACGTTCCACTTAATCCTACTGTGGATCAAGCTATGATCAATCAACTTGTGGAGCAAAGAGTTGCTGAACTGCTAGCCGAGTCAAATCATTCCAACAATTCTGCTGGAACTTTTCCACCTGTTCGTGCTAATGGATGTCAATACAAGGAGTTCAAGATTTGTGGACCCATTGAGTTTGGTGGAACTGAAGGAGTGGTTTACTTAGTCAGATGGATTGAGAAGACTGAGTCAGTGTTCAATGTCAGTGGTTGTGCGGAGAATGCGAAGGTAAAGTTTGCTTCTTTTACTTTCAAGGATGAAGCTTTAACTTGGTGGAATAATTACCGAAATTCCGTTGGGAGCGAGGTAGCTTATGCCATGACTTGGGAGCAATTTAAGTCCTTGCTGATTCAGACTTATTGCCCAAGGAATGAGGTCAAGAAGCTAGAGATTGAGTTTTGGAATCACAAGGTGAAAGGTAATGATATGACGACTTATAATCGTCGTTACCAGGAGTTGGCCTTGCTTTGCCCAGATATGGTAAAAACCGAGACTCAAAAGATCGAGAGGTATACTGATGGGTTGCCTGTAGCTACAAGGAATGATGTAATTTCTGCTAGGCCTGCAAACATCCATGAGGCAATCACTATTGCTCAACAACTTATGGATTCGTTGGAATTAGAAGGAGCTGATAAGGAGAAGAATGGAAAGAGAAAGAGAGACCAACACTCTAAGGGTAATGATCATCGAAGCAAGAGACAAGCTAAGGCTTATGCTATTGGGAATTGATGAGACGAAAAATGATCCATTTTTAGGGGGTCATTTAAGCCGGAATTCAACTTTATTTGATCAAATATTGCCCTAAATCGTTCCTTTTGTGATTTTAGGTACTTTGGGAGTGAAATCTGGAAAAGGAAGCAATTCGGACGTTTTTGGAGCATAAAAGTGAAGAAAACGCCAAAGTCTTAATTTTCCATGTTGGGAACAGTAGGTGACGGTGTCAAGAGTAATTTCCTGACGGCGTCAAGAGCAAAGTCCATGACGACCCAGAACAGATTTGATGGCGTCATGAGGGTAGGGCGTCAAGAGTAAAAGTCATGACGGCCTGGAAATGGTTTTGTCTTGACGGCGTCAAATGTAGATCAAGGCAGTCCGAGAATGGTTTTGGCGGCGAGGTGACGGCGTCACAAGTTTTTTCTTGACGCCGTCAGACCCCTTTTCCTATATATAGTTTTCAAATTTTTCACATTAAAAAGAGAGAAGTTTTGGGAGAAACCCTAAGTACGATTTTGGTGTAACTTTACAGGTTTTTCAAGGGTTCCAAACCCTTGATACCTTGCATGTTTAATCAAGATAAGTGTTCCTTTAATTCAATCAATATGTCTATGTGTTGGTTGTCTATATCTTGTTCTTGTCTTGATTCCATCATGCTAGGCTAGATCTATCTTGTGTTTGCTTAGATCTAATGAAACCTAGATGTTAATTATGTGTTGATTACTTGTTTATACTTGTTTTGGATGAATGACTTATATGTTAGGCTTAAGAAAACTGGCAGATCTCCAATTGGTAACATGCTTGAACGTCTTAAGAAACATGAACCAACGCGCACTAGGTCTTTATTGGTTGTATTTAATGCATGAGCCACTGTTTACAATCCCTATAGTTGTGCTGGGCATGGTGTAGGAGGAGATAAGAGCTCATAGAATTGGGGAGTTATGTGTGCCACCCCATGAATGGTATTAAGGAATACGATCCGTCATCCATGCAATTATAACAAGTAATTAACGTGTAAAAGATGTCTAGGGAGTAGTGAAATCTAAGTAAACACATTTTCTCCAATTACTGCTCACAACTTTAGTATAATTTAGTTTATTTTCATTTCTAGTATTTTATTTTAATTGCATCTTAGTATTGGGTTAGTTGAATAGCAACTAATTCTGCCCAAATCCTTCAAACTCGAGATTTTTAATTGCTTTCATAAAATATAAAAATACAAAAATAATCATCCCTTACCTTTAGAACTAGTATTTAGGCTTTCTAATCCTAGCGACACTATTCCTAAGCTGAACGATCAATCCCCCGGTACTTGTCACTATACTATACTACAACGATCAGGTACACTGCCTGGTGGGGGTTGTAAGCTTCTCGAGATCCCTCGAGAGGTAAAGCCTGTTGCGATTCCCACGCATCAAGTTTTTGGCGCCGTTGCCGGGGAAATAGTTATTGTCTAGGTTAGAATTTCTTTTTATTAGGTCTACTTGCTAGATTCCTTTCTAGTAAGATTTTATTTTTATTTTTAGTTTTCTTTAGTCTATCTTATTTCTTTGTGCCTTTGTTCGTAATCACCCGACATCATGGACAACGGGAACATCTTTGAACCCGTCATCCCACCACAACAAAACCCACCATTAGAACCCCTTAGGCCCCGAACCTTAGGAGAGTATTCCCGACCTAGCCATCAAGGCTACCGAAACACCATTGAGCTCACCAGAGCCAATGTGACCCCCTTGCGATCCGACACCATCCGGTTGGTGCAAAGCGGATGTGCATTCCATGGACTTCGTTCCAAAGATCCAAACCAACATCTTAAGGACTTCCTCAAAATCGTAGATTCCATAGACTTAGATGTTGCAACTAGAGAGACTACCCGATTACGCCTATTCCAATTCTCTCTACGGGATCAAGCTAGTCAATGGCTTGAGCGTTTACCCGCGGGATCTATCACCACATGGGATGATCTCACCACTCGTTTCCTTGCTCAATTTTTCCCTCCAGGGAGAACTACTAAGCTTAGAAATGACATCTTGATGTTCCAACAACGTCAAAATGAATCTCTTTATGAAGCATGGACTCGTTTCAAGGACTTACTCTAAAAAGTCCCTCATCATGGCATAGATCTTTGGCTCCAAGTCCAAATTTTTTATGACCATATCGACATCTCCACGAGGCGAGCCATTGACCAATCGGCCGGTGGTAAGCTACGTGATCTTAGTGCGGAACAATCATGGGAACTCATAGAAGATCTTGCTCTCTATGACAACGAAAGTTGGAATGATCCCCGTGACTTGAACAAAACGGTCAAGGCAATATCTTTGCCTTCGAACAATTCTAGCACTCCCGACCGTAGGATCATGGAACTTGAGGACCAAGTCAAGTTTCTCATGAAATCTTACGAAGCTCCTAAGCCTTCAAGCCAAGTGAACAAAATCACTTCTTCATGCGAATTATGTAGTGGTCCCCACGACACTCGTGATTGTGTGGAACTCCCCGGAACAGCTTTTGCGGACTACGCATCCACGCGTACCGACGAAGCGGGAGATAAGTGGTACACTTTCAAGCCCGAGCCCAACACTTACGGTGATTCATACAACCCCTCTTGGAAAAATCACCCAAACCTTAGGTGGAAACAAAATCAACCCAATTCTTCCAACCCACCTAATCGTTACCAACCAAACGGTCCACCCTCCAACCGTACTTTCAACAACAATCCTTCTAACAACTATGGTAGTACCAACAATCTTGAAGGATTGATGTCAAAGTTTATGGCATCTCAAGAAGCTCGCATATCTAAGTTTGAAACCGATTTCAAACTAAAGCAAAGCGAGATGACCACTAGAATTGATGCATTGTTGAAAGTTCTCAATGACCGAGAAATGGGAGCACTCCCAAGCGACACAATCAAGAATCCGAAACTAAACGTTAATTCCATATCTTTAGTTTCGTCACCCACTTCGTGTCCACAATACTACTCGGTTAAATCCACGAGCACGTGTTTCAAACAAAACCAAGTTCTCCAAAAAGACCAATCAAATAAAACACCCACTATAGAACCGGTCAAAAGCTTAGTTGAAACACCTCTTACGCAAGACCTTGACGATGAATTCAAAGAACTTCACCTTGAACGCCCCGTCATTGATGTCTTAGCGCGTGCTCCTTACTATAGTGCCCTCCTAGAAAAATATGAGAAGTGTAAGCTAGGTAAAAATGGGACCGCCTTCGTTCAAAACAAGTTGCCTAAAAAGCTTGATGATCCGGGTATATTTGTTTTGCCTTGTAAGATAGGAAGATCCGAAGCTTTCGACACACTAGCCGATTTAGGGCCAAGCCTCAACTTGATTCCCTTATCCTTATTCACCGCTTTTAAGCTAGGAAAGTTAGAGGAAACGGAGGTATTGATAGGGCTAGCGGATGGGAGTATTGCCCACCCGGTTGGAATGATTAAGGATGTAGTTGTTCACGTAGGAAAGTTAACTATATTAGCGGATTTTCACGTCCTAGACATGGTTAGTGACACTACATGCCCATTATTGGTAGGAAGAGGATTTTTAGCAACCGCTAGTGCCATGATAGATTGTAAGGAGTCTAAGATAGCGGTAGGTGAAGGCGATACTTGGTCGGTGTACTATGTAAAGAAGCATAGTTATGATTGTGATGATGAACCGACACCGCATTGGGTAGAGTTGAATAGGAGACCGTCTAGATATGGACCTTGGATAGAAAGGAACTTTATAGGACCTCAATGCCCATTTTATCTAGAGAAAGATTTTGTTGAAAAGACACATTCGGTAGAACAACTCATAGCTAGAGATGAAGAGCTAGACCCTTTTGAGGACCCCTTGGTCTTTAGGAAGATGATTGAGTTCTTAAGCGTAATGCCTATTAACATAGAGATGAATAAGTGGAAAAGAGAGGGAGATAAGTGTAAATGGAGGTGGGACAAGCCACCTAAAGAAGGTGACGGATCTTGGCATATGAGAATGACTTTGTATGATCCGGATGGAGAAAAGTTTGAAAGGTCATACCATACTAAGGAAACCGATAGGAAGTTGAAACCTAAGTTTAATCCCAAAGATGTCCTCAATGAGGAGCTCACCCGTATCACGTAGTAACCCATGACCTTGAGTCTAGCTACAAGACTCGTAAATAAAGAAAAGCGCTTCTTGGGAGGCAACCCATGTTTTGTGTGATTTTTATTTTCTTTATTTGTTATTTGCTTCCGTATGCATGCTTAGTTTTTATTGTTGGTAGATCATGTTTCTAAATTTAATAGTGGAAATACTTTACTTTGTTGTTTTGGCCTAGTCTTAACTCCACCTAAAAGTATTTTTGCAAAAGATAAGTGTAAGGGGAAACCCCAAATATGTTTTTAAGAAACAAACCGATCATGATTCTCCACAATAATAAATGAATATGTATATTCGTATTTGTTAGAGTCAAATGCTTGTATTGAGTCATAATGAAGTTTTGCAGGATTTTCCAGGAAGTAGGACCAAGTTTTTCCAGAAATTTTCCGGAAACTTAACATAAGAATTTCTGCAGGTCAATTCTGACGGCGTCAGGAGTTTACTCTTGACGGCGTCAGGTGTAAAAATCTGGAAATTTTACCGGTTTTGTTTTTCTAACAGAGTCTTATGGTTTTTGTGAATTATTAAGTTTTATAATCTCCAGGAGATCTGCAAACTTCATTCCACAAGCATTATATCTTATTTTGTTTTCTAGGATTTAGTAACTTATATAGGATGCCGCCGATTTTACGCGAGGTTGTCTTGTCTATTTTGTCAGGTTTTACAGGTTATGTATGACAAGAAGATGATTTATATTCTGGAAGGGAAGCTTTGATTGTTCATTTTCTTGGAGGAAGATTTAACCTGGCCACCTTATTATCCATACCGAGCGAATCAGGGGAGTATTTGATTTCATTCTCTTTACTTTTTCACTTTTACATTCTTTACTTGAACATTGGGGACAATGTTCATCTTAAGTGTAAGGGGAGGGTAAAAAGATGATACCTTACATGTACACTTTCGCTTGAGTTTGTTTTGTTTGATGGTAGATGTGTAATAAAACTATGAGAAATACTTGTTAGTGCAATTTTAGCGCCAAATTTAAATTTTTTTACAACATTTAGGAGTGAAATTTTAGCCATAGCAAGCGTCTCATGGATAGGAGATTGTATGACTAGCACATAACCGTATATTCAGAAAAATTTTCCACCCAAATATGTGAGGTTCGCCTTTAGATTTGATAGGAAAAGCATTCATTATTAGTGCTTATGAGTGTACCGGTAGCATTTAGATTCTAGAACTTGCGTTAGTGATGCATCCCGAGACCGCTAGTGAGACTACATTCGTGTGGTAGGATTTACTACATGATAAGAGGCATTAGGATTACCCTTGTGTTAAACCCGTATTATGATTACTTGACCATTTATGTCATATTACTTGGCTAGTTAAGTCAACTAATTTTTCCCACACCCTTAGCGTTGTACTCATTTTTAGTACACGAAACCCCTAGTACACCCTTCCGAGCCTATCTTTTCGTTTCTAACTTTAAGCATTTTACTTAAAGGAAGAATTTGTTACACCCCACTTAAATGTACAATCAAATCGCCTTAACCTTCCGTGTATGCGCTCATTTTTAGTGCATTATTGTTATTTGTTAAACCCTAAGTTAACTTTCTAATTGATTACATGGTTGCTAAGTCGAGTCATATCCTTGTACATATTGTTTTGGGACGATTGGGACTCATGGGTAAGTACTTATTTTATGGAGTAATGGGGAAGAACATCATTTATTACCCCCATATGTACGTTAATATTAAAAGTGCTCCAAGTGTTTTGATTTTCTTAATTCGAGTCATTAGATTAGTTTATTGTAAAGTATGTAAAGATTCAAGTGTAAGGGGAATATTCATTCCCTATGATGTATTATTTTGGATGGTAGGTTAAGAGTGTATGCAAAAAAAAAAAAAAAAAAAAAAAAAAAAAAAAAAAAAAATCGAAAAAAAAATCAGGAAAAAGAGAAAAAACATACGGACTACCATCCCTTTTTATTCTATGTTTATTTTATGTTTTTGTTATTTTTCATTTATTAGCTTAAGTCGAGTCTAGTCTTGGCTTAGCAACGCCATATTGTACATGTAATTAACCAAGATTGTTAACTCTCCACCAGTAAAACTTCCTTTATACAACAAAACCGTGTATTTCATATCCCTACACCTAACGTTACAACCCTTAAAAAGACCTCTTTGATAGTTTATCCTAGGTGCTTACGCCATGTGGTGGAGGTTTGATCCTTTCCCAAGCCTATGGTAATCTATTTTGCTATGACAGGTAGTGAGAGATATCTTCCGTTTCCATATTGTAATTTACACTTTATTACACCCGAGAGATGTGAGTATCTAAACACTATTTGTGAGGTGCTTGTGTATAACCTCCGTGCTTGTCTATTGGTCTTTAGTGGAACGATTATTTGTTGTAATTACTTTTATATTAGTGTTAAATGACCCATAACTTGTCTTTTGAGTAGAATAAAAGCTCATTTGCTTGAGGACAAGCAAATCTAAAGTGTAAGGGTATATGATGAGGCGAAAAATGATCCGTTTTTAGGGGGTCATTTAAGCCCGAATCCGACTTTATTTGATCAAATATTGTCCTAAATCGTTCCTTTTGTGATTTTAGGTACTTGGAGAGTGAATTCTGGAAAAGAAGCCATTTTGGACGTTTTTGGAGCATAAAAGTGAAGAAAACGGCAAAGTATCAATTTTCCATGATGGAAGCACTAGGTGACGGCGTCAAGAGTTACACCTGACGGCGTCAGATAGCAAGAATAAAATACCGTAGGTGGTGACAGCGTCAAAAGCCATCCTGACGGCGTCAAAAGTCCCAAGAATAAAATACCGTAGGTGGTGACGGCGTCACACAGGCCGTCATAAGGAGATCAAGGCCGTCCGAGGAAGTATTTGGCGGCGAGGTGACGGCGTCACATGCTAGTCTTGACGCCGTCAGACCAGTTTTCCTATATATAGTTTTCTAGTTTTTTCATTAAAAGGAGAGAAGTTTTGGAGAAACCCTAAAGACGAATTTGGGTGAACTTTTACAGGTTTTTCAAGGGTTCCAAACCCTTGATACCTTGCATTGTAATTGAGATAAGTATTCTTCTAATTCAATCAATATGTCTATGTGTTGGTTGTCTATATCTTGTTCTTGTCTCAATTCAATTATGCTAGGCTAGATCTCTCTTGTGTTTGCTTAGATCTAATGAAACCTAGATATTGATTATGTGTTGATTGCTTGTTTATTCTTGTTCTTGGATGAATGATTTTATATGCTAGGCTTAAGAAAACTGGCAGATCTCCAAATGGTAACATGCTTGAACGTCTTAAGAAACATGAACCGAGGCGTACTAGGTCTTTATTGGTTGTATTTAATGCATGAGCCACTGTTTACAATCCCTATAGTTGTGCTGGGTCATGGTGTAGGAGGAGATAAGAGCTCATAGAATTGGGGAGTTATGTATGCCACCCCATGAATGGTATTAAGGAATACGATCCGTCATCCATGCAATTATAACAAGTAATTAACATGTAAAAGATATCTAGGGAGTAATGAAGTCTAAGTAAACACATTTTCTCCAATTACTGCTCACAACTTTAGTATAATTAGTTTATTTTCATTTTTAGTATTTTATTTTGATTGCATCTTAGCTTTGGGTTAGTTGAATAGCAACTAATTCCGCCCACTCCTTCAAAACCCGAGATTTTACTTGCTTTCATAAAAATATAAAAATACAAAAAATAATCATCTCTCACCTTTAGAACTAGTAAATTAGGCTTTCTAATCCTAGCGACACTATTCCCAAGCTGAACGATCAATCCCCCGGTACTTGTCACTATACTATACTACAACGATCAGGTACACTGCCTGGTGGGGGTTGTAAGCTTCTCGAGATCCCTCGAGAGGTAAAGCAAGATGCGATTCCCACGCATCAAGTTTTTGGCGCCGCAGCCCGGGGAATAGTAATTGTCTAGGTTAGGATTTCTTTTTATTAGGTCTACTTGCTAGATTCCTTTCTAGTAAGATTTTATTTTTATTTTTTAGGTCTTTTTTAGTCTATCTTATTTCTTCGTGCCTTTGTTCGTAACTCTTTACCATCCGACATCATGGAAGGTGGTAACATCTTTGAACCCGTCATCCCACCACAACAAAACCCACCAATAGAACCCCTTAGGCCCCGAACCTTAGGAGAGTATTCCCGACCTAGCCATCAAGGCTACCGAAACACCATTGAGCTCACCGGAGCCAATGTGACCCCCTTGCGATCCGACACCATCCGGTTAGTGCAAAGCGGATGTGCATTCCATGGACTTCGTTCCGAAGATCCAAACCAACATCTTAAGGACTTTCTCAAAATCGTAGATTCCATAGACCTAGATGTTGAAACTAGAGAGACTACCCGATTACGCCTATTCCAATTCTCTCTACGGGATCAAGCTAGTCAATGGCTTGAGCGTTTACCCGCGGGATCCATCACCACATGGGACAATCTCGCCAATCGCTTCCTTACCCAATTCTTTCCACCGGAAAAGACTGCAATGCTTAGAAGGGACATTTTGATGTTTGAGCAACAGCGGGGTGAAACTTTCTACGAGGCTTGGGTCCGTTTTAAGGATCTCCTCCACAAGCTCCCTCATCATGGCATAAACCTTTGGTTATTAGTCCAGATTTTCTATGACCATGTTGACTATCACACTAAGCGCACCATAGATAGGGCCGCGGGAGGAAAACTGCGTAATAAGAACGCCAAGGAGTCTTGGGCAATTATCGAGGAGCTCGCCACTGACAATCAGGAATTATGGGAGTTTAAACATATGATAGAAGCGGCCATCAATGCAGTCTCGACATCTGAAGGAACCACCGAAGTACCCGATGAACTCCTATGCAAACTTGAGGCAAAGGTTGACTATTTTGAGGAAAGGCATAGGCGACCTTTGAGTCCTAAACGGGCTACTGTCAATTCTATCTCAAAAACAACTTCGGCACCATTATCTGAATCACCCTCTAGGGAAAACGCCGAGTCTTTTCAGAACTATGCCCCACCTTGTTCCCCTCCCAAGGAACTTAGCTCAGAGTTTGAGGCTAGGATGAGAGAATATATGGCAACTCACTCTGATCGGCTTGCTAGATTCGAAGAAGCAGTTTATAAGCAGAAAGAGGAAATGCAGGAGAAAATGAATGAGTTGTTGAGTCTATTGGAGGAGTGTGCCAATCAGAGAACCCCCGAACGAATACTACTAAGGAAAGAAAGCACCACTCCCACCACCCAATTTGTTAACTCCATCACCATTGTCCATAAAGATAACGAGAAGGTAGAAACTCCTGCTAAACAGACCTTAGAAAAACAACCAGAGTCCCAACCTTTGAGTTACTACCTGAAACATGATATAAACAAAAACACCATAACAAATTGGATTAAGGGTGATGGGCGTAACCAATCCTCCGGACAGATTCCTAAGAAAGAGGAAGAAGATGAAGATGAGTATGATACGCTTCCTGGAGGATCAGTATTCGAGAGGTCATTGGTACAGAAAGTTGCTACTAAGTAGGTAGCATGTGGGAACTTTGAAATACCAGCAAGCATCGGGGACTTGAAACATCTTAGTGCTTTCGCCGACCAAGGATCGGAAGTAAATCTTATGCCCCTAACTACCTACATCCAACTAACGTCAAAAATGCCAGCACCTACTCGTGTTAGGTTATCTCTTGTTGGACACTCATACGTATACCCCCTAGGAATCGCAGAAGATGTATTAGTTAATGTTGCAGGATTCATGTACCCCGTTGATTTTATGATCATCGATGATAAAGGGGATGGATGCATGCCAATAATCCTTGGGGCACCATTCCTCACCACTGCTAGGGCTGTCATTAGGTATGAAGGTAGGAAGATTGAGCTTAAATCAGGAAAAAGAAAGATTAGCTTCCCTATGACCCCACAAAGTGGGCATGAGAACTTGAGTTGGAGAATGATAAAAAACAACATTGGCACGACACACATTCGTGTTCAGAATAAAATTCTTGCATGGGAGGCAAGGATCAAAAGCTATAAGAAAGCTAAGGATGAAAGAAGAAGAAGCAATAAGGTTCCAATTGAACTCGAACATACTCGACATGAAAAAAATCATACACCATTTGAGGAAGGAAACTTGGTGCTCTTGAGACACTTGGAAACAACGATACCACCCGATAAACCAAGTCCTTGGTGGTATGGGCCATTCACAATCGAAGGATTGAGCCAAGATGGGGTAGCTAACTTGAGAAGCAAATTAGGTGGGAAGGTGATTGCGAGTACCGACAGATTGAGGCACTACCACCATAATAGTAATGATCGCAACTATATGGGGTATATCATTTCCAATGATGAGATCACATAGTAACCCATAGCCTTGAGTCTAGCTACAAGACTCGTAAATAAAGAAAAGCGCTTCTTGGGAGGCAACCCATGTTTTGTGTGATTTTATTTGTTTGATTGTTAATTGCTTCCGTATGCATGCTTTGTTTTTATTGTTGGTTGATCATGCTTCTCAATTAAAACGTGGAAATACTTTATTATGTTGTTTGGCCTAGTCTTAACTACAACCTACAAGTATTTTTGCAAAAGATAAGTGTAAGGGGAAACCCCAAATATGTTTTTAAGAAACAAACCGATCATGATTCTCCACGATAATAAATGAACATGTATATTCGTATTTGTTAGAGTCAAATGCTTGTATTGAGTCATAATGAAGTTTTGCAGGATTTTCCAGGAAGTAGGACCAAGTTTTTCCAGAAATTTTCCGGAAACTTAACATAAGAATTTCTGCAGGTCCATTCTGACGGCGTCAGAGTTTACTCTTGACGGCGTCAGGAGTTAAAATCTGGAAATTTTACCGGTTTTGTTTTTCTAACGGAGTCTTATGGTTTTTGTGAATTATTAAGTTTTATAATCTCCAGGAAATCTGCAAACTTCATTCCACAAGCATTATATCTTACTTTTTTTTCTAGGATTTAGGAACTTATATAGGGTGCCGCCAATTTTACGCGAGGTTGTCTTGTCTATTTTGTCAGGTTTCACAGGTTATGTTCGACAAGGAGATGATTTATATTCTGGAAGGGAAGCTTTGATTGTTCGTTTTCTTGGAAGAAGATTTAACCTGGCAACCTATAATCCATACCGAGCGAATCAGGGGAGTATTTGATTTCATTCTCTTTACTTTTTCACTTTTACATTCTTTACTTGAACATTGGGGACAATGTTCATCTTAAGTGTAAGGGGAGGGTAAAAAGATGATACCTTACATATGCACTTTCGCTTGAGTTTGTTTTGTTTGATGGTAGATGTGTAATAAAACTATGAGAAATACTTGTTAGTGTAATTTTAGCGCCAAATTTAAAATTTTTTACAACATTTAGGAGTGAAACTTTAGCCATAGCAAGCGTCTCATGGATAGGAGATTGTATGACTAGCACATAACCGTATATTCAGAAAAATTTTCCACCCAAAAATGTGAGGTTCGCCTTTAGATTTGATAGGAAAAGCATTCATTATTAGTGCTTATGAGTGTACCGGTAGCATTTAGATTCTAGAACTTGCGTTAGTGATGCATCCCGAGACCGCTAGTGAGACTACATTCGTGTGGTAGGATTTACTACATGATAAGAGGCATTAGGATTACCCTTGTGTTAAACCCGTATCATAATTACTTGACCATTTAAGTCATATTATTTGGCTAGTTAAGTCAACTAATTTTTCCCACACCCTTAGCGTTGTACTCATTTTTAGTACACGATACCCCTAGTACACCCCTCCGAGCCTATCTTTTCGTTTCTAACTTTAAGCATTTTACTTAAAGGAAGAATTTGTTACACCCCACTTAAATGTACACCCAAATCGCCTTAGCCTTCCATGTATGCGCTCATTTTTAGTGCATTATTATTATTTGTTAAACCCTAAGTTAACTTTCTAATTGATTACATGGTTGCTAAGTCGAGTCATATCCTTGTACATATTGTTTTGGGACGATTGGGACTCATGGGTAAGTACTTATTTTATGGAGTAATGGGGAAGAACATAATATTATTACCCCCATATATACGTTAATCTTAAAAGTGCTCAAAGTGTTTTGATTTTCTTAATTTGAGTTATTAGATTAGTTTAATGTAAAGTATGTAAAGATTCAAGTGTAAGGGGAATTCTCATCCCCTATGATGTATTATTTCGGATAGTAGGGTAAGAGTGTATGCAAAAAAAAAAAAAAAAAAAAAAAAAAAAACGAAAAATCAAGAAAAAGAAAAAAGAAAAAAAAATAGAAAAAAAAAAAGAAAAAGAGAAAAAACATACGGACTACCATCCCGTTTCATTCTATGTTCATTTTATGTTTTTGTTATTTTTCATTTATTAGCTTAAGTCGAGTCTAGTCTTGGCTTAGCAACTCCATATTGTACATGTAATTAACCAAGATTGTTAACTCGCCACCAGTAAAACTTCCTTTACACAACAAAACCGTGCAATTCATATCCCTATACCTAACGTTACAACCCTTTAAAAGACCTCTTTGATAGTTTATCCTAGGTGCTTACGCCATGTGGTGGAGGTTTGATCCTTTCCCATGCCTATGGTAATCTATTTTGCTATGACAGGTAGTGAGAGATATATTCCATTTCCATAATGTAATATTACTTTATTACACCCGAGAGATGTGAGTATCTAAATACTATTTGTGAGGTGCTTGTGTATCACCTCCGTGCTTGTCTATTGGTCTTTAGTGGAACGATTATTTGTTGTAATTACTTTTATATTAGTGTTAAATGACCCATAACTTGTCTTTTGAGTAGAATAAAAGCTCATTTGCTTGAGGACAAGCAAATCTAAAGTGTAAGGGTATATGATGAGGCGAAAAATGATCCGTTTTTAGGGGGTCATTTAAGCCCGAATCCGACTTTATTTGATCAAATATTGTCCTAAATCGTTCCTTTTGTGATTTTAGGTACTTGGAGAGTGAATTCTGGAAAAGAAGCCATTTTGGATGTTTTTGGAGCATAAAAGTGAAGAAAACGGCAAAGTATCAATTTTCCATGATGGAAGCACTAGGTGACGGCGTCAAGAGTTACACCTGACGGCGTCAGATAGCAAGAATAAAATACCGTAGGTGGTGACAGCGTCAAAAGCCATCCTGATGGCGTCAAAAGTCCCAAGAATAAAATACCGTAGGTGGTGACGGCGTCACACAGGCCGTCATAAGGAGGTCAAGGCCGTCCGAGGAAGTATTTGGCGGCGAGGTGACGGCGTCACATGCTAGTCTTGACGCCGTCAGACCAGTTTTCCTATATATAGTTTTCTAGTTTTTTCATTAAAAGGAGAGAAGTTTTGGAGAAACCCTAAAGACGAATTTGGGTGAACTTTTACAGGTTTTTCAAGGGTTCCAAACCCTTGATACCTTGCATTGTAATTGAGATAAGTATTCTTCTAATTCAATCAATATGTCTATGTGTTGGTTGTCTATATCTTGTTCTTGTCTCAATTCAATTATGCTAGGCTAGATCTCTCTTGTGTTTGCTTAGATCTAATGAAACCTAGATATTGATTATGTGTTGATTGCTTGTTTATTCTTGTTCTTGGATGAATGATTTTATATGTTAGGCTTAAGAAAACTGGCAGATCTCCAAATGGTAACATGCTTGAACGTCTTAAGAAACATGAACCGAGGCGTACTAGGTCTTTATTGGTTGTATTTAATGCATGAGCCACTGTTTACAATCCCTATAGTTGTGCTGGGTCATGGTGTAGGAGGAGATAAGAGCTCATAGAATTGGGGAGTTATGTATGCCACCCCATGAATGGTATTAAGGAATACGATCCGTCATCCATGCAATTATAACAAGTAATTAACATGTAAAAGATATCTAGGGAGTAATGAAGTCTAAGTAAACACATTTTCTCCAATTACTGCTCACAACTTTAGTATAATTAGTTTATTTTCATTTTTAGTATTTTATTTTGATTGCATCTTAGCTTTGGGTTCGTTGAATAGCAACTAATTCCGCCCACTCCTTCAAAACCCGAGATTTTACTTGCTTTCATAAAAATATAAAAATACAAAAAATAATCATCTATCACCTTTAGAACTAGTAAATTAGGCTTTCTAATCCTAGCGACACTATTCCCAAGCTGAACGATCAATCCCCCGGTACTTGTCACTATACTATACTACAACGATCAGGTACACTGCCTGGTGGGGGTTGTAAGCTTCTCGAGATCCCTCGAGAGGTAAAGCAAGATGCGATTCCCACGCATCAAGTTTTTGGCGCCGCAGCCCGGGGAATAGTAATTGTCTAGGTTAGGATTTCTTTTTATTAGGTCTACTTGCTAGATTCCTTTCTAGTAAGATTTTATTTTTATTTTTTAGGTCTTCTTTAGTCTATCTTATTTCTTCGTGCCTTTGTTCGTAACTCTTTACCATCCGACATCATGGAAGGTGGTAACATCTTTGAACCCGTCATCCCACCACAACAAAACCCACCAATAGAACCCCTTAGGCCCCGAACCTTAGGAGAGTATTCCCGACCTAGCCATCAAGGCTACCGAAACACCATTGAGCTCACCGGAGCCAATGTGACCCCCTTGCGATCCGACACCATCCGGTTGGTGCAAAGCGGATGTGCATTCCATGGACTTCGTTCCGAAGATCCAAACCAACATCTTAAGGACTTTCTCAAAATCGTAGATTCCATAGACCTAGATGTTGAAACTAGAGAGACTACCCGATTACGCCTATTCCAATTCTCTCTACGGGATCAAGCTAGTCAATGGCTTGAGCGTTTACCCGCGGGATCCATCACCACATGGGACAATCTCGTCAATCGCTTCCTTACCCAATTCTTTCCACCGGAAAAGACTGCAACGCTTATAAGGGACATTTTGATGTTTGAGCAACAGCGGGGTGAAACTTTCTACGAGGCTTGGGTCCGTTTTAAGGATCTCCTCCACAAGCTCCCTCATCATGGCATAAACCTTTGGTTATTAGTCCAGATTTTCTATGACCATGTTGACTATCACACTAAGCGCACCATAGATAGGGCCGCGGGAGGAAAACTGCGTAATAAGAACGCCAAGGAGTCTTGGGCAATTATCGAGGAGCTCGCCACTGACAATCAGGAATTGTGGGAGTTTAAACATACGATAGAAGCGGCCATCAATGCAGTCTCGACATCTGAAGGAACCACCGAAGTACCCGATGAACTCCTATGCAAACTTGAGGCAAAGGTTGACTATTTTGAGGAAAGGCATAGGCGACCTTTGAGTCCTAAACGGGCTACTGTCAATTCTATCTCAAAAACAACTTCGGCACCATTATCTGAATCACCCTCTAGGGAAAACACCGAGATTTTTCAGAACTATGCCCCACCTTGTTCCCCTCCCAAGGAACTTAGCTCGGAGTTTGAGGCTAGGATGAGAGAATATATGGCAACTCACTCTGATCGGCTTGCTAGATTCGAAGAAGCAGTTTATAAGCAGAAAGAGGAAATGCAGGAGAAAATGAATGAGATGTTGAGTCTATTGGAGGAGTGTGCCAATCAGAGAACCCCCGAACGAATACTACTAAGGAAAGAAAGCACCACTCCCACCACCCAATTTGTTAACTCCATCACCATTGTCCATAAAGATAACGAGAAGGTAGAAACTCCTGCTAAACAGACCTTAGAAAAACAACCAGAGTCCCAACCTTTGAGTTACTACCTGAAACATGATATAAACAAAAACACCATAACAAATTGGATTAAGGGTGATGGGCGTAACCAATCCTCCGGACAGATTCCTGAGAAAGAGGAAGAAGATGAAGATGAGTATGATACGCTTCCTGGAGGATCAGTATTCGAGAGGTTATTGGTACAGAAAGTTGCTACTAAGTAGGTAACATGTGGGAACTTTGAAATACCAGCAAGCATCGGGGACTTGAAACATCTTAGTGCTTTCGCCGACCAAGGATCGGAAGTAAATCTTATGCCCCTAACTACCTACATCCAACTAACGTCAAAAATGCCAGCACCTACTCGTGTTAGGTTATCTCTTGTTGGACACTCATACGTATACCCCCTAGGAATCGCAGAAGATGTATTAGTTAATGTTGCAGGATTCATGTACCCCGTTGATTTTATGATCATCGATGATAAAGGGGATGGATGCATGCCAATAATCCTTGGGGCACCATTCCTCACCACTGCTAGGGCTGTCATTAGGTATGAAGGTAGGAAGATTGAGCTTAAATCAGGAAAAAGAAAGATTAGCTTCCCTATGACCCCACAAAGTGGGCATGAGAACTTGAGTTGGAGAATGATAAAAAACAACATTGGCACGACACACATTCGTGTTCAGAATAAAATTCTTGCATGGGAGGCAAGGATCAAAAGCTATAAGAAAGCTAAGGATGAAAGAAGAAGAAGCAATAAGGTTCCAATTGAACTCGAACATACTCGACATGAAAAAAATCATACACCATTTGAGGAAGGAAACTTGGTGCTCTTGAGACACTTGGAAACAACGATACCACCCGATAAACCAAGTCCTTGGTGGTATGGGCCATTCACAATCGAAGGATTGAGCCAAGATGGGGTAGCTAACTTGAGAAGCAAATTAGGTGGGAAGGTGATTGCGAGTATCGACAGATTGAGGCACTACCACCATAATAGTAATGATCGCAACTATATGGGGTATATCATTTCCAATGATGAGATCACATAGTAACCCATAGCCTTGAGTCTAGCTACAAGACTCGTAAATAAAGAAAAGCGCTTCTTGGGAGGCAACCCATGTTTTGTGTGATTTTATTTGTTTGATTGTTAATTGCTTCCGTATGCATGCTTTGTTTTTATTGTTGGTTGATCATGCTTCTCAATTAAAACGTGGAAATACTTTATTATGTTGTTTGGCCTAGTCTTAACTACAACCTACAAGTATTTTTGCAAAAGATAAGTGTAAGGGGAAACCCCAAATATGTTTTTAAGAAACAAACCGATCATGATTCTCCACGATAATAAATGAACGTGTATATTCGTATTTGTTAGAGTCAAATGCTTGTATTGAGTCATAATGAAGTTTTGCAGGATTTTCCAGGAAGTAGGACCAAGTTTTTCCAGAAATTTTCCGGAAACTTAACATAAGAATTTCTGCAGGTCCATTCTGACGGCGTCAGAGTTTACTCTTGACGGCGTCAGGAGTTAAAATCTGGAAATTTTACCGGTTTTGTTTTTCTAACGGAGTCTTATGGTTTTTGTGAATTATTAAGTTTTATAATCTCCAGGAAATCTGCAAACTTCATTCCACAAGCATTATATCTTACTTTTTTTTCTAGGATTTAGGAACTTATATAGGGTGCCGCCGATTTTACGCGAGGTTGTCTTGTCTATTTTGTCAGGTTTCACAGGTTATGTTCGACAAGGAGATGATTTATATTCTGGAAGGGAAGCTTTGATTGTTCGTTTTCTTGGAAGAAGATTTAACCTGGCAACCTATAATCCATACCGAGCGAATCAGGGGAGTATTTGATTTCATTCTCTTTACTTTTTCACTTTTACATTCTTTACTTGAACATTGGGGACAATGTTCATCTTAAGTGTAAGGGGAGGGTAAAAAGATGATACCTTACATATGCACTTTCGCTTGAGTTTGTTTTGTTTGATGGTAGATGTGTAATAAAACTATGAGAAATACTTGTTAGTGTAATTTTAGCGCCAAATTTAAAATTTTTTACAACATTTAGGAGTGAAACTTTAGCCATAGCAAGCGTCTCATGGATAGGAGATTGTATGACTAGCACATAACCGTATATTCAGAAAAATTTTCCACCCAAAAATGTGAGGTTCGCCTTTAGATTTGATAGGAAAAGCATTCATTATTAGTGCTTATGAGTGTACCGGTAGCATTTAGATTCTAGAACTTGCGTTAGTGATGCATCCCGAGACCGCTAGTGAGACTACATTCGTGTGGTAGGATTTACTACATGATAAGAGGCATTAGGATTACCCTTGTGTTAAACCCGTATCATAATTACTTGACCATTTAAGTCATATTATTTGGCTAGTTAAGTCAACTAATTTTTCCCACACCCTTAGCGTTGTACTCATTTTTAGTACACGATACCCCTAGTACACCCCTCCGAGCCTATCTTTTCGTTTCTAACTTTAAGCATTTTACTTAAAGGAAGAATTTGTTACACCCCACTTAAATGTACACCCAAATCGCCTTAGCCTTCCATGTATGCGCTCATTTTTAGTGCATTATTATTATTTGTTAAACCCTAAGTTAACTTTCTAATTGATTACATGGTTGCTAAGTCGAGTCATATCCTTGTACATATTGTTTTGGGACGATTGGGACTCATGGGTAAGTACTTATTTTATGGAGTAATGGGGAAGAACATAATATTATTACCCCCATATATACGTTAATCTTAAAAGTGCTCAAAGTGTTTTGATTTTCTTAATTTGAGTTATTAGATTAGTTTAATGTAAAGTATGTAAAGATTCAAGTGTAAGGGGAATTCTCATCCCCTATGATGTATTATTTCGGATAGTAGGGTAAGAGTGTATGCAAAAAAAAAAAAAAAAAAAAAAAAAAAAAAAAAAAAAAAAATCGAAAAATCAAGAAAAAGAAAAAAGAAAAAAAAATAGAAAAAAAAGAAAAAGAGAAAAAACATACGGACTACCATCCCGTTTCATTCTATGTTCATTTTATGTTTTTGTTATTTTTCATTTATTAGCTTAAGTCGAGTCTAGTCTTGGCTTAGCAACTCCATATTGTACATGTAATTAACCAAGATTGTTAACTCGCCACCAGTAAAACTTCCTTTATCCAACAAAACCGTGTAATTCATATCCCTATACCTAACGTTACAACCCTTTAAAAGACCTCTTTGATAGTTTATCCTAGGTGCTTACGCCATGTGGTGGAGGTTTGATCCTTTCCCAAGCCTATGGTAATCTATTTTGCTATGACAGGTAGTGAGAGATATATTCCATTTCCATAATGTAATATTACTTTATTACACCCGAGAGATGTGAGTATCTAAATACTATTTGTGAGGTGCTTGTGTATCACCTCCGTGCTTGTCTATTGGTTTTTAGTGGAACGATTATTTGTTGTAATTACTTTTATATTAGTGTTAAATGACCCATAACTTGTCTTTTGAGTAGAATAAAAGCTCATTTGCTTGAGGACAAGCAAATCTAAAGTGTAAGGGTATATGATGAGGCGAAAAATGATCCGTTTTTAGGGGGTCATTTAAGCCCGAATCCGACTTTATTTGATCAAATATTGTCCTAAATCGTTCCTTTTGTGATTTTAGGTACTTGGAGAGTGAATTCTGGAAAAGAAGCCATTTTGGACGTTTTTGGAGCATAAAAGTGAATAAAACGGCAAAGTATCAATTTTCCATGATGGAAGCACTAGGTGACGGCGTCAAGAGTTACACCTGACGGCGTCAGATAGCAAGAATAAAATACCGTAGGTGGTGACAGCGTCAAAAGCCATCCTGACGGCGTCAAAAGTCCCAAGAATAAAATACCGTAGGTGGTGACGGCGTCACACAGGCCGTCATAAGGAGATCAAGGCCGTCCGAGGAAGTATTTGGCGGCGAGGTGACGGCGTCACATGCTAGTCTTGACGCCGTCAGACCAGTTTTCCTATATATAGTTTTCTAGTTTTTTCATTAAATGGAGAGAAGTTTTGGAGAAACCCTAAAGACGAATTTGGGTGAACTTTTACAGGTTTTTCAAGGGTTCCAAACCCTTGATACCTTGCATTGTAATTGAGATAAGTATTCTTCTAATTCAATCAATATGTCTATGTGTTGGTTGTCTATATCTTGTTCTTGTCTCAATTCAATTATGCTAGGCTAGATCTCTCTTGTGTTTGCTTAGATCTAATGAAACCTAGATATTGATTATGTGTTGATTGCTTGTTTATTCTTGTTCTTGGATGAATGATTTTATATGTTAGGCTTAAGAAAACTGGCAGATCTCCAAATGGTAACATGCTTGAACGTCTTAAGAAATATGAACCGAGGCGTACTAGGTCTTTATTGGTTGTATTTAATGCATGAGCCAATGTTTACAATCCCTATAGTTGTGCTGGGTCATGGTGTAGGAGGAGATAAGAGCTCATAGAATTGGGGAGTTATGTATGCCACCCCATGAATGGTATTAAGGAATACGATCCGTCATCCATGCAATTATAACAAGTAATTAACATGTAAAAGATATCTAGGGAGTAATGAAGTCTAAGTAAACACATTTTCTCCAATTACTGCTCACAACTTTAGTATAATTAGTTTATTTTCATTTTTAGTATTTTATTTTGATTGCATCTTAGCTTTGGGTTAGTTGAATAGCAACTAATTCCGCTCACTCCTTCAAAACCCGAGATTTTACTTGCTTTCATAAAAATCTTTTATATAATAAAATAAAACCCCTAGTGGGGACTTTTCTATTTCAAAAAAATCAAATCATACCGTATTTAGTAACAATTTTATTTAAAAAAAAAGATTATTTTCTTATTAGGTAACATTTTATATTTATCCATAACACAAGTAAAAGATAAATACAAAAAATATAGATAAGATGCAATTAAACATAGGATTAAAATTTTTAAATAATTATCTTTAATAATAAAAAACTGTAATTAAACATAATAACTAAAACAAAACAAAGATTAAATTATTTGTTTTTTAATAAATAAAAATATATGATTAAAAAAAATTTAAAAAAAACCCGCGTGTGCGCGGGTATTATAACTAGTATAAAAATACAAAAAATAATCATCTCTCACCTTTAGAACTAGTAAATTAGGCTTTCTAATCCTAGCGACATTATTCCCAAGCTGAACGATCAATCCCCCGGTACTTGTCACTATACTATACTACAACGATCAGGTACACTGCCTGGTGGGGGTTGTAAGCTTCTCGAGATCCCTCGAGAGGTAAAGCAAGATGCGATTCCCACGCATCAGTGTGCCACCCCATGAATGGTATTAAGGAATACGATCCGTCATCCATGCAATTATAACAAGTAATTAACGTGTAAAAGATGTCTAGGGAGTAGTGAAATCTAAGTAAACACATTTTCTCCAATTACTGCTCACAACTTTAGTATAATTTAGTTTATTTTTATTTCTAGTATTTTATTTTGATTGCATCTTAGTATTGGGTTAGTTGAATAGCAACTAATTCCGCCTAAATCCTTCAAACCCGAGATTTTTAATTGCTTTCCATAAAATATAAAAATACAAAAATAATCATCCCTTACCTTTAGAACTAGTATTTAGGCTTTCTAATCCTAGCGACACTATTCCTAAGCTGAACGATCAATCCCCCGGTACTTGTCACTATACTATACTACAACGATCAGGTACACTGCCTGGTGGGGGTTGTAAGCTTCTCGAGATCCCTCGAGAGGTAAAGCCTGTTGCGATTCCCACGCATCAGGAATGGAGATAAGAAGAGCCAGAACGGTGATGCACCCAAGTGTGGTCGTTGCCACCAGCATCATACTGGATGGTGTAGTGTGAAATGCCAGAACTGCTCAAAGAAAGGACACACAGCTAAGGACTGTAGAGCTCGACCTCTTGCTTTGGTTCAGGCTGCTCCTGAGATGAGAAAAAAGGCAGATGTTACTTGTTATGGGTGTGGAAAGAAGGGACACTATAGGAATGAGTGTAGAGAATCGTGGAACCGTGGAAATCAAGGCTCGGGTGGTAATAGGTACAATCATGGAAACCGTGGAGCTGGAGGAAACCGTGGACGACAAGATAACGGGGACCAACGTGTGGAAGCTGGAGCTGCTCAGGGAAGAGTGTATGCACTCGTGAACGAGAAAGGAGAAGATCCGAACGTCGTTACTGGTACGTTCCTTCTCAATAATTGTTATGCTTACATACTATTTGATACTGGTGCCGATAGGAGTTTTGTGTCCACTACGTTTGCACCCTTACTAGAGAAACCCCCGATGGCCTTAGGAATTGGATATGATATAGAGTTAGCAAACGGGAATATAGAAAGGATTAATACCATCATTCGCAGTTGCACGTTAAATTTCTTGAACCACCCTTTCAACATAGACCTTCTACCCGTCACGTTAGGAAGTTTTGATGTTATTATTGGTATGGATTGGTTGTCGAAGTATCGTGCTCACATACTTTGCGACGAGAAGATCGTGCGTGTACCTTACGGAAAGGAGATCCTAAATATATTAGGAGATCGGAAGGATTCAAGGAGCCCATCCCGATTAGCAGTTATTTCTTGCACCAAGTTACCAAAGCTAATGGAGAAGGGATGTTACCTTTTCTTAGCTCAAATTTATGAGAAAGGAGGGACGAAGAAAAAGGAAAGGTGCATTGGAGATGTGCCTATAGTTCGTGACTTTCTTGATGTGTTTCCCGATGATTTGCCGAGAATTCCGCCAACTAGGCAAGTAGAGTTTCAGATTGAGTTGATACCTGGTGCTGCACCTGTAGCACGAGCGCCTTATCGTCTTGCACCTACCAAGCTAGAAGAGTTGTCAAAACAATTGGCGGAGTTAGCCGAGAAAGGATTCATAAGGCCAAGTTCTTCACCTTGGGGAGCCCTAGTCTTATTTGTGAAGAAGAAGGATGGATCGTTCCGTATGTGCATTGATTACCGAGAGCTGAACAAGTTAACGGTGAAAAATAGACACCCGTTACCGAGGATCGACGACTTGTTCGATCAACTCCAAGGATCGAGTGTGTATTCGAAGATCGATTTGAGATCGGGATATCATCAACTTCGAGTTCGCGAGGAAGATATTCCGAAAATGGCTTTCAGAACCCGTTACGGGCATTACGAGTTTCAGGTGATGCCGTTTGGGTTGACTAACGCACCTGCGATATTCATGGATCTCATGAATCGGGTGTGTAAGCCTTACTTAGATAAGTTCGTGATTGTGTTCATCGATGACATTCTCATTTATTCGAAGAGTGAGAAGGAGCATGAGGAGTATCTAAGACTCATCTTAGAATTGCTCAGGAAGGAGAAACTCTATGCCAAGTTTTCTAAATGCGAATTTTGGATTCCGACGGTACAATTTTTGGGTCATGTGATTGATAGACAAGGAGTTCATGTGGATCCTGCTAAGATTGAGGCAATAAAAGATTGGGCTGCACCTACGACCCCAACCGAAGTTCGTCAATTTTTAGGGTTAGCCGGTTATTACCGAAGATTCATTGAGGGATTTTCGAAGATAGCTAAACCCTTAACCAAATTGACTCAAAAGAGTGTTACGTATGAATGGGGAGATAAAGAAGAGGAAGCATTTCAATTGCTTAAGAAGATGTTGTGTAGTGCTCCTATCTTAGCGTTACCGGAAGGTAACGAGGATTTCGTCGTCTATTGTGATGCCTCACATAAAGGATTGGGAGCCGTGTTAATGCAACGAGAGAAGGTGATAGCTTATGCTTCCCGACAGCTCAAAAAGCATGAGAAAAACTACACCACCCATGATTTGGAGTTAGGTGCTGTGGTTTTTGCCTTAAGGATATGGAGACATTACTTGTATGGGACAAAGTGTGTTGTGTTCACCGACCATAAAAGTCTACAACACATCTTGAATAAAAAAGAGCTCAATATGAGACAACGACGTTGGATTGAGTTGCTAAGCGATTATGATTGCGAAATTCGCTACCATCCTGGTAAAGCAAACGTTGTTGCTGATGCTCTTAGTCGAAAGGAAAGAATACCACCGCTACGAGTTAGGTCATTGGGAATGACTATCGTATCGCCGTTACCATCTCAGATACTTGAGACTCAAACGGAAGCGTTGAAAGCAGAAAACCGATCTGCTGAGAGTATATTTGGGATGGCTGAGAATGAGAAAGGACTTTTTAAGCGTTCGGATGGATTACTATGTTTTGGAGATCGGATTTGGGTACCTTTATATGGAGGAATTCGGGAGTTAATTATGCATGAGTCGCATAAGTCAAGGTACTCTATTCATCCGGGATCTGACAAAATGTATCAAGACCTTAAGAAGTTATATTGGTGGCCAAACATGAAGGCAGATATAGCATCGTATGTTAGTAAGTGCTTGACATGTTCTAAGGTTAAAGCCGAACATCAGAGACCGTCAGGATTACTAACGCAACCAGAACTTCCAGTCTGGAAATGGGAGCGGATTACTATGGACTTCATTACCAAGTTACCGAGGACAGCTAGCGGTTGTGACGCTATCTGGGTAATTGTGGATCGTCTAACAAAGTCTGCTCATTTCCTAGCAATTAGTGAAGATGATAGTGTGGATAAAGTTGCGAGGTTGTATGTGAAGGAAATTATTTCTCTTCATGGAGTCCCTATATCTATTATTTCGGATCGCGATAGCCGCTTTACGTCAGCTTTGTGGCGATCACTTCAAACGGCTTTGGGGACGAGACTTGATATGAGTACTGCATATCATCCCCAAACCGATGGTCAAAGTGAAAGGACCATTCAGACGTTAGAGGATATGCTTCGTGCATGCATCATAGACTTTGGTAAAGGCTGGGAGATATACTTGCCCCTTGCGGAATTCTCCTATAATAATAGCTACCACACAAGTCTTAAAGCTGCACCATTTGAAGCTTTGTATGGCAGAAAGTGTCGTTCGCCTATTGGTTGGGCAGAAGTTGGAGATAGCCAACTCACAGGCCCTGAACTTATCTTGGAAACTACAGAGAAAGTAGCTCAGATTCGTGATCGGTTGCAAGCAGCCAGAGATAGGCAGAAAAGTTACGCCGATCAGAGACGTAAACCCCTAAAGTTCCAGGTTGGAGACAAAGTGATGTTGAAAGTCTCGCCTTGGAAGGGTGTGATAAGTTTCAGGAAACGTGGAAAACTCAACCCACGCTACATTGGACCATTTCTTATCTTAGAAAGAATTGGGCCCGTGGCTTATAGGTTGGAATTACCACATGAACTGAGTAAAGTTCACGACGTGTTTCACGTTAGTAATTTGAAGAAATGTCTTTTTGATGGGATGCCTATCATTCCGATGAAGGATATTCGTGTTGATGAGAAATTGAATTTTGTGGAAGAGCCAATTGAAATTTTAGATCGTGAAGTTAAACGACTCAAGCGAAGTCGCATTCCGCTCGTCAAGGTTCGTTAGAATTCCCGACACGGACCAGAATTTACGTGGGAACGTGAGGACGAGTTCCGGAAGAGATATCCGAAGCTTTTCACTTCGTAGATGAATTGTTACGAGTGAAAGTCGGGACGGGTTTCTTCTGAGACTGGGAGGATGTGACAACCGGCAATTTAGGGAGTTATTTTGGAAAACCCGCATTACGTTAAAGTTCGTTTATAATTTCTATTTTGAATTTTTATTCACAACAAACTTGTAATACCTATTTTATGGATAATTATATTTTTATGACGTTATGGAATTCGTGAATTATTTTAATAATTCATTATGGAAATTATGTGATGATGTATGTTTTTAAAATTCTCACTGGTACTACGTTGACTCTGGCACTAGGTTTACCTAACGGAAAATTTTATGATTCGTTTTACGAGTCCGATGATATTTGAGTAATTACGAGATGTTTTTCGGGAGATATTAAAGTTTGAAATGAGTTCGGGTTTCGGGCCACATGTTTTACATTTACCCACTTTACCCGCTCAACACTACTAGTAATATTATTATTATTATTATTATTATTATTATTATTATTATTATTATTATTATTATTATTATTATTATTATTATTATTATTATTATTATTATTATTATTATTATTATTATTAACTATACTTTAAAAAAAAAAAAAAAAAAAAAAAAAAAAAAAAGAGAGAGTAAAACTACAACTTGGTCCTTGTGGTTCGGTACCCACACATACAACACAAACACCAACACTCATCTCTCTCTCTCTCAATTTCCTCCCCCTCCCCTCTAACCCTAGCCGCCGCTTAATAATCCGGCTGCCACCACTCCACCGCCGACCACCACTACAAACCACCACTATTTTCGAGATCCTTACCCTCGAATCTCCTAGATTCGCCCCTACACGCGCCCTTATTACACCATTTTCATCACGTATTATCACCAAATCTCACCACCAATCACCATTTTCGAAGGGATACACGGTTTAGAGCATATTTAACCGAAGGTGAGGCGAGTGTGACTCGCGTATTTTATTAAAAATGTGACCCTTGGTCACGATGGGTTTAGATTCGGTTGGGTTTTCACCCAAAAACGGAGTTAATACTTATGGGGTTTTGTTGGAACCTCGATTTTTATAAATGGTTTGGTATCCGGGTTGTTATCCGTGGGTTGGTTCGAACCGTGAGTCCTCGACTCACGGCTTGGATATTGACTCGAGCCGTGGGCTCGTTTTCTTGTTATTTTGGAGCCGTGGTTTGGCTCTTAGTAGCCTTGGGCTCGTTATTGCCTTGGTTCGACTCTTGTGAGTCGCGGCTCGTAGCCGTATTATTGTTGTTGTTGCCGAGACCCTTTGGGTCGAATGGGTATATTTTTGAGTGCTCCTTGGAGCCACTTTGTGACCTTTGATGCTTGGTTCGAGCCCTCTTGGCTCGTGGTATTTACCGCGACTCGGTCGAGTCGTGTGGGCTTGGGTGTGGCTTGGTAAACCCACCCGAGTATGACTTTGATGATATTGTTGCTTGAATATAACTTGGTTTGGATTAATTGTTATTAGTTGGTTGTTTACTTGTTCCTTGGCCGAATACATGTGGGTCGAGACCATGTTTGAGTCTCGACATTGGATATTGAATTTTGGTATTGAGAAGTGTTGACGAATTGTGATATTGGGGACCGATTGTGAGACGGTCACTTAGATTGACGGAGATAGGTTAGTCGGGTGCCGTAGTCGGACCCTATTGTTGTAGCACGTGGATTGAGATTGTGTTGGACGGAGATGTATTGTTTTTATGACATTTGCTTATTTCTTTGGACTTGGACAATGAGCCGAGAGTCATGACTCGGACATGTGACCATTTCGTATGACTCGATAACTATTTACGAATAAAACATAAATAATACAACTCGTAATAATAATTATTTATAATATAAACGTTTATATGAAATATATAGACGTGAATAACGGATATATAATTATATAAGCGCGTATATTAATAATAATAATAATCACGAGTCATATTATAAATAATACGACTAGATATATATTAGGCTACGAAAGTGGCGTAATATTATTGAACGTATTATTATTATAAAAATGTGTTATAAAACGAGGAACTCTCGACAAACTATTGAATATTAAATAAAATGTCATTTTATATATATAACGAGTAAACTTATCGAGTTATGCGGAGTCGTAGTCACTCGAGTTCAGGTAAGTATTATTTGTGACTTTCGTGTTGTCACGGATATATGACGATTAATATAAACGTTTTCTATAACTAAATAACCACTTAACCGAAGGGTTGAACCGGGTTATTTGGCTATATGAAATGAATATATTAATGGGCATCGTATCCTACGACGCCCATAGGTTGTGGTACATGCAAAGGGTAATAAATTGCGTATATATATATCGGGAAATCTGGCCAATTTGACGATGTATATAAGGAATTTATTAAACTACGATATATACCATATAGTATTTATGTGCTATGTGCTTTAGGATTGGGTGTAATCTTGGAACGGTATGTTACGTAAATAAATACGAGGATTATCAAATCGACGGATTTAATAAACTTAGGCGATTTATTTAAATAATATATTGGGCTAATATTAGATCTATAGTTTATTTTATTATTCTGTGCGTGACCTTTTTGGTTTGTTTTGTGTCGACCCACCACCCGTATGGATACCAAACGTAAATACACCAAACTAATACGAAATGGATTTTCGGAAAATAAAACGGATTACGTCCGGGTTTGGGAATATGTTGAATTTGAGGAAATGATTTCTGAACGAGTTGATATTGTTAGGTCGTGCCGAGTCCGTAGTTGCTGTTTTGTGAGTTACTATACATCTTATTTCTACCGACTTCTTCTTGCTATTTTTCTGGACTTGAGGTGAGTCATAGCCCCACTTTTACTCTTGAACTATGTTTTCAATACTTGTGGTGAGAAACGTGCAAATTATTTTATGTGGACTACTATCGCTTTTATATATTTTCTAAACTTGCTATGCGTATGGACTAGGATGTTTTGTCAGCTTTAGTCACATAATTTATGTGTACTATTCAAGGTTGACTTATTTGGTTATTGACAGCTTTAGTCACACGGATCGTGTGTACTATTCAAGGTTGGCTTATTTAGATACTGTAGTGTGCACCTATAGGTTATTGATACTTTGGAGGTTATCCGAGTATTTATTTGGTATTGCGGGGGTTACCCGAATATCTATGTTGGAACGGAGGGTATCCGTGTGTTAGGATTGGAGCGGAGGGTATCCGCAGGCTTTTAGTGAATCCTTAGCCTAGCTAGCAAGCGTTTTGCGTATATGTCCACTATATTGTTAGATGAATTTAAACTTATGATCTCACCAGCGAAAGCTGACGTTTAGCACGTTTTCTCAGGTAATTAAGTGATGTTATGGATGCTTGGAATGGAAGGCTCGGCTAAGGCTCTTGGCTTATGGATCTATTTTTCTAAACTCTGATAATTAATTATGGACCTACTGTTATGTTATTTTGGGCCTGACTCTGAATGATGTTGGGATAAATGTAAACTTTAAAACCCCGTTTTGGTTGCGTTTTTATTATGTTTACTTTATCTCGTTCTATTATGTCTTGTGTTGGATACCAATCCCCGTAGCACCCCGAAAGCTTGTTGAGTCTTCCGCTGTATCAAATTTTGGGGGTGTTACAGTAATCAGCTCACCAAGATGTTGACCTTGTCCATCAAGAGTTGGCTAGTCCATAAGCAAACGACTTTTGGTAAAGACTAATCAAATCCGTTGACAGCTGGTGGTTTGCTCAAAATCACATGGTTATCAAGTGGACCACAGTTCTTACTCGAACTGATATATTTGGCTACTCCAGAAGTAATGGCTTTTGGTAAAGAGTTTCAAATCCATTAAATTTTCAAAAATTGCTAGGGACTAGCAATTGCTTAGTGTGAGGGATTTGATATGTGCCTTTTTGTACATATCTTTTCGTCCAATTTTCAAGTCAAAACGATCAAAAAAACACTTTAAATTGGTCAAATAACATCCCAAATATCTTTGGAGTGTGTTTTTGTGTATTTCAGGTACAAAGGATTGAAAATAGACGAAAAACGAGCAAAATATGAAGAGTTGTCAAAATCAGTCCCTGAACTTTCATAAATTGACAAAATTGGTCCCTGGTAAAATAATTTTGAAAGAAAAGTCAACCCGAGTCCTTTGAAAGTCAAAATTTATTAATTATGGTCCTTGGGTAATAAGTTTGAGGAAATTACGATTTTAGTCCCTTAACTTTGATTTTTGGCAAAAATGACCCTTGGGTGTTGTAAATTGGAAAAGTACATCAAACGTCCTTGTGGAAGTATAATACGTCAAGTTTTGTCCTTGTAATATTTTGGCAGGTTGGCGGTTTCAACCCCTCGAATTTTCAGAATCTACACAATGGCCCTTGTAATTTTGTTAACTAAAAAAAACAACCATACGGATCCCATGTGTTATTTATCTACCAAACCCAATCCTAATCTAATCCTAAGCCCAACCCAGCCAGCCCAACTAAACCAAATCCATTACCCCAAAACCCTATCATACGTTTATAATAAAACGTATAATCCCAACTTTTCCCAGTCAAACGCATCCCCTTTCTTCCCCCCCCCCCCCCTCCTCGCTTTACCCAGAAGGTATAACCACCTCCACCCTTTTCCAGTTACACGCCAAACCCTCACATGATACCACCCTATCACGGGTATCCACTCCAGGTCATCCTCTACTCACACCTTCTCCAAGGTCTCACAAACCGTACCAACTTTGGGCGCCAAAACTGATTGGAGGGTCAAGATCACTTTAACCTTCAATTGACGGTTAGGATTTGCTTGGGAGCACTCAAAAACCCTAGAATGGACCTATAAAAGAAAAGAGAAGCAAGGAGAAGGCAACAGTAGTTTTAGTTTTAGTTTTCTTTAATTTCGAAATAGTTTAGACTCACTTGTTAGTTGTAATTTTAGCTTGTAATCTGCTCTTCTAGTGTATTAAAGGCTTTGTGTTATTTAAATTTCAGAAACTTACTTCATATAATTCAGTTTTTAGTAATCTCTAAGTCTTTTTGTATTTTCCTTTTTAATTGAATGAAAGTAAAAACCTTCTTTTGACTTACTGTTGTTCTTTATTCCTTCTTATTTTTGCATTTACATCTTCTTTATTAGTGCTTATTTAAATTGAGTCAAGCTTATTCACAGCATTTTAGCTTAACTTCTTGATTTATGATTCTAAGTTTCATCAGGTATCTTCTTTAGGAGTGTTTGGCTTTAGTGGTTAAATTTAGTTTTGGTCAATCTTAGTTGCTAAATCAGTTTGGTGCAGCCGTATTTTAATCATTTTCGCAGTTTTAAAACTAGTTGTAGCATTGCCTATAAGTTTCAAAGTTATTTCATGGATTCTCAAATTTTCATGTTTTCAAATTAGTGTAGGCAGCCTAGGTCTTAATCACTAGCTTTAGGTTGCTCGTGTTGTTGTTTTTATCCTGAGTTAAGAGCATTTTCATGTTGTGTTCAAAGTTTTATGCATACACCCCTATTTGGTCCGTTTGGGTTAACTGCTATAGCAGCCCACTAGTCCCAAACAGCCCCTTTTAGATCTTGTTTTAGGCTAGATAGAGTAGAAATTAGAGCTCAACTTTTGGTTTTATTAACAGTTAGTAGTTAAGTAATCATTAGTTACAACTTATTTTGAAATTTTGAAATTTCTTGGTAGCTTAATCGAGGGCTGCAAGTACCCCCCATGCACCCTCCTAGGTCTGCACATCAGCAGCCATACAGTCCTCTCTTCAGCAGACCTGCAGCCTAACTGACCATCTACTATTGTACCTTAGTTTAATCATTTGGTAGCTCATTACTTTGCTCTAAGTCACCCATTGTGACCCGTTGGCTGCTGTAACCGACTGTCCCAAACAGTCCCTTAGCAGACTATTATTGAGCCCATAGAAGCCCCCTCACTTGCTAAATTCTGGTTTATAAGTTCTTTGGAAGGTTAGTTGATTGTGCTCTTAGTTTCAGGTCTGAGTCGCTTGGTTGTTAGCTTATTAACTTTACCACTTAGGCTGCTAGTGTGATTGATTTCGTTTGCATAGCTTCGTTTAAATTACTGCTTATTTCTTAATCATTGCAGCTCAGTTAGGGTTAGGTTTGCTTAATTAGATTAGTTGTAATCTCTTATAGTTTATTTAGTTTATTGTTGATGCTTATCTTGGCTTATTTGTGATGAAAGAGTGAGGCAATTTTCTTTTACAAATCATTTTTTACCACTGATAACTGATTGGAAACTGAGCCTTTTGAGAGGTTGAACTTATGAAAGTTAATATTTTTATGAGTTGGCAAAAGTTAAAAAAAAAAAAAGAAAAATTGAAAATGTTTTGTGAAAAAGGTGGGCAAGGGGATTCGAACCCCTGACCTCCTTCTAACATCAGACACAACACACGACCAATACCCATCTGTGCTATAGCTGTTTTCTTGTTGTAATTTTATTTATTTGATATTTATGTAATCATTTGTTTTGCTTATTTAATTTTCAGCATTTAGATTTGCTTATTTTTCTGCTTTTTACTAATGTTTTCTCCCTTCTAATATTTTTCTTAAGTTGGTATTGTGTTTAGTTAGTTTTCGAAAAAAATCCAGATTTTTAAAATTAGTTTTAGTATTTTTTATAATTTAATTTAGTATAAATTGTTTTTAAATCATAGTAATTAATTGAAAATGCAAAAAAATAAATTTCCTTTTTCCAAAATTTTATTTTAACATTAGGAAAGTAGAAAAATTATTTTCACACCGCTTAGTGTAACATCAAATTCACTTTTTCTTTTGCGCCTCGCGTTTATTTTTAATTAACTTTCGCGTTTTAAATTTATAATACGTTTTAAGATTCCCTAGTTTCCTATTATCATTCCCGTAGGATTTTGAGTAGATTTTAAGTTTAATTTTTCATTCCTTGTTTGAATTCATGCTTTAGTAGCGTTTATTTTATTTTCGTACGTTATTTGCAATTTAGTGTAATTCCACAATACAAAATAATCAAACCATTCCTTACAAGCATTTTAATTTCCGAATCTCATGATATTGCCCATTCACACCTCGTTGGGACACGACCCCGGGTGATTACTTACCCGGTATCACATATATATATATATATATATTGTATTCACGAGTTTTCGCAAGTCTTCCTTTTCCTAAAGGTTGATTCGTGAATTCCACTCACGTCTACCTTGTATATTTTTGATACACGCTCAAAAACGCAATATCACCTTTACTAGTCAAATGTGCAAGGAATCTTGGGGCCGGAGTAGCTTTGCTAGGTGTATGATTGAAGTAAAGTCGGATGAGGTACTAAAGGACAGTCTCACTGTTGAGATTCCTCTACTTGATGGTACGGGTTTGACTATTGAGAAGATCCGGGTTGAATATGAGTGGAAACCGCCTCACTGTGATAAATGTAAGGTATTTGGACATACTTTGGTTGAGTGCCCTAAGGTTGTCATACCGAATGCTCAACCTACTAAGAACGCTTGTGATGGGTTCCAGCCTGTTAACAATAAGAAGAAGGGAAAGCAAGTTGGTTCGAATCCGGGTCGAGGAGGTTTTACCAAACCTGTGGTGGGTAAGCATTTTGAATATCAGTCCAAAAAGACTCTTCCTGAACCTAAGAAAACTAATGTCAGTAAGAAGAAGGCTTCTGATGTGGCTAGTACGAGGGGAACCAAGATCACTACTTCTAATCAGTTTGATGCTCTTAATATGGATGATACAGATGGTTTTAGTATTCCTAAGGTTGTTACTAACATGGATGTGGATGCTGGCAGTACAATGGAAGTTAATAAGGATGAGTCGGTTATGACTGGTACTACATCACAAGTCCCTCTTGTGAGTGATATGCAAGAACCGCTTATAAGTGATTCAATGGGAACAATGGAAGTTGGTTCTACTCCTATTGTTGAGAAAATTAGTAAGCTTGAAAAGCTACTGATCGATGGGAAAGCTACTCTTGTGGATGATGCTGGTCATCCTATTCCATCTACCTCTGTCACTAAGAGGGCTAACCCATTTTCAAAGGTGGGTGAGGTTGTGGTTTCTGATAGTGATGAGGATGAGGTTCTTAACACGTTCGACGAATCAGCAAATCTTTTTGGTGGTGGTCATGAGCGTGAAGATGAGTATGACTATGATGATTATTCGAAGCAAATTTATGATCTTCCAGGGGAATTGGATGCTCTTAATGCCATTTATGGTTTTAATCTCCAAGGTCGTAGGAAGTAGTTTATCTTTTGTTAGAGTCACTACTATCATGTGATTAATGGTTTGTTTTCTTGTTTTGAAAATAGGAAGTATCTTGTTATGTAAGCTTTTCGCCTATGTAACGGGCTGAGATATGGGATTCACCCATATCCGTTGTACTTAAACACTTTTTGGAGTAATATATTTACCGGGTCGTTGACCTTTTACCCAAAACACACATTAAACCCTAGTCGTGTGTGATGTTACCTGGCTCAAGATAAATACTCTTATCTCATGATTCTTACCATTCAAGGGAAACCGAACATATGATCAGCTCATCTGACACTACTAATTTACCCTAATCCTTACGTTACGTACCATACATAGACAATGTGTTATCCTTGGGACGCATGACATAAACAAAGCCACCTGTTTTCATTTTTTGGACACCGGAAAACCCAAAAAGTTCACTTCTTCGTTACAAACAAGAAAAAAATCTTTTATCTCAACATGTTATCATTACTAAAATATCTGTTTTACATACATGTTAGACCAATCACCACCACCACCACCACCACCACCACCTTTGTCCTACATTTTTGTTCCCTTAAGCACGTTTAATATCACTCACATAAGAAGGTTGGGAAACTTTATCCCAAAACTATCATCACATCATCTCACAACCAACAACAATGCGAGTTGGTGGACCAAGCATGCATTCATTTCAGGAAAGCCCTCAATCAGTTAACATAGGCACTTCAAGACAAATACCACCAATTGATAATTTCACAACTCCATCCAACTATGAATACTGATCAATTTTTAAATCAGAAAGGTTGTGTGTTTAAGATTTTTGTATTGCTCTGGTTATGCATGTTCCATAGTTTGTGCGTCTGGTATGTAAGACAATGGAAGTTGGCATTTACATGAAATATTTGGGGAACTTTTGTGTGCCGCTGACATTTTCAAGTTAATATTTATCTATTAACTTGAATGTTTTATTCTAAACACTTGAATACTTGAGTTTACTTATAACCGTTAAGTTATTTCACGCATAATGAGAAACATCTTTGAACATATTCCATCACTAGACCAAGTTTAGTCTACATCAAACAAGTACATTATTACTTTCATAAGCATGATTTTATAATCATATGCATTCGGTTTTACAAGTTTTACGTAAGTCTCTCATACTTGCATATATTACATGCATGCATGCACAACATACCCAATACCCTTCACCACTTTTACTTACACCATAAATAGTTTTACACTTTAGAAGTAAACACTTTTCCCTCCCTTTTACTACCCAAAATCAACCCCCTATTTGTAGATAGTTCAACATGTTTTTTTCACCTTATATCTCCAACATTTCATTAACCATGCTACACATTAAAGCTGGCAAACATGGAAAACCACCCCACCTTCTTTTCCCTCTCCAAAACCACGACCCAATGGCTGATTTTGACTATTCCCTAATTCTTTGATATAAAATAATCACACTAGCCATTCATACAACAACACTAAATACCATCACATACACATACATCTCAGCTCTATCAAGGACCTAGTAAGGGTATTCAAGGTTGATTATGGGTTTGCATAGTAGGGTTTTCTGAGCTTGTGGGTTAGTTCTTGTACACTTCTTGACCTCCAATCACACCACCATTCTTGTAAGTATCTCATGATACTCTATTTTACTCATATTAAATAAATCAAGAATCATCCCATATCACCTTTGTAGATTTGTAGTATCAAAAGTTGATTTAAACTTGTTTGCAAATATACTAAATCTGGGTAGAATTTAGGTCATCTTATGAGCTAAGTTTAAAGAATACTTATGGCAAATTTCTTTCTATCTCAGTATACTACTAGGTCATAGGTAGATTCCACCAAAATTTATAATTTATGGAAATTTATTAGTATTCTTAAACATTTTCACCAAAGAAGTTGTCCAACAGCTCTAACTGCTGGAAAACGTATCTTATTGCACACTTTTCAATGACTTAAACTTCAAATCATAAGCTCTAATTAGACTTTTTAGAAAGGTAAGATATAACCCTAAATCCCAGAGGTGGAATTTGAAAAATGATTAAGATATGAAGAAATTAGCCTCGCGATGTTAGGTAAAGTTTCTCAGTAAAAACAGAAGTTTGAGACCCGTGGCTTTTGAGATCATTTTGGGTGACTAAAACTTGATTTCACTAAACGAGGCAATGTTTTCTTGAAACTAAGCACATAAACTTACGTTTAAGGCTTTGAATGACCAAAAGAGGATAAGAAACGTGTGAGTTATAGCCGTTTAAGTTGGGAAAAACCTCCTAACAACCCCTTTTTTGAAACTTTAGTATAAAAGGAAATGGTAATTCTGTTTTTCTAAATATTTCTCGCATGTGAAAACTTTGTAAAACCTCACTAAAAGTTTATATGTGATAAAACTTTCTAAAACTCATATGCATATAGTACATATCATGTTATTCTTAAGGCGTCTATTTGAATTAGGTAGCAGTTTGGACACTTTGTTTCATGCAAGCTTGCGTACTTATTTCCGTTATCACTACTTGCTGAGGTAAGTTTCGCACCCTATTTTTGTTTTTACATTTATTGGGGGGAAATGATACTTAAAGATTATTTTCAAATACTTTAATGTTGTGCTTCACTATTTTCCATGCTTTTTGGACAAGATGTGCGTTTGTATTGCAATATTATTTTTAATGTGTGATTCTTACTATGTGGATTCTTATTGTGTGTGTTCTTACTATGTAGATCTTGACCATGGGTAAATAGTATAACTTTGGGAAGATGCACCCAACATAACTTTTGGAAAAGACACCCAATATAATTTTGGGATGAGGCACCTAGTGTGTGTGGATCTTTAATATTTGGTTTGTGGCATGAGGTTCAGTTGTTGCGATTGTGTGATTTCATTATGTACTTGCGTATATATAATTCTCACTATTGTCCTACATTATCCAATGCACAAGGAACGTGGTTTACTTTCTAAACCCGTGAGCTCACCAACTTTATGTTGATGTTTTCGAATATTCATCTTCAGGTGATAACAATAACATTGCTTAAGGAGGATAAAGCTTCCTACTTATGCATATTTTGATTTTTTTGGTTCAAGAATTGACTTTCGTTGATTTTCCCATTGGTTTTGCCGAGGACATTACCTCGGAAAAAGTTGTACAAAGTTTGACTTTATTAACTATTTAATTAGTTAATCGTTTGACTTTCTTTGATCACCACCATAGTTTCCCCAAGGACGTATCCTCAGGAAAAACATTGGTTAAACATTCTGTAACGTCTAATTGGAAACTACTACTGAGTAAATTTGTGTACGCTATATTGCAAGTTCGGTTGATGCATGAGGGTCCATTACATGAGTTCCCCGTTTCACAAATGAAGAAAACTCGTGTGTTGGTAATTGGTATTGAGCATATACTATACCATCTCTTTTGTTGAGGAAAAGTTCTGTCAAGAGATTAGAACTTAACTTTTTCTCGTGTAGTTGTCGCCTACCCCATTCTCTCTCCTCGTTCCATCACTTAACGGACCTACGTCTCATTAGGCTGTTATTTTAATTTGACCATCAGCCACTTTTCGATGGATGTTGCAGTCTTACAAGCAGCTTATCTTTGGTAAGTTTCTTTACTAACATAAATTATATTGTTATTGTTAATATTATTTTATCTAAATACAAATTAACGTCCATGATGGAGATCTAGAGAGATACTTGTGTAGCCATCTTCAACTTCTAGGCAACTTGAGGCGGGAGACTTGATTTTGTTTTGGCAATCACGTGTGAGCAAGCATATATAATTGGCAACCCATCTTTATGTAATTTTGTATTTAAAAGTCACTGATATGCTGGTTGATTTAGCATTTTAGCTGGAATAAGTCTACTAATGTTGAAAAACATACCACTTTAAAACATAAGAAAATCCATTAAATAATGTAGTAACAAGTTTGAACATTTCTTTTGCTGACTTTGTTTACTTTTGTCACCTCCTCCAACATGTTTGACTTCTCTACACGATAAATACCTTGTTTATGTAAACTCTAGCTCACATAAAAAACAATATCCAATTCCTCTCCACTGCAAACCACAAAACAAATAAGAATATATATCTAGCTAGGGATGGATAGCAAAAAGTCCATTTTGTTTATTGTCTTGTTAGCCACCTTGATCACACTGGCACTAGGCCAAACCCGAGTTGGGTTTTACCGAACCTCATGCCCACGAGTGGAAACCATCGTGCAGACT
This sequence comes from Artemisia argyi, assembly GCA_030686995.1. Lineage (NCBI taxonomy): Eukaryota > Viridiplantae > Streptophyta > Magnoliopsida > Asterales > Asteraceae > Artemisia > Artemisia argyi. The sequence continues at coordinate 14,135,056 of CM060706.1, forward strand.
GCGGTCCGGTCTGCCGTCAACTCCAACCCAACAATTGCACCTGGTTTACTAAGAATGTTCTTTCATGATTGCTTTGTTAATGGATGTGATGCATCTATTCTAATTGACGGTGCCTCTTCTGAGAAAACCGCTCCCCCTAATTCCCTCTTGAGAGGCTTTGAAGTTATTGATGCTGCAAAGACGCAGCTAGAAACTGCCTGTCCCGGGTGGTCTCTTGTGCTGACATTCTTGCTCTTGCTGCCCGTGATTCTGTAGTACAGGTAATTAAATATGGAGTAGTGTTGAATCATTTTATGATGCCATAAGATTGCATTACATGCATGGCTAGCTAGTTGCCTTAATTACAATAAAATTTTCTCACATTGCAGACTGGAGGAGCAAGCTGGCAAGTTCCATTAGGTCGCAGAGACGGATTAGTTTCAAGGGCATCTGATACTTCGAGTCTGCCTGGTTTCAATGAGCCTATCAATGCTCTAATCACCAAGTTTGCTGACAAGAATCTTAACACCCAAGATCTTGTTACTCTTAGTGGTAAGTTAAACGTATGGTGTAAACAACAACAATAACTAGACTAAACTGTATACCATTAGCAAAATCAACTTAACACACCTAACTAATGATGATAATACAAACACGTTTTCATTTGATACATTCTAGTCAATGCACTTTAATTTTGAATTGTACATGCTAATTAACTTATGTATTTCATGGTTTGGTTGATTTTTAGGAGCACACACCATTGGGACAGCAGCATGTGCATTATTCAGCTACAGGCTATACAACTACAACAACACCAATGGGCCTGACCCGACTATTGACCCAGCTTTCCTTCCAACGCTTAGGAACTTATGCCCCAATGGTGGTGATGGAACAAGGCGTGTGACACTTGATACGGGCAGTGTTGGAAGCTTTGACAATTCATACTACCGAAACTTGAGAAACAGGCGAGGTGTACTTGAATCTGATGCTGCTTTATGGAACAATCCAGCAACGCAAACGTTAGTTAACAGGTTTCTTGGAATTAGGGGATTGGCTGGATTGACATTCAACTTTGAATTCGGGAGATCAATGGTGAAGATGGGCAATATTCAACTGAAAACAGGAAGTCAAGGTGAAATCCGTAGGGTTTGTACCGCTACTAATTGATCTATCGACAAAGATACAAAATGTGTTTTTCTAATTGTTGATACGCCTAAGTTGTTGATACCATCATATTGTTTTCCTTGGAACAAGGATTTATAAAATAAATCTGTAATAATAAAGTGTGTTTTATCTATCCATTAATTGTATGTTTAATTCTGATGCTCCATCCCTCCCAAAATTATTCAACCAATTAAAAAACATACTTACCAACTACATATACTCTCTTTTAATTGATCATTTCTGCCTTGTAGAGTATCACATGCATGTATAACTTACAATCTTTGTTTTGTAGAAGATTGTTCATTTCTGCCCAGTGGATATAGGCCGATCACGCAAAATCGATATTACTACATTACATACCTGTGTTCTTGATGTTTTTTACTTATTTCTTTCTGGCATGTTTGTTGCTATTTACCTAACAATAATGTTAGCATGCATGGTAATTGGTATCAGTTGGATACCTAGGCAACCTAGCTATTTATCACACAATCAATAATCATATATGATAAACATTACAATAGATTAAATATAACAAAGAAATATTACGTGATTCCTGTGTGTTGATCGATCAAGGCTAATTTACAAAATATAATTCCACTAGCAATAATGATTTCTAAGACGTACGTTAATGACCTTATTATTGGATAAAGGTTTAGCAAAAGGTCACATGCATGGAGGTGAACGAGTTTGACAAATACATATGGACCCATGGTTGACGTTTGTTAATTGTCAAACAATTATTAATCCTTCATGCATGCATGGACGTGTATCTATCACAAAATTTTGAATTTGTTGAATTTGTTACGCGTTATGCTACTTTGGCAAAAGATAGAATAAGCAATATCAAAAGCCATGCACACTAAGGTTAAAGATGATAACCCACAATCATAGCAGTGACTATACTTTTCTGATTGTATCGTAAAGAGTTTTATAATTCCACAAGTTGCAGCAAGTTTAAAAAGGATTTTTAGACTAAAAAAAACATTTGTATTTATATATGTGACTAAAAAAAAGGATTTTAGGGTAGCAGCAGACCTGAGAATTTGCCCCTAAAACCGTTATATGCTAACGCCACGTGCAACTACCTCATTCGTGCAGAGGTAGTACGTGTCGTGTGTATTTCGTTATCATGTGCAAGGATGTCATTCTTGAAGAGTCAAGGATGTCACGCCACGTGTCATTCTTGTTTCCTTCTTACGATGACCTCCATGTGAGTCATCTATAGCCGTTGGATCGGTTCACACACACCCCAGGTGCATCTCTATAAATATACATGCATTCCTTGAGAATAATCAAATTACGTTCTCCACAATTCACACACACAAAACACATATTAAACCCTAGTCGTGTGTGATGTTACCCTAGCTCAAGATACATACTCTTATCTTGTGGTTCTTACCACTCAAGAGAAACCGAACATACGATTAACCTCATCTCACACCATTAATTTACCCTAATCCTTGCTTTACGCATCATACATAAACATGGTGTCATCTGTGGGACCCATGACATAAACAAAGCCACCCATTTTCATTTTTTTCGACAGCGGAAAACCCAAAGATTTCACTTTTTCAGACCAGCCACCACCACCACCTTTTTCCTATATTTCTGGTCCTATAAACATTGTTGACTCATACTGAAGAAGGTCGGGCAACTTTATCCCAAAACAATCATCACATCATCTCACAACCAACAACAATGGGAGTTGGTGGACCTAGCATGCTTTCATTCCAGGAAAGCCCTCAATTAGTTATCATAGACGCTTCAAGACTAACACCACCAATTGATAATTTCACAACTCCATCCAACTATGAATACTGATCAATTTTTAACTCATGAAGGTTGTGCGTTTAATATTTTTGTTTTTAACTCATGAAGGTTGTGCGTTTAATATTTTTGTATACTACTCTGGTTATGTATGTTCTAGAATTCGTGCGTCCTGTATGTAAACGATGGAAGTTGGCATTTCAATAAAAAAAATTTGGGGATCTTTTGTCTAATATTGGATGGAATGTTTTGCACATGATTGACAGAATAGACTATATAATTTTTGTTGTTCAAAACTTCTTTGGTTCTTGACGCACATCTTATATGGGGAGATATTTTAACAGTGCAACATGTTGAATGATAGTTGGGATTGGAAATTTGTTTATATAGTAGCTTGTTTCTATGCTTTTTTTTTTTTTTTTTTTTTTGTTATTGATGTACACCGCCATTTGTTTGCGGTATGCTATATTCAAGTGATAAAGTAAGAAGTGTGTATAAACTTTTTAGTATTCATGCATGTTAATGTGGGCATGGATTTCGAAGATAACTATTCATATAAGAAGTGCGACTGAACTAGCCTGAGACTAAATTAGTAGCTATATTCAAGTACAATATGTTGAATGATAGTTGGGATTGGAAATTTGTTTATATAGTAGCTTGTTTCTATGCTTTTTCTTTGTTTGTTATTGATGTACACCGCCATTTGGTTTAGAATGGTATGCTATATTCAAGTAGATCGAGAAAGTAGTAAGTGTGTATAAACTTTTTAGTATTCATGCATGTTAATGTAGGTATGGATTTCAAAGATTTCAAATGGCGTCCGATACGGTAAGCTACAAATCACACTTTTCTTTAGCACATACATGTAGTATAAATTTATAAAAAGTTATTAGACCTGCAAAACTTTGAGTAAGGTTATTTTTCCAGTAAACTAGACAAATAAAGGAAACTAGGGATATAAAGAACTTGAAATTTCGTCTTACGATTTGCAAATAGTGATTTTTGCAAGATGGAGAAAGCTTTCAGCCACTAGTAAAACTAAGGAAATGAGATGAGTAAACTACCCGAGAACTTGCCATTTTTGGAAACCATGACCTTTTGACTATTGAAAACCCTTTTGTACAATGCCTTAGCTGTATGAATCAAGTATAATGTTGTGATTCATTCTCTTATTTATTGAAAACCCTTTTGTACAATGCCTTAGCTGTATGAATCAAGTATAATGTTGTGATTCATTCTCTTATTCATTTAGCATACACTTAGACACGTTTTTGGTTATAGGTCGTTTCTAGTTTTGCTTCGGTCCTTCGGTTGACGTTATTCGTGCTTTTTGATTTCCTTTGCTTAAGGTAAGTTCATAGCCTCGCCTTTACTTACTTAATTTTTTTATAAACCCCGCGAGGGAGATACATGCTAGTCTTAGAAACTATATACAAGTGATTTTTTGGTATGCTTGACGCGATTTTGTGATTTATAGACATCGAGTACATCTTACCTTAAAAGTCCTAATTTCATGAACGGTTAATTACATACTTGGTAAATGCTAATATTATGGATATGCATATTGGGCTTAACAAGCGTGTCCGGGTGAGTAACGCTCACTTGATATCTGTTGGTCAAACGGACATATAATATTGAGAATTAAGGTAAATGACAAAGATTACCTTCTTATTGGAATTTTTACATCTTGGTTAAGGATCGGTGTCATGAGGTTGATGCTATGAATTTTATTTCCTGACTTGTATTCGTTACATGTCAACTGATGAATAATGCTTGTATTCAACTTATTACTTATTAGACTCTATGAATTCACTTAACTTTATTGTTGACTTTTAGCATGTTTTATCTTAGGTCGATAAGTGAAGATTTGATTGGATAGGCGTTGCAAGGATATGGATGGATGGATCGACTTTGTTTTAAATTCACATTCAGGATAAACTCAAAACTTGAAAACTATGTCATGTTTGAATTTAATTATCTTTTGTGTACTTGTATTGTGTTAAACTTTTAGGGCCTTGTTTAAAAACTCTGATTATCATGTTTCGAATGTGAAATCTATTTGAAAACATCTTTATTTTTAAATGTATCATATGACTTGTACTATGAGACTATGAAATAGCACCCCCATGTTGTATTCTATTGCGTTCTGAAAATGAAGGTGTTATAGATTGGTACCAGAGCACATGTTATAGTGAACTAGGTCATTTTCTTTTAAAAACCTAGACTATAACCATTTATTTTTCAAAAATCATGAGTTTTCCATCATCTAGTCCGATATCCATGCGCGCCTACTTCCTGAACTTCCTATTACTCCTTAGAGTATTTCTATTGGTATTATATAAAGGATAATTATATAAGTAACTTAATTACTTCTTAACTTGTCCGATAATCTACAAAAGTATCTCTTCTTATGTATATAACCTTTTTATGCTCAAGATTCCTTGTTATCTTTTATGCTTTACATGAGCATTATTATTTTCCTATCCGGAAACTTGTACACATCTTCGACTGCACTTTTGATATACGTATACGTATAATAAATATTACTATATGGAATTTGTAATATTTATCGAGTGTCTTGCTTATTCATGAAGCCTTTACTATTTATTTATATGAAGGTTAATTATATAAATATTTGACTGATTTTGACTTCTCGTGCTTATTTCCAGAACTTTGGGTCAAACCCTGTTTTTCCCGATCACATACCTACTCTTAATGATCTCTAAAACTTTTTCAAGACAATGTGGATGACAAAATGATCTCATTGGTTTTCAAGACGTTGTGAGTGAAACAATGGTCTCAGTAAATTTTAAATCATTGCGAGTAATACCATGATTCGCTAAAACTTTTCATGACCTTTCATAACATCGTTTTACAAAAAACCCGTTACAATCTATCGATTTCCCTTGATTGTCTTATTCCTCATCTACGAATTGCATCGCCTCGTAAACCATCACTTAAAGACATGCCAGTTGATTAGAACACGACTTTAACGTACCGCCTTGGAAGACCTACTTTTGGAACACGACTTTATAACATCTCATTCCTTCTCACACCTTGGGTTTTGAAGAATCATGCCACTAGGAAGGTAACACCTAAGCTTGACAGTAATGTTTACCCTAACTTAATACTATCTTTCGATTCTAAGGACAAATTGGGGAATTTGTCGGCCATCATTCTGACACCCACTTCACCAACCTACATACTAATGTCTAATAGTGAGACGAATCCATTCGAGGACGAGGCTATGAGTCTGACACAAACTAGAAAATCACTCACTCGAAGAAGAACCCCGCAGAAGATAAGGAGGAGAACCACTATTACACCTACTCCTCCCACCCGACCAGAGTCTATCATTAGAGAGGCCATCGACCACAGCTCCCCATTGCTTGTGACTCACATGGCACATCATGAGAGATATTACACGTCAGTAGAAACGAGCTATGATAACCAACCTACAGTCTCATTGGACCAAAGTGTAACCCGAAGAGCCAAGTATGGATCTTACTCAACCAACATTCGTGATATTTGTTGGCTTTACCATTTATTATTTATTCTCATTTATCCTCAATCAACTTTCGTAATACTCAATGCCTTTCTCATTTTATGTTTGTTCTTAATTAACAGGCTTGGTTACAACGTAATGCTTTTCTCATTTATTGATGGACCCCATTCATTTTCAATTAGCATTCACAATGCTAGCTTATTGTCTTTGCCACTTATTGCCTTTCTCACTAATTGTTTACTCTCAGTTAGTATTCGTGCTGCTTGTTGTCTTTCTTATTTTTGTTCGTTCTCATTTCTTTTCATTTAGTATTCGAGATGCATATTTTCTTTCTCATTTATTGATTTTCTCAGTTATTCTCATTTAACATTTGTGATATTATGGACTTCATCATTCATTGTTTGTTCTTTTTCGTGACACTTATTGTCTTTCATTTTTCTTTCACAACTATTGTCTATCTCATTTATTCACCTTTAGCATATTGTGACGCTTATTGCTTTCTCAATTCTTGTCTATTTCACTTAATCTCTTTTAACAATCGTGATGTTTATCATCCTTCTCATTTGACATTTGCAATGAAAATTGTATGTCTCGTTTATTACTGAATTTCATTTAGAATTATGTATTTCAGTATTGGCCTCTTTTGACTATTGGTTTGATTCGTTTGTTGTCTCGATTAATTGAATTATTTGCCTTGATATTCAGTATCTCTTCGCTTCACTATGATAGTAATTTATGGTTCTTCTTTGCATTAATTTGACTCATTGACCTCTCTTTTACACACCCTTCCGTTTGTATAAATATCAAAACATTCTTTCGAGCACTCTATGCTTATACTAGTAAGAATGATATGGACATCTAAATCTATTCACTACTGTTTTGATTCATTGATCCCTTTATTTGCATTGATTGATAGCAGTTTGCTTCTTTGTTCGTACAAATAACTAATCTTTCTTTCAAGCACTTTTACTCGCGCTAGCACCAATATTCATGACATCAAATTTTGATCTACTAATTTTATTCATTGATTCTTTGGTTGCATTAATCGATAGTGACTTGCTCCTTTGTTCTTACAAATATTTAATCTATCCCTTTTAAGTAGTCTCTGCTCCCAAAACATTTTACTCGACAGAATCTTGTTACTATTTTTATGATTCATGATAATCTTTCATTTATATTATTAGTTACTTCTTGTAACTATCTTTTCTTACATGGCATTTGCATCTACTTCTTTCAACTGTTAGTATGCTTCCTTGATTATTTCATTCACACTAATCGTTAGCACGCATCTGGACTTAGGAACAACACTCCTAAGTCCAGATGGCAAGAACGCAACAACAGAGTTCATGGAAAATGTGAAAGAAACCCAGAGCAGTTGTCCAAGATTGTGGCTGACATTGTGAGGCTAAAGATTGCATCAATTAGGTTCAAGAAAAAGCCTCGTGTTGAACAAATGTATAGGACGTGGAAGATTTCGAGTATTATATCAGATGGTGGCTGATTAGTTAGTATCTAGAGGTCCTTGTGTGTATTGATTATCTTGCGTAGGTCCTCTAGGTCGTGGTTCGGTTTTGGTTGTTATGTTTTTTGTATGTGCAAAGCATATAGAGTGTCTTGTTAGGTTTTTCTTAAGGTGGCTCATTACCATCTTCCCATGTACCTAACAACATTATCATTTGTTATATTTTTACCGGGTATAAACCCTTTACCCAAAAAAACAACACTTCAAGACAACAGGCTGCAGGCCGCACAAGATTGTCAGGAGAGTTATGCGAAAGTTTCACCACCAAAGAACGTACTATGTTTCAGAAAACGAGGAAAACTGAACCAGATGTGCATTGAACCCGGTAGCCAAATACCTATCTTTACGGTCGAGCATACATCGTTCCTGTCCTTATTGTATTGTTTTGTTATGCTGCGTTTTCGACTATGCTTGATAGTCATTGAGTACTTTTGTCATGTCATGTTTTGATCAATTTTGATACGATGAGTCTTTTTCAGTTCCGATTACATTAGTTACAATTTAGCCTTGATCTAACTGAACCAGATGTGCACCGAACCCGGTAGCTAAATACCTATCTTTAGGGTCGAGCATAACTCGTTCATGTCCTTATTGTATTGTTTTGTTACGCTGCATTTTCGACTATGCTTGATAGTCATTGGGTACTTTTGTCATGTCATATTTTGATCAATTTTGATACGACGAGTCTTTTTCAGTTCCAATTACGTTAGTTACAATTTAACCTTGATCTAACTAATATAAACATATGCGACATCCTTTTGTATATCTTCCAATATAACCCTCGAAATAAACAAACTAACACATGAACCTAACTCCATTGTCCTGCTAAATCTTCGGGTGTTGCAAATTTTGTGTGAGTACATAAGCATTTCATATCACCAACCTTCGCATCTATGCACAGGATATTTTTGTCTCAGCCTTAACACGTCACAGCCGCCTTTACCCCATACCTTGCACCCAATCGATAAATCAGGACTCATCACAAGCCATTCTAAGAACGACCTTCCATGTCTCACTAGTTAAATCTTTGAAGTGAATGAAGCACCTCTATCCGAGACTATAGATAAAAACATATCATTCCTTGACACTGTTTCATCACTACATTTCTCCAATTCATTTCATAAGATAAGATTTCTCTTATTGGTGGTTAATTTGGTTAAATAAATTAAAAAAAAGTGCATTTGCTAAAGTGCTTATTTTTGGCTTATTTTTATTTTTGGTTTATGTAACTTGATGTCATAATTTAAACCAGAGGATTCATGTGACTTAAAATGTTGTGACAAGCTAAAAGATTGAATTTTGGATTGCTTACTTGAATTACTTATTTTAAAATCCAAAAGGGGCATCTCGGGTCCGTTATTGTTTTATTATGTTATATCAGATTATCGTAGTTTTGTCGGATCATTTTATATTGTTTAATAGAGGTTTTGTAAATACGGAAACATCCGATAAACGAATGGGTCATGTCGAAATTTTCAAAAATTTCTGTACTTAGTAAAATTTTCACAAAAATTCTATTTCCTTAAATTCTGACAAAAAGATGAAAAATCCTAAAATTAATTTATAAAAAATTTAGAATTTCCTTTAAATCATTTAGAATGCTGTTATAGTATGTTTTCTTTTATCGAAAACTTTCTATTGCTCTATTTTGTGGTTTCCGGATTCCTGTCGAATTCTATTATTATTTATTTATTTTCTTGAATTTTTATATAATTATATCGGGATTTCTTTTAATTGCTTGTTCTTTTATATAATACATGCTATGTATTATATTTCCTCTTATTTCTCATCCGTATATATTACATACTTAGTATTATTTTCCTGATTTATTTTATTTAACCAACCACCAACTAAATTTGCATTTGTTTATTTTTGCATGTCATACTTTTAGGATAAGTTATATTTTCTAGGTCGATTTGTACGGTTACCGTTGTGTTGTGTTTATTATTTCTCTATTTCTGTTATTGATCATTTGCTTCGAGGACCTGAGTTCACATGGGAACGTGAAGACCATGTCAAGAGCAAGTATCCTCATCTCTTCACAAGTAAACTGACAAGAGATAAAGTGATTTAAGCTCCGGGACGGAGCAGTCTTAAGGGGAGAAGAATGCAACATTTCGTAATTTTAAGGTCAATATCTAAACCATATTCTATTCTATTTGCATTTGAGTAAAAATTTCATTTTTACTTTTCACCCGATTTAGCGATTTTCGCAATTCTAGCTATACATGAGCCGTATTTAGGATTTTTAACATTCGACGAGTTTACGTAAACTTTGCATTTTTTGTGTTTTACTTGTTTTTAGTATGCGTTTTTTATTTTTAATTTCGTTTTAACACTCCGGTAAATCAAAGTCTCCCATGAAATATTAAAATTAGCCATATTAACACTTCATAACAATTCTATAATATTTTTATTACACTTCTAAAATTCATGTTTTTAGGTCACCCGGTACTTCGTAATTCATGTTTTTAAGACAGTACGCTTAATCTAAACCTCACAAACACACTAATACACCAAATATTAATAAAATCAGATCTTTATCTTTGTTTTTCAAGCTCTGGTCATTCACCACACTTCACATTTCCAAATTACCATTTAAAACCCCTAAATACTACTCATTACCTTACATAATCACTCCAACAGTTTAATAAAACATATTACAACATATACAAAACTATTTTAGAAAAAAAAATAAAAATAAAAAAATCACCCCTTGGAAGCCCCAAAAACCGGCCATACTCTCTTGGTTAAACCAAAACCAAAACCAAAACCAAATTAATACACTACCTTTTTATCATATTTAGATTCATTATTTATTTCACTTTCAAATCTCACTAGGTTTTCTCTCAACCTTTCTCTCTTTTTGTTCCCTTGGCTGCCGAAATCCATCACAAAACACCACCACCTTACGAAGATTTTGATCAAAAAGTAATCTCCATAACATCCTTTTGAAGACCCTTGCAAAATTTGGTGATTTGAATCGAAGTTTAGAAGAATTTATTGGTATTTTCTTGGTGTCTTCCTCAAGATTGATTAGGGTTTTGTTTCATCAAGTACTTAAACACATTTTGAAGAATATAAGAGAAGGGTTTCACTAGTTTTGGTGTCATTTGAGTCATTTTTATTCAAGCCCTAGAAAGGTTATTTGTGATTTCTCACTTCTAGTAAGTTAACCTTATCATTCTCTTTGATTTTGGTCACATGCAAATGGGTTTTTGTTTTCTAATTAAATATTGGTTTTACTTCAGTAGGTAAACCTTCTATACAGTATGCATGTTATACGTGATTCATTAGAGGCACTAGATGAGGTTGATTGTGATTTAGATGGTTAGGTTTAGAGTTAGGTTTGATTTGTGATTGTAGAAAATTATAGGTTGTATTAATTGTATGTTTTGAGAATGAAACGTAGGTGAACAAAATTTTAAAAAAAATATGTAGACCTAGATACAGGTCTTAGCTTCATTTACCAAAAAGGCTCACCATTAGATGACATATAATGATTTAAATATGATTTTTATGGTAGGGTAGACGGGGGTTAAATCAAGTTTTATGCACTAATTTTTGCAAACCAAATATGCTACATGTACTATACAAGTATAGCTATCACCTGCAATTGGCCTCACCTTTATAGCACCTATAGATTTCAAATGGCGTCCGATATGGTAAGCCACAAAAATCAGTGACACTTTTCCTTAGGAAAGACCTGTAGTATAAATTTATAATAAGTGGTTAGACCTGCAAAACTTTGAGTAGGTCATTTTTCCAGTAAACTAGACAAATAAAAGAAACTAGGGACATAAAGAACTTGAAAGTTTGACTTATGGTTTGCAAGTAGTGATTTTTGTAAGACGAGGAAAGTTTTCAGCTACTAATAAAACTAATGAAAAGAGATGAGTAAACAACCGAGGAATTTCCCAATTTTGGAAACCATGACCTTTTGACTATTAAAACCCCTTTGTACAATGCCTTAGATGTATGAATCAAGTATAGTGTTGTGCATTCATTCTATTATTCATTAAGCATACACTTAGACACGTTTTTTTTTTTTTTTTTGTTTTTTTGGTTTTTTTTTTTTAATTTTTTTGTTATAGGTCGTTTCTAGTTTTGCTTCTGTCCTTCGGTTGACGTTATTCGTGCTTTTCGATTTCCTTTTCTTAAGGTGAGTTCATAGCCTCGCCTTTACTTATTTAATTGTTTTATAAACCCCGCGAGGGAGTTACATGCTAGTTTTACAAACTGAATACAAGTGATTTTGGGTATGCCTGACCCAATTTCGTGATTTATAGACATTGAGTACATCTTGCCTTAAAAGTCCTTAATTTCATGAACCCTTAATTACATACTTGGTAAACTCTAATATTATGAATATGCATATTGGATTAACAAGCATGTCCGGGTGAATAGCGCTCACTTGATATCTGCAGGTTAAGCGGATACATAATATTGAGAATTAAGGTAAATGGCAAAGATTACCTTCTTATGGGCATTTTTACATCTTGGTTTAGGTTCGGTGTCATGAGCTCAATGCTATAAATTTTATTTTCCGACTTGTATTTGTTACATGTCAACTGATGAATAATGTTTGTATTCAACTTATTACTTATTAAACTCTATAAATTCACTCAACTTTATTATTGACTTTTAGCATGTTTTATTTCAGGTCCAAAAGTGAAAATTTGCTTGGATGAGCGGTGCAAGGATATGGATGGATGGATGGACTTTGTTTTAAATTCACATTCTGTAACACCCCCAAAATTTGGTACAGCGAAAGACTCAACAAGCTTTCGGGGTGTTACGGGGGATTGGTATCCATTCCAAGTCATGAAAGAACAAGATAAAGTAAACATAAGAAAAACACAACTAAACGGGGTTTTAAAGTTTACATTTATCCCAAATTTATCCAAAGTAAGGCCCAAAAGAAATAAACGTAGGTCCAGAATAGCATATCAGCGTTTTAGAAAAATAGATCCATAAACCAGGTGCCAAAGCCAAGCCTCCAATCAAAGCATCGAAGGGCATCACTTAATTACCTGAGAAAACGCGCTAAAAGTCAGCTTTCGCTGGTGAGATCATAGGTTTAAATTCATAACTAAATCAAATGGACATATACGCAAAAACGCTTGCTAGCTAGACTAGGCCTCAATCATCCAACCAAAACGAACCAACCAAATCTAACCAACCCTATAGGCGCACACTATAGCTCAAATCAATCAAATCAATAGCTTACCTAGTTCGTGACTAGGCCTCGCTCCATAACCAATCCAATAGCTTACCTAGTTCGGGACTAGGCCTCGCTCAACAACCAATCAATAGCTTACCTAGTTTAGGACTAGGCCTCGCTCTATAACCAAATCAATAGCTCACCTAGTTCAGGACTAGGTCTCGCTCTATAACCTACCTAGTTCTATAAGCATAGCAAGTTTTAAAATAAACAAAGCGATAATAGTCCACACAAAACAATTTGCACGTTTCTCACCCCAAGTATTGAAAACAAAGTTCAAGAGTAAAAGTGGAGCTATGACTCACCTCAAGTCCATCAATCAGCAAAAGAAATCGATAGATGTAAGATGTAAAGCAACTCAAATAACGGAAACTACAGATTCGGCACCTCCTAACAATATAAATGCGTTCAGATTCATTTCCTCAAAATCAAATATTTCCCAATCCCGAACGTATTCCTTTTTACTTTCCGAAAATCCATTTCTCGTATTATTCTCATATTAGTTTGGAGTTTGGTATCCATACGGGTGGAGGGTCGACACAACTCACAACAAGAAGCCACAACGAAAAAGAACAAAATAAACACTCTATAGGTCTAATATTAGCCCAATATATTATTTAAATAAATCATCGAAGCTTATCAAATCCGTCGATTTGATAATCCCCCATATTTATCTACGTAATATATCGCTCTAAGATTATACCCAAACCTAAATCACATAGCACGAATAATACTATATGGTAAGTATCAAAGTTTAATAAATTCCCTATATATATCGTCAAGCTTACCAAATTCGTCAATTTGGCCAACTCCACGAGATATTTAGTAATTCATTATTCCTGTACACGTACCACAACCTATGGGCGTCGTAGGATACAATGCCCATTAATATACTCATTTTATATAACTAAATAGACCCTATTTAACCCGTCGATTAAATAAGTTACGTAGTTATAGAAAATGGATGTATTAATCGTCACATATCCGTGACAAACACAAAAGTCACAAAATAATAATATAGCCCACTTGGACTTAAGCGACCACAACCCCGTATAACTCGATAGTTTCCTCGTTTATTTAAAAATTATATTTTATTTAATAAAATTATTCAACGTTAAAGATTTCGTCGTTATTTATAGTTGGTTAATTATAATAACGCTCCTGACATTTATTACACTACTCTCATAGTATATTAATTATCGTCACGTTATTATAATATATTACTCGTGATCGTTTTATTTTTAATATACGCATTTATATATTTATATATACGTTTTTCACGTCTATATACTTATATAAACGGTTATATTACCAATAATATTATTACGAGTTTTATTATTAGTGTTTGATTATAAATATTTATCGAGTTATATGAGATGGTCACATGTCCGAGTCATCACTCTCGGCACATTGTCCAAGTCCAAATAATACAACCAAGTCAAGATCAAGTAATCCAACTCCGTCCAATCAATACCCATAACACATGCTACAACAATAGGGTCCGACTACGGCACCCAACTAACCTATCTCCGTCAATCTAGTTTGACCGTCTCACAATCGGTCCCCATAACACATTTCGTCAACACAACTCCACAATATAAATCATGATACCATTTCATTCTCGGCTCCCAAGCAACGACAACAATATTAACAACGTCCAAGGTAATGTACCTCAACAATAATAATAATAACACAACAACGAATAGGATATCACCAATTCAAGCAAAATGGGTCAAAAACCAAGCAAACTTCGACCCGTAAGACCCATTTGGTTCTCGGCATACAATTCGAGCCAAAGGGAAACAACAACGAGACTATGAGGGTCTCGGTTGGCTCCAACTCATAACCAATACAAACCAATCGGACCAAGGGTCACATTAGACTCCCAAACGAGCCTAGAATCAAAACCAATCGAACCAAGGGTCACATTAGACTCCCAAACGAGCCAAAGATAACATCACACCGAGACCATAGGGTCTCGGTTAAGCTCTAACGAGCCATAACCATCTCCAAACGCAACCCAATAATCAAAATCGAGCACCAAACAAGAGCAAGTCGACACCCATGGATACCAATCTTAGTTTCATATCAAAACCCATTCTTTATCTTTTATTTTCGTACCCAATAACAAGATAAAATCCGGGTTTGACTCAAAATAGTCAAACCCAACGCGTAACCCGCAATATCTCACCTTTCAAATCAAATGAAAACCAAGAAAGATTAATAATAATGATGGTGTTGATGTTGTAGCGACGGTTTCAAAGAAAACGGAGGGGGGGGGGGTATTTCCTTGGGCGTGTGCTTCACACTACGAGAACAAGAAGAAGATGGTGATAAGTTTGGTGGTGGTGGTGTTGTGTGGAGGTCGGCGGTGGTGGTGTTGCGTGGGATGGCAGCCGGCGGCGACTAAGGGGAGGAGAGGGAGTGTGGTGTGTGATATTATGAGGGTTAGGGTTAGTGGGGAGGGTAATATACCCAATTTTTACACTTTAGCCCCTAAAGTTCTATCTTTTCCAAATTAGCCACAATAACTTTATGTTTAGGTGAATATTACAAATCGGTTTTTCCCGTAACATAATCATTTACTTTCAAAAATATTAAACGTCGCCAAAATATATTTTTATAAGTCACCATTAACTCTTAGAACACTTTCCGATCCATATAAAAAGATAAAACATTCATTTAACGTATAACCACGACCGTTAATTAAAAAGCTCAAAACTCGTTAGGTTTCCTAGTGCCGGAGTCAACGTAGTGCCAAATAAATATTTCAAAAATAAATCATCACGAATATACCAAACCAAACAATTAATTAAAAATCAACTTCCATAAATATTACGAAGTTCAAACCACGGTTCAATATTTACAATTCTCATTACGAATAAACTTTTCAAATATTCCAAAAATTTATTAAATTTAAAATAATGCGGGGTTTATAAATTGTTTCCCTAATTTGCCAGTTGTCACACATTCGGAATAAACTCAGAACTTAAAAACTATGTAATGTTTGAACTTAATTATCTTTTGTGTACTTGTATTGTGTTAAACTTTTGGGACCTTGTTTAGAAACTCTGATTATCATGTTTCGAATGTGAAATCTATTTTAACACATCTTTATTTTTGAATTGTATCCTATGACTTGTACTATGAGACTATGAAATAGCACTACATGATGTATTCCGCTGCGTTCTGAAAATGAGGGTCTTATCTGATATATGTCTGATCCTCACTACGGTCGGTTTCAAACTGGATATGTACTCATGAGTGATGGTAGTGCTATTTCATGGTGTTCGGCAAAGCAAACAATCGCGGCTAGTTTATCCAACCATGCATAAATTTTGTGAAGGAGGCTCCAACAGTTTTGCATGAAGATAATGTAGTATGCATTGCTTAATTAAAGGAAGGTTACATCAAAGGCGACAAGGCAAAACATATTTTGCCAAAGCTCTTTTTCAATCATGACTCACAAAAGTGATGGATCTAAACACCTTGATCTGTGTTAGAATGATACTTTGAGTTATACCACTAAGTATGCGGAGTCTACTTAGTTATACTTAGAAGTTTGATTGTGAATGAAACAGTTGTATATGAATGAGAATAATGTATGTATCAAACGATTATCTCCAATAATAATAATAATAATAATAATAATAATAATAATAATAATAATAATAATAATAATAATAATAATAATAATAATAATAATAATAATAATAATAATAATAATAATAATAATAATACGAGTGATCTTTATATCACTAGGGTTACAACCTTGAAGCTCTAAGAAAAACGTATATATAACCTTAACCTAGGACCTCATTTTATAGCACAAGGAGTCCTCTTCTACAAGATACGTATAATGATAATAGAATAAGATATACACAAGATCTATTCAATATTTATCTATACAAATTTCCTAACAGTTATCCTAACAGCAGTTGTAATAATATGTACTAGCAGTGGTAAAAACTATATGGTCATCAACTCACCATATTCCATGTGATGAAGAGTTGGCTAGTCCATAGCAAACGGCTCATGGTAAAGACATGTCAAATCCGTTTATAGCTGATAGTTTGCTAAAAACTATGATTAGAGCAGCTGATTTTTCATGTTTTACTTACCACTGCTCTTTGAAATTTTGTGAATATTTACCACTGCTAGTTCACAGTTACCACTGCAAGAGTAATTTTTACCACTGGTGAACTAGCCGTTACAACTGTTGTGTCAGTAATCTTATTTTTAACTAGCCGTTGTAAAATAACCGTGTTTCCTTATTAATAGGGTAACTTTGTGTGAATTATCCATTTACCAATTTTAATTTATTCTTTTTCCAAAGATAAATTCTTTCTTAAGATAATTCACATTACGCATACTCCTCAAAACCCTTTTAGTATAAATTAATCATCATACGGCTTGATTCTTATTCTCGATTACTAACACTTTTATCTTTCTCTCACAAAATTATGGTGATTCTAAACTTTGTTGAGGAGCACAACCAAGTGGTCTATTTACAAAAGTCAAACGAAAAGAGTGGCCCTGTTTTCTATCAGATTGTGGATTTTCTCAATACAACCCATATAAGGTATGCTTTAACTGTTAATCCCACAATCTTTGTTTCTCATATCAAACAGTTCTGGAATACTGTGGAGTCCATAATTATTGAACAGGGAGACACACAAGAAACTGTGGAAGCTCTTAGAGCCACAGTGGATGGGGTAACTATTGATGTTACGGGTCATCCTTGAGGAGAGTTCTCCAATTGGATGATCTCAATAGTATCATCACATTACCCAATTCAGATATTTTCAAAAATATTGCTTCCATGGGGTATGATACATCTGATCAAAAAGTTACTTTCAGAAAAGGATGTTTTTGTCCCCATTGGAGATTTTTAGTACATACTCTTTTACATTGTCTAAGTCCTAAGAAAACTTCTTATGAAAAATTTGCATCAACCATGGCTTACCCTTTGGTTTGCTTGGCTACTGATAGAACTTTCAATTTTTCAAAGTTTATCTTCAATAATATGAAAGGCAATGTAAATAGTTCATATAAATTTTTGATGTATCCAAGGTTTGTGCAAGCAGTGTTAAATGAATTTCAACTGCAAACCCACAAAAGAGTTTATCGAACCCCCTGTCTTAAGCCAAAAGTTTTTCAAAATATGTGTAAGGGTTCAGAACTTTAGAATAGGGAGGTTAAACCACTTTTTCCTGAAATGCTTTCAAAAATTTCACAGGTACAGGGTGAAGATGCAACCATCCCAGTTGTTGTAACCACCGGTAAATTTCCATATGTATTAATATCCTAACAAAAGAATATGTATCTATTTTTCACGTATAGTTTTTTTTTAAAGATTAAACGTTACCAATTTATCTGATTACAACAACTAATGCGACGTAGCTTACATTCCCAATAAACATGCTCACCAGCACCAACATGTCTTAAGCCCATTTCAAATAAACATTTCATGTATAAAAGTTTCCAACATTTAATTACCACTTTACGTTATTTTGTTAACGTACGACATTCAAACTAGACGTATGTTATTTATTATAGTTTTCACAAAACACTAATTTATTATAATTATGATTTTATGTGACTATAACTACCCGTACTTTCCAGGATATTAAATTATACTTCTATTTACTATCACTTTAAACTTTTGTAGTTTATATAAGGTTTAAATACTCCGATAAACCCACTACTCATCTTAAATATTAAAATTTAGTATGTTGATAACTTTTAACATTTTTATAAACTCTATATTTT
Source organism: Artemisia argyi (assembly GCA_030686995.1). NCBI lineage: Eukaryota > Viridiplantae > Streptophyta > Magnoliopsida > Asterales > Asteraceae > Artemisia > Artemisia argyi. Next base: position 14,153,989 of record CM060706.1, read on the forward strand.
TACGTCACTGGTTTTAAATTTCGTGACTTAAGAACTTAACGCTAGTAATTACGGGATCAAACTATACTCCGTAAACCTTAAACTAATAATAATAAAACTAAAGTTTGTCACAAAATTTCCTATGCATCTTCTAATAGGCACGTTAATCTCATATTACAAACACAAAATATAAATGTCTCCTAATTATACAACACATCAACTTAGAAAAATACCATACGTGTTTTACTAATTATGCATGCATGTGTAAAATTTCATAGATGGCTATATATCTATACACGTACACAAATTAGAAAATATCACATGTTTTTGTCATTAGGAAGCATGTTAACGTAGGACAATACTAAACCACATTTTAATTATTCACTTGTGTCACACACTATCACACGTTTTCTTTAAATAGATATGTGTTCCATATTCAACCAACATTTCCATTTCAAAAACACCATACGTGTCTTTCTTTGAAACATATATGTAAAAATTTGAAACATATAGTAATATGCTAGTTTTCTATATAAACCTTGCTTTTCTTTACCATTTCATACGTGCCTACACATACAAATTTCCACATTTCAAATATTTTCAAAGTCCTTTCCACCTTGGTATCAACGAGAGAAATGGCAAAGGTTTTATGGGATCTAGATCATGTACAAGTCGACTAGTAGTTGGTCTTGACCTACGGTCGAGTCCGCAAACAAGCCACGCTTTCCTTCCACTCGATCCTAGTCTGTAGCATGATGTTCTCCCCACCATTCTTGGTGTGATCGCGTGTCGAAGCCGTTTATTCCCTATACCTAATTGTTTTCCATTTAGACTGCTTTATTACCCAGGTGAGTTTCATAGCCCCTACTTTTATACGTTTTGAAATACTTTTGGGGGAGATACATGCTCAGCTATTTTTATTTACTTTCACAAGTACTCTAAACTTTTACAGATTACCGTGAGTTTCATAGCCCCTACTTTTATATGTTTTGAAATACTTTTGGGGGAGATACATGCTCAACTATTTTCATTTACTCTCACAAGAACTCTAAAATTTTATGGATTACCGTGAGTCATAGCTCCACTTTTACTTGTTTAAATTCTCTATAAACTCTTTGGGGGAGATACATGTTGAAATACTTGTTTTATACTCAAAATATTTATAGTCTTATGCTACACTATACTTATGATACTTTTGGACATGAAATGTAGTTACGATATGTGTCTTAATGTGTTACACTTATTCTACACTTTATTCTTAGCAACTGTTTAACTCCTGGATGGAGCCGATGGAGAGGTATTGATAGTACTATCGGGTTGACACCCCCACCCTTGTGTCCAACACTTATTCGAGACCTTGGGTGAATATAATCCAACATACTTATGATACTCATTTATTCTAGTCGTGAGGTTCAGTTTGCTGTTATGCTTTACATTAAGTGCTTACATATATCGTATACAACATTCTTACTCATACTATATTTTAGCAGTGGGTTGTAAACACACAGGTTGCAAGTTTTGTATGGGCGGGATTTGCAACTGAGTGGATTTACAATGCCTTTGCTGTGAAAACATTATTTAAAACCTTTTCAATTTATTTTCAATAAACTCTATGAACTCACCAACCTTTGTGTTGACGCTTTTAGCATGTTTATCTCAGGTCCATAATAAACGAGGATGGCACGGAGGAGCACGGAAACTGAAAGAAGGATAAAATTTTATTAATCTTTGATAACTTATTTGACAAACTGTAAACTACTGGGACCTCATTTTGTAAAATCTAGTAATTGAATAATAAATATTTCAAAACGGCTAATTTAGAGACCGTTTTCTATTATTATAACTGTTGTGCCGTCGAGTAACACCCAGCTTTAATTCCGCTGCGTATCCCAAATTTGGGGGTGTTACAGTTGTATCCCATCATATACCCACTATTGTAGTTCCACCTATTCAACATACCCCTGCAGTAACTCACACATATGAGAGGAGGCAAAAACAACCAACTCCTCTCATCTCAACATTGAATGTTGCTGAACCTTTTGGTTTAGGAACAAGCAGTGGTGGTTCAAGGCTTCCTCCTAGTCCAACTAGAGAAGAGCATGAATCAATGCCCTATGATTCACCTCTCCCAACAGGTGACACAGTTGGAAGTGTTGAGGGCAGTGTGCAACCAAATGAATTGATGGAATTATGTACCAAATTAGTCAAACAGGTTCAAGCTCTGGAGAAAGATCTGGCAATGACTAAGCAACAACATACCACAGAGCTTAACCAGATGAAGGCAGAGATTAAAAGGTTACAGGATGAAGTTGAGAGCCTAAAAAAGCACAGATCTTCCACTCCACCTCATAATGATGATGACTCAGCCTACTTTAGTGAAGATTTGGGGAATTCTCCCAAACAGGGGAGGATTAGAACTGAAGTAGAGTTTAAGGGGAGGAGATTAAATTTTGAACAAGATTTTGCTGAGTTTGATGATTTTGATAATGTTCAAGAAAAGGAAGATGAAGCTGTGGGATCTAAAGAAATTTTTACTGAAGCAGTTGAAACTCATAAAGTCACAGTGGAAACAGATACAGATGTAGTGGATGTTGCTGATGCATAATTTCAAAGAAAAAGATTAGAAAAAGGAAAAGTTCATGTTGTTGATGAATCATCTGAGCTACAATCAAAGAAGATTTCAAAGAAAGAACAAGCTCAGATAGATTATGATGCAGAAATGGCAAAGGAATTAGAAGCAGCTGAAATTGAAAAGAAGAAAAAGCAAGAGGAGGATGAGATTGCAAGTTTCATGGAAGCTAAGAGGTTGGATAAATTGGAAACAATGATGGAAGAACCACTTTCTCTTGTTCCACCAACCATACTACATGAGAAACCTCCAATGTTCACTTATGTGCCTACAGAAGAAGAAATTGCGTTCATGATTGCAAATGACCCAGTGATTAGGAAGAAGGCAGTTAAACTCATTGCTAATACAACTTTAAATGAAGATCAAAGGTCTGCTCAATTGAAGGACTTTATTCAGATGAAGAATCAACAGGCTCTTGATGATATCATTGGCACAGTAAGAAAGGGTCAAAAGAAACCAAGACAACCTACAAAGGCACAAATTATTGCTGAGATGAAGACCTATTGTTGTCATGTTGGAAATTGGAAGATGGCACAATTTAAAGGAATGACACATGATCAGATTGAAGGAATTTATTACAGGGTTAAAAGACAGGATAGTCATTTCATCCCTATGGATAAAGAACCTAAATTTATGAAGTCAAAAAGGTCAGGAGTGAGTCTTGAATCCAAAGATGCTAAGAAATTGAAGACTCAGGAGTCATCTCAAGCAAAAGAAGGTGTCAGCAAGTTGACTGAAGAACAAGTTACCAATATGGTGTTTATTGAAACTGATGTACTTAATGTAGAACCTTTACAAACAAGATATCCAGTAGTTGGCTGGGAAATCTATTCTCATGATTTTGGTGTTGCATGGAAGATTATCAGAACTGGTAATGTCATAAGCATTTGCAGAGATTTTGAAGATATTGTTAGATCTTGTGATAGAGAAGATCTGGATACTTTGTGGAGGATTATTCAAGATCAGTTCAAGAAAGATGAACTTGTTGATGTCAAAGCTCAAGAGTTGTGGGTTCACTTTAGAAGATTATATGAACCTGACCCTAGTGACAGATATTGGAGATTTAAAGCTCACAATATGAATACTCTGTGGAAATTTTATGATTCAAGTGTTGTACATCATGTTTCTACTCAAGATGGAGTTGATGTGTTTATGTTAGTTGAGAAGGAATATCCATTGAGAGCAGGAGTTCTCATTGTTATGATGTCAGTTAAGCTCAGATGTTGGGAAAGAAGTGAAGTCATAAAAGATTTGTTACAGAGAATTTATGATCAAAGTGTGAGAGCTGATAAGGAGTTAAGAAAAAGAAGATAAGTGTCTGAAAGAATTCCCATATCCTCACATATGCTGACTACTTGAAGAAACTTATTGATTACATGTTAATCATAAGTTTAGGGGAGGATTGTTGGGAATTATATTAACAGTTACCACGGCTAAGTATGAAGATTACAAATGCTGAAGAATGCACTAGCAGTGGAAACTCATTACCACTGCTAGTACATATTATTACCACTGCTGTTAGGATAACTGTTAATATAATTCCTAACAAAAAGAATGGTTATATTATTGTTCAATAAATTCGTTCAAGTGACAATTTATCAGATCTATTTACCAAGACACTGCTTACCTTAACATTTAGGAAACTGAACCATAATATTGGGATGCATCGACTTAAAGATGTTAGTGGATAATTAGGCTCAAGCCCGATTTGTGGGTTTTGGGTATTAGGGTTTCACTATTATATATAGTGGTTATTAATAAAGTTATACCTACGGGTTTATCATTATCTTACATGGTATCGGAGCGGGTCTGATCCTCAGACTATGTGGCTAAGTTGAGCCGCCTCCGCCTATGCTGCCCCGTCAAACCCTATCAATAAAACACCGATCCTTAAAAAAAAATGGTTAAACACCATGGCGCCAAAGAAGGAGAAAGCAAGCAGAAAAAGAAGTGGAGCAGGGAAAGCAGATCTACACCAACAACTTCGTACTTTTGCTCCAGTTTTCTTTTAATTTTTTATGTTAAAAGAATACAAGCAAACCTCCGCAACCACTTTTCTTTTAATTTGAAGAATGGAGCACATGGACTTTCATTGGTATATTTTAATTTATTTTGTTTGGAAGCTAGCGTTGATTGTTGCGGTTGAAGTACGGTTTGCCGATGAACTCCTTCGCTAGTTTTATTTTTTTTGTTTTATTGTTAAAAAAAAAAAAAAAAAAAAAAAAAAAAAAAAAAAAAGAAGAAGAAGAAGAAGAAGAAGTTATAGTTGTTTTATGTTTGTTTATTAGTCGATTGTTCGTACGGCTTTATTACCAGTCGACTAAAGTTGACTGTTGGTACCAGTCCCTAAAGTCGACCGTTGGTACGGTGTTGTTACCAGTCGACTTAGCCGACCGTTGGTACCAGTCGACAAAGTCGACCGTTGGTACGGTTTTGTTACGAGTCGACTAAAGTTATGTTTTTTTATTATGTTGATGCTTTCTTTTCTTTCCTAGTTTACTACTCCAGTTCGAGCTTTCGCGATTTCGCCGCTCGAACTGCGGGGGAGTGTTAGTGGATAATTAGGCCCAAACCCGGTTTGTGAGTTTTGGGTATTAGGGTTTCACTATTATATATAGTGGTTATTAATAAAGTTATACATACGGGTTTATCATTATCTTACAAAAGAGCTCAAGTGATGTAGTCATCATAGAGAGATAATAAGCGCTGCATTCTTTTTCTCGTAGTCTTGGTTTAACCCAATGGGTATTTCAAGTAAGGTTTTTAATAAGTCATCATTCCTAAAACGTATTAATAATTTGGACATACAAAAGAAAATGTTATATGCAATTACATGTGGATGTCCTTATCTCCTATCATTGGTTAGAGTTTATATCTAATTAAAAGATATGCATCATTTAGTTGAAGTTTTATCTCTTTGTATCTATATATAGACCTATTAGTTTATTGCATTAATTATACTTTTCATTCTTTTAGAATTGAATTTATTACATTATTATTATTCTTATTATTAAACACCACTTTAATACAAATTAACGTTCAAATGGAGAGAGACACTTGTCTAGCCATCTACAACTTGCAAAGCAACTTGAGGTGGGAGACTTGAGAGTTGTATTGTATTGGTCTAATTTTATTTTGGCAATCACGTGTGAGTAAGTAATTTTGTTTGTATGTAATAGCCGACCCATCTTTAATTTTGTCTGTATTTGAAAGTCGCTGAAATGCTGCTTGATTTAGCATTTTAGCTGTTGGTACTAATTTAGTGGCGGCGATCAGACCGTGGAAGTGGTGCGATCACACAGAGCCTTATAATTTAAGAGGCATCACTTTGTGTTCTTATGTTACATATCTGAATGTCTTTTTTTTTGGTAAATCTCATTAGTTAAATACAACACATCTTGTTACAATAAATGAAACATCAATAAAAGGCCGAATTATATTATTATGAATGAACACCTTTTATGCACACGTTTAAGTGTTTTAAATTTTGATGAGGCCTCTTTTTAACTTTCGTCCCAGGTCTCTAAATTCATTTGCCGCCAGCCCTGTGCTAATCCATAATAATAAGTCTACTAATTTTGAAAAATAAGTTGCGTACATGCCCGCATTTCGCTGTGGTTATGGCATACTTAGCGTCTACTTTTTAAAAGTCGTGCTTTGTTATGAATCGAATTTTTTAAAAAGACCATGCTTTGCTACAAATTAAATTTATGTGCGTATTAAAGTTATAAATTGTTTTGATTTGTCTTGTTCTGTTTGGCTTGATTTATAACTTATTTTGTATATTTTTTTCTTCGTCTCAAAATAAATGTACACTTTATATATTCATAAAGTTTTAACAAATTTCACTTATTACAATTTCCTCCAATCAAATATTATCTACTTACTAAATTCTCTTTTATTTGGTTGAAATGCAAAGTGAAAATTTTATTTTGATAAATCCGAAAATAGAAACATTGACATTTATTTTGAAACCGAATGAGATAATAACAGAGAAATATAGGTGCGGTCTATAAATTTACATTTTTTTTTTAAATGTAAATTTGTAGGCAGTTCGCCCGGGATAATAACGTGATCATGTATATATAATATTAGGAACGTAAAAGAAAATATATAAATCAACGTAGATGAGAAATTAAGAAAATTTAGGCGTCACTTTGTTCAAACAATAAACCAAAAGAATTACGGTGCAACTAAGGAGAAAGAAAATCAAAAGTTATGTTGCCGAGAATCGTACAAAATTTAAATTGCAAATTTTGTCTCTAAGGCTAGTAGGCAACGTAGCATTTTTTTCACCATACACATCAGCGTCACGTCAGCTTTCTCTCTCCTCTCACTCCCTTTCACAACTCTTCACCAATTAGTGGGCAAAAGATATGTTTTTCACCTTAACTCTAATTTTTTTTAATACTTACACAATTAAAAATATAACGTAAAGTTCAAATTTAAAAACATACAACGTACGAAATTAAAACGTTGCATAAACTACATAAACTACGATTTTTAAAGACGCAATACATAAACTACGATTATTCAAGACGCAAACATATGAAAGTAAAACATTACATAACTTCGAAATTTAAACTAAAAGTTGAAACCCCATTTTACTTTCATCCCAACTCTTACCTCGTCAACGGCTTTGCGTGCCTCCCCAGTCAAATATTCATATGACTGCATATAGAACATTAAGTCTTGTTGCTTTGATTTATATTCATTCACTTCCACTTCCTTCCTTTTTATCGCCATCCATTCAGCCCGTTCTTTCCTCTTCAATTCATTGTCACGTTCGGTTTGCTGTGCCAGCTTCGATATCATCATTTTAGCCAACACCTCATCATTAGCCGAGGATCTCGACTTACTCACACCTTTTTTCTTCAAAGCTTTCGCTTTGTCCCTGCCCTTGTGGACGTGGAACTTCTTGCGCCTCATTATCCTCGTCATCTCCACCGGCATCATTATTCAGGTTTATACTTTCTCCTCCACAATCTGGGCAGTACGAACTAGACCCAGATGGCTTGTATCTCTTGGACTTTTCATTTACTTCAGTTGATAAAAAAAAAAGTTTCAATTCATTGTCATTCCATTTCTCAGCATTCCTTAACACCTCCCAACAATGTTTCTGTGTGAACTTTACTCCGTATTCAGCTTCATAGTTTAGAGTTGCCCAATTGTAGTAATCGTAGAATGTAGAAACGGGAGACATTGGTTGTTGGGTATGAGGTTGTGATGATGAACCAACAAATTGGTTTTGTGACATATCAAACAGGTACGAGTTATGGTGACTCGAGAATTAGTTAAAAGCATTTTGTTGGTGTTGCGATGAGAATTGGTTAAACGATGGTTGTTGTGGGTACGGATTACGATATGGTAAGTTTGGGTAGGGTTGGTTATAATATAATGATTGTGGTCGTAAATTGAGTTGTGGGTTTGGCGGGGGAGTATTTCCTAGATTGAAGGTTCCTTCGGGTGTCGGGGGATTGCTTTGATTATTTCTTCGTTGTGACATTTTTATAAAAAGGATGAAGTAAATAACTTGAGAGTATGACATTTGTGGGTATTTATAAAAGAAATAATAGGGTGGTATGAAGTAAATAAGTTGAGAGTGTGGCATTTGCATGCCTGCATGTAGTGTCAATTTCACTTTAAATGTTGCAATGTTCATTTTTTTTAGTGATAGGAATTGAATGTCAATTTCACTATAGAAGCTAGCATTTAGTGATAGGAATTGAAATGTCATTTAACTTTAAATGTTGCAACGTTTTTTTTTTTTTTTTTAACACTCAAACACAAAGTACACAAGGGAATAAAATCATAAATAGAAAACTTTTATTCATAACTTAAAAATATTACACAGACTTAGAAATTAAAAATACTAAATTAAAAACTGGAATTAAATATTACGAGACAAATGCTCAACCAAATCGGCACGAAGGTTTTGATGCATTTGAGACGATCTGATGTACCTAATAACATTTCGCATTTGTTCATCAGATCGTATGGGGTCATCCAGTTGATGTGCTTCTGTTGGGTACCATTCAGGAGATATTGCCTTTTTTTTTGTCTTTCCGAATCATGTTATGTAATATGATACAAGTATACATGATATTAACTATTCTTTCTTTTTTTATGATTTTTGTAGGAGTGGCAAATATCACCCATTTCTTCTTCACAACACCAAATGCCCGTTCTACATATTTCCTTGCCGATTCCTGCATTTGCTTATACCTTATTCTCTTGTGGTCATCATCTGCTGGTTCTGGAATCGTTTTAACGAATGTTGCCAATTCCGGATATATCCCGTCAACAAGATAGTACCCAAATGGGTAAGTTACCCCATTAGCAACAAATGGAATCTCCAACGCAATTCCTTGTTTAAGATCATTAAATAAAGGAGAGTTGTCCATGACGTTGATGTCGTTGTTCGCCCCCGAAGTACCAAAGAAAGCATGCCATATCCATAAGTCTTGTGACGCAACCGCTTCTAGCAACATGAACGGATTCGAACCATGATCACGTCTAACATATTGACCTTTGTGTGCATTCGGACAACCAAACCACTCCTAATCTGTACAGTCAAGACTTCCTAACATACCCGGAAACCCGTGTATTTCTTCGTGATGTTTATAAAGCTTTATGACATCAGTCATAGTAGGTTTCCTCAAATATTTTGGACCAAAAATTTCCATAACAAAGTTACAAAAATGATCAAGACATCGACGAGAAGTTTTATCACCCATATGCAGATACTCGTCTAAGGCATCAAGAAGCGCGCCGTATGCCATTTGATGAATCGCGGAGGTGCACTTCATCAACGCTGAAATGCCTTCTTTCCCAGTACAATCAACATTACTACTAAAAAATGGATTATGAATAGTTACCTCCCGAACTATCCAGTTGAAAAGAGTTCGACTCATTCGGAACCTCTTTCGAAAAGTATCTTCATCGTAGAATGGGTTCTCAGAAAAATAGCAGCAACTAAACGTTCATGAGTACCATAATGATCTCGATGAAGGCGTTTTATCGCGGGGTGATTTGCTTTTCGTCTATTTTTAATAAACGACAACTATCTTGCAATAAAATTCAAATTCCGACTTGTAACTTCTCGTTTATTTTCTGAGTCGGTGAACATAATTATATCGGAATTCATTTGAAAAATAAAAGGAATGAGATATATGTTATTTGAGATTGTGTTGATTTGAGATTGTGTAAAAAAATGAGGTTTGTGGGTATTTATATAAAAGAAATAGTGGGATGGTATGATTTTTTTTAGTCACAACGGTTATTTTTATCTTTTAATCACAACGGTTATTTTTTTCTTTTAATGCAACACTCATTTTTTTCCATTCCATATTTAATTTATGCAACTACATGCAACGTGGGTCCCGATTTTTAAACAAAACCAACCGGTGGTCAGACCACCAAATTTATGCTTGGGAAATGTGTTCGGTGTGTGAAGGAGATAGCTGGGCAAGATTAATAGCGCGTTATGTGGGCCCGTTTGGTGAGGGAATCCCTCCCTTGCCTTTTAGTCTAAAGCAATGAAATGACAATACTACTATCAATGACGTGACACTTAACGATAAAACTAATGAAAATTAGCTCTCGGTGGCTGTTTTCCAAAAAAGAAAAAACATTAAGGTCGTTTTTGCAACAAAAATCCTCTTGGTGTGATCCTTATGCATTTGAGCTACTTTAGGGACCATTTTTTCAATTTACCCTTAAATATAAGCTGAAATCAAATAAACTCATAAGCCCACATATAAGCTTAAACAAACACCCCCTAAAATATAACTAGAGAAAAGTTCAATGTATACTCCAAATTTTTATAGGCACAATAAACAAATTTTGGTCATCTACTCTTTGATTAAAAAAAATCTGCTTATTTGATTGAGTATTGTATCACATTTTACACCTGAGGAAGATAGAGCCCAACTATGAAGTACATCAGCAGATGTTACAATAATACGTAGTTGACTTTTGGCTGGTACAACCACTCGATTGTCTACTTCTAATAAACGTAGTTGACCCAATTCCAGATCATCTTCTGGAATCATATAACTCTCAAAAGTGAGCGCTCCCGGCCTTTGGACCCTTGACCCGCTTAGAAGTGGATTCGAACCACTGACACAAGGATTTTCAGTCCTTTGCATGGATTCGCCGATTGACGAATCAGATCTTGGCTCGCTGTCCCACCGACGAACCAGTCTAGAAGTCGAAAGGGAAGGCAATAGAAAGGGGTCTCCCTCTCTTTGTCTTCTTCTCGCCGCTTTTCTCGTCCATCATGCCTTGCGCCGCTTACAGAATGCTTTTGCCAATGAATTCGAAGAGAGAAGAACGCATGAAACTTAGGTGAAAAAGATCCCGTGCGCGAGTATCGATCCAGAAGGAAGTGGACATGGATGGAAAATAGAAGTAGACTCATTCCTTTTTCACTGGCTAGGGATATTCGATGTTTAATGAGATAGAATAGTTCTAGACTAAAGCTAGCAAAAAACAATACTGAGGTCGATAAAGGCATTACTAGTAATTGCTAAGGTGTTGTCACCTTTCTTCAGGTGACCGGTCCAGGAGCATATTCATTAGTCCTCGTTCTCCCTTTCTGTCCGTTGGTCAACAACCAACAAAAGTCTCCGTAAATTTCGTACGTAGAAAGTTAGTTGCTCTGACTAGTTTTTTAGTGCAAAAAAGGACCAACGACGACCCTATCCTAAAGGAGAAGAAGGAGTAGGAGCAGAGCGGGGAATCTTTTTTGATTCCAGCTGAGAAGACTATATGATGAATTAAATCATATTTCTATAAAGGGACGCTTTTATATACTTTTGACGATTTTTTATTATTATTTATTATTTTTTTATTTTTAGTATTGAAATTTACATTCGGAAAAATCATATGTGATTTGTAATTTTAAAATCACATGTGATTTTATTAAATCACATATGATTTGCGAAATAACACGTGATACATAACATACAAATCATATGTGATTTTTTCAAACGTAAATTTTAACACTAAAGCAAAACTAGAAAAAAAAACGTCAAAAGTATATCGAAGTGCCCATCTATTGAAAGATAAAAAAATTCTCGTTGCGATGGTGTATTCTTTTGTCGTTTAACGATTTATCATTTGCAAGATATTTGATTTTCAAAAGAAAAAAAAAAGTTTTTTTTTTTTTTTTTTTTTTTTTTTTAATTTGAAAATATGAATGACTGTAATTGGTTCATTATGTCTAAAAAGAATTTGAGATATATATTTTGAATCCAACTAATCAAGGAATAACTAAAAAGAAAAGATATTACTTTTTTATACATCCCATTCTCATTAAATAATTTATGGTTTTTATACTAGTGGGTCATCAATTTTTTTTTAAATGTGCATTTGAGTTATTGTATTAATTTTTCGTCTATTATTTTTACACATTGATGTCATTTTACTATTGAAAATATTCATTTAGATTATCACAATACTTTTTGATTTGTTAAAGTCATTAAAATTTTCACAATTTTTCTCAAGATTAGTAAACTATTTAAAATTTTTGTATCAAACTCATAAGTAGTAGCTATTATGTTAAAACTATGGTTTTTAAATATCGACAATTTTATGCATACGTTATGGTACTTAAATAAATGCACTCGAGAAAGTTAAATATTATGGTTATCTTGAATAAAAGATGCATGTTAATTTACGCTCATTCAATCATGCTTGCCCTGCCATCTTCATTATGAACATGAACAAAAAAAATCTTAACATCTATCTATTAGTGTTCGTCTTTGTTTATTATTGGGTTATACTTAGACGGACGAATCCAAACAACATCTCTCGTGTTTGATCGATTTTTTTACGATATCGCACCAACATGACACAAGTTCACTGTGTTAACAAAACTAACACAAGCAAAAAATCTTTTCATCCTTTTAAGTGTTTGTGATTGTTTGTTTAATTAGTTAAAGCTTAAAAAACTAATAAAAAAAATGCGTTTTATTTGCAGAGTGATCTAATGTTATGTTATAAAATTTTAATGAACAAAAAAGTAGTATAGCGACATGAATGAATATTTTTTATATGTATGATGCCCCAAAAAAAATATAAAAATAGAAATAAAAAAATACTACAATTACATGATTAGACAATGTTGAAATATAATCTTATGCCTGGATATTTACAAGGACTAATGTTGTCACTATTCTTATTTTCAGCTTATGGTTATTGAAGTTTAAGCTTGGGCTGAAGTAGATGGAAAGTTGAAGGGCTGCTAGTAACATTTTGATAGAGCCGTTATGAAAGAAAGCATATATACTCGACTTCACTCAGAGTTACAAAATAACTCAGCTGCTCTCTCTCACTCCACAATGTAACCAATTGTCTCTTTATCTCCAAACGGCTCTTTATAGAGCCGTTATACCACCACCACAAAATCTACCATTTTCTTCTTATTGTTAAGCTGTTATCAGCTTTGTTTTATTCTTCTTCATTGTAATAGAACTAATATTAAGTTAGATATTAGGGGTACGACAGAGTAGCTGGAGTACCCGTTGTATTTCCTTCGTTGGTTTGCCTGATTGAAATCAGGCTATGTGATTTCTTGGTTAAAAATCTGCTTGAGATCAGATTGGGTTTTATTGTTGCTGATTGGTGGTTATCTTTATACTTGATTGAGATCAAGTTATTGTTGTAATCGTTCGGTTGTTTTCGAGTAATAAAACCATTTGATTCATCTTTTTCTACATGGTATCAGAGAGGTTGCTCTGAAAAACGTTTTTCAAAAATTAGGGTTTCTAAGATTTTGGGGATTTTCAAAATTAATTCGATTAATATCAATTACTGATATTAATTGGTATCTCTTGACTCTAATTTATTAATTCAAAGAGATTTTTTCAAAACACCCTTTTTTTCAGAAAATTGGGTTTCGGTTATTTTTGGGGTTTAATCTTTGGGTTCGATTGATGGGTTGGTTATGGCATTTGTATGTGCTGGAAAGCTGTATGAGGAATCTGAGGTGTTGGTTAAGATTGAGGGACGGTTGTTCCATCTGTCCTCACGTGTAATCCTTTGATGAATCGTTTGGTTAATGAGGGCTCGTGAATGGTATGGCTGACTTTTTCCGGAAGCTATCAAAGATTGTTCAAGACAACATTCATTATGCAAAGGCTATCAAGCTCATGGGTTTTCACACAAATGCTGCAAAGATTGATTTTTCTGAGGTTGGAAATGTTGGTTCTGGTTGAAACCCCAGCTGGGTTTGCTATCTTTAAGGTTTTAGATGAAGCCAAACTTTCCAATCTTGATGATTTGTGGAAGGTTTTTTCATCTGCTGATTCAGCTTGACAGGTGGTTAAGCTTATGGTCGTTTCCAAATTTGAGAACACATAAGTGCCACTCAGTTGATAGACAACTCCAAACCTGGAAATGCGACCAAAGGAAAGCTTCAAATTGACTTGCTGATAAGTAGGGGATTGTGTTCAAGCCGGATCTTATTTCTGCTGGGAATGATCTGGTTTGAGGAAAAGAGTCGAGGGGCCTATATGTGGCTTGTTAAGTCAGGGTTTGGTGGTGATTGGTTCTGAAAAAATTGATCTACTGGTGGATTTGTGAGTAAATCAAGGGCATTTGCTCTTGCGTTTCCGCTGCTTCTTGGATTTATGCGTGCACTGTAACACCTCTCACTCTTTTATCTTCTTGCATTGTATTTATCTTGTTCTTTTTTGTTTGATTGACTGCTTTTGTTAGAATTAGGTTTGTTTGGTGCTGTGATCGCTGTTTTGGCTTGCTAGCTGTTTTGTTGTTCTTCATGCCTCTTCATTGTTTTTTCTTGTTATGTGTTTGTGGTTTTTAGCTCAGATATTGATACCTCCCAGAGGTCTCTGTCTTTCTTGTCTTAGTTTTTCCTTCTGTTTATGTTTGTTAGGATTGTGGAGGTTGTGTAGTTCAAGGGTTTTGAGAAGTTGTGGGATTTTCTTGTGATTGCAATTTGTGGAGATATAAGGAGGTAGTTTATTAGTTTGTTCTGCTTGTGTTGTTGTTTTGCGTCTGCTTGTTTTCTTGCTCCCCTTGTGTTGCTTGTCTTGTCTTGGTCTGGTTTTTGTGTTTGGTGGTTTCCTTGTTTATCTCCCTCTTTGCCCTTGTTTGTGTTGTACCTGGTCTTCATTGATTATCTGTTTTTTTGTTTCTTTTCCTTTAATTTTTTAGCTGTGCTTGTGTGCGCCCTTGACCTACCACCTCGAGTGGCAAGGAAATCCTGGGAACTACGTTCTCCTCTCTCCTTGAGTGCTTGATTGTTTGTTATATGTTCTCGTGCTGTCTATATGCTTCTTATCTGTTGCTTCTATCTTTCATAATTTCTTGATTGATTGATTTACGTGTGTCCCGTTTTAGGGTTAGTCATGACGTGGGTTTTAGAGTTTTTCACCTTGATATGTGTTTGTTACTGATTCTGCTGCATATATTATGGATGTTTCTATGTTTTTATGTGTGCTTTCTATGATATTTGTTGTTGGTTATTTATAGCTGTTCTTGGCTGTTATTTGCTGATATGAGTTCAGCATAGTTGTAGTCTTGGGGATCGATGACCCCTTGCTACGTGGTCTTGTGGGTCTTGGGGATTGATGACCCCTTGCCTACGTTGTTTGCTGTGTTGTCTTGGCATGGCTTTGGTCTAAACTGGTTTACCAATTGACTTCTCAAGAAGTTCTTTTGGAATGTTGTTGGGTTCTCTCTTGAAGAACCTGATCTTGAATCAGTTAATGATTCTTTCAGGTGGTTTATACCTGGTGATGTTTTTCAGTCCTCTGATATATCTGAGGCTGGAGTGTTGATTGTTGCAACAGTTGTGTTGTGTGATCGGTTGAAAGAGAGTTTGTATTCTCTGTTGCTATGGGAGCTGTTAAGCAAACAGTTCATGTTGATTTAACCCTTTCGGCTGTAAAAGCCTTATGTTGTGTGGTGACTCGAAAACCTTTGAAGGATGATGTCACTCACTCTCTGAGAACTTAACTTCTCAGTTGTTACCATCTTGTTTAACCAACCCAGCTCTCATAAGAGCTTGGGTTGTGTCTGGTATGGTTTATGGTTTGACTGATCTTTGTGGATCTAGTCTTTATGTGTGGTTGGTATTAACCCACACTATTATCTCACAGCCTGCATCTTAATAGAGATGGCTTGTGTTCTTGGATGGTTCTTCCAAGTCTGATCATAGCATCAGCTTGGTGTAGTATTGGTAGAACCCTGAGTGCTCAGGTTTGTGCTTACCTTGTTTTGATTGACTCTGGAGTTCAATCTTTTGCAGTCTCTTGTGCGAGCTGCTTTCTTTCACCACTCTCAATATTGAAGGTGGTTGGTCTTCACTATGAGTATATGAGTTTCTCATATTACTTGAATTGTCGGATCATGGAATTATCTTTTTATACCTATTGACAATTTGTTTTCAAGAATGTGGTGTCATCGCTCAAGTGTGTTATTATTTCAATCTTGGAGTTATGTGTGGTGTATTGACTCCAAGATTGAAGGGAGGATTGGTTGACATTCGCACCCTAACTCTCATTTTAGGGATGCTCTTTAAAGTACTCTTGTACTTGAAGGGATCTCCAAGGAAAGGAGTCCATTTTCCTGGTGCCAAAATATTTCCCTTGAGCCTTTGCTGATGCAAACTGGGCAAAGTGTGGATTGAAAACAATCTGTTGGGTTGTTGTTAGTTCAGCTGTACCCTTGTATTTGATTAAAATCAAGTGTGGAGCTGGTTTATACAAGTTGTTTAAGAACATATTGTTCAAGTTGTTGATTCAGTGGCATGATTCAGTGGCATTCTTTTGCTTGATTGAGATCAAGTATGATTATGGCTGTGAACTGGTTGTTCTGGCTATTGATAATTGGTTCAAAGTTATCTGCAGAGGCTGATTATAGCCTTTGCAACATTTGGATGTTTTGGGCCTTAAAGCCTTTGCTTTTTCATGATATTAGACTGGAAACTTTTATACCAGTCAAACCTTTGGTAGAAAGGCTGCAATTAAAATTGCAGCTAAATCTACTCATGGAAGTGTTTTTCACTTGGTTGGTTGCTTATGGTTATCGGTCTTATATTCTTGTTTGAGATCAAGTGCTTGATCAATCTGTTTGAGAACAGATTTGGTCCCTCCTGAGTAACAACTTGATTAATATTATCGGTTTTAAAGATTGGAGTCTTCTCCTTTCTCTTTTGCTTACCTGCTTGAGATCGGGTTTAAGCGTTTCATATTTCTGGCCTGCTTGAGATCAGGCTTAACATGCTCCTGTATTAACCTGCTTGAGAGGAGGTTGTTGTTATTTTTTGCTGCTGATTTATATCAGTTTGCATTTACCCATGGTTGTCTGATTTTATTCAGATTGTGATGTTGGTTGTACACCTGCTTGAGATCAGGTTGTACTGTGTTCTTTGCTGTTGATCTGATTGAGATGAGATTGCAGTTGTGATTGTTGTTGGCTGATTGAGATCAGCGTGGTTCTTTGGTTCAGTCCTTTTGATTCTAAAGCTGTTTTTGGCTTTTGCTTCCTAGTTGAAATCAGGTTGTAATGTTTCGCTTCTCTACCTGCTTGAGAGCAGGCTGCTTGTCCCAGTTTTTTGTCCTTTGGTTATAAATGAGTCTTTTTCTTTGGAGTATACTATCTTCTGTTTTTTAACATGTTTTTTATCTTGCATTTTGAAAGAAATAAAATGTTTTCCAGGGATACTGATACAATGAAGATAATTGTTGCATTTTCAGTCCAATGGTTTAAAGAAGTTTGTCAAATAAGGCCGCTTTCAAAATGGGTTTTTTGGTGTTTTTCCAGGCTAAGATTAAGGGGGGATGTTGAAATATAATCTTATGCCTGGATATTTACAAGGACTAATGTTGTCACTATTCTTATTTTCAGCTTATGGTTATTGAAGTTTAAGCTTGGGCTGAAGTAGATGGAAAGTTGAAGGGCTGCTAGTAACATTTTGATAGAGCCGTTATGAAAGAAAGCATATATACTCGACTTCACTCAGAGTTACAAAATAACTCAGCTGCTCTCTCTCACTCCACAATGTAACCAATTGTCTCTTTATCTCCAAACGGCTCTTTATAGAGCCGTTATACCACCACCACAAAATCTACCATTTTCTTCTTATTGTTAAGCTGTTATCAGCTTTGTTTTATTCTTCTTCATTGTAATAGAACTAATATTAAGTTAGATATTAGGGGTACGACAGAGTTGCTGGAGTACCCGTTGTATTTCCTTCGTTGGTTTGCCTGATTGAAATCAGGCTGTGTGATTTCTTGGTTACCAATCTGCTTGAGATCAGATTGGGTTTTATTGTTGCTGATTGGTGGTTATCTTTATACTTGATTGAGATCAAGTTATTGTTGTAATCATTCGGTTGTTTTCGAGTAATAAAACCATTTGATTCATCTTTTTCTACAGACAAAAAAAAAAAAAAAAAAAAAAAAGTTTCAATTATCAAATAAACATTTTTTAATAGGCAATCAGCACCTAGAGAAAAGTTCATTTGCACCTAACAGTGAAAACTGAAAAACCCAATAATTAATCGAAGACTATTCCACCTCCAGTACAATATCCCCCATTTGAATACATAAAAAAACGAAATTTGCAGACTTTGTTTGTTTAGGTAATCGGCTGGATCCATCAAATGATAACTACTACTTTTGCAGACTTTGTTTACTTTTAATTTGTCACCTCCAACATGTTTGAATTCTCGACACTACATTCCCTAATGAGTAGTGACTATAAATACCTTGTTTATGTAACTCTAGCTCATATCAAAAACAATATCGTACGTGAACGAATAAGAATATCTAGGGATGGATAGCAAAAAGTCCATTTTGTTTTTTGTCTTGTTAGCCACATTGATCACGCTGGCACAAGGCCAAACCCGAGTTGGGTTTTACCAAACCTCATACCCACGAGTGGAAACCATCGTGCAGACTGCTGTCCGGTCTGCCATCAACTCCAACCCGACAATTGCACCTGGTTTACTAAGAATGTTCTTTCATGATTGCTTTGTTAATGGATGTGATGCTTCTATTCTAATTGATGGTGCCTCTTCTGAGAAAACCGCTCTCCCGAATTCCAACTTGAGAGGCTTTGAAGTTATTGATGCTGCAAAGACGCAGCTCGAAACTGCCTGTCCTGGGGTGGTCTCTTGTGCTGACATTCTTGCCCTTGCTGCACGTGATTCTGTAGTACAGGTAATTAAATAGCTACCATGCATTATCTCAATATTCGTATGTTGAATCATTTTATGATGCCATAAGAAGTTGCATTACATGGCTAGTTGGCTTACAATAAAGTTTTCTCACATTGCAGACTGGAGGAGCAAGCTGGCAAGTTCCATTAGGTCGCAGAGACGGATTAGTTTCAAGGGCGTCTGATACTTCAAGTCTGCCTGGTTTCAGTGAGCCTATCAATGCTCTAATCACCAAGTTTGCTGACAAGAATCTTAACACCCAAGATCTTGTTACTCTTAGTGGTAAGTTAAACATACGGTAAACAACAACAACAACTACACTAAACTGTATGCCATTGGCAAAATCAACTTAACACACCTAGCTAATTATGATATGTAAAACCTCAGGGGCTCAGAGTTTTTTCTTTCCTTTTCACATTCCAGTCAACGCGCTTTTGAATTGTACGTACATGCTAATTAACTTATGTATTTCATGGTTTGGTTGATTTTTAGGAGCACACACCATTGGGACAACAGCATGTGCATTATTCAGCTACAGGCTATACAACTACAACAACACCAATGGGCCTGACCCGACTATCGACGCAGCTTTCCTTCCAACGCTTAGGAACTTATGCCCCGATGGTGGTGATGGAACAAGCCGTGTGACACTTGATACGGGCAGTGTTGGAAACTTTGACAATTCATACTACCAAAACTTGAGAAATAGGCGAGGTGTACTTGAATCCGATGCTGCTTTATGGAACAATCCAGCAACGCAAACTTTAGTGAACAGGTTTCTTGGAATTAGGGGATTGGCTGGATTGACATTCAACGTTGAATTCGGAAGATCGATGGTGAAGTTGGGCAATACTGAACTGAAAACAGGAAGTCAAGGTGAAATCCGTAGGGTATGTACCGCTACTAATTGATCGATCGACAAAGATACAAATGTGTTTTTCTAATTGTTGATAGGCCTAAGTTGTTAATACCATCGTATTGCTTTCCTTGGAACAAGGATTATAAAATAAAGCTGTAATAAAGGGTGTTGTATCTATCCAAATCATTGTCTCAACACAAAAAACACATAGTTTAAGTTACACTTCTTCAGCCAATTAAATACCCATACACACACTCGCTTACGTACACTCTCTTTTAATTGGTTACGTATGTAGATACTATGTGCGTCAAGGTAATATAAACAATCTAAGTCATTATTCGAAGAGTTGGCGATGGTCACCTTTTAAATAGGATATATAATACACACGAACATAACCTGAAATTGAGAAACATAGGTTTATATATCGACTATATCTAGAAACTGAAATTATGAAGCGAATATGAGATTTAGACGTGATAAGTACACCGACGCTTTTGGCCGATATGCCTAAAGTTGTCATGCATACTCATAACTTTTTCGTGGTTATAGAGTATCACGTGCATGTATAACTTACAATCTTTGTTTTGTAGAAGATTGTTCATTTCTGCCTCGTGGATATGGGCCGATCACGTAAAATCGATATAACTATATTACATATCTGTGTTTTTTATGTTTACTTATTTGTTTCTCGCATGTTAGTTGCTAGCTATTACCTAACAATATTTTTAGTATGCATGGTAATTGCTATCAGTTGGATACCTAGCTATTTATCACACAATCAATATTACGTGATTCCAGTGTGTCGCTGGATCTAGGCTAATTTACAAAATATAATTCCATAGCAATAATGATTTCTAAGACGTACGTTAATGACCTTATTATTGGATAAAGTTTTAGCAAAAGGTCACATGAATGGAGGTGAACAAGTTTGACAAATACATATGGACCCATATATGGATGACGCTTGTTGAATGTCAAAGAATTAATCCTTCATGCATGGACGTGATACCTATCACAAAATTTTGACTTTGTTTAATTTGCTTTTAAAGTTTATCAATGATGATGACGCCTAATACGGGTACGCGTTATGCTACTTTCATTGGCATAAGAGAGAATGAGCAATATCAAAAGCAATGTAGACTAAGGTTAAAGATAACCCACAATCATAGCAGTGAACATACTTTTCTAACTGTATCATAAGGAGTTTTATAATTCCGCACGTTGTAACAAGTTTAAAACAAGCACTAGATATTGATGTTGATATCTGTCCAAGTGGCTAAAGCCATACGACCATAGCCGACCCCCAAAAATATACAGGCCAACAAATTTTGCATATGGAGCCAACACCTCAAGCAAAAATCAGCCAAAAGCATAAGACCTCTAGCATGGATAATCGTGTAGCAGCTCGCCTGAGAATTTGTCCCTAAAATTGTTATATGCTAACGCCATGTGCAGCTACCTCATTCGTTCATTCATGCAGAGGTAGTGTCGTGCAGTGCTTTAAACCCGGGTTGACCCGGCTAGTGGAACCTGAACCGGTTGGGTGACCGGAAGCCGTTTTTTAGCGAAAAACCATTTTAAACCGTGACCCGGTGACTCGACCGAGTTCAATTAGAAAACCGGTTTTTAAATAATTGGTGCCGTGTGTATTTTGTAAGTATGTGCAAATCATGTGTTGAACATTGACATACCTTAAAGAGCAAGGATGTCACAGCACGTGTCATTCTTGTCTCCTACGTAGGATGACCTCCAAGTGGGTCATCTATAGCCATTGTACCACATCCACGGATCACACACACCCCAAGTGCGTCTTTATAAATATAGATGCATTCCTGAACCAAATTATCTTCTCGACAATTCACACACAAAACACACATTAAACCCTAGTCGTGTGTGATGTTACCTGGCTCAAGATAAATACTCTTATCTCATGATTCTTACCACTCAAGGGAAACCAAACATATGATTAGCTCATCTCACACTACTAATTTACCCAAATCCTTACGTTACGTACCATACATAGACAATGTTATCCTTGGGACACATGACATAAACAAAGCCACCTGTTTTCATTTTTTGGACACCGGAAAACCCAAAAATTTCACTTCTTCGTTACAAACAAGAAAAAAAATATATTTTATCTCAACATGTTATCATTACTAACATATTTGTTTTACATACATGTTAGACCAACCACGACCACCACCCCACCTTTGTCCTACATTTCTGGTCCCTTAAGCACGTTTAATATGCGAGTTGGTGGACCAAGCATGCTTTCATTTCAGGAAAGCCCTCAATCAGTTAACATAGTCACTTCAAAACAAATACCACCAATTGATAATTTCACAACTCCATCCAACTATGAATACTGATCAATTTTTAAATCAGGAAGGTTGTGTGTTTAAGATTTTGTACTGCTCTGGTTATGCATGTTCCATAGTTCGTGCGTCTGGTATGTAAGACAATGGAAGTTGGCATTTACATGAAATATTTGGGGAACTTTTGTGTGCCACTGACATTTTCAGGTTAATATTTATCTATTAACTAGAATGTTTTATTCTAAACACTTGAATACTTGAGTTTACTTATAACCGTTAAGTTATTTCACGCATAATGAGAAACATCTTTGAACA
This sequence comes from Artemisia argyi, assembly GCA_030686995.1. Taxonomy (NCBI): domain Eukaryota; kingdom Viridiplantae; phylum Streptophyta; class Magnoliopsida; order Asterales; family Asteraceae; genus Artemisia; species Artemisia argyi. The sequence goes on from CM060706.1 coordinate 14,176,284, forward strand.
TATTCCATCGCTAGACCAAGTTTAGTCTACATGAAACAAGTACATTATTACTCTTATAAGCATGATTATATAATCATATGCATTCGGTGTTACAAGTTTTACGTAAGTCTCTCATACTTGCATATATTACATGCATGCATGCACAACATACCCAATACCCTTCACCACCTTTACTTACACCTTAAATAGTTTTACATTTTAAAAATAAACACTTTTCCCTCCTTTTTACTTACCCAAAATCAACCCCCTATTTGTAGATAGTTCAACATGTGTTTTTCACCTTATATCTCCCACATTTCATTAATCATGCTGCACATTAAAGCTGGCAAACATGGAAAACCACCCCACCTTCTTTTCCCACTCCAAACCCACGACCCAATGGCTGATTTTGACTATTCCCTAATTCTTTGATATAAAATAAGCACACTAGCCATTCATACAACAAACACTAAATACCATCACATACACATACATCTCAGCTCTATCAAGGGCCTAGCAAGGGTATTCAAGGTTGATTATGGGTTAACATAGTAGGGTTTTCTAAGCTTGTGGGTTAGTTCTTGTACACTTCTTGACCTCCAATCACACCACCATTCTTGTAAGTATCTCATGATACTCTATTTTACTCATATTAAATAAATCAAGCATCATCCCATATCACATTTGTAGATTTGTAGTATCAAAAGTTGATTTAAACTTGTTTGCGAATATACTAAATTTGGGCAGAATTTAGGTCATCTTATGAGCTAATTTTAAAGAATACTTATGGTAAATTTCTTTCTATCTCAGTATACTACTAGGTCATAGGTAGATTCCACAAAAATTTATAATTTATGGAAATTTATTAGTATTCTTAAACATTTTCACCAAAGAAGTTGTCCAACAGCTCTAACTGCTGGAAAACGTATCTTATTGCACACTTTTCAATGACTTAAACTTCAAATCATAAGCTCTAATTAGACTTTTTAGAAAGGTAAGATATAACCCTAAATCCCAGAGGTGGAATTTGAAAAATGATTAAGATATGAAGAAATTAGCCTCGCGATGTTAGGTAAAGTTTCTCAGTAAAAACAGAAGTTTGAGACCCGTGGCTTTTGAGATCATTTTGGGTGACTAAAACTTGATTTCACTAAACGAGGCCATGTTTTCTTGAAACTAAGCACATAAACTTACGTTTAAAGCTTTGAATGACCAAAAGAGGATAAGAAACGTGTGAGTTATAGCCGTTTAAGTTGGGAAAAACCTCCTAACAACCCCTTTTTTGAAACTTTAGTATAAAAGGAAATGGTAATTCTGTTTTTCTAAATATTTCTCGCATGTGAAAACTTTGTAAAACCTCACTAAAAGTTTATATGTGATAAAACTTTCTAAAACTATATGCATATAGTACATATCATGTTATTCTTAAGGCGTCTATTTGAATTAGGTCGCATTAGGACACTTTGTTTCATGCAAGCTTGCATACTTATTTCCGTTATCACTACTTGTTGAGGTAAGTTTCGCAGCCTGTTTTTGTTTTTACATTTATCGGGGGAAAATGATACTCAAAGATTATTTTCAAATACTTTAATGTTGTGCATCACTATTTTTCATGCTTTTTGGACAAGATGTGCGTTTGTATTGCAATATTATTTTTAATGTGTGATTCTTACTATGTGGATTCTTATTGTGTGTGTTCTTACTATGTAGATCTTGACCATGGGTAAATAGTATAACTTCGGGAAGATGCACCCAACATAACTTTAGGAAGAGACACCCAATATAACTTTGGGATAAGGCACCTAGTATGTGTGGATCTTTAATATTTGGTTTGTGGCATGAGGTTCAGTTGTTGCGATTATGTGATTTCATTAAGTACTTGCGTATATATCATTCTCAATATTATCCTACATTATCCAATGCACAAGGAACGTGGTTTACTTTCTAAACCCGTGAGCTCACCAACTTTATGTTGATGTTTTCGAGTATTCATCTTCAAGTGATAACAATAACATTTCTTAAGGAAGATAAAGCTTCCTACTTATGCATATTTTGATTTTTTGGGTCAAGAATTGACTTTTGTTGACTTTCTCATTGGTTTTGCCGAGGACATTACCTCGGCAAAAGTTATACAAAGTTTGACTTTATTAACTAGTTAATTAGTTAACCGTGACTTTCTTTGATCACCACCATAGTTTCCCCGAGGACGTATCCTCAGGAAAAACATTGGTTAAACATTTTGTAATGTCTAATTGGAAAGTGCGTGGGGCCTACTTTGTCCTCGAGGAAAGTCCTCGGTATTGTTATCACTGACGAGGCGTTGTCGAGGATTGTAGTCCGAGGACATGTCCTCGACAATAACCTTTCCCGAAGACAAGTTCACATCGAAAGCCAAAAAGAGTCCTTGGGAAAGGCCTTGTACAAGTGATTCTAAAGTTTTACAGCCAACAAGTATAATGTGTGCCTCTAAAACTTCGAACATATGTTTTAAGATGGATAAGTATCCTATCCAAGGAATGGAGGTACCATTGGATCAAAATTCCTAAACTTGCGTTTATTGAAGATAATTTTCGAGTATCAAGTAATGAGGTTGATATGTCTGTTTTGGAGCAAAAGTTTGACAAACCAAAACTACTACTGAGTAAATTTGTGTACGCTATATTGCAAGTTCGGTTGATGCATGAGGGTCCATTACATGAGTTCACTGTTTCACAAATGAAGAAAACTCGTGTGTTGCTAATTGGTATTGAGCATATACTATACCATCTCTTTTGTTGAGGAAAAGTTCTGTCAAGAGATTAGAACTTAACTTTTTCCCGTGTAGTTGTTGCCTACTCCATTCTCTCTCCTCGTTCCATCACTTAACGGACCTACGTCTCATTAGCTGTTATTTTAATTTGACCATCAGCCACTATTCGATGGATGTTGCAGTCTTACAAGCAGCTTATCTCTGGTAAGTTTCTTTACTAACATAAATGATATTGTTATTGTTAATATTATTTTATCTAAATACTCCATACCTCCCAAAATATAAGTCAAATTTGACTTTTTGAATCGAACTTTGACTTTAAATATTTTTGTTTGTATTATATCATACTTAATGCAAAATATATAAATGGATAATGTTTTATATGTATTTTCATTTGGTATAATTTTCATTAAGTGATATATAATACAAACAAAAATATTTACGGTTAAAGTTAGATTCAAAAAGTCAAATTGAACTTATATTTTGGGAAGGAGATAGTAAAAATTAACTTCCATGACGGAGATCTAGAGAGATACTTGTCTAGCCATCTTCAACTTGTAGGCAACTTGAGGCGGGAGACTTGATTTTGTTTTGGCAATCACGTGTGAGCAAGCATATATAATTGGCAACCCATCTTTATGGAACAAGTCTACTAATGTTGAAAAACATACCACTTTAAAACATAGAAAATCCATTAAATAATAATAAGTTTGAACATTTCTTTTGCTGACTTTGTTTACTTTTGTCACCTCCTCCAACATGTTTGACTTCTCTACACTATAAATACCTTGTTTATGTAAACTCTAGCTCACATCAAAAACAATATCCAATTCCTCTCCACTGCAAACCACAAAACAAATAAGAATATATATCTAGATAGGGATGGATAGCAAAAAGTCCATTTTGTTTATTGTCTTGTTAGCCACCTTGATCACACTAGCACTAGGCCAAACCCGAGTTGGGTTTTACCGAACCTCATGCCCGCGAGTGGAAACCATCGTGCAGACTGCAGTCCGGTCTGCTGTCAACTCCAACCCAACAATTGCACCTGGTTTACTAAGAATGTTCTTTCATGATTGCTTTGTTAATGGATGTGATGCATCTATTCTAATTGATGGTGCCTCTTCTGAGAAAACCGCTCTCCCGAATTCCCTCTTGAGAGGCTTTGAAGTTATTGATGCTGCAAAGACGCAGCTGGAAACTGCCTGTCCTGGGGTGGTCTCTTGTGCTGACATTCTTGCCCTTGCTGCCCGTGATTCTGTAGTACAGGTAATTATATAGTTACCATTATATATCTCAATATTCGTTAGATCATTTTATAATGCCATAAGAAGTTGCATTACATGCATGGCTAGTTGGCTTACGTCAAAATATTCTTAACATTGCAGACTGGAGGAGCAAGCTGGCAAGTTCCATTAGGTCGCAGAGACGGATTAGTTTCAAGGGCGTCTGATACTGCGAGTCTGCCTGGTTTCAATGAGCCTATCAATGCTCTAATCACCAAGTTTGCTGACAAGAATCTTAACACCCAAGATCTTGTTACTCTTAGTGGTAAGTTAAACGTATGAAAAACAACGTACAATAACTACACTAAATTGTACGTACGCCATTAGCAAAATCAACTTAACACACCTAGCGCGCTAATGATGATAAAACCTCAGAAGGGTTTTTTACAAACACGTTTTCACTTTACACATTCTAGTCAATGCGCTTTTGAATTGTACATGATAATTAATTAACTTATGTATTTCATGGTTTGGTTGATTTTTAGGAGCACACACCATTGGGACAGCAGCATGTGTATTATTCAGCTACAGGCTATACAACTACAACAACACCAATGGGCCTGACCCAACTATTGACGCATCGTTCCTTCCAACGCTTAGGAACTTATGCCCCAATGGTGGTGATGGAACAAGGCGTGTGACACTTGATACGGGCAGTGTTGGAAACTTTGACAATTCATACTATCGAAACTTGAGAAATAGGCGAGGTGTACTTGAATCTGATGCTGCTTTATGGAACAATCCTGCAACTCAAACGTTAGTGAACAGGTTTCTTGGAATTAGGGGATTGGCTGGATTGAGATTCAACGTTGAATTCGGGAGATCAATGGTGAAGATGGGCAATATTGAACTAAAAACAGGAAGTCAAGGTGAAATCCGTAGGGTTTGTACAGCTATTAATTGATCGATCGACGCGAAGATGCAAATGTGTTTTTCTATTTGTTGATAGGCCTATAAGTTGTTAATACCATCATATTGTTTTCCTTGGAACAAGGAGTCGAGTTATAAAATAAATTTGTAATAAAGTGTGTTTTATCTATCCATTGCTTTCTATATGTTTTAACTTTTATACTCCATGCATCCCTTCCAAAATTATTATCCCCCAATCGAGTATTAGTTTTGGACATCCCAAAATTAAAATGGAGACTATAATTTAGGAACGGAGTGACGAATTGGTTATGTACGTGCATACTATGTGTGTCGAGGTAATAAACAATCTAAGTCATTATCCCATGAGTTGAGGATGGTCACTTTCAGAAACTTGATTCAAAGGCTTATAAATAGGATATATAATATACACAAGAACGTAATCTGGAATTGAGAAACATAGGCCGGTTTATATATCGACTATATCAGGAAAACTGAAATTATGAAGCAAATATGAGATTAAGACGTTATAAGTACACCGACGACGCTTTTGGCGAGATGCCTAAATTTGTCATACATGTATAACTTACAATCTTTTTTGTGGTTATAGAGTATCACATGCATCATGCATGTATAACTTACAAACTTTGTTTTGTTGAAAAAATGATAATTTCTGCCTTGTGGATAGGCCGATCACGCAAAATTAATATAACTACATTAGATACCTGTGTTCTTGATGATTTCTACTTATTTGTTCATCGCATGTTATTTAGCTAACAATAATGTTAGTATGCATGATTACATATATGGTAATAGAAGATAATTTGCACACTCTACCAAATAAATGATTGTGACACTCCAATTAATTGTTTTTGAAAATTTATACCCTCGATCACATAAGTGAAAATGTAAAAATAACTATGAAGGAATAAATGTCTAAACATAATAAATTGTAGTGTCCAAACCATTTTATGGAGTATGCAAATCACCTCCAAATAGTATTTGCTATCAGTTGGATACCTAGCTATCTATCACACAATCAATAATCATATGTGATAAACATTACAAAAGATATATATATATATATATATATATATATATATATATATATATATATATATATATATATATATATATATATATATATATATATATATAACAAAGCAATATTACGTGCATGGATAATTTACAAAATATAATTACACTAGCAATAATGATTTCTAATGAAATTGATAGACGTTAATGACCTTATTATTGGATAAAGGTTTAGGAAAAGGTCACATGCATGGAAGTGAACAAGTTTTGACAAATACATATGGACCCATGGTTGACGTTTATTAAATGTCAAACAATTAATCCTTCATGCATGGACATGTATCTGTCACAAAATTTTGACTTTATTTAATTTGCTTTTAAGATTTATTATTCCTATTATATGTATATATGTAACTTGTATCTCGTAATATCAATCAAGCAATCAAAACAATAATCATTCCCTAATACCGAACATTATCATCGATGATGACGCCTAATACGGTTACGCGTTATGCTATTTTCATTGGCATAAGAGAGAATGAGCAAATATCAAAAGCAATGTACACTAAGGTTAAAAGATAACCCACAATCATATGAGTGAAATACTTTTCTAATTTCACGCGTTGCAGCAGGTTTTTAATTTCATGCATTGCAGCAGGTTTAAAACATAACACTATTGAAGTTGATATATGATAGCATATAGGATTTTTTTGTCTAAGTGGCTAAAGCCATGCTAGCCAACAAAGATAACGGCACAACACATTTTGCCTGGGGGCTAACTACTCTTGGCAAACATCAGCCAAAAGCATAAGACCTCTAGCATGGATAATTACCTCCAGCGTAGCAGCTGGCCAGAGAATTTATCCCGAAAAATGTTTTATACTAATGCCACGTACAGCTACCTCATTCGTGCAGAGGTAGTACTGTGGGTACTTCGTAGTATGTGCAAATCATATCTAACATTCCCATAGCTTGAATAGCCAAAGATGCCACGCCACACGTCATTCTTGGCTCTTCCGTAGGATGGCCTCCGTGTGGTCATCTATGTTGGATAGCATCCGTGGATCACACACACCCCAAAGTTCAACCCTATAAATATACATGCATTCCATGTGACAAGCAAGTTATCTTCTCCACTGAACACACACTAAACCTTAGTCTTGTGTGAGCATTACCCCGACTCAAGATAAACACTCTTTTCTCGGGGTTCTTACCACTCAAAGGAATCGGGCATACGATTAGCCTCATGTCACAACATTGATTTACCATAATCCTTGCTATACGTACCATAAATAAACATGGTGCCATATGTAGGACCCATGACATAAACAAATCCGCTGGTTTCCATTTTTTCCGACACCGAGAAACCCAAAAATTTCACCTTTTATTACAAACACGAAGAAAAACTTTCATCTCATCATATCCTCTTATCATAACTAAAGTCTCTATTTTACAAACATGTCAGACCAACCACCACCGTCACCACCACTTTTGTCCTACATTTCTGATCCCATAAGCATGGTTTGATATCACTTACATGGAAGAAGATCGGATGACTTTATCCCCAAACAATCATCACATCAACTTACAACCAACAACAATGGAAGTAGCTGGACCAAGCATGCTTTCATTTCAGAAAAGCCCTCAATCATTTAACATAACCGCTTCAAGACAAACACCACCAATTGATAATTTCATAACTCCATCCATGGCACACTCATCCTTCAGGCTACCACAAGATGAAAGAACGTACACCATGCAAGTCATGTGTGCAATGGCAGCCTACATGGAATGGATGATGTGGGAAAGCCAAGAAGGAAGTCAAGAAGGCCCTCAATCGTTTAATATAATCGCTTCAAGACAAACACCACCAATTGATAATTTCACAACTCCATCCATGGCACACTCATCCTTCAGGCTACCACAAGATGAAAGAACGTACACCATGCAAGTCATGTGTGCAATGGCAGCCTACCTAGAACGGATGATGTGGGAAAGCCAAGAAGCAAGTCAGGAAGGACTGCACTCACACGTCATAAACACAAATCTACAGTCATCTAGAGGACACATACACATGCAACAACCTGCTTATCATGGTGCACTATTCCATCATATGCGGCACCAAACATATCAGGGGTAGCAGTGAAGGGCGGAACTATAAGACATGCCTAAACATCTCCATGCCCTAGAGATCGACAGCGAATAGTTTGTAAGTTGGATCAAAGATTACCAGCTTCCACTGGGGATGAAGCTTCCCACCGACGTATTTACATACAACGAAATATGTGATCTGAAAACCTCCCTAAAACTCTCTGTCGATTTTGCAATATACCTAAACAACTCTAAATCGTATTTTTTGGTCAATTTGTCTTTGAGCTATTACTGAATAAATTGGGCACGTGAATCTTTCTGGCTTGGGTATTAATTGATGTAGGTTATCATGATATTTTTGACCTCTTAATTCATTCTCAGTATTTAATTTGTTCGCTCAATTATTTATTCGATTGTCTTAATAAGGTTTCAATATTGTCTAATTCTTTAATTTATTAATATTATGGTGGGTGATTGAACTATTGTCCCATATTGTTTAAACCCTATTTATTTAGGGTTTCTTGTTACTGAAGTTCGATATTAGTAAGGTTTGTGCATTATTGTTGTCAATACATGTTTAGTGTTTTGACTTTTGTCTAGTTCGAAGCAAGAGATTGATTGATACTTCGTGGGCTGTTTAGAACTTGGTTGTTGTTTGTATGAGTGTCGATTAATTATGAATAGTGGGTTATTGGATTCGGGAGGAGGAGGGAATAAAAAGAAGAAAAAATATACGCATTCTGATGCTTCGCATGTTCTAACTAATAATAGCTTGAGTAATGGTACGGAATCCGTTGGAAATTCCAATCATAGTGAGAGTGTGTCGATGCAAAACATTGAGTCTCATAGTGATGGTATGTCTGGTCCTAGTACCAGTGATACGAATGTGATAAAAACAGGGACACAATCAGGTTCTGACCTTGCTGCTACAAAGCAAATGGAGCCAATTTCAATTGTGTCGCCTATTACTAATGATGATAAAGGTCCTAAAGCTAATTCTACTCCTTCACCACAAATTGTTTCTCCCTTGTCGAGTTTTGATGTCGCTATGAAATCACAGAAGTTTGGTACACTTGGGGTTATTAGCCAACCGAATAGTATTGATAAGGTTGTCGAGGATGCTTGTAAGGTTTTTGATAGTGCAATGCATAAGGTTCAATTGGAGAATGTCGAGAATGCTTTAAAATAACTGCCTACATCATATGCTGGTACGAATTCCAATGTACCTAAGAAAAAATCGTCTAACTTTCGTAGACTGGAGTGTAGCAAGAAATCGAATTATGTGGATTTTTCTGTGCCTATGAAAGAGGTAGAAGAGATAAATTCCATATTTGAGAATACGTCATATGGTTATTTTCTTGGTAAACGTATTGCCTTTTCAGTTGTCGATTATTATGTGCGCAATGCGTGGGCTAAGTATGGCATTCAAAAGGTTATGATGAATGCGAATGACTTCTTCTTCTTTAAGTTTACCTCTCAGAAAGGTGTTGAAGATGTACTTGAGAACGGCCCGTGGATGATTAGGAATGTGCCTATAATCCTTAAAAATTGGACTTTAAACACTAATCTCCTCAAAGAGGAGTTGACCAACATTCCAGTGTGGGTTAAATTCCATGATGTTCCTCTTGCTATGTTCTCTGATAATAGTCTTAGTCTCCTAGCCACATTGATTGGTATGCCGAAAATGTTAGATGCTTATACTAGTCAAATGTGCTTGGAATCATGGGGTCGAAGTAGTTTTGCTAGGTGCTTGATTGAAGTCAAGGCGGATAAGGTACTTAGGGAGAGCCTTACTGTTGAGATACCATTACTTGATGGGACTGGTTCTACTATTGAATAGATCCGGGTTGAATACGAATAGAAACCGTCTCGGTGTGATACGTGTAAGCTTTTTGGTCATACGCTGCTTGATTGTCCTAAATCTATTCCACCTCCTACTCAGCCTAAACAGAGTGTTAATAATGGTTTTTAAAAGGTCAATAACAAGAATAAGGGTAAGAATGGTGGTCACAGTGCTCCGGGTAAAGGAGGTTTTACTAAACCTGTTATGGGTCTTAAGTTTAGGTATCAACTTAAAGCGCCTCTTCCTGAACCCAAAAAGGTGGATACTACAAAGAAGAAGGCCGTTGATGTGGCTAGTGCAAGTGCTACGAAGATTGCTACACATGGATGATACTGATGACTTTGGTATTCCTACCAATGAAGTGACTAAGGATGTGAATTCAGGTATTCCAAAGGAAGCTAAGGAGGACGGGTCTTTAGAGACTGGTAATGCATCACAAGAACCGCTTGTGAGTGATTCAATGGGAACAAAGGAGGTTGGTTCTACTCCTATAGTTGAGAAAATTGGGGAGCTTGAAAAAGCTACTTATTGATTGGAAAGCTACTCTTGTGGATGATGATATTCATCCTATTAAAAAGGTTAATTATCCAGGGTCTACTTCTTCTACGAAGAGGGTTAACCCATTCTCTAAGGTAGAAGAGATTGTTGTTTCAGACAGTGATGAAGAGGAGGTTGTGAATACTTTTGATGAGTCTATGAACCTATTTAGTAGTGGTCATGATCGTGAAGATGATTATGATGATTATGATTATGATGACTATGTGAATCAGGTCTACGATCTTCTAGGAAATTTGGATGCTTTATATGACACGTATGGTATCAAGCTCCAAGGTCTTGGTAGAAAGTAATTTTGTTTTCATAGGAGTCTAATGGAATCTTTTGAGTAGTGGTTTTTCTTATTTAGAGAATTGGAAGTATCTTGTTATGTAAGCTTTTCCGCTTATGTAACGGGCTGAGGTATGAGATTCACCCATATCTTTTGTACTTATACGTTTTTTGGAGTAATATATTTACCGGGTCTTTTGACCTTTTACCCAAAAAAGAAATAGGTGATCTAGATTTGATGGCTACGAGTATGATGTTAATGACTTAACTAAAGAACAACTTGCATTCTGTGACGTGTGGGACATTTGTATCCGTGGTAGAGTTAGGAAGTAGTTCTAGTTTTGTTGTTGGCGTTTTATTTTGGTTGGTTCATAAGATTGACATGTCTTTCGTGATTTTGGTTCGAACTTTGATGCAAAGCTCATGGTTTTTAAAATACAAAGCGCGTGTTTTTTAAAAAAAATTAATATAGTGCGTGTTTTTGAAAAGTTTTTAAGTTTGCTTAAGGTGTATTAAGAGATATTTAAAATCATTTAGGCAAACTACATTAATTTAAGTTTTCATATTCTCAAAACTTCAAAAATAAGAATTCCTTCTTTATAAGTAGCATATATGTTTTTAAATGTTATTTCATAATTATCTGAAAAGAATTGCCGAAATTCATTATCACTACACTATCCCCTTACTTCTCACTCATAATTTTGCCATGTCGATTTAAATCTTTTATATAATAAAATAAAACCCCTAGTTCGGACTTTTTAATCAAATCATACCTTATTTGGTATTTTTTTTATAAATTGATTTTTTTATTTAGATGTAAAAAATAATAAAGGCTAATTATTTCCTAATTTATCTAAAAAAACTTGAAAAAACGTTTTTGTACTTTTATGATAAAAAAAAACTAAAAATACACATGGACTTTAATGCTATTCTTTCATAATTGTAGGCACAAAATGTAATTATAAAAAAAAAAACGGCCTACTTGCATCACCAACACATTCATCCACCTTTCAAAAAAAAAAAAAAAAAAAAAAAAAAAAAAAAAAAAAAAAAAACGTCACTTCCACCAACACATACATCCACCATCATCTCCAAGAACCCAAATTAATCTTTTTGGGATTTCGTTTGTTGTGAGAAAACGTCATATATCTCAACTTAATTCATGGAACTGGAAAAGCACTATGGGTTAAATTGATATAAGCTTTTTTATCTGTATTCAAACAGTATGTCCATTGGACACTTGGTCATTGTTCTCCATAATTTGGTAATGGAAGATTAAGAAACAACGAATGTCTCTACCTTCAATCAAGATTCATAGTAAAACCAAGCTAAAGTATAATAAACAACCATATTTGTTCCTTTTGATATTATATAAAAGATTTTTAGCTCTTATATCAACATGATTTTCTTTGTTCTTTTTTCTGATTAGGTGGAGTCGTGGAGTTCCAAGCATTGGTTAACATAACTCGGGTATACGTTTGCATTTGCTTTTTTTTTTCTCCGCATTTTTTGTCTTCCTTATCATACTGGTAACACAAGTATAACTTAGCATTTGTCTTTTCGTTTTTGCTCTAGGTATTTTTAATTATTACATTTTGTGTCTTTTGATGTTAGGCACTGAAGGCAGCTTCATGGTTGACTGTGTATTACAGATTGCAGAAGCTTGTGCAATGACCTGACCGAATACAGTCAGTTTCTATTTTTTTTAATAACTTTTTTCATATTCTTGGACTGGAATGTAAATTTTAGCATAAACTCCTAACACAATACGAATTTGTATTGTATTACAATTCTTAAAACCCCACAGTTAAAACCAACTTTAATCCTTATATATACTCAATTCATAGGCCAGTTTTTTTTTATTCCATCGAATTATCACATTTTTTATGGTTGCTTTATAACTACTTTATGGTGGTTTTATTTATTAAAGATTCTTAATAAAGATATGAGATCGATGTTTATGGTTGCGGCTCAATGTGTCCGGATTAATAAGGTTTGAAATTGTTTTCACTAGCTATGTTTATGGGTGTTTGGAACAGCGATATATATCGAATTAGACTAATATATACTTGTGTGTTTGTGAGTATCTTAATTGTACAGTTACATATGAAAGCGGATCAATTCAGGTTGACTATTATTGATAATTGGCTGAACGGGTCAAAAATAGCATATAATTACCTATTTTGGCCTGCTGATTTTTACACCCCCACGGTTAGTATATAAAGTTCATGTTTAAATCTTTCATTGCTATTATATTTGCACATAATTAGTTGTTGTTTGAGTGGTAATTAGTTGTTTTTTGTGTGTTTGTGAGTATGTTGGTGCAGTTACATATGAAAGTGGGTCTGTTCAAGCTGTGTATTATTGATAATTGGCCAAACGGGTCGAAAATAGCATACCTGACTTGGCCTGCTGATTTTTACACCCACACGGTTAGTATATAAAGTTCATGTTTACATAATTGATTTAGTGTCACTTGAGTACCTATATGAGTGTTTGGAAGAGAAATATATAACCAATTAAACTAATATATGCTTGGGTGTTTGTCACTATCTTAATGGTAGAGTTCATAATGTTTGAGACTGTTCTGTAACTTTCGTAATAGCCGATTTTATAGTGCTAATAACACTATAAGTAACTATAATAGCTATTGATTGAGCCATTTTTATATATCATTATACTTTTATACATCATTGTTGTGTCGTTTGTATTATACTTTTATAAGTAATTTTTACTGTGACTGACTATATTTTCTTAGTTGATAATGAGCTGATGCTTTTACATTTAGTAGGGTTGCTATCTTTTAGTTTCAATAGTGTGGTTTGACTTTTTAGTTAACAGTTGCATCTAAGTGGTTTTGACTAATATGAGTATTTGTTATGAAGAATGGTACTATAAAAAAAATAAGAAAATTGATATTCTATCCTTTTAGGAGCTTAATTATAACTCTTTCAGTTGTTTAGGTTTACAGGTTGAATAGCTGTAGTTAAATTAGATGACTAGGTTTACGTCTTAGGGTCATAAGACATAAGTATTTTTGTTATTAGCTGCAACAAAAGTATGGTGGTCTTAATAGGTAGTAAGTTTTGACTATGCATAGATGGGATTATAATTTTTAAATTATGATTGTTTTAGGGTCAAAAGATAAGATGTGGAAAACAATAAGTTGTGACAACTTATTACGAAAGCTTTTTAATTTATGAAAACATATTGTAAGTGTTCGATTGTGTAACACTACACTACTATTAGACCAATCGAGTAACCCACTTAATTGCATTCCTGATAACCGGAAAATTTGGTTTCTCTTTTAAGTCATTTGTCGTTTACCTGTTCTCAAATTGCACACATTGATTTAGAATAGTTACTGTCATTTGGAGCATATTGAGTGGTCTCGACTAATTTTGTATCTTTCTTTCCCCCTACATGGATTCATTTTGCAGGTATTCGTATCTTCATTTCGTGTGATTAGCAAGGATGAATTTCTTGATCCTAGGACTACACAGGTGGGAAAAATGACCATCTTCGACAAGTACGCCTTATAAAATACTGAATGGCTCTATATATAGTCATATAGTTTAGCAGAGTTAAGATGTATTATCAAGTTCTAGAATACTAACAATGCAAGAGTTATCAAACTATGGGATAGGTCATATATTTATCCAATTATCCTTGAATAAAAGTTCAAAGATTTGAATGCAAGTCTTTAATATGAATCGATTTGAAAGCAATTTATGTAGTTTTTGTAGTTACATTTAACGCAATAGCTATTTTTATAAAATGAACAAAAAATGTTATTGGGTCGACCCGACTCGATTGTTTTGTACCTTTATTAAATATTACCCATTTTGACCCGTTATTGAAACCCAACCCAATAGTTTTTCCAACTTTATGCATATTAAAGATCTTGAACTACTCCACTTAGGGAAAAATATTCACCTGATCTTTATTGACTAACATGTAATGGCACCAGGAGGATCAAAGGAACCTATAGAACTCCTATCAGATTTTCTAGGAAGGGAACCATCCATCCAAGCTTTCGTCACAAATCCGAATCTTTTAATGATGCATCTTTGAGATAAAAAAAAATGATATCAAATATATGTTTTGTGTAACACAGATAATATATTCGTCTTTGGCATGTCTTAAAATGTTGAAATTTCCATTTGTGTAAGGCCAATATAATCAAATATGTATCTTGGACAACCATTACTGGCCCATAAAAAACTGCTCATATTATAATGGTACTCATTGTTGCGCAAATCTTGAATAAAGGACGAAGCAAAAACATGTCAAGCTCGAACCAAGGTTCTTGAGGAAGTCGACCGAAGATTAAAATGCTTTTGAGGTGGTTCAACACCACCTACTATAAGGGTTTTTTTTTTTTAAGTACAATTGGTAGTTTATTTAAGAGTAAACTACATTTTTGGTCCTTGTGGTTGTATCAAAATTCCACTTTTAGTCCAATTTGCAAAAAGTGAGTCATTTTAGTCCAAAAGTCCACGTGGCTTTCAGTTTTGGTCCAATTTTCTAACGGGGTTAGTGTAATCGTTAAGTTAGTTGCAACATTAGTCCTTTAACCTAACGGTCGTTTGCACCGTTAGTCCTTTCACTTAGTTAGTTTAAAAGAAATTCGAAAAAAATTTCTAAAAATATTATTTTTTTTTTGAAAAAAGTTTTTTTCCAAAAAAAAATTGAAAAATCCGAAAAAAATTCTAAAAAAAAATTTTAATAAAAAATTTTCATAAAAATTACTCCCTCCGTCCCAAAATTATTGTCCCCTATTGACTTTTTCGGTCTTTCTTTCTCAACTTTGACTATAAATATTTTTGTTTGTGTTATAAAATTTTTGATAAAAATTATCCCAAATGAAAATTTATTTAAAACTCACTCTGTTCATATATTTTGTATCAAGTATTATGTAATATAAACAAAAATACTTAAGGTCAAAGTTGAAAAGTAAAGACCGAAAAAGTCAATAGGGGACAATAATTTTGGGACGGAGGTAGTACTAAAAAAATTATTTATTTTTGGAAAAAAAAAAATTTCCAAAAAAAAATTTGAAAAATTCGAAAAAAATTATAATAATTTTTTTTGACGAAACTTTTTTTTCCAAAAAAAATAATTTGAAAAAAAAAAAATTATAAAATTTTTTCTTAAAAAATTACTAAAAAAACTATTTTTTTTTGGAATTTTTTTTATTGGAAATTCGAAAAAATTTCTAAAAAAAATATTTTTTTTTTTGGAAATTTTTTTTCAAATTATTTTTTTTGGAAAAAAATAATTTTTTAGTAATTTTTTAAGAAAAAATTTTATTATAAATTTTTTTTTCAATTTTTTTTTTGGAAAAAAATAATTTCGTCAAAAAAATTTTTAGAATATTTTTCAAAATTTTCAAAAAAATTTCCAAAAAAAATAATTTTTTTAGTACTTTTTAAGAAAATTTTTTATTAGAAAATTTTTTTTCAAATTATTTTTTTTGGAAATAAAAAATTCGAAAAAATTTCTAAAAAAATGATCTTTTTAGTAATTTTTAAGAAAATTTTTTATTAAATTTTTTTTTGGAATTTTTCAAAATTTTTTTTGGAAAAAAACATTTTACAAAAAAAAAAAAAAAAAAAAAAAATCGAAATTTTTTATCGATTTTTTTTTAAACTAACTAAGGGAAAGGACTAACGGTGCAAACATTGTAAACGACCGTTAGGTTAAAGGACTAATGTTGCAACTAACTTAACGACTACACTAACCCCGTTAGAAAATTGGACTAAAACTGAAAGCCACGTGGACTTTTGGACTAAAATGACTCACTTTTTGCAAATTGGACTGAAAGTGAAATTTTGATACAACCACAAGGACCAAAAATGTAGTTTACTCTTTATTTAATAATAGTAAGTCTTGGTCAAAATGACGGTTCAGCTTTTTGTGAATTTTCATAGGATTGGTGGTTTACGAAAAGGTTGCAGGTTGTAGAGTTGTGGATGGCCGGGATTGGTGATATGGGAAAATCTAATAAGACTAATGGTGGTGGTGGAGGAAGTGAGAGTAGCGGTATGGTGAATGTTAAGGTTTTGGCGGAGTAGGGTGGTGATGGATTAATTGGGTAGCCATGTAATATTTGTAGTTAATTTTTTTTATATATAATCTAATGTAAGCACATGGTTGACTATGTTGTTATTGTTTTTGTTGTGCTGGTAAGTTGCCCAACTACTTCATGTTTTGGAGTGCGCTATGAGGATTGTTCTCTAATTGAGGATTGTTCTCTAATTGAAATCTTTCTTGATTATCATCATTTTACATTGTTCATGTAATCAGTAGAGGCTAAGTATTTGTAACACCCCCAAAATTTGGTACAGCGGAAGACTCAACAAGCTTTTGGGGTGCTACGGGGATTGGTATCCAACACAAGACATAACAGAACGAGATAAAGTAAACATAATAAAAACACACCCAAAACGGGATTTTAAAGTTTACATTTATCCCAACATCGTTCAGAGTCAGGCCCAAAAGAAATAAACGTAGGTCCACAATTTAATATCAGAGTTTAGAAAAATAGATCCATAAACCAGGTGCCATTGCCAAGCCTCAAATCCAAGCATCCATAGAGCATCACTTAATTTCCTGAGAAAACGTGCTAAAAGTCAGCTTTCGCTGGTGAGATCATAGGTTTAAATTCAACTAACAATATAGTGGACATATACGCAAAACGCTTGCTAGCTAGACTAAGGATTCGCTAAAAGCCTGCGGATACCCTCCGCTCCAACATAACACACGGATACCCTTCCGTACTAACATAGATATTCGGGTAACCCCCGCAATACCAATAAATACTCGGATAACCTCCGAAGTAATAATAACCTATAGGTGCACACTATAGTATCTAAATAAGTCAACCTTGAATAGTACACACGAAACTATGTGACTAAAGCTGACAATCCAAATAAGCCAACCTTGAATAGTACACACAACAAATATGTAACTAAAGCTGACAATCCAACAATAACCAAATAAGTCAACCTTGAATAGTACACACGAAACTATGTGACTAAAGCTGACAATCCAAATAAGCCAACCTTGAATAGTACACACAACAAATATGTGACTAAAGCTGACAATCCACTAATAACCAAATAAGCCAACCTTGAATAGTACACACAACAGGTGTGACTAAAGCTGACAATAGATCCTAGTCCATACGCATAGCAAGTTTAGAAAGAATATAAAAGCGATAATAGTCCACATAAAATAATTTGCACGTTTCTCACCCCAAGTATTGAAAACATAGTTCAAGATTGAAAAGTGGGGCTATGACTCACCTCAAGTCCAGAAATCAGCAATAAGAAATCGGTAGAGGTAAGAGGTATAGTAAATCAAAAGACGGCAACTACGGACTCGGCACGACCTAACAATATCAACTCGTTCAGAAATCATTCCTCAATTTCAAGATATTCCCAAACCCGGAAGAGAATCCGTTTTATTTCCGAAAATCCATTTCGTATTAGTTTGGTGTATTTGCGTTTGGTATCCATACGGGTGGTGGGTCGACACAACTCAAACTAAGAAGTCACAACAAAAATGATAATAAAAAAAATAATCTATAGGTCCAATATTAGTCCAATATATTATTTAAATAAAATCATCGAAGTTTATCAAATCCGTCGATTTGGTACTCCCCCATATTTATTTACTTAATATACCATTCTAAGATTATACCCGAATCCTAGGTCACACATTGCACATAAAGTACTATATGGTATATATCAAAGTTTAATAAATTCACTAATTATACCGTTAAGCTTACCAAATTCGTCAATTTGACAATCTCACGAGATACTTAGCAACTTATTATTCTCGTACACATACCACAACCTATGGGCGTCGTAGGATACGATGCCCATTAATATACTCAATTTAAACAACTAAATAGCTCTTATTTAACCCGTCGATTAAATAAGTTACGTAGTTATCGAAAATGAATGTATTAATCGTCATATATCCGTGACAACACAAACGTCACAAATAATAAACCACTTGGACTCAAGTGACCACGGCCCCGTATAACTCGATAGTTTCCTTTATTTATTTAAAGAAATTATTTTATTTAATATTATTTAACGTCAAGATTTCATCGTTATTTATAGTCGTTTAATTACAATAACGCTCCCGACATTTATTACACCACTTTCATAGTATAATATTTATCGTTACATTATTGTTATAATATTACTCGTGATCGTTTTATTATTAATATACGCATTTATATATTTATATATACGTTATTCACGTCTATATATTTATATAAACGTTTATATTACCAATAATATTATTACGAGTTTTATTATTTGCGTTTGATTATAAATATTTATCGAGTCATACGAAATGGTCACATGTCCGAGTCATCACTCTCGGCTCATTGTCCAATGTCCAAAATAGAAATAATAAACAACACAACCAAGTAATCCATTTCCGTCCACAATTCCCAAACACGTGCTACAACAATAGGGTCCGACTACGGCACCCGACTAACCTATCTCCGTCATTCTAGTTTGACCGTCTCACAATCGGTCCCCAATACCACTTTTCGTCAACACAACTCCAATATCAATATAAATCATAATACCCTTCCATTTCAGCTCCAAAGTAACGACCATAATTTCAAAAGTATCAATACTCATATACCACAACAACAATTAAAATAACAACAACAAGTAACAGTAGTTACAATCAATAACAATAACATGGAACAATATCAAGAAACATCAAAATATATGTGTTCCGGGTCGATTTTACCAAGTCAAACCCGTGCCGAGAGACCCACTTGGGTCTCGGCTACACCACGAGTCAAGGTGACTCAAACCCAAGACCTTTTAGGTCTCGGCTTAGGCTCATCCGAGCACTCCCAAAGCTGCCAAATGGACCCTTTGGTCGCGGCAATATAAACTACAACAACAAGAGCCATAACGATAACAACGATAACATCAACAAATAAATCACCACTGGCGACAAAGTACATCAACTTTAACAAGAAAAGAACCACACAAATTCAACAAGGGTAGCAGCACACTCCATGCCGTGAACCACAGGGAGCACAAAGGGTCGGCATCAACAAATCACAATCAAATACATTCTCCTTATCTCAAAATGAATCCAAATCACCAAGATAAACAACCAAACCTTCATAAAATCACCATCTCAAGACTGATAGTGACAAGAAAGCACATAAGCCCAGAATATATACAAGTCGAGAGCAATTGCTCTCGGTTATGACTCGACCCCTCACAAAAACATGAAAAACCCGGATACCAAACTAGTTTTAAACACGTTTTATACCAAATCCCATATGTATAATTCGTTTTTAATCAGGATCCCACCAAGAAAATGTGGCTCGTGACCTCTAGAGTCACGTTTTCAACATAGTACGAGTCACAACTCCCTTGTGACTCATCTTACCTTTGTTATCAAGAAGAAATGAACATGAAATCTCCAAATAAACAAGAAATCTAGCGCGTGTTCAAGTGGGTTTAATAGATCTATTGATGGGGGTTATTTTTGAGGTGGCTTTAGGTGGTGGTAGGCGACGGTGTCGCGGTGGTGGCCGGTCAAGGAAGTGGCGGCTAGGGTTTAATAAGGATGAAGATGAATATGTTGAGAGAGAGAGAGAACATAAGGGTAGTGTATGTTTGTGTGATATGTAATACCAGGAACCACAAAAGGACCCAATTTGTAGTCACACTCTTTTTATTTTTATTTTAATTTCTTTCTTTCTTTTATAACAATAATAATAATAATGGTGTAGGGATTTAGTAGCCCGGTGTCAATACGCGGACCAAACCCGAAACTTAAATAACCAAATATCTTTCTCAAACCAAACCCGTTCCAAAATAATAATATCACAATACGTTCAATAAAAAAATATATATATATATATATAGTCGAATCCGTAGACTCAAGACATAAAATTTCTGTTAGGTTATCCTAGTGTCGGAGTCAACGTAGTGCCAATAGAATTTCGAAATAAATTCTCATCACATCGATAATCCAAATTGATTCCATAAAATTTTTAGATATAATCAACCAAAATATTGGTTTTTCAAGTTCGTTACGAATAAAATTCCAAATATAATTTTATAAACGAACTTTAATGTAATGCGGGTTTTCAAAATAACTCCCTAATTTGCCAGTTGTCACATCCTCCCAGCCTCAGAAGGAAACCCGTCCCGGGTTTCACTCAGAAAAATTCATCTACGAAGTGAAAAGCTTCGGATATCTCTTCCAGGACTCGTCCTCACGTTCCCACATAAATTCTGGTCCATGTCGGGAATTCCAACGAACCTTGACGAGTGGAATACGACTTCTCTTAAGTCGTTTAATCTCTCTATCCAATATCTAAATCGGCTCTTCCACCAAGTTCAATTTCTCGTCAACTCGAATATCTTTCATCGGTATAACCGGCATCTTATCAGAAAAACACTTCTTCAAATTACTAATATGAAACACATTGGGAACTTTACTCAGTTCATGTGGTAATTCCAACCTATAAGCCACGGGCCCAATTCTTTCCAAAATAAGAAATGGTCCAATGTAGCGGGGGTTGAGTTTCCCACGTTTCCCGAAACGTATCACACCTTTCCAAGGCGAGACTTTTAGCATCACTTGTCTCCAACCTGGAACTCTAGGGGTTTACGTCTCAGATCGGCGTAACTTTTCTGTCTATCTCTAGCTGCTTGTAATCGATCACGAATTTGAGTCACTTTCTCAGTAGTCTCCAAAATAAGTTCTGGGCCTGTGAGTTGGCTATCTCCAACTTCCGCCCAACCAATAGGCGAACGACATTTTTGGCCATACAAAGCTTCAAATGGTGCAGCTTTAAGACTTGTGTAGTAGCTACTATTATAGGAGAATTCCGCAAGGGGCAAATACTTCTCCCAGCCTTTACCAAAGTCTATGATGCATGCACGAAGCATATCCTCCAAAGTCTGAATAGTCCTCTCACTTTGACCATCGGTTTGGGGATGATATGCAGTACTCATATCAAGTCTCGTCCCCAAAGCGGTTTGAAGTGATCGCCACAAAGCTGACGTAAAGCGGCTATCGAGATTAGAAATAATCGATATCGGAACTCCATGACGAGAAATAATTTCCTTCACATACAACCTCGCAAGTTTATCCATACTATCATCTTCACTAAATGCCAGGAAATGAGCAGACTTAGTCAATCGATCCACAATTACCCAGGTAGCGTCACAACCGCTAGCTGTCTTAGGTAATTTGGTAATAAAGTCCATTGTAATCCGCTCCCATTTCCCAAACTGGGAGTTTTGGCTGAGTCAATAATCCTGACGGTCTTTGATGTTCTGTCTTAACCTTAGAGCAAGTCAAACACTTACTAACATACAATGCTATATCTGCCTTCATATTTGGCCACCAATATAACTTTTTCAAATCCTGGTACATCTTGTCAGACCCAGGATGAATAGAGTATCTTGACTTATGCGACTCGTGCATAATCAACTCTCGAATTCCTCCATACAAAGGTACCCAATTTCGCTCTCTAAAACATAATACTCCATCAGAACGCTTAACAAATCCCTTCTCATTTTCTGTCATCCTAAATATTTTCTCAGCAGGTCGATTTTCTGCTCTCAACGCTTCCGTTTGAGCTTCTAATATTTGAGACGGTAATGGCGATACGATAGTCATTCCTAATGTCCTAACTCGTAACGGTGGAATTCTCTCCTTTCGACTAAGAGCATCAGCAACGACGTTTGCTTTACCAGGATGGTAGCGAATTTCACAATCGTAATCGCTTAGCAACTCAATCCAACGTCGTTGTCTCATGTTAAGCTCTTTTTGATTCAAAATGTGTTGTAGACTTTTGTGGTCAGTAACCACTACACACTTGGTTCCATACAAGTAATATCTCCATATTCTTAAAGCAAAAACCACAGCACCTAACTCCAAATCATGGGTGGTGTAGCTCTTCTCATACCTCTTGAGCTGTCGGGAAGCATAACTATCACTTTCTCTCGTTGCATTAACACAGCTCCTAAACCTTTATGCGAAGCGTCACAATAGACGACAAAGTCTTCGCTACCTTCAGGTAACGCCAAGATAGGAGCATTACACGACATCTCCTTAAGTGATTGAAATGCTTCCTCTTCCTTATCTCCCCATTCGTACTTAACACTCCTTTGAGTCAATTTGGTCAACGGTTTTGCTATCTTCGAAAATCCCTCAATGAATATTCGGTACTAACCGACTAATCCCAAAAATTGACGAATTTCTGTTGGGGTTGTAGGTGCAGCCCAATCTTTAATCGCTTCAATCTTAGTAGGATCTACATGAACTCCTTGCCTATCAATCACATGACCCAAAAATTGTACCGTCGGAATCAAAAATTCACATTTAGAAAACTTAGCATACAGTTTCTCCTTCCTGAGCAATTCTAAGGTAAGTCTTAGATGCTCCTCATGTTCTTTCTCACTCTTCGAAAAAATTAGGATGTCATCGATAAAAACAATTACAAACTTATCTAAGTAAGGCTTACACACCCGATTCATGAGGTCCATGAATACCGCCGGTGCGTTAGTCAACCCAAACGGCATCACCTAAAACTCGTAATGCCCGTAACGGGTTCTGAAAGCCGTTTTCGGAATATCTTTCTCGCGAACTCGAAGTTGATGATATCCCGATCTCAAATCGATCTTCGAATACACACTCGATCCTTGGAGTTGATCGAACAAGTCGTCGATCCTAGGTAACGGGTATCTATTCTTCACCGTTAACTTATCCAACTCTCTATAATCAATACACATGCGAAACGATCCATTCTTCTTTTTCACGAATAAGACCAGGGCTCCCCAATGCGAAGAACTTGGTCTTATAAATCCCTTTTTGGCTAACTCCGCTAATTGTTTCGACAATTCTTCCAATTCAGTAGGTGCAAGACGATAAGGCGCTCGTGCTACGGGTGCAGCACCAGGTATCAACTCAATCTGAAATTCCACTTGTCTAGTAGGTGGGATTCCCGGCAAATCATCGAGAAACACATCAGGAAAATCACGAACTATAGGCACATCTCCAATGCACCTTTCCTTTTTCTTCGTCTCTCCCTTCTCAGAAATTTGAGCTAAGAAAAGGTAACTTCCTTTTTCCATTAGCTTCGGCAACTTAGTGCAAGATACGACCGCTAATCTAGATGGGCCTCTCAAATCCTTTCTATCTCCTGGTATGTTCAGAATCTCCTTACCGTATGGCACACGCACGATCTTCTTATCGCAGAGTATGTGAGCACGATACTTCGACAGCTAATCCATACCAATGATGACATCGAAACTTCCTAACGTGACGGGTAGAAGATCTATGTTGAAATGGTGATTCAAGAAATTTAACGTGCAACCGCGAATGATAGTCTTAATCCTTTCTATGTTCCCATTAGCTAACTCTATATCATACCCAATTCCTAAGGCCATCGGGGGTTTCTCTAATAAGGGTGCAAACGTAGTAGACACAAAACTTCTATCGGCACCAGTATCAAATAGTATGGAAGCATAACGATTATTGAGAAGGAACGTATCAGTAACGACGTTCGGATCTTCTCCTCTCTCGTTCCCGAGTGCATACACTCTCCCATGAGCAGCTCCTGCTTCCACACGTTGGTCCTTATTGTCTTGACGTCCACGGTTTCCTCTAGCTCCACAATTTCCATGATTGTACCCATTACCACCCGATCCTTGACTTCCTCGGTTCCACGATTCTCTACGCTCATTCCTATAATGTCCCTTCTTTCCACATCTATAACACGTAACATTTGCCTTACTCATAGTTTCAGGAGTAGCTTGAACCATAGCAAGGGGTCGTGCTCTACAATCCCTAGCTACATGTCCTCTCCTTGAGCAACTCTGACAAATCACAGTACATTGTCCTGTACGATTCTTGTAGCAACGACCACACTTGGGTGCATCACCATTTTGGTTCCTTTTATCTCCATTCCCAATAGCTTAAGCCTTAGCAACAGCTTGTCGTTTGTTTCGGTGATCATTACCCTTAGGGTGATGGTCTCTCTTTCTCTTTCCATTCTTATCCTTACCAGCTCCTTCCAATTCCAACGAATCCATTAATTGTTGAGCGATTGTGATGGCCTCATGGATATTTGCAGGTCTAGCAGCAATCACATCATTCCTTATAGCCACAGGCAACCCATCGGTATACCGCTCAATCTTTTGAGTCTCAGTTCTAACCATATCGGGGCAAAGCAAGGCCAACTCCTGGTAACGGCGATTGTAAGTCGCCATATCAGTACCCTTCACTTTGTGATTCCAAAACTCAATCTCTAGCTTCTTAACCTCAGTTCTTGGGCAGTAAGTCTGAATCAGCAAAGACTTAAATTGCTCCCAAGTCATAGCATAAGCCACATCACTCCCAACCGAATTACGGTAATTGTTCCACCAAGTTAAAGCTTCATCCTTGAAAGTAAAAGAAGCAAACTTTACCTTCGCATTCTCCGCACAACCACTGACATTAAGCACTGACTCAGTCTTCTCTATCCACCTGGCCAAGCAGACCACTCCTTTGGTTCCACCAAACTCGATGGGTCCACGAATTTTAAACTCCTTGTAGTTATGTCCATTAGCACGAACAGGTGGAAATGTTCCAACAGAATCGTTGGAATGATTTGACTCAGCTAGTAGCTCAGCAACTCGTTGTTCCACAAGTTGATTGATCATTGCTTGATCCACAGTAGGTGCGTTAAGTGGAACATGATCATTTGTCTCCCTGAACATCAACATTTTGATTCCTGTCGTTGCGATTAGTAGTGTCCAGGTTCTCAGGAGTAGGGGTTTCAACATTTCGAGTAGGACGGCGTCCTCGACGACTAAGGGTAGTCGTTGCAGGACCAGTTCTGGTAGCTCTAACAGGGTTTCGTCGTACAGCCATTAATATAATACTAACACAATATCAACCACGCAAATAAGACACAATTCTCCATGTACGCCAAAAATCGTAAAATATCATACGAGCTCACCATCGTCCATAAGTAGCGATCAATACATCGTTCCATACTACCAACAGGCATAATAGATACTAATCGTTCCATACGAGACGAACGTACAATTCGAATATCATGACATAAGAGATATAATAACTAGCTCTCCTAACCAAATACTCCTTGGCTTATGTAGCAACACACAACCTGATTCCAAATCGATCTAGCCACGATGCTGGCGCAGACTCCTCAGCTCCGCAACAAACTCAACAATAAACTCAGCAATGACCATCTCAAGTCGGTCAGACATCCGCGAGATCCTCTCGCCCTGTGCAGTAATCTGAGCCCACATCCTACCAGTCTCACCTAACTCTGCATGCTTAGCAGAAACCTCAGAAGGTGCATCCAACGCCACAAGACTACCAGGTGGTGAATCAAACACAAACGGATGATCAGGTGAAACCGGTTCTAACGGATGTATCGGGGAATCGGGCTTCGCAGAATGAACTGAATGTGCTAGCGACCCATCATCATCAGGCATATCCTCCTCCTGAGGATCATTCCCTTCCCAATCCTGAGGGTCATCATTCTCTTCCTCATCTTGAGGGTTATCATTCTGCTTACCCGCGTACTCCTCGTCGAAGGGGTACTCCATCACTCGTCATCTCCGAGCAAGCGAACCACGAGGCGATAAAGTCGGCGACTTAGGGCGACAATGGGACGATAAAGTAGTAGCCGGACGCATGACCAACACGTATGGGTCATCAGGGGCCATAATGATCTACGATGAGCGACGCGTACTAGCAATAACAATTCTTAACAACAACACGTGCAAAGGAGGCTATAATTTGTGACAACGGCGTAGGGTAGGTGTAAGTGTTTCAAAACAACTAAAGCGCGAACTCAAAATATCGCATCAAAAATCATCATATAATTCCAAATCATATATATCAAGAAAGATTTAAAATACCGCATTACTAAAATCATTCGTAAAACAATTAAGCCATATAATTCCTCAAAACGCATATAACTCCTCAAAACGCATATAATTCCTCAAAACGCATATAATTCCTCAAAACGCCATCATATCACTAATTCAATAAACCTCAAATCCTCAAATCATCTCAAGAATCCCATATCCAATAATCATCTCAATATACCTCAATAATAATAATGATGCTTCGGCTTGGCGGGCTGGCGGGCAATGGTCGAGGATCGTTTTCTATAAAAATCGGTTATAGTTTAGGTGTTTATTTACCTAGTTCTCTATAACCTTGGCTCTGATACCAATCTGTAACACCCCCAAAATTTGGTACAGCGGAAGACTCAACAAGCTTTTGGGGTGCTACGGGGATTGGTATCCAACACAAGACATAATAGAACGAGATAAAGTAAACATAATAAAAACACACCCAAAACGGGATTTTAAAGTTTACATTTATCCCAACATCGTTCAGAGTCAGGCCCAAAAGAAATAAACGTAGGTCCACAATTTAATATCAGAGTTTAGAAAAATAGATCCATAAACCAGGTGCCATTGCCAAGCCTCCAATCCAAGCATCCATAGAGCATCACTTAATTTCCTGAGAAAACGTGCTAAAAGTCAGCTTTCGCTGGTGAGATCATAGGTTTAAATTCAACTAACAATATAGTGGACATATACGCAAAACGCTTGCTAGCTAGACTAAGGATTCGCTAAAAGCCTGCGGATACCCTCCGCTCCAACATAACACACGGATACCCTTCCGTACTAACATAGATATTCGGGTAACCCCCGCAATACCAATAAATACTCGGATAACCTCCGAAGTAATAATAACCTATAGGTGCACACTATAGTATCTAAATAAGTCAACCTTGAATAGTACACACGAAACTATGTGACTAAAGCTGACAATCCAAATAAGCTAACCTTGAATAGTACACACAACAAATATGTGACTAAAGCTGACAATCCAACAATAACCAAATAAGTCAACCTTGAATAGTACACACGAAACTATGTGACTAAAGCTGACAATCCAAATAAGCCAACCTTGAATAGTACACACAACAAATATGTGACTAAAGCTGACAATCCACTAATAACCAAATAAGCCAACCTTGAATAGTACACACAACAGGTGTGACTAAAGCTGACAATAGATCCTAGTCCATACGCATAGCAAGTTTAGAAAGAATATAAAAGCGATAATAGTCCACATAAAATAATTTGCACGTTTCTCACCCCAAGTATTGAAAACATAGTTCAAGATTGAAAAGTGGGGCTATGACTCACCTCAAGTCCAGAAATCAGCAATAAGAAATCGGTAGAGGTAAGATGTATAGTAAATCAAAAGACGGCAACTACGGACTCGGCACGACCTAACAATATCAACTCGTTCAGAAATCATTCCTCAATTTCAAGATATTCCCAAACCCGGACGAGAATCCGTTTTATTTCCGAAAATCCATTTCGTATTAGTTTGGTGTATTTGCGTTTGGTATCCATACGGGTGGTGAGTCGACACAACTCAAACCAAGAAGTCACAACAAAAAGGATAATAAAAAAAAAATAATCTATAAGTCCAATATTAGTCCAATATATTATTTAAATAAATCATCGAAGTTTATCAAATCCGTCGATTTGGTACTCCCCCATATTTATTTACTTAATATACCATTCTAAGATTATACCCGAATCCTAGGTCACACATTGCACATAAAGTACTATATGGTATATATCAAAGTTTAATAAATTCACTAATTATACCGTTAAGCTTACCAAATTCGTCAATTTGACAATCTCACGAGATACTTAGCAACTTATTATTCTCGTACACATACCACAACCTATGGGCGTCGTAGGATACGATGCCCATTAATATACTCAATTTAAACAACTAAATAGCTCTTATTTAACCCGTCGATTAAATAAGTTACGTAGTTATCGAAAATGAATGTATTAATCGTCATATATCCGTGACAACACAAACGTCACAAATAATAAACCACTTGGACTCAAGTGACCACGGCCCCGTATAACTCGATAGTTTCCTTTATTTATTTAAAGAAATTATTTTATTTAATATTATTTAACGTCAAGATTTCATCGTTATTTATAGTCGTTTAATTACAATAACGCTCCCGACATTTATTACACCACTTTCATAGTATAATATTTATCGTTACATTATTGTTATAATATTACTCGTGATCGTATTATTATTAATATACGCATTTATATATTTATATATACGTTATTCACGTCTATATATTTATATAAACGTTTATATTACCAATAATATTATTACGAGTTTTATTATTTGCGTTTGATTATAAATATTTATCGAGTCATACGAAATGGTCACATGTCCGAGTCATCACTCTCGGCTCATTGTCCAATGTCCAAAATAGAAATAATAAACAACACAACCAAGTAATCCATCTCCGTCCACAATTCCCAAACACGTGCTACAACAATAGGGTCCGACTACGGCACCCGACTAACCTATCTCCGTCATTCTAGTTTGACCGTCTCACAATCGGTCCCCAATACCACTTTTCGTCAACACAACTCCAATATCAATATAAATCATAATACCCTTCCATTTCAGCTCCAAAGTAACGACCATGATTTCAAAAGTATCAATACTCATATACCACAACAACAATTAAAATAACAACAACAAGTAACAGTAGTTACAATCAATAACAATAACATGGAACAATATCAAGAAACATCAAAATATATGTGTTCCGGGTCGATTTTACCAAGTCAAACCCGTGCCGAGAGACCCACTTGGGTCTCGGCTACACCACGAGTCAAGGTGACTCAAACCCAAGACCTTTTAGGTCTCGGCTTAGGCTCATCCGAGCACTCCCAAAGCTGCCAAATGGACCCTTTGGTCGCGGCAATATAAACTACAACAACAAGAGCCATAACGATAACAACGATAACATCAACAAATAAATCACCACTGGCGACAAAGTACATCAACTTTAACAAGAAAAGAACCACACAAATTCAACAAGGGTAGCAGCACACTCCATGCCGTGAACCACAGGGAGCACAAAGGGTCGGCATCAACAAATCACAATCAAATACATTCTCCTTATCTCAAAATGAATCCAAATCACCAAGATAAACAACCAAACCTTCATAAAATCACCATCTCAAGACTGATAGTGACAAGAAAGCACATAAGCCCAGAATATATACAAGTCGAGAGCAATTGCTCTCGGTTATGACTCGACCCCTCACAAAAACATGAAAAACCCGGATACCAAACTAGTTTTAAACACGTTTTATACCAAATCCCATATGTATAATTCGTTTTTAATCAGGATCCCACCAAGAAAATGTGGCTCGTGACCTCTAGAGTCACGTTTTCAACATAGTACGAGTCACAACTCCCTTGTGACTCATCTTACCTTTGTTATCAAGAAGAAATGAACATGAAATCTCCAAATAAACAAGAAATCTAGCGCGTGTTCAAGTGGGTTTAATAGATCTATTGATGGGGGTTATTTTTGAGGTGGCTTTAGGTGGTGGTAGGCGACGGTGTCGCGGTGGTGGCCGGTCAAGGAAGTGGCGGCTAGGGTTTAATAAGGATGAAGATGAATATGTTGAGAGAGAGAGAGAACATAAGGGTAGTGTATGTTTGTGTGATATGTAATACCAGGAACCACAAAAGGACCCAATTTGTAGTCACACTCTTTTTATTTTTATTTTAATTTCTTTCTTTCTTTTATAACAATAATAATAATAATGGTGTAGGGATTTAGTAGCCCGGTGTCAATACGCGGACCAAACCCGAAACTTAAATAACCAAATATCTTTCTCAAACCAAACCCGTTCCAAAATAATACTATCACAATACGTTCAATAAAAATATATATATATATATATATAGTCGAATCCGTAGACTCAAGACATAAAATTTCTGTTAGGTTATCCTAGTGCCGGAGTCAACGTAGTGCCAATAGAATTTCGAAATAAATTCTCATCACATCGATAATCCAAATTGATTCCATAAAATTTTTAGATATAATCAACCAAAATATTGGTTTTTCAAGTTCGTTACGAATAAAATTCCAAATATAATTTTATAAACGAACTTTAATGTAATGCGGGTTTTCAAAATAACTCCCTAATTTGCCAGTTGTCACAGTATTGCAAGCAAATACTTTTTTTAATGTGTGCTAATGAGGTAATGAAATTGGTCTTGGTCTATGGTGATATGCTACCATGACTCATACTTGCTATGGATATTTGTTTCAAACATCTATTCGAAGTTTCTAAAATATATACTTTCCGGTCATTCGTGATATCTTTTCTCTAGGTTTCAGATATCTACTTTTGCAAACAAACTTTCTATTAGTTCCATTGCTGCAACACCCCACACACTTCAGGTGAATAGCGATAACATCATCTGGTTTGACACTTTGACTAATAGCTAAAAACGCTGTTCCAATATATTAAAATTTTTTCGCTTTCAAGTCTAAGTAAAAACATTAACATTTGATAATTCTTCATATGTTTTAATACTTAATTATATTATATGTTTAAAATCATATATACATTATTCAACTCATGTGGCATTAAGCTTATTTAAGTATAAGTCAATAAAATCAACATTTTTGGTTTTTTAATATACCAAAATACATTATTCAAGATATTTTTTTTTAAAAAAAAAGCTCGTGTGTTTACGAACATTATAACTACACATAGTTGAGCTCTTTTCATCGTATAATACAAAATAAAAAACCATAAACAAAACAAAACAAAAAATAAATTATTTGTTTTTTAATAAATAAAAAATTATGTTATTCAAAAAGTTAGAAAAAATCCCGCGCGTGCGCGGGCATTATAACTAGTTATATTAATATCACGTAAGCTTCTCATAAAACGTTAACTCGTGGTATTCATGCTTTCTCCTGATACTTTTAGTGAAACTTTTATTATCTATGATTGAAAATAAATAAAAGACACTTGGACTTGAGTGTAGAACATTGGATATTGAATGGCCTTGGGCCTTAGGTTTGTTGAGGTGAGAAAAGTAACTAGGGTATTGTTTTGTGTTGTGGTTATAAATACACAACATTCCCATCACATTATACATACGCCAGCCAACCAACGAAAATCAAACACTTCAATTCCATTTCCTTACTTATTTTATTTTTTTATTTTTCTTATAAACTACGGTAATAATTTGAGGTTGATGAATGCCTATGATGAGTGATGTCTTGTCCGTACCATATGATTTTTATGATTAGTATTTGCATCCAATTTCTCAGGCATTCTTCCTTTTGAATTCTTTTATAAATCTTTTTTTCTTTTTTCTCTTGATTACTTTAGTTAGTAAAAGCAAATTAAGGTAACAATTTAGAGTCGCTCATTCACTTGATCAATAGTGGATAGAGTGCTGTACGTTGCCAAAATTTATTTGGTACCGATATTCTGGCATTTCAAGAATTTCCTATTTCTTCCAATGCATTCTGATGTACCTATAATCTATATCTTTATACTCAATTTTATAACCTTCTTTAGAGTGTCCAAAAACACGTTGTACTGGGGGTTTGTTTTAGCTTACTTCTAAACTTACGTGGAAAAAAAACCTTAAAAGGTCTTCGCATACAAATTAATTCAGCCGCTTATGGCGAACTGGTTTGGCCCGGGCCAGCTAAAACACGCGGTTCAATCAGGGTTTTAAATCTTCAAAAATCCGGCTAGCAACGACCAACAACCCGTTTATATCACTGCTTCAATCTGGGTTTATAAATCTTTTCAAATCACAAAAAATTAAAAACCAATACCAGTCGTGCATATAATGCATCTCTAATAAATTTTCTAAAACCTTACAATATGCATCATGCACAAACCATAAATGCTTGTATTAAATTATTATTATTGTTTTATTTAAATACAAACTAACGTCCATGATGGAGAGAGAGATACTTGTCTACAACTAGTCAGGCAACATGAGGTGGGAGACTTGAGAAGTTGAGAGTTGTACTGCTCTAATTTTATTTTGTCAATCACGTGTGGGCAAGTATCTATAATTGCAGTGTAATGTCACAGAAATGCTGGTTGATTTAGCATTTTACCTAGTGCTTTTAATCCATAATCTCATCAATAAGTCTACTAATGTTGAAAAACAAGCAGCGTCCACCTTTTAAAAGTCGTGCTTTATCGTGAATCAGATTCTTTAAAAAGACTCTGTATGTATGTATTAAAGTTATAAGAGGGCTAGGTGAAGTGCGTCGTTGATGTGTCAGTTATAAGATGGCTAGCCAAAGTGCACCAACGTCCTACGTTATTTGTTACTTAGAACACTTACATCAATATCTTGAGTTAAAGTTTAACACGGTGCCACGTCTGTGTCACATCAGCTTTAACACTTTCACCTTAACTCACAAAAAAACAGCTCATTCATAACTCAGCTTTAACTCAACAACAATTCACGAAAACACTCCATTTAGGGGGGAAAGTGATTTTTTTTTTTTTTTTACACAACACACTCTTTAACTCAACGTTAAGGGGTTAACACAAGGTGTTAACGCCGGTTTAACGCAAGAGGTTGCAGCAGTTAACGTGCCCTTAACGTGCATTAAATTCCCTTTAACGCAACTCATTCGTTAGTACTGTAAGTGCTCTTAGTCATCTCAATCACATACGTCCTTGGATTCTTTTCTTTTATTATTATTATTATTATTATTATTGTTATTATTATATTTTTTCTTGTTAGTGGGTGTGTATCCTTTTGTAAGGTGTTTTGTGAGAGTTACAAGCACCAATAATATATATATATATATATATATATATATATATATATATATATATATATATATATATATATATATATATATATATATATATATATATATATATTTAATTATTTTAGTTATTAATGTGTTATTAGGAGGGTGGTATGGTGACGCTTATGTAGCAGACGAATAACATGCTATACGCCACTACTACACCTAGCTCTCTAAATTGTTTTGCTTTGTCTTGTTACCTAATGTTTGGCTTGATTTATCACATATTTTGAATATTTTTTTCTTGGTCTCAATAAATGCACACTTTGTTAATGCACAAAGTTTTGAAAAATTGCATTACTAAACTCCCTTTTAATTGATTGAAATTAAAAGCAAAATTTTATTATGGTAAATCCGAAAATAGAAACATTGATATTTATTTTGAGACCGAAGGGGATAATAAAAGAAAAATATATGAGATTTGCGGTGCAGTCTATAAATTTATATATTTTAAGTATGATTCTTATCTATACTACATATAATGGGTGTATCTGATTTCTTGAAATCTTGAAAATTCAAGAATCTTAGAAAACTTAAAGTTGATTAAGAAAACTTGATACTAATGCAAACTTGAAACTTAAAATCAAGAAACACAAGGTTTGAATTGAAATGAAACACGAATTGAAAGACACGGTTTGTAATATAAGAATGTATTTATAATGTAAGGGCACGTTTGGTAGAGAGAATTTCAGAGAATAGAAATGAAGTAGAGAATATAAATTCAGATAATAGAAATCAGTAGAGAATTTTGTTCAATTATAATGTTTGGTAAAAACAGAGACTTGACCCGAGAAATGAAAAAAAATAAAAAATTGTTGATTTTTCAAAAAAAAATTATTTTTTCTAAATAACAATTCTAAAAAAAATATATTAAAAAAAATAGTTTTTTTATAAATTATATTAAAAAAAAAACTTATTTAAAAAAAATAATTTATTTAATTTATTTTTATAAAAATTATTTAAAATTTTTTATTTTTTCTAAATAACAATTCTCAAAAAATATTTTTAATTTTTTTTAATTTTATATAAAAAAAAAAACCTGTTTTTTAAAAAAATTATTTAAAAAAAATTGATTTATTTTTTTTAAATTTATTTCTATATAAAAATTCTATTTTTTTTAAATTATTTTTTATAAAAAAAATTATTTTTAAAAGAAAAATATTAAAAAAAAAAACCTATTTATTTTGTAAAAAAAAAAAAAAAAAAAAAAAAAAAAAAAAAAAAAAAAAAAACCTCAATTCTCCAAATTCTCCACTAAAATTATAGAAATGGGAGTAACCAATTTACACTACCCAATTCTCTACAACTCTTCACTAATTTCTTCTCAATTCTCCACTTTTTTTAATTCTTTCTACCAAACAAGAGAATTTGATCAAATTCCATTTCTCTCACTTCTTTTCTCTCTACCAAACACACCCTAAGAGTTGACTTTGAGAGAAAAATAGTATATGTTGTTAATAAGCCTTTTATTATCTACATGTTATCTTAGGTAACTAATTAATCAAAATTTAATATTTTCATTTGCTTATTTAGAATTTAAATGAATAGTCATACGTAATTCAAAATTTTGTTCTTCATTCATTACCATCTTTGAGTTATCTCCTTCTTTCTCATCTTTCAAACCCTCATGCTTTCTTTGAAGCTAATACTATATTTATCTTGTGTAATGTTTTGTTTAATCAAAATATCGTTATAACTATCTGAAGCTATAAAATTCTGTTGTTATGCAAAGGTATTCGTCTAGCTTTTTTTTTAATATACATAAGGAAAATGATTGTTATACCTAAATGACATGACTAATTTTATTCATAATTCACTCAATATATGACAATTGGAGTATGAGGTTTCTCTCTCCTCATGATAGCTAATTAGAAAATTTAGGCGTCAATTTGTACAAACAATAAGCCAAAACAATTACGGTGTAACTAAAATGGGGAAAAAATCAAAAGCTACGTTCCTGAGAATCGAACTCGGGGTCAATTGTTATGTCAGTTGTTTGTCAAATTAGCTAAACGTACACTAACGATTATTATTTCATTTTGAATAATATAATACAACGATCACCACCGTAAATCTTTTGTTTATATAATAAAAAAATTACATTATTTTAGAGCGATTTTGCAAAACATTTCTCATTGAAAAAAATTGAACCAATAGGAGATCTCGATTTTGCCACGTACAAAAAAATCAAACGACGTGATTGGTTAATAAAAAGTCAAAATTGAATTGATTTTGGTCAAACTTAAATAAATTTGGTGAAGAAATTTGGTTGAGAAAAAAACACATAAAAATATTTGTGTCAAATTTGTGACAACAAAATTTTTTAAAAAGAGGAAGTAATTAATAAAACTTTAGTGCTTGAATTTTACATAAAATATATGGAGTTAAGTGTAAATTTACAAGTTTTTATATTTTTTTAGTAACTTTAGAAAAAAAAAATATATAAATAACCCCTTACACTTTATATCTCATATACTTTATAATATAACTTTGTTTAAAATGACATGGGTATTAGTATTAGTTTCAGACTTTTTCTATGAAAATTACAAAATTCTGTAAATATACGTTAAATATTTTTTAACTAAAATATTTATTTGCTATATATGTTAAATAAAGACTTACGTTATTTTATTTTTAAAGTTTAATTTATGCGTACACGGGCTTGAATATTAAATATGGCTAAACTGGTAATTTAAATACGGCTAAAATATTATTAACGGGAATATAAATAGCAAATGTAAGTACGGATTACTGTGATATTAAAATAAATATCATTATTGTATTTATTACAACGATTCATGAAATTAGATATCCAAAAAAACATTTTTTTAAAATTTTACGGAGCATATTTTAACTTCGTCAATTTGATTATGTGTTACTAACTTGCACATTTTGTACAAACTCCTGAACAAGTATTAGTTGTAATTATATCATAATTTTTACAGGTAAATTCTTATATATTCATATACTAAACTAAAATTTTTAAAACAAAATTGATTCATGTGTAAATAATTAACTAGTCTATTATAACATAAAAGCAGAAAGAATCACTTTCAATTTTTTTTATACTGCATTTGTTTTTCAAGAAAAGGGGTTTTGGTAATTTGTATATATAAAAATCTAAGTTATCTTGTAAAATAAAATGAAAAGAATCTATAAACAACGAAATTTCATACATCCCTTGCATTGTTCAATTCAGAAGCCTAAAAAGTTATCTTTCAAACGAAAATTGATGGTATTGAACAAAACCGCGTAAGATACTTTTTGTTACACG
The DNA here is from genome assembly GCA_030686995.1 of Artemisia argyi. Classification (NCBI taxonomy): domain Eukaryota; kingdom Viridiplantae; phylum Streptophyta; class Magnoliopsida; order Asterales; family Asteraceae; genus Artemisia; species Artemisia argyi. The sequence goes on from CM060706.1 coordinate 14,213,013, forward strand.
CGATATAAGAATCTTATCTAAAACTTTAAGAGTTTGGTGCGTTAGTAACACTATAAATCAATGCCATAAAGCGCTAAAAGATATAAAGCAGATTTAAATTTCATTAGTGCGTTTTATTCCGATATATAGTGATGGAAGAAATACCATTAAATCAAGGAATAACTAAAAAGAAATGATATTAGTGAGACATACTTTTATACATTCCATTCTCATTAAATAATTAACCAAAGACTATTCCTCCACTGATATAACCCCTTTTCATTTACCCTACACGGTTACACATACCACCTTAATACATAAAGAACATTTCTTTGTTTACTTTTTTAATACATAAAGAACATTTCTTTGTTTACTTTTGTCACCTCCAACATATATGTTTGACTTCTCTACACTATAAATACCTTGTTTATGTACACTCTAGCTCACATAAAAAACAATATCCAATACTACATACTACGCTACAAACCACAAAACAAATAAGAATATCTAGCTAGGGATGGATAGCAGAAAGTCCATTTTCTTTGTTGTCTTGTTAGCCACCTTGATTACACTGGCACTAGGCCAAACCCGAGTTGGATTCTACCAAACCTCATGCCCACGAGTGGAAACCATCGTGCAGACTGCGGTCCGGTCAGCCATCAACTCCAACCCAACAATTACCTGGTTTACTAAGAATGTTCTTTCATGATTGCTTTGTTAATGGATGCGATGCATCAATTCTAATTGATGGTGCCTCTTCTGAGAAAACCGCTCTCCCAAATTCCCAATTGAGAGGCTTTGAAGTTATTGATGCCGCAAAGACGCAGCTCGAAACTGCCTGTCCTGGGGTGGTCTCTTGTGCTGACATTCTTGCCCTTGCTGCCCGTGATTCTGTAGTACAGGTAATTAAATAGTTACCATAATATATCTCAATATTCGTTGAATCATTTTATGATACCATAAGAAGTTGCATTACATGCATGGCTAGTTGGCTTACGAGGCGGAGCTAGGATTTGTAGTTAAGGTGGGGGGGCCGAAGTTCATTATATAACCCGAAAAATAAAAGTTTAAAAATGGTTTCCAACTTTAATTTATACAAATAAACCATCACAAAAACTTACGATTGCATTACTAAACCTAATTTTTCTAACATATTTAGTGGATAAAAAGTATAGTAAACTCAAAATAAGGTCATTTTTTTTAATCTATTTTGATGCTTTTAAGTATATAAGTAGGGGAGAGCAACAAAGCCGAAACTTTCTAAGTTTTCTTGATTTAGGTTTTAGGTGTTCAAAAAATATACGTATTCGGATATCCGAAAACTTGATAATAATTTACTAAAAAGCTTTTATGAAATGACAGTTTTGGAAGTCATATAAAAGTTTTCCAAAAATTATAGATATCTGGATATTCAGATACATAAAAGTGTAATATGAAATTTCGGATATCCGAATTACAAAAATCTTAGATAAAATATAATGTCTAACATAAAACCATCATTCGAAATTTGGGATATCCAAATTTATGATATAACTAGTTGTTGACAAGTCAATTAAATTTTTTAGATTAACAACAAAAAAATATTGTCAAAAATGTCTCATTTCATATTTTCGCTTCAATGACCACTTAGATAGGAGATATTTTATGTCGGTTGTTTTCTTTTTCTTTCATGTTAAACGTTAAATTATGGGCTAAACAATGGTATGTTAATACAATCATTGGGCTTATTGTAGGGGGCCTAGCACCCGCTAGCCACCCTCCTCCCTCCGCCCCTGCTTACAATAAAATTTTCTCACATTGCAGACCGGAGGAGCAAGCTGGCAAGTTCCATTAGGTCGCAGAGACGGATTAGTTTCAAGGGCGTCCGATCCTGCGAGTCTGCCTGGTTTCAATGAGCCTATCAATGCTCTAATCACCAAGTTTACTGACAAGAATCTTAACACCCAAGATCTTGTTACTCTTAGTGGTAAGTTAAATGTACGGTAAACAACGTACAATAACTACACTAAACAGTACGCATGCCATTAGCAAAATCAACTTAACACACCTAGCGCGCTAATGATGATAAAACCTCAGAAGGGTTTTTTGTTTCCTTTATAATACAAACACGTTTTCACTTTACACATTCTAGCCAATGCGCTTTTGGATTTTGCATGCTAATTAACTTATGTATTTCATGGTTTGGTTGATTTTTAGGAGCACACACCATTGGGACAGCAGCATGTGTATTATTCAGCTACAGGCTATACAACTACAACAACACCAATGGGCCTGACCCGACCATTGACCCAGCTTTCCTTCCAACGCTTAGGAACTTATGCCCCAATGGTGGTGATGGAACAAGGCGTGTGACACTTGATACAGGCAGTGTTGGAAACTTTGACAATTCATACTATCGAAACTTGAGAAATAGGCGAGGTGTACTTGAATCTGATGCTGCTTTATGGAACAATCCAGCAACGCAAACGTTAGTGAACAGGTTTCTTGGAATTAGGGGATTGGCTGGATTGACATTCAACTTTGAATTCGGGAGATCGATGGTGAAGATGGGCAATATTGAACTGAAAACAGGAAGCCAAGGTGAAATCCGAAGGGTTTGTACTGCTACTAATTGATCAATCATCAACGATACAAATGTGTTTTTTCTAATTGTTAATAGGCCTAAGTTGTTAATACCATCATATTGTCTTCCTTGGAACAAGGATTTAAAAAATAAATCTGTAATAAAGTGTCTTTTGTCTATCCATTGCATGCTTTCTATATATGTTTAAGAGTCGAGTTATTCTACAAATCAAACATTCCTCACATACCAAGGGACTCATTCCCACCATCCATCTAAAAAGGAAATCAATGGTTGAGATTAAAAGGATTTTATTATTTCACTCATTTTTTATAATTTAAATATCTCTTAAACCGTTAATCGTTAAGCGAAAATAATTACACCATCGCGACGGGCATTTAATTATCTTTCTATAGACGAACACTTTGATATACTTTCGAAATAAAAAATCATTTTTTTCATGTTTTTTTTTCCTAACCGAAAAAAAAATCATATATGATATTCCATATCATATATGATATGTAATATCATATATGATATTACACATATCATATATGATATGGAATATCATATATGATATAATATGTAATATCATATATGATTTTTTCGGCCACGAAAAAAAACTTGAAAAAAACCAAAAAAAAAAAAAAATTGTCGAAAATATATCAATTAGCCTATCTATAGAAAGATAATTAAATGCTCGTCGTAACGGTATATTTTTTTTCACTTAACGATTAACGGTTTGAAAGATATTAATATTTGAAAAAAAAAAAGATGAAAGTGGGTTTTTTAAATTGTTGTGATTAATCTCATCTATTAGATCAAATAAAAATGGAGGGAAGATGGAGGGTGGAGATTAATCCTTTGGCATGTAAAAAAAGTTTGGTCCTCAAATGATGTTTACTCTATGTTTAATTTTGATACTTCATCCCTCCCAAAATTATTATACCGACAAAAAAAATTAAGTTTAAGAAAAATAGAATGCAACTATTCAACCAACTAAATATCATACTCACCCCCTAAACTCTCTTTTAAGTGGTTGACACAAGAAGGAGACCTATTATTATTGGACATCCCAAAATGAAAATAACGACTATAATTTTTTAACGGAGTGACTAGTTGGTTATGTGCGTACATACTATGTGTGTAAGGTAATAAACAATCTAAGTCATCTCCCTAGCGTTGGCGATAGTCACTTTTAGAAACTCGATTCAAAGGCTTTTATGTAATATATATATATATATATATATATATATATATATATATATATATATATATATATATAGAATCTAGATCAAATAAGATCAACCTTAAAGTTGTAAAAATAAGATCCAACTAAAATATGACAAGTGACACTCTCGTTAAAATAAAATAAATTTTTTTGTTGATTATAACTAAAATTGTTAAAGTTTCGATAGTTTCTGTTTTAAATTGACGAAAACAAGGTATCAAGTTAAGGTGATACACTTTGATTCGACACGTAATGTATCAGTTGGTTATTAGTTGCTAAAATGTTAATTCGTATTATTACTTTATTTTTTATGTATTAGTGCTAATATGGTTATTTATAAAATGGTATTAGTGGTTGTGTTTACTAGATCTTATTTTTACAACTTTAAGTTTGATCTTACATTAACCCTTCCCTATATATATATATATATATATATATATATATATATATATATATATATATAGTTAGGATCAAATAGGAAAAATAATTAAAATAGGAAGGATAAGAAGTAACCACAACCACACATTCTAGATGCATCTACAAAAATGGATGCATCTTCATTCAAATTTTCCCTCCCATATAAAAATGTGTGGCTAGAATTACTTCTTACCCTTCTTATTTTAATTATTCTTCTTATTGGATCCCTATATATATATATATATATATATATATATATATATATATATATATATATATATTTATTTATTTATTTATTTATTTTCAGAACCCTGTTATGTGCGGGAACTGCGAGAACTCCAATTTTGCATTAGAAAACATGCATATTCATATAAAACATGTATGTTTTCTTACATACACCTTAATACACATACCTGCGTAACATACATGTTCATATAAAACCCTGTTAAGTGCAACATATCAATGCAAAATGGTTTGATATGAACATGTATGTTATGCAGGTATTTATATTAAGGTGTATGTAAGAAAACATATATGTTTTATATGAACATGCATGTTTTCTAATATAAAATTGGAGTTCTCGCAGTTCCCATACTTAACAGGGTTCTGAAAATAAAGCCCCCCTATATATATATATATATATATATATATATATATATATATATATATATATATATATATATATATATATATATATATATATATGGAAGGGATCCGGTATATTTTTGGATTTTAGTGCGGATGTACGGATGAATCTCAGCCCTCCATCTAGTCAACCATCTGAAAAAAGCGGAGTGGCATTATCGTAAATATCCTGACTTTTTTAAAAATCGTTAATATTACAGTAGATTTTTTTATTGAAAAAATTAAAAAAATAAAGAGAACGACAAATAATTAGAAATAGTTGAAAAAAATTTCAAAAAAAAATCATTTTCATCGTTAAAAGTATTGTGATATTAGCGTATGATTTTGACTTTTTTACAAAAGTCAAGATCTGATCTTGACAAAGATCTTGACTTTTGTAAAAAAGTCAAAATCAGATTCTGATATCACATAAACTTTTTTTTTAATAAAAAATTTAATATCACAATAACTTTTTTAATATCATAAAAACTTTTTCTTAATAAAATTGTTAATATCACCGTAACTATCATGCTTTCTTAATATCAAAGTTAATTTTTTTTAATATCACCGAAACTTTTTCTTAATATCGTAATAAAAAAAATAATGATATTAAGTTTTTTTTACTAATATCGCCGTTTATTTTTTTTTATCACCGTAACTTTTTTTAATATCGTAATAAAAAAAACAGTGATATTAATTTTTTTTTTACTAATATCAAAGTTACTTTTTAAGTAAAATATTGTTAATATCACGGTAACACTCATAATATCTTTAATATCACATTAACACTCATAATCATAAAACAAAAAAGTTCTCAGAAAAATCTGAAAAAATAAATAAAGTAAAGAAGACAACAATCGTAAGGATCCCTTAAAAGGAAAAAAATTAAAAAAATCTTTTGCATGGTCAATTGGTACCGTGATCGTTGCGTCAGATCTTGACTTTTTTACAAAAAGTCAAGATCAGATCTGGATGAGCGGCTCAGATCTATCCGCACATCCGCACGAATTAAAAACATTCGCACGTGATCCTTTGCCTATATATATATATATATATATATATATATATATATATATATATATATATATATATATATATATATATATATAAAAGACGCACAAGAACGTAACCTGAAATTGAGAAACATAGGTTTATATATCGATCAGCAAAACAGAAATTATGAAGCGAAAATGAGATTTGGACGTGATAAGTACACCGACACTTTTGGCCGATATGCCTAAAGTTGTCATACATACTCATAACACTTTCGTGGTTATAGAGTATCACATGCATGTATAACTTACGATCTTTGTTTTGTAGAAAAATGATCATTTCTGCCTCATGGATATAGACCGATCACGCAAAATCGATATAACTACATTACATACCTGTGTTCTTGATGTTTTTTACTTATTTGTTTCTCGCATGTTAGTTGCTATTTACCTAACAATAATGTTAGTTTGCATGGTACGAGTAATTGCTATCCGTTGGATACCGAGCTATTTATCACACAATCAATAATCATATACAAAAGATATATTCCGTTATAACAAAGCAATATTACGTGATTCCAGTGTGTCGATCGATCAAGGCTAATTTACAAACTATAATTCGACTAGCAATAATGATTTCTAAGACGTACGTTAATGACCTTATTATTGGATAAAGGTTTAGTAAAAGGTCACATGCATGGAGGTGAACAAGTTTGACAAATACATAGGATGATGTTTGTTAAATGTAACAATTAATCCTTCATGCATGGACGTGTCTATCACAAAATTTTGACTTTGTTTAATTTGCTTTTAAAATTTATCAATGATGATGAAGCCTAATAAGGTTACCCGTTGTAGATATTTGGTCATCATCATTGATAAAGGGCAATTAAGGGGAAAAGCAAATTAAAGGTGCTTTTTCTTGTAGTAGCAGTGACCATACTTTTCAAATTGTATCGTAAGGAGTTTTATCATTCCACACGTTACATCAAGTTTAAAACAAGCACTAGATATTCAAGTTTATATCAGATAGTGTATAGGAGTTTTTAGTCTAAGTGGCTATGGCTAAAGCTATACGACCATAGCCGGCCTACAAAAATAAAGGCCAAACACATTTTACCTGGGGAACCAACTCCTCAAGCAAAAATCAGCCTAAAGCATAAGACCTTTAGCATGAATAATCAACTCCAGGGTAGCAGCTGGCCTGAGAATTTGTCCCTAAATCCGTTATATACTAACGCCATGTGCAGCTACCTCATTTGTACAGAAGTAGTGTTGTGTGTATTTCGTTAGTATGTGCAAATCATGTCGAACATTCATATATCTTAAAGAGCCAAGGATGTCACGCCACGTGTCATTTTTGGCTCCTACGTAGGATAACCTCCACGTGTGTCATCTATAGCGGTTGGATCACATCCATGGATCACACACACCAAGTGCATCTCTGTAAATATACATGGGAAGAACCAAACTATCTTCTCCACAATTCACACACACAAAACACACATTAAACCCTAGTCATGTGTGATGTTACCCTGGCTCAAGATAAATACTCTTATGTCGTTGTTCTTACCACTCAAGAGAAACTGAATATACGATTAGTCTAATCTCACACCACCAATATATCCTAATCCTTGTGTTATGTACCATACATGAATATGGTGTCATCCATGGGACCCATGACATAAACAAAACTACTGATATCACTCACACAAAGCACGGTTGATATCAGTCACACATGTCAGACCAACCACCACCACCACCACCTTTGTCCAACATTTCTGGTCCCATAAGCACGGTTGATATCACTCACACAAAGAAGGTCGGGAAACTTTATCCTAAAAAAATCATCACATCATCTCATAACAAACAACAATGGGAGTTGGTGGACCAACCATGCTTTCATTTCAAGAAAGCCCTCAATTAGTTAACATAGGCGCTTCAAGACAAACACCACCAATTGATAATTTCACAACTCCATCCAACTATGGATACTGATCAATTTTTTTAAATCATGAAGGTTGTGCGTTTAAGATTTATGTACTGTTTTGGTTATGTATGTTCGAGAGTTATTCGTGCATCCTGTATGTAAGATGGTGGAAGTTGGCATTTCTTTGAAAATATTTGGGGACTTTTTTTTGTCTAATATTGGATGGAATGTTTTGCACATGATTGACCCATAATAGACTACATAATTTTTTTGTTCAAAACTTCTTTGGTTCTTGACGCAAATCTTACATTGGAAGATATTTTTACGGTACAACATGTTGAATGATAGTTGGGATTGGGAATTTGTTTATATAAGATGTAGGCTCCGTATGTTTGGTCAGATATCACACACTAGAAGGTATAAGAAGCGTTAGGATGGAAGGTGGTATAGAGAGAAGGAAAATATGAACTTATATTTCACACACTAAAACACATACAATACTCTCTCACGCACACACACATTCACACATTTGGGCCTTGGCATGGGCCACACGCCTCACTCATGGGCCTTGGCATGGGCTTGGATTGTTATGGACTTTAATTTACAAGGCTTACTAACATAACTACTAACATATTAGATTACAATTTCCATACTCCATAGCCTATTAAATAAAGGGTTTTTGCACTCTAGAGTCATTGTACTTTTTGAAAATGTTCATTTAGGTCATTGTAGTATTTTTGTGTGTATTCAAGTCATTGTACTATCATTTAAACTTAATAGAGTAACTAAACTAGAAACTCGTACAATAGAGTCACTCATACTCCTTTGTCAACTACATCTCAACTTTCATGTTCATAAAAAAAAGTCCACATTATTAACTACTATGTATGACACTACATCATTATTGTACACCTAAACTTATAGTATAACTTGATGAAGACAATCAACCAAGCTTCTTATGCACAACGCCAAATACGAGTATCGTGATACAATTGTACACCTAAACTTATAGTATGACTTAATGAAGACAATATTGAGATTAGTACTTTTGGTTTTACTCCTCCACAAACATATGTAAACATCGCACTAGATTAACCAATTTAGGATTGTTTAGATGTTTGGTTAGAATGTTAAATGTTGGCTTAGAATATACATAAAAAACAAATTAAAAATTAAATATATAACTACTTTTATAAAGATGAGTATATATAGCTTGTAAACAAAATAACAAAAATGACGCGAGTTATTTTATGTCATGGAGGTTGAAGTGGCAAATGCTGCAGAGATTATGACTTCTACTTTGGACATGAAAGATGAAAACAGAGGACGTCGTATCCAAAAATTCTAGGTAATAGATCCTATCATATTAAACATAACAGTTAGATGTACCAAGTTAAGAAAAAGATTTACTAAGATCCGAGGCATTTGCTCGTTTATTATGACATATGATGTTAAAGCATTTTTTGAGCTTTTTCCTTGAACTCAACGTTACTGAAGCAGTTAACTTTTATAATCAGTTAGCTTGCATTTCTTGTTAAAAATGATGTGTATTAGATAACTGTAGAAGTGCGAGTGCAAAATAAGTAACTTATGTGTAAGTTTTTGGTCCAAAATACGTCCTATAAAGTGTAGTTGTCTTCGCATATTCGTTGCTTATTCATTTGCAAAAATCGGCAAATATGTTCTTGTAAAGTAGAAAATGTGTTACTTGTTTGTGTTGCGTTTGTTAAAGTATTTGCATACAATTTCTGAGGCATTCTTCCTTTTGAACTTTTATAAATCCTCTTATTTATTTTTCCTGATTAGTTTAGTTAGTAAAAGCAAAGATGATGCGGGCCCAAGTGTTGAGGAACGGGCCATCATGTTTCTGGAGGCCCAAGATCACGTGACAAAAAGGGCCTCACTAAAATGGGCATAACTTGGGCTACGGGGCTCCGTTTCAGGCCTTTGACCAGTTGATTCGAAGCTTGGAGCGAGGAGCACGTTGTGGTAAACAGACTTTGTTGGTTTATGGAACTTTCGAGCCCCGAAACACCTTATTTTACGAGTTATTTGCAATTTCATATTTTTTTGGGTTTTTTTGGACTTTGTTTATGCTATAATTTTCGGCCCGCTTGTCTTTTAGGGCCCATTTCAGTTTTGAATATTTATTTAAGAGTTCCTTTGTAATGTGGAATAAGCAGTTCATGAAAATATGAAAAGTCTATTTTTGGTAGCTTTCTTGCATAGAATCCTAATAGTCGGCATTCAATTGAATCAACGATTGTTGGAAGAATTGATCTTGGTATTTGTGTGACTCAACAAGCTTGATTTGTGTTATCCCATTACTTAGTCTACAGCAGTTGGTTTCAGAAAGTTCCTGATCATTATGCCTCCAAGGAGGAATAGGAATATTAATGACGTCTATGAACAAGAATTTGAGCAGCGTCTTATGGCAAGAATGGAGGAGCGAATGAGTCAGTTTGTTGATCAATTAACTGACCAGATGAATAACTTAATGAATCAAAGAAGGCCTCGTAATTGTAACCGTCGGGAAAGTGAAGACGAACAGTCAGTAAATCCGTTCCATGAGGGTGACGGTTCATCTTCTGATGAACAACGAAGAAGGCGACCAAGGCAAAATGAAAGGGAAGATAATAGGCGTTGTGAATCTGCACTAAGAGTCAACATTCCTAAGTTTGATGGGGATACTTTGAATCCCAAGGGGTTCATTGATTGGCTTGTTGCGGTTGAAGAAGTGTTCGAATTCAAAGAGATTACTGAAAACAAGAAAGTTTCATTGATCGCTACCAGGCTACGTGGTAGGGCATTCGCATGGTGGCAACAATTGAAACTGACACGGGAGAGAGTTGGAAAGCCAAGAGTCACAACTTAGAGGAAGATGAAAAAGTAGCTGAGGGCCAACTTTATGCCTTATAATTACCAATGGTTGATGTACCAACGGTTACAAAATCTGAAACAAGGGGCCAAATCTGTTGAAGATGACACAACCGGATTTTACCAATTAATTGCAAGGAACAATATTCAAGAAACTGATGAACAGCTTATCTCTTGTTACATTGGTGGTCTAATAGTCCATATCATGGAATCTGATGTGTGGGATTGCGCCCTCGCAAAAGGTTTTACCTCTCAAGAGGCTTGCAATCCCCACCAGGCAGTATACCTGACCGACGTAGTATAGTGTAGTGGCAAGTGCCGGGGGATTGATCGTTCTACTTGAGAAATAGTGTCGTTAGGATCAAAACTTAATTAAACTAGGTCTAGAGGTGAGGGATGATTCTTTTTGTATTTTTATAGTTTTATAGAAAGCAAGTAAAAAGCTCGGGTATTGGAAGAGTAGGCGTAATTAGTTGCTAGTCAACTAACCCAAATAACTACAAATGCAATAAAAATAAAATAACACGAAAATAAATGTTGAGAAAAATAATAATAAGAGAAATGTGTTTACTTATATTTCACTACTCCCTAGCTATCTTTCATTAATTGAATAGTTTGTTACAATTGCGTGGATGACGGGTTATATTCCTTGGTGTGTACTAATTTACACACCTTTTCATGGCCAAATACCGACCCAAATAGACTAAATATGCTAACAATTGCCAAAGAATGTGTATTTTTATGTTTGTGAACGTGCAGGTACGGATATATCATAAAGAGACAAAAACAAGCCAAAAACCGACAAAAACGAGCACGAGATTGGAAAAAGGTAAAAAGCCGAAGCCGAGAAAGAAATTTATCCAAGAAAAACCCAAAATGACAAAAGTAATCCTTAGAGATTCAGAGAATAACAAAAGAGACTCTTAGTTGAAGTATGAGGACCTTTACAATAATGGCCCTCCAAGTTTCAGCAAATTGTCAACTTTGGTCCTTTGAAGAACTTTGGAAGAAAAGTCAACTAAATTCCTCCAAGTTACAAGATCGTTACGTGTAGTATTTAGTTGCATTTGTAGCGTTTTAATATGTTTTAAGTAGTTTTTTCATGTTTTGTAAAGGTTTAGGGGCTAAATATGCAACAAACTCAAAGATTAGAGAAGCCCTAGCCCCTAGCCTATAAATACCCCTTAAACACCAACTTTGAGAGGTTGGTTGTTGAGGGTTGGTCCTCATAGTAGTAGGAGTAGTGTAGTTTTATTTTTATGAAGTATGTGTTTTATCTCACTTTCTCTTTCTAGCTTTATCTTTCTAAAAATCTTTAATTTTTAGTTGTTAAATTCTTGTTTTTATTGGTGGGATTTAATGTTTATGGTTAAACTAGTTAGTTTAGTAATAAATTTGGTAGAAAAACATTAGTTTTAGGCTTTATTTTGGATTAAAATGGTGTTTTGTTATGGTTTTTAATTTGGTCGAGTTTTTTTTTTTAATATTACAGATTATAAAATAATTAATTATATTTTTTTTAATAATTATAATTATTAATGAAATTATAATTAAACTAGTTAGTTTAGTAACAAAAAAAAAAAAAAAAAAAAAAAAAAAAAAAAAATGGCGCCGCTGCCGGGGAAGGTTTGAAACGAGAGCGTCGTACTTGTATCGTTTGTTGGTGATTTGAAGACCCTTCTCTCGAGAAGTTATCGTTTTTTTTGTAAATATTTTCAAAATAAAAAAAATTTAAAAAAAATTAAAAAAAAATAAAAAAAAAATATAATAGTAATAATAAAATAAAAAAAAATTAATATTATAAATATATAAAAACACAAAAAGATTTTCCTTTTCTATTTTGATTTTCTTTTTCAAATAATTAAAAACCAAAAATAATCTTCTTATCCTCTTATCATTTGATTCTTCTTCTTTAACCCTCTAAACTGATAATTCTAATGGATCCGATTTGTACCAATTGTGGAGAACCGTTCTTCGGAGGGTTGTGTGTGTGGTGTATGTGCGACAAATGTGGTGATAATATTCGTGATGGCGTTTGTTTGAATTGTAATTCTCATACGTATGATCAAAATTCATTCAACAATTCGTCAAACATTCCCGATTTCTATACACCACCACCACCTTCGTTTTATTGTTATAATTGTGGAAACCCGTCCGAAGAAGGAATGCCTTGTGGGCAATGTTTTTGTAACGAATGTGGATACACCGATTGTATGTGCTATGCTCCGAGTTCTGAAACGTCTTACGATTACGATCCGAGCTTTAATAATTTTCCTCAAAATGATTTTTATGAGCAAAATTCGTATTACAATGATAATTCGTTTCAAAATACATCAAATTTTGAACATTGTGTGGGATCGTCTGAAAATTTTTATGAGCCGAATTCATATCACGATTCTCATGGTTTTAACCAACCCCCACAAACTTCCGATTTTAATAATGATATTTTTGAAATTAAATCCATGATCGAGAAGTTAAAAGAGATGGTGGTTAATCGTTATACATCTACTCCCGAGCCTAATGTGAAATCGATGGAAGAACTTCTAGCTGAAGAAAGAAAATTCCAATTTTGTGAGTGTTGTTTGTATGATGATAGTTCCACGATTACGATTAATCTAAATCCTCAAAATGATTCTATCTCTTCTCCCGTGGAACCCGTTGACTCTCTAATAATGGGGGACGAGCCTCTTAACACTATTCCAGCAACGGAATCTGACGAATTCAATGAGTCTAATGTTGAGAACCTCGTTCCAATCCAAAATGAGTCCGGGGAAAATTCTAACGGTAATTCTGAAATTGTTTCCGATTCTTTCCATCCTTCTTTCACACCGGTTGAAGGGAGTGATGTCGTTTTAGATGAGATCGAGGCATTTCTTGCTAATGATTCCATTCCGATAATGGACGATTCTAATTTTGATCCGGAGGGGGATATTCGTTTACTTGAAGAATTATTGGATGAAGAACCGTCAACTTCTCTCCCTCCGATGAGCAATGAAGATTTAGTTGAAGTGGAAAGTTATTTCGATTCTCACAATGAGTATACTACGAGTGATGAAGACTCTTGTGGAGATATCGATGATAATGATGAGGATGATGATGACCTTGTTCCAAGGGTTTCCGAAACATTCAATATGACTTTCACAAATCCGTTATTTGATTTCGATTTGGAATTGACTCATGATAATCCAATCTTCGATATTCCTTGTGATGAGTCCGAAATAAAACCCGAGGTCCAGGATTCACATGATATGATTGATTCTCCTCACGAGAAGTTCTCCGATGAACTTTCTCATACCATTTCTCAACCAGATATTGAAAATGACGAGAATGGCCTTCGAAGAAATGTGCTTACTAAAGAATTACATCATGATGATTTACCTTCCGATGCCGATTCATTTCTCTTCGATTTACCATCTTCTCGTCCACCCGCGAAACCACCCGATGAAGTTCTTGAATCCGGTACAGATAATGATATTTTTGGAGTGGTGGACGAGATTTATGATCATGATGATCCCGTGCTAAATATTTTACCCACCTTTGATTCAGATGTCGACTATGCTTATACTATCCGGGTGTTTCAACCATTTTATACCTATCCCACCATTTCTTCTTTCCACTCCACCGGGAGTGAGGACACTATTTTTGATCCTGGCATCTCCATTGACGGATGGCCGTTCTATTTGCTCTCCCCAAGGACGAATTAATTCGGGGATCGAGTCAAGCTCATGTGACTCGGTGAACAAAAACAAGCGCTTCATGGGAGGCACCCCATGCTTATCATTCATCTTCTTAAATTTCTATTTTCTTTCTAATGTGACGTGAGGAGGGCTACCTCTTCCATTTTCTCGTGTTTGGTTTTTTGTGAATGTCCAGGATTTGCCCGAATAATGGAGACTCTCGTGCTCGTTGTTTTGTCTTCACTCGAGTTTCATCATTCGTTGCTTATCCATATATCATAATCTTATCGACTAACATTTGTCTTTTGGCATAATTAATAAACGGCCTTAGATTTATGTAGGAGAACCTTTACCTTTTAAACATTGAGGACAATGTTTCGTTTTAGTCTGGGGGGGGGGGTGATCTTTCGATCTGATTTTTGCCTTGCATTTTGCTGTGAACTCTCGCAACTCCGTTTTTCCTAAAAAAAATGAAAAATTTCAAAAATTTGAAAAATTTTGATGAAAATGTCATGAAAAAGCACACAAAAATGAGAAAAAGTTGAAAAAAGTTGTGCAAAAATATAATAAAGTTTGAATAAGTGTTTTGACTTTCTTGCTGGCGAGAGTAGGAATAAATATTTTGACTTGACCGGGCGTGTTGAGCCCTAGCTTGTTCTCTTAACCAATGATGATCATATAAGCTTGTGCTAGTCTTGTACACCAGGAGCTATAAAATGCGAATTCTTTCTTAAGAATCTGCAAGTTCCCGTAACTGACTTTATATATGCGTGGCTGATTATCGGCTAAGTATTCGCTGGTTTCATTATTTGGAATCTTAAATTGCGAAGAGCGAGAAATGATAGAGTTTATTTAGAAGTTAGATGCTAAACGTGGAGTAGTGGTTCTCTTTAGAGCTCATGAGAGGTACTTGTGGCTTTTTACTCCCATTAGATACGTCACCAATATAAAATACATGTTCTAGGCTAATTAGTGGTATTTCAGTTTGAATAATATTTAGTTCTTTGTTTTCTTAAGAGAATTTTTGCTTTAGAAGTTGGGTACATATCAAGGAACATCAAAAATAAGAGCAAAAAGTGAAAAAAAAAATCAAAAGTCAAAAGTTGATTATCTATGTGGTTTTGGAGCTACCCGATAAGCTTCCATTGATGTTATGAGAAAAAAGTGAAGAAAAGAAAAAAAGTAAAAAATAAAAAGTATGAAAAAAATGAAAAATATGAGAAAAGTGAAAGTTGAAGTTGTATCGAATAAGAGCTTATATATGTAAATAAGTTGTTGGCGCGTGAGGTGCATGTGATAAGTGATTAGTAATCAGTCACATGAGGTGCACGTGATCGTACTCCGCAACTTATATCCTTGATATTGTATGTACCCCAAATTCCTTAATGTGGACCGAATTTCTATTGCAGTGGTTCTTAAGAGAAAATGAATAACTACTTATCGTTTAAAGTTAGGTGTCACTATCGGACTAAAAAATTATTGAAACGAGAAAATATGAAGCGATTCATTTCTCAACAAAAATAAAATAATGAGATACAAAAATTTAGGACATGGGAGTAAGGAGTTTCCACTAAGTAACTCTTATGAGTAGTGTTAG
This sequence comes from Artemisia argyi, assembly GCA_030686995.1. Classification (NCBI taxonomy): domain Eukaryota; kingdom Viridiplantae; phylum Streptophyta; class Magnoliopsida; order Asterales; family Asteraceae; genus Artemisia; species Artemisia argyi. Next base: position 14,228,897 of record CM060706.1, read on the forward strand.
CATCTAATTTGTAGATAAGCTGTGATCTCATTTTTACGCTTAGTTTGGGAGCTCGTGAAAAATCAAGGATGACGATTTTTATCCGTATGGTCACTTCTTAAATAGAAGTGTTTCTACTCGTAGACCCTAAGAATTATTGCAAAAATAATGAAAGTTCAACAAACCGTCACAAGTATGAAGTGTGAAAAGCCCAAAAATAAAATAAAGTGGAATAAAGAAAATAAATTTTGGAAAACGGAGCGTTTACGGGAATAAATGATTTTGTAATCTCTTTTGAACCTCTTTGCTACTTTACAAAGTTAGTAGAAAGAGTTATGAAATTATTTATCTCGTGAGCGTGAATTGATCACATTGCGTGAGGACACGGCAATACTTTAGTCGGAGGGATTTTGTTGTGTACTAATTTACACACCTTTTCATGGCCAAATACCGACCCAAATAGACTAAATATGCTAACAATTGCCAAAGAATGTGTATTTTTATGTTTGTGAACGTGCAGGTACGGATATATCATAAAGAGACAAAAACGAGCACGAGATTGGAAAAAGGTAAAAAGCCGAAGCCGAGAAAGAAATTTATCCAAGAAAAGCCCAAAATGACAAAAGTAATCCTTAGAGATTCAGAGAATAACAAAAGAGACTCTTAGTTGAAGTATGAAGACCTTTACAATAATGGCCCTCCAAGTTTCAGCAAATTGTCAACTTTAGTCCTTTGAAGAACTTTGGAAGAAAAGTCAACTAAATTCCTCCAAGTTACAAGATCGTTACGTGTAGTATTTAGTTGCATTTGTAGCGTTTTAATATGTTTTAAGTAGTTTTTTCATGTTTTGTAAAGGTTTAGGGGCTAAATATGCAACAAACTCAAAGATTAGAGAAGCCCTAGCCCCTAGCCTATAAATACCCCTTAAACACCAACTTTGAGAGGTTGGTTGTTGAGGGTTGGTCCTCATAGTAGTAGGAGTAGTGTAGTTTTATTTTTATGAAGTATGTGTTTTATCTCACTTTCTCTCTCTAGCTTTATCTTTCTAAAAATCTTTAATTTTTAGTTGTTAAATTCTTGTTTTTATTGGTGGGATTTAATGTTTATGGTTAAACTAGTTAGTTTAGTAATAAATTTGGTAGAAAAACATTAGTTTTAGGCTTTATTTTGGATTAAAATGGTGTTTTGTTATGGTTTTTAATTTGGTCGAGTTAGATTTTTTAATTTGTCGCGTTAGGATTTTTTGTAGTTTACCGAGTTTGAGGTTTTAATAACTATCGAGTTTGAAATAAGTGATTATCGAGTTTGACTTTTAAAATGATTACCGAGTTTGAGATTTTGAGCTAGGGACCAATTTGCAAATTCTATTTTTTTTTTCTTTTCTTTCGAGTTTGAGTTTTCAAATACCGAGTTTGGATATAACTTTTCGAGTTTGACTTTTTTTTGAAATTATATCGAGTTTGAGTTTTTTTTAACTAGGGACCTAATTGCAATTTTTCGAGTTTCGTTTTCGGTTTAGGACTAGTTTGCAAATAAAAACTTTCGAGTTAGCTTTTTTAGAAACAAACTTTCGAGTTTGAAAACAAAAAAAAACAAAAAAAAATTACCGAGTTTGGTTTTAATTACTTTTTATTTTTTTATCAAGTTTGATTTTACCAAGTTTCATTTCTTTTGGCGAGTTAGCCAAGATTATCGAGTTAGATAATCATTGCCTCATCGTTTATCGAGTGAGGTTCTCTTATGCTTTATGCTAATGCGAAACTCTGCCGAATTTTATTTTGGCTTATCTAGTTTGTTTCTTTTATCGAGTCTTTTTATTTTATCAAGTAACTTTATTTTATTAATATGAGTTTCGAGTAGTTTATTAGTGTTTGCTTAGTGGCACGAGTTTGTGAGTTAAGTGTGGACATTAAAGAGGATTATGATTAATAATTGTTATGATTATTTAGACTTGTGATTTTATTATTTGAAGGGCAAAAGCCGGAGAATAATCAAATTACAAATCTAGTAATTATTTTCTTTTTAAAGGATTATTTTCAAAATAAACCAACGTTTTGAGAAAATAGTTTTGTTTAAGGAAAATAATTCGTCGCCAATCCTTGACCCACACTTGATGAACTTATTCACGTCACTTAGCAAACATATTGTTTTTAAAGTCTTTTCCCGTCTTATTTTCCTTTCTTGCTTTAAATCTCTTATTGTTTTATTGTTTTCAATTTCTATTTTATTTCCTTTAGAATAAAAACTTTAAAAATTGTCAATTATATTTTCCCAATCACTTCACAATCACGCGACTCAAGCCGACTCAATCGCCGTCTTACCTTCGTTGGCGGATAACGACCCGGGGGAATACTTTCACGAGCATTTCTTCGGTTAAAAATCTAATATACTATAAAAAAAACGATTATATCATTCCTTAATACCATTCGTTGGGCCGTGTACGATCTTCCCCAACTCTACAAGTTTCTACCTCTTCCTATGTCGAGTTGACAACTAGCTCCTAGCATGGCCTCCTTAGTAGTCACTCATGCATTAAATACAACCATTAAAATCGTAGTACACATCTGATTCATGTTTCTTAAGACGTTCAAGCATGTTACCAATTGGAAGTCTGCCAGTTTTCTTAAGCCTAACATCGATATCATTAATCCATTACAATTAATAACAAACAATCAACCAACAATCAATAGCTAGGTTTCATTATATCTTAGCAAACACAAACAAACCTAGCCTAGCATGTTAAAATAAAGACAAGCATAAGATAGAATCAAACAATACATAGACATATTAAATGATTATTGGAAAACTTATCTTTATTGAAACATGGATGAAAGAAGGGTTTGAAACCCCTACAATATGATGAAAATTCGACCTAGAGTTTGTGGTAAAGTTCCTCCAAAAGTTCTCTCCTTAATGAATGAAAATTAGAAAATTATATATAGAGAATACACGTCTGACGGCGTCACATTATGATCCTGACGCCGTCAACTTGCCGCCAATATTCTTCTCATATTGCCTAGATCCAGATCTGACGCCGTCATGTGTAAATCATCTCTTGGCCGTCACGTGTAATTTGCTCTTAACGGCCTTCGTGACGCTGTCACTCTTTAACTCCCAAAAATATTCTGGCGCGTCTCGTGTAACTTTTTATCCACCTATTTGCCAATACGTGACGCCGTCAACTCCAAAGCGTGACGCCGTCAGGTACTATTTCCAGCTTGATTTGGAGACTTTTCCGTTTTCTTCACTTTTCGCTCAAAAAATGTCCAAAATGCTTCCTTTTCCAAATCTCTTCTCCAAAGTACCTAAAATGACAAAAGGAACGATTTGAGGCAATATTTGATCAAATAATCACGACTTAGGGCTTAAATGACCCCTAAAAGCATAACACTTTTTACCTCATCAATTACCCTCACACTTGAGATTTGTTTGTTCTCAAGCAAATGCGCTTTTATTCTAATCAAAATACAAGCTAGGGGTCATTTAACATTAATATAAAAATAATTGCAACAAATAATCGTTCCACTTCAACCAAAACAAGCACAAAAATTATACACTAGCACCTCACAAATAGTGTTTAGATACTCACATCTCTCGGGTGTAATAAAAGTATATATCACAATATGAAAATGGAAAATATCTCTCACTACCTGTCATAGCACATAGATTACCATAGGCTTGGGAAAGGATCAAACCTCCACCACTTGGCATAAACACCTAGGATAAACTATCAAAGAGGTCTTTTAAAGGCTTATAACGTGAGGTGTAGGGATATAATCAACACGGTTTTGTTGGATAAAGGCAATCTTTACTGGTGGCAAGTTTATCATCTTGGTCAATTACATGTACAATGTGGCGTTGCTAAGCCAAGACTCGACTCGACTTAAGCTAATCATAAACTAACAAAAACATAAAATAAACATAAAAGGAAACGGGATGATAGTCCGTATGTTTTTTCTCTTTTTCTTTTTCTGTTTTTTTTTTCTTTTTCTTGATTTTTCGATTTTTTTTTTCATACACTCTTGCCCTACCATCCAAAATAATACATCGTAGGGAATTTGCATTCCCCTTACACTTGAACTTTTACATACTTTACAATTAACTATTCTAATGACTCGAATTAAGATCATTAAAACACTTACTTTTTAGATATTAGCGCACATATGGGGGTAATAATTGACGTCTTCCCCAATACTCCATAACAATAGTACTTTACCCATGAGTCCCAGTCGTCCCAAAACAATATGTACAAGATATGACTCGACTTAGCAACCATGTAATCAATTAGACAATTAACTAAGGGTTTAAACATGTAACAATAATGCACTAAAGATAAGCACATACAAGGAAGGCTAAGGCGATTTGGGTGTACATTTGGGGTGGATTGTAAAAAAATTCGTCCCTTAAGTAAAATGCTTAAAGTTTGAAACGAAAAAGATAGGCTCAGAGGGGTTTACTAGGGGTATCGTGTACTAAAAATGAGTACATAGCAAAGGTGTGGGAAAATTAATTGACTTTACTAGTCAAGTGTATTATGACTTCATTGGTCAAGTAATTATGATACGGGTTTAACACAAGGGTTATCCTAATGCTTCTTATCATGTAGTAAGTCCTACTACACGAATGTAGTCTCACTAGCGGTCTCGGGATGCATCACTAACGCAAATTCTAGAATCTAAATACTACCGGTACACTCATAAGCATCTTTCCCTAACAAATCTAGGGGCGAACCTCACATATTTGGGGTGGAAATTTTTGAGTGGTACGGTTTTTTGTGCTAGTCATACAACTCCTATCCATGAGACGCTCATTAAGGCTAAAGCTTCACTCCTATATGTTGTAAAAAATTTTAAATTTGGCGCTAAAATTACCCTAACAAGTGTTTCTCTTAGTTTTATTACACACCTACTATTAAACAAACAAACTCAAGTGCAATTGCATTCTCTAAGGTATCATCATTTACCCTCCCCTTACACTTAGGCTGAACATTGTCTCCAATGTTCAATAGAAAAAGGATGTAAAAGTAACGAAGGTAAAAGAATGAAACAAATACTCGCCTGATTCGTTCGGTGTGGACAATGTGTTAACATGGTTAGATCCTCCTCCAAGAAAATGAACGTTGAAAGCTTTCCTCCAGAAATATAAATCATCTTTTTGTCCAATATAACCTGTTAAACCTGAGAAAACAATCATACCAAACCTCGCGTAAAATCGGCGGCAAACTCTATATATACTAAAATCCTAGAAAGCAAATTAAGATATAATGCTTGTGGCATGAATGTTTGCAGATTTCCTGGAGTTTATAAAACTAAAGATTTAACAAAAAGTCTATGACTCCGGAAGAAAAACAAAACTCGCAAAATTTCCAGAATTTTACACTTGATGCCGTCAGGTTGTAACCCTGCAGCCGTCAGAAGTGACCTGCAGAAATTTCATGTTAAGTTTCCAGAAAATTTCTGGAAAAACTCACGCCTTAATTCCTGGAAATCCTGCAAAACATCATTATGACTCGATGCAAGCATTTGACTCACACAAATACTAATATGCACATTCGTCTAATATTGTTGTGATTCATGTTCAATCTCATTCTTAGAAACAAATTTAGATTTCCCTTACACTTATCCTTTGCGAATACCTTTATATGTAATCAAGACGAAGTTAAAGACAAAATAAAGCATTTTCACAAATCATCTTGAAACATGAGCCACAAACAATAAAAATAAAACATGCATAAGAAAACAAATAAAGCTTGGGTTGCTTCCCAAGAAGTGCTTTTCTTTATTTACGAGTCTTGTAGTAAGACTCAAAGTCACGGGCTACCGTGATTCGCTTATGCTCACATATCCAAGTGTGAGCCATCTAATTGTTGCCTCATCTCTCTTATAGTCATCACTTAGCTCTAAACATCCGCGATAATACCTTTTAATCTTTTCATGAGGATATTTAAGCCATTTTCTTTTATCATTCTCACTTAGCATATCGAGAGGTGGAAACCTATTACATTTCTCAATAGAAAAATCCTTGAACCTAGGGTGTGCACGGGGCATTTGGTAAATAAAATCTTCATCTCCGTCTGAGAATGTAATTAACCCTTCCATAAGCTTTTCATCTAATTTGGTTAACCTTTTGAAGGGCTTCCCAAACACAACTTGGGTTAAGTTATTATCAACAAACTCCTCTAGATTCTCCATAACCATGAATTCAACTAAATAGACGAAGCTTCCTACGAACACATGCAACGTCTTTGCCCTAGCAACAACATTATCCCCTTTGTATTCTAACTCATTTACCATAATTTTATTGTATTCAGTACGCAAGATTATGTTTATTGGTAATGATGAGTTAAGGTAAGCATCAAAGCTCATAAATTCTATCTTACAAGGAAATTGCATATTAAATAAGCTGTCATTCTTAATCCTTGTCCTAGGGTCGACATACCTAAGAGGGTTTATCTCATCCTTCATCCTATCCTCATTAATTACATCACCATCATCTAGGTCCGCATCGGAGTCCGAACAGTAAAAAGGGCTAGCCTTATCGTCATTATCATGGTCAGACTCTTCTATCTCAGAATTATTGCCAAAGTGGTGGTCAGGCGAGAGGTTAGGTGGGTTCTCATTTTCCACTAAAGGGATTGGGATGGGTGGTTGGAAAATCCTACGACGAAAAACACGAATAACAGGAATCAAACGATCAATGCTATGGTTATCAATCAAGAGAGTTTACAAACAAAGGAAACAAATTAAAGAAAAAAAAGATAGACTAAAGAAAACCTATAAAAATAAAATAAAAATCTTACTAGAAAGGAATCTACCAAGTAAACCTAATAAAAATAAATTTCAACCTAAACAATAACTATTCCCCGGCAACGGCGCCAAAAACTTGATGCGTGGGATTGCGCCTTCGCAAAAGGTTTTACCTCTCAAGGGATCTCAAGAGGCTTGCAATCCATACCATGCAGTGTACTTGACTGATGTAGTATAGTGTAGTGGCAAGTACCGGGGGATTGATCGTTCTACTTGGGGAATAGTGTCGTTAGGATCAAAACTTAATTAACTAGGTCTAGAGGTGAGGGATGATTCTTTTCGTATTTTTATAGTTTTATAGAAAACATGTAAAAATCTCGGGTATTGGAAGAGTGGGCAGAATTAGTTGCTAGTCAACTAACCCAAATAACTACAAATGCAATAAAAATAAAATAACCCGAAAATAAATGTTGAGAAAAATAATAATAAGAGAAACGTGTTTACTTAGATTTCACTACTCCTAGCTATCTTTCCTTAATTGAATAGTTTGTTACAATTGCGTGGATGACGGGTTATATTCCTTAATACCATTCGTGGGGCCGTGTACTATCTTCCCCAACTCTACAAGTTTCTACCTCTTCCTATGTCGAGCCGACAACTAGCTCCTAACATGGCCTCCTTAGTAGTTACTCATGCATTAAATGCAACCATTAAAATCATAGTACACATCCGATTCGTGTTTCTTAAGACGTCCAAGCATGTTACCAATTGGAAGTCTGCAAGTTTTCTTAAGCCTAACATCGATATCATTCATCCATTACAATTAATAACAAATAATCAATAGCTAGGTTTCATTACATCTAAGCAAACACAAACAAACCTAGCCTAACATGTTAAAATAAAGACAAGCATAAGATAGAATCAAACAACACATAGACATATTGAATGATTATTGGAAGACTTATTTTTATTGAAACATGGATGAAAGAAGTGTTTGAAACCCCTACAATATGATGAAAATTCAACCTAGGGTTTGTGGTAAAGTTCCTCCAAAAGTTTTCTCCTTAATGAATGAAAATTAGAAAACTATATATAGAGAATACACGTCTGACGGCGTCACGTTATGATCCTGACGCCGTCAACTTGCCGCCAATATTCTTCTAGTATTGCCTAGATCCAGATCTAACGCCGTCATGTGTAAATCATCTCTTGGCCGTCACGTGTAATTTGCTCTTGACGGCCTTTGTGACGCCGTCACTCTTTAACTCCCAAAAAAATTCTGGCGCATCTCGTGTAACTTTTTATCCACCTATTTGCCAATACGTGACGCCGTCAACTCCAAAGTGTGACGCCGTCAGGTACTATTTCCAGCTTGATTTGGAGAATTTGCCGTTTTCATCACTTTTCTCTCCAAAAACGTCCAAAATGCTTCCTTTTCCAGATTTCTTCTCCAAAGTACCTAAAATGATAAAAGTAACGATTTGAGGAAATATTTGATCAAATAATCACGACTTAGGGCTTAAATGACCCTCTAAAAGCGTAACACTTTTCGCCTCATCAGAATCTGTTAACATGTTTGATCTGGTGACACTTTCTGATGCATATCAACGTGCATTAGCTTTTGAAAAACAGAACTGACGTGTGGGAGGTTCATCTTCTTCTGCTATAACTGGATGTAGTTCTTTTTCGGGTAACGTGACCTCTTATTTTGTTCCTAATCAGGTGAGACAAGTTGGATGCAATACTGGAATGGTTTCTAAAGGGGTTAGAAGTAGTAGCTTGAAGTGTTTTAACTGTGGTGAACCCGGTCATCGACAGTCGGAGTGTAAGAAGGCAGGGAAAAGGCATTTATTTTCTGATCCCAATGGCAATATGTATACCTGGGAAGTTGATGACGTGGTTGATGAGGGTTATGAAGAACCCCTAGTATTTGATGATGATGTTGAGTATGAAGAGGAGGTTGTTAATGGAGATGTGGGGGTAGCTTTGGTAATCAGATGCTCTAGTTTAACACCAAAAGCTGTTGGCGATGATTGGATTAGGCACAACATCTTTCAGTCGATGTGTACTATTTCGGGTGAACCTTTGTGGTTAACCCGAGTAGTTGTGATAACTTGATATCTGAAGAGGCAGTTCAGAAGTTGGGACTGAAGACAGAGAACCGTTTCAAACCTTACAAATTACAGTGGCTAAAGAAAGGTGGTGAGGTAAATGTTTCCAAGCGTGTCCTTGTTACATTTTCTGTTGGAACAACTTATAAAGATAATGTTTGGTGTGATGTGGTGCCCATGGATACTTGTCACTTATTTTTGGGTAGGCCTTAGGAATATGCAAATCATAATGGGTGAACTAATACTTATAGTTTCCTATTTGATGGTGTGAAGATAACGCTGATGCCAAATAAGCCCAAGGAACTAGCCAATAAGCCCACTGGTACTTTACTAACCCTTTCCCAGTTTGAGGATGAGTTAGAGCAGGGAGGTGAAGTTTTTGTGTTAACAGGGAAGGAAGTGGCCGAAGATAGTGAAATTCCTGAGGCTATGATTCCTTTGCTCAAGGAATTTTCTGATGTTTTTCCTGATGGGTTGCCACCTTTGCGTGACATCCAACATCATATTGATTTGGAGCCTGGTTCACAATTGCCTAATAGGCCAAATTACAGGATGAGTCCGGTAGAGCATGAGGAATTGCGACGGCGGGTGGAGAATTGGTTTCTAAGGGTCATGTTCGAGAAAGTATGAGCCCTTGTACTATTCCTGCACTATTGACTCCGAAGAAGGATGGGACATGGCATATGTGTGTTGATAGTTGATGAAGCGAAAAGTGTACCGCTTTTGGGGGGTCATTTAAGGTCGAAGTCGAGATTATTTGATCAAATATTGCCCTAAATCGTTCCTTTTGTCATTTTAGGTACTTTTGAGAGGAATTTTACAAAAAGAAGCATTTTGGACGTTTTTGGAGCGAAAAAGTGATGAAAACGACAAAGTCTCAAAAGCATGCTGGAAATTGCACCATACGGCGTCACAAGGTGTTAGTGACGGCGTCATGAGTTGACAAAAGGGTGGATAAATAAAATACATGTGACGCGCCAGAATGTTTTGTGAAGGGGATCTGACGGCGTCACGTACAAAATTTCCAAGGCCATCAAGAGTAACCATAAAAACTGACGGCCCAGAACCCATATATAGTGACGGTGTCAGAAGTAGATCTAGGTAATACGAGTTTATTTTGGCGGCGAGTTGATGGTGTACTACAATTATTTGGTTATATTTAATGCATAAGTAACTTCCAAGGATGCCATGTTAGGAGCTTTTATTCGGCTCGACATAGGATTGAGGTAGAAGCTTATAGAGTTAGGGAAGATCGTACACGGCCCTACGAATGGTATTAAGGAATATAACCCGTCATCCATGCAATTGTAACAAGCTAATCAACCTATAAAAGATAGCTAAGGAGTAGTGAAATCTAAGTAAACACAATTTTCTCATTATTGTTTACACCACAAATTAGTTTAAGTTTAGTTTATTTTATTTTGATTGCATCTTTAGTTAATTGGGTTAGTTGACTAGCAACTAGTTCTGCACACTCCTTCCAAAACCGAGATTTTTAGTTGCTTTCCTTAAAATATAAAAATACAAAAAGAATCATCCCTCATCTCTAGACCTAGTTTTAGTGAGTTTTAACCCTAACGAACACTATTCTTTGAGTTGAACGATTAATCCCCCGGTACTTGTCACTATACTATACTACAACGAACAGGTACACTGCCTGGTGGGGATTGCATGCTTCTCAAGATCCCTTGAGAGGTAAAACCTTTTGCGAGGGCACAATTCCACGCATCAACAGTCAAGCCATCAACAAGATTACTGTGAGGTACAGGTTTCCTATCCTTTGACTTGATGATTTGCTAGACCAGATTAGTGGTGCCACTATTTTCACGAAGTTGGATTTGAAGAGTGGGTATTACTAGATCCATATTAGGCCTGGTGATGAATGGAAGACTGCCTTCAAGACTCGTGAAGGGTTCTATGAATGGTTGGTGATACCTTTTGGTTTATCAAACGCACCTAGCACATTTATAGGTGTGATAAACCAATTGCTCAGGCCTTTTATTGGGTAGTTTGTGTTTGTTTATTTTGATGATATTCTCATTTATAGTTCTTCATTCAATGAGCATATCATCCATGTGAAGCACGTTTTGACATTACTTCGCAAGGATAGTTTCTATGTACCCACAAAGAAATGTGTATTCATGACCCCTAAGGTTTTGTTTTTGGGGTATGTTGTTTCTGGTGAAGGAATACAGGTGGACGAGTCTAAAGTAGCAGTTGTTCAGGGGTGACCAACTCTAACTACCATCACTGAAGTTCATAGTTTTCATGGACTTGCTTCTTTTTATAGGCGGTTCGTCCCACAGTTCAATTCCATTATGGCCCTATTGACGGATTGCATGAAGGGAAAGTCGTTTTTGTAGACGGGGGAGGCAGAGTCGGCTTTTCAGCTAATAAAAGAAAAGATTACTACAACACCAATTCTGGTATTGCCTAACTTTTCTCAAGTTTTTGAACTTTATACAGATGCCTCAAAGGTGGAAATTGGTGGGGTTCTCAGTCAAGGTGGTCGACCTGTTGCTTATTTTATGAGAAGTTGACAGAGGCAAAAACTAGGTACACTACTTATGACTTGGAGTTTTATGCCATTGTCCAAGCTATAAAGCATTGGCGTCATTATCTGTTTAATAAGGAGTTTGTTTTGTTCACTGATTATGTTTCTTTAAGGCATATTTGCACTAAAGATAAGGTGTCACATAAGCATGGGCGTTGGTTGGCATTTTTTGAGAAGTTTACTTTTGTGGTCAAACACAAGACTGGTGTCTTGAATCGGGTCACTGATGCCTTAAGCAGGAGGAGTAATCTGCTTGTATCTATGCGAGTTGATGTGCCAGGGTTGGATGCCATTCGTGAGCAGTTGGCCATTGACCCATATTTTTCTGTTGTTCTGCAGGGTGTGCAATTTGGACTAAAACCAGATTTCTTGTTATATGATGGTTTTCTTTTCAAAGGGAATCAGCTATGTATTCCTGATTCTAGTCTTCGCTTGAAAACTATTAAGGAATTAAATGGTGAGGGGCATGTTGGTCGTGATCGCACTTTACAGTTGGTGCAAGCTTATTATTTTTGGCCTACTATGAGGAAAGAAATAGAGCATTATGTCAAGCGGTGTCGTATTTGCCAAGTTTCGAAGGGCACGGCTACTAATGCAAGACTCTATATGCCTTTACCTGTTCCTTTATAGCCATGGGTTGATATTAACATGGATTTTGTGTTGGGGTTACCTCGTACTCAAAGGGTTAATGACTCAGTCTTTGTTATTGTTGATCATTTCTCTAATATGGTACACTTTATTGCTTGCAAGAAGACAACAGATGCGGTTAATGTAGCCCAACTTTTCTTTCGAGATGTGTATTGTTTACATGGTTTACCTTCATCTATTGTTTCTGATCGGGACACTCGATTTCTGAGTCATTTTTGGCGTAGTTTATGGAAGATGGTGAATACCCAACTCAATTTTAGTACTGCTTATCATCCTCAAATTGATGGTCAAACTGAAGTTATTAACCGATCCCTTGGTAACTTGTTGAGGTGTTTAGTAGTTCATCATGTGAAGGCATGGGATCAGAAGTTGTGTCAAGCTGAATTTGCTCATAATCATGCTGTCAATCGAAGCACTGGGTTTAGTCCATTCCAGGTGGTTTATTCTGCTCAACTACGTGGACCTCTCGATTTAATGTCTCTTCCCATTTGTGGTTCTGTTCCAAAGAAAGTGCAGGATTTTGTTGAAGGGTTACATGAAGTTCATAAAGCTGTTCATGACAATTTGGTTCGAGCAAACTCGAAGTACAAGCAGGATGCGGATCAAAAGCGATGGCATGTGGATTTCGAAGTTAGTGACTTTGTGTGGGCTGTTTTAACTAAGGATCGTTTCTCGGTTGGTGAGTCTAATAAGTTGTCCGCTAAGAAGATTGGCCCATTGCAAATTGTAGACAAAATTAACTCAAATGCTTATCATTTGAAGTTACCAAGTCATATTCGATGTTCAGATGTGTTTAATGTGAAACACTTATTGCCTTATCATGGTGATTCTAATGATGACCTTGTTGTGAATTCGAGGGCGAATTTTTTCTATCTAGGGGGAATGATGCGGCCCAAATGTTGAGGAACGGGCCATCATGTTTCTGGAGGCCCAAGATCGCATGACAAAAGGGGTCTCACTAAAATGGGCATAACTTGGGCTACGGGGCTCCGTTTCTGGCGTATGACCAGTCAATTCGAAGCTTGGAGCAAGGAGCACATTGTGGTAAACAGACTTTGTCGGTTTACAAAACTTTTGAGCCCCGAAACACCTTATTTTATGAGTGATTTGCAATTTCATGTTTTTTCAGGTTTTTTTGGACTTTGTTTATGTAATAACTTTCGGCCCGCTTGTATTTTAGGGCCCATTTCAGTTTTGTATCTTTATTTAAGAGTTCCTTTGTAATGTGGAATAAGCAGTTCATGAAAATACGAAAAGTCTATTTTTGGCAGCTTTCTTGCTAAGAATCCTAATAGTCGACATTCAATTGAATCAACGATTGTTGGAAGAATCGATCTTGGTATTTGTGTCAATCAACAGGCTTGATTTGTGTTATCCTGTTACTTAGTCTACATCAAAAGACAACAATTTAGAGTCGCTCATTCACTTATATCAATAGTGGATAGAGTGTTGTAGGCTGCCAATATTTATTTGCTACCGATATTCTGGCATTTCAAGAATTTCTTATTTCTTCTAATGCATTCTCATGTACCTCTATCTTTCTATTCAAATCCATTTGTTCTAGGTAAATGAAAAAACAACGAAATAAAAATTAAACATTTTCGGTCAAATTTGGAGAGGAAACATTTAATTTCAAAATCAATTAAATGACTTTTTTTTTCCTAGTCTTTCATTTTTTCCTTCCTACTCGATAACACAATTTTTTCTGTTTTACATCATTTTCTTTCATTTCTTCCTTAAGTGATAATTGAGGGCACACTGGGTTTCCAAAAACACGGTGTACTAAATTTATCTTGGGGGATTTTTTTAGTGAAAATTTCTAATATGGACATTATAAATTTTGTGTTACAAAACAAGACATGGAGAGCAAAACAAGTTTGCTCACCATTTTATCTGCTCTCCATCATTTTGCTCGGCATAGCATGCATTATTGTGCAAGCAAAATACTTTGCTCTCCATCATTTTGCTCGGCATGCATCATTTATAAGTGGCAAGAAAAACTTACTTTCAAAATTTACACCTTTAGGTGAAAGCAAGCCATTAGTACAGCTAAAAAAAAAAAAAAAAACATATCAAGAAGCATATATCACTACCTTTCCTTGTAATCTCATAATTTCAATAAAAAAATGCAAATTGCAAAGTTATAAGTGTTACTAATATATTGAACCAAAATGATACTATACCATATAACATAATAATATGGTAGACCCAAGAAAAAACAGAGTGAGTTATGATATTAGTTTCACAAAAGTGGCAAGTTGTTAGTTGTTTATACTTCTTGGTCAATTTAATGCAAAATTGTCATGATATATGTTTCACAAAAGTGGTGAGCAAAGGCATATACGAGCAAACAAATTTGCTAGCCATGTCCTATTTTCTTTTTATTGTTTTACGAAAGTGGTGAGCGAATGCATATACGAGCAACCAAATTTGCTAGCCATGTCCTATTTTCTTTTCTTTTTTTATTAAATAAACATGCGGTTGGTATTGTGCTACGTAGCAAGTAGCGAGCAAACTAGATTGGTGTGCAAATGTATTTGCTTGTCATGTCTATTTTTGTAATGTGAAAAAATAATGTCGATTTTGATTATTTTGTTTGGTAAAAGTAGAATTTGGTAACTTTGTTTTTCTTTTAGCTTACTTCTAAACTTATGTGAAAAAAAAATGCTTAAAGGGTTTTCATAAAGATTAATTCAGTTTAAACTAATAAACAATTAATTCATTTTGGATACAGACAAGTTCGGTTACCTTTTAAATGATCAATTCATCGTGGATATCGATCACCATCGTTACCAACTGACAAAAAGTAAAACCCAGCCGCTTATAGCGAACTGTTTTGGCCCGGATCAACCAAACCCGTGGTTCAATCCTTGTTTTAAATCTTCAAAAATCCAGCTGGCAATGGCCAACGACGACCCAGTTATGTCACCGGTTCAAAGTTTTAAATCTTCAATTTTTTTATAAATATTTTCAAATCACACAAAATTAAAATCCAATACTTTATACTACATATAACGCATGATTTACATTTTCTTTAATAATTTTTTTAAAACATTTGTAATGCAGTTTAAGTAATGTAAGTGTTAATGCTTCTTGTACACACTGCATATGCTTAATGCTTGTGTTAAATTATTTATTATTGTTAATGTACATTATTGTTAAAGTACAAATTAACATATGATGAAGAGGGAGATACTTGCCATCTAAAACAACTTGTAAGGCAACTTGAGCCTTGAGGTGGATACTTGAGACTTGTAATGGTCTAATTTTATTTTGGCAATCACGTGTGGGCTGTGAGCAAGCATATATATTATATAATTGCAGGCCCATCGTTATGTAATTTTGTCTCTATTTAAAAGTCGCATATAGAAATGCTGGTTGATTTAGCATATTAGCTTGGTGGCTCTTAATCCATAATCAAAAAGTCTACTAATGTTGAAAAACAAGTAGCGTGCATGCAACATTTCGTTGTGGTCCCATTTGGTTCGTTTTAAACTGTTGTAATTGGATGAATTGTATTTTGATTATATTATGTAGATCGTTGGGTTTTCAGACTAAAAGAAATTATAATTCAGATTATATTACGCATGCTATTAGTTTTTGTTGTTATTGTAATTCAGTCACTCCAATTACAACAAGTGTGTCAGATTACATATGAAGGAGAATGAAAAGTTTTGAATTACATTATAATTCAAAATTTTAAACTTTAAAGCATTATTATTATTATTATTATTATTATTATTATTATTATTATTATTATTATTATCTACACCTTTTTTGTAGATATTATTATTATTATTATTATTATTATTATTATTATTATTATTATTATTATTATTATTATTACATCACTTTATTAGAAATTTGTAGGATCTATTATAAATTAGTGTGAATCTGAGATACTAACTAGGTCTCCACTCCTCTAGCGACGACAAAGCTAATCAAACAAAGACATAAATAGCAATACGTGCCCCAACGTCTTGAGTCAAAGATAACTTTTGGGTCCGTTTAAGTAAGGTTACTGTAATAATTCACAATTTTGAGGTAATTATTAAATTATTTAATTTTTCTTAATATTTTATTTTAAGTAAACTTACTTTTGCAAGTAACTGGATAGGTTATTCCGCGTACAACGTTAAACGTACATTTAACTCAAATCGACACCTAGCAATACTAAATATAGCTATTTTTATGCATTTTGGTTTCTTACAATCATAAATTAAATATCCCATTTTTACTTTCGCATTTTTAATTAAACTTTGCACATTTTGTGTTTTGCGCGTTTTAAGTTTTTAAACAATAATTAATCACCCAACAAGCTCAAAACTTAAAATATCAAAATAGGTTTTGATTTCAAATTTTAATATTTTTTAAAGTTTTGTATTTTTACATTACCCGATTTTAAATTTCGCGTCTTAAAAAATCACGTTTGCAATTACCGGGATCAAACTATACACTAAACGGTATCCCTTAAACTAGAAATCACCAAAAATAACACAAATTTACCACCTCACTTAGAGGTGGCCAGGTATGGAAGTGTCCACAAGGACACATGTACATAATTTCTTTATTCTTGTCCCCTATTATCAAAAACCACTTTGATAAAAACAATCTAACCATTTGCCACTCAACTTAGATCTCAAAACTAGCTAAGATTTTTTCTTCCTCTCCTCCTTGTGGTCATGGGCTTCATATCACCAAAACACCACCATATTTGATTTTCTAGTCAATTAAATTATGAAGAAGATGAAAGCTTAAGTTCCATACTTGATACTAGTTCAAAAATCATCCATCTAAGAGCTTTATTTTAGAAGTTATCTAATGTTTTAAAGAAGTTATTACAAGGGATTTTGGTTCTTGATGAGTTCATAAAAACTCATCATTTTTGTCCTGTTTAAAATACGAAAACAGTTAAAAACACATAGAAATACCACATAATACTATAAATATCTTTGGAATGTGTTTTTATATGTTTCAGGTGCAAAAGGATTGAAAACAGATGAAAAACGTGCAAAGTTTGCACAATTGGCAGAATCAGTCCCTGAACTTTCAAGAAATGTCAGAAATGGTCCCTGGGAAAATTATTTTGAAGAAAAGTCAACAAAAGTCCCCCAGGAATCATGAAATAACAAATTTTACCCTTGAAAGTTCAAAATTGCACAAAATGGCAAAACAGGTCCCTCAAGTTTCAAACTTGACAATTCTAGTCCTTGGAAAGTTATTTTGGAAGAAAAAGTCAAAAATGACCCTTGGGAATTCACAAGTTGTCACTATTAGTCCCTGGGTAAAAAGTTTGAGGAAATTACAAAATTAGTTCCTAAAAGTTTCAAATATGGCAAAAATAGTCCCTGGAATTTTAAAAACATAGAAATTATCAAATAAGGTCCTTGTACTATTTAATATTGGCAAATTATATCCTTTTGATAACTTTGGGAAAAAGTACATTTCAGCCCCTCAAATTCAGATTATTACATTTTAGGTCCTTGTAATATTTACTTAAACCTTATGGACTCTTTTGTAATAAAACCAATTCCAAAATCCAAACACAAAACCTGGTCCAGTCCAAAACATACCCAAGGCCCAACAATCCCAAAAGCCCACTCCCACCTTTATAAATAAAACGCAGGGTATTTCCGTTGACCCGTGTTGACCACCATCCCCAACCTCCTCTCCACCTGCTACTCCCCTGCTACTTGCAACTCCACCACACCCAAACACCACTTGCCTCAATCTCCACCTCACTACACCCAAGTGTCACCCCCACAGCCAAAACCAAGCCCCTGGGTTTGCACCAGGGGTCAATACGTATCAACACCACCCTCCACCTCCAATTCTCCCAATTAAAACTTCACCACCTGTCTATCCACTCTCCCACCTGTTTCACCACCTCACCAACAATTCCAAAATACATTGAATGCTTCTTCATCTACACTCAACTGATAATATCTAAGATATTATTTTTGGCGCCAAAAGTATGTTTGAACGGCTAGGATGAATTGGAGCAATCCAATGGCTCAAGTGAAGTGGGAAATGTTCCAGAGGACACCTAGATTATTGTGGAGGCTATAAAAGGGGATGCAGAAGAGTAGAATTATTAGTGTAGCTTAGAAGTAGTGTAATTTAGGTAATCGTAGTTAGTGTAATTTTAATTACAGTTGTAATTCTTAGTTAAAACTTGTTGTAATCTTCACTTCAGTGTAATCTAAACCTTTTTCAATCATAAATTTAAAGTTCTTAATGTTAATTCAGTTTATTGCCATTTTCTCTTAAAAATCTCATACGAGCTTTATGTTGTTAAAAGTTGATAGTCAGTGGTAATTTAAGCTCATTTATACTCAATTATAAGCTTTTTGAAGCTTTGGTTCCATTTAGAAAACTCTTAGTTAGTTTACATTAAATACTCAAAAATCAAGAAAATAAAGAAAATAATTCAAAATCTGTGTACTTGATGAAGGAAGCATGAAGCATGGTTGATTACTGATGGCCATGGTACTAGAGCCTCAAGGGAGGCATTAGGTCAGTTGTGTTCCTAGTTCTTGGTTGTGAATCACACAGAAAACAATTGTAAGCTATCTTTGTAATTTTTGGTCTTTGCTGTACTAGTACTTAATAACTATTTATTTCTAAGTTTTTGTGCTTATTTGGCATTGGTAATTAGATATATTGCTTTAAATAACTAGTTTGTTAATTAGAAAACTTTGTTGCTCAGAATTTAAGTTTCACTGTAAAAATTGCTTATTCTAGAATTAAGAGTATTAGTTGTTATTATTGGTGTTATTGTAGTCATTTCAGCTTACTATATCATATTATATGCTAATGTTTTAAGTTCATGAATTATATTAGTATGATCCTGCAAAAATCATAAAAGCAGCTCATTTAAGGGGTGTTTGGTTTAACCTGTTACTGCATGTTCTAGTTATATATATGGTTAGTTCTCTATATGGTCAGTCCATATTAGGTTTACATTAGTTGTTTAAAGTTTTAAGTTGGTTACTATAGCATTAAAAGTCAAAATCATTTTAAATTCTCTTTCACTAGTTAACTGTTGAAATTTAGGATGTGTAATCTAATCATATCATTACATAAGTTAATCATTTAGCTTAAATTAGTATAATTATAACATATTACAACTTAATTAGTAACTAGGAGTCATTAGAATCTAAATTTAGTCAACTTAGGAGTTCATTTGAAAAAGTCAAAAGTGTATGCTCTCAGAAAATCCAAATCTTCCACGAATTTTTATGATTTTTCTGTTTAAGATAAGAGTTTGAAATTTCTTGGGTGTGTTTTCTACCAGCTGAACTTGAGTGTCCTTGCTTTTTCATATTTTTGCTAATTTTCTAGTGGGCCCCACCAACGCCCAAAGTAGGCTGCAGGCACAAGCTGTGCCCTGCTACAGCAGCAGCATACCCAAACACCACCCTTTGGTGGTGGTTTCCAGCCACCTCAGTGGTTCCCATGGCCACAACTTAGCTTTTCCCAACCCCCTCCTACCAGGCTCTCAGAGTTGACCAATTGTTTGACCTATAACCTTGTGGACCCTACCTGATTTAGCCACATAAGTCTGTCCCACTTTCTGAGTTTATACAAGTTTCCAAGTGCTTTTCAACTGCTTATTAGCTTATTCCAATAGCTTAATTGTGCAAATCTTCCTTATACATGTTCAAGTAACTCAGAAGAATCAAGTTTTACCTAGGTGGACCCCACATAAGCTCTTGTGAGCTTATTTTTATCTTCAGTCAACTAAAGTCAACTGTGGAGCTTATTGCTCTCCACAGAGCTTATTAATAAGTTGTAAAATAATTGTTTTCACAAAAGTTGTTTATTTTTAAGTATAATTTAGTTTTGTAAAAGAAAAATCAAGAAAAAACCAATATAAAAATAAGTGTTTGTTTCTATTTAATACAATTTAATTTTAATTTTAATTTTTAGATTTTTATTAAGTAAGTTATGTTTTTATATTTTTATTAATTTCCTCTTATATTAAAGTATTTTTAATAATTTTATTAGATTTTTATAATGTCATTTAGTATTTATTAGATTTAATATTAGTTTAATTAATAATTAGTTAATAATTAAGTTTTAAATAGCATAATTAATTTTTATAAGGCAACACCTAGTTTTTATATTTTTCCTAGCTTTTAAATGTTATAAAATAGTTTTATAAATTTTTCTATAATTTTCTAAGTCATTTTAGTATTATTTGTAATTTAAATTAATTTAAATAGTTTAATTAAGATAAATAGTTTTTAATTAATAAAAAACACATAAAAAGACAAAAATATTTATTTTTAATTTTTATAAATCTTTTAAGTTATTTTAGATTTTTAGAAATTATTTTTATAATTTTCCAAGTTAAATTTGTAGTATAATACATTTTAGATTTAGTTAATTAGATTTTAAATAAGTTTTAAATAGTTTTTATTAATTTATTAATATTAAATTAATATAATAATAATATAATATTTTCTTTTTAGATTTTAATTTTCTTTTAAGTTAAAAAGTTTTTAATTTTCATTTTACACCCTTGTAGTTTATTTTTCTTAAAACTCACCTTTTTCTCAGTACGCAGTCGCGTCTGATTTTAAATTGGTGTACGTTTATACGTTTTAGATATCTAGGTTTCACGTAACTGTTTATATAGCTTATTTAAGCCATTTTATTTTATAAAACCCTAGTGTAATCACTCACACACACTTTTATCCTTTCCTGTTCAAAACCACTCGATCACGAATTCGTTTTATTACAGATTTCATGCCTCGTTGGGATAAACGACCCGGGGAAACACTGTATTCCACGGAAGCATTAGTCTAAGCTGTTTTTGACTTGTTAACCATTTAAACTTGGTTAATAATAATCTGACGGTTCAGCACTGATCAAATTTTGGCGCCGTTGCCGGGGAGGTGTGCTGCGTACAACGAATTTGGAAGCATACGTGGTTCTGAATATCAACTCACTGTACAAATACCATCAGTCTGTAATTTTTTGTAAAAATAAATATCATAACTGAAAAGTTCACTAACACTTTTCCTAAAGTGTTAAAAACACCAAAAAAATTAAATAACAACAAAATTAATCGTGAAGTTAAATTACTTCGTTTTCTTTAAAATCACAACCCGAAACAGCTGGTATAAGGTAAGTTCTGACATTAAATTGCGAACTGAAGAGGAATCCATTTATTTCCTCCCGCTAGCCTGCGAGTGATTTTAAAGGAACGATTTCAGTTAACGAATCGATTCCAAAAATATTTTTTTTAAGTTTTCAACAAACACAAAAAACCAAAAATATCCATCTTTACCCTCTTACCTTTTTGATTCTTCATTTCTTACCCTCCAAAACCCTTTGATTCTTTCTATGTCTTATTCTCACCCTCTTGTCTGTCAATGGTGTGGTAGTTCTTATAATGGTGGTAATTGCCCCAGTTGTGGCATGGTAGAGTCAGGAATCGGGTCTGTCTATAACCAGAATCCCTATTCCTACCATGACACTACTGATTCATTCCATCAGCTTCCACACCATGAGACTCAGCAGTTTTACTGTTGTGAGTACTGTGGTGGTTCACACTACAGTTCTGATTGTCAATCGGGAAACACGCTTGTCTATGAGCAGGTTCCTAATAACAATTATGACTACAACACATACGACTCACAGCCACATCAGTTCAACTGTTGTGAGTACTGTGGAGGTTCACACTTCAGCTCCGAATGTCAAACAGGGAATTCATTTCCTTGTAATAATAATGACTATTCGTCCTATTACCAACCTCCACAGTACCAAATAAACCAAGTAACTCCTCAAACAAATGAAGATATCTTTCTGAAGGCTCTAGAGTCTTTGAAAGAAATTAAGGAGGAGTTGACTAAGCCATCGTTTCAAAATGCACCAAGCTCTTCTTGTGTATCTCATGAGAAATATATTGAAGAACGAGCTGCTAGAAACGATAAAACCATGGAAGAATTACTCATCCAAGAAAGAACAGCTAAAATACGTACCATATTTTCCAAAGCTGCTTTTCTCGATGATGATGCTACTGATGATGAGGATACCATTGATATTCTTCAATTTTATAAACCTTCACCACGTTCATCAATTAAAATTCCATCCATGGTTATACAGGGAGATAAGAGTACGGAGGAATCCCTAGCAGAGAAACAAATGGAAAAATCCATGCATGCTAGCTCTCCTCAACTCCCTCTTCCTACTGCTATCACACCTAAGGATCCCACTCACTCTCTAAATATGGAGGACGAGCATCTTAACACAATTCCTGCAAAGGAATCGGACGAATTAATAAAGTCCAATGTTGAGAACCTTGTCCAAATCCCAAGAGAGTCACAGGGAATTCCTGATCTTGTGTGTGATTTACCTTCCCCTCTTGAGTGTTCAAATGATCATCTTGAGATTCTTTCCGATTCTACCAATAATTGTATATCTAATGGAAACATGGAGTATGTTGAGGCATCACTTTCACATGTTGATCCTCTTCTTGAGGAGTTCATTGATGAACTCACTCACATTGATCCACTTCTACCAGGAAGTAACAATGATCTCTTTGATTTCCTAGCTAATCTGGAAGAAATCGAAAATATCTTATATCGTGATCCAACACTCAATTCTCATCCCAACAATCCAAAAGAGAATATTAATCACCTTGTTCCCGAAACATGCAAAACAAATGAACAAGGATTCACAGATATACATCTTGTGAATGATTCTCTTCATGAGGAGTTAACTAGTGAACTCACTCACATAAATGGAAATGAAAATCCAATCAATGAGGTATTTGAATATAATGATCTACATCATTTGTTACCTGAGATTGATTCATGTTCCTTTGATGATACCGTGGTTGATTTCCTCCCCGAGGATAAAATCTTAACACCCGGTATATTACTTTGTGAGAAAACTACCATGGAGAAGTTTTCTTACATTAGGAGCTTCAATGTTGAAATTCATAATATGGAAATTATGAAGTCTCCTTTTTATAAGTTAATCATGATTGTTATCATGATTTTCTTATCTTTCTTCACGTACCCCGTGACTTCTCCACTTATCCGTCACTCCTTCAGGAGTGAGGATACTATCTTTGACCCCGGCATTCTCATTTATAAATTATGAGCCGGGTACTTATCTCATCGGTGTGGAACTTTCACGTACTTCAATGTTTATCCAAACATCTTGAATGAAAGTCCGATGGAGATTGTTTGTCTATTCCACTTACTTCCCCATGAACAAATGAATTCGGGGTCGAGTCAAACTAGTGACTCGAAAAACAAAAACATTAGCATCATGTACATAATAATAATAATAAATAATGAATTTTGTATTTTGTTCAAATATCTATCCTTGTATGTATATTATATATACTTTATCATTCAACTCCCGGGCTGTCAGGGCATATTTATTACAGTTAATCATTCACAAGTGATTAGCTAGCGTGGTAAACCTGACACAAGCCTGGGAGGTAGTGATTACATATATTATATCATATTTCATTTCATAAACAATATAAAATACAAAAAATATTTTTCCTTTGCACACAACTTGCCCAGTTTGATTAGTCCCTTAGTTACAACATTCGGTTGTTGGCTGTTTACAGTTACTGAGCTCTGACAGACCCAGATTCCCTTTCGAGGGGCGATTGTTAGGAATTTTCTTTCTTTTGTACATATATATAAAATTTAAAAATACAAAAACATTTATAAAAATTAAAAATCAAAAACAGTAGCATAAACATGGGTTTTCACCCGTGTGTATCACCCAAGTGTAGGGGAGTTGCCCTACTGTAAATAAAGTACATAAAGCAAAAAAATGAAAAAATTCAAAAATAAAATAAAAGTTGTTCCTACATTTAGCCTGTGATATTGCCTTTTTACGTTCAAAGAGTCGGCATAATAGCCGGGACTTTGAATATTGAGGACAATATTCATTTCTAAGTGTAGGGGGGAAATTCTAGCGAATTTAATCACATTATACATCTAGTACCCCCGTTTTTGCCAAAAATTTTAAAAAAATTTTCAAAATTTTCACTTAATGAAGTACTTGGCATTAACGCAACAAATGGTTATTAGTCCACCATGTCTAATCCACATAAGGACTGGCTAATCCAGGAGCAAACGGCTCTTGGTAAAGATAACTCAAACCCGTTTATGGCTTGCAATTTGCCAAAAAATTGTATGGTTCCTCAACTCCCCATCATCCTCAAAAGCTAATGAGTTGGCTAGCCCGCAAGATTATGGCTTGTGGTAAAGGCAGTGAAAATCCATAATTGGTAATCAGCTCACCAAGATGTTGACTATGTCCATCAAGAGTTGGCTAGTCCAGAAGCAAACGGCTTTTGGTAAAGACTAATCAAATCCGTTGACAGCTGGTGGTTTGCTCAAAATCACACGGTTATCAGGTGTACCACAGTTTTCACACCTGGCTACTCCAGAAGTAATAGCTTTTGGTAAAGAGACATTAAAACCATTAAATTTTGAAAAACGGGTTGTTATTGGATTATAGATTGCTAGGGACTAGCAATAGTTTAGTGTGGGGGATTGATGAGTTCATAAAAACTCATCATTTTTGTCCTGTTTAAAATACGAAAACAGTTAAAAACACATAGAAATACCACATAATACTATAAATATCTTTGGAATGTGTTTTTATATGTTTCAGGTGCAAAAGGATTGAAAATAGATGAAAAACGTGCAAAGTTTGCACAATTGGCAGAATCAGTCCCTGAACTTTCAAGAAATGTCAGAAATGGTCCCTGGGAAAATTATTTTGAAGAAAAGTCAACAAAAGTCCCCCAGGAATCATGAAATAACAAATTTTACCCTTGAAAGTTCAAAATTGCACAAAATGGCAAAACAGGTCCCTCAAGT
The DNA here is from genome assembly GCA_030686995.1 of Artemisia argyi. Classification (NCBI taxonomy): domain Eukaryota; kingdom Viridiplantae; phylum Streptophyta; class Magnoliopsida; order Asterales; family Asteraceae; genus Artemisia; species Artemisia argyi. Next base: position 14,253,804 of record CM060706.1, read on the forward strand.
TTCAAACTTGACAATTCTAGTCCTTGGAAAGTTATTTTGGAAGAAAAAGTCAAAAATGACCCTTGGGAATTTACAAGTTGTCACTATTAGTCCTTGGGTAAAAAGTTTGAGGAAATTACAAAATTAGTCCCTAAAAGTTTCAAATATGGCAAAAATAGTCCCTGGAATTTTAAAAACATAGAAATTATCAAATAAGGTCCTTGTACTATTTAATATTGGCAAATTATATCCTTTTGATAACTTTGGGAAAAAGTACATTTCAGCCCCTCAAATTCAGATTATTACATTTTAGGTCCTTGTAATATTTACTTAAACCTTATGGACTCTTTTGTAATAAAACCAATTCCAAAATCCAAACACAAAACCTGGTCCAGTCAAAAACATACCCAAGGCCCAACAATCCCAAAAGCCCACTCCCACCTTTATAAATAAAACGCAGGGTATTTCCGTTGACCCGTGTTGACCACCATCCCCAACCTCCTCTCCACCTGCTACTCCCCTGCTACTTGCAACTCCACCTCACCCAAACACCACTTGCCTCAACCTCCACCTCACTACACCCATGTGTCACCCCCACAGCCAAAACCAAACCCCTGGGTTTGCACCAGGGGTCAATACGTATCAACACCACCCTCCACCTCCAATTCTCCCAATTAAAACTTCACCACCTGTCTATCCACTCTCCCACCTGTTTCACCACCTCACCAACAATTCCAAAATACATTGAATGCTTCTTCATCTACACTCAACTGATAATATCTAAGATATTATTTTTGGCGCCAAAAGTATGTTTGAACGGCTAGGATGAATTGGAGCAATCCAATGGCTCAAGTGAAGTGGGAAATGTTCCAGAGGACACCTAGATTATTGTGGAGGCTATAAATAGAAGGGGATGCAGAAGAGTAGAATTATTAGTGTAGCTTAGAAGTAGTGTAATTTAGGTAATCGTAGTTAGTGTAATTTTAATTACAGTTGTAATTCTTAGTTAAAACTTGTTGTAATCTTCACTTCAGTGTAATCTAAACCTTTTTCAATCATAAATTTAAAGTTCTTAATGTTAATTCAGTTTATTGCCATTTTCTCTTAAAAATCTCATACTAGCTTTATGTTGTTAAAAGTTGATAGTCAGTGGTAATTTAAGCTCATTTGTACTCAATTATAAGCTTTTTGAAGCTTTGGTTCCATTTAGAAAACTCTTAGTTAGTTTACATTAAATACTCAAAAATCAAGAAAATAAAGAAAATAATTCAAAATCTGTGTACTTGATGAAGGAAGCATGAAGCATGGTTGATTACTGATGGCCATGGTACTAGAGCCTCAAGGGAGGCATTAGGTCAGTTGTGTTCCTAGTTCTTGGTTGTGAATCACACAGAAAACAATTGTAAGCTATCTTTGTAATTTTTGGTCTTTGCTGTACTAGTACTTAATAACTATTTATTTCTGAGTTTTTGTGCTTATTTGGCATTGGTAATTAGATATATTGCTTTAAATAACTAGTTTGTTAATTAGAAAACTTTGTTGCTCAGAATTTAAGTTTCACTGTAAAAATTGCTTATTCTAGAATTAAGAGTATTAGTTGTTATTATTGGTGTTATTGTAGTCATTTCAGCTTACTATATCATATTATATGCTAATGTTTTAAGTTCATGAATTATATTAGTATGATCCTGCAAAAATCATAAAAGCAGCTCATTTAAGGGGTGTTTGGTTTAACCTGTTACTGCATGTTCTAGTTATATATATGGTTAGTTCTCTATATGGTCAGTCCATATTAGGTTTACATTAGTTGTTTAAAGTTTTAAGTTGGTTACTATAGCATTAAAAGTCAAAATCATTTTAAATTCTCTTTCACTAGTTAACTGTTGAAATTTAGGATGTGTAATCTAATCATATCATTACATAAGTTAATCATTTAGCTTAAATTAGTATAATTATAACATATTACAACTTAATTAGTAACTAGGAGTCATTAGAATCTAAATTTAGTCAACTTAGGAGTTCATTTGAAAAAGTCAAAAGTGTATGCTCTCAGAAAATCCAAATCTTCCACGAATTTTTATGATTTTTCTGTTTAAGATAAGAGTTTGAAATTTCTTGGGTGTGTTTTCTACCAGCTGAACTTGAGTGTCCTTGCTTTTTCATATTTTTTCTAATTTTCTAGTGGGCCCCACCAACGCCCAAAGTAGGCTGCAGGCACAAGTTGTGCCCTGCTACAGCTGCAGCATACCTAAACACCACCCTTTGGTGGTGGTTTCCAGCCACCTCAGTGGTTCCCATGGCCACAACTTAGCTTTTCCCAACCCCCCTCCTACCAGGCTCTCAGAGTTGACCAATTGTTTGACCTATAACCTTGTGGACCCCACCTGATTTAGCCACATAAGTCTGTCCCACTTTCTGAGTTTATACAAGTTTCCAAGTGCTTTTCAACTGCTTATTAGCTTATTCCAATAGCTTAATTGTGCAAATCTTCCTTATACATGTTCAAGTAACTCAGAAGAATCAAGTTTTACCTAGGTGGACCCCACATAAGCTCTTGTGAGCTTATTTTTATCTTCAGTCAACTAAAGTCAATTGTGGAGCTTATTGCTCTCCACAGAGCTTATTAATAAGTTGTAAAATAATTGTTTTCACAATAGTTGTTTATTTTTAAGTATAATTTAGTTTTGTAAAAGAAAAATCAAGAAAAAACCAATATAAAAATAAGTGATAGTTTCTATTTAATACAATTTAATTTTAATTTTTATTTTTAGATTTTTATTAAGTAAGTTATGTTTTTATATTTTTATTAATTTCCTCTTATATTAAAGTATTTTTAATAATTTTATTAGATTTTTATAATGTCATTTAGTATTTATTAGATTTAATATTAGTTTAATTAATAATTAGTTAATAATTAAGTTTTAAATAGCATAATTAATTTTTATAAGGCAACACCTAGTTTTTATATTTTTCCTAGCTTTTAAATGTTATAAAATAGTTTTATAAATTTTTCCATAATTTTCTAAGTCATTTTAGTATTATTTGTAATTTAAATTAATTTAAATAGTTTAATTAAGATAAATAGTTTTTAATTAATAAAAAACACATAAAAAGACAAAAATATTTATTTTTAATTTTTATAAATCTTTTAAGTTATTTTAGATTTTTAGAAATTATTTTTATAATTTTCCAAGTTATATTTGTAGTATAATACATTTTAGATTTAGTTAATTAGATTTTAAATAAGTTTTAAATAGTTTTTATTAATTTATTAATATTAAATTAATATAATAATAATATAATATTTTCTTTTTAGATTTTAATTTTCTTTTAAGTTAAAAAGTTTTTAATTTTCATTTTACACCCTTGTAGTTTATTTTTCTTAAAACTCACATTTTTCTCAGTACGCAGTCGCGTCTGATTTTAAATTGGTGTACGTTTATACGTTTTAGATATCTAGGTTTCACGTAACTGTTTATATAGCTTATTTAAGCCATTTTATTTTATAAAACCCTAGTGTAATCACTCACACACACTTTTATCCTTTCCTGTTCAAAACCACTCGATCACGAATTCGTTTTATTACAGATTTCACGCCTCGTTGGGATAAACGACCCGGGGAAACACTGTATTCCACGGAAGCATTAGTCTAAGCTGTTTTTGACTTGTTAACCATTTAAACTTGGTTAATAATAATCTGACGGTTCATCACTGATCAGTTCTCTTCATCTTGTGTTCACAAAACATTGGTGACAAGATTTGGAGGCTTATTGATATGGCGATTTCATTTTGGTGCTCTTGATTCTTGACTTTCTTGTGTTCCATTTTCACTTGTGTCAGAACCCACACTATATTTTCCAGTTCACTAATGATGTACAGTTAATTATATGTATTTTTCATGTTTCATACAATTGTTGTATTAATTTATTGATACGTGGGAATCGCACCAGGCTTTACCTCTCGAGGGATCTCGAGAAGCTTACAACCCCCACCAGGCAGTGTACGTGATCGTTGTAGTATAGTATAGTGACAAGTACCGGGGATTGATCGTTCAATTCAGGAATAGTGTCGCTAGGATTAGAAAGTCTCCTAAACTAAGTCTAAAGGTGAGGGATGATTCTTTTTGTATTTTTATGTTTTATGAAAGCAAATAAAATCTCGGTTTTTGAAAGAATGGGCGGAATTAATTGCTAATCAACTAACCCAATAACTAAAGATGCAATCAAAATAAAATGACAGAAATGAAAGTAAATCTAATTAAACTAGTGGTGTAAACAATAATGGGGAATGTTGTGTTTACTTAGGTTTCATTACTCCCTAGATATCTTTTACAGGTTGATAGTTTGTTACAATTGCATGGATGACGGGTCGTATTCTTTAATACTAGTCGTAGGGCCGTGTACAATATTCCCTAACTCTATAGGATCCTACTTCACTCCTATGTCGAGCCGTTAGAAGCTCCTAACATGGGATCATTAGAATTCTCCTACGCATTAAATACAACCAAAAATCATAGTACACCTCTGATCATGTTTCTTAAGACGTTCAAGCATGTTACCAATCGAAGTCTGCCAGTTTTCTTAAGCCTAACATCGAATACAATCATCCGTAATAACTATAAACAAACAACCAACCCATAATTAACATCTAGGTTTCACTACATCTAAGCAAACACAAAAGAGATCTAGTCAAGCATGTTAAATTGAAGACAAGCGTAAGATATATTCAAACAACACATAGACATATTGATTGAATTGAAAGAGTATTTATCTTAATTGAACATGAAAGGTTTCAAAGGGTAAAAACCCTTGAAAAAGCTGTGAAAATCTGACTAGGGTTTCTCTTCAAAGTTACACCCCAAAAGTTACACACTAATGAATGAAAATTGCAAAACTATATATAGATTTTACAGGGTGACGGCGTCAAGAAGAAAATTGTGACGCCGTCAACTCGCCGCCCATAATGAAATCAGATTGCCTAGATCCACTTTTGACGCCGTCATGTGTAAAATTGTTATGTGCCGTCACTAATATTTAGACCATGACGGCCTTGGGTGACGCCGTCATGTCCTTATTACAAAACTTTCTGGATCGTCATGTGCACCATCCACTTCCACCTCTTATATTATTCTTGACGCCGTCATTTGGAAACTCTTGACGCCGTCAGGTACTGTTCCCAGCAAGGAAAATTAAGACTTTCCCGTTTTCTTCACTTTTATGCTCCAAAAACGTCCAAAATGCTTCCTTTTTCATATTTCACTTCAAAAGTACCTAAAATGACAAAAGGAACGATTTAGGGCAATATTGGATCAAATAAATTCGAATCCGGGGTTTAATGACCCCCTAAAAACGGTTCATTTTTCGCCTCATCAAATACCATTACACTTGAGATTTGCTTATCCTCAAGCAAATGCGCTTTTATTCTAATCAAAATACAAGTTAGGGGTCATTTAACACTAATATAAAAGTAATTACAACAAATAATCATTCCACTAAAGACCAAAGACAAGCACGGAGGTCATACACTAGCACCTCACAAATAGTGTTTAGATTCTCACATCTCTCGGGTGTAATAAAGTATATATCACAATATGGAAATGGAAAACATCTCTCACTACCTGTCATAGCAAAATAGATTACCATAGGCTTAGGAAAAGATCAAACCTCCACCACTTGGCGTAAGCACCTATGATAAACTATCAAAGAGGTCTTTTCAAGGGTTATAACGTTAGGTGTAGGGATATGGAATACACGGTTTTGTTGGATAAAGGCAATATTTACTGGTGGCGAGTTAATCATCTTGGTTAATTACATGTACAATATGGCGTTGCTAAGCCAAGACTAGACTCGACTTAAGCTAATAAGTGAAAAATAACAAAAACATAAAATAAACATAGAATGAAATGGGATGGTAGTCCTTATGTTTTTTCTCTTTTCTTTTTCTATTTTCTTTTTTCTTTTTCTTAATTTGTCTTTTTTTTTTTTTTTTTTTTTTTTTTTTTTTTTTTTTTTTTTTTTTTTTGCATTCACTCTTACCCTACCATCCAAAATAATACATCATAGGGAATGTACATTCCCATTACACTTGAATTTTTACATACTTTACAATAAACTAATCTAATGACTCGAATCAAGATAATCAAAACACTTGGAGTACTTTTAAGATTAACGCACATATGGGGTAATATATGATGTTCTTCCCCATTACTCCATAACATAAGTACTTTACCCATGAGTCCCAATCGTCCCAAAACAATATGTGCAAGATATGACTCGACTTAGCAACCATGTAATCAATTAGACAATTAACTAAGGGTTTAAACATGTAACAATAATGCACTAACGATGAGTGCATACACGGAAGGCTAAGGCGATTTGGTTGTACATTTAAGTGGGTTGTAACAAATTCTTTCTTTAAGTAAGATACTTAAAGTTAGAAACGAAAAGATAGGCTCGGAGGGGTGTACTAGGGGTTTCGTGTACTAAAAATGAGTATAACGCTAAGGTGTGGGAAAAACTAATTGACTTTACTAGTCAAGTAACATGACTTAAATGGTCAAGTAATTATGATACGGGTTTAACACAAGGGTGATCCTAATACCTCTTATCATGTAGTAAATCCTACTACACGAATGTAGTCTCACTAGCGGTCTCGGGATGCATCACTAACGCAAGTTCTAGAATCTAAATGTTACCGGTACACTCATAAGCACTAATAGTAAATGCTTTTCCTATCAAATCTAAAGGCGAACCTCACATATTTGGGTGGAAAATTTTTCTGAATGATACGGTTTCGTGCTAGTCATACAACTCCTATCCATGAGATGCTTGCTAAGGCTAAAGTTTCACTCCTAAATGTTGTAAAAAATTTTAAATTTGGCGCTAAAATTACACTAACAAGTATTTCTCTTAGTTTTATTACACACCTACCATCAAACAAACAAACTCAAGTGCAATAGTATCCTATAAGGTATCATCATTTACCCTCCCCTTACACTTAGGATGAACATTGTCCCCAATGTTCAATTAAAGAATGTAAAAGTGAAATAGGTAAAAGAATGAAAGTAAATACTCCCCTGATTCGTTCGGTGTGGATAGTGTGGTAATAAGGTTAGATCTTCCTCCAAGAAAATGAACATTCAAAGCTTCCCATCCAGAAAAATAAATCATCTTCTTGTCATACATAACCTGTTAAACCTGAGAAAACAAACAAGGCAACCTCGCGTAAAATCGGAAGCAATCTATATATACTAACAAATCCTAGAAAAAAATGTAAGATATAATGCTTGTGGAATGAATGTTCGCAGATTTCCTGGAGTTTATAAAACTAAAGAATTAACAAAAACTTTAAGACTCCGTTAGAAAAACAAAACAAGCAAAATTTCAAGAATTTTACACATGACGCCGTCAAGAATTAATTCATGACTCCGTCATAAGTGACCTGCAAAAATCTTTACGTTAAGTTTCCGGAAAATTTCTATAAAAACTTATGTCCTACTTCTTGGAAAATCCAGCAAAACATCATTATGACTCGATACAAGCATTTGACTCTAACAAATACTAATACACATGTCCATTTAATATTATGGAGAATCATGATCAATTTCATTCTTAAAAACAAATTTGGGGTTTCCCCTTACACTTATCTTTTGCAAAATACCTTTATATGAAGTTAAGACGAAGTTAAACGACAAAATAAAGCATTTTCACAATTTCAGTTTGAAACATGATCCACCAACAATAAAAACAAAGCATGCATACAGAAGCAAATAACAATCAAACAAATAAAAATCACACAAAACATGGGTTGCCTCCCAAGAAGCGCTTTTCTTTATTTTACGAGTCTTGTAGCTAGACTCAAGGTCATGGGCTATTACGTGACCTCGTCGTTGGTCTCATTCTCTAGGTCATCTCTAATCTTAGTTTTGTATTCCGGACTTAGTTGCAAGCATTCCTTGTAAAAACCAAGTATTCTATTCATGACATAATCTACTCCTCTATGTCTATCCTCATCATTCCTATAGTAAACCGCTTGCTTGTGTCCCTTTTCTATGTTTGATAGAAGGCGGTATTGTTCAATCTTATAGGGCATTTGGTAAGCAATCTATCGTTCCCTTCCTTGAATCTAACTATCCCTAAGGTCGGGTCATAACTCATCTTAGAGGCCTCAACAAATGGTTTTCCAAACACTAGTTGACTTAGGCAATCATCTATTGCCGGACGAGTATCCTCTACTATCACAAAATCGATAACATAAGTGAAGTTCCCTACAAATACATGCAATCCTCTCACTCTTCCTACAAAGTTGCTTATCAAATTCTTGTTGGGCATCATCCTATAACCAAGTTTCTTCTTCATTACCCAATTATAATAGGTCCTAGTCATGATGTTTATAGGAGACCTAGGATCGATATAAGCTTTCCATACATGCATATGCCCAATGTTGCATGGTATGTTGATGTTAGAGGGATCAACTACTTTAATAAGGGGTGAACCAAGGATATATGGTGTCTCAGGATCATCGAATAAATCCTTGTGATATTCCCATTCTTCCTTGGTGGGCAACTTATCAAAGTATTCATCTATGTTTTCTTCTTCCTCTAACTTTTCTCCCTTATTAGCCTCAACTTCCTTAATCTCATCCCTAATCTCGGTTACTATTCCAACTTCATCCTTGTCACTTTCTTCTATATTCTTATCTATTGGCTTAATGGTGACAACATTGACAAAGTGGACGTGTTTGGATGACGAAGGGTCCTTAATTTGGATTCCGCTATTGGTGTCCCTAGTTTCCTTCCTAGGTGTAGTAAGCACTTGGTTGTTGAGGGCTTTCAACAAGTTGTCAATCCTATTGGTCATCTCTGTTTGTTGTTGATTGAATTCGGTTTCAAACTTAGCTATGCGAGCTTCTTGAGATGCCATGAACTTGGACATCAATCCTTCAAGATTATTGGTATTACCATAGTTATTAGAAGGATTGTTGTTGAAAGTACGGTTAGCGGGTGGACCGTTTGGTTGGTAACGATTAGGTGGGTTGGAATAATTGTTTTGGTTTTGCTTCCACCTAAGGTTCGGGTGATTTTTCCAAGAAGGGTTGTAGGAATCACCATAAGGGTTTGGTTCGGGTTTGAAAGTGTACCACTTGTCTCCCGCTTCGTCGGTACGCGAGGATGCGTAGTCCGCAAAAGCTTGTCCGGGGAGTTCCACGCAATCACGAGTGTCATGGGGACCACTACATAATTCGCATGAAGAAGTGACTTTGTTCACTTGGCTTGAAGGCTTAGGAGCTTCGTAAGATTTCATGAGAAACTTGACTTGGTCCTCAAGTTCCATGATCCTACGGTCGGGAGTGCTAGAATTGTTCGAAGGCAAAGATATTGCCTTGACCGTTTTGTTCAAATCACGGGGATCATTCCAACTTTCGTTGTCATAGAGAGCAAGATCTTCTATGAGTTCCCATGATTCTTCCGGACTTAGATCACGTAGCTTGCCACCGGCCGATTGGTCAATGGTTCGCCTTGTGGAGAGATCGATATGGTCATAGAAGATTTGGACTTGGAGCCAAAGATCTATGCCATGATGAGGGACTTTCTGGAGTAAATCCTTGAAACGAGTCCATGCTTCATATAGAGTTTCACCTTGACGTTGTTGGAACATCAAGATATCATTTCTAAGCTTAGTAGTTCTCCCCTGTGGGAAAAATTGAGCAAGGAAACTAGTGGTGAGATCATCCCATAAGGTGATAGATCCCGCGGGTAAACGTTCAAGCCATTGACTAGCTTGATCACGTAGAGAGAATTGGAATAGGCGTAATCGGGTCGACTCTCTAGTTGTAACATCAAGGTCTATAGAATCTACGATTTTAAGGAAATCCTTGAGATGTTGATTAGGATCTTCGGAACGAAGTCCATGGAACGAACATCCGCTTTACACCAACCGGATGGTGTCGGATCGCAAGGGGGACACATTGGCTCCTTGAGTGAGCTCAATAGTGTTTCGATAGCCTTGGTGGCTAAGACGGGAATACTCTCCTAGGGTTCTGGGCCTAAGAGGTTGGTTTGCTAGTGGTGGGTTTTGTGGGTGGTTTTGTTGTGGTGGGTTGATGGGTTCAAAGATGTTACCACCTTCCATAATGTCGGATGGTAAAGGTTACAAACAAAGACACGAAGAAATAAGATAGACCAAAGAGAACCTAGAAATAAAAATAAAACCTTGCTAGAAAGGAATCTAGCAAGTAGACCTAATAAAAAGAAGTCCTAACCTAAACAATAACTATTCCCCGGGCTGCGGCGCCAAAAACTTGATACGTGAGAATTGCACCAGGCTTTACCTCTCAAGGGATCTCGAGAAGCTTACAACCCCCACCAGGCAGTGTACCTGATCGTTGTAGTATAGTATAGTGACAAGTACCGGGGGATTGATCGTTCAACTCAGGAATAGTGTCGCTAGGATTAGAAAGTCTCCTAAACTAAGTCTAAAGGTAAGGGATGATTCTTTTTGTATTTTTATGTTTTATGAAAGCAAATAAAATCACGGTTTTTTAAAGAGTGGGCGGAATTAGCTAGTTGCTAATCAACTAATCCAATAACTAAAGATGCAATCAAAATAAAATGAGAGAAATGAAAGTAAATCTAAATAAACTAGTGGTGTGAACAATAATGGGGAAAATTGTGTTTACTTAGGTTTCATTACTCCCTAGATATCTTTTACAGGTTGATAGTTTGTTACAATTGCATGGATGACGGGTCGTATTCCTTAATACTAGTCGTAGGGCCGTGTACAATATTCCCTAACTCTATAGGATCCTACTTCACTCCTATGTCGAGCCGTTAGAAGCTCCTAACATGGGATCATTAGAATTCTCCTACGCATTAAATACAACCAAAAATCATAGTACAACTCTGATCATGTTTCTTAAGATGTTCAAGCATGTTACCAATGGAAGTCTGCCAGTTTTCTTAAGCCTAACATCGAAAAAAATCATCCGTAACAACTATAAACAAACAATCAACCCATAATTAACATCTAGGTTTCACTACATCTAAGCAAACACAAAAGAGATCTAGCCAAACATGTTAAATTGAAGACAAGCGTAAGATATATTCAAACAACACATACACATATTGATTGAATTGAAAGAGTACTTATCTTAATTGAACATGAAAGGTTTCAAAGGGTAAAAACCCTTGAAAAAGCTGTGAAAATCGGACTAGGATTTCTCTCCAAGGTTACACCCCAAAAGTTACACACTAATGAATGAAAATTGCAAAACTATATATAGATTTTATAGGGTGACGGCGTCAAGAAGAAAATTGTGACGCCGTCAACTTGCCACCCATAATGAAATCGGATTGCCTAGATCCACTTTTGACGCCGTCATGTGTAAAATTGTTCTGGGCCGTCACTAATATTTGGACCATGACGGCCTTGGGTGATGCCGTCATGTCCTTAGTACAAAACTTTCTGGATCGTCATGTGCACCATCCACTTCCACCTCTTGTATTACTCTTGACACCATCATTTGGAAACTCTTGACACCGTTAGGTACTGTTCCCAGCAAAGAAAATTAAGACTTTGCCGTTTTCTTCACTTTTATGCTCCAAAAACGTCCAAAATGCTTCCTTTTTCAGATTTCACTTCAAAAGTACCTAAAATGACAAAAGGAACGATTTAGGGCAATATTTGATCAAATAAATTTAAATCCGGGCTTAAATGACCCCCTAAAAACAGTTTATTTTTCGCCTCATCATTTATGCATTGTATACAGCTTAAAATACTTAAAACTATGATTGAGACTAGATTTGCAAAAACCATTTAGACCAGAGACAGTTCTCGTAATTACTGCACTTAATCAATAGACTCTAAGGTTTAGGTGAAAATATAGGGCTGAAGATCTATCTCTAAGCTTCGATTTTCTGGGTAGAGGGTCGCATGGCAATATCCGATGATTTAACTAGAAAATAAACGGAAAAACTAGTCGGAAAATGCACACCAAATTTTAAACGTAAAAAGCTCATAGATCTAGTCATTTATGAGACTCAGTCCAGTTTTATGAAATGAAGGTAACAGTTTAACTTGAACGTAGCCTAAAACCCCGCATAAAACGGAGTTACGGAACTCAACTTCTCGCAAAAATGGTGGAACTGTTTAGAGCTGTCCCAAATCAGACTTGATATATAACGATAAAATGGTAATTCCACTTAGGCTATGCAATTTTAAGAGCAGCAAGACCCACAAATCTGATTAACACACTTAAAAACCTTTCCGAGAATATAAAGTTAGACATATAACTCCTTACAGTTTAGATGAAACAAGATTTTTAATAACAAATGTCGACTTTTTATCAAAACCCCACTTAACCGAAAAATTATATAACTTATCAAATTTACTTAAAAATAGTCAAATATATTTTATAATATCTATAAACAATATAAAATAATAATAATAATATTGATGTAACTATTTTATAAAAATAAAATTTGGTAAACTATGATTTTATTAAACGCTTGATAAATTTTACACTACCCAAAGTTATAGGACCGACTTTCGGTAATAGACCCGATAAATTATCTGACAAATTGAGCAAATATTGACACATTAGAATTTTTGGACTATAGAAATAACATAAAACCTGAACCTCGAACAATTTATAAATTAGAGCTCGTAACACTTTCTTAACTTGTCAATTTTAGTCCATGTCACGTTAAAAACCTTAAAAACACTATGTACAATTGCATGATTGATATAATATACTTACTTGCATTCATACTATATTATTTAAAATCTAAGACGCAAAATATTATTTTAGGTTGCTCGTGGGACATCTCGGTTTACTCGTCACCTTATTTACATCTTGCTATTCACCTTTGATTTCGGTGAGTTCATAGCCCCACTTTAACTCTTTAAACTATTTATAACCTCTTGTGGGAGATACATGCTATTTTACAATTTAGACACAACTGCTTTAAACTGTATGCTTTCCTGAAAGTATTATTGCCTAAGTACCGCTATTACCAAAAACAAGTCCTTAACAAATCATGAACCACTAATTACTTTATGTAAATGCGAATATTGTGAATAGGTCTATTGGGATTGATGAATCCCATTTGTGTTAATTTGATAGACAACCGAACGCACTATATTTGAATAACTAGGTAAATGACAAATTACATTCCACGGCATTTATAAATTAGGTCTCGTAACACTTTCTTAACTTGTCAATTTTAGTCCTTGTCATTTTAAAAATCTTAAAAACACTATGTACAATTGCATGATTGATATAATATACTTACTTGCATTCATACTATATTATTTAAAATCTAAGACGCAACATATTATTTTAGGTTGCTCGTGGGACATCTCAGTTTACTTGTCACCTTATTTACATCTTGCTATTCACCTTTGATTTCGGTGAGTTCATAGCCCCACTTTAACTCTTTAAACTATTTATAAACCCTTGGGGGAGATAGATGCTATTTTACAATTTAAACACAAGTGCTTTAAACTGTATGCTTTCCTGAAAGTATTACTGCCTAAGTACCGCTATTGCCAAAAACAAGTCCTTAACAAATCATGAACCATTAATTACTATATGTAAACGCGAATATTGTGAATATGTCTATTGGGATTGACGAATCCCATTTGTGTTAATTTGATAGACAACCGAACGCACTATATTTGAATAACTATGTAAATGACAAATTACATTCCAGGGCATTATTATCAATTCTATGAAACCCACAGTTAACGTTTGAGTGTCATGAGCTTAGAGCAATAATTAATATTTACCCATAATTGTATTTGTTGCAATTATTATTTTAACTCTGAATCTTGTGGTCCATTATTTATTTATAAACCTATAAATTTCACTCAATCTTTGTGTTGACTTTTAGCATGTTTTATCTCAGGTCCTTAAGGTATTTCGCAAGCATGAAGTCGCACAATACTATCATTCGATAAACCTTTATAAACTTTTATATTTATGTGTTATGTACTCTAAAACTACTTGGGACCTCTTGTAACGCTGATGTTTTATTATGATCAAATGATAAACTTTTAAAAACGCCTCATTTAAAGTCGTTTTGTATGATTATGACTGTTATACTATGAAGTAGCACTCCAATATTATTACTTTTCGTTGCGATATTTTGGGGGTGTTACAGTTACCGCATCTTTCTCAAGTTCTTTGAAAGTAAAAAATTATTATTATTATTATTATTATTATTATTATTATTATTATTATTATTATTATTATTATTATTATTATTATTATTATTATTATTATTATTAATCACGATTATTATTATTTTTCAATTATTTATTATTCACTATTAATTATTAGTCATTAGTTATAATAAATAATATAAAAATAATAAACTATGATAATTTATTTTAAAAAGATTATTAATTTTTTTTCATTATTTATTCTATTTATTATTTAATTTTAATATTTAATTAATACATTTTTTTAACAAATTTAACTCTTTATAATTATTATTATTACTATTATTAGTGCACACAATTCATTCATATTACAATTACAATTTTTGAACAAATTATAATTCATTCACATTACAAATCATTTAGATTACATTACAATTTCTTTGACAAATTATAATTCTAACATAATCATTATGCGAATCAAACACCCCTTTAGCGTCTACTTTTTAAAAGTCGTGCTTTGTTATGAATCAAAATTTTAAAAAGGACCATGCTTTGCTAGAGATTAAATTTCTTTATGTATTAAAGTGACAAATCGTTTTGATTTGTCTTGTAACCTAATGTATTGCTTGATTTATCATATATTTTGAATATTTCTTTTTTTTCATCTCAAAACAAACATACATTTTGTAAATGCAAAAAAATTTAGAAATTTTCAGTAACTACACTTTTCATCAATCAAATATCATTTCTATCTACTAAATTCTCTTTTGATTGGTTGAAATGTATCGTGGAAATTTAAATATTTTAAGGGTTTTGCTAATATGTGCCCCTGGGCACACGATTAAGCATATTTAATGAAGACAAAATTTTCTTTTAAATAAGAAAATGCATTTAATGAATATTTATTGATCTTTAAAATTACCGTAATTAATCATAATTTTGATATTAATTAACTCAAACATTCCTTATATATGGAGCTAAACAATTGCTCAGTTGGCACAAGTTAGCAAAACACATATTTTAAATAAGATTCTTATTTTTTTAATATAAATTTGTAGAATGTGATCATACGTATATATATAATATCTGGAATGTAAAAGAAAATACAGAAATTAATGTAGATGAGAAAGTAAGAATCTTATTTAAAATTATCTTTAAGACGAAAATTGATATTGAACAAACCCGTTTAAGATACTGTTTGTTACATGCAATATAAGAATCTTATTTAAAAAATAAATAAATAAATAAATAAAAAGAGTTTGGTACGTTAGTAACACTAATAAAATGACGTCAATGCCATACAATAAAGCGCTAAAGGATGTAAAATAGATTTAAATATTACTAGTGTATTATATGACGATATAAATTAGTGGATTGAAGAAAAACCATCTTCTTTTCAAACAATATACTATTCATTCATATTCACTATATTATCTTTACTTTTAACAGTATACTTTAACAATATTTGACTTTCAACAATCTTTTTAATGTAAATTAAAATTTGTCTCATGATATATATTATAAACATTTATAAATTACAATTTTATCGTACAAATTATTTTAGTCGCAACTCGAGGTAAATAAAAACCTTGTTATAAATAGGAATAACTAAAAAGAAATAACCATTTCATTTACCTAGCTATACATACCAGTTTAATACATAAAGAAAATCCATCAAATGATACAAGTTTGAACATTTCTTTTGCAGACTTTGTTTACACTTTTGTCACCTCCAACATGTTTGACTTCTCTACACACCTCATCCCCCAGTGAGTACTATATATTACCTTCTTTATGTACACTCTAGCTCACATAAAAAACAAGTAAGAATATCTAGGGATGGATGGCAAAAAGTCCATTTTGTTTATTGTCTTGTTAGCCACCTTGATCACACTGGCACTAGGCCAAGCCCGACTTGGGTTTTACCTAACCTCATGCCCACAAGTGGAAACAATCGTGCAGACTGTGGTCCAGTCTGCCATCAACTCCAACCCAACAATTGCACCTGGTTTACTAAGAATGTTCTTTCATGATTGCTTTGTTAACGGTTGTGATGCATCTATTCTAATTGATGGTGCCTCTTCTGAGAAAACCGCTCTACCGAATTCCCTCTTGAGAGGCTTTGAAGTTATTGATGCTGCAAAGACGCAGCTGGAAACCGCCTGTCCTGGGGTGGTCTCTTGTTCTGACATTCTTGCCCTTGCTGCCCGTGATTCTGTAGTACAGGTACTTAAATTGTTACCATTATATCAATATTCGTACGTTGAATCATTTTATTATGCCATAATTAAGAAGTTGCATTACATATATGTCTAGTTGGCTTACAATAAAATTTTCTCACATTGCAGACTGGAGGAGCAAGCTGGCAGGTTCCATTAGGTCGCAGAGATGGATTAGTTTCAAGGGCGTCTGATGCTGCGAGTCTGCCTGGTTTCAATGAGCCTATCAATGCTCTAATCACCAAGTTTGCTGACAAGAATCTTAACATCCAAGATCTTGTTACTCTTAGTGGTAAGTTAAACGTACGGTAAACAACAACAATAACTACTTTAAACTGTATGCCATTAGCAACGCGCTATTGAATTGTACGTACATGCTAATTAATTAACGTATGTGTTTCATGGTTTGGTTAATTTTTAGGAGCACACACCATTGGGACAGCAGCATGTGTATTATTCAGCTACAGGCTATACAACTACAACAACACCAATGGCCCTGACCCGAGTATTGACACAGATTTCCTTCCAACGCTTAGGAACTTATGCCCCAATGGTGGTGATGGAACAAGGCGTGTGGCACTTGATACGGGCAGTGTTGGAAACTTTGACACTTCATACTATTCAAACTTGAGAAATAGGCAAGGTGTACTTGAATCTGATGCTGCTTTATTGAACAATCCAGCAACGCAAGCGTTAGTGAACAGGTTTCTTGGAATTAGGGGAATGGCTGGATTGTCATTCAACGTTGAATTCGGGAGATCAATGGTGAAGATGGGCAATATTGAACTGAAAACAGGAAATCAAGGTGAAATCCGTAGGGTTTGTACCACTACTAATTGATCGACAAAGATAAAAATGTATTTCTCTAATTGTTGATCGGCCTTAGTTGTTAATACCATCATATTGCATTCCTTGGAACAAGGATTTATAAAATAAATTTGCAATAAAGTGTGTTTTATCTATCCATTGCTTTCTATATGTTTAATTTTAATACTCCATCCCCTCCAAAATTATTGTCCCCATACTCGAGTATTATTTTTGGACATCACAAAATTAAAATGAAGACTATAATTTTGGAACGAGTGACTAGCTAATTGGTTATGTGCGTACATACTATGTGTGTACAATAAACAATCGAAGTCATTATCCCAAGAGTTGGCGATGGTCACTTTTAGAAACTCAATTCAAAGGCTTTTAAATAGGATATATAATATACACAAGAACGTTACCTGAAATTGAGAAACATAGGTTTATATCGACTGTATCAGGAAAACAGAAATTATGAAGCGAAAATGAGATTTGGACGTGATAAGTACACCGACACCCTTTGGCCGATATGCCTAAAGTTGTCATACATACTCATAACACTTTCGTGGTTATAGAGTATCACATGCATGTATAACTTACGATCTTTGTTTTGTAGAAAAATGATCATTTCTGTCTCATGGATATAGGCCGATCACGCAAAATCGATATAACTACATTACATCCTGTGTTCTTGATGTTTTTTACTTATTTGTTTATCGCATGTTAGTTGCTATTTACCTAACAATAATGTTAGTATGCATGGTAATTGCTATCCGTTGGATACCCAGCTATTTATCACACAATCAATAATCATATATGATAAACGTACATTACAAAAGATATATTCCGTATATAACAAAGCAATATTACATGATTCCAGTGTGTCGATCGATCAAGGCTAATTTACAAAATATAATTCGACTAGCAATAATGATTTCTAAGACGAACGTTAATGACCTGATTATTGGATAAAGGTTTAGCAAAAGGTCACATGCATGCATGGAGATGAACAAGTTTGACAAATACATAGGATGACGTTTGCCAAATGTCAAACAATTAATCCTTCATGCATGGACGTGTCCACCCCAAAATTTTGACTTTGTTTTTTTTAAAAGTTCAGAGACCCGGTAAATATATTACTCTAAAAAATGTTTAAGTACAAAGGATATGGGTGAATCTCATATCTCAACCCGTTACACTGACAAAAAAGCTTACATAACAAGATACTTCCTAATTTTCCTCTAATCCAAAGGATTGGGTTATATTGACGGTGGCTAGTTTTTTAGTTAAACCCTCTCTAGTTTACTAGGAGGTACTTTTGTTTTTGTTTTTGTTTTTTGTTTTTTTAGACTTTTCCTCTTGTTTTGTCGTTTTGCGCTTTTTTTTTTTTTTATTGTGTCTAAATAGAAAGGATTGTGTATGTATAATAATAGATTGTATATGTATAATGTTTTGTATATGTATAATGTTTTGTATAATTATTTTGTTTGTATAATAGCACGTTAAATATTACCACATTAAATAACTGCAACAACAACTGTTATTATTAATTAAACGACAACGTTAACATATTATTTAAAAACAACAACATCTACGACATATGAACATTATTCATTTCATTTAAAAGATCATGGAGCCTTGCACCCGACTGACAAGCGTGATCCTCATGATTTCTTACCAATTCTAACTCCATCTCCAGCGTCTTAATTCTTGTCATCAACAGCTTGTTTCTTGCTTCAAGCTCGTCAATCTTATTATCTTTCGCAAAGCAGTTTGAGCATTGCGCTGAAGAAGAGGCTTGATTAAAGTACCACCTTTCAAATTCATCTTTCCACATGAAGTAT
Source organism: Artemisia argyi (assembly GCA_030686995.1). Taxonomy (NCBI): domain Eukaryota; kingdom Viridiplantae; phylum Streptophyta; class Magnoliopsida; order Asterales; family Asteraceae; genus Artemisia; species Artemisia argyi. The sequence goes on from CM060706.1 coordinate 14,272,815, forward strand.
CGATACCCATAGTTATCTGTACCTGGCTGTTACATGTTAAGAAAATTATAAGAAATTTATTTTTAACAAACAAATTATTTACATATTTACATAACTAAGCAAACGTATGATTATTTACCACTGAATTAGGACATGCATAATACAGTTGCTCACGAGTAGTAGGTTTCCAGGATTGGCGTTCTATAATGAATCCTCTCTCACATCGACACAAGAAAGGATTTCTTCGTTCCACCTGGCCAAATAAAGGACATGCGTAATACATAAATGTACATTTGAGTTCAAAGGTTTCTCAAACAACATACTCTATAACATAAATCAATAATCATTTACAATGTTTTGTCAGTATAATTACTTACAATATAAATCAGTAATCATTCACTATGTTTTGTCGGTATCTCTATTATTTACAACATAAATCAGTAATCATTTACCATGGTTTTGTCGGTATAATTATTTACAATATAAATCAATAATCCATTAGTCGATGTTGATACAAAGTTTCCCATTCGGCTGCAACTAGCTCTCTAAAATACCTCCATTGTGGGTGGTTATGGGGAAGTGGAGAATCTCTGTCTAGCGTCGGTAAAATGTAGTGAGCATAGTCTCTCTCCCCCATACGGGCAATCACAAGGGGGTCGGTTCCTTGTGATAAGTTTGGCCTGGTAAAAAGCGGAAAACATGTGTTCCAACCTTGCTGGGATATAAATACAACAGGTCGGTGAATTATTGAAGCGATAACCAGCCCCGTGATTGGCATCACCATCCAGCGACTGATAGGTGCACCTCCATTGAACCAGTCTATTGTATACCAAAGTCAGTCAAAGTCATGTTGCTGCCACATACTTATGTAAGTTTGCCTATGTCTGTCTACCTCTTGCAATAACATATGTCTAACTTCGGCCCACCTATTTTCATTTTGAGCAAGACTGTGGGCAACGCACCGAAACCCACAATTCACATTATGTATGTTGATTACGTATGGACCAAAAATATGTGGAATATGCTCAATAAAATCATTGCTCACATTATCTCCAACATATAATCTGTGGCATAGACTATCACCCGTGTAAGAGCTATGTCTTGGAGGTTCTTTCCGCAAGTTCGGGACTTTTGTAGATCTTGAATTTTTACTTCTTCGGTGATCTACGATTGGTACTTCATCCAAGTCAGGGACTTCATTCAAGTCCGAGACTTGTGTAGCCTTGCCCTTTTTGTCCTTTGCGCTCGGACGTCCACGGGTATTTTTTTGAATAGCTGGTTCACGTGTGTCAACAGATTCAGGCTGGAATATCTCTCACAACTTCGTTAACATATTTTTCTTGACAAACGACGTTGATTTGCTAAAAATATTCTTGAATTGTCGCATACCATCGTTAAACGAAGTATCATCATCATCATCATCATCATCATCATCATCACCAGGTTCGCTGGAAGAGCCATCTTCAAGCGGGGGCCTATTGATAACAGGCCACGGAACAGATAGGGCTCTCCAAAAAATATCAACTTCATCCTGTGGAATGGGGCATCCTGAATTCAATTAAAGTGACTTGTATAAATTACTGATATTAATGTGGAAAATAACTTGATAGTTATAAATTTAATATACTTACCATGATATACATAGTATTGCATCTCGTGAAAGCATGGTAGTCCGAAATTTTCCCGCAACTTATGGCTACAGTCTTTTGGGGTGATCGACAGGTGAAGTTCTTTGTGCATGAGGTTGAAAGCATGTTTGGAAACTTTATACCACAATTCTTGAAATAGTGGTATATTACACTTATTTAGGTTCTCGTTGATGCTTCTATTGAAACTCTCTTTTATCGCATTTTCTTGCGAAATGAGAATCTTATCGATCGACCTCAACAACCTGTCTAATTTTGGACTGTGTGCCGTCCAAATATAATTTCAACAACGCGTGGTGAGCCTCAACTCTGCACGTTGTTGTCTGGCCATAGGAGCGATATCGGTCGGTAATATACGAGACAAACATCGGTGAGTAATCTTGCAGCCAGTTTTCCAGATACGCAGCGATATCTGAAAAAAACAATGAATTAATAAAAGGTCGTTCGGTGCTTATTTATTAAATAATTAAAAACAATGAATTAATAATTAAGTACCCGGATGGTTGACCAATAACTGTTGTAGGCGTTGATAATATCGCTTGAACGATTCGAATGTCGGAGCTTTAACCATCCAATCCCATCGGTGTTTAACGGACTCATACTCATTTAACCCAGTGAATTTATTTCTACAATACTTAAGCAGATTTTGCTCTATATGCCATCGACAGAGTAATTTGTGAGTATTAGGAAATTCTTCTCTTATTGCCCTAACCAACGCTAAATCTCTTTCAGTGACGATAACACGTGGGTAATATCTTTCGTCTATCACTTGCTTCAAACATTGCAATACCCATCTAAAATTATGCCCTTGTTCACTGGATAAAAAGCTATACGCCATTGAAAATGTTTTATTTGTTGAAGTTACTCCAACAATTTCCAACAACTGCAATTTAAACATCATGGTATTGTACGTGGAGTCCATCAACATGATTTCAGGGAATGTACACCATATAGCATACGATGTGGGGTGCACAAAAAATAGCTCCTCAAGCTCGTTGGTATGCTCATTTACCCTCGGGTACCATGTATACCCTGAATCCCTCAAATGCGAGTAAAGGACTTGAAGTGGAGTTCTATCACCTACTCTGGCTCTCTGGAACTTATCGTGTGCGTTATATATAGTTCTAACGCTAGACACGTTACCCGGATTACGACCCTGTATTGTCGAAAGTATATTAAGTGGTTGTACGTTATAATCTATCAATTCTTTGACCAAACCCAACTCATCATCCTTTAATCACATTGCATATGCCATACCATGCAACGAATCTAGCATATCATGATTATGCGTATCATCCTTCACCCTCAAAATCCAATAATTTTTTGTTCGATGATATTTTGCAACTAATCTGAATGGATAATTGGTTTTACATGTTTTGGTTTTCCGTTTTCCACTACCTTGAGGTTCATACGCCCCACACTTTGTACACCTGTAATTGATTTCGTTCATCTGACCATCTTCTGATTTAGTTTTATTTTTAACAATTACAAAACCGAGCTCCCGAGCTATATTTTGCACCCACTCAGTTACTTGCTCGTGAGAGCCGAAAACCTGAAAATACATCACATTTTTTATAACATATTTTTTTAACTAATAATTTTATAACTAATTTTTTTTTAACACAATACTTTTACTTTTGTTTTAGTTTTTATTACAACCTTTATTTAACTTTTACATTTTTACAACTTTTACATTTTTACATTTTTATAACTTTTATTTAACCTTTTTTTTTTTTACTAATGATAACTATACACTTTATAACTATAACTTTACATTTTTATTTTATAACTTTTATAACTTTTGTTTTAGTTTGACTACATTTTTATAACTTTTATAACTATACACTTTACATTTTTATTTTATTTTTATACTTCAATTAAAAAAAAACGTTAAAACGCATTTGTGGGGGGACCCACGTGTTTAACGTACTAACACACACCTCACACCCACTTACACATACTCACACTTCACAGTTTGTGTGTGTGTTATTCTCTCTCTCTCTCTCTCTCTCTCTCTCTCTCTCTCTCTCTCTCTCTCTTATCTCTCTCTTTTCTGGGTAAAAATCTTAGATCTAAAAACGTTTTTAGATCTAAAATCACTCTTATTTGTGATGTTCTTGGTGATCTGTGATGATTTTATTGTGAGTGGTGATGTTGTTGGTGATCTGTGTTGGGGGGTTTTCAAAAATTGGGGGTTTCTAATTTAATTAGGGTTTTGTAAAAATATTTGGGGGTTTTGAAAGTTAGCTTGATATATGTGATGATTGTTGGGTTAATTGAAAGATGTGTATGTTAATGTATCAGATCTAGATTTTTTTTAAGAAACCCTAATTTTTTAAAAGTTAGGGTTCATGGTGGGTGATTAAGTGTTGGTGGTTCTGTGGTTGGTGATTATGTGTTATTATGTGTTTTGTGATGTTCTGTGATAGATCTAATTTTTTATAAAAAAAAATTAGGGTTTTGTAAAACTATTTGGGGGTTTTTAAAATTAGCTTGATATATATGGTGATTGTTGGGTTAATTGAAAGATGTGTATGTTAATTTATCAGATCTAGATTTTTTTAAGAAGCCCTAATTTTTTAAAAGTTAAGGTTCTGTGGTGGGTGATTAAGTGTTGGTGGTTCTGTGGTTGGTGATTATGTGTTTTGTGATGTTATGTGATAGATCTAATTTTTTATAAAAAAAATTAGGGTTTCGTAAAAATATTTGGGGGTTTTTAAAATTAGCTTGATATCTGTGGTGATTGTTGGGTTAATTGAAAGATGTGCATGTTAATTTATCAGATCTAGATTTTTCTAAGAAACCATAATTTTTTAAAAGTTAGGGTTCTGTGGTGGGTGATTAAGTGTTGGTGGTTCTGTGGTGGGTGATTAAGTGTTGGTGGTTCAATTCTGTGGTTGGTGATTATGTGTTCTTAAGTGTTGGTGGTTCTTATGTGATGGGTAAGTGTTACTGCTTATGTTTAAGCAGTTTGTGATGAATACCTGTGGCTGTGGGTAAGTTAACACCTTGATCTGCCACCTTTGAGTGGTATGAATACCTGCTCTGGCCTACCCCAGTCAACAGGCTCTGTGATTATGGTTTCTTGGCAAACTGCTTATGTGCTTATGATAAAAAAGTGCTTATGTGCTTATGGCCTACCCCGTTCTTATATACTTTACGGGTTGAGTTATATTGACGGTGGCTAGTTTTTTAGTTTAACCCTCTCTATTATGTAGAGGATTTGGTGATGAAACTGCTTATGAATCTGAAAATAACAAACTGCTTATATGCTTGATAAGCAGTTTGTTATTTTAAGCTGATTTGAAACTTGTTTTTTTTTAAAGAAAAAAAAAATATTGAGATAAGGCAATGATGATTTAAAAAAAACATGATTTTGGCGTGGCATTTCCGACTGGACGGCAAAAAAAAACTTAATTTTGCAACTTTCGATGTTGTAGCCATATATGATAAAACTTGCTTATGTGAAACAGCTTATAATCTGAGCCTAATGTTATCTCGATGTCTTTTTAATGTGTAAAATGGTGATTACCTGTTGTGTGTAAAATGGTGATTGAGACTAGGGGTGTCCAAAAGAACCAAAAGAACCGAGAAACTGTACCGGAACCGAACCGTATATTAGAACCATGGTATGTTCTTGGTTCCTAAAATTCCAAATATTAGGTTCTCGGGACGGTTCGGGTCGGAACCGTCCGGTTCCGGTTCTTTCCCGAAAGAACCGACTACCTTGAAAATATGAAATTTTATAGGGTTATTTGGGACATTGTGTAATATGTATAGCATTTTAAGGAGAGAAAAATAAATGAATAAAAAAAACATACTCATTATTAAACTGTAACATAAAAAATCTGAAACTTAAAAACACATAATAAAATTAACACCCAAACTTTTAATCCATTCAAAGATCATCATCATCATCATCATTTATCAACATAAAAGTATGTTTATCTTGAGATTATTATCGTAAATTGATAATTACCTATAGTAATAGAAAAATCAAGTGAATTATATAATGCAATATGTGACGAATGACGAATCTATAGTTAACGAGTATAATGAGTTGAAAGTATGAATGCATGTTATATTATATAAAAATGTTGGTCAGTTGGTGTTAGTGTACTTCATGTTTTTCAATTCAATATGATGCGCAATATTTAATCAAGTATACTAAATAACTAAATCAAGTATGTATGTTGTTGTTTAAGTATACAATATTTAATCATGTACATTAGTTAAATATCGTGTGTATTTGTATTGTTATAGCATTATTAACATGTCTTTATGATTGATAGACGACAAAAAAAATTATTTAAACATTTAGGTTCTTGTGGGAATTACCCGAAATTCCCGTACCGGAACCGAGTACCGTACCGGAACCGTACCGAAGAACTTGGGACGGTTCTTGGTTCCACTTTTTCCATATTTTCGGTTCTCGGTTCTTTCGATACGGTTCCGGTTCGGGACGGTTCCGGTACCATGGACACCCCTAATTGAGACATATCGGCAGCATAAGATATTTGTTGTTTCTTTGTGGTTTGTTACTTGCGGCTTGTGTTTCACTTGGCTTGTGTTATAACCCAACCCTAGGTACTAGAGAGGGTTAAACTAAAAAACTTGGCACCGTCAATATAACTCAACCTTATCTGTAACTTGTAGTAACTTGTGGAATCTGCACTTCTTGTAACTTGTGGAATCTGCACTTGTTGTAACTTGTGGTAACTTGGGGGTACTTGTTTTGCTTTGTTTGTGGTGAGAGTTACTTTGTGAATCTGCTTTGTTGGATTTGTGATTGAGATAGTTGCTTTGTGATTGAGATTGCTTTGTGATACTGCTTTGTGGTGAGGCTCAATATATCATGAGAGGTTTTGTTGTACCTAACACTTTGAGATTCCCCTTGTAAGTTCCTGCAGTTGAGATTCCCCTTGTGAGTTCCTGCAGTTTGGGAATCTTTACTTTTGCTTTTGGTACCTAACAGCCTGAGCTTGTGAACCTTGTGAGAATTGTGAAACATGTGTTTCACTTATGTAATGTGAAATCTGCAATCTGTGAGAATTGTGAAACATGTGTAACTTGGGTGCAATCTGTGCACTTGGGCAATCTAACTTGGTTGCAATATGCTTGTGTCCAATCTGATCTGTGCACTTGGGTGCAATCTGCACTTGGACAAAAAAAAATTTCAAAAAAGGCGATGACGAATGGTTTTATAAAAACCGAATGGATGGCAAAGTGATATTTTTATCACTTTGCAACATTCATATCCGAGCCTAACACTTTTTAATCACTTGTGCAAAATGGTTTTCTAAATCGGCGTTGATGATTACGTGTTAATCTGAGCTGTTGTGCTTGTGTGCTAACTGCACTTGTGTGCAATCTTTGAGAAAAAAAATAATAAAATAATAATAATAATAATAAAAAAAAAAAAAAAAAAAAAAAAAAAAAAATCTTCTGTGCAATCTTTGGACCAAAAAAACTGGACATCATTGGACAAAAAAAAAAAAAAAAAAAAAAAAAAAGGACAAAATCTGCAAAAAGCTGACAAAAGTACCCCTCCCACTAGGGAGGGTTTGCAGATTAGGGGTAGACCCCGTTAATATAGTAGTACCCCGTTAAAAAAAAGGACAAAATCTGCAAAAAGCTGACAAAAGTACCCCTCCCACTAGGGAGGGTTTGCAGATTAGGGGTAGACCCCGTTAATATAGTAGTACCCAATCCAAATTAAATCTGCCAAAACTATCATTCATTCTTTTTTCTTTCAGTTTTGGTCCTCCATCAACTGTTCAGTTAAATGATATTATGCAACTTGAAATTGATCAAACTTCCATGATAGCTCCCAAAAATAATATTCTTCGGTCCAAAATAAGTGTCCATATTCCATTCCAAATAATGTATATTGTTATTTTATGATGTCTTAAAATAACTGTCAACGTTATATTTCAATCAGTGAAAAGAGAATTTAATATTTAGATATGATATACTGATATTTGGGTTGTGTAAAGTATAATTAGTGGAATTTTTAAAACATTGGTCATACTTTTTTTCAAAATAAACACTTATTTTGAGATGGAGAGAGTGTCTTTTTTTATTGAACCCAAAAACTAATAAATACATTTGGGATAATCACCAAAATAGACCGGACAACCATGGTAAATTTGGTTCCTGCCCCTAGATCCAAAAAATGTCTTTTTTAGACAGGGCAACTGGGCAACTCGACCCATATGATGACAAGTGCCCCAGTTGCCTAAAAATTGGTGGTTGTTGCTCAAAAAATTGACAAGTTGCCCAAAAAACTGATAGACAATCAACACTTGTCACTTGCAGAAAGTGACACTTCATCCGTTGTCCTGTCTAAAAAAAATATTTTTGAATCTGAGGCCAGAAACCGAATTCACCATGGTTGCCCGGTCTATTTTGGTGATTATCCCAATGCATTTCAATTTTCAAGGATCTGATATTTACCAACATGTTCATAACTGAAAAACTACTAAATTAGAGACGACGTGTCAAACAAATGTCGGTACATTGTTGGAGATCAGAGACGATATGATGCAGGTATGGGTATAAGAATGGGCATCGTTCAAGAGAGAAAAGCAAACCTTCATGGCACATATGAAGTTATGAACTATGTGTTAGAGTTTAACAATTAAATAGCACGTATTGCGGAAGCGAGGATCAAGTATAACACATAAATATTAACTAAAACATAAATAGTAAACGTACCCGATGCACTTCAAATTAACCTTGATTCTTGTACAAATAGATCAATGATAAACCCCTTACCGTTTTGTTTATCGATCTCTTGATAATTACTAAAGTAAGTAATTACCTCGTTCTTATACACACAAACTACCAACGAATAAAGGTTTGATGCAAGTAAACAAAACACTTAGTTTTTAGCTATGGAAAAATCGATCCAAACCTTAAGTTGGGGTTGAGTCGATTGGCCACAAAAGAAAGAAACAAGGAGAAAAGATTTAGGGTTAGTGTGTGTGCACAAAAGATGTGAAACCCTAATCCTTGGCCTTGTATATATACTAGAGGATATCTTGGTGACCAAGAAAGCATGGGTCGACCCTATGGGTTGGGCTTCGACCGGCCATAGCACCCAAGGGGTGTTTCTAGATCTTTCTTGACTCCCAAGTTACACTCTAGTCCTTATCTTTCGTTACTAACGATAGTTAGTCCATACGGTTAATAACTAACGACCATTTAGTCCATTAAGTGTTTATAAATATATATATTCAATACATTTAATATATACATATTTATTTTACATTATTCTTGTTTGTAAAGTGTGCAATCCCGAGGTCTCGGGTTCGATACTAGACATTTACATATTAATGTTTATACGTAATATTTAACAGCTCCCACTCGTATATCCATTAATAGTAAAATGACATTGGTTAGCGTCTTGCAACACTCCAATGCCCCTAGTTCAATCCGAGCTAGGTTTCCTGAAAAAACCTTTAATGATTCATCATTATAATTATCCTTTCATTACTAATACCACATTAATAAAGATGTGAGTTTCTTTATTAAATTTTTGTTTCTCGTTTCTTTATGATTGAACAAAATTACCAAAACATCTGAACGTATTCCAGATAGACTTTGGGCATGGCCATGCAAACATTTTGTCAACCCTACGAGGGGCCCAGCAGTATTAAACTTCTAAACAAATCAGAAGGAATAAATTCTTTCTTGACTACAAGAATAACCCATGAACTTTGCAACACTTCTGAAAACAACCCTTATAACTCCCTGTTACGGTGAGCGGTAGATTGCTTCACAAAAATGCACTACATCCATGACACTTATCTGGTATCTCAAGTCTGAGGATAACTTTAAATATGATTCTCACATTAATTATTAAATCATATTATTGGGATAAGTCCAATATTCAATTCATCGAATATCTTGTGAAATTGGTATGAATACGCATCAATATACTTTCAAGTATATCCTAAACCAATACTCAATTTCGTCTTAGTTTAATGATATTCCCATATCATTAATCGACAATGGACAATTTAGAATAATAACTTATTCATGGATCTTAAACATGCAAATATAGGATATATTATTAAGACAATGAATAAATAAACATAAAACATATTTTATTTCATTAAAATAATAATTGTACGTTACATCCTTTATCCAAACACTAATCACAAATGGGCATGAAACTTTCAGCTAATCTAAGTCCTACACCTTCAGCATGCTTGTAAAGCTTTGTGCCAGGTAGAGGCTTTGTTAATTGATCTGCCAAGTTATCATCTGTGTGAACTTTGAGCATTTCGATTTCGCCTATTTCGACTTGTTCTCGAACATAGTGATGCTTAATCGGGAAATGTCTGGTGCCTTTCATGATTCCAGGCTCATTGGCAAATGTAATTGCAGCTGAGTTGTCACAATACATTTTAATAGGTCTTTGAATCGAAGGCATAACTCCAAGCCCTGAAACAAACTTCCTAATCCAAACAGCTTCCATTGCAGCTTCTGAAGCAGCTATATACTCACTCTCTGTAGCAGACATCGCTAGTACACTCTGCTTTCTGCTCCTCCAATCCACAGCTCCTCCATTAATGACAAAGACATAACCCGTTTGAGACTTCGTATCATCCTTATCACCTTTCCAAGAAGCATCGCAGTAACCTGTAACATCAAGTTCTGCTGATGGATTTCCCCCATAAACCAAGAACATATCTTTAGTAGCCCTAAGGTACTTAAGAATATTCTTAACAGCAGTCCAGTGAGCTCCACCTGGATTCTGCTGATATCGACTGGTTAAATTTTGTGCAAACGCCACATCAGGTCTTGTACTTTTCACCGCTTACATTATAGATCCCACAGCCGAAGCATATGGGACTCTCTTCATGCGTTGCACCTCTGCAGGTGTTGAAGCACAAACCTTGTTGCTCAAGCCATGTTGTTCTTGCATTGGCAAATATCCTTTCTTGGAATTTTGCATATTGAATCTCTTCAATATTTTATCAATGTAAGCACTTTGGCTTAATCCAATTAATCGCTGAGATCTATCTCTATATATCTTGATTCCCAGAATAAATGCAGCTTCCCCTAAATCTTTCATAGAAAAACACTTTCCAAGATATGCCTTGACCTTTTGCAAACTTGGAATGTCGTTTCCCATGATCAATATGTCATCAACATATAATATAAGGAAAATTACATTACTCCCACTAACTTTGTGATATACACATGGCTTATCAAGATTTTGAGTGAATCCATACTCTTTAATCTCACTATCAAATCTCTTATTCCATTGTCGTGATGCTTGCTTCAATCCATAAATGGATCTTTTAAGCTTGCATACACGATTTGGGAATTCTGGATTTACATACCCCTCAGGCTGCGCCATATAGATGTCTTCATCTAGGCGACCATTTAAGAAGGCGGTTTTTACATCCATTTGTCAAATCTCATAGTCATAGTAAGCGGCTATGGCTATAAGAATCCTAATTGCCCTTATGTCAGCTACAGGAGAAAAGGTCTCCACATAGTCAACACCAAAAGTTTGAGTATAGCCTTTAGCTACACAACGGGCCTTATAGGTGTGTACAACGCCATCCATGTCAGTCTTTTTCTTGTAGAGCCATTTACTCCCAACTAGTTTGGCACCCGGAGGTAGGTCTACTTCTTCCCAGACATCATTGTCTTCCATGGATTGCATTTCCCCATCCATAGCTTCTTTCCATTTGGCCTTTTCAGGACCATTCATGGCAGCTTTATAACTTGTAGGCTCATCAAGATCACCCAGTATATTCTCATCACTCTCTACATTAAGACATAGACGAGTAGGAGCTTTTACTGGTCTTGTTGACCTACGAATGGGAATCACTTCAACTTCAGGTGGAGGACCTAAACTTTCAGGTTCTACCGGAAGTTGGTTAGTGTTTTCAAAAGGTTCTACATCTTCTTGACCGTCTTCCAGATCATATACTCTCCCACTGAATTTTTGAGATATGAGCTCCCTTTCAAGGAAGTCTCCATACCTTGCAACAAATATTTTGTTTTCAGGTGGGTAATAAAAGTAGTATCCCATAGTTTCCTTAGGGTATCCTACGAAGATGCACTTCACAGATCTTTGTTGGAGTTTGTCTGCTGAGTCACGTTTAACATACGCCTCACAACCCCAGACCTTAAGATAAGACAGGTTAAGAGCTTTTCCAGTCCATACCTCATATGGTGTCTTATCAACCTTCTTTGTTGGAACCATATTTAGAATGCGAACCGCAGATTCTAAGGCATAATCCCAAAACGAGAAAGGAAGAGTTGTTAGATTATTCATAGATCGTATCATGTCTTGCAATGTACGATTCCTTCTCTCAGATACACCATTTTGTTGTGGAGTATATGGAGAAGTAAGGTGCTGGACAATTCCCTCCTTTGCTAGATAATCTATGAACTCCTGACTCAGGTATTCACCACCTCTATCGGATCGAAGAGCTTTAATCTTCTTTCCAAGTTGCAACTCTACTTCTGCTTTAAACACTTTGAATGTTTCAAATACCTCATATTTATGTTTAAGTAAATAAACATAACCATAACGGCTGTAATCATCCGTGAATGTTAAGAAGTAGCTAGCACCTCTCCTTGACACATGTCTAAGTGGTCCACACACATCTGTGTGAATAAGACCAAGTAGATCATTAGCCCTTTCAATCCTATTTTTAAAGGGTTTCTTAGTCATCTTCCCAGCAATGCAAGATTCGCATTTATCAAATGATTCATCATTGATCTTATCTAAAAGCCCATCATGTTGCAGCTTTTTCATGCGATCTTTGCCAATGTGAGCAAGTCGACAATGCCAAAGATAAGACGAATCCAGACCTTTCTTAATTCTCTTATTGTTGATGCTATACATTGAATTATTTGTAACAAAAGCATTATCATTATCATTCATATCAATTTCAAATACACCATTCACAGCAATAGCATTAAAATAAAAAACATCATTTAAAGAAACTGAAATTCCATTGCTAGAAATAGTATGATGAAAACCAAGGTTTAACAAACATGAAAATGAAATTACACCTCTAAAAATTGACGGTGCATAATGACAATTATTTAAAGATAGTACTAAGCCCGAAGGCAACACTAAATTAAAAACTCCTATAGCTTCAACTCCTGCATGCGCTCCGTTACCAACGTGCAAGAATTGTTGTCCATAGGCCAGCTTTCTCTCAACTCTAAACCCCTGCAAGGTATTGCAAATATGAATGCCACATCCCGTATCATATACCCATGAATTCAATTTAGGAGTAAGAGTGAATAATTCAATCATAAAGAACGCACCTGAAGTACTGGGGTTACCAGCTTCATTACCCTGCTTCTTCTGTCGCAAGTCATGAATGTAGAGAGGACAATTGCGCTTCCAATGGCCCTTTTCATGACAGTGGAGACAAGCCTGATCCTTCTTGTTTGGAGGATTTGTCTTGTTCTGCTTAGGCTGATGCTGTTTCATCTTTGGTTGTGGTTGATAGGCCATGACCTGCTTGCCTTTATCACCTTTACCTTTGCCTTTGTTCACATGCGATTTCTTCTGGATTCTCCCCTCATGAATTGCCAACACTTGTGGGGTAGGAGCCTTGACCTTGGCTGGTAGACTTTTCTCATAATCAACAAGCAATGCGAGTAATTCTGAGACTGTCTTCCCCGAGCAATGCATGTTGTAGTTCTGCACAAAACCAGCAAAATCCCTGTTGAGGGACCTGTTGATCAAGTGCACTTGCACATTGTCGGGGTAACCAAAACCAATTCTGTGAAGTTGATCAAACGAATCTTTCATCTCATCCACATAATCGGCTACTGGTTTACCATCACCATGCTTGCAGTTGTGTAGCTTGTCGAGTTTATCATACAATTCAACTGCAGGTGGCTTCTCATAAGATTGCCTGAGGTTATCAAGCATATTCTTAGCAGACGAGTACTCATACTTCTTTTGTAATTGAGCACTCATGCTAGTGAGCATTAAACAAGCAACCTCATTATACTTAGCATTAGTCACCTTCCATGCTGCCTTTGCTTCTGGTGTTGCAGTAGCAGCAGGTTCAGCAGGGCATTCCTCGGTCACATAGTCTAGCTTACCAGACGCCCTCAAGACAATTCTGAGCGAACGGTGCTAGTCATTGAAATTCTTTCCAGTCAGTTTTTCTCTCTCAAGATGACTCTTGAAAGCAGAAATCACAGTTTGGTTATCGGGTTGAGCCATATCTACAGATAAAGTTCAAATATTAGTATTTTCGATAATCAATATCTTCAAGAAAAATAAAATACCCAAGGCTATATTCATATAACCAACTAATTTTCTTGAAAACCTAGGATCCAACTTTACATAGATTCCACCACATCAGTTGATCTGTTAGTGGTGAAAGTACAAAAGTTGGTAATCTGTCGAACAATAATTGGCAAACAAGATTTCCAATTCCTAGATCATTATGGGATTTACATCAAATTGATTCATCAATTTGCCTTGTAAGCATGTTTCATCCTATCTCATGCCTTAAGTTCTAGGTCTCACGCACAACTTAATTAAGTCGTCTACCTTAGAAACTGTAAAATTACAATTATGGTCTCACGCGTTAAAAGAATTTTACCTTGTTATAGTAATTTAGCCTAGGTCTCACGTTTACTAAATTAAAATTCCAAGTGTTCCTTATAGATAGATGGCACGTAACTTAAATTATTTAAGGGTATTATTTTTTATATGTAAATCAAAATATGTACAAAGATGCATGCATTCATCTTTATAACATAAGTTTTCATAAAAACTTTTTATATCCAATTCGTGAAATTAATACACAGTTTTACTTGAGGTTTATACCAAAACCCTAAGATGACTTTCTACAATATATGATTTTAAAAGTAATTCGTTTAAGACATATTCAAGATTGTGATAACCAAGGCAGACTCTAAGGCTCTTTTCTAAGCCTTCAAATCACGGTTATGAATATCATCTTAAAAGACTTAATTTTAAAAGCATACTTGTATAAAACATCAATCAAGCAAAAGTTTATGGATTCAATCTCAAAATTAGTAATAAAGTATGAATTTTGCTAGTCTCGCCTGGGAGCTGATTACCGTGCGAATTGGACCACTATCGGCACCTAAGACCTTGCAAGATTCTTACTTTACCACTTAGGGTTTCACCATTATTAGTCCGTATTTATTTTCTTTATAAAAACAACCCTTTTATTGCTTACATCAAGTCAAACTAATAACAATAAAACAAGTATCAAAGAAAATCAAAACAACCAATAATAAATAAGTGAAACAATTAGCCACATGCAATCCCTATTAGAAAAGATCCTAATAAAATCAATTCTAGGTATAATAATGCATGTAATCAACTAAGGCCTTCTCCTCTTGATGGAGGAGAGTCACATACATTGACAAATCAATTGCGTAGGCCAAAGCTAGTAAACACACCACATAGCATATAAAATCGATTTTAATATGTATTGGAGTCTTCCCCAATTTAAGATCTATCTTAGACATGTGTAAAATAAACAAGATCCATGACTAACATGCATGTAAGTCACGGATTAAAACCTAACAATTAGCACATAGGTCACAAGATACGTTCAATTAACCGGTTAATGACCTAGGGTTTCTAGTGATTACACATAATCCAAGAAAACCACAAAACCCTAATTAGGGTTTCATGGAAAAATCGACCCCCCCCCCCCCCAAAATTAGGTTTAGGGTTTCGAAATTTTTAGAAAAAAATGGGAAAAACCCTAGATCAAAAAAAACATGTATCTAAAACAATTAAATATCCGGTTTTATTACGTTTTAGTAATCAATTACATGTTATACATGGCTCGTGATGCCACTGTTAGAGTTTAACAATTAAATAGCACGTATTGCGGAAGCTAGGATCAAGTATAACACATAAATATTAACTAAAACATAAATAGTAAACGTACCCGATGCACTTCAAATTAACCTTGATTCTTGTACAAATAGATCAATGATAAACCCCTTACCGTTTTGTTTATCGATCTCTTGATAATTACTAAAGTAAGTAATTACCTCGTTCTTGTACACACAAACTACCAACGAATAAAGGTTTGATGCAAGTAAACAAAACACTTAGTTTTTAGCTATGGAAAAATCGATCCAAACCCTAAGTTGGGGTTGAGTCGATCGGCCACAAAAGAAAGAAACAAGGAGAAAAGATTTAGGGTTAGTGTGTGTGCACAAAAGATGTGAAACCCTAATCCTTAGCCTTGTATATATACTAGAGGATATCTTGCTGATCAAGAAAGCATGGGTCGACCCTATGGGTTGGGCTTCGACCGGCCATAGCACCCAAGGGGTGTTTCTAGATCTTTCTTGACTCCCAAGTTACACTCTAGTCCTTATCTTTCGTTACTAACGATAGTTAGTCCATACGGTTAATAACTAACGACCATTTAGTCCATTAAGTGTTTATAAATATATATATTCAATACATTTAATATATACATATTTATTTTACATTATTCTTGTTTGTAAAGTGTGCAATCCCGAGGTCTCGGGTTCGATACTAGACATTTACATATTAATGTTTATACGTAATATTTAACACTATGCTTATATTCACAAGTAATGCCTCAAAATTTTGCTTTGTTTCTCAGCATATACTCCTGTCAATCTAGCTGTAGAGACACCGGTAACCACGCATAACTTCCACAAAACAATCCAGAGCATCCCCCTTATACTTCAAGATTCAGTTAAACACGTTTCTGATTAGTTTCAAATCACGAGAAATTCATGCAATACTTAGAAATCATGCCAAAAAAGCAGATTAAAACCAAAACTCTTATCCCTTCAAAATGAGCTTAAAATTCGCAAGAGAATGGAAACCGATATCCTACCATCATAATGACCAAAAAAAATCTCCTCTAAACAACCCCAAAAAAGGCTTCAAATTCAAAATCCTTTATTCTCAAATTTATAACCTCTGAAATTTCACCAAAAAAACATAAATTAAAAACCTTTTCCTCACGCCTCATCTTCTTCCTTTTCAACCAATATCTTCTTGCACGCTTCATAACACATGAATGAAATCCCAGCAGCAGGAACAATCTTTATACAACTCGGTCCTAAGCCTCTATACAACCCTTGAACACCCTCTTTTTCAAGAATGGTTAGGAGTGCATGTAACATGTTATTATAAACTCTACCATTAATAGCACCCGCTTGCATGTGTTTTCGAGCTACTTCAAGTGGAAAAGTTGCACTGCTTGAAATAGCACCGGCTGCAGACCCGATTAGTAAAGTTGCAATGTTACCAATGTCATCTTTTTTCAAGATTTTCTTGTAGGCTTTGCGTAATGTGTCGTATGCAAAATAATTTGTAGCAGCGTATGGGATGACACCAATTAGTGATGGAGTTAGGCCTCGATATAGTTCTCCAGGACCCTCTTCTCTTATGATCTTCACAAATGCGTCCACAAGGTTCTTGCACACGCCCCTCTGGATTAAAAATCGTTGCATATGCGTTAATTGTGAAAAAAGATGAAATCACATTTTGCGGCATGTTTCTTAAAAGAGTTCATAACACGGATAGGTAGCAAGATGGGCAGGTTGACCAATCCTGGTTAGACCAGATTCATCCGCAAAAATTCTGTCCATCTTTTAAATTATACTAATATATATATTAAGTGTTAAAATTACCAACGCATCAACTTTATAATATAATCTGAATCTCTGAATGAAACAATCTAGAATATCGTGTGCATTAAAAAAAAATAACTTTCCAGAACATTTACCCATTTGACCCATGTAGCTAAAAACATTATCTAGCCCACTTGACCTATATAGCTTATTATTTATCTAGCCCGTTTGTGATGATACACAACGCAGATGAACCATTTATAAGAAAATAGTCGAAATATCACCTCTAAATGTCATTGTAATTTGTCAAATCGACAAGCTGACATATGTTAGAAATAAGAAATTCACCTATCTGTTAAGTACTCGAGATAATCTTAATTACCATAAAAAGTGATAAAAACAAAAATTAATCTTTTTGACCCAAATCAATATCATCAATTTAAGTGTAAATAATGTAACGATAGTAAACAATTAATGAGTGAGGAAGCTTTGACTTTAAAAATGAAAGTAAATTTTGCAGTTTTTCATGGGACAGATGGTGAGCGAGTATTATACTAAAATGGTTGAACACTACTAATGAACTCTGCACTCAATCAATTTACTATGCTATTGATCTATAACATAAATGCATATTCTAAAATCTAAATCATTTAAAAAATAAGAGTCGGCTGTACCTGGACAGTCAGCCGCGTTTTGAGTAACTCGAGAGGGTAAGTGCATATGGTAGAGCTAATTCCAGCACAAGCACCAGCAATTAGTGACTCTGGCACACGCAGTTTCGCTTGTTCTCCGGGTTTAGGAGCCAAAGTTTTCTTCACCGTATCATAAGCAAATAACTGGACAATCAGACAGTGTCAGATCATTAATGCAGATCAGAGGGTCCACTTAAGGAGCATTACTAAAGCAAATATATCAAACATCCCAAAAACAGAAGATTGTGGGAAGTATCAACTTCGATAACATATATGTGTGTAAATCATAAACTCCCTAATAGAACAGTATAAATTACAATATGCGTAATATTCGAAAAGGTGGAAAGGAAGCATCAGTTCATGGTATCAAAGTATCAAACTCAAGTAATCCTGTGATCATGTTAGTTTGGCTGTGCAGGTGATCTTCACTTAGGTACCAACTTTCGTAATCACAGATTTTGTTAATTAATCAGGGTTTTGGACCCTTTTATCTTTTCAACCCACATTTATTTAACATTTATAAAAAATGATAATAGTAATAAAGTGGCTTAGAGACTATTGTTAAACTTATTAACAAGTTGCCTAGTTTATTAGATTCGATGGTAACTTGTCCACTATTTGTTTCTATACAAGTGAATACAACCCCTAATCGGCTAATCCTATATAGTGCTTTCACTAGGTTCAGTTTTATTGTTTCCCTAGAAATCACATCCTCTAATTTGTATCCTGTATTAAAAAAGGGTGGAGTCCGGTGGACACATGTAGAAGATATGGATTAAAGGAAAGCGTTACATATAGCAGCAAGATAAAATTGTTAATAACGTTAAATGACATCAACAAGCATTCACATATGAGATGCAACACCCCCTTTTACCACTCAAAAGTCAAAATTGGCATTGAACATATATGCGTAGGTTAATATAGCATGTTACCAATAACAAGATGTAATCACGCATGAGCCATGCCCCCCCCCCCCCCCCCCCCCCTCCTTTTACCAATTAAAAGGTAAAAATTTGACATCATAACATTTATGTTTCGGCTTGAATACCATTGGATAGCTCGCAACATTAAGCAAAATTAATCTTTTAAATAGATTAAGTTAAAGAATAATATCATTTTGCTTATTGCTGTAAGTAAGCTAAAGGATGCAGATCCCCAATAAATAGGTGCGAAGCAACGATTGTTAAATATATCGAGGAGAAAACATAAATGTCTGTCTTGTTTTGCTTATCGATCTCGTTATCAACTAAGCAAAAACTTAAATGTTTGCCAATTTTGAATTTTGAAAGATATTTTTACTATAAGAAAGATAGACATGTAAAGCTTTACTAGAAGTATGTGAAAAAAGATGATAAGCATAACAACCCGAGCAATATATCTTTCTACTAAAAACAAAAAACACGATAATCATAAAACAACCCGAGCAATATCTTTCAATATCTTCCTTAATAAAATCATAGAAAAACGCCAAAAATGCATTCAATTCATAAATATTACAAATTCAGAAGCATAAATGTTAACACGTACCTCAATAGCCTTGCTAGGTGCAACACGAATAACATTGACCAAATTACCCCTAAAAAGCCCTGTCCAACCATCCGTCTTCATAATATCTTGAAAAACCTCTGTTGAAGACTGCCCACAGCTCCCAACCATCAAATGAGTCCTAATAGTCTCCAAAGGAGCAACAAAAGTCCGTGAAACCGCACCCGCTATCCCCCCACTAATCAACCGTCTCAACGACGGATTTCCAACTTTAATTTTCAATTTCAACCCACCTTTTTTCTTCTTCTTTAACCCGCCAACAAACTCCTCAACTTCCTCAATTTCTTGTACCCCAACAACCCGAAAATTTGATTCGGGTGTAGAAACAAATTTTGACGAATAAGGAAGCTTTATACCGCTACCCTCATTAGTGTTCTTCGGATTAGGGGATACCCCACCAAAACCCCCTTTACCCATTTGTCCTACACTTGCGAAAAACCCTCCGGACTGCGTCAAGTTTTCATCCTTAGGACACCAAAGAAACCCGATTCCATAATTTGGAAATAACATATCTCCATTATTCTCAATCAAGCTTCTTGTATCCATTAAATTATCTATTTAATCACAGCTAACAGTCCCCTATTCTGCATACATTAAAATTAAATAAAACTGGGTGAAAAATGTAAAATTTTAGGAGCAAAATTAACACAATAAGATAAAAAAAAAAAATTTGAAAAAAATAAAATCTTCAATAAGGGATTAATACAAAAACAATCTTTTTTATGCCCATTAACTAACAATTAAATTAAAACCCTTATTAAGATAATTAATACACAAAAATAACACCCATGAAAAAAAAAGAAAAAGTTAACTTTTTTTGGAGTAAAATCAAAGCAATTTATTAAAAACTATTAAAGGATTTTTTTTTTAATCAAAAAATCAAATAAATAAACAAAATTTGCAAATGGGTATTGCTTAAAAATCAATATTGAAACAAATAAAATACACCCAATGAAAAAAAGTTAAACATTTTGAGTAAAATTAAAACAATTTGATAAAAACTATGTAAAAATAAAAATCTTTAAACAGGTTTTTTTTTTTTTTTTTTTTTTTTTTTTTTTTTTTTTTAATCAAAAAATCAGATAAAATAAACAAATTAGCAAATGGGTATTGCTCTAAAATCAATATTGTAACAAAATAAAATAAACCCATGAAAAAAAGTTAACCTTTTTTGAGTAAAATTAAAGCAATTCGATAAAAACTATGTAAAATAAAAAAATCTTTAAACAGGGTTCTTTTTTAATCAAAAAATAGATAATATAAACAAAATTAGCAAATGGGTATTGCTCAAATATCAATGTTGTGACAATTAAAACAAAACCCATTTAAAAAAAAAAAAAAAAAAAAAAAAAAAAAAAGGACGATAAAACCTATGATAAAAATGCAATCTTTAAATAAACATTTTATAATAAAAAAAGTAAAAAAGATTATACCTTTTGGTGGGTTATTTGATGACAAAACAAAAAGAAGATGAATTGATCTTCTGGTTTTATTTAGCACTTGTTCACTTACTCATTCATGTGTGTGTGTTTTTGTTTCTCTCTCTAGAATCTTGAGGTAGAGAGAGAAAGTGATGTGAAGGGTTTGGTTTGGTACTTTGGTTGGGAAGATTTTACAGTGTTTATAAATTGACCTAATTTTATGACACACACTAATATAAAGTAATACCAATTTAAGCCCATGTTGTATTAGGATTTTTAACTTTTGGTCAAATTTGTCGTGTGGATTTTTTGCAAGGTATTCGTAATAAATAGCGTGAAGTGTGCCGTAGCGGCATAACCAAGCTTCAAAATTTAGTGTGAGGCGTTGCGTCATAGTGTTTTTAAAGCGTGATTCAAAGCGGCAAAAAATATTTATAGAGTTGTCAATATTAGTCAGCTAATAGGCTTAAAACTCAGTTATTCATTTACTAAGTCCGAATAAATACTTGTAAATAAGCTCAGGTCTAATAAATCTCTTTAAAAAAATTAAAAAAATTAAAAAATAAAAATCTTAGAAGCTTAAAAAAAAGGCACCACGCCTTGCGCTATAGCGCGCTTTATCACGCTTTATTGCACGCTAGTACGCTACACCTAGAGACGACGCATTGACTTGTTTCGTAACGTGGAGGTCACGCCTCGCGCTATGGTGCCGCTATAGCGCTCTATTTAGAACCCTGATTTTTTGAGACTAATTTGGTCATAAAAGTTGGAGAATAATTTTGACATGAAAAAAAATAAATGAGTTTGGTTTTAGTCGAAATGAGTTTTAGATGGTAAAACGGTTGATTTATCTAAATGGGGGCGTGTTTGGGTTGTTGACTTCAACCACACGTTTAAGTTTAATCCGACATGCATGTTTACAAGTAGGTTGACCAATCAAACAGTTAGAACTTAGATTTATTTACGTAAATAGAAATGGCGTTTAGGTTACATGTGTTAAACATGTCCATAATGGTCGGGTAGGTATCATATTGACTTTGTTAGTTGAACTCGATGTGATTTTGCTTTATGATTAGTTTTAAATTTTAATCTTGTGATGTGAAAAGATAATCATATGTGATCACGCCCTTTTTTGTTATTTACTTTCTCATATACATATATAAAATGATAAGAGTGATGATTCTCTCAAGTAGTATACAACTTGATTGATCAAGTTGTATAATTAAAGGCATAGATTAAAAGATACAAACTACTTTAATTTAATCTAAGCCTTATATATTACTCCGTACTTGATAAAATCTTCACTCAAATGATAATTGCGCAAAAAAGTTGCTTCATCACTTTCTACCAAAATCAAATGGCTAAAGCGTTGTTTCTAAGGCAAATTTGTGTACTATGAAAACATTACGGTTAAGTTTTAAAAAAAATGATTTCTTGAATTGGGCTCTAATTTTTTAAAACGTAAAAGTTTATCAACCAAGGGGTTTTTCAATTTTGGCATGTTCTTCAATAGTCATTATCAAGTAACGATTAAAATGCCTTTATAACTACTTTTCCTTTATAATATTCTTTTTATAAAAAAATGAGTAAGAAAGTACGGAGTAAATTCTTTTGCCAACTACTCCAACAATAGAAATCACATTAAAATCATTCCAATTAGTTGCATTCCAATTTTGTCATAATTATTTACCAAATAATAATAATAATAATAATAATAATAATAATAATAATAATAATTGATGACGTATAGTCTATATTTGGGCCACAAGCCCAAATGATAAACATTACTCGCGCCTAAGTCCACTATGAGTGGGCTACCATGACAATGGTATGGGCCGCAGTATTAATGCCTTGGGCTCACAAAGCCCAATGCCCAATCAAACCCACCGGGTACACGATAAGGATTATCTATTCGTGGAATAGATATCCTTACTTCGGATAAGCACTACGCGTGCGAAGAGTAAGGAGCAAGAAACACGGTTTCTTAGCCCCTATATATAGAATCATACGATTCTCATTCAAGGTACGATATACAACCCTAACTCTTTACGAGAACCTTAAATCGATTACTTACTCTCATGCCGGAGTCTAATCGGGGGAGACAATCCCTCGATAAGCCTAACGGTGTTGTCTTATTTTCTTAGTACGCAGGTAACAAGTGCTAAGAATTGAATTGGTACGAGAGCGTAAGCCCATAACCAGGTACGCCCAACTTTTGTATCAACAAGTGGCGCCATCCGTGGGACCCACTACGAACTAGAATGACGAAACATAAGAATTCAAGCCAGCGGACTCCGCAGTCAGAAAAACGTGACCATCAGAGGAAGAATCAACAAGATCCAACCTCCAGACAAGTCGCTGGGACAACCAGCACACCGGCAGGAACAACCCCACCTCGTCTAGCAGTAGAACTACCTACAAGAACTACTCAAGTCACACCAGTGATCCCAAGCGTTGAGGAACTCCAACGCACCCTCTTCACCACTCCTCATCAGGTTACACCCGCAGTGAACAACACTGCGCCGCCAGGCGCGCCTGAACGGAACAGGGCGCCTAACACTGAGGCAGAAATTCTTGCAACAACTGAGGATGCACCGGATCTAACTTTGGGAAACTTTGTATCCCAAAATTATGAAACACTAACCGCCCTCATGCAAGAAGAAGCAACAAGAAGAGCAAGCGCGGGTCTACAAGCCCGACTCAATTTTGGTCCTGAACGTGAACCATCACCATTGCGTCACCCACGAGGAAGATGCACAGAACGTACCACTATCCATGATAGGTTGGGTATGATATCTGATTCACAATACTCAGGAGACAGCGAGAGGCGCACCAATGTCCACTCCAGACTTGGCAGTCGGGGAATACAAGATCGACTAGGGCCTCAACATTCGCCAAGCCAAGGATCTTCCAAACCTGGGAATAGGAGGGTTCAAGACAGATTGGGGGGAAGAAGATCCCCAAGCAGAGATCCCTCAAGCTCTTCTTCTGAAAGAAGCCGGCGCAAGCGCCGAAAAAGAGACTACCCTTCTTCCAGCGACTCCTCGGACAACGAGGACAAAGAAACAGGACACTGGAAGTCAAGAGGAAGACGTCGCGAGGAAGAGAATGAAGATATGTCCCTCCCATGGCGACGCCAGAAAATTGATGCGTTTACACGGCGCATCAGCGATTACTCAGATCGCAAACGCAGGCGCATGCCCGCTAATGTGAAAACATACGATGGAACAGGTGATCCTGACGACCACCTAAAAATTTTCGAATCAGCCGCAACCATCGAAAATTGGCCGCAACCTGTGTGGTGCCACATGTTTAATTTCACGTTAGTGGGAAACGCGCGCACATGGTTTAGCAAACTCCCGCGTAGGAGCATTGGTGGATTCGAGGAACTACGGAAAGCATTCCGCCTCAACTTCACCCAGCGAAAAAAGTGCGCTAAAAACCCTGTGGAGCTAGCAAGAGTGAAACAGCGTCAAGGGGAATCAACCAGCGCTTTTATGGAACGTTTCAAAGATGAGTGTATACAAGTTAAAGCATGTCCTGAAATCCTAAAAATTTCAGGGTTCATGAATGGGATCAATAACCCAGAACTCATCCGCAAGCTAAACGACAAAGTTCCACAAACCTTTGACGAGTTAACAAAGCGCACTAGATCCTTTATACAAGGAGAAGCAGCTGCTGCGGATAGCAAAAAAGGTTATTCAAACTATAGGCAACAAGAACAGCCGCGGAGACAATCCAATGATCAGAATAACAACCGCAACAGGAATTATCGCAGTGGAAGAGACAACGACAAATATACTCCTCTCACTAAGACTCCGAGAGAGATATTTGTAACAGAAGGTGCGAACTTCCCAAAACCACCACCGATGCGCACTGCTGAAGAAAAGCGCCTAGGTAGTGGATACTGCGAGTACCATGGCCAAAAAGGCCATACAACTAACGAGTGCGTCCAACTAAAACAACTAATTGAAAAGCTAGTTAGAGAAGGAAGGATGGACCACCTCGTAAAAAACATCAAGGAAGGAAAAGATAAACAGAGAAACGGGGGTAAGAAAGAACCCCCAAAGGAAAAAGCTGATACTATATACATGATACAATCATGGCAACGCAAGATAAAGCAAAAAGTCAGCCAAAAATTCTCTCCAGAAAAAGAGATATCCTTCCCTACTATAGCTGCGGACAACGCAGTCGTGGAGCCTCTAACCATTGAGATACATACAAGGGGACATGACATCCACCGCATGTACATTGATGGTGGAGCATCTGCGGACATCCTGTACGATCACTGTTTCAAAAGGCTGCGACCTGAAATCCAAAGTCAGTTGATACCAGCTACAATGTCATTAACAGGATTCACAGGAGAAAAGATTTGGCCCATGGGGCAGTTACGCTTATTGGTGGTCGTAGGAGATGAACAACACTCAACCGCGACATGGATAAACTTTATGGTAATAAAGTCTCCTTCACCATACAACGCTATCATTGGAAGACCGGGAATATCATCTATATGCGCGGTACCATCCACAGCGCACGGAATGCTTAAATTCCCAGTGGAAGGAGGAGTGGTCACTCTCTATAACACAACAGTACCACCAAGAGAATGCATCGCAGTAACAACTGAAGCGAAGACTATTCCAGAACAGCGCACGGAAAAAACGCCAAATTAAAAAGTCGCTATTCACCCAGATTATCCGGAACAACAAGTTTCGATTGGAGGATCTTTATCTGACAAAGGTAAAGCAGCCATATGCGCATTCTTGCAAAAGAACCTAGACATCTTTGCATGGGAACCAAAGCATATGACGGGAGTACCGCGCTCTATCACAGAGCATAAGCTACAAATTCGACAAGGATACCCTCCAATACGACAAAAGAAGCGCGGCCAGGCCCCAGATCGTGCAAAGGCTATTCTGGAAGAAGTACATAAGCTCGTAGACGCAGGCATCATGCGCGAAGTATATTATCACGACTGGCTTTCTAACCCAGTCATGGTAAAAAAAGAGTGATGGCAGTTGGAGAATGTGCGTGGACTTCACAGACCTCAACAAAGCATGTCTGCAGGACTGCTACCCACTGCCAGAGATAGACTAGAAGGTTGAGTCCTTGTGCGGATACCCTTTCAAATGCTTCCTAGATGCATATAAAGGGTATCATCAGATCCAGATTGTGGAAAACTAGAAGGGGGGGGGGGGGTTGAATAGTTTTACGTCGTTTTAATTGTTATAAAACAAATTGTTTTAAAAGTTTTCGTTGATTTATAAAATATAGATTCGATGGTATAGGAAATCTAGTTATACACAATATGAACAACACTAAGTATATATACTATGAAGCAATAATAATGTAAGTAATGAAATAAGTAAAAGATGGAAAGATCAAACCGAGAGACAAGCGATTTATAGTGGTTCGGCTACAAGGCACCCTCCTTGCCCTACTCCACTCCCCGAGCACCTAACTCGAGAGTTTTCTTCACTATATCAACAAGCTCCCTTATGGCGGAGAAAACCTTACACACCAATATACACACCAATTTACACACCAATCTACACACCAATCTACACACCAATCTTCACACCAATCTTCACACCAATCTTCTTCACACCTAGCTTTTACACACCAATCTTCTACACACCTTCTTCTACAAACCAATCTTCTACACACCTTCTTCTACACACCAATCTTCACAACTATCCTACTTCACTACTAATCAACTTTTACTATCTACACAACTATTCTCTAACAAATATTCACAACTAATCACACTATGAAATAATAATCAATGATGATGCTCAAACAACTTAGATGTGGAGATCACAACTAGTTGTAATACTTCTTGTCTTGAGGGATAGAAGTATTCTTCTCTTGCACTTGAATGGATTATGTATGGATCACTTTGAAACAAAGATTTAAGAATGTATGATCAAAGGATTTATAGATTGGAAATGGAGATCTAGAACAGAAAGTTCTGAAGTGCAAAAGGTGGGGAAAAAATCCAGGTTTAAGGTGGTATTTATAGGCAAAAGTTTCTGACAGAGGAGCGTGGCCGGTCCCCTTAAAGCATGGCCGGCCCCCTTAAAATTAAGGGGGCCGCCCCTTATAATTAAGAGGGCCGCCCAACTGTAACGGCCAGAAACTTTGTCTTTTAGTGGGGAAAGTTTATTTGGTGAAAAACTAACTGATTTTGGTTAAATATTTGAAATCATATATTTAGTATGATTAAAACATTTTTCCTTATTACCAAAAGTGTTTTTCAAAAATATATAATAAGATTATATAATTAAATAAACTTTGTATTAGTTAATTAAATACCCCTTTGATCATACATTGCACTAAACACTTTGTTTATTCATACCTTAAGTGATTTGGATGTAAAGAGAAATATTAATCACCAAATACTTGTTTATGTTATAAGTTTTAGTTCTTTGAGGTTATATTTTGTAATGATCAAAACATAGAGATATTGATAAAAACTTAATAATGTTTTTAAGGCATTATTTATGTCAACAATCTCCCCCTTTTTGATTATTACAAAACCTTAAACTCAAAAGATTTAAAACTTGTTATTAGACAAGTATTATAGAGTTTACCATTTCTCTTCTCCCCCTTTTTGTAAAATCAAAAAGGTTAGGCCGAATAATCTTCGTGAAAAAAGTTTAAACGGGTAGAGAACTCCCCCTTGATGTATGCTCCCCCTCGTTTGAGAGCACAAAGGGAACGAGCAATTGGAATCTTGGCTACAAAAATATTTTGAAGAGAGCAACACACATATATATGCAAAAACAACAATTATGCAAATAAAAATAGATTCATTCAAGCATGATAGAAATAATTAGCATAACAACATTCAATATGCTTGTAGCATATTGATTACACTAAAACAAAAGAAAAGATATAGTCCTATATTGCCTAAGAGAGCACTTGGACTTGCTTGCAACCCATGGTTGATTTGTTTTATTTGCTTGAAGGAAAATAAAAGCATGGAGCTTAGATGTTTGATTGAGGTGGATATGGGGTGTTGCATGGAGCGGAAGAAGTGGATCTCACGATGTTGTATCGTGTTAAGGGTGGTATTGGATGATTACGAGTGAGAAGATATTCAATCCAAGAGATATCTTCACTCAAGTAGAGGATTTGTTTTTGAAGGAATATGCAACAAGGGCAAAAGTGAGTGTGATTTGTAACTTGATCCAAGTTAAGAGAGTGGGGAAGGCAATTTGCATAGGGTGATGATGGAGGTAGCCCTTTGTTGCGTTGTGCAAGATGCATAGCAAGGAGATCACTAAGATCATGGATTTGGTTTATTTCATCACGGAACTTTTGTTTTTCCGTGGCAATGTGGAGGGGATCATAGGTTGGGTATGGATGAGTTGGGTTTGAGTAGTTGGAATTGTAGTTTGATGGTTCATCAAACTTGCATGGATCATTATAAGTTGTTGGAGGTTGAGAGGTGTAGTTTGGCTTGAAGGAAGATGTTTGGCCAATGTTGTATGGTTTGTAAAGTGGATCAAATGAATGCCTTTGTTGGTTTGATGCAAAGTTTGGGAAATAGGAGGTTGGTGGTGAGGAATGATTTCCAACTACATTTGTGATGATGGATTTGTTTCGAGGACTTTTTCGTCGCCAAACGGGTTTTTCCGTCATCCTTGCTAGCCTTAAGGCTTTTGATTTTGGTTTGTTTGGAGAGTTCATGATGGGATGAATGAAGAGCTTTGAGGATTGGGGATATTTATAGTGTAAGATTTGTGTGTTTAAGGATGGATAAAGTTTGTTTGGAGGATTAGGACAAAATGTGTTGGTGAAAAATGGGAAATGTAGGTTGAAGTGGGCTAAAAAGCAGAAAAGATTCTGTAAACCCGACCATCAGATGGCCGGTCCCCTTAATTAGGGGGCGGTCCCCTTAAAATTAAGGGGGCCGCCTTACATAATTAAGGGGGCCGCCCATCTGGTGATTTCCAGATTGCCAGAATTGGGTTTTTGGCAGAAAATTTGCAGAAAGGTTGTGTTTTTGGACTTGGATTCAAGCAAGTTCAATTCCTTTAGGCAATATAGCATCTAATCTAATCAAGATATAGCATACATGCAAAAACACATAAGCAAAGGAGCAAATAATCAACACATAATAAGCAATAGGAGGTAAACAAAGGCAAGCACACTTAATCTTCCTAAGGCACCTATCTTATATTGAAGGCAAGGATCTTAGTGAGTGGAAAAACTAGTGATGGATCAAGATGACACCATTATTAGTGAATTTGTCCTAGTGAGTGTCTATATGCAACAAATGTGGAGTTGTGATTGTTTCGACTCCTAGAAGCAAAAAGAAATAGCGATCCTAAGAGACAATCCAAATAATCTCCTTGATTCAATTTTTGCTCGATCATGAGTGTCAAAGACATATATTAGATTATATACCTTGACAATTTATGTGAGAGTTTATGCATGATTTTGGAATATAATGTTTTTAGAATTAGTCAACAATGCAAGGAAAATGGTTTTCATGGGGTTCCTAGATTGTGAGAATAATTTTTAGAGAAAATTGATTGAGTTTTTAAAAAAAAAATTATGCAAAGAAAATAAATTTTCCCAATCTTTAGTTTTGTGCGAAATAGATTCCTAGACTCAGAAAAGATGAAATGGAAGAAAAATAAATTTCATGCAAGTATTAATTTGAAATATTTCAATATAATTTAGTCAACTTGTTCCATCATTCCTAATCCTAAACGCAAGTGGTTGAATAATTCACGCTTAAGGGGTTTTGTGAATATATCCGCAATGTTATCTTCCGATGCAACCTTTTCTATAGATATATTTCCTTTTTGTACATTATCCCTAAGAAAATGGTGACGTATTTCTATGTGTTTAGTCCTAGAGTGTTGCACCGGATTTTTACTTAAATCTATCGCACCTTTGTTATCGCACATAATGGGGACATTTTCTAACCTAATGCCATAGTCTATGAGAGCTTGTTTCATCCATAGTGCTTGTTGACATGCCTTTCCGGCGCTTACATATTCGGCTTCGGTGGTAGAAATAGCAAGAGCGGTTTGCTTCTTCGAAAACCAAGACGTTAGACAACATCCCATAAACGTGCAAATACCGCTAGTGCTCTTTCTATCTACGTAGTCTCCCGCATGATCCGAATCCGCATATACAATGGTTTCTATGCCGGATTCCTTAGGATACCATAATCCTAAGTGTATAGTGCCTTTAATGTATCGGAAGATACGCTTAACCGCTTCTAGGTGAGAGGTTTTGGGATCCTCTTGAAAACGGGCACAAAGGCAGACACTAAACATGATATCGGGTCTACTTGCCGTCAAGTATAGTAAACTACCTATCATTCCTCTATACTTGGAGTTATCTATGGACTCACCTTCGTCGTCCTTTGTGAGCTTTACCTCCGTAGACATGGGTGTTTTTATGGGTTTTGAGTCTTCTAGGCCAAATTTCTTAAGCATTTCCTTAATGTACTTAGATTGGTTAAAGAATATTCCATCTTCTAATTGTTTTATTTGTAATCCTAGGAAGAAGTTAAGTTCACCCATCATACTCATCTCAAACTCATCATGCATGATTTTGGCAAATTCATCACACATGTCTTGACAAGTCGATCCAAATATAATGTCATCAACATATATTTGAACAATGATGAGATTAGGGTCTTTCCTTTTAGTGAAAAGAGTGTTATCTACCATTCCCATGGAATAATCATGTTTAATAAGAAAAGCTTTTAATCGATCATACCAAGCTTTGGGAGCCTGTTTGAGTCCATACAAAGCTTTCTTTAACTTATAAACATAATCAGGTTTTGCGAAGTCAATGAATCCTGGAGGTTGTGCCACATATACCTCCTCATTGATAAAACCGTTAAGGAATGCACTTTTCACATCCATTTGGAATAACTTAAAATCTAGGGCGCAAGCATAGGCAAGTAATATCCTAATTGATTCTAGTCTAGCTACGGGGGCATAAGTTTCATCATAATCAATTCCTTCTTGTTGATTATAACCTTGGGCAACTAACCTAGCTTTATTCCTAGTAACTATTCCATTCTCGTCTAACTTATTTCTATATACCCATTTGGTTCCTATGATGGTCATATCCTTTGGATTTGGGACTAGTTCCCAAACATCATTTGCCTTAAATTGATTTAATTCTTCTTGCATAGCTATAATCCAACTTTCATCCTTTAAAGCCTCACTAATATTCTTAGGTTCTATTGCTGAGAGGAAACAAAAGAAGTTGTTTTTATCTTGGGCTTGTGACCTAAGGGTTCTTTGGTTAAGATGTCCTATTATATTATCTAAAGGATGTGATCTAGATTCTTTAATATTAACGATTTCGTTATTTTCTAAGTGAGTTTCTTCATTGTCATTTCCTATGGGTTTTGTTTTACTAACCTCAATAGCTTCTTCTTCGACTAAATTATCATCTTCTAAAGGTAGCGTTTTAGAAGGTGGTGGTGTTTCATCAAATGTTACATTTAGTGATTCCTCTACTTTCATTGAGTGTTTGTTAAGTATTATATATGCTTTACTATTTTGTGAGTATCCTAAAAATATTCCTTCATATGACTTTGGATCAAACTTAGTGAGGTAGTCCTTAGTGTTTAAGATATAGCATTTACTTCCAAATACTCTAAAGTAGCTTAAGTTAGGTTTTCTATTTCTTAATAACTCATAAGGAGTTTTTCCTAGAATTCTTCTAATTGATACCCTATTTTGAATATAAGTCGATGTATCTACGGCGTGACACCAAAATTTTTGTGGAATGGATTGTTCATTTAACATAGTTCTACTCATTTCTTGTAGTGACCTATTTTTTCTTTCTACTACCCCATTTGATTGAGGAGTACGAGGAGCGGAGAAATTATGAGATATTCCATTTAACTCACAATATTTTCTGAATTGTACTTCGTTATCAAATTCCCTTCCATGGTCCGTCCTAATGGCAACTATTGAGCATCCTAACTTATTTTGAATCATTTTGCTAAATATTTCGAATTTTTCAAAGGCTTGGGTTTTGTCACTTAAAAACCTAGTCCACGTGTATCGTGAGTAGTCATCTACTATTACTAAGGTATACTTGTTTCCTCCACAGCTCTGCACAGCGGATGGACCAAAAAGATCCATATGTAATAATTCTAGGCACCTAGTAGTGGATACTATATTCTTAGCTTTGTGGCTAGCATGAGCTTGTTTTCCAACTTTACATGCATCACAAAAATGTTTGTCATATTTTAGATTAGGCAAGTTTCTAACTAATTCCTTAGAGGCCAAAGATTGTATTTGTTGCATGTTAGCATGTCCTAATCTCCTATGCCACAATGTGGAGTTTTCGTCTAGGGTCGTTAGGCACATCCTATCTTCAGGTTTGTTTCCTAGTTTCATAACATATACACCTCCTTTCCTAATACCTCTACCTATAATTTTTCCATTCTTAATTATTTCGCTATCTTCTTCGGAAAGGATAACTTTACATTTATTATCGCATATTTGTCCTACACTAAGTAAGTTATATGTTAAATTATTAACATGTTCAACATTTTCAATAGTAAGTGAGTCTTGAGAAATCGTACCTTTGCCAATAATTTTTCCACGCAAGTCACTACCAAAGATAACGTTACCTCCGTTGTATGCCTTATATGTAGAGAATAGCTTTCGGTTCCCTGTCATGTGCCTTGAGCATCCACTATCCTTGATCCATTCGTCAGGCTCCAAGTCAATTCCAAGGCATATTTCGTCGGTTGCTTTTGCCATGAAACACTTTTCTTCTCTTGGTTTTTCCACTTCTTCTTTGTCACTATCACTCCATGTTCTACTAACAAATGCACCTTGATTATCATAACTCGGCGGCTTTAGACATTCACCAACGAGATGATTTGGACTTCCACATCTAAAGCATTTTCTTTTCACGTAATTGTCACTTCTATTTCTTTGGAACGATTTTCTATCGTCATGTGATGATCTAGTGAATCTTCCTCGTCTCTTGAAGAATTTCTTGAATTCTCTTATGGCCATTGCATATTCTTCGTCTTCACTTTCGTCACTTGAATCATCATCATCACTAGGTTCCTTTTTGGCTTTTAGAGCAATGGATTTGATTTGTTCTTTCTTGACTTTGACCGTTTCCGAATCTCTTCTTATGATTTCTTCATGAACCTTCAAGTTGCCAATTAGTTCATCTAGTGATAACGTCATCAAGTTCTTTGATTCTTCAATTGCCGTGACCTTAGCTCGCCATTTTGGATGCAATGCCCTAAGAAATTTCCTAACACAATTTTTACTAGAAAATGTCTCATCAAGTGCTTTTAAACTTGTGATGATAGTGTTAAACTTAGTAAAAGCATTATCAATTGATTCCTCTTCCGGAATCGTAAATTGTTCATATTGTTGTACAAGAAGATCTATTTTATTGTCTTTGACTTGGCTATTACCTTGGTGAGTGATTAGTAAAGAATCCCAAATTTCTTTTGCGGTTTTACACATAAAAATTCTTTCATATTCTTTGCGTGGTAACGCATTATAAATAACCATTTTAGCCTCATTATTTTTTGCTAATTTCTTTTTCAAATCATCATTTTGTTTTTCAAAAGCTACAATTTCATCCATTTTAGTTTCAACATTATATTGAATAGGGGGAAAATCACCAAAGGTAATAATATGCCAAAGATCAAGATCTTTTGATTTCACATACGTTTCGAATCTATTTTTCCAATATAAAAATCCATCACTTTCAAATAGTGGTGGTCTTTGCATAGATTGCCCTTCTAAATATTTTAAAGATTCCATAGATCGTTACAAGTTTTAAAATACAATATATTTTAAAATTCTTGCTAGACGTGGCTCTTGATACCAATTGTGGAAAACTAGAAGGGGGGGGGGGGTTGAATAGTTTTACGTCGTTTTAATTGTTATAAAACAAATTGTTTTAAAAGTTTTCGTTGATTTATAAAATATAGATTCGATGGTATAGGAAATCTAGTTATACACAATATGAACAACACTAAGTATATATACTATGAAGCAATAATAATGTAAGTAATGAAATAAGTAAAAGATGGAAAGATCAAACCGAGAGACAAGCGATTTATAGTGGTTCGGCTACAAGGCACCTTCCTTGCCCTACTCCACTCCCCGAGCACCTAACTCGAGAGTTTTCTTCACTATATCAACAAGCTCCCATATGGCGGAGAAAACCTTACACACCAATATACACACCAATTTACACACCAATCTACACACCAATCTTCACACCAATCTTCACACCAATCTTCTTCACACCTAGCTTTTACACACCAATCTTCTACACACCTTCTTCTACACACCAATCTTCACAACTATCCTACTTCACTACTAATCAACTTTTACTATCTACACAACTATTCTCTAACAAATATTCACAACTAATCACACTATGAAATAATAATCAATGATGATGCTCAAACAACTTAGATGTGGAGATCACAACTAGTTGTAATACTTCTTGTCTTGAGGGATAGAAGTATTCTTCTCTTGCACTTGAATGGATTATGTATGGATCACTTTGAAACAAAGATTTAAGAATGTATGATCAAAGGATTTATAGATTGGAAATGGAGATCTAGAACAGAAAGTTCTGAAGTGCAAAAGGTGGGGAAAAAATCCAGGTTTAAGGTGGTATTTATAGGCAAAAGTTTCTGACAGAGGAGCGTGGCCGGTCCCCTTAAAGCATGGCCGGCCCCCTTAAAATTAAGGGGGCCGCCCCTTATAATTAAGGGGGCCGCCCAACTGTAACGGCCAGAAACTTTGTCTTTTAGTGGGGAAAGTTTATTTGGTGAAAAACTAACTGATTTTGGTTAAATATTTGAAATCATATATTTAGTATGATTAAAACATTTTTCCTTATTACCAAAAGTGTTTTTCAAAAATATATAATAAGATTATATAATTAAATAAACTTTGTATTAGTTAATTAAATACCCCTTTGATCATACATTGCACTAAACACTTTGTTTATTCATACCTTAAGTGATTTGGATGTAAAGAGAAATATTAATCACCAAATACTTGTTTATGTTATAAGTTTTAGTTCTTTGAGGTTATATTTTGTAATGATCAAAACATAGAGATATTGATAAAAACTTAATAATGTTTTTAAGGCATTATTTATGTCAACACAGATGGCAGCGGAAGATGAAGAAAAAACGGCTTTCCACACCAGTCAAGGAGTATACTGC
The DNA here is from genome assembly GCA_030686995.1 of Artemisia argyi. NCBI lineage: Eukaryota > Viridiplantae > Streptophyta > Magnoliopsida > Asterales > Asteraceae > Artemisia > Artemisia argyi. Next base: position 14,307,934 of record CM060706.1, read on the forward strand.
TACACAAAAATGCCTTTTGGCCTGAAAAACGCAGGCGCGACATACCAACGACTAGTGGACACAGCTTTCGAAAAACAAGTAGGCCGCAACTTGGAAGTCTATGTTGACGACCTTGTCATCAAAAGCCATACAGAGGACGAATTGGTGCGCGACATCGAGGAAACATTCAGAACATTGGGGCGAATAAACATGAAGTTGAATCCTAAGAAGTGCACCTTTGGCGCTACTGAAGGCATGTTCCTCTGATATTTGATAGAGCCCGATGGAATTAAGCCTTGCCCAGAGAAGACAAAGGCTGTTATTGATCTCCCCTCCCCGCGCACACTAAAAGAAGTCCAGTCATTAAATGGAAAGTTAGCAGGGCTAAACCGCTTCTTATCTAAGTCAGCGGACAAATCTCTTCCCCTCTTTAAAACACTCACGAAGTGTACGAAAAAGGGAGACTTTCGCTGGACTACTGAAGCGGAGGAAGCTTTCCAACAACTTAAAAACCATCTGGCATCTCTTCCCAAACTCATCGCACCGCGACCAGGGGAAGAACTAATCATGTACTTATCGGCAACCCATGGAGCAGTCAGCGCCGTACTATTGACAGACAGAAACTCCGTCCAGACACCCATATATTTTGTAAGCAAAGCCCTAAAGAAAACAGAGACAAACTACAGCGCTATGGAAAAGCTGGTCTTGGCTCTAGTGTTCGCATCCAAAAGGTTGCGCAGATACTTTCAAGCGCATCCAATAGTTGTAATTACTGATCAGCCAATTAAACAAGTAATCTCCAAGCCTGACGCATCAGGACGTTTACAAAAATGGAGTGTACTGCTAAGTGAGTATAACATCTCATACAGACCGCGCACTGCAATCAAAGGACAAATCCTAGCCGATTTTATCGTAGAGAAGCCAGACAGCGACAGCCCAACACCTGCAGCAAAAACAGATTTACAGGAACCATGGATTCTGTTCACAGATGGGTCTTCATGTGTAGAAGGATCAGGCGCAGGCCTTATTCTTACAAATCCAGAAGGTATGGAATTCACCTATGCGCTACGCTTCGAATTCACAGCCACAAACAATGAGGCAGAATACGAAGCCCTACTAGCCGGACTACGCATTGCAATCCAAATGGGTGTTCACAACCTAGAAGCAAACGTAGATTCGCGACTGGTCGCTAACCACGTGCTAGGTGAATATGAGGCCAAGGATGAACACATGACCCAATACCTGGAAAAGACAAAATCTTTGATCAAAAACTTTGATAGGTTCACAATAAAACAGGTGCCTAGAGGAGATAACAAGAAGGCGGACGCACTCAGCAAGATCGCATCCACAAGCTTCGCACACCTCTCAAAACAGGTATTGGTGGAAACCCTAAAAAACAAGTCAATCTTGGAAAGGGAAATAGCAACGGTGATAGAGGAACAAAACCCTACATGGATGACACCTATCATCGAATTTATTAGCAAGGGAATCCTACCCCAAGATCAAAAAGACGCTGGCAGAATACGGCGCACAGCGCAACGATTTGAATTACGCGACAACGTACTCTATCGACGGTCTTTTTTACAGCCATGGCTCAGATGTGTCGGACCCCTTCAAGCAGACTATGTACTCCGCGAAATTCACGCTGGATCATGTAGTATGCACTCAGGGCCACGATCCGTGGTGGCAAGCGCTCTAAGGTCAGGATACTATTGGCCAACAATGCATCGCGATGCACGCGATCTGATAAGAAAATGCAGCAATTGCCAAGTACATAGACCAATTCCGCGCCGACCACAACAAGAGCTAACACCAATTACCTCACCATGGCCATTTTACAAATGGAGTATTGACATCGCAGGACCTTTCTCTGTCGCAGCTGGAGGAGTAAAGTTCCTCATCGTGGCCATAGACTACTTTACAAAGTGGATCGAAGCAAAAGCGGTGGTGAACATCACGGGCAACCAAGTCAAACGCTTTGTGTGGGACAACATTGTCTGTCGCTTCGGACTACCGGGCGCGATCATATCAGACAACGGAAAACAATTCTGTGATAACCCATTCAAAGATTGGTGCACACAATTGAACATCACACAACACTTTGCTTCAGTCAAACACCCACAAACCAATGGCCTAGTTGAGCGCGCAAATCGCAGTCTAGGCGAAGGAATAAAAGCGCGCCTTGACAGACACAAAGGAAGGCGGGTAGATGAGCTCTCGCATGTCTTGTGGGCACATCGCACAACAATCAAAACCAGTACTGGCGACACGCCATTTTCCCTAGTCTATGGAACAGAAGCCGTCATACCAGCTGAAATAGGAATGCCAACTATACGCACAGCAGAGGTCAACGTCACGACAAACGACGAGGAGCGGCGCATAGACTTAGATACACTGGAAGAAAGACGCGAACGCGCAGCTATACGCGAAGCAAAGGCCAAGGCAAAAATGAAGAAGTATTATGATGCAAAAGTCAAACACACTTCATTCAGACCAGGAGACTTTGTTTACCGCGCCAACGACGCGAGCCACGCAGAAGACACGGGCAAGCTCGGACCTAAATGGGAAGGACCTTACGAGGTCACAGACCCGCTCGGCAACGGCGCATACAGACTGCGCGACATGGAAGGTCACGACCTAGCGCGCACTTGGAACATCTGCAATCTCAAAAAATGTTACTTTTAGGCTACGGCCCTTACACAAACACCCCTGCATCCTACGAGGTGCCCAATAAGTGTTTGTCTTTCTTTTCTTTTCTAGGAATTGTATTTTCTATTTTTTCTAATAACTTGCAAGTATTAATAAAATGTTATGGTTTCTAGCTAACTCCATAGCGCATTTTACTTTATTGCATATATGTCAATATTGTTTATCTTATATCTCTGCCTACATGGCGTGCATGCACCACTTAAAGACCCACGAAGGTATAAAGGATGAGTTAACCTACTAATTTACTCGTTGAATAAGAGGGTTGCAAACCCATCAACATTGGATCACGTATCCTTGCTAAGCGCCTTACTCTTGAGACGTTGAGGTAAGTTTCACACGCGCACCCCACGACGGATGCGCATATACTAAGTACACCGTACGAGCTTAGCAATATAACGAGCCAAGACACTTGGTCAAATAATAAAACTTCACAAACAATGTAAGTATAATTCTTCAAAGTCACGCACTTAAAAGACTTAAAAAAAAAAAAAAAAAAAAAAGCAAACTTAGCAAATAATGCAAGTATATTCAAGTCACGAACTTAAAACAACAATGTATCTTATTCCACATTTATTAATATACAAATTACAAGGAAAGATACATAAATATACAAAAAGCCTATATACTATGGCGATGCTCAGGACTCTCCTCTGGAGCGGCGGAACTCCCCGCTTCCTTAAGCTTACTCAAAGTTATAGCATCCTGCATAGATACGGTCGGAACGCTTACACCCACGCCATCTGATCTAGGAAGGTGTGCAGCGCCAAAGCCACACATCACGGCCTTGCCCTTGATACCTTTCTTCACGGCAACCCTCTGCTCATGACGCTCCAGCACCTCTTTCAAGGGAATCTCCCTTTCAAGAGCAAAAGGCTTGAGGATGTCGCGAGGCCTCGCGAATACAGGAACTTGAAGCTGCGAAACATCAGGTTTCAGATAGTAATCTGATTCCTCCTCCGCATTATCCCCAAGATGGCGCTGCAACGTCAACCCTGCCATCAGCACATCTATGGGGTCATCTTGGTCGCGCTCCAGCCTCCCAATGTGCGGCAACTCAAGAACCTTCAACCCCGCCATTGCTTGCAGCAGCTCATCATAAGCTGTCGGCTGTACCCAGGGACCTCCGCCAAGTCCTTCTCCAGCAGCTTGGCCTCATGAAGATCCTCCATGGCCTGCGATCGACCACGCGCAATTGCGCAATGCACTACCTTCCCAAAAGCATCCACTACCTCTGCGGACTCTAGTGTGCTCAGGGCTGCCAGGCGCAGCCCATGGCTAATCAACCACCTACATTCACAAAGACAATTTGTGTAAGTAAAAAGCGCGGCGATAAAGCAATTATAAAGTCAAGTAAAACACAAATACCTGCGCTCAGCTATAGTAGACATCAAGTGGGGATATAGCTCCTCGTCATACTCTATACTGAGGGCGCGCAGCTTTTCCTCTTGCAAAGCAATCGCCTTCTCGATGCGCCCCTGGAACTCCTGGACGCTGGCATGATGCTCAGCCCTCTTCTCTTCAAGATAGGACACCGACCAGGAAGTTTTAGCCTTTATCTGCTCAAGCTTAGCCCTCGCATACCTAAGGTCGGCTAGCATGCTCACCTTATCCCCAGCGATCTTTTCAGCATACGCCCTCGAGGCCTCCAACTCCACTTGCGCATTAGCCAACTGCGCACGGAGAGTCGCCAACTCCTCATCCTTCTGGGCAAGAGCACTACTCTCCCCGACATACTTCTCCTTTAACTGAGCCACCAGCCCAGCTTGGCACGCAGTGGTCGCAGCCAGCTCATCCATTAGCTGCTGCGCCTCGCCACCATCAGCAACTTTGGTCTTCCCCTCCCTGTTTTCATTCTGTGGAGAGGAAACCTCATCAACGAAGACCCCATCATTCTTCGCAGCATCATCCATACGAAACAAAAAACAGTTAGTAAATATTACAACAAGTAATATGACAAAAGGGGGGGGGGGGGGAGATGATAAAGGCGCAGACACTTACAAAAATGGAGAAGCCTCAGCAGCCTTTTTCCCTATGCCAGAAGAGGAAGTCTCCTCCGTGGTAGACCCCGCATCCACAATAAGGTGGCGACGCCTCTTCCTGGTACCGCTAGTCCCAGCCTCTCCCTTGCGCTTGATATTCTGCGCCACTCCTTCCTTTAGCACCTCCTCGGGCTTTAGGATCTCTACGCTGCTAGACGACTGAGCGCGTGGCTCCTCTAGCGCCACCTCCACATCTGGCGGCACGCTTTGAACGGGCGTCACTTGACGCGGCAGCGTGTCCTCATGAACCACCTCTGGCAGCACGGTCAAGCGACCCTCTGTCGCCTCCAGTAGAGGCTGCTCACCTTCCCTCAGAGGGCGCACCCCTATAGTTACCTGCTTCGGCCTGTCTAACTTCACCACAGCAAATAGATCCATCTCTGCGCACATCAATAAAGCAAGAAAGAAAAAAAGGGATTAGTTATTAAAAGCGCGCAGATAAGAATAAAAGACTTACAAAGCATGCAGTATAAGGGACGAACACCCACCCCGGCCATCCTCACTCAAGAAAGTAGGAACCTCATCCGCAGCGCCAAAATAAGCGCGGCTCAACCCCACATGTACCAAAAACTCCTCCGGATAGGGGTTAATGGCCAGTCGATTGGCATCTAGAATCTGCGCGTCAGCAAGCCTGTAGGATTCGGGTGCGGGGCGCCCATCCCTTGGCAATGTACTCTGAGTATAAAACTCATAGCCAGAGGGAAAAACTACATCGTCAACCCAGAAGAAGTATTCCCTCCAATTTTTAGGGCATCTACTTTCTCAGTGTAACATTGCAGCGCCCCCTGGCGCTTCGCAAAAGAAACCTAACCATTCGACCACGTTGTGTGGTAAAAGGAGCGGAACAAGTCCACGGTCGGGTCTATCGCAAGTAAACGGCAGTTTACTTCAAAATTCGACACCTTAGCCGCACCAATACAGTGCAACTGAGAGATGTGAAGGCGATAGTGATTGAGCAAATCACTCAAGAAGATAGATATGGGTACACGGTGATTCGCGTACTCAAAAAATTTCGTGTAAAGCCCTATTTTCCCTTCGGGGAAATCAGCTATACACGCGTCCACCTCTGGCGCCTCTGGATGGACATCCAAAGGCACGAAGAAGTCAGACGAAAATTGAATAACATCCTCAATAGACATCGCAGAGCGAAAGTCTTCTAACTGAGCGACCATCTTCATTAATTTACGAGTAAAACACACAAAAAATTACTTACGAAAATGAGTATTTTCTTTGCAATAAGCTTTCAAGAAAGGTGAATGAGTGAGGAGTGTGTGTTTTACTATGTGATTGTAAAAAGTGGGGCGGTCACTCTTATATAGGGAGTGGTAAAAACCCTAGATTAACTCCACGTGGATCCCACTCACAATAACGTATGGCTGAAACTGAACCGGTACATGCACTTTTTCCCGATTCACGAGGGCCACGTGGACACCACCCCCATTTTTCGAGGTATCCGTTCGAAATACCTAGGACTAGGTGCATTGCACTTAGGAAATAGGCGGTAAAATTTCATTAATTTCCCGCCACGCTTACCGCTGATAATATTAAGTTTAGTATCCGCGGCTACGAGCCGCGCACACTAGACTGGGGGACATGATGACGTATAGTCTATATTTGGGCCACAAGCCCAAATGATAAACATTACTCGCGCCTAAGTCCACCATGAGTGGGCTACCATGACAATGGTATGGGCCACAGTATTAATGCCTTGGGCTCACAAAGCCCAATGCCCAATCAAACCCACCGGGTACACGATAAGGATTATCTATTCGTGGAATAGATATCCTTACCTCGGATAAGCACTACGCGTGCGAAGAGTAAGGAGCAAGAAACACGGTTTCTTAGCCCCTATATATAGAATCATACGATTCTCATTCAAGGTACGATATACAACCCTAACTCTTTACGAGAACCCTAAATCGATTACTTACTCTCACGCCGGAGTCTAATCGGGGGAGACAATCCCTCGATAAGCCTAACGGTGTTGTCTTATTTTCTTAGTACGCAGGTAACAAGTGCTAAGAATTGAATTGGTACGAGAGCGTAAGCCCATAACTAGGTACGCCCAACTTTTGTATCAACAATAATAATACACGATTAAAAGTATTACCTTTTTAAGATGTTCCACAGATAGAAAATGTCATATTTTTCAAATATCTTATAATAAAAGCATTTTACAAAGTTTTTAGTAATGTTGTATATTGTTATTTTTATCCCAAGTAATTCAAAATATGTTTTTTAGCATGAATAGTTGAATACTACTACTTGGTACATCTTTTTTGATACACTTATGCACTAGTTAGTATACGCCCCTTTGTGATATAAAAAATACCAAAAAAGTTGCCCCATGTATGATTATTTTATTATACGTAAGACCTCTTTTGGAATTTCTTGGGGGTCAAAGGAAATTTTATTAATCATTTACAAAAAGTAGAATATGTTAGAAAACAAAGTAGTCGATTTTTTATAAAATAATCAAGTAAAGGTGCTGCTGTATATAATATTTAAAAAATCTATCAACACACTTAAATGTCTACACCATCGACTTTCATTTTTCTGTCACATTAGCTTTATTTCTCTGACGACCTACAGATCGACGACATTTTACACACCAAGATCATCTACACTACAAAAAATATACCCAACAAAAATACTTTAATTTAATTAAAACGCACACAAAACAAACACACGACTTCGATCGTGATCTCGACCAACTTCCTCTGCCGACCAAGTGAGACCGAAACAACCACATCAAGGGCTACCTACTGCGACCTCCTCAGGTCCTCACTCGACCTTCATTGGTGTGAGTAGCCTAAGAAATATATTTTTCTATATTTGTCTTAGATTTGGCCTTGAGGGACATTTTTTTAAGCTTCAACTCTAATTGATTTTGCTATAATGTCCTCTAAAAAGTAAAATGTATTTTTCTGTTATAGTTAGTTTTGTTTAACACATTCTTAGTACTTTATTATTTTTCTACTATATCCTAGACAATTTTTCAATGTTCACCTTTTATCCCAGATGAGTAATAAGATTATCCAAATATTGAAAAACAAAATACTTATCTAGTCACAAAAGAGGTTTATCCACATTTCAAAAGACATGTTGGCGCCACATAATATGGATAAAAGAGGTTTGTTTTTGCCTTTATATTGCATAATAATAGTGAGAATATTGGGATTTTTTTGTTGAGGACCACATAAACACTTCATTATCCACACATGTTTATTGAACCAAGTGTCTCCAATTCAAGAGAAAAGCTAATAACTATATTCTGTTAAACATACGCAAAGGTTAATAAAGTTTAAATCATATGATAAGAATCCAAAAATAGTGTGATAATGTGTGTACCATTACCATGCCAAAATTTAGATAATTATACGTGAAATAATTTATATAAATTTGAGCTAATTTTTTCAAACTCGACTCATTAGACAAACTGATCTTAGAACAGATCAACCCATACTTTTAGATAAGTTTGTCAAAGCTACCAATATAGTTTTAAAACTAACAGGTTACCAAATTAACCCATTTTCAAGTAAACAAGTAGAAATTGCTACAAATGGTAATTCCATTAAGCATTTGTGACATCTTCATTCTTACTGTAAGCACTTCTCAGTAAAATGAAAAAAAGTTGCAGGAACTTTATCATTTTCATCCTCACAAACACGTTAATAAAAGGTACAGGAATTCAGATTGAAGATCACAGAAACATGGTTGAAGCAATTCACTTGATGATGGAGGAAGGTGGTCAATTAGAAAGGTAACATTAACATGGAATGAGAATAACACTCACTTTTGAGTATCCTCAAACCAGTCCCTATAAACCAAACATATACAAGCATTTTCGTCCCCGTTCAGTCATTCAAACCACAATCCAAACACTATCATAAGGTGTTTAGAGTTACTGTATATAATTTTACAATTATATTATCAGAAAGTTTTGTAGAAAAGCATAGGCATAATCACTTTAATCTAAGGCATGTCAAATACACATTGAAGTTTAATTAACTCGAAACCAAACTTACGAATGGAAACACAACAAATAGCTCGTGGTCTAACAGAACTCAGCTCGTAAAATTTTAAGTCGTGTTTAACTGATGATAAAAAGCACGCAATTGATGCGATTTCACAACCACAATAATCTAAGACAACAAAAACTTGCAAACTCAGTCACTTATTTAACAGAAGGTACTAAACACCAATATTATTTGCAAAAGAACAAAGGATTTCAAGCTAAATGATGAAAACCGATTTTCAACATTCAAAATCTAGACAATGGCGATTTAAACCTTGCAACAAAACTTCAAAATCTGGGCGAGTCTCCACAAATTGATATCCATTATAAAACCGCAAATACCTTAAAGACGTATATTAAACACGATAGCAGTAATTGAGTGCTTGTCGAAGGGACAACTCTGTATATCCATTTTTCTCAATTTTGGGCACCCCTTGGATAATTCAACAAGTCCTTCATCAGATTCTCCTATATTATAACCTAATGAGAGAGACTTCAAATTATGACCATACTTTCCAATATACCCCAAACCTATATCCGTCAACCCTCCAGGACAAAGGTGGATATCTAGCCTTTCGAGTTTGCTGCAACCATTTAGCAAAGCTCGGATCCCATTGTCCAGCGGTATACAGTCTTCCTTAAACAAAGCCATACGGAAATCGCTCAGACTCTTCAAATGAGTTCCTATACACTCCATAGCTTCATTCGTAATAGATGTGAGTGTAACATCTAAGTATTCCAAATTATGACATCCTTGTGCGAGATAAATCAGTCCCATGTGAGTCACAAGAGGAATTACAAATGGATATGAAGTTACAGGCTAAAGGCTTCTCCTAGTTTACTTAGACTACATGGACTAATCTTCAAAGATACTAAAGATTTGCTACAGTTTTTTGCAAGAAGTATAAGATCATCCTCATCAAAACAATGCTTCCAATCAAGATAACAATTAACACCATTCCCATGACCACACCCATGATTACCTTCAATCTTCAAGACCCTTAAATCTTTACCACGTCTTCTCCCCAATAGCTCAAGATCCGGATCTCCAACATACATATCACGGATACAAAGTGCATTGGGTAATGTTAAACCTTGGGTAATGCTTAAAAGAAACAGTTAATTCTCGAACCCATTGGGTAATGCTAAACCTTGGAGAACGAAAACTGGACAAAAGGCCTCTAAGGGTTTCGGAGGTAATGCACATATATAGACAGTTACATGCTTACGCGTAATACCGTCAAGTTCATACAGCTTACGGGAAACTTAAGAAAGAGAGTTACGGTCATCGACGTGGTGTATGTAAGGTACAACACAGCTAAACACAGTATCGAGTGAGCGATGTTCCTCCATATTCATAGTCTTAATCAGAAAAGTCTTACCACTGCTGGAGCTTTGAATCTCTGTTAGGGTTTTGGCTGTTTGTAATACTTTGTTTTGACGTCTTGTTATTTGTACAAATGTTTAGACTCAATGGTAATTCCACTGTCACAATAAGCTGCAGGAATTTTTAAGCAAATGGAAATAAGCTGCAGGAATTTTATCACTTTCATCCTGAGTATTACACTGCCACAATCCAAACACTGTCACAAGGTGGGTATGAGTATTACACTCACTTTTGCGTATCCTCAAACCCAATCCCTATAAACCAAACATTCAAACATTCCCAAAACCACAATCCAAACACTCTCACAAGGTGTTTAAGGTTACGGATAGATGATTTTACAATTATCTTATTAGAAAGTTTTGTAGAAAAGCATAGGCATAATCACTTTAATCTAAGACATGTCACATACACATTGGAGTTTAACAAATGCTAAACAGATAATAGAAAGCATGCAATTGATGCGATTTCACAACAATATAATACAAAAACTAGTAAAGTCACACATTGTTTAACAGAAGGTACTGAATACAGTACTTAAATTAATAGCAAAACAATTGATGCGATTTTACAGCCACGATATTATGAGACAACATAAACTTGCAAAGTCGCACACTTGTTTAACAGAAGGCACTAACGACCAATACTAATAGCAAAACAACGAAGGATTGCAAGATATATAATGAAGACCAATGTTTCAACATTCAAAATCAGGATAAAGGCAATTTAAACCTGTTGGAGAAACTCCAAAATCTGGACGAGTGCTCACCAAATCACCACTTTTATAGAAAACCCGCAAATACCTTAAAGAATGTATATTGAACGCATAAGCAACAATTGATTGCTCGTTAAATGGACAACTCTTGATTTCTAGTTCTCTTAGTTTAGGGCACCCCTTGGATAATTCCAAAAGTCCTGTATCAGATTCTCCTATATTCTCTAGAAAGAGATATTTCAAATTATGACCATACTTTCCAATGTACCCCAAACCCATATCCGTCAATCCTCCAGGACAAAGGCGGATATCTAGCCTTTCGAGTTTGTTGCAACCATTTAGCATACCTCGAACCCCATTGTCCAACGGTAAATCTGTTATACCATCTTGTTTAGCCAAAATCATATGCAAATCACCCAAATTCTTCAAATGAGTTCCTATACACTCTAGAGCTTCATTTGTGATAGATGTGAGTGTAACATGTAAGTATTCCAAATTACAACATCCTTGTGCAAGAGAAATCAGTCCCATGTGAGTCACCCTCCCTAGATGGGTAAGTTTGCGCAATTTTTTGCAAACCTGACCAATAACTTGCAATCCCCTGTCTCCACATATATCCTCGGTATGTAGAACTTCCAAATTGGGACATCTCTCAATCAATAAACACTGGCAATTAGGTTCCAAATTCATACACTCAAGATTTAATTCCCTTAGCTGATTCACAAGAGGGAGTACAAACGGACATGAAGTTAATGGCAAGTCACATATACTTAAACAACGCATATTCGGAGGGAACTTAAAACCAACATACTCATCATCTTCATCAAAACAAGCGCCATCGAAATCTTCCAACCTAACAGCATGTCTAAAGGCTTCTCCTAGTTGGCTTAGACTACTACTACATGGAGTAATCTTCAAAGATACTAAAGATTTACTACAGTTTTTTGCAAGAAGTGTTAGAACATTCACATCAATATGATCAAAGGTGGTACTAAAATGTAACGATTCAATAACCTTGTTATGCAAAGCCAATTCATGTAACCAATTCCCAAACTTGTATCCAAAAATATAATTATTTTCGAGACAGAATGTTCTCAATTGATTACAATACCTAGCAATGTGCACTATCCCACTATTACTAACACCATTCCCACAACCAAGTTCAATCTTCAAGACCCTTAAATCTTTACCGCGTGTTCTCCCCAATAGCTCAAGATCCCCACCATCAACATGCATATCAGAGATACAAAGTGCATTCAAGCGCTTGAAAGAAACAACTAATTCTCGAATCCATGGGCTAATTCCATACCTTGGAAAATGGCTTTCTAACAAAAGCCCTATAACTGTTAAGGACTCGATATTAGGGAATCTTTGGCTTAAACAAGACGGGTTTCGGAGGTAATGCACATGGACAGTTACTTGCTTACGCGTAATAGCATCGAGTTCATACAGCATACGGGAAACTAAAGAAAGAGAGTTACGGTCATCGCCGTCATGTATGTAAGGCATAACACAGCTAAAAACAGTATCAAGTAAAGGATGTTCCTCCATAACCATAATTCTAAGCTATACAAGTTAATAATAGAACAGTGAAAGTCTTACCGCCGCCGGATAAGAAAAAACTGAAGTTTTTACTTTTTACTCACCAGGTGTCCAAAAAATATGGGTTGAGTTAATCGTTTTGGTGAATTACTAAATTTATACTTCTTGTTATGGATTGACCTGAGTTGCGATTAATATAGACATCAAATCCTAGTAATATATTGTTTTATAAAAAAATAAAATAAACCATTTTCACTTTTTTATAAAAATAAAATATCTTACAAAATATAAATCATTAATGGACAAAAAAAATACATCGGTGCGACAATAATTTTTTATCTTTCAATATATGAGCACTTCGATATACATTTGACAAACACTTTTTCCGAATTTTTTTACTATTAAAATTTGCGTCGAGAAAAATCACATTCTTGAATTTATAAATTTCAAAATTCGCACAAAAATAATTGAAGAAAAAGTTCGTCGAAAATATATAGAATTGCCCCTCTGTAAAAAAGATGATTAAACTCAGCGATGGTATGATTCTTTTCGTGTTGATTAACGATTTGCGAGATATTTTTTAAAGATTGAAAATGATTTTTTTTAGCTTGATGAAAAAATAAATGGTCATGATGTGTTCATTGCATCTTTACATAATTTGTGTTCTATATTGAACTTTACTCGGGTTGACCCTACTAATCTAAATGTTATATAGAGTTGTGTATTATGTTGAATTTGTTTGACTTAAGTAACTAAATGAGAGGTGATATACACACCACCAAAAGTAATGTGCACATCGCAAAATTACATTAGTGATATACATACACTACAATAAATTTATCATTTCTACACACTTTTTTCTTCACACTTTATAAAGTGTGAGATTTTTTTCTAAAGATTTTCACACTTAAGAGTGTGCATAATTGTTTCAAAATCCTCACACTTAAAAGTGTGAAAATTTTCAATTTCACACTTAAAAGTGTGAAGAATTATTTCAAAATCTAATCACCACACTTAAAAGTGTGAAGAATTATTTCAAAATCAAAATAATCACGCTTAAAAGTGTGTAGAATTATTTTAAAACCCTTACACTTAAAAGTGTGAAAAATCTTCATAACACTTCACACATAAAAGTATGAACATATTTGCTACATTCAATTGGTTCACACATATACTAGTGTGAACTTTTTGATTCTTCACACTTTAAAGTGTAGCTACATGCTCTAATAAGTGTGAGTATACTACTATTTTGTAGTAGTGATAGTACATCACATATGTATGATTATGGCGTGCAAATCACTTTTGATGGTGTGTGATCACCTCCTTAACTACATGCATATAATATGGTATGGTAAAAGTGTAATTTAATGAATCAAGTATTTTTGAGCTCGAACTCGACTCGAAAGTGAACCTCGAGTAGCTTAGCTCGGCACGTTTATATTGAATAGATTTTGAATAGTTTGCGAGTCGATATTTAATAGCTAGTGAGTTGTCTCGTGTCGTTTGCACCTCTAATCCGGTTAACTTGATTAACTAGAATAAGACTTAGTCTTTCTTTATATACTTTTTATAACTTATTCCTGTAACTCTGTACCATCGAGAAAATCTGTTGGTCAATTTACTTATAGTTTATTGATCTGAACCTAAATGGACCTAAATCGATCAACCCAAAAGTTCAACTTGATATTAGGTAGGTTGTAATGATCACCATACCCACCACATTCAAGTCAACATCACATCACCATTGAATACACCACCAAATTCATCACCAAACAAGCAGAGTGATGACAACCAAACCAACACCAAACTCATTTTCTTTTAACAAAACTATTACTGTTACATCAAACATTTAACAAAATAAAGCTTTATAAACACATTTGAAATATTACACTAACAAACATTCTTATAAAAAAAAAAAACCGTCATTTTGGTTCGTCTTCTTTACACAAACACACAAATTGAACGCAAACACAACCTACTCCTCTTCTTCCCCAACATACATAACATTCCTACAACAAAGACCACCCCACATACTAAATCACACAAAAAAAAAGTTTTTTATTTATTTTTCTTTATTTTTAGTATAGGATCGTCTATGTGGTTAATGTTGACTTTCATGTATGGTAGTTTAACTTTTTTTCTGAGTTGAATAGTCCTTATCAACCCAACCCATAGGATTAGATAAATTGTCAAAGCTACCAATATAGTTTTACAGCTAACAGATTACTCAAATTGACCCATTTTAGGATAGACGGGTTGAAATTGCCACTTCCAAATCAAAACGAGTGATAACATTCATTTACCACTTAAGGAAGGGTCGAGAAAGACTCCAAATTGGCCACAAAAGAAAAACAGAAGCTGCAAACTGATATGGAAAATGAGAAAATACTGCAAGAAGAAAAGAATTTGCAAACAATTGATTAAATGTACATTAAGCAAAATATGTATGTTTGTGTATATAATAGGAAAAAAAAAGTTCAGTGCATACAATAGTAAAAGGTGGCAAGTTGAATATATATTTGGACAATTTCCCTTTTTGAATATATATTGCCTATTGGCAAACCAAATACATGAATGCGCATCTATTTAGCTTGTGGCAGCTTCATTGGAATGCTATTGAGTTTATGTATAAGAATCTCGATCTAACCAAATTAGCAACATTAGTGTTTGCCGTCATTAGTTAACTTGAGTCAGAAGTAGTTAGTTAGGCCAACCATATTGGTTTGTCTCTTAATCTTATTAGAAATAGTGGTCAACTCCTTCGAGTTACAATTTGCTATAAAAATTTGTGAACGGTAAATATTAAAGAGCAAGTATTTGAAAAAATCACTATCACTTTAGTAGTTCTTTGCAGGCCCGTTCGACGTTCACTATAACTATGATAATTATGCTTTCAAGAACAAACTAATCCGTGAGTTTCACCTTCATAGTTTGCTTACCCAGTATACAATTCTTAGTCCATTTAATCGGACAGTGTCCGACTTAATATGTTTTTAGAGTAGTACGAGCTACAATGATTTATATGACAGCAAGTTTGATTGCATGTTTTTGCAGTATGGTCTGCTATTTTATGGAAAGCTTCTACTATATGTCAAACAGTTTGGAAGCTTTAATTTGCACGCCTAATGGTTATATTGAAACAATACAACTTTTATTGCCATTGGTGTATATCGAGTGTGATTGCTTATGATGTATGCATAATATATCTTGCTTTCCTAAGTATATAGTAGGTGGTTTGAAGTTTTTATATAATGTATTTGTGGATGATTTTAAGTTTTTAACTGTTTTACCCATTTTCTATTCAAGCACTTTTTTATTTAATATATATATAGTCGGTGAGGCCGTGTACATCTGAGTCAAAAAAGGCTCGCCCTCCCCCGGTAACCTGAAGAGGGAAAACTGATGAGTGTGTAAATACTCATCATTTTTACCATTTCTGAGCTGCTAAAACATCCAAAAACACTCAATAATGAATCAAAATAGTGAAAATATCCCAGGAAAGTGTTTTACATGTTTCAAATGCAAAAATACCAAAAACAGATGAAAAACGCACAAAGTTTGCATAATTGGCAGTTTCAGTCCCCCAACTTTCAAAAGTTGTCAAATCTAGTCCCTGGTCATTCTAAAAACTTGAAAAGTCACCAAAGGTCCTTATAAATCAAAAAGTTACATAATTAGTCCTTTGGTGAAAAGTTTCACAAAATGTCAAGTTTAGTCCCTGAACTTTGAAAATTGTCAAAAATGGTCCCTGGGATATGAAAAACTTTGAGAAAAACAAATTTTGTCCTTGCACTAACCTTTTATGAGAGGATTGGTCCTTGGTGGAAAGTTTGGTGAAAATTACACAAATGGTCCCTGAAGTTTGAAAGTTTGACGGTTTCAGTCCCTGGTGAAAAATAAATTTGAAAAATCATCAAAGGACCCTGCACTATTCATAGATTGGCATAATAGACCCTTGGTAATATTTTGGAAGCATGCCAAGTCTCACCCCTCAACTTTCAAAAAATTACAAAAAAGGTCCTTGTGAATCATAAACCTAACCGGATCCAAAATAATAATACTACTCCATACTAGTCCAACCCAAGTCCAAGTCCACCCCATTTTTATCACTTGGGCCCAAAAGCATCACCAGCCCACACCCAAAGTTATAACATCAGGGTCAAATGTTGACCCTGGTCAAACCCAGTCAAACACCTCCAAAACCACCCTTCCCCGTTTCCCTCTCACCCAGAAAACCACCATGGTTTTGCAGCCACCACCCCAACTTGCCCATCCCATCACCACCGCCCAACCCACTACACCTAATTATCACACCACAATTAATGCCACCCCCCCCCCAGTTGCAATTCCAGTCCAAAACTTCCCTACCCAATTTTGGCGCCAAAATCCGATTCAAAGGATAAGATCAATTCAGAGCCAATCAACGGCCAGGATTGAATGGGATAGGATCAGAAGCTCAAGGAAACCCTAATATGGGGCTATAAAAGGAAGAAAAGTGCAAGATGATCGGGTGTCTAGTCTTTTTAGCTTAATTGTAGTCGTATAATTTCATTAAGCAAGTGTAGTGTAGCAAAAAGCTTTTAAGCAATTGTAGAAGTCAATTCATTGTATTGTTAATCTTTTCAAATTAATATAAGCAAGTTTCTTCAACTTATTTTGTTTATGCAAGTTTCAAGTTTCATATATTAACCTGAATCATAGGCTGCTAGTGTTTGAGTTCGAATCATGGACTGAGTTAGGTTCACATAAGCTCCAATAAGCTTATCAAAGCTTTAGAGATTCTGATGAGGCGAAAAATGATCCGTTTTTAGGGGGTCATTTAAGCCCGAATCCGACTTTATTTGATCAAATATTACCCTAAATCGTTCCTTTTGTGATTTTAGGTGTTTGGAGAGTGAATTCTGGAAAAGAGGCTATTTTGGACGTTTTTGGAGCATAAAGTGAAGAAAACGACAAAGTACCAAAAATCCAAGCTGGAAATACAAGGTGACGGCGTCAATGGGTTACTCTTGACGGCGTCAGACAAGATGAATAATTTACCGTAGCTGGTGACGGCGTCAGATGGAGATATGACGGCGTCAAAGTGGCCAAGATTAATTTACCGTAGGAGGTGACGGCGTCACATAGGCCGTCACAAGTGAATCTAGGGCGTCCGAGGAAGTTTATGGCGGCGAGTTGACGGCGTCAGATTTAACTCTTGACGCCGTCAGGACGATTTTCCTATATATAGTTTTCTAGTTTTTTCATTAAAGGAGGAGAAGTTTTGGTGAAACCCTAAAGACGATTTTGGTGCCTCCTTTACAGGTTTTTCAAGGGTTCCAAACCCTTGAAACCTTGCATTGTAATTGAGATAAGTATACTCTTAATTCAATCAATATGTCTATGTGTTGGTTGTTTATCTTTTGTTCTTATCTTAATTCTACTATGCTAGGCTAGATTTTCTTTGTGTTTGCTTAGATCTAATGAAACCTAGATGTTGATTATGTGTTGATTACTTGTCTATTCTTGTTCTTGGATGAATGATATTATATGTTAGGCTTAAGAAAACTGGCAGATCTCCAATGGTAACATGCTTGAACGTCTTAAGAAACATGAACCGAGGCGTACTAGGTCTTTATTGGTTGTATTTAATGCATGAGCCACTGTTTACAATCCCTATAGTTGTGCTGGGTCATGGTGTAGGAGGAGATAAGAGCTCATAGAGTTGGGGAGTTATGTATGCCACCCCACGAACGGTATTAAGGAATACAATCCGTCATCCATACAAGTATAACAAGTAATTGACATGTAAAAGATATCTAGGGAGTAATGAAGTCTAAGTAAACACAATTTCTCCACATACTGCTCACAACTTTAGTTTAATATTAGTTTATTTTCATTTTTATTATTTTATTTTGATTGCATCTTAGTTTTGGGTTAGTTGATTAGCAACTAATTCCGCCCACTCTTCTAAAACCCGAGATTTTACTTGCTTTTATAAAAATATAAAAATACAAAAAGAATCATCTTTCATCTCTAGAACTATTAATTAGGTTTTCTAATCCTAGCGACACTATTCCTAAGCTGAACGATCAATCCCCCGGTACTTGTCACTATACTATACTACAACGATCAGGTACACTGCCTGGTGGGGGTTGAAAGCCTCGCGAGATCCCTCGAGAGGTAAAGCAAGGTGCAATTCCCACGCATCAGATTCTAAAATTCAGTTGTAATAGAAGAAAACTAAAAGATACAAAAAAGTCAACTATGGTCAACTGTTTTACTTGGTTTGAGTTTTTCAGGTACTGAGAAGGATTGGTGATCAAGCTTGGAGCTGGTTTGGCCTATCTAAAGATAGGCTTCTGTGGAGAAGCCCCTTGTTCAAGCTAGGGGTTGGTTGTAAGCTTTTGCTCATTTCAAATTTCCACTAAAAACCTAGTTCCTAGTTAGTTTCTAATTGCTTGCTTAGATCTGTTAATCTGTGTTTGCTATTGCTATTTGGTTGTTGTTTGATTGATTTGCAGCTTAATATTTATTACTTATTACTTAGAATTCATTAGTTACTTGGAATCTTAGTTTAATAGTTATAATCAGTTAAGTAGTATACTTGTATTGTTGTCATGACAATCTGTTCCTAAGTGCTTAATTTAGTCTATCTAATCATAATCAATCATTAGAAATCAAGTTTGTATAACCTAGTGATCATATGCTTTAAAAATCTTAAAACAGTTCAACAAAAGGGGTGTTTGGATAAGTCTGTTTTGGTGTATTGTTGTGGATCTCAGAAGGCAACACTAGTATAGATAGCACACCATAAGTCCTATTTGAGAGTTATAAACCTTAAATCAGTCAGTGTTTGGGTCAAAAGTCAAAACCTCATCAAATTGCCCTTCACAGTTAACTGTGAAGGTTTTGAGAGTCCAAATCACTTTCATTAGTAAAAATAGTTGTTAAGATAGTGGTAACTAGTTCAAACATAGCTTATAATTTAGTTTGTAATCAGTAAAAGCCTTTGGAAATCCAAATAAGTCAAAATTTGAGTTTTCATCAAAAAGTCAAATTTCATCTTTTCAGATTTTTGCAAAATTTCCAAGCTCAATTGTGATTTGTGTAATGGGAGTTAAGGGTTGAAACTTGTTATAGTTAAAGTATATTAGCTGATCTTTAAGCCCCAATTTTTGTTTTATTTTTGTGAAATTTTGTGTGGGTCCCACAGACCCCCAAAGTGAGTTGCAGGGCAAGACTCTACCCTGTGCATAGCAGACCTCACCCACACCACCACCTTAAGTGGTGGCTGCAGCCCACCTCAGTGGACCCCACTTGCCAAACTTGGTCCCATTGAACCTCCCTCCTACCAGGGTACATACATTGACCCTTGGTTTGACCTAGGACCCAGTGGACCCCACCTAGAATTCACCATAAAGTCTGTCCCCAGATCTGAGTTGATTCCATTTTTCTCAAGTGCTTATTTGTCTCCCAACAGCTTATTTGTGCTCATTCCTTGTTGTTTCTTGCTTATTTGAGTTTGTTAAGCTTGTTGGTACCCATTTCCATCATTGTGGACCCCACCATCAGTCATTTGACCTTATTTGACCACACAGTCAACCAAAGTCAAACTGCTTAAGTTTAGGGGGTGCTACTGCTTATTTATAAGCAATTTTCAAAAGTGTGTTTACAAAAGTTTCTCATTTTCAGTGGTTAAGTAGGTTTGTAAAAGAAAATCCAAGAAAAAATCAATTTAAAATAAGTGATAGTTTCTATTTAATTCAATTTAACTTTAATTTTCATTTTTAGATTTTAATTAAGTATTTAGTATTTTTATATTTTTATTAATTATCTTATATAGTAAAGTATTTGTAGTAAATTTTTCAGATTTTTATTCTGTCATTTAGTATTAATTAGATTTAATTTTAGTTTTCTTAATTATTAATTAATATTAAGTATTAAATATCATATTTAGTTTTTATAAAGTAAAACTTAGTTTTTATATTTTTCCTAGCTCTAATATAGTATAATAGACTTTTAGAAAATATATTTTAAAATTATACTGTTCATTTTCCATTTTTCTTATTTTATTTGTTTAAATTAGACTTAAGTTAATTAAAAGGTAAATAATTAGTGGAATAATCTTAAAACATAATTTTTAGAGTTTTTATAATTTTGTAGGATTCCAGTGATGGTTAAGTAATTTTATAAATTTTCTCATAATTTTCCAAGTTAATTTAGTATTAATATTAATTAAAAGTAGTTTAATTAGTTTAATTAAGTTAAATAGTTTTCAATTTATAAAAAACCCATAAAAAGACAAAAATATTTATTTTTATTTTTTATACTTTCTTCAAGTTCTAATTTAAGTTTAGAAATTGTTTTTGCAAATTTTTAGTTTAATTTGTAGTAGTTATAATTATTAGTTAATTTAAATTAGATTTTAATTTAGGTTTTAAATAGTTTTATTAATTAAATAATATTTAAATAATATTTTAATCATTTTCATAATTTCATTTTCATTTTTAAATTTTAAGTTTCAAAAAGTGTCAAAAGCACCCCCCTGTAGTTTGATAAATACCAAAATCCCACTTTTTCAGTCCGATTGCGTAAATCTGAATTGTGAATACGTGCATATAATTGTATGTCTGATTTTTGTGAATATTATATCTGTGTACAAATACCAAAATAACAGTAGCAATATCAATTTCACATCATCTGGCTATTGTCTTCAGTGCCACTTTCTCAAAAACGATTTCCAAAGCACCATTTCAATCTCGCTGGGACTTTAACGACCCGGGGAAAAACTATACTATCACCGGAGTATTGATTCTAAGCTGTTTTTGACTAATTGACCTTGGTCAATTATATCTGACTGCTTCAGGACCAATCAAAATTTGGTGCCGCTGCCGGGGAGGTTGTTGCGTGTTTTATAAAATCGTTTTAAGTTTAGTGGTTTTCAAAACCCTCCCTGTACAAATTTCACACAAATTTGTAAAAAGTTTTTGTAAAAATATAATCATATCAAAAAACGTTCATTAACAATTCTCCTAAAGTGTTGAAAACACCAAAAAAATTAAAAACAATCAAAAACAAACTGTGAAGTTAAATTACTTCGTGTTCTTTAAGATTACAACCTGAAACAGTTGGTTTAAGGTAAGTTCTGACATTAAATTGCGAACTGAAGAGGAAACCTATTTACTTCCTCCCGCCAACCTGCGAGTAATCTTAAAGGGACGATTTCGGTTAACGAATCAGTTCCAAAAATATTTCCCAAGTTTTCTGCACACACACCTATAAGCCTAAAGCAGTTTTTCAAATTAATTAATAAACCCATAATAAGTTCCCAAACTTAAGATTAAAACTTGCCTTTATATCCCTGTGAGTGGTGTACCTTTTTCAAAGAAGCCATTCACTTGTGATTTCTGGTTTAAGTTCACTGTGGTTTTGCCTCGATCTTGTTTTGAAAAATTGTTTTTAGTGCATGCGCACTCGGTCACAAACAAAACGTAAATATCAGAAAAACGTACACGAGCTACGTTCTGACACACAAGAACCAAAGACCGAAATGGCCGCTGGGCCACCACCACCTTTACCACCCCTGACCCTCCCGTGGGTGAGCCAGCTCCCGATCTCCGAACGATGGAGGAGCTGTGCCAGCCTACCATGCAAGGGCGGGGTGGGCCTATTGCACCACTCACTATTGAGGCTACGGACTTTGGCCTCAAGCACCACATGATCCAACAAGTCCAGAATTCGTGTCAATTTCACGGATTACCGGGTGACGATGCCAATAAGCATCTTGACAAATATCTCACGGTCACCCAAAGCATGAAACAGCATGGTGTCACCGATGATGCCCTCCGGCTGTACCTCTTCCCCTATTCTCTCACTCATCATGCCACTGCATGGTTTGACCGACTTCCAAAGAATTCTATTCGAACCTTTGATGAAATGGTAACCAAGTTTTTAGCAAAATATTTTCCACCATCCATGGTTACCAAGTTACGAAATGATATCAGCAACTTCCGGCAACGTCCCGATGAGTCTCTTTTTGAGGCTTGGGAACGTTATAAGCTAGCTATTGATCGGTGCCCTAACCACAATATGTTGCAAGTTACCATCATAGACACCTTCTATAATGGTCTGACATTGAGGCACCGAGACATTCTCAATGCTGCTGCTGGTGGGACCTTTATGAAAAGGCGTCCCGAGGAGTGTTATGACTTAATCGAGAACATGACTGCCCACCATAACTTTTGGGATTCCTCTGCGGAGAGGGATGCGTCAAGTAATTCCGTTACTCCCTCATCATCATCTCCTAAAATAATGGCTCTTACCAAAAAGATGGATGATATTTCTACGGCTGTGTTGAGAATAAGCCAAACGATGCAAAATCAGGCTCAAAATCAGCAAGTAAAAGCCGTGGCCCGAAGTTGTGAAACTTGTGGGGGCCCTCATCTGTATTCCGAGTGTCCAGCTACTGCTGGCTTTCCTCCAGAGAACGTATATGCTGCTCACGGTTCCTACAATACGGGGGGTAATTCTTACCAACCGCAAGGGGACCGTAATCTCTTAAGCTATCGTTCCAACAATTTTCTCGGACCTCCCGGTTTTAACCAAAATCAGAATCATAACGCGAATCAGAATTTTAACCAAGGTCAAAACTCAAATTTCCAAAACCCGAACCAAAATCAAGGCCAGTTTAATCAAAACAATTTTCAAAATGGCAATCAAAATCATGGTTTTCAAGAAAATTTTCAAAGAAACCAGAATCAAGGGAATTACAATCAGGGTAATTTCAATCAGAGAAACACTTTTCAGGGTAACAACAATCAAAATCAAGGGAATTTTCAAAACAACCGTGTTCAAAATCCTCCTGTTCAAAATCAAAACGTTGTTCCACCCTCGTCTTCCTCCAATTCTGAATTTAAACAATTCATGAAAGCACAAGAGGAAACGAATCGGTTATTGCTTAGCACGATCTCTGAACTTCAAAAGTCTTTAAATGATCGACCCTCGGGCTCGGGTACACTACCAAGCAACACGATCGCTAACCCGAGGGGCGATGTCAAAGCGATCACCACCCGAAGTGGGGTATCATACAATGGACCCTCGATTCCTTCTACCTCTTCTTCTCTTCCTACTAAGGTAGCGGAACGTGAGCCTGAGGTTACTACGGACAAGGTACTTCCTACTAATAACGGAGGTACCAACAACGTCCACCCTCAAGTTGTCCCGGTCCTGGCTCATAAGCCGAAAGTTGTATTTGATCCCCCTGTGAGTTCTGATGAAATACCAAAGAATGATCCTAAGCCGTCAATTCCATATCCTTCACGTTTG
Organism: Artemisia argyi; assembly: GCA_030686995.1. Taxonomy (NCBI): domain Eukaryota; kingdom Viridiplantae; phylum Streptophyta; class Magnoliopsida; order Asterales; family Asteraceae; genus Artemisia; species Artemisia argyi. Next base: position 14,331,627 of record CM060706.1, read on the forward strand.
AATGATCAAAAGAACCGCGAGAAAGCTAACCATCAGATGGAAAAATTTTATCAAATTTTCCAAGAATTACACTTTGATATTAGCTCCGCGGATGCTCTTCTTCTCATGCCTAAGTTTGCTTCGACAATCAAAAATCTGATAAGCAACAAAGAAAAACTTTGTGAGATGGCAAAAACTCCTCTTAACGAGCATTGCTCGGCAGTGCTTTTGAAAAAGCTTCCCGAAAAGCTTGGAGATCCCGGGAAATTTCTCATTCCTTGTGTTTTCCCGGGGATGGTTGAATGCTTTGCCTTGGCCGATCTTGGCGCAAGCATTAACCTGATGCCTTACACAGTCTGGAAAAGACTCTCACTTCCCGCTCTCACTCCGACCTGCATGACACTCGAGCTTGCAGACCGTACTATATCCCGTCCTCTCGGCATTGCCGAAGATATCTTCGTGAAAGTAGGAAAATTCCATTTTCCGGCAGATTTCATGATTGTTGATTTCGATGATGACCCTCGAGTCCCTCTCATTCTCGGGAGGGGATTCTTAAGAACGGGTTGTGCTTTAATCGATGTATTCGAAGGAGAAATCACTCTACGTGTTGATGGCGAAGCCATAACATTCAATCTTGATCAGACTTCAAGATACTCCTCCAATTATGACGCTGAAACGGTTAACCGAATTGACATCATCGATGTTGCATCTGAGGAGTCTTCTCAAGAAGTCCTTGGTTTCTCAGCAAGTGGCAGTACCACTCCTTCTACTGATCCGATCATTTCCGACTCTTCCCCTTCCCTCACTCCGTTTGAGGGAGGTGACTTCCTTCTGGAAGAGCTCAAGGCTTTTCTTGCTCAGGATAGCTCAATCCCCGATGGGGTTGATGAAAACTATCTTGACCCGGAGGGGGACATTCTTCTCCTTGAAAGATTGTTAAATGACAATCCTTCACCCTCTCCGTCTCCAAAAATACTTCATAAAGCGGGAGTCAAAAATGTTGAAATAACTGAAGACTTTCCCGAGGTTGAGCTCAAGGACTTGCCTCCTCATCTAGAATATGCATTTCTGGAGTGTGTTTTGGTGTGTGCAAACAACAATTTATCAAAATATCAACAAACGTGAAGTTTGATTTGTCGTGAGACAAATAAACGTGAAGTAATACGAGTAAACCGTTTAGGAAAACGATTACCTCGCAAAACTTGTGAAAGTGATATTCAAATTGTGAGACCGGGAAGTGATTTCCCGGGTCGTACCCCAACGAGGTGTGAATGGAAAGCTTCGAATTAGATTTGGATTAAAATCTTGTATGATTGGGAAAGGTTATTTGGTTTTGAAATACGTTAAATTAACGAATTTTGGAAATTAACTAACGAAAGTGAAAATAAATCAACCTAAGGCAACTAACAATCTAAGAAGTACCTAAAAACTACGGGAAAACATGATTAGTTATCGGAAACCTAAAACGTTAACTACATAAAAAACGCGACGTTGAATTAAAAATTACGCGAGTGCGCAAAATAAAATGCGAATTTTTAGCTACAAAGATCCTACGGGTTTCCAAACAATTTTCTAACGTGCTAAATGATAAAAGAAAATTTTTGAAAAAAGAAAATTAATTTTTCGACTAAAATTCTATTTATAATGAATTAAAAACTAAATTGCACAAATTAAATTCTAAGAAATAAATTATAATGCTTAAAAATTTGAAACTTTTTTGGAAATTAGTTTATACTAATATTAACCTAAGAAAAATTCAAAATCCCAAAAATCTCTTATAAATAAGCTGCTATAAGCCTAACAGTTTAAATAAGCTAAAAAATGTTATTAGAAACAAACTAGTTTAAAACATTTAATGGTGAAGAACCATTGACAAAAGACCCAAGGGCACAGTGGTTGAGGTGTGGGTTGTGGGCTGTGAGACCAGGGTTCGATCCCTGGTTTTGCATATTTTTTTTCTTTGTATTTTTTTTTTATTCGATTCTTTTCTTTACTTTTTGCCAAAAATTTTCTCACTTAAACGCAACCTTAAAGCTCACTTTTCCACTAGTTACTGATTGCTTTTCAAATAGATTTAAAACAAAGTTTACCAAATTTCATTTTACTCTTAACCCTTTATTAAATGATCTAAGTAACTTTAAGGTGCAACCATTTTGACAACAGTTAAGGTGGCAAACAACACCAATGAATAACAACTACAATCACAAGAATAATATGAGACCAACTATAAAAAAAAAAACACACACGAACACAAGGACTAAAGCAAGCAGTAGCAGTAGTTTACACAATTAGAAATTGACAAACTCAAATAAGCAACACAACCCCAAGATTTTTGTACAGTCGAATTAGCAATAACACTACTTATCTACAACAGTAATCAAGTGGAACAACAAGATCAAGCAACAATGAGAGATTTACAAGCTCAGCTCCAAGCTGAATTTTATATCAACAGTAGCAGACCATCAAAAGGAGGCGAGTTCAGAGGCAATTAGGAGCAGTTAAATAAGCCTAAGAAGAAAACCCAAGTGCACTTCTAATAGACTACCTAAGTGAGGTTCTAAAAACTTTAAGAAACTATCACAAACACCCTACTTGAAATCTCTTTGGGCTCAAGTTCAGCAAGAAAATAAAATCTGTCTCAAACAATATTTTGACTTTCTGAATGGGAGTTTCTTTGTCCAAACCCAAATTCAACAACCTAGACTATTCTAATGATATACGCTGAGCATGTCTCATTACCAATTATGCAAGAACAAACTTAAAGTCTGAGAAATCCAAACTAAATCATAACAGTTAATCAATCTTAAGCCTATTTGAGAGCAGTCCAGTTTTATTTGCCTTTCCCTAACAACGATTATCTAAGAATCTCAATTTGGGTTGTATGAACCCAAAAAAAAAACTATAAACTGAGTTCCCTAATCCTACAATAGCAACAACAATACAACTTTAATTCTAATTCCAAACACCTCTTATACTTACTGGTTATAACAGGTTTAAAAGTAAATCACTATTTTTTTTTTTACAAACTGAGTTAGGTTACTAATGCTAATCCAGACCCATACAAACAGAAATCAAGAGACATCCCAAGCAATTAACAATCAAATTAAACTAAGATTAAAGAACCTACTTGACATCCAAGAGTTATGCGATTCTGATAACCAATATTAAGAACAACCTACACGCCCCCATGGGCTCTAAACCAACTCCCATCCAAGCTGCTACTCACCATTTTTTTGTTGTAACACTTTTTTTTTTCTTTCTTTTTTTTTTTTTTTCTTTTTTTTTTTTTTTTTTTTTTTTCTCTTTTTCTGGCTTTTGTTTTCACACGAATTAAACAAGATACCAATAACCAAGCAGAAAAAAAAGAAATTTGAAATTTAAACAAGAATTGAGAGAACTTAAAATTCAACTTTCATTAAATCTTGAAAAACATTCGAATTACAAATAAACTTTTTTGAAACAAAACTACAATTGAAACTGATAAAAAGATAAAAACTGCGAGTGCCCTAAGGCTTACAAAGCTCCTCTATTTATACTAAATCTAGAAGTGGTAGGTACCAATTTTTAAGCTTCACTTTGTCTTCTCCCTTGTGTGCTTCTCCACTGAGGGGAAGGCTGAGTTGGATGACTTGTTTCTTCTTGAGATGAATCTCAGCCCTTGATCAATGCTCCCTTTATTCTAGCCTTCTGATCTTCCTTTGGCGCCCAAAGTGTGTTGTGGATTGCCACCATGGCATCCCATGACTGGTGGATGGTGTTAGGTACAAGTGATGTGGGATTAGTGGGATTGGGGAATGGGTTTGAGGTTGATGGGAGGGGATGGTGATGGTTATGTTGGCTGGATATGATCACGGGGGGGGGGGGGGGGGGGGGGGGGCTTGGTGGTGTTATTTTATTTAACAGGTTTGAGTGGAGAAGGAGATGGAGGGATTACGTATATTGTGAAAACGTATTAGGGTTAGGGTTTAGTTTTATTAAATGTGAAGGGAAAGGGGGGTGGGCTTGGTTATGGGCTTGGGTGGATTTGTTGTAACTTGGGCCATGGGTAGATCATATTAAAACGTGGGCTTGCATTGTATATGGTCCGTTTGGTATTTTTGAGTTTCAACACAAGGACCAATTTTGTAATTTATGATTTTCTTGAGGGGCTACTTCTGCCATTTTTCCAAACTTCAACAAGGACCCAACTTGCCAATTCCAAAAGTTAACTTCATCATTTTTCTTCTTAAAATAATCCCCGGGAACTATTTTTGATAACTTTGAACGTCCAGGGACTAATTTTGCCAAAGATGAAATTCCAGGGATCAAACTTGTACACTTATGAAAACTTTATCACCCAAAGATCATTTTTGATTTATTTTGACTTTTAAAGATCAAGAGTTGACTTTTCTTTGAAAATAATTGACCAGGGACTAGTTTTGTGAAATTTTGAAAGTCGGGGGACTGAAACTGCCATTTATGTAATTTTTGTTTGTTTTTCGTTTGTTTTCACTCGTTTTGCATAAGAAACATATAAAATACGATCTTTGGGATTTTCTTCGCATTTTGGTGCGTTTTTGAGTATTTTTGATCGTTTTGCAGCTTAGATTTGACTCAAAATGATGAGTATTTACACACTCATCAGTGATGATAAATTACCCGTCATTATTGCTAAAGACTTAAAAGTTGAGGAAAAGGCAGCACTCCTAAAAGTTCTAAAGTCACATAAACAAGCAATCGCTTGGAAACTCTCCGACATTAAGGGCATAAGCCCGAACTTTTGTACTCATAAAATCTTAATGGAGGATGACTTTAAGCCAGCAGTGCAACAACAGAGAAGGGTAAATCCAAAAATCCACGAAGTTATCAAACAAGAAGTTCTTAAACTTCTTGATGCGGGATTGATTTACCCTATATCTGACAGTCCTTGGGTTAGCCCAATTCATTGTGTCCCTAAAAAGGGTGGCATTACCGTTGTCACCAACGAGGATAACGAGTTGATTCCAACTCGTTTGGTCACGGGTTGGCGTGTATGTATTGACTATCGAAAGTTAAATGACGCCACCCGTAAAGACCATTTTCCTCTCCCTTTTATGGACCAGATGCTTGAAAGACTTGCGGGGAATGAATACTACTGCTTCCTCGATGGTTTTTCGGGTTACTTCCAAATCCCCATTGATCCCCAGGATCAAGAGAAGACTACCTTCACATGCCCCTACGGAACTTTTGCTTACAGACGTATGCCTTTTGGCTTATGTAATGCTCCAAGCACGTTCCAGAGGTGCATGATGTCTATTTTTTCCGACATGATCGGGAAAACTATGGAGGTATTCATGGATGACTTTTCAGTCATCGGGGATTCATTCCAAACCTGTCTCTCCCACTTGGAACAAATGCTTAAACGTTGCAAAGAAACGAATTTAAGTCTCAACTGGGAGAAAAGTCACTTTATGGTTAAAGAGGGCATAGTCCTCGGCCATAAAATCTCAAAGAACGGGATTGAGGTTGACAAAGCCAAAATCGATGTCATTGCTAAATTACCTCATCCCACCACCGTAAAAGGTGTTAGGAGCTTTTTGGGTCATGCCGGCTTCTACCGTAGGTTTATCCAAGATTTTTCTAAAATTGCCCGGCCTATGACCCATCTCCTCGAGAAGGATGCTCCTTTCATCTTCTCTCCTGAGTGCATCGAAGCTTTTGAAACATTAAAGAAAAAGCTTACCGAGGCACCGATTTTTGTTGCCCCCGATTGGGACCTACCTTTTGAGCTTATGTGCGATGCTAGTGATTTTGCCATAGGTGCGGTCTTGGGGCAACGAAAAGCAAAATACTTTCAGCCTATACACTACGCAAGTAAGACTATGACTGAGGCTCAAAGTCATTACACCACCACTGAAAAAGAACTCCTAGCTGTGGTGTATGCCTTTGAGAAATTCCGGCCATACTTGATCCTGACCAAATGCGTGGTGTATACGGATCACTCGGCTTTGAAGTACTTATTTGCAAAGCAAGATGCAAAGCCGAGACTTCTCCGTTGGGTTCTCCTCCTCCAAGAATTTGATATCATTATCCGTGATAAAAAAAGGAGCTGAAAACCTTGCTGCTGATCATCTCTCGCGATTAGAAAACCCACATCAAGATGTGTCTGAGAAACAAGAAATAAATGAATCATTCCCTCTCGAGACACTCAGTGCGGTTACTTTTTGTGGTGACTCTACTACCCCATGGTTTGCCGACTTTGCAAATTACCATGCGGGTAACTTCATCGTGAAGGGGATGACGTCCCAACAGAAAAACAAATTTTTTAAAGACGTCAAACATTATTTCTGGGACGACCCCTTCCTCTTCAAAATCTGTGCCGATCAAGTCATCAGGCGATGTGTATACGGACAGGAAGCCGCTGATATTCTCAAGGCTTGCCATGCTGGACCCACCGGGGGCCACCATAGTCCTAACTACACCGCCAAAAAGGTGTTTGATTCCGGTTTCTATTGGCCCACGATCTATAAGGTTGCTCACGAGTTAGTCAAAGCCTGTGATGCTTGTCAGCGTTACGGGAATATTTCACAAAAGAACGAAATGCCACAAAATGTTATTCAAGTTTGTGAAATCTTTGACGTCTGTGGCATTGACTTTATGGGGCCATTCCCATCTTCTCGTAGAAACAAATACATACTCGTGGCTATTGACTACTTGTCAAAATGGGTTGAGGCTAAAGCCTTACCCACTAATGATGCCCGAGTTGTTGTGAAATTCTTGAAATCCCTCTTTGCTCGTTTTGGAACTCCACGTGTCATCATTAGTGATCGCGGTACTCACTTTTGCAATGATCAGTTTGCAAAAGTCATGCTTAAGTACGGTGTTACTCATCGTCTTTCCACCGCTTATCACCCCCAAACAAGTGGGCAGGTGGAGGTTTCCAACCGTGGTATAAAACGGATTCTTGAGAGGACAGTAGGTGAAAACCGTGCTTCCTGGTCGGACAAACTAGATGATGCACTCTGGGCCTTCCGTACAGCTTACAAAACACCCATCGGGTGTACTCCATACAAGCTTGTATACGGGAAGGCGTGTCATTTACCGATCGAGCTCGAGCACAAAGCCTACTGGGCCTTGAAACATGCTAACTACGACCTTCATAAAGCGGGTGATCACCGTAAGGTTCAACTCAATGAATTAAATGAACTTCGTGATCAAGCCTACGAGAACTCTTTGATCTACAAAGAAAAGACAAAGAAGATTCACGACTCTAAGATTAAGAACCGAGTTTTCAACGTCGGTGACAGAGTCCTTCTTTTCAACTCAAGATTGAAGATCTTCTCGGGGAAATTAAAAACCCGATGGACTGGACCATTCACTATTGCTAAAGTATATCCATACGGGACTGTTGAGTTATCTCAACCCAAAGGTCCCAACTTCAAAGTGAATGGTCATAGATTGAAACATTATTTTGGAGAGGACATACTACCCATGGTTGTCCCAGATCTCCAAACTTTCCCCATGGACCAATGAATTCGGGGATCGAGTCAAGCTAGTGACTCGGTGAACAAAAATTAGCAACATATATGGGTTTTCACCCGTATTTCTGACTTCTTTCTACTTTCTACCACCCTAGTGTGGGGGAGTGGCCGTCCCCCACCTGTTGAAAAGTAAATATGTATATAAGTTTCTTCAAAAAAAAAAAAAAAAAAAAAAAAAAAAGATTGTATGTACAGATAAAATAAAGTGAAAAATAAAATCCATATTTCCACAGTTAGCATTGCATATTAGCTTTTTCCGTTCAGAGGTTCGGCATAATAGCCGGGACTTTGAATATTGAGGACAATATTCAGTTCTAGTGTGGGGGGGGGGGGGGGGAAATTCTTACGAATTTTATCACAAAACTTTCTAAAGTTCCCCCATTTTTAGGCCTAAATTTTTCAAAAATTTTTCACTTTATTTCAAAATTTTTGTGGTAATCAGTCCGCCAAAGTCTAAATGACAAATGGATTGGCTAGTCCAGGAGCAAACGGCTCTTGGTAAAGACATCTCAAACCCGTTGATGGCTGGCAACTTGCCAAAAATTGTTTGGTTCCTCAACTCCCCGAAAACAAATGAGTTGGCTAGCCCGCAAGATTATGGCTTGTGGTAAAGGCCGTGGAAAATCCATAATTGGTAATCAGCTCACCAAGATGTCGACTTAGTCCATCAAGATGCTGGCTAGTCCAGAAGCAAACGGCTTATGGTAAAGACAAATCAAATCCGTTGACAGCTGGTGGTTTGCTCAAAATCACACGGTTATCAGGTGTGCCACAGTTCTTACACCTGGATACTCCAGAAGTGATGGCTTTTGGCAAAGAGAATTTCAAATCCATCAAGTTTTCCTCAAAAGATTGCTAGGGACTAGCAATGTTTTAGTGTGGGGGATTGATGAATGTGTAAATACTCATCATTTTTACCATTTCTGAGCTGCCAAAACATCCAAAAACACTCAATAATGAATCAAAATAGTGAAAATATCCCAGGAAAGTGTTTTACATGTTTCAAATGCAAAAATACCAAAAATAGATGAAAAATGCACAAAGTTTGCATAATTGGCAGTTTCAGTCCCCCAACTTTCAAAAGTTGTCAAATCTAGTCCCTGGTCATTCTAAAAACTTGAAAAAGTCACCAAAGGTCCTTATAAATCAAAAAGTTACATAATTAGTCCTTTGGTGAAAAGTTTCACAAAATGTCAAGTTTAGTCCCTGAACTTTGAAAATTGTCAAAAATGGTCCCTGGGATATGAAAAACTTTGAGAAAAACAAATTTTGTCCTTGCACTAACCTTTTATGACAGGATTGGTCCTTGGTGGAAAGTTTGGTGAAAATTACACAAATGGTCCCCGAAGTTTGAAAGTTTGACGGTTTCAGTCCCTGGTGAAAAATAAATTTGAAAAATCATCAAAGGACCCTGCACTATTCATAGATTGGCATAATAGACCCTTGGAAATATTTTGGAAGCATGCCAAGTCTCACCCCTCAACTTTCGAAAAATTACAAAAAAGGTCCTTGTGAATCAGAAACCTAACCGGATCCAAAATAATAATACTACTCCATACTAGTCCAACCCAAGTCCAAGTCCACCCCATTTTTATCACTTGGGCCCAAAAGCATCACCAGCCCACACCCAAAGTTATAACATCAGGGTCAAACGTTCACCCTGGTCAAACCCAGTCAAACACCTCCAAAACCACCCTTCCCCGTTTCCCTCTCACCCAGAAAACCACCATGGTTTTGCAGCCACCACCCCAACTTGCCCATCCCATCACCACCGCCCAACCCACTACACCTAATTATCACACCACAATTAATGCCACCCCCCCCCCAGTTGCAATTCCAGTCCAAAACTTCCCTACCCAATTTTGGCGCCAAAATCCGATTCAAAGGATAAGATCAATTCAGAGCCAATCAACGGCCAGGATTGAATGGGATAGGATCAGAAGCTCAAGGAAACCCTAATATGGGGCTATAAAAGGAAGAAAAGTGCAAGATGATCGGGTGTCTAGTCTTTTTAGCTTAATTGTAGTCGTATAATTTCATTAAGCAAGTGTAGTGTAGCAAAAAGCTTTTAAGCAATTGTAGAAGTCAATTCAGTGTATTGTTAATCTTTTCAAATTAATATAAGCAAGTTTCTTCAACTTATTTTGTTTATGCAAGTTTCAAGTTTCATATATTAACCTGAATCATAGGCTGCTAGTGTTTGAGTTCGAATCATGGACTGAGTTAGGTTCACATAAGCTCCAATAAGCTTATCAAAGCTTTAGAGATTCTAAAATTCAGTTGTAATAGAAGAAAACTAAAAAATACAAAAAAGTCAACTATGGTCAACTGTTTTGCTTGGTTTGAGTTTTTCAGGTACTGAGAAGGATTGGTGATCAAGCTTGGAGCTGGTTTGGCCTATCTAAAGATAGGCTTCTGTGGAGAAGCCCCTTGTTCAAGCTAGGGGTTGGTTGTAAGCTTTTGCTCATTTCAAATTTCCACTAAAAACCTAGTTCCTAGTTAGGTTCTAATTGCTTGCTTAGATCTGTTAATCTGTGTTTGCTATTGCTATTTGGTTGATGTTTGATTGATTTGCAGCTTAATATTTATTACTTATTACTTAGAATTCATTAGTTACTTGGAATCTTAGTTTAATAGTTATAATCAGTTAAGTAGTATACTTGTATTGTTGTCGTGACAATCTGTTCCTAAGTGCTTAATTTAGTCTATCTAATCATAATCAATCATTAGAAATCAAGTTTGTATAACCTAGTGATCATATGCTTTAAAAATCTTAAAACAGTTCAACAAAAGGGGTGTTTGGATAAGTCTGTTTTGGTGTATTGTTGTGGATCTCAGAAGGCAACACTAGTATAGATAGCACACCATAAGTCCTATTTGAGAGTTATAAACCTTAAATCAGTCAGTGTTTGGGTCAAAAGTCAAAACCTCATCAAATTGCCCTTCACAGTTAACTGTGAAGGTTTTGAGAGTCCAAATCACTTTCATTAGTAAAAATAGTTGTTAAGATAGTGGTAACTAGTTCAAACATAGCTTATAATTTAGTTTGTAATCAGTAAAAGCCTTTGGAAATCCAAATAAGTCAAAATTTGAGTTTTCATCAAAAAGTCAAATTTCATCTTTTCAGGGCAAGACTCTGCCCTGTGCATAGCAGACCTCACCCACACCACCACCTTAAGTGGTGGCTGCAGCCCACCTCAGTGGACCCCACTTGCCAAACTTGGTCCCATTGAACCCCCTCCTACCAGGGTACATACATTGACCCTTGGTTTGACCTAGGACCCAGTGGATCCCACCTAGAATTCACCATAAAGTCTGTCCCCAGATCTGAGTTGATTCCATTTTTCTCAAGTGCTTATTTGTCTCCCAACAGCTTATTTGTGCTCATTCCTTGTTGTTTCTTGCTTATTTGAGTTTGTTAAGCTTGTTGGTACCCATTTCCATCATTGTGGACCCCACCATCAGTCATTTGACCTTATTTGACCACACAGTCAACCAAAGTCAAACTGCTTAAGTTTAGGGGGTGCTACTGCTTATTTATAAGCAATTTTCAAAAGTGTGTTTACAAAAGTTTCTCATTTTCAGTGGTTAAGTAGGTTTGTAAAAGAAAATCCAAGAAAAAATCAATTTAAAATAAGTGATAGTTTCTATTTAATTCAATTAAACTTTAATTTTCATTTTTAGATTTTAATTAAGTATTTAGTATTTTTATATTTTTATTAATTATCTTATATAGTAAAGTGTTTGTAGTAATTTTTTCAGACTTTTATTTTGTCATTTAGTATTAATTAGATTTAATTTTAGTTTTCTTAATTATTAATTAATATTAAGTATTAAATATCATATTTAGTTTTTATAAAGTAAAACTTAGTTTTTATATTTTTCCTAGCTCTAATATAGTATAATAGACTTTTATAAAATATATTTTTAAATTCTACTGTTCATTTTCCATTTTACTTATTTTATTTGTTTAAATTAGACTTAAGTTAATTAAAAGGTAAATAATTAGTGGAATAATCTTAAAACATAATTTTTAGAGTTTTTATAATTTTTTAGGATTCCAGTGATGGTTAAGTAATTTTATAAATTTTCTCATAATTTTCCAAGTTAATTTAGTATTAATATTAATTAAAAGTATTTTAATTAGTTGAATTAAGTTAAATAGTTTTCAATTTATAAAAAACCCATAAAAAGACAAAAATATTTATTTTTATTTTTTATACTTTCTTCAAGTTCTAATTTAAGTTTAGAAATTGTTTTTGCAAATTTTTAGTTTAATTTGTAGTAGTTATAATTATTAGTTAATTTAAATTAGATTTTAATTTAGGTTTTAAATAGTTTTATTAATTAAATAAAATTTAAATAATATTTTAATCATTTTCATAATTTCATTTACATTTTTAAATTTTAAGTTTCAAAAAGTGTCAAAAGCACCCCCCTGTAGTTTGATAAATACCAAAATCCCACTTTTTCAGTCCGATTGCGTAAATCTGAATTGTGAATACGTGCATATAATTGTATATCTGATTTTTGTGAATATTATATCTGTGTACAAATACCAAAATAACAGTAGCAATATCAATTCCACATCATCTGGCTACTGTCCTCAGTGCCACTTTCTCAAAAACGATTTCCAAAGCACCATTTCAATCTCGCTGGGACTTTAACGACCCGGGGAAAAACTATACTATCACCGGAGTATTGATTCTAAGCTGTTTTTGACTAATTGACCTTGGTCAATTATATCTGACTGGTTCAGGACCAATCAAAAACCACATCCGTTCACGGAATGGACCCATTGATATATTTATGACTTTTTCTCATTTTTAGCTATTTTGGAATTTCCACTATGTATATTCTGTTTGATGAATTATATCAGGTTCAAAAAGTTATAAAGCTCTTATTGTCTCTGGTCTTTTGGTCAAGCATTGTCATAAGAGTCTTATGTTTTCTAAAGTTACAATATTTTCTTATTTTATGCTAATATTATAGTATTCCATTTGAATTTGTTATCTATAGTTTGTTGGTAGGCAATCAATGTCATGATCATTTTCTCATCTTCTGAAAGTCCGACTCAAGACCTGAAGCTCACGGCTGCATCCACAATAGCAACCGGTAAGTTAACTATTCTGCCAATACCAGTGCATGCATATGTTGACAAGTTTACTATTCATGCAGTTCATAAAACTGTAAAAACCTATTAATATACTATAAACGAGTCGATTCGGGTTATATTTACTCTTTAACAGGTTAAATTGTTAAATTCATTAAATTAGCTAGTAAGGCAACAAAATAAAAAATTTCAAGGAATTGAAATGGAAAAACAATCATAAATTTGAAGTTATATAATGATGGATGTTGGTAGTATCTTAAATTTGTAAGTTATTTACTTTGTAGGTTGTAATTCCGATTCATACGTAGGTTATAGCAATGCATGTTGGTAGGACTAAAATTTCATGTGTTGGTTCTTATCATTCCATCAGATCATATCCCTTTCAAAAAGACTAGAAACAACTTATGCAATTTGATTTTGGAAAGTCAAAAAGATTTTTTCTAAACTCCATTGTTTCATTTTTGTCTAGCAGTTGCGGAATGCTCATAGTTGCTTACTTTGATATGCATATATGGATATATATGAAATAGGGGTAGCAAATCGAGTTATTTTAGCAGCTGCGAAATGCTCATAGTTGCTTACTTTGATATGCATTTATGGATATATATGAAATAGGGTTAACAAATTAGTTACTTATGGGCTGTTTTTGTATTATGGCATTGCAAGATTTAGCTGGATCTTTGCTTGACTGGTGCACTATGATAAAATAGGTACAAAGAAGGTATATGATGATAACTCTGTAGTTGAAAGTTGTGTAATCCTGGGTAATTATTACGGATTTAACTATGTAAATGGTTTCCGGTGGTCATGCATTGAGTGGAAAAAAGCTCTATCATATAGTACACGAAGTATCTTCGTGTTGGCTACTGTGATTATGAACATATTGGTATTTAAGATATAGGCTAATACTCTATTTGCGTCTTGTACATTTACTATTGTCTAGGCTAATACTCTATTCGTGTTGGCTATTGTTGGCTACTGCAAGCGCCGCAAAAGAGATTACTCTGCAACACCACAGTACCACCCAAAGAATGCAACGCAGTAACCATTGAGGTGGAGAATATTCCAGAATAGTGCGCAGAAAAAATACCAAAATTAAAGGTCGCTATTCATCCCGATTACCCAGATCAACAAATATCGATTGAAGGATCTTTATCTGACAAAGGTAAAGCAGCTGTGTGCGCACTCTTGCAAAAGAACCTGAATATCTTTGCGTGGGAACCAAAGCACATGACCGGAGTGCCACGCTCTATCACGGAACACAAGCTACAAATCCAACAAGGATATCCCCCAATACGACAGAAGAAGCGCGACCAGGCCCCAGATCGCGCAAAAGCTATTCTGGAAGAAGTACATAAACTTGTAGACGTAGGCATTATGCGCGAAGTATACTATCACGACTGGCTCTCTAACCCAATGATGGTAAAGAAGAGTGATGGTAGTTGGAGGATGTGCGTGGACTTCACAGACCTCAACAAAGCATGCCCACATGACTGCTATCCACTGCCAGAGATAGACTGGAAAGTAGAATCCCTGTGCGGATATCCTTTTAAGTGCTTCCTAGACGCATACAAAGGGTACCATCAAATCCAGATGGCAGTGGAGGATGAAGAAAAAACAGCTTTCCACACAAGTCAAGGGGTTTATTGTTACACAAAAATGCCTTTTGGCCTAAAAAACGCAGGCGCAACATACCAGCGATTGGTGGACATGGCTTTTGAAAAACAAGTAGGTCGAAACTTGGAAGTATACGTTGACGACCTTGTCATCAAGAGCCACACAGAGGAAGAATTGGTGCGCGACATTGAGGAGACGTTCAAAACATTGGGAAAAATAAACATGAAGTTAAATCCTAAGAAGTGCACCTTCGGTGCGACAGAAGGCATGTTCCTGGGGTACTTAATAGAACCTGATGGTATCAAGCCTTGCCCAGAAAAAACAAAAGCTGTTATTGATCTCCCCTCACCGCGCACACTGAAAGAAGTCCAGTCATTAAACGGAAAGCTAGCTGGGCTAAACCGTTTCTTATCTAAGTCAGCAGACAGATCACTCCCTCTCTTTAAAACACTAACGAAGTGCACCTAAAAGGGAGACTTTCCTTGGACTGAGGAAGCAGAGGAAGCCTTCCAACAGCTAAAACAGCATATGGCATCACTCCCCAAACTTGTCGCACCACGACCAGGGGAAGAGTTAATCATGTACTTAACTGCAACCCACGGAGCAGTCAGCGCAGTACTATTGACAGATAGGAACTTCGTCCAGACACCCATATACTTTGTAAGCAAAGCATTGAAGAAGACAAAGACTAACTACAGCGCCATGGAAAAGCTGGTCTTAGCTCTAGTATTCGCAGCTAAAAGACTGCGCAGATACTTTCAAGCGCACCCAATAGCTGTGATCACGGACCAGCCAATCAAACAAGTTATCTCTAAACCTGACGCATCAGGATGGCTACAAAAGTGGAGTGTGTTGTTGAGCGAGTATAACATCACGTATAGACCACGCACTGCAATCAAGGGGCAGATATTAGCTGACTTTATTGTTGAAAAGCCAGATACAGATACTCCAACATCAATAAGCAAGACAGAGCTACAAGAACCTTGGATTCTATTCACAGACGGATCCTCATGTGTGGATGGATCAGGCGCAGGCCTCATCCTTACTAATCCAGAAGGAATGGAGTTCACCTACGCACTGCGCTTCGAATTCACAGCCACAAACAATGAGGCAGAATAGGAAGCCCTACTCGCTGGATTGCGTATTGCAATTCAGATGGGTATACGCAACCTAGAGGCAAACGTGGATTCCAGGCTAGTAGCTAACCATGTGTTAGGTGAATATGAAGCCAAGGACGAACAAATGATCCAATACCTTGAAAAAACCAAGTCCTTAATTTAGAACTTTGATAGGTTCACAATCAAACAAGTACCCAGAGGGGACAACAGGAAAGCTGACGCGCTTAGCGAGATTGCATCTACAAGCTTTGCACACCTATCAAAACAGGTATTGGTAGAAACTCTAAAAAAAAATCAATCTTGGAGATGGAAGTATCCATGATGATAGAAGAACAGGATCCCACGTGGATGACACCTATCATTGAATTCATTAACAAAGGAATCTTACCACAAGATCATAAGGACGCTCGAAGAGTGCGGCGCACAGCACAGAGATTTGAACTACGAGATGGCATCCTATATCGACGTTCTTTCTTACAACCTTGGCTCCGATGTGTTGGACCTCTTCAAGCAGATTATGTACTCCGAGAAATTCACGATGTATCATGTAGCATGCACTCGGGGCCACGATCCGTTGTGGCGCGCGCTCTGCGATCAGGATATTATTGGCCTACTATGCACCGCGACGCGCGAGATATGATAAAAAAAATGTAGCAATTGCCAAGTACACAGGCCAATTCCGCGCCAACCACAACAAGAGTTAACCCCCATCACCTCACCATGGCCATTCTATAAATGGGGCATTGACATCGCAGGCCCTTTCCCAGTTGCAGCGGGAGGGCTAAAATTCCTCATCGTAGCCATAGACTACTTTACAAAGTGGATTGAGGCAAAAGTAGTGGTGAGCATCACTGGCAACCAGGTAAAACGCTTCGTATGGGATAATATTGTGTGTCGCTTCGGGCTACCTGGAGAAATCATATCAGACAATGGGAAACAATTCTGCGACAACCCATTCAAAGATTGGTGCGCGCAATTAAACATCACACAACACTTTGCTTCAGTGAAACACCCACAAACCAACGGCTTGGTTGAGCGCGCAAATCGCAGTTTAGGTGAAGGGATAAAAGCGCGCCTTGACAGACACAAAGGAAAATGGGTGGACGAGTTATCACATGTTTTATGGGCGCATCGCACCACAATCAAAACCAGTACCGGAGACACACCATTCTCCCTTGTCTATGGAACAGAAGCCGTCATACCAGCTGAAATAGGAATGCCAACTATACGAACAGCAGAAGTTAACGTCACAACAAATGACGAAGAGCGGCGCATAGACTTGGACTTGCTGGAAGAAAGGCGCGAACGCGCAGCTATACGCGAAGCAAAGGCTAAAGCAAAAATGAAGAAGTATTATGATGTAAAAGTCAAACATACTTCCTTCAGGCCAGGAGACTTTGTATACCGCGCTAACGACGCGAGCCACGCAGAAGACACAGGCAAGCTTGGACCCAAATGGGAAGGACCCTATGAGGTCACTGATGCACTAGGTAATGGTGCATATAGGTTGCGCGATATGGAAGGTCACGATCTGGCGCGCACTTGGAATATCTGCAATCTCAAAAGATGCTATCTTTATGAAAGACTACGGCCCACAAACAGACAACTTTGCACTTTAGTATGTGCCCAATAATTGTTTGTCGTCTAACTTTCTTTTCTTTATTAGGAATTGTTTTTTATTTTTCAAAAACTTGCAAGTATCAATAAAACGTTGTAGTTTCTAGCTAACTCCATAACACATTTTTTACTTTATTGCGTACATTCTTATATGTTTAAATATTGTTATTTTATACTTTACCTACATGACGTACATGCACTAATTAAGACCCACGATGGCAGAAAGGATGAGTAAACCTACTAACTAACTCGTTGAGTAAGAGGGTTGAAAACCCATCAATATTGGATCACGCATCCTTGCTAAGCACCTTACTTTCAAGACGTTGAAGTAAGATTTCCTTGCGTATTTCACAAATGATGCGCAATATCACGTACACTGTACGAGCTTAGCAAACTATGAGCCAAGACCCTTGGTCATTTAATAAGACTCTGCAAAAATAATGCAAGTTTATTTTCATACTTATGATTTATTTTAAGTCACGCACTTAATTTAAACATAGGTTCCAAAAAGAGTATCTTAATTGATCTTCTTACATAAAGGATAACAATTTAAGAACGGATACTGATTTTATCGTTTTTAGTATATAGGTTTGTTTTCCGAAGAAACACTCGTGAAAGTATGTTCCCCGGGTCGTTATGTCCCAACGAAGGTAAAACGGCGATTGAGTCGGCTTGAGTCGCGTGATTGTGAAGTGAATGGAGTTTTAAAAGAGATATTTTGGTTGGTTTTTTATTACACTACTAAAAGGATTTAAAACACAGTTAAAGTAAAAAGAAACAATAAAACGACGCAAAGGAAACAAACAAATAAAACAAGCATTGGATAAAATAACTAAAGAAAACGAGATTTAAAACGCGAAAAGAAATTAAGACGGGAAAAGACTTTAAAAGCAATATGTTTGCTAAGCGACGTGAATAAGTTCATCAAGTGTGGGTCAAGGATTGACGACGAATTATTTTCCTTAAACAAGACTATTTTCTCACAACGTTGGTTTATTTTGAAAATAATTTTTTAAAAAGAAAATAATTACTAGATTTGTAATTTGATTATTCTCCGGCTTTTGCCCTTCAAATAATAAAACTACAAGTCTAAATAATCTCACTAATTATTAATCACAATCTTCTTTTATGTCCACACTTAACTCACAAACTCGCGCCACCAAGCAAACACTAATAAACTACTCGAAAATCATATTAAATAGATAAAGTTACTTGATAAAAGAAAAATACTCGATAAAAGAAACAAACTAGATAAGCCAAAATAAAATTCGGCAGAGTTTCGCCTAAACATAAAGCAAAAGAGAACCTCACTCGATAAATGATGAGGTAATGATTATCTAACTCGATAATCTTGGCTAACTCGCCAAAAGAAATGAAACTTGGAAAAATCAATACTCGAAAAAAAAAATAAAAAAAAAAAATAAACCAAACTCGGTAACAATTTTAAAAAATGAAACTCGATAATATTTTTTTGGAAATCTGTAACTCGATGAAAAATTTGCAAATTAGTCCCTAGGTAGAAAATATCAAACTCGACAAAAAATTTGAAAAAATCTCAAACTCGGTAATAAACTTTTTGAAAAAATAAACTCGAAACAAATTTTTTGCAATTATGTCCCTGACAAGAAAATCGTAACTCGATAAAATTTAAAAAAATATATATAACTCGATAAAAAAAATCTAACTCGATAAAACCGTAACAAAACACCATTTTGATCCAAAATAAAGCCTAAAAACTAATATTTTTCACCAAATTTAACACTAGACTAGTTTAACCATAAACTTTAATTCCCACCAATAAAAACAAGATTTTAACAACTAAAAATTAAAGATGTTTAGAAAGATAAAGCTTTAGAGAGAGAAGGTAAAATAAAACACATACTTCATTAAAATAAAACTACACTAATCCTACTACTATGAGGACCAACCCTCAACAACCAACCTTTCAAAGTTGGTGTTTAAGGGGTATTTATAGGCTAGGGGCTAGAGCTTCTCTAATCTTTGAGTTTGTTGCATATTTAGCCCCTAGACTTTTACAAAACATGAAAAACTACTTAAAACATATTAAAACGCTACAAATGCAACTAAATACTACACGTAACGATCTTGTAACTTGGAGGATTTGAGTTGACTTTTCTTCAAAAGTTCTTCAAAGGACCAAAGTTGACAACTAGCTGAAACTTGGAGGGCCATTATTGTAAAGGTCTTCATACTTCAACTAAGAGTCTCTTTTATTATTCTCTGAATCTCTAATGATTACTTTTGTCATTTTGGGCTTTTCTTGGATAAATTTCTTCCTCAGCTTCGGCTTTTTACCTTTTTCCAATCTCGTGCTCGTTTTTGTCGGTTTTTGATTTGTTTTTGTCCATTTTTCACATATCCGTACCTGCACATACACAAATACAAAAACAACATATATTTGGCATAATTAGTTAGTTTTTGGTCTTTTAGGTCTGGTTTTGGTCGAATAAAAGGTGTGTAAATTAATACACACCAGATACCATAACACGCAAAAGATATAATTTGTTATTTATACAATAATATACAAGTTACAAAAGCCTATATCTACACACTATGACGATGCTCAGGACTATCTTCTGGGGCAGCGGAGCTTCTTGCCTCTTGGAGCTTTCTCAAAAGTAACGCATCCTTAGGTGATACGGTCGCTACGCTGACGGCAACTCCATCTGATCTGGGAATATGCGCAGCGCCCACACCGCATAGGATGGCCTTACCCTTAACACCCTTTTTCTTGGCTGCTCTCTCCGCGCGCAGTTCCAAGACCTCCTTAAGGGGAACCTCCTTTTCAAGAACAAAAGGGTTCAATATATGATGCGGCTGCGCAAAAACGGGAACCTGCAGCTGCGACTCGTCAGGCTTTAGAAAAAAGTCTGGCTGCGCCTCTGCATCCTCTAAGATGTGTCACCCCAGGGTTAACCCCTCCATAATTACCTTTATGGGGTAATCCTGGTCGCGCTCCAGCCGCGCAATATGGGGAAGCTCAAGCAGCTTCATCCCCTCCATAGCCTTCATCAGCTCGTCATAGGCATTGGCATTATAACCAGGCACCTCAGCAAGCGCCACGTTCAGCAACTTCACCTCATGGAGCTCCTCCATAGCTTGCGCCCTACCACGCTCCACGGCGCACTGAACTACCTTTCCAAAGGTCTCCAATACCTCCGGGGACTCTAAGGTGCCCATCGCAGCCAGACGCAAACCATGACTGATCAACCACCTACACACGCAGAAAAAGGATGCATTAGAAGCAAAGAGACAAATTAATACATATAGTAAGGCAACATTGCGGAATATACAAAAACGTACCTGCGCTCAGCTATTGTAGACATAAGATGAGGATATAATTCCTCATCATATTCTATACTAAGGCCGCGCAACTTCTCCTCCTGCTCCTTCAGAATCTTCTCCATGCGAATGCGAAATTCGTCAATATGGCCAAAGTGCTCGGCCTTTTTCTCCTCAAGATACCTTACCCCCAGGTAAGGTTCGCCCTGAACTGATGCAGTTCCCCGCGCGCATGTTGCAGCTCAACCATCATGGTCAACTTTTCATCAGTGACCTTGTCCGCATGCGCCTTGACGGACCCTACCTCCGCTCGCGCATCCGCTAACTGCGCATGGAGTAGGGCAATCTCCTCGTCCTTCTGAGCGAGGCTGCTACTCTCCCCAACATACCGCGTCTTCAACTGAGCGACCAGCTCAGTCTGACTCTCAGCAGCAACAGCCAGCTCCACCAACAGCTGCTGCGCAGATACCTCCTCAGCCACCTTCACTCCCTCCTCCACGTTTGCATTCTGAGGAGGGATCACGCCTTCCACAAATGCCGCATCATCCTTTGCAGCATGGTCACTACAAAGCATAAGTAGAAGGTTAGAGCAAAAAAAAAAAAAAAAAAAAAAAAAAAAGTAAGAAGACAGGAAAGACATGGTTATGACTTACAGAAGGGGCGAAGCCTTTGTCATCCCCTTATCCGCGCCGGTGGCGGATGTGTCATCTTCTGCGGATGACTCTTCATCCACGATAAGATGGCGCCTCCTCTTGGAAGTGCCAGCGCCACCAGCCTCTCCCTTGCGCTTTAGACTCTGCGCTACATTCTCAGGCTCTAGCACCTCCACGCTGTCAGAAGACTCAGCCTGCAACTTCTCCAATTGAGCAGGCTCCCCAGTAGGAGGCACACTCTGCACAGGCGTCACAAGCAAAGGGGGTGAATCTTCAGGCCCAGCTTGCCCCAACACAGTTAGATGCCCAGCGGTGGCATCCAGAAGCGGCTCCTCATTTTCCCTCAGAGGACGCACACCAACCATCACCTGCTTCGGCTTCTCTAGTTTCACAACGGCGAACAAATCCATCTCTGCGCAATACATGAGCAAATAACAACAAACAGATTAGTTATTGAAGGTACATATACAAAAATACTTACATTATTTGAAGCGAACAAATAAAAGGGACAAGCACCCACCCCGGCCGCTCTCATCAATGAAGGTTGGCACCTCGTCAGAACCATGGAAATAGTTGCGACTCAGCCCCATGTGAACCAAAAACTCCTCAGGGTAAGGGTTAATGGGATGCGGTTGGCATCAATCGTATCCGCATCCGCTACGCTATACAAACCGGGTGCGGGGCGCCCATCCCTTGGCAGCGTCTCTTGAGTATAAAACTTAAAAGGCGAAGGAAATACCCTATCATCTACCCAGAAAAACTCTTCCCTCCAATCCCTAAGAGAATCCACCTTCTCCGTATAACACTGAAGGCGTCCACCGCGCTTCGCGAAAGATACCCATCCATGCGACCACGTTGTGCGGTAAAACGCACGGAATAGGTCAACAGTCGGGTTGAGAGCAAGCAACCGACAATTTATTTCAAAATTTGATACTTTTGCCGCACCTATACAATGCAGCTGGGAAATGTGAAGGTGGTAGTGGTTGAGCACATTGCTCAAAAATATGGATATAGGTACCCGTTGGTTCGCATACTCGAAGAAGCGCGTATATAACCCTATTTTTCCCTCAGGGAAATCCGCGATGCATGCATTGGCCTCTGGTACAACCGGATGCACGTCAAGAGGAATAAAATAATCCAAGGAGAACTGACGCAGTTCATCCTCGTCCATTTTAGAAGGAAACTTGTGTAATTGGCGAACCATTTTAAAGAAACTAATAATAGAGCACGTTTTCGCGGATTACCTAATAAAACAGTTGCTCTATTTGAAAACGCTTTGAAGAAATGTAAAAATGGCGGAAGTGTGTTTTTTACTGTGTGTTTTTCAGTAAATGGGAGGCGGTGTTTATATAGGGTTACCAAAACCCTAGCATGTTAGCCACGTGGAACCCACTATCCTAATCGTGTGGCTAGAAGACGATCGGGTATATGCACTTTTTCCCATTTCCCGATAAACACGTGGACACTCTCCCCACTTCCCTAGGTATTTTTTGATAAATATGGTGACTAGATACATTGTTTACCATATTGGGCGGTAATTTTTCCCGCCACACTTACCGTTGCTTCAAGAAGTCTAGTATCCGCGGCTAGAAAGCCGCGCACACTAGACTGGGGGGACATGATGACGTATAGTCTATATTTGTGCCACGAGCCCAAATGATAAACATTACTAAGGCCCAAATCCACAATAAGTG
The DNA here is from genome assembly GCA_030686995.1 of Artemisia argyi. NCBI lineage: Eukaryota > Viridiplantae > Streptophyta > Magnoliopsida > Asterales > Asteraceae > Artemisia > Artemisia argyi. The sequence goes on from CM060706.1 coordinate 14,354,220, forward strand.
GGCTATCATAACAATGACTTGGGCCGCATTACAAAAGGGATTGGGCTCACGTAGACCCAAGCCCAACCAAACTATTTATGGTCTAGATAAGGATCTTCTATCTATGGATAAAGATCCTTGGACCGGATAAGCACCATGCGTGCGAAACGTAAGGAGCACGAAACCTACAAGGATTCTGCGCCTATATAAGGAATGACATAATTCTCATTAAAGGTACGATTCATAAACCCTAAACTCTTTACGAGAACCCTAAAACCGATTACTTACTCTCACACCGGAGGATAATCGTGGGAGACAATCCCACGATAAGCCTAACGGTGTTTGTTTATTTTCTTAGTGCGCAGGTTTCAAGCATTAAGAGCTAATTGATATGAGAGCAAGAGCCCAAACTAGGAACGCCCAACTTTTGTATCAACAAAATGAATTTTAATTTTGTCTATAGCCAATAGTTGACCTGTTCGTTTATTTGATTGCGCAGGTTAATTTGACACCGCACATGCTGCTGCAAGGTAACTTCTTTTATACTCTTTTCTTACCATGGACCATCATGCAGATCATCCATATTATCTTGATATATATCTTTTATTGTAGTGCATATCTTCATGGTTTTTAAAAAGAAAAGTAGTTCATGTACAGTGATGAATAATAACTTGAATTGACCCATTCATCAGTAAATGGGTCAAAATTTCCATATCTAAACATTTGGTTGTAGCTCAAATGTTGGGTTTGATTGGTGTTTATTAATTGACAGTTATGAAAACCTGAAGCCAAACAATCTCTCCAACCCTGACACCAAATGGATACCAAAAGACACCATCTTATCCATCTGCAACAAGAAGCTACTACAGCCATTGATACTATTACAAAGATTGAAGATGGAAGTTGTCAAGCAGGATCCTCCAGATTGGTACATCCACCAGGTCACGTTACTATGTGTAAGTTTACCACAATTCTTATCTTCCTTTTGATTCTACTTACTTTTGGTGAACAATGATTTTTCTACCAGGACTAATTCAAAAAATAAATAAATAAATAAATAAATAAAAATAGCCAATTTATCTCTCAAGTAATAAATATTTTTAAAGGCTAGAGAAAAATATCAAGGCATCAAAACTTCTAATTTAAGGCAACCAACCATCATAATGTAAATTTAAGGCAAAACAGATTATTATGATGACATGGCAGACGCCGCCGTACATAACTTTTGTCCATGTTGATTTTTTTTATTTATTTTTATTTTTTTATTTTTTAAGCAGTTATCTTAGGTTACCTTTTATTACCTGCAAATGTAACCAACCCAAAAATCAATATTTTTTTTTGGCCAGAAAGCCATGCAAGTTTCGAACTTTATGTTTTGAGGCAATAACTTCTTAAAATTTTTAATTCAAGGTACTTTGACATGGTAACCAGTCAAAAAAATGAAACAACTGATGTGTTAACATTTCAACTTTTAAAACAAGATGTAGGATCCTGAAAGCTTACAGCTCGAGTAGTATTCATCTTTAAGGTGTTCATCTATTTATGATATTCATCTCTTTTCTTTGAATTTGATCAAAAAGCATCAATATTCTATCTTTAAGGTATTTAAACATTATATAATGAATCAATTGGATAATGTTACCTTCAAAATCAATGGACCTGATAGAATTTTCATACACTGTCTATCGACTATGAGAAAACGTCTTTCCAGCGAGCTTGATTAATATAGGATAAATTTTCATATCTATGTTTGGGATTCCTATTTGTAAACTAATCAATAAAACTAGCGTTATTCCTTCTAAGTTTGTAGTGGTGTTCCAATAGCCTTTTTGCAGCTTTACTTTCAATTTTTTATGGATAAAACACACAAAAGCTTTTGAAGTTAGCCCCTTAAGTTAACCCCAAACAATATGCAGCCTCTTGATAGGGGAAAAAAATCCTAGGAGTATAGGCATTTCAACAGCAGTTCGATATTGTTGTATGGTTTTGAGAGCAACGAGTTGGCTGCATGTATTGCCAAGATATCACTATGATTGATTAATTGTTATCCGAAAACATAAAACTCAAAACCATTTCTCGCTGAAAATTTTAATTGCAGGCTACCTGATGTCACAATGAGCGGGTACCATGATAGTGTATATTTATATAGTAATATGAGGGCTTAATTTAATGACACACATATTTTAAGTTACCGATTAACAAAGCTTAACTATTCCTAAAGCCAAATGTAAAATCCAAAGATGTTGCTAAAACACTTGGATTAATAGGGTATGTTTTTTGTAATGATAATTTATTCTCAACAAACTAGCAAATGAAACACAACAAAACAAGAAATGTTGAAGATTGAATTCCCCCGTAGGTTCTTATGTGTACTTTGTTGGAACATTACTAATAAATTTTGGTTGTGTTTTTATAATTACCCACGAAATAGATATTAGTGACAGTTTTTCTGTCACTAAACCGTCGCAAAACCGTTGCTAATTAACCATCATTATTGTAAAGACGCGTCTAATCGCAATGGTAACGGTTATATCTATTAAAAAGGCATCAGTAAGTGAACTATCGTGACTGTTTGAATCAATTTCAGTTAGCGACGGTTATTCTGTTGCTAGGTCGTCGCTAAAGCGTCGCTAATTGTGAACTATTGTGACTGTTACGAAAAGAAGCGTCTCTAAGGCCATTTGAAGGGGTATTGTGACTGTTTTGAAGGGTCACCATGTGCCTATATATAGAGGATGAATTTGTCACTTTGGAATCATCAAAAACACACAAACATCATTCATTTCCATCATCATAACATAACCGATTCGCTAGATTCAAGTTTCATACTTGATTTGATTGTTGTATCCTCTAAACAATTCGTACTAGATAGGACGAATTTCTGTTTAAGGACACTGCTAATCGCAGGCCTCAATCTGTTGATATAATCTTACGATTATATACAAAACAATTTGTATTACGATTATATTATTCCTAACAATCTTAAACATAAATTTTCAGAGCTGGATCAAACGATTCAGAAATCGCATGTTGAAAAACCTGAAAAATTCAAAGGGTCTGATTTTCGTCGTTGGCAACAAAAGTTGTTGTTTTATTTGACAACGTTGCATGTGTCAAATGTTCTCACGGATTCTGAACCAACAGATCCGTATGCGGAGGGACATAATGTTCCTAGTGAAGCACAAGTGGCAGACTATGAAAGGGCCGCCTCACAATGGAATCATAATGAATATAATTGCAGAAATTATCTTCTGAATGCTTTGGATGATTCCTTGTATGATATTTATTCTTCCTTTACAAGTGCGAGGGAAATATGGATATCTTTGGAAAAGAAATACAGGACTGAAGTTGCATGTTCTAAGAAGTTTGTTGTTGGAAAATTTCTAAACTTCAAGATGAATGATGCAAAGCCTGTTGTAAAGCAAGTGGAAGAACTCCAAATCATAGTCCATGAATTGGAAGTAGAAGGCATGGGTATAAACTCTAACTTTCTTGTTGGTTCTATTATTGAAAAATTACCTCAATCCTGGAAAAACTTTAAGTTATATCTTAAACATTTGACTGACGATATGAGTTTTGAGCAACTTGTTCTTAAAATTCGTGTTGAGGAAGATAACAGGATGCAGGAAAAGGCTGATGCAAATTTGATAGAACCAAATGCAAACATGGTTGGAGAAAGCTCTTCCAAATCAAAGAACTACCACAAAAACAACAAAAAGGGTGGTGGTTCTGGACAGAATTCTTCCAAGGATAAGAAGAAAGATTACACCCAACAAAAGAGCAACAACTTCAAGAAAGTTTATCATTGTTGGGTCTGTGGGAAACCTGGTCATAAAGCTAAGGATTGTCGCCACAAGAAAGAGCATGGAGGAGGAAATTCTGGAGGAAATTCCAGCCAAGCAAACTATGTCGCCTCTCCAACAGAATTTGCTGGAGTAATTGAAGCCTACTTGACTACAAATGATGTTGATTGGTGGTTGGATACTGGTGCAACAAAGCACATATGTAATTCAAGAAGTATTTTTGTTTCTTACCAAAAGGTGAATGAAACTGAACCAATTTTATGGGGAATGGAACTTCTTCAAAGATTGAAGGAAAAGGAAAAGTCATATTGAAGCTGACTTCTGGAAAAGATCTTGTGCTCTGGAAAAGATATTGAAGCCTAACATCACCAAGAATCTGATTTCTGGCCCTATTCTTAGTAATAAGGGATTTAAACTTGTATTTGAATCTGATAAATTTGTAATCACCAAGGGTTGTGTGTATGTAGGAAAGGGTTACCTTGATCAGGGACTCTTTAAACTAAGTATTGTAACAAATGACAATGTTATTAATAATAATAGCGCAGGCACTAGCACCGCTTCTGTGTATATGATTGATCCTTCTTTCTTTTGGCATTCTAGATTAGGCCATGTTAATTTCCGTTCCTTGCAAAGAATGATAAACTTAGGCATATTGCCTAAATGTACAATGGATAAAATATCCAAGTGTGAAATTTGTGTGGAATCTAAATACACAAGTCATTCACATAAATCTGTAGAAACATCAAACGAAATACTTGGTTTAATTCATACAGATTTATGTGATTTCAAAGCAACACCATCAAGAGGAGGAAAGAATTATTATATTACTTTCATTGATGATTGCATCAAATTTTGTTATGTGTACTTAATAAATACCAAAGATGAAGCCTTGAATATGTTTAAGACATATAAGGCAGAAGTTGAAAATCAACTAGACAAAAAGATCAAAATTCTAAGGTCTGATTAAGGAGGAGAATATGAATCCAATGACTTTGCTGAATTTTGTTCTACTTATGGTATTGTACACCAAACAACAGCCCCATACACCCCACAACAAAATGGTGTAGCTGAACGTAAGAATAGAACATTGAAGAACATGATTAATTCAATGTTAATTACTTCAGGGGCTCCTCATAGTCTATGGGGTGAAGCATGTCTTGCTGCAAATACAGTGTTGAATAAAATTCCTCATAAAAAGAGTGACAAATCTCCATATCAGTTATGGAAAGGAAAGCAACCTTCTTATAAAAGGATGAAAGTGTGGGGTTGTTTGGCAAATGTTCAAATACCTTTACCAAAGAGAACCAAACTTGGAACCAAAACGGTTGATTGTGTTTATCTCGGTCCAGCAAAGAATAGTGCTGCTTATAGGTTCCTGGTTTACAAATCCAATGTAGAGGATATAAGCAAAAACATAATTATAGAATCTGCTGAAGCAGATTTCTTTGAGAATATTTTTCCTTATAAGGATAAAGAGAAACAAATCTCAAATCCAAGGAAAAGAGTATTTGATGATCAATTGTCTCTAGATCAAAGAGAAAACAATTATGAGGTTCAACAAGAGAATGATGAACCTAGAAGAAGTAAGCGTGCAAAAGTCTCTGAAGACTTTGGACCGGATTATATGACCTATATTGTGAATGAAGAACCACAAACATATAAGGCTGCTATGGAGTCATCAGAAGCACCTTATTGGTAAGAGGCTATTCAAAGCGAAATAGACTCAATTGTGCATAATAATACATGGAAATTGGTTGATCTACCTTCGAGACATAAACCAATAGGCCATAAGTGGATCTTCAAAAAGAAACTAAGACCTGATGGTACCATAGAGAAGTATAAGGCTCGTTTAGTAGCAAAAGGATACCGTCAAAAAGAAGGTCAAGATTTCTTTGACACTTATTCACCGGTTACAAGGATAACCTCCAAAAGAACATTAATGGCAATGGCCGCAATTCACAACCTGATTATACATCAAATGGATGTGAAAACTGCATTCTTAAATGGTGAATTAGATAAAGAAATCTATATGCAACAACCCGAGGGGTTTGTAGTCAAAGGTCAAGAGCATAAGGTATGTAAATTGGTTAAATCTCTTTACGGCCTTAAACAAGCTCCAAAGCAATGGCATGAGAAGTTTGATAACACTCTTTTATCAAACGGCTAGCAAATAAACGAATGTGATAAATGTGTCTATGTTAAACAATACAAAAATGCATTTGTCATTATTTGTTTATATGTAGATGACATGTTGATCATGGGAACAAATATGGATGTTATAAACCAAACCAAGAAAATGCTTCATTCTTCATTTGAGATGAAAGACATGGGAGAAGCAGATGTCATTCTTGGTATAAGGATTCAAAAGAATTCCAATGGATACATCCTTACCCAATCTCATTACATTGAGAAGACCCTTAAGAAATTTGGGCACTATAATGATAGACCGGTTGTAACTCCCTTTGATCCTAAGGTTCAACTCAAGAAGAACAAAGGACAAAGTGTATCTCTATTACAATATACACAAGTACTAGGAAGCTTGATGTATATAATGAACTGTACACGATCGGATTTGGCATATAGTGTAAGTCAGCTTAGTCGATAGTCACATAACCCTGGGAGAGATCATTGGGATGCACTAGTCAGTGTGCTTCAATATCTTAAGCATACAATGGCTTATGGGTTACATTACACTAAATATCCTCCTGTGTTAGAAGGATTTTGTGATGCAAATTGGATTTCCAATCATAATGAAGGAAAGTCCACAAGTGGCTATGTATTTACACTTGGAGGGGCTACAGTTTCATGGAAATCATCTAAGCAAACTGTGAATACCAGATCAACAATGGAAGCAGAATTTGTAGCCTTAGACAAAGCTGCTGAAGAAGCAGAATGGCTTAAAAGCTTTCTAGAGGGTATTCCCTTGTGGCCAAAACCTGTGACTGTTGTGTGTATACATTGTGATAGTATGTCTGCTCTTACCAGAGCAAAGAATCAAATCTATAACGGCAAGTCAAGACATATAAGACTTCACCACAATACGATAAAGGACTTGTTAAGAAATGGAATCATTTCCATCGACTACGTTAAGTCAAAGGAAAATATAGCAGATCCTTTGACAAAAGGCCTTTGTAGAGAACAAGTCATATTTACATCGAGGGGTATGGGCTTAAAGCCAACACAATGAGTAACTACTCGGCGGAAACCTAACCTAGCAAAATTGGAGATCCCATGGTCTAGGTTCAATAGGAAAACTAGTTGAGGAAAACTCAAAAAGTACCAACACAAAGGTATGCCCATTCCTATGATGAATGTTGTGTGTTTTTTCGTTGATGATTGAGGGCTGAATTCTAATTCTTAATAATACTAATGGCTTTTACGGTGGAATACTACGAAATATTCTTGATTTGCATTACCTATACGAGCTTGATGTGTGGTCGCATCTTTGGGAACCAGATGGCTAAGTTCTCTAAAATTCTCATGAATAAGGATATGTTCACGACCGAAATGAACACAACGGTAAGAATCTGTTATTACATAAATATGATATATGTGATACTTATTGTCTCGATTTACTACAAAACGTGGCTAGTTCAAGACTTATGTTCACTATACACAAAGTAAATCCGATATGTACTCACTAGGATAGGTTCAAGTCCAAAAGACACCTAATCTGATGCATGTCATATTACATTTGATGGAAATAGAATAATAAGTAATTTTCTTATTTTCTATTCAAATGTGGGGTATTATTGGTGTTTGAATAGAAAATGTGGGGTATTGTTGGAACATTACTAATAAATTTTGGTTGTGTTTTTATAATTACCCACGAAATAGATATTAGTGATAGTTTTTCTGTCACTAAACCGTCGCAAAACCGTTGCTAATTAACCATCATTATTGTAAAGACGCGTCTAATCGCAATGGTAACGGTTATATCTATTAAAAAGGCATCAGTAAGTGAACCATCGTGACTGTTTGAATCGATTTCAGTTAGCGACGATTATTCTGTTGCTAGGTCGTCGCTAATTGTGAACCATTGTGACTGTTACAAAAAGAAGCGTCTCTAAGGCCATTTGAAGGGGTATTGTGACTGTTTTGAAGGGTCACCATGTGCCTATATATAGAGGACGAATTTGTCACTTTGGAATCATCAAAAACACACAAACATCATTCATTTCCATCATCATAACATAACCGATTCACTAGATTCAAGTTTCATACTTGATTTGATTGTTGTATCCTCTAAACAGTTCGTACTAGATAGGACGAATTTCTGTTTAAGGACACTGCTAATCGCAGGTCTCAATCTGTTTATATAATCTTACGATTATATACAAAATAATTTGTATTACGATTATATTATTCCTAACATACTTAACACTTTGGCACTTAACTGTGCAGGCCCTTTCACTATTAAATATGCTAATTCCAGTTTCGAGAAAAATCTGATCCTTGAATTAGGCACTCAAAGTTAGAAAAAAGGTGCTTGATATTCACCATTTTTGTTGACTTAACGTCTGTATAGTCCTAATAGTTCTTTTAGTTATGTATTATGATTCTTATACGCATTTTGGATCATTTTTCTCAGGTTATACATAATCAGTATGTTATTGTGGTCCATGTATGTCAACTTCTCCTCATCGTTTGTATTGAGGTATGGCTTTGAATACACCCTCCATCTTTTATATATCAAAATCTACTGAAATATAAACAAAGACGCAGATGCATGAGTACCTAACTAAATAGCAATAAGCCAAATGCTCAAAATCTATTGCATGTAATGCATTAAATCTCTTTAGTACTTTTTATTTCTAAAATTTAGATTTTTATTTTGTATGGCTAGATTTTATAAGCTGAGGATCCCAACTTCGGGACCTCACAAACCAAAGGGGAAGCTATACAATGGATCCAAAAGGCCAAAACGCCACAAACCAAAAAACTAAACTAACTAAAAATTTAGTTTATTGTTGAAAATATATAAGATCTATAATCATATTTGACACAATGATAATGTAAAACGAGATAAAAAGACATTCTTTGGGAGAAAAAAGTTTTAGATTAACCCAGCCCAAGTTGACCTGCTTCACTGCCTTTTTTCCACCTCTGAAATAATCATTTTGGAAATTCAAAATTTTCTTCTACCGTTGTCATGTCCTGATTAAATCTTAATGCCATTTTTTTCTTTGTTTGTACGTCAGATTATAGGATGGATGAGTGGTTAGTGGTAAGCACTTAGCAAGCTTTAATTCAGGTACCACCAATAAGTTTTTATATCTCTTTATCTATGTAGAATGATTATAATCAGGGTGTTTGGTTTCATCATTTTTCTTCTCTTATCTTTTTTATATATTTCATACGGGATTAACAATTTTTGGTTGGAGAATGGAACATTTAATAGGAGTACAATGGACGTTTTGTGGATGATATTCGAAGCATCAACACTTCTGGTACACTAATCTTTCTGTGGATGATGATATTATGCTTACATTTAGCCTCTTTTTATCAGCCACTGCCACAGAGATCAGTAGATAATTAACCAAAACTAATTAGTCGACAGATTTTTAACATCCGTGATAACCAGAAGCGGAATCCACTCATCGGATTTGCGACTTGAAGTAGCGATAATTAGATAATCCAAATACACCCTCTATATTTAAATGTTTTATTTATCAGTAGATAATTAACCAGAAGTCGCATGGAAAAGTACTTTACTTGAAAACAGATTTTTAGAAATCATTACCATGTAGTATAGGCTCAACGTACTTGAAAACAGATTTTTTAGTAATCATTACCATGTAGTATAGGCTCAACACAATTTGCATTCGAGTTGAGGTCATGCCCAAGTTCCACAGTACACACCTGATTGAGGAGCTTATGATTGTAGATTTCAGTGAACATAGCTTCATTCTTTTTATTGTAGAAAGTTAATTGTCTATTGTGAAACTAAGTTACCTTCATTATTTCTTATGGTATAAACCAAACTAATTGGTATATTGTGGAACTAAATACCCTTGAATTACTATTATGATTATCAATTTGACCAATACTACGTCCTGGTGTCGTTGCAGGTTAACAATGTCTAATGCACGCATTTGTAAACGGTGTGCCATATTTGAAAATTCAAGTGTGGTACGTAGAGGAGTGCAGATGTGATAATTCATATATGAGGATGATTTTTCTATTGATAATTTGAATATTAAAATGATGATTGGAATGTTTTTTATGCATTAAAGGTTAACCAAAACATAAATAAAGAACGTACCGTATGCAATCTTGAATACTTGGATGAACCCTAATTAGGGTTTATATAAATTAGGGATCTATAGATTAACCCCTTACCGTTTTGTTAATCGATCCAAGATGTAAACAAAAATATGTTTACACCACGTTCTTGTACACACGTACTAATAGCGATTCGATGTGAATGCTAGTTCTTGAATCACAAATAAATACTAAACAAACAAGGTTTTGCTTTTAAAATAAATAGGTTCGAAAACCATTTATATTTAGCAATCTGTCTTATACAGAAAAGAATGAGAATCATGAATGCACATGGCATGTCATGCGTATGGCATGTGAATATCATTCTGATGTACGATACATATATCTACTAGTGAGGGTTTTTTGTTGATATTGAGTACATATATTTTTTCGTGAATGAGACTAAAGGTGTGCTTATAAAGCATTAAATCTTATGCAACAACTTATTGCTAGCACCTCCTTAAGTTCCAAAACTCGACACTCAACCCCTTTTCTTTTTCCTTGTTCAGGGCCGGCTTTAAGGGAGTGCAAGAGGTGCCATTGTACAGGGCCACCGCTTAACGAGGGCCACAAAATTCTATGCACTTTAATATATATGTATATACACAACATGAGGCTTGAGTTTAATTAGTTCACACACTAGTGATATATGTTTATTTTGTATGTGTTTTTAAGGGCCTCTTTGTAGTGTGGCACGGGGCCACCGAAATCAATGAGACGGCCCTGTCCTTGTTCGACCATATTAATCAACACCACATGGGTTTGGTTTTCATACTAATAAGTCCCTCATGTATTAGTTACTTTATTTGTGATTTAATAATTAAATATAACTATTTATATATTAATTATTTAACATCGATTCTTATACGTAAAGTGTGCAATCCCGTGGTCTCGGGTTCGATACTAGACATATACTTATTAATATTTTATCCACAAACTCTAACAATATCGTCATTTATAAAGGTATTGACTATAAAAATGGTGAGCGTCTCAAAAACGACAACAAAAAATCTCATGGTTCTTTCCATTACCGTGAAGAACATGACAAATGATGATGGTAGCGAATGTGATATGCAAGTTTGTTTTTACCTATATTGTTTGTTTAATAAGAAAAGGGAATTTTTCTCTAATCCATTGTCACTCTTTACCGTTCAAATTGGATTTTGTGGTATATATATATATTAGTGGCTATTATCAAATGTCATAGCTAATTCTATTCATTGGTGTTTTGTTTTTGCACTTTTTACTTGCATTGAAACGTTGAAAACCACTAATAATGGATTGTAATAATGATCTATATTTTGGGATCAGATATCAAGGTTATTTTAATCGGTTGTAGCTTTTAGTATTTTAGTTTGTAATATGACTTCATGCAACATCTTGGGGTGTTTAGGAGAATGCAACATCTTGGGGTGTTTTGGAGAAGGGTTGGAAACGGTAATGATGATATATAGGATAAGCGTGCATTGAAATAAACACCCTCCTTCTCACGTACATCGAACGGAGAAAACAACATGTAACAACCTCAACGTAATATGTTTACCCATTTTTACAACACTTACATTTTGAAATTTTAACATTGCATGTGGTTTTACTCGACACATTTGGCATGTACTCCCCCTAAATTTCTCCTCCTTATTTGAAATGTGTGACTCAAATTTCTTCTCATTCTTCGTATTTCAATTTCTCTTCTCACTATATCTCTTCCCTATCATGATTACATCGTATATTCGTATGGTACACAACATGTATACAGTCAACAAGCTAAAATTTAATGTGTTGGTGATTAAATTCTGGTCTTCATTTAAATGTGGCACGTAACAAAGAATTAATGTAGGGAAAATAACACCAGTGTACATCTTTTATATCAAACTTTATTCAATATGAACTGTAATTTTATTTGCAATACATGATATACATTCTTTTAATTCCTTACTTGATACATATAAGAAATCAAGTGAGCTCCCATATAAGATTATAATAAACATATTCAAAGGGTTGAAAAATTAGGAAATCATAAGCGTATGATCTACTCTAAATGGGTATGGAAATTAGAGATAGAACCCTTATGTATTAGAAAACTACAAATTACCCTTATGTATTAGAGATAGAACCCTTTTCTTTTTCCTTGTTCGACCATATTAATCAACACCACATGGGTTTGGTTTTCATACTAATAAGTCCCTCATGTATTAGTTACTTTATTTTTGATTTAATAATTAAATATAACTATTTATATATTAATTATTTAACATCGATTCTTATACGTAAAGTGTGCAATCCCGTGGTCTCGGGTTCGATACTAGACATATACTTATTAATATTTTATCCACAAACTCTAACAGCTCCCACTTGGATATCTATTATTAGTATAATGACATTGGTTAGCGTCTAGCAACACGCCAATGCCCCTAGATCATCTCGAGGAAGGTCTCCTGGAAAACCTTTAATGATTCATCATTATTATTATCCTTTTGTTTCTAATACCACGTTAATAAAGATATGGATCTGAGTCATTCTTTAATTAACAATTCTGTTTCTCGTTGTTTATGATTGAGCAAGTTTACCAAAACATCTGAACGTATTCCAGATAGACTTTGGGGGTGCGCACGCAAACATCTTGTCAACCCTACGAGGGGCCCAGCAGTATTAAACTTCAAAACGAATTTGAAGGAACAAATTCTTTCTTGACTACAAGAATAACCCATGGACTTTGCAACACTTCTGAAAACAACCCTTATAACTCCGTGTTACGGTGAGCGGTAGATTGCTTCACAAAATGCACTACATCCATGACTCTTATCTGGTATCTCAAGTCTGAGGATAACAAATTCATGATTTACTTACTGACAAGATCCATAAAGTAAAATCATGTAGTTGGGATATGTCCTATATTCAATTCATCGAATATCATGTGAAATTGGTATGTCAACGCATCAATATACTTTCAAGTATATTCTTAACCAATACTCAGATTTGTCTTAGTTTAATAATATTCCCATATCATTAATTGACAACGGACAATTTAGAATAACATTAAGTTACTCACGGATTTAAACATGCAAATACCGGACACAATTTATTATTAATGAAAACAAACGTACTAAGTACTTTAATTCATTATAAATAATAATTGCTCGATGTCCCTTATCCAAATACTAAATAGATCAATGTATGATAATTTTAGTTAATGAATTTTGTCTTAAGTAATCACTTGTTGACAATTATGCCTCAAGTAATGACAATCATACTTGTTGACAAAGTATTATTCAACTAACTTTGATCTATCATAATTTTGAGAATACTTATTTCAAGAATTTTAATTATTGAAATTCTTGTATGTGTTCATCCAACTTTCTTGATATAGCCACATAATATTCATAAATGGTGTGACATCCTCACTCACTAATTTATGATAATCAAACTTTCAAACATTTTAAAGTTTAAAGTATTCTAATTCTTTAATGTATAATGCAACTCTGCTCTTTGTTGAGCACAACTAGTTCACATGGCTAAGGATAAAATCCTTCCATGACTAGTTATTGAGTGTCGTCTCAATTTATACCGTCATCATTGTATACAAACAACAATATGCTATTGAAAATCCCATAACCTAATATCCATTGTGTAATGTTTAGGAGCTATTCCAGGTTTGAGGATCATTATTCTAAGGTCAAACATATATCTTTAGAATATTCATTACACAAGATATCAAATATTGTTAAATCATTAAGCATTTAAGCATGATGTAACAATAATATGATGCACATAAAAATCCTTTAGTCATACTTAGATTTATATTCATGTTCTATCTTTTCATAATATATATCCATTTTCTAAATGATATATTATGTTCTATTATAATTTATTTACCGCACATGTTCATTTAATAATAAACTTTTATTCCAAGGTTGTATCTTTTATTTTCTAAATCTTTCAAATAAAGTTTCATTCCAAACTAAGTCTAACATTTTACTTATATGGAATGTTACTATATAACATATATGATTTAGTAAATCAAACATAATACTCCCACTAGCTTTCAGGAATACTTAGAAATTACCTTATTTTAATTATAAACCTAAACATAGATTTGATAATTTATCATAAGAATAATCTCCTAGATGCATGCATTTATCCATTCATGGATTATTGCACTTTGTACACTTCCAAAGATTTTCTTGAATTCATAAACTCTTTTTGATTACTTATCGTCCTCGCTCAAGTAATTATTCAAGAAAGAGTTTTGATATTCATTGTCAAGTTTCATATATATATGAAAATAAGCATGACAATTACTATCTTTGTATTTTAATGTGCTTAAGAAAGAGTATTCAATCATAGTTAATTGCTTAAGTATGATTAATAATCTTGTCATAAGACATGCATTAAAATATGTATACAATTTTTGTCCATATGATTGTTACACAAAGATTTAAACCACTAGAGTTACATTATCTTTGAATAAACTCATCTTCATTCTCTAACAATTAAGAATTAAGATAAACCAAATTTTCAAAATTTTGAATATCTTTATGAACAGCATCTATAACATTCATAGTATGAGTAATTTACCCAATTCATTATTCTTGGTAATACTACATCATATAATCTTCAGCATATTAATTAAATATCTGAGATATCCAAGTGGATCTATGAATGAGAATTCCATCATCTTTGAGGTTTATCATTTACATGTTAAGGCCTCATCATGATTTTCACTAGTGTGATTTTAGAAGATTATTTATCTTGTAATTCTATCTTTCAAGATAAAATACTCCCACTTGCCTTTAGTATTATATAGAATATAAATACTTAGCAATTAAAGTGACAATACAATATTCTTTTTTTGGGATATTACAAATACATTATTGACAGTTCTTGACATTCTTTTGTTAATGACCTACACACAAGTAGTTTAACAAATTCAGAATTTCAATTTAAGACTTAATGTGATTCATCACATCTCATATTAGTGTCTTATTAATCTTCTAGGAGTCTAATTGAGCATATACAATCCATACTCAACTTTCTAACCTTGACAACTTTAGGAAGAAAAGAAGTCATAGTTATCTTCAATCAAACAACCTAACAAGAGTTTGATTTCTCTAACTGATCATACCATAAATATGTGGTATTTCAATTAGAATTAATATTGTAAGAAGATCTAACAATATATATAAGATAACAATATTCCTGTTGGCATACCTATTTACCAACTAAGTCAACTTTATAATAGTATTTCCAAACCAATTGCATGCTTTATAACACAAGTACTTTTGACCAAGTCACTTCATGTTTATGTCTTATAAAAACATAAACTCGTTATAATCCCACTATACTATATTAATCATTGATCAACTCAATGACTTCTTGTATATGTCTTAATTAAAAGACCATAACAAGCTAACTTCTTACTTTATTATAAGTCTTGTAATACTTAAAAGACTTCATGTTTATAACTATACAATAAAGTATAAACATGTATAATTAAAGTAATCATGAACACCATCATTTGGTTTCAATAATATTTTCAAGTTAACACACTACTTTATTTATTTATGTCATTCTAAGAATACATAATTATTGAAGTAGTATTATATTATTTATGTCATTCCAATAATACATAAATATTAAAGCTGAAGTAGTATTGTTATTTGACACAATGTTCTAATAGATGTCTAATTTAGAAACTGTAAATTATCCATGTTGGTCTCACGCATACATGAAATTCACCTTGTTGTTAATATTTAGTCTGCGTCTCACGTTTACTAAATTTCAACACCAAGTGTTTCATAAATTAGATGTATTAATCATATTAGAACTATAGTATCTTATTTTGCAGGTAAGAGAATCCATTAAATCATATTCTTATGTGTTGTACCTTGCACACAATGTAGATTTCTCCCACTTGTGCATGGAACAACATCATGTACCACATAAACAACACGCACGCGTAATGTGAACAATATGATTTGTGTCATTAACATAACTTAGTAGATATAGAGTTTACTCAATCGATCAAGGAAACGTACATGACTATCCTTGAAAATATTAGTGTCTATATTTGAAAGTAATTACCTTGAGATATTCAAAAGATAATCTAAGTTACAATCAAGACAATAAGTCTTGTAACTCCCAATGAATTAGAGAACATTATAATAATCCTTTATTCAGCCATAAGAACACAATATTCCCACTGAATTTGACAACATTATAAATGTTTCATTAATCAGTGAAAGGAAATAGTGTACTTGTTTACTTTCCTACATCTTTTAAGAAAACCCATTCAAACAATTATATAGGTTATGAAAGGATGTAATCTACTACATAAATGTGATTTATCACATTCCAAACTATTAACTTGAAAAAAAATCTGGGCATGCAATTTCTTCCTTTATAGATTTACCATTCCAACAATTGTATGTAGTATCTGTAAATGGTCAAACCAAAACAACTAGATAAAATAATCTAATTCGTCTTTTACCATTATGCAGTAATCAGTCTAGCTTCTAATTTAATAACTCATAAGGTGCATATACTCTTACTATTAAAGTTTGCTATGAGTTATGTATTTAGAATTTAGACAATTCTAATCATCCTATTATACCTTTCTCATTCATGAAAAGGAATAGGATTTAAGTCTCACACTTCTCCTATTGGAAAGAAGACTATATTTATTCCTTTTGTAAATATTGACTCTAACCAAAAACCCAAACGGGTGTAGATCAATTAAAAGAATAACTTACGTTTACGGTTTTGAGTTGCATTAATTCATTTAAAGAATTTACAAAATTCAATTTTAGTATTTTCGATAATTTATATTTCCAAGAAAATATAATACCCAAGGATATATTCATATAACCAACATATTTTCTTGAAAATCTAGGATCCAACTTTACATAGATTCCACCACATCAGTTGATCTGCTAGTGGTGAAAGTATAAAAGATGGTAATCTGTCGAACAATAATTGGCAAACACTTTTCCAATTCCTAGATCATTATGGGATTTACATCAAATTGATTCATCAATTTGTCATGTAAGCATGTTTCATCCCATCTCATGCCTTAAGCTCTAGGTCTCACGCATCAACTTAATTAAGTCGTCTAACTTAGAAACTGCAAATTCTCCATGTGTGGTCTCACGCACACTCGGAAATTTACCTTGTCATTAAAATTTAGCATGCGTCTCACGTTTACTAAATAATAACTTCAAGTGTTTCTTATAGTTAGATGGCATGTAACTTAAATTTTAGGGTATAAATTTTTGATGTGAAAATCAAAACATGTATAAAGATGCATGCACTCATCTTTATAACATAAGTTTTCAAAACCTTTTTATTACCAATTCGTGAAATTAATACACAAAGTTTTACTTGAGGTTTAATAAACCCTAAGATGACTTTCTACAATTATGATTTTAAAAGTAATTCGTTTAAGACATATTCAAGATTGTGATAACCAAGGCAGACTCTAAGGCTCTTTTCTAAGCCTTCAAATCACGGTTATGAATATCGTCTTAAAGGACTTAATTTTAAAAGCATATTTGTACAAAACATCAATCAAGCAAAAGTTTATGTATTTAATCTCAAAATCATTTAATAAAGGATGAATTTTGCTAGTCTCGCCTGGGAGCTGATTACCGTGCGAATCGGACCACTAGCGGCACTTAAGACCTTGCAAGATTCTTACTTTATCACTTTTGTTTCACCGTTATTAGTCCATATTATTTTCTTTATAAAAATTACCCTTTTATTACTTACAAACGTGTCCAACAATTAAACAATAAAACAAGTAATAAAGACAAATCAAAACAACTAATAACATAACAATTATAAAGGTGAAACAATTAGCCACATGCAATCTTTTTAGAAAAGATCCTAACAAAATCAATTCTAGGTTTTTATATGTATATAATTAACTAGGGCCTTCACCTCTTAATGGAAGTGAGCCACATACATTGACAAGTCAATTGCGTAGGCCAAAGCTAATCACATACCACATAACACATAATTGATTTTAATAATTATGGGGTCTTCCCCAATATAAGATCTATCTAAACATGTGAAAAAGCTTAACAATTAATAAACAATTAATAACCCATGACTGACATGCATGTTTCATCACGGATCAAAGCATAACAATTACCAATTAGGTCACATAGATACGTTCAATTAACCGGTTAATGACCTAGGGTTTCTAATTAATTACAATTTAATTAATTTAAACCACAAACCCTAATTAGGGTTCATGGAAAAAAACGACCCCCCCCCCAAAATTAGGGTTAGGGTTTCATAAATTTAAAAGAATTAAAGAAAAAACCCTAGATCCAAAACATTTATCTAAAACTATTAAAGATACGATTTTTATTATGTTTAAGTGATCAATTACATGTTATACATGGCTCGTGATGCCACTGTTAGAATATTAGAATCATGACCATCATATAAACAGGTAAACACATATGCGGAAGCATAGGAACAAGTATAACATATAAAGGTTAACCAAAACATAAATAAAGAACGTACCGTATGCAATCTTGAATACTTGGATGAACCTTAATTAGGGTTTATATGAATTAGGGATCTATAGATTAACCCCTTACCGTTTTGTTAATCGATCCAAGATGTAAACAAAAGTATGTTTACACCACGTTCTTGTACACACGTGCTAATAGCGATTCGATGTGAATACTAGTTCTTGAATCACAAATAAATACTAAACAAACAAGGTTTTGCTTTTAAAATAAATAGGTTCGAAAACCATTTATATTTAGCAATCTGTCTTATACAGAAAAGAATGAGAATCATGAATGCACATGGCATGTCATGCGTATTGTGATAGCATGCATGGCATGTGAATATCATTCTGATGTACGATACATATATCTACAAAAGTGAGGGTTTTTTGTTGATATTGAGTACATATATTTTTTCGTGAATGAGACTAAAGGTGTGCTTATAAAGCATTAAATCTTGTGCAACAACTTATTGCTAGCACCTCCTTAAGTTCCAAAACTCGACACTCAACCCCTTTTCTTTTTCCTTGTTCGACCATATTAATCAACACCACATGGGTTTGGTTTTCATACTAATAAGTCCCTCATGTATTAGTTACTTTATTTGTGATTTAATAATTAAATATAACTATTTATATATTAATTATTTAACATCGATTCTTATACGTAAAGTGTGCAATCTCGTGGTCTAGGGTTCGATACTAGACATATACTTATTAATATTTTATCCACAAACTCTAACAATATCGTCATTTATAAAGGTATTGACTATAAAAATGGTGAGCGTCTCAAAAACGACAACAAAAAATCTCATGGTTCTTTCCATTACCGTGAAGAACATGACAAATGATGATGGTAGCGAATGTGATATGCAAGTTTGTTTTTACCTATATTGTTTGTTTAATAAGAAAAGGGAATTTTTCTCTAATCCATTGTCACTCTTTACCGTTCAAATTGGATTTTGTGGTATATATATATATATATATATATATATATATATATATATATATATTAGTGGCTATTATCAAATGTCATAGCTAATTCTATTCATTGGTGTTTTGTTTTTGCACTTTTTACTTGCATTGAAACGTTGAAAACCACTAATAATGGATTGTAATAATGATCTATATTTTGGGATCAGATATCAAGGTTATTTTAATCGGTTGTAGCTTTTAGTATTTTAGTTTGTAATATGACTTCATGCAACATCTTGGGGTGTTTAGGAGAATGCAACATCTTGGGGTGTTTTGGAGAAGGGTTGGAAACGGTAATGATGATATATAGGATAAGCGTGCATTGAAATAAACACCCTCCTTCTCACGTACATCGAACGGAGAAAACAACATGTAACAACCTCAACGTAATATGTTTACCCATTTTTACAACACTTACATTTTGAAATTTTAACATTGCATGTGGTTTTACTCGTCACATTTGGCATGTACTCCCCCTAAATTTCTCCTCCTTATTTGAAATGTGTGACTCAAATTTCTTCTCATTCTTCGTATTTCAATTTCTCTTCTCACTATATCTCTTCCCTATCATGATTACATCGTATATTCGTATGGTACACAACATGTATACAGTCAACAAGCTAAAATTTAATGTGTTGGTGATTAAATTCTGGTCTTCATTTAAATGTGGTACGTAACAAAGAATTAATGTAGGGAAAATAACACCAGTGTACATCTTTTATATCAAACTTTATTCAATATGAACTGTAATTTTATTTGCAATACATGATATACATTCTTTTAATTCCTTACTTGATACATATAAGAAATCAAGTGAGCTCCCATATAAGATTATACTAAACATATTCAAAGGGTTGAAAAATTAGGAAATCATAAGCGTATGATCTACTCTAAATGGGTATGGAAATTAGAGATAGAACCCTTATGTATTAGAAAACTACAAATTACCCTTATGTATTAGAGATAGAACCCTTTTCTTTTTCCTTGTTCGACCATATTAATCAACACCACATGGGTTTGGTTTTCATACTAATAAGTCCCTCATGTATTAGTTACTTTATTTGTGATTTAATAATTAAATATAACTATTTATATATTAATTATTTAACATCGATTCTTATACGTAAAGTGTGCAATCCCGTGGTCTCGGGTTCGATACTAGACATATACTTATTAATATTTTATCCACAAACTCTAACAGCTCCCACTTGGATATCTATTATTAGTATAATGACATTGGTTAGCGTCTAGCAACACGCCAATGCCCCTAGATCAACTCGAGGAAGGTCTCCTGGAAAACCTTTAATGATTCATCATTATTATTATCCTTTTGTTTCTAATACCACGTTAATAAAGATATGGATCTGAGTCATTCTTTAATTAACAATTCTGTTTCTCGTTGTTTATGATTGAGCAAGATTACCAAAACATCTGAACGTATTCCAGATAGACTTTGGGGGTGCGCACGCAAACATCTTGTCAACCGTACGAGGGGCCCAGCAGTATTAAACTTCAAAACGAATTTGAAGGAACAAATTCTTTCTTGACTACAAGAATAACCCATGGACTTTGCAACACTTCTGAAAACAACCCTTATAACTCCGTGTTACGGTGAGCGGTAGATTGCTTCACAAAACGCACTACATCCATGACTCTTATCTAGTATCTCAAGTCTGAGGATAACAAATTCATGATTTACTTACTGACAAGATCCATAAAGTAAAATCATGTAGTTGGGATATGTCCTATATTCAATTCATTGAATATCATGTGAAATTGGTATGTCCACGCATCAATATACTTTCAAGTATATTCTTAACCAATACTCAGATTTGTCTTAGTTTAATAATATTCCCATATCATTAATTGACAACGGACAATTTAGAATAACATTAAGTTACTCACGGATTTAAACATGCAAATACAGGACACAATTTATTATTAATGAAAACAAACGTACTAAGTACTTTAATTCATTATAAATAATAATTGCTCAATGTCCTTTATCCAAATACTAAATAGATCAATGCATGATAATTTTAGTTAATGAATTTTGTCTTAAGTAATCACTTGTTGACAATTATGCCTCAAGTAATGACAATCATACTTGTTGACAAAGTATTATTCAACTAACTTTGATCTATCATAATTTTGAGAATACTTATTTCAAGAATTTTAATTATTGAAATTCTTGTATGTGTTCATCCAACTTTCTTGATATAGCCACATAATATTCATAAATGGTGTGACATCCTCAATCACTAATTTATGATAATCAAACTTTCAAACATTTTAAAGTTTAAAGTATTCTAATTCTTTAATGTATAATGCAACTCAGCTCTTTGTTGAGCACAACTAGTTCACATGGCTAAGGATAAAATCCTTCCATGACTAGTTATTGAGTGTCGTCTCAATTTATACCGTCATCATTGTATACAAACAACAATATGCTATTGAAAATCCCGTAACCTAATATCCATTGTGTAATGTTTAGGAGCTATTCCAGGTTTGAGGATCATTATTCTAAGGTCAAACATATTTCTTTAGAATATTCATTACACAAGATATCAAATATTGTTAAATCATTAAGCATTTAAGCATGATGTAACAATAATATGATGCACATGAAAATCCTTTAGTCATACTTAGATTTATATTCATGTTCTATCTTTTCATAATATATATCCATTTTCTAAATGATATATTATGTTCTATTATAATTTATTTACCGCACATGTTCATTTAATAATAAACTTTTATTCCAAGGTTGTATCTTTTATTTTCTAAATCTTTCAAATAAAGTTTCATTCCAAACTAAGTCTAACATTTTACTTATATATAATGTTACTATATAACATATATGATTTAGTAAATCAAACATAATACTCCCACTAGCTTTCAGGAATACTTAGAAATTACCTTATTTTAATTATAAACC
Source organism: Artemisia argyi (assembly GCA_030686995.1). Taxonomy (NCBI): domain Eukaryota; kingdom Viridiplantae; phylum Streptophyta; class Magnoliopsida; order Asterales; family Asteraceae; genus Artemisia; species Artemisia argyi. The sequence continues at coordinate 14,376,697 of CM060706.1, forward strand.
TAAACATAGATTTGATAATTTATCATAAGAATAATCTCCTAGATGCATGCATTTATCCATTCATGAATTATTGCACTTTGTACACTTCCAAAGATTTTCTTGAATTCATAAACTCTTTTTGATTACTTATCGTCCTCGCTCAAGTAATTATTCAAGAAAGAGTTTTGATATTCATTGTCAAGTTTCATATATATATGAAAATAAGCATGACAATTACTATCTTTGTATTTTAATGTGCTTAAGAAAGAGTATTCAATCATAGTTAATTGCTTAAGTATGATTAATAATCTTGTCATAAGACATGCATTAAAATATGTATACAATTTTTGTCCATATGATTGTTACACAAAGATTTAAACCACTAGAGTTACATTATCTTTGAATAAACTCATCTTCATTCTCTAACAATTAAGAATTAAGATAAACCAAATTTTCAAAATTTTGAATATCTTTATGAACAGCATCTATAACATTCATAGTATGAGTAATTTACCCAATTCATTATTCTTGGTAATACTACATCATATAATCTTCAGCATATTAATTAAATATCTGAGATATCCAAGTGGATCTATGAATGAGAATTCCATCATCTTTGAGGTTTATCATTTACATGTTAAGGCCTCATCATGATTTTCACTAGTGTGATTTTAGAAGATTATTTATCTTGTAATTCTATCTTTCAAGATAAAATACTCCCACTTGCCTTTAGTATTATATAGAATATAAATACTTAGCAATTAAAGTGACAATACAATATTCTTTTTTTGGGATATTACAAATACATTATTGACAGTTCTTGACATTCTTTTGTTAATGACCTACACACAAGTAGTTTAACAAATTCAGAATTTCAATTTAAGACTTAATGTGATTCATCACATCTCATATTAGTGTCTTATTAATCTTCTAGGAGTCTAATTGAGCATATACAATCCATACTCAACTTTCTAACCTTGACAACTTTAGGAAGAAAAGAAGTCATAGTTATCTTCAATCAAACAACCTAACAAGAGTTTGATTTCTCTAACTGATCATACCATAAATATGTGGTATTTCAATTAGAATTAATATTGTAAGAAGATCTAACAATATATATAAGATAACCATATTACTGTTGGCATACCTATTTACCAACTAAGTCAACTTTATAATAGTATTTCCAAACCAATTGCATGCTTTATAACACAAGTACTTTTGACCAAGTCACTTCATGTTTATGTCTTATAAAAACATAAACTCGTTATAATCCCACTATACTATATTAATCATTGATCAACTCAATGACTTCTTGTATATGTCTTAATTAAAAGACCATAACAAGCTAACTTCTTACTTTATTATAAGTCTTGTAATACTTAAAAGACTTCATGTTTATAACTATACAATAAAGTATAAACATGTATAATTAAAGTAATCATGAACACCATCATTTGGTTTCAATAATATTTTAAAGTTAACACACTACTTTATTTATTTATGTCATTCTAAGAATACATAATTATTGAAGTAGTATTATATTATTTATGTCATTCCAATAATACATAAATATTAAAGCTGAAGTAGTATTGTTATTTGACACAATGTTCTAATAGATGTCTAATTTAGAAACTGTAAATTATCCATGTTGGTCTCACGCATACATGAAATTCACCTTGTTGTTAATATTTAGTCTGCGTCTCACGTTTACTAAATTTCAACACCAAGTGTTTCATAAATTAGATGTATTAATCATATTAGAACTATAGTATCTTATTTTGCAGGTAAGAGAATCCATTAAATCATATTCTTATGTGTTGTACCTTGCACACAATGTAGATTTCTCCCACTTGTGCATGGAACAACATCATGTACCACATAAACAACACGCACGCGTAATGTGAACAATATGATTTGTGTCATTAACATAACTTAGTAGATATAGAGTTTACTCAATCGATCAAGGAAACGTACATGACTATCCTTGAAAATATTAGTGTCTATATTTGAAAGTAATTACCTTGAGATATTCAAAAGATAATCTAAGTTACAATCAAGACAATAAGTCTTGTAACTCCCAATGAATTAGAGAACATTATAATAATCCTTTATTCAGCCATAAGAACACAATATTCCCACTGAATTTGACAACATTATAAATGTTTCATTAATCAGTGAAAGGAAATAGTGTACTTGTTTACTTTCTACATCTTTTAAGAAAACTCATTCAAACAATTATATAGGTTATGAAAGGATGTAATCTACTACATAAATGTGATTTCTCACATTCCAAACTATTAACTTGAAAAAAAATCTGGGCATGCAATTTCTTCCTTTATAGATTTACCATTCCAACAATTGTATGTAGTATCTGTAAATGGTCAAACCAAAACAACTAGATAAAATAATCTAATTCGTCTTTTACCATTATGCTGTAATCAGTCTAGCTTCTAATTTAATAACTCATAAGGTGCATATACTCTTACTATTAAAGTTTGCTATGAGTTATGTATTTAGAATTTAGACAATTCTAATCATCCTATTATACCTTTCTCATTCATGAAAAGGAATAGGATTTAAGTCTCACACTTCTTCTATTGGAAAGAAGACTATATTTATTCCTTTTGTAAATATTGACTCTAACCAAAAACCCAAACGGGTGTAGATCAATTAAAAGAATAACTTACGTTTACGGTTTTGAGTTGCATTAATTCATTTAAAGAATTTACAAAATTCAATTTTAGTATTTTCGATAATTTATATTTCCAAGAAAATATAATACCCAAGGATATATTCATATAACCAACATATTTTCTTGAAAATCTAGGATCCAACTTTACATAGATTCCACCACATCAGTTGATCTGCTAGTGGTGAAAGTATAAAAGATGGTAATCTGTCGAACAATAATTGGCAAACACTTTTCCAATTCCTAGATCATTATGGGATTTACATCAAATTGATTCATCAATTTGTCATGTAAGCATGTTTCATCCCATCTCATGCCTTAAGCTCTAGGTCTCACGCATCAACTTAATTAAGTCGTCTAACTTAGAAACTGCAAATTCTCCATGTGTGGTCTCACGCACACTCGGAAATTTACCTTGTCATTAAAATTTAGCATGCGTCTCACGTTTACTAAATAATAACTTCAAGTGTTTCTTATAGTTAGATGGCATGTAACTTAAATTTTAGGGTATAAATTTTTGATGTGAAAATCAAAACATGTATAAAGATGCATGCACTCATCTTTATAACATAAGTTTTCAAAACCTTTTTATTACCAATTCGTGAAATTAATACACAAAGTTTTACTTGAGGTTTAATAAACCCTAAGATGACTTTCTACAATTATGATTTTAAAAGTAATTCGTTTAAGACATATTCAAGATTGTGATAACCAAGGCAGACTCTAAGGCTCTTTTCTAAGCCTTCAAATCACGGTTATGAATATCGTCTTAAAGGACTTAATTTTAAAAGCATATTTGTACAAAACATCAATCAAGCAAAAGTTTATGTATTTAATCTCAAAATCATGTAATAAAGTATGAATTTTGCTAGTCTCGCCTGGGAGCTGATTACCGTGCGAATCGGACCACTAGCGGCACTTAAGACCTTGCAAGATTCTTACTTTATCACTTTTGTTTCACCGTTATTAGTCCATATTATTTTCTTTATAAAAATTACCCTTTTATTACTTACAAACGTGTCCAACAATTAAACAATAAAACAAGTAATAAAGACAAATCAAAACAACTAATAACATAACAATTATAAAGGTGAAACAATTAGCCACATGCAATCTTTTTAGAAAAGATCCTAACAAAATCAATTCTAGGTTTTTATATGTATATAATTAACTAGGGCCTTCACCTCTTAATGGAAGTGAGCCACATACATTGACAAGTCAATTGCGTAGGCCAAAGCTAATCACATACCACATAACACATAATTGATTTTAATAATTATGGGGTCTTCCCCAATATAAGATCTATCTAAACATGTGAAAAAGCTTAACAATTAATAAACAATTAATAACCCATGACTGACATGCATGTTTCATCACGGATCAAAGCATAACAATTACCAATTAGGTCACATAGATACGTTCAATTAACCGGTTAATGACCTAGGGTTTCTAATTAATTACAATTTAATTAATTTAAACCACAAACCCTAATTAGGGTTCATGGAAAAAAACGACCCCCCCCCCAAAATTAGGGTTAGGGTTTCATAAATTTAAAAGAATTAAAGAAAAAACCCTAGATCCAAAACATTTATCTAAAACTATTAAAGATACGATTTTTATTATGTTTAAGTGATCAATTACATGTTATACATGGATCGTGATGCCACTGTTAGAATATTAGAATCATGACCATCATATAAACAGGTAAACACATATGCGGAAGCGTAGGAACAAGTATAACATATAAAGGTTAACCAAAATATAAATAAAGAACGTACCGTATGCAATCTTGAATACTTGGATGAACCCTAATTAGGGTTTATATGAATTAGGGATCTATAGATTAACCCCTTACCGTTTTGTTAATCGATCCAAGATGTAAACAAAAGTATGTTTACATCACGTTCTTGTACACACGTGCTAATAGCGATTCGATGTGAATGCTAGTTCTTGAATCACAAATAAATACTAAACAAACAAGGTTTTGCTTTTAAAATAAATAGGTTCGAAAACCATTTATATTTAGCAATCTGTCTTATACAGAAAAGAATGAGAATCATGAATGCACATGGCATGTCATGCGTATTGTGATAGCATGCATGGCATGTGAATATCATTCTGATGTACGATACATATATCTACTAAAGTGAGGGTTTTTTGTTGATATTGAGTACATATATTTTTTCGTGAATGAGACTAAAGGTGTGCTTATAAAGCATTAAATCTTGTGCAACAACTTATTGCTAGCACCTCCTTAAGTTCCAAAACTCGACACTCAACCCTTTTTCTTTTTTCTTGTTCGACCATATTAATCAACACCACATGGGTTTGGTTTTCATACTAATAAGTCCCTCATGTATTAGTTACTTTATTTGTGATTTAATAATTAAATATAACTATTTATATATTACTAGTAATTATTTAACATCGATTCTTATACGTAAAGTGTGCAATCTCGTGGTCTCGGGTTCGATAATAGACATATACTTATTAATATTTTATCCACAAACTCTAACAATATCGTCATTTATAAAGGTATTGACTATAAAAATGGTGAGCGTCTCAAAAACGACAACAAAAAATCTCATGGTTCTTTCCATTACCGTGAAGAACATGACAAATGATGATGGTAGCGAATGTGATATGCAAGTTTGTTTTTACCTATATTGTTTGTTTAATAAGAAAAGGGAATTTTTCTCTAATCCATTGTCACTCTTTACCGTTCAAATTGGATTTTGTGGTATATATATATATTAGTGGCTATTATCAAATGTCATAGCTAATTCTATTCATTGGTGTTTTGTTTTTGCACTTTTTACTTGCATTGAAACGTTGAAAACCACTAATAATGGATTGTAATAATGATCTATATTTTGGGATCAGATATCAAGGTTATTTTAATCGGTTGTAGCTTTTAGTATTTTAGTTTGTAATATGACTTCATGCAACATCTTGGGGTGTTTAGGAGAATGCAACATCTTGGGGTGTTTTGGAGAAGGGTTGGAAACGGTAATGATGATATATAGGATAAGCGTGCATTGAAATAAACACCCTCCTTCTCACGTACATCGAACGGAGAAAACAACATGTAACAACCTCAACGTAATATGTTTACCCATTTTTACAACACTTACATTTTGAAATTTTAACATTGCATGTGGTTTTACTCGTCACATTTGGCATGTACTCCCCCTAAATTTCTCCTCCTTATTTGAAATGTGTGACTCAAATTTCTTCTCATTCTTCGTATTTCAATTTCTCTTCTCACTATATCTCTTCCCTATCATGATTACATCGTATATTCGTATGGTACACAACATGTATACAGTCAACAAGCTAAAATTTAATGTGTTGGTGATTAAATTCTGGTCTTCATTTAAATGTGGTACGTAACAAAGAATTAATGTAGGGAAAATAACACCAGTGTACATCTTTTATATCAAACTTTATTCAATATGAACTGTAATTTTATTTGCAATACATGATATACATTCTTTTAATTCCTTACTTGATACATATAAGAAATCAAGTGAGCTCCCATATAAGATTATACTAAACATATTCAAAGGGTTGAAAAATTAGGAAATCATAAGCGTATGATCTACTCTAAATGGGTATGGAAATTAGAGATAGAACCCTTATGTATTAGAAAACTACAAATTACACTCGTGTTACACTTGTCATATACGGCGTTCGCAACAAAGATAATTTCTCCTTCCATATTATTGTTTTAATAACGACATACTAACATATGGTGCTTAAACTTTTATTGGTGTAATTGGGCAAGTAGTTGGGATCTTGGAACCGTATATTAAGAATCAAACATTATACAATATGAGTCAATGACTATACTATTAAAGGACCTAGAGTGTTATTCAAAACCTATCAATTTACGGATCACATATACTCATGATATTTGTGAAATTTATTACTAAATACTTTTATGAATTGGCATATGTAGAGGTTTCAGATTCAATGTACATTATCTAATAACTATATGCGTGAGTTGATGAATTTCATTGCAGCGATACACATTATCCTAAAAGCTTGATTATTTTGTTTGTAGTTACATGCCCGATTTGCATTTGCTGTTTTTTATTTGAGGAACTCTAATGTTTTCTTAGTGTTAGTTTAGGGGTTGAATTATATCATAACTAATTTTAATTAAACAAGAATGAAATGTACATAATTTTTTTTAGTTAGTATACCGATTTGCAACAAATTATAGTTGGTTTTTATTTACCCATTATTTAATTTATATCTATATACTAACATGAAGGCCTAATTTTATAAAACACGTTTGATGAATTATCAACTATCAAACTTTAAATTTTTTTAAACCCATATGTAAAATCCAAAAATGTCACAAAAACACTTGGTTGCATAAAGTATGCTTTTTAAAAGATAACTTATTTTAAACAAACTAGAATAAATTAGAACAAAACAACATACCGTTTGGAATGCCTCTTCACAACCATCAACTCTAACATATATCTATTTAGCAGTAACTCATACTTTTTTTCATTGATTTCATATATACTTCAACTCTTATTACATATGAGGCTAGTGACAATGCACTGGAAATAATCGATCGAGAGGATCGATCGATCAATTTCCAATATCGATCGCACCACTGTGGTGGTGTTTGTTGAAATCGATCGCCGACATGTTTTTTGCATAATCGATCGTTCCAACGAACGATATTTGTAGCATCAACATTTCATGCAATCCCAAAACAAAAAAATAAATAAATAAATAAATAAAATAAAATAAAAATTACCGTTTGAAAAATAAATAAATAAATTTTAACCACTTTCATCCTATAAATACCCAAATCAAACCCACTTTCAAACACATACTTTCAAACATAATTCAAACAACAAATCAAACAAAAAAAAAATGGCCTGTAAACTTCCCCACACTGTCAAACAAGTTCAAAACTATGGTGTTTCATGTTAAGTATTTCCGTATTGTGTTTTATTTATTTTCCGTATCGTGTTTTATCATGTAATGTTTGCGTTTAATTTTTAGTTGTTTAATTCCGTATCATTTATGTAACGTTTACGTTTTATTAATAAAGTTTGTGTTTGTGTTAAAAAAATATTTTTTTAATAAAAAATAAAGGAAGATGATGCAATATGGGTTGTCACTGTGATGAGAGAGGTGAATATGAGTTGAGGAGAGAGAAAGCTGAGGTGGCAGCCAGAAAGATGATGCAATATAGATAACCACTGTCACAAGCCTGATTTCTTAAACACGTAACCTATTTATCATATTATTCTCTTATGACTCATTTAATATTACCCACAAAGTGTGTGCATGGTGCTATAATTTGTGGATATTGAATCTTAAATACAATTTAACAACTTTTAATAAGCTATTAAGAAAACCATCCATCGGACGGGTAGAGATCTAGTGTGTGTGTGTGTGTGTGTGTGTGTGTCTATATATATATATATATATATATATAAGAGTAAATTACATTGATTGTGTTTGTGGTTGGTGTTTACTCTCAGGTATAGTCTTTTAACCTATAGGACGGTTATCAACTTGGGTGGATGGGTTGTAACACCCCCAAAATTTGATACAGCGGAAGACTCAACAAGCTTTCGGGGTGCTACGGGGATTGGTATCCAACACAAGACAATATAGAACGAGATAAAGTAAACATAGTAAAAACACAACCAAAACGGGGTTTTAAGGTTTACATTTATCCCAACATCATTCAGAGTCAGGCCCAAAATAAATAACAATAGGTCCAAATTTAATTATCAGAGTTCAGAAAATATAGATCCATAACCGTGTGCCTCAGCCGAGCCTTCCAATCCAAGCATGCACCTCAACACTTAATTACCTGAGAAAACGTGCTAAAAGTCAGCTTTCGCTGGTGAGATCATAGGTTTAAATTCAACTAATAATATAGTGGAATTATACGCAAAACGCTTGCTAGCTAGACTAAGGATTCGCTAAAAGCCTGCGGATACCCTCCGCTCTCAACATAACACACGGAAACCCTTCCGCAATAACCAAAACACACGGATACCCTTCCGTAACAACATAGATATTCGGGTAACCCCCGCAATACCAATAAATACTCGGATAACCTCCGAAGTATTAATAACCTATAGGTGCACACTACAGTATCTAAATAAGTCAACCTTGAATAGTACACACGAAACTATGTGACTAAAGCTGACAATCCAAATAAGCCAACCTTGAATAGTACACACAAAACTATGTGACTAAAGCTGACAATATATCCTAGTCCATACGCATAGCAAGTTTAGAAAGCATATAAAAGCGATAATAGTCCACATGAAATAATTTGCACGTTTCTCACCCCAATCGTTGAAAACATAGTTCAAGAGTAAAAAGTGGGGCTATGACTCACCTCAAGTCCAGAAAAATAGCAAGACGAGGTAGGTAGCAATAAGATGTATGATAACTCACGAAACAGCAACTACGGACTTGGCACGACCTAACAATATTAACTCTTTCAGAAATCATTTCCTCAAATATATAATATTCCCAAACCCGGACGAGAATCCGTTTTATTTCTGAAAATCCATTTCGTATTAGTTTGGTGTATTGGCGTTTGGTATCCATACGGGTGGTGGGTCGACTCAAAACAAACCAACAAGATCACACATAAAAAGATAAAATAAACTATAGATCTAATATTAGCCCAATATATCATTTAAATAAATCGCCAAAGTTTACCAAATCCGTCGATTTGATAATCCTCATATTTATTTACGTAATATACCGTTCCAAGATTACACCCAATCTAAAACACATATAAAGCACATAGCACATATATACTATATAGTATATATCGTAGTTTAATAAATTCCTCATATATATCGTCAAATTGGCCAGATTTCCCGATATATACACTCGCAATCTATTACACTTTACATATACTACAACCTGTGGGCGTCGTAGGATACGCTGCCCACTAATATATTCGTTTCATATAACCAAACAACCCGGCTCAACCTTACGGTTGAGTGGTTATTTACTTATAGAAAATGTCTATATTAGTCGTCATATATCCGAGACAACACGAATGTCACAAATAATGACTTACCTGGACCCGAGTGACAACAATTTCGCCTAACTCAATAAACTTATCCGTTGTATATTCGAAATGACATTTTATTAAATGTTTCATAATTGTCGGGAGTTTCCCGTTTATAACACAATTTTTATAATAATAATACGTTTAATAATATTACGCCACTTTCGTAGCCTAATATATATCTAATCGTATTATTTATAATACGACTCGTGATTATTATTATTATTAATATACGCGTTTATATAGTTATATATATACGTTATTCACGTATATACTTTCATACAAACGTTCATATTATCAATAATGATTATTACGAGTTTTATTATTCTCGTTTCAATTTTAATAGTTATTGAGTTATACGAAATGGTCATATGTCCGAGTCATGACCCTCGGCTCATTGTCCAAGTCCAACAATAAGGAAAAGTCATAAATAATAAATCTCCGTCCAATCACAATCTCAACCACGGGCTACAACAATAAGGTCCGACTACGGTACCCGACTAACCTATCTCCGTCATCTAACGACCGTCTCATAACCGGTCCTCATATCTCATTCCACTCGACAACAACTCCTCAATATCAAAACAATGTCCAATTCGACCCAAATACATTCGGCCGAGAAAATAAATACCACAACAACAATTAAACAAGTTCACATTTACATAGAAAAATATAACATTAACAAGTTAATGTGTGGGTCGGTTTACCAAGCCGACCCGAGCCCTCGACTCACTTGAGTCTCGGCTCCGAACCATGAGTAACATGAACTTGAATCCAACATCACATAGCTCACATGAGCTAAACCAAATAAGTATGTAAACCATTTGACTCTATGGTCAAATCGGCAAACAAGTGGTACTCGGCTAACAGCCGTGACCCAAAGGATCGAACCACAAAGAATCATACGAGCCAAGGGCTCAAACCATACTTCAACGAGAACCCTTGAGGTCTCGGTATGGCCAAAGATCACAAGAAAAGGAACCCCGAGACCACTAGGTCTCGGCTAGCTTCGAATCGGGGTCACCATATCCACGACAACCGAACAAACAATCAATCCTCAACAAGAACTAAAGCCACCAAAAGGGCTTCGAATCAAATAAGCCGAGAGTCTAGCTCTCGGTTCCGAGTCAACCATAACCAACCCGAGAAAACCCGGATACCAAACCATTAGAAAAACTTAGTTTCTTCAAAACCCATCATTATATCACGTTTAACATGAAAACCCATTCGAATCTCATCCATTCGTGACCTTCGGTCACGATTTGAGCCCATAAATCGAGTCAAGACTCGTCCTACCTTCCAAAATAATACCAAATCGAAGTGTACACAAGAAATAACAAGAAGTGATGATGAATTCGTGATAAGATTTGGTTCGAATTTGATGTTAATGTGGGAGTTAGGGCGCGTGTTATAGCTCAAAAGAAAGATCTCGACAAGATGGTTAATGTGGTGGTGTTATTGAGGGTTTTAGGGCAAGTTTCTTATACCAAAAGAAAGAGGGGAAGGAGAGGAATAAAATGGTGGTTTTGGTTTTGTTGGGTGACCGGATATACGGCGGTGGTGGGCGGAATAGTGTCGGCGGCGGCTAGGGTTTTGGATGGGGAAGAAATAGATGAGAGAGAGATAAGAAAAAGTGAGTGTGAGTTTGTGTTTGTGTGTGTGTAAAACCGGGCCAAGCGCCCCTTTATTAACCTTTCTCTTTTTTTTTTTTTTTTTTTTTATAAATGTAATAATAATACTAAGAATAATAATAATAATAGTAATAATAAAGATATTATTACGGTTGAACAGGTAATGTGGGTAGATGTAAAAACACGTGGCCCGAACCCGAACTCATTTTAAAATTTCCATATCACACGAGAACCTCTCGTAATTAATTAAAATATATAACGGACTCGTTAAGACGAATCATAAAACTATGTTAGGTAATCCTAGTGCCAAAGTCAACGTAGTACCAAGTGAGAATTCAAATATACATCACCGATCACATAATCAAAAATGAATTATGAACATAATTCACGAATTCCATAACGTCATTAAATAAAATATCCATAACATAGGTCTTACAAGTTCGTTGTGAAATGAAAATTTCAAATAAAAATTATAAACGAACTTAAGTTGTAATGCGGGTTTTAAAAATAGCTCCCTAAACTGCCGGTTGTCACGTCCTCCCCGTCTCAGAAGGAAACCCGTCCCGGGTTTCACTCGGAAAAAAAAATTTATCTACGAAGTGAAAAGCTTCGGATATCTCTTCCTGAACTCGTCCTCACGTTCCCACGTAAATTCTGGTCCATGTCGGGAATTCCAACGAACCTTGACGAGCGGAATGCGACTCCTCTTGAGTCGTTTAACTTCACGATCTAAAATCTCGATCGGTTCCTCCACGAAATTCAGTTTCTCATCAACACGAATGTCCCTCATTGGAATGACGGGCATTTCATCAGAAAGACATTTCTTAAAATTACTCACGTGAAACACGTCGTGAACTTTGCTCAGTTCGGACGGTAATTCCAACCTATAAGCCACGGGCCCAATTCTTTCTAAGATTAAGAATGGTCCAATGTAGCGTGGGTTGAGTTTACCACGTTTCCCGAAACGTATTACTCCTTTCCAAGGCGAGACTTTCAGCATCACTTTGTCTCCAACCTGGAACTCTAAAGGTTTACGTCTCTGATCGGCGTAGCTCTTCTGCCTATCTCTGGCGGCTTGCAACCGATCACGAATCTGAGTTACTTTCTCGGTAGTTTCCAAAATAAGCTCAGGGCCTGTAAGTTGACTATCCCCAACTTATGCCCAACCAATAGGCGAACGACACTTTCTGCCATACAAAGCTTCGAATGGTGCAACCTTAAGACTTGTGTGGTAGCTGTTATTATAGGAGAATTCCGCAAGGGGCAAATACTTCTCCCAGCCTTTACCAAAGTCTATAATGCATGCACGAAGCATATCCTCTAACGTCTGAATGGTCCTCTCACTTTGACCATCGGTTTGGGGATGATATGCAGTACTCATATCAAGCCTCGTCCCCAAAGCCGTTTGAAGTGATCGCCACAAAGCTGACGTAAAACGACTATCACGATCCGAAATAATAGATATCGGGACTCCATGACGCGAAATAATTTCCTTTACATATAACCTTGCAAGCTTATCCACACTATCATCTTCACTAATAGCTAAGAAATGAACAGACTTTGTCAGACGATCCACAATTACCCAGATAGCGTCAAAACCGCTAGCTGTCCTCAGTAATTTGGTAATGAAGTCCATAGTAATCCGCTCCCATTTCCAGACTGGAAGTTCTGGTTGCGTTAGTAGTCCTGACGGTCTCTGGTGTTCAGCCTTAACCTTGGCGCATGTCAAGCATTTACTAACGTACGATGCTATATCTGCCTTCATATTTGGCCACCAATAGAACTTCTTAAGATCTTGGTACATTTTATCGGAACCAGGGTGAATGGAGTACTTTGACTTATGCGACTCATGCATAATCACTTCTCGAATTTCTCCATATAACGGTACCCAAATCCGATCTCCAAAACATAATAATCCATCCGAACGCTCAACAAATCCTTTCTCATTATCAGCCATCCCAAATATGTTCTCGGCAGATCTATTTTCTGCTTTCAACGCTTCCGTTTGAGCTTCGAGTATTTGAGATGGTAATGGCGATACGATAGTCATTCCCAATGACCTAACTCGTAATGGTGGTACTCTTTCCTTTCGACTAAGAGCGTCAGCAACAACGTTTGCTTTACCAGGATGGTAGCGAATTTCACAATCCTAATCGCTTAGCAACTCGATCCAACGTCGTTGTCTCATGTTGAGCTCTTTTTGATTCAAGATGTGTTGTAGACTTTTGTGGTCGGTAAACACAACACACTTGGTTCCGTACAAGTAATGTCTCCATATCCTTAAAGCAAAAACCACAGCACCGAGCTCCAAATCATGGGTAGTGTAGTTTTTCTCATGCTTTTTGAGCTGTCGGGAAGCATAAGCTATCATCTTCTCTCGTTGCATTAACACGGCTCCTAAACCTTTATGTGAGGCGTCACAATAGACGACGAAATCCTCGTTACCTTCTGGTAACGCTAAGATAGGAGCACTACACAACATTTTCTTAAGCAATTGAAACGCTTCCTCTTCTTTATCTCCCCATTCATACGTAACACTCTTTTGAGTCAATTTGGTCAATGGTTTAGCTATCTTCGAAAATCCCTCAATGAATCTTCGGTAATAACCAGCTAAACCCAAAAATTGACGAACTTCGGTTGGGGTTGTAGGTGCAGCCCAATCTTTTATCGCCTCAATTTTTGCAGGATCCACATGGACTCCTTGTCTGTCAATCACATGACCCAAAAATTGTACTGTCGGAATCCAAAATTCGCATTTCGAAAACTTGGCATAAAGTTTCTCCTTCCTGAGCAATTCTAAAATGAGTCTTAGATGCTCCTCATGCTCTTTCTCACTCTTTGAATAAATCAGAATGTCATCGATGAATACAATCACGAACTTATCCAAATATGGCTTACACACACGATTCATGAGATCCATGAATATTGCTGGTGCGTTAGTCAACCCAAACGGCATCACCTGAAACTCGTAATGCCCGTAACGGGTTCTGAAAGCCGTTTTCGGAATATCTTCTTCGCGAACTCGAAGTTGATGATATCCCGATCTCAAATCGATCTTCGAATACACACTCGATCCTTGAAGCTGATCGAACAAGTCATCGATCCTAGGTAACGGGTATCGATTCTTCACCGTTAACTTATTCAACTCTCTATAATCAATACACATACGAAACGATCCATCCTTCTTCTTCACAAATAAGACTGGGGCTCCCCAAGGTGAAGAACTTGGTCTTATGAATCCCTTTTCGGCTAACTCCGCCAATTGTTTCGACAACTCTTCCAGTTCGGTAGGTGCAAGACGATAAGGTGCTCGTGCTACGGGTGCAGCACCAGGTATCAACTCAATCTGAAACTCCACTTGTCTAGTCGGTGGGATTCCCGGCAAATCATCGGGAAACACATCAGGAAAATCACGAACTATAGGCACATCTCCAATGCACCTTTCCTTTTTCTTCGTCTCTCCCTTCTCAGAAATTTGAGCTAAGAAAAGATAACATCCCTTCTCCATTAGCTTCGGTAACTTAGTGCAAGAAATCACTGCTAATCGGGATGGGTTCCTAAAATCCTTTCGGTCTCCTAATATATTTAGGACCTCCTTTCCGTATGGTACACGCACGATCTTCTCGTCGCAAAGTATGTGAGCACGATACTTCGACAACCAATCCATACCAATGATTACATCAAAACTTCCTAACGTGACGGGTAGAAGATCTATGTTGAAAGGGTGGTTCAAGAAATTTAACGTACAACCGCGAATGATGGTATTAATCCTTTCTATGTTTCCATTAGCTAACTCAATATCATATCCAATTCCTAAGGCCATCGGGGGTTTCTCTAGTAAGGGTGCAAATGTAGTGGACACAAAACTCCTATCGGCACCAGTATCAAACAGTATGGAAGCATAACGATTATTGAGAAGGAACGTACCAGTAACGACGTTCGGATCTTCTCCTCTCTCATTCCCGAGTGCATACACTCTTCCTTGAGCAGCTCCAGCTTCCACACGTTGGTCCCCATTATCTTGTCGTCCACGATTTCCTCCAGCTCCACGGTTTCCATAATTGTACCCATTACCACCCGAGCCTTGATTTCCACGGTTCCGCGATTCTCTACACTCATTCCTATAGTGTCCCTTCTTTCCACACCCATAACAGGTAACATCTGCCTTGTTTCTCATCTCAGGAGCAGCTTGAACCATTGCAAGAGGTCGAGCTCTACAGTCTCTAGCTGTATGTCCTTTCCTTGAGCAATTCTGGCATTTCACACTACACCATCCAGTGTGATGCTGATGGCAACGATCACACTTGGGTGCATCACCGTTCTGATTCTTCTTATCTCCATTCCCAATAGCATAAGCCTTAGCTTGTCTCTTGCTTCGGTGATCATTACTCTTAGAGTGACGGTCTCTCTTTCTCTTTCCATTCTTCTCCTTATCAGCTTCTTCTAATTCCAACGAATCCATAAGTTGTTGAGCAATTGTGATTGCCTCATGGATGTTTGCAGGCCTAGCAGAAATTACATCATTCCTCGTAGCTACAGGCAATCCATCAGTATACCTTTCAATCTTTTGAGTCGTAGTTTTCACCATATCAGGGCACAACAAGGCTAACTCCTGGTAACGACGATTGTAAGTCGCCATATCATTACCTTTCACCTTGTGGTTCCAAAACTCAATCTCTAGCTTCTTGACCTCATTCCTTGGGCAATAAGTCTGAATCAACAAGGACTTAAATTGCTCCCAAGTCATAGCATATGCTACATCACTCCCAACTGCATTTCGGTAATTGTTCCACCAAGTCAAAGCTTCATCCTTGAAAGTAAAAGAAGCAAACTTTACCTTCACATTCTCCGCACAACCACTGACATTAAACACTGACTCAGTCTTCTCAATCCATCTGACTAAGTAAACCACTCCTTCAGTTCCACCAAACTCAATGGGTCCACAAATCTTGAATTCCTTGTATTGACATCCATTAGCACGAACAGGTGGAAAAGTTCCAGCAGAATTGTTGGAATGATTCGACTCAGCTAGTAGTTCAACAACTCTTTGCTCCACGAGTTGGTTGATCATGGCTTGATCCACAGTAGGTGCATTAAGTGGAACATGATCATTGTCTCCCTGAACATCAACATTTTGATTCCTGTTGTTACGGTTAGTGGTGTCCAGGTTGTCAGGAGTAGGAGTTTCAACATTTCGAGTAGGTCGACGACCTCGACGAGCAGGAGTAGGAGTAGTCACAGCAGGACCAGTCCTGGTAGACCTAACAGGGTTTCGACGGGGTGCCATTGATCTGTAACATCACACAAGTTCATGGGTCTCCAGTAGAACTTATCGATATGCTCAACAAAACATTTCAACAAACCAATCATGGACAGAATAGCAACAATACACCACGTAACAACAATTAAGCGATTAAGGACTCAATTTCCATAACACCCAAAATCACATAATACCATATACTAATAATCACCATCCATACAATAGCGGTCTAACATCGTTCTAACTAACGAATAACACAAAACATACTAATCGTTCCAAAAGAGACGAATACCGTACAAAATACATCAAAATATGATAACTAGCTTTTCTAACCGAACACTCCTCGGCTAAGAAAGCAACAAGATAATATAACTCAAACAACTAGCCACGTGGCTGACGGAGAATCCTCAACTCCTGCCTCAAGCCATCAAGATCCCTCCATAACGATCCTAACTCCACGCTATGGGTGTCTCGGTCTCTCTTGAGGTCAGCCACCTCCTTCTCTAGCTCGGCATTCCTTTGCCAAAGCTTGCGGTCGGCCTCACGAGCAGTAACGAATCCTCGTTGCAAACTATCGATATGCTCGTGGACGTCCATCATAACTCTCCTCAGCTCAGTAGCCCTGCCCACAGCGACAGTCAAATCAACTCTCAAATCTGCTAGAAACTCTCCAATAACTCTCTCAAGTCGATCAGATACACGTGCAACTCTGTCACTAAGCTCAGTAATCCGAGCCCACAACCTGCCAACCTCACCCAACTCTGCATGCTCAGCAGAAACCTCAGAAGATGCATCCGGCTCAACGGGACTACCAGGTGGCAACTCAAACAAGAACGGATGATCAGGTGAATCGGGCTCAATCGGGTGTACAGGTGAATCAGGCTCCTCAGCCTGAGCTGGTGGTGCTAACTCATCATCATCATCATCAGGCATCTCATCCTCCTGAGGGTCATCCTCCTCCTCAGGGTCATCATCATCACCATGCTCAGCCTCCTGAGGGTCATCCTCCCGCTCAGGGTCATCAGCCTCATCCTCACCCTCGTACTCCTCCTCCTCATCGGAAGAGTACCTCATCACTCGTCGTCTCCTACTAGGTGAACCATGTGGAGATGTAGTAGGTGATCTAGGACGACGACGCAATGATGTGGGTGGCGCCTCAGACAGAAGAGAATGAGCATCAATCTGTAAAGGTGATGGAGTAGGGCGTACCGACATGCGTGCCGTAGCTCGGTGGGCAAAGCGTGGTGCCACACGAGCCAAAGCCTAATAAAGAGTAAGCTGCCTCGATGTACCAGGGAGCCCTAAAGAAGATGAGGGTCCCTGCGTAGATGCAGCAGGTAGTGCTGAAGTAGAAGCTGCCTGTGATACAGTAGCTGGAGTCATGGCCATCTGGTAAGGATCATCAGATGCCATAATGAACTGTGCAGGTAAAACCGGTGCAGTAAGAATGTCCTCGACGACATCGGGCATATGGGAGGCCATAGTCTGTGACAACGGCGTAGGGTAGGTGTAAGTGTTTCAAAACAACTTAAATCACAATTCATAAAACCATACCAAATATACTCATCAATTAATACCATATAATCTTAATAAAAGAATTTCAAACACCGCATTACTAAAATGTTTATAAAACATATAGACCATATAAATCCTCGAGAACGCCATCTTATACTAAAATCCATAAACCTCAAGTCATCTCAATAAGTCTCAAATCTAACAATCATCTCAAATATCTCATAATACCTCAAATAATAGAAGATGCTTCGGCTTGGCGGGCTGGCGGGCGGTGGTCAAGGATCATTTTCTATAAAAATACGGTTATAGTTTAGGCGTTTATTTACCTAGTTCTCTATAACCTGGCTCTGATACCAATCTGTAACACCCCCAAAATTTGATACAGCGGAAGACTCAACAAGCTTTCGGGGTGCTACGGGGATTGGTATCCAACACAAGACAATATAGAACGAGATAAAGTAAACATAGTAAAAACACAACCAAAACGGGGTTTTAAGGTTTACATTTATCCCAACATCATTCAGAGTCAGGCCCAAAATAAATAACAATAGGTCCAAATTTAATTATCAGAGTTCAGAAAATATAGATCCATAACCGTGTGCCTCAGCCGAGCCTTCCAATCCAAGCATGCACCTCAACACTTAATTACCTGAGAAAACGTGCTAAAAGTCAGCTTTCGCTGGTGAGATCATAGGTTTAAATTCAACTAATAATATAGTGGACATATACGCAAAACGCTTGCTAGCTAGACTAAGGATTCGCTAAAAGCCTGCGGATACCCTCCGCTCTCAACATAACACACGGAAACCCTTCCGCAATAACCAAAACACACGGATACCCTTCTGTAACAACATAGATATTCGGGTAACCCCCGCAATACCAATAAATACTCGGATAACCTCCGAAGTATTAATAACCTATAGGTGCACACTACAGTATCTAAATAAGTCAACCTTGAATAGTACACACGAAACTATGTGACTAAAGCTGACAATCCAAATAAGCCAACCTTGAATAGTACACACAAAACTATGTGACTAAAGCTGACAATATATCCTAGTCCATACGCATAGCAAGTTTAGAAAGCATATAAAAGCGATAATAGTCCACATGAAATAATTTGCACGTTTCTCACCCCAATCGTTGAAAACATAGTTCAAGAGTAAAAAGTGGGGCTATGACTCACCTCAAGTCCAGAAAAATAGCAAGACGAGGTAGGTAGCAATAAGATGTATGATAACTCACGAAACAGCAACTACGGACTTGGCACGACCTAACAATATTAACTCTTTCAGAAATCATTTCCTCAAATATATAATATTCCCAAACCCGGACGAGAATCCGTTTTATTTCCGAAAATCCATTTCGTATTAGTTTGGTGTATTGGCGTTTGGTATCCATACGGGTGGTGGGTCGACTCAAAACAAACCAACAAGATCACACATAAAAAGATAAAATAAACTATAGATCTAATATTAGCCCAATATATCATTTAAATAAATCGCCAAAGTTTACCAAATCCGTCGATTTGATAATCCTCATATTTATTTACGTAATATACCGTTCCAAGATTACACCCAATCTAAAACACATATAAAGCACATAGCACATATATACTATATAGTATATATCGTAGTTTAATAAATTCCTCATATATATCGTCAAATTGGCCAGATTTCCCGATATATACACTCGCAATCTATTACACTTTACATATACTACAACCTGTGGGCGTCGTAGGATACGCTGCCCACTAATATATTCGTTTCATATAACCAAACAACCCGGCTCAACCTTACGGTTGAGTGGTTATTTACTTATAGAAAACGTCTATATTAGTCGTCATATATCCGAGACAACACGAATGTCACAAATAATGACTTACCTGGACCCGAGTGACAACAATTTCGCCTAACTCAATAAACTTATCCGTTGTATATTCGAAATGACATTTTATTAAATGTTTCATAATTGTCGGGAGTTTCCCGTTTATAACACAATTTTTATAATAATAATACGTTTAATAATATTACGCCACTTTCGTAGCCTAATATATATCTAATCGTATTATTTATAATACGACTCGTGATTATTATTATTATTAATATACGCGTTTATATAGTTATATATATACGTTATTCACGTATATACTTTCATACAAACGTTCATATTATCAATAATGATTATTACGAGTTTTATTATTCTCGTTTCAATTTTAATAGTTATTGAGTTATACGAAATGGTCATATGTCCGAGTCATGACCCTCGGCTCATTGTCCAAGTCCAACAATAAGGAAAAGTCATAAATAATAAATCTCCGTCCAATCACAATCTCAACCACGGGCTACAACAATAAGGTCCGACTACGGTACCCGACTAACCTATCTCCGTCATCTAACGACCGTCTCATAACCGGTCCTCATATCTCATTCCACTCGACAACAACTCCTCAATATCAAAACAATGTCCAATTCGACCCAAATACATTCGGCCGAGAAAATAAATACCACAACAACAATTAAACAAGTTCACATTTACATAGAAAAATATAACATTAACAAGTTAATGTGTGGGTCGGTTTACCAAGCCGACCCGAGCCCTCGACTCACTTGAGTCTCGGCTCCGAACCATGAGTAACATGAACTTGAATCCAACATCACATAGCTCACATGAGCTAAACCAAATAAGTATGTAAACCATTTGACTCTATGGTCAAATCGGCAAACAAGTGGTACTCGGCTAACAGCCGTGACCCAAAGGATCGAACCACAAAGAATCATACGAGCCAAGGGCTCAAACCATACTTCAACGAGAACCCTTGAGGTCTCGGTATGGCCAAAGATCACAAGAAAAGGAACCCCGAGACCACTAGGTCTCGGCTAGCTTCGAATCGAGGTCATCATACCCACGACAACCGAACAAACAATCAATCCTCAACAAGAACTAAAGCCACCAAAAGGGCTTCGAATCAAATAAGCCGAGAGTCTAGCTCTCGGTTCCGAGTCAACCATAACCAACCCGAGAAAACCCGGATACCAAACCATTAGAAAAACTTAGTTTCTTCAAAACCCATCATTATATCACGTTTAACATGAAAACCCATTCGAATCTCATCCATTCGTGACCTTCGGTCACGATTTGAGCCCATAAATCGAGTCAAGACTCGTCCTACCTTCCAAAATAATACCAAATCGAAGTGTACACAAGAAATAACAAGAAGTGATGATGAATTCGTGATAAGATTTGGTTCGAATTTGATGTTAATGTGGGAGTTAGGGCGCGTGTTATAGCTCAAAAGAAAGATCTCGACGAGATGGTTAATGTGGTGGTGTTATTGAGGGTTTTAGGGCAAGTTTCTTATACCAAAAGAAAGAGGGGAAGGAGAGGAATAAAATGGTGGTTTTGGTTTTGTTGGGTGACCGGATATACGGCGGTGGTGGCCGGAATAGTGTCGGCGGCGGCTAGGGTTTTGGATGGGGAAGAAATAGATGAGAGAGAGATAAGAAGAAGTGAGTGTGAGTTTGTGTTTGTGTGTGTGTAAAACCGGGCCAAGCGCCCCTTTATTAACCTTTCTCTTTTTTTTTTTTTTTTTTTTTTTTTTTTTTTTTTTTTTTATAAATGTAATAATAATACTAAGAATAATAATAATAATAGTAATAATAAAGATATTATTACGGTTGAACGGGTAATGTGGGTAGATGTAAAAACACGTGGCCCGAACCCGAACTCATTTTAAAATTTCCATATCACACGAGAACCTCTCGTAATTAATTAAAATATATAACGGACTCGTTAAGACGAATCATAAAACTATGTTAGGTAATCCTAGTGCCAAAGTCAACGTAGTACCAAGTGAGAATTCAAATATACATCACCGATCACATAATCAAAAATGAATTATGAACATAATTCACGAATTCCATAACGTCATTAAATAAAATATCCATAACATAGGTCTTACAAGTTCGTTGTGAAATGAAAATTTCAAATAAAAATTATAAACGAACTTAAGTTGTAATGCGGGTTTTAAAAATAGCTCCCTAAACTGCCGATTGTCACATGGGTTTGGTCTAATCAGATTGAGGCTAGGAAATCACACCTGAACTAGACCCTATTAAGAGCTCGGTTTGGTCGAGTTCGAGTATGGTCAGGGTCAACTCTATATTCGGGTTTGGGTTAATTAAAAAATGAGTAATAAGATAAATAAGCGCCTAATACACTCAGTCAAGTTAACCCAAACCCAAATCAATCAAACATATATGACCTGATACCCAACTCTATTTAGCATTCGAGTTACCGCCCGAATAACCAAATTCGGGTTAGTCGGTTTTTTTTTTTTTTTTTTTTTTATTATTATTTTTTTTCACACCCTTTACCTTTACCTAGGGATGGCAAAAGCACTCGAAACTGACGGGGAAAACTGAAATCCGAACCGCTTTTCGGGGGCGGGTTGGCGGGTTTGGGTATTGATATAATTTTTTTGCCGGTTACGGGTTCGGTACGGGTTCTGGTAATACCCGTCCGATTACCCGTACCCGTATCCGTTTACCCGAATCTATACCCGCTTTATTGATACTCCGTATTGTAATTAACTAGAATAAATATACATTATATATAATTTCTTCCATTATATTCTTTTATATACGTATTTCTATTACATAACATATTTTATTTTGTGCATGAATTATTTAAAAGCGTTAAATCGTTTGATACGATATTCATTTTCATTAACTTAAAAAAAATATATATATTAGAGCGTTTTCATTTTTTTTTCGGTGAATTTTAGTGTGACTTAATATTAATAGCGACATTTTGTCCATATAATATTTAATTGGGGATAATCTAAACCCGTTGGGAAACTCGAAAAACCGATGGATAATATTAATCGGGTATCCGGCAGGTAATGAGGCGGATACGGGTTTAGATATTATAAACGGGTGCGGATACGAGTACACTAAAACCCGCCCCGAACCCGATCCGTTGCCATCCCTACCGTTGTTACCCTTACCCTACATTTACCTTTAACTTTACCTTTATCTTTTATCTTTACCCTACCTTGTCCGCATCCGACCCATTGAAAAGAAATGTACCAACACACCATAAAGCATTTTCTCAAATCATTCAAACAGAACATGGAACTGCAAAACCCTTGAAATAACCGGCGGCGGTAAGACTGTTTTCTTATTTTTCTTATATTTGATAGTTATAGATATCTCATGTTCTGTTGTAAAACCCTTTTATAGCATTAAGAATTATGGATATGGAACCTTTTCACAAAAATAAAAATAAAAAAATTATGGATGTGGAGGAACATCCTTTACTTGAAACCGTGTTTAGCTGTGTTATGCCTTACATACATGATGGCGATGACCGTAACTCTCTTTCTTTAGTTTCCCGTAAGTTGTTTGAACTCGATCGTATTACGCGTAAGCAAGTAACTGTGCATGTGCATTACCTCCGAAACCCGTCTGCTTTAAGCCAAAGATTCCCTAATATCGAGTCGTTAACACTTATAGGATTGATTTCCGGAGACTATTTACCTTGGTATCATGTTACTCCATGGATTCGAGAATCAACTGTTTCTTTTAAAAATTTAAAAGAACTTGTTATCCGTGATATGTGTGTTGATGATCAGGATCTTGAGCTATTGGGGGAAACACGTGGTAATGATTTAAGGGTCTTGAAGATTGAAGGTAATAGTCGGTGTGGTCTTAGTAAGAGTGGATTGAAGCATGTCTTTAAGTATTGTAATCAATTGAGAACATTTTGTTTTGAAGATTATCATAGAAAAGTAAATATATATGGAAATTGGTTACATGAATTGGCTTTGCATAACAAGGTTATTGAATCATTACAATTTCATGTCGGGCCTATCGGCTATGATCGGAAGGATAGTTATTATGGAAATGATCTTACACTTCTTGCAAAAAACTGTAGTAAATCTTTAGTTTCTTTGAAGATTAGTCCATGTAGGCTAAGTAAACTAGGAGATGCCTTTAGACATGCTGTTAACTTGGAAGATTCCTCTGGGGCTTGTTTTGATGAAGATGACGAGTATGTTGATTTTAATTTCCCCCCGAATCTGCGTTGCTTAGGTCTATATAACTTGTCTGCAACTTCATATCCGCTTGTACTCCCTTTAGTGACTCAGCTAACGGAATTGAATCTTCAATTTCCATATCCGTTTGTTCCTAAATGCCACTGTTTCTTGATTGAGAGATGTCCCAATTTGGAAGTTCTACATACCGAGGAGTCATGTGGAGACAGGGGATTGCAAGTTATTGGTCAGTTTTGCAAGAAATTGCGCAAACTTACCTATCGTGGGTATGTGCGCGCTACTCACGTGGGACTGATAGCTCTGGCAGAAGGATGCCTTAATTTGGAGAATTTAGATGTTCGTCTCTTAAATATTTCAAATGAAGCTTTGGAGTGTATAGGAACTCATTTGAGGAATCTGGGCGATTTCCGTATTGCTTTGTATAAGGAAGACAGTATAACAGATTTATCGATGGACAATGGGATCCGAGCTTTGCTAAATGGTTGCAACAAACTCGAAAAGCTAGATATCCGTCTTTGTCCTGGAGGATTGACTGATATGGGTTTGGGGTACATTGGAAAGTATGGACATAATCTGAAATATCTCTTTCTAGAGAATATAGGAGAATCTGATGCAGGACTTGTGGAATTATCCAAGGGGTGCCCGAAACTGAGAAAACTGGAAATGAGGAGTTGTCCATTCAGTGAGCAATCAATTGCTGCTTATGTGTTCAAGATACGTTCTTTAAGGTATTTGCGGGTTTTTTATGAATTCGGTAATTTGGTGAGCACTCGTCCAGATTTTGTTGTTTCTCCAACAGTTTAATTCGCTTTTATCCAGATTTTTAATGTTGGAACTGGTATTCGTTATTTAACTTGTAAGAGGGCCCTTTTTATGTATATTTTGATATTTTAGTTTTGTGAGGGCCCTTTTTATGTATCTGAGTTGCTTTGTACCAGTGTGTTGAGTAATATAATTTTTTGCCGTTTCTAAAAAAAATGTAAGTCTTTAGTGCCTTCTGTTAAACAAGTGTGTGACTTTGCAAGTTTTGTTCTCTTAATATATTGTTGTTGTGAAATCGCATCAATTGCATGCCTTCTATCATCTGTTTAGCATGAGTTAAACTTTTACGAGTTTTCTATTAAACCACAAGCAATTTGCTGTGTATTCATTCATAAGTTTTGTTACCAAATGGTGGTAGTTTGCTGTTGCCATGAATACCAACACAACAGCAACTTTCTTGATTGCTTTGGGCTCCTTTGTTTTTTTTACTGCTATTAGATGTGCAGCTAAAGATTTAGTCTTTTGGTTGTACTGAACTATTTGTTCTGATCTATATACTATCCAATAGACCAATACAATAAGTATTTGTGCAAGTCATTGTCGCCATTTCCTCGACAAGACCTTTCCCTGTTTGCTGAAGGTTCATGCTTAAAAAACAAGTGCTCATGAGAGGTATTGCATTTAATACACAAGCATGTACCAAAAGTGCTGTGGATTCCATTTATTCAACTCATCATAGGTTTGTTGTTTTTCTTGAGTAGCACTGAGAGAAGCAAACAAATGAACTCTATGGTACTTTTTTGGCTTCAATTCTAACATCCTCTAATTAACGGTTTTCACAGCAAACTTCACTGCCCTCCCTTTCTTTGTTAGCCAAACTACGACATTACTGTTATCAGGTTTTAGTATTGGAACAGGGATTTGGTGAAGAATAGGATATTTTAAGTACCATTCTATAGGCCATTTTCAAATGCCCTCCTTTATATACTCAGCAACTGTAGCTGCATCATTTAGTCTAGCTGAATACACAATGGACGGAGTACACTAGTCCATACTATTATACCAGGATGAAGTTTGTTTGTTTGTTTTTTTTTTTTTTTTCTTTTTGTTTTTTTTTTTTTGTTTTTTGTTTTTTTTTTCATCCCATAGCTATCTCATTTAAGCATGAGGTATAATTCTTGATCTCAGCTCCAACAAATTCGTCAATCAATTGTTACATCCCAATATATTCAAGATGTATATTTAAAGGTTTAATCATTAGACTAGCTGATATTAAAACGTATCAACCCATAGTTTTAGATCAATTGTCAAAGCTACCAGCCTACCAATATAGTTTTACAGCTAACAACAACAACAACAACAACAACAACAACAACAAACCCAATCCAACCTACCAATATAGTTTTACAGCTAATAGGTTACCCAAATTGACCCATTTTAGGTAGACGGGTCCAAATTGCCACTTCAAGATCAAAACGAGTGATAACGTCCATTTACCTTGGCCAAAAAGAAAAACAGAAGCCGCAAACTGATATGGAAAATGAGAAAATACTACAAGAAAAAAGAATGCAAATCTACAAGTGGTTCACTGTACATTAAGTAATTAATGCCACTTCAAGAACCATATTCAGGGTGCGTTTGGTTTGTCGATCAGAAGTTCAGAATAAGTAGTTCAGTACAACCAAATGACTAATCTTTAGCTGTCATCCAATAGCCGTAATTCTGTAAATAAACATATAAAGGAGCCAAAAGCAAACAAGAAAGTTGCTGTTTTGTTGGTATCCATGGCAACAGCAAACTACCACAACTCAATAACCAAGCTTACGAATAAAAACACAGCATATAGCTTGTGGTCTGATAGAAAACTCGTAAAATTTTAACTCATGCTAAACAGATCATAAAAAGCATGCAATTGATGCAATTACACAACAGCAATATATTAAGACAACAAAAACTTGCAAAGTCACACACTTGTTTAACAGAAGGTACTAAAGACTAACATTAATAGCAAAACAACTGATGTGATTTCACAGCCACGATATAATGAGACAACATAAACTTGCAAAGTCACACACTAGTCTGACAGAAAGGTACTAACGACCAATATTAATAGCAAAACAACAAAGGATCGCAAACTAAATGATGAAAACCAATGTTTTGAACTTATAAATCTGGATAAATGCGTCTTGATTCTTCAAAATCTGGACGAGTGCTCACCAAATACTTGCCTTCATAAAAAACCCGCAAATACCTTAAAGAACGTATCTTGAACACATAAGAAGCAATTGATTGCTCATTGAATGGACAACTCTGTATTTCCAGTTTCCTCAGTTTCGGACACCCCTTGGATAATTCCACAAGTCCTGCATCAGATTCTCCTATATTCTCTAAATAGAGATATTTTAGATTATGACCATACTTTCCAATGTACCCCAAACCCATATCCGTCAATCCTCCAGTACAAAGGCAAATATCTAGGCTTTCCAGTTTGCTGCAACCATTTAGCATAGCTCGGATCCCATTGTCCAGCGGTAAATCTATTCTACCACTTTTTTTAAACAATCTCATAGAGAAATCGTCCAGATTCTTCAAATGAGTTCCTATACACTCCAGAGCTTCATTTGTGATATATCTGAATTGAACATCCAAGTATTCCAAATTACAACACCCTTGTGCGAGAGAAATCAGTCCCTTGTGAGTCACCCACGCTAGATGAGTAAGTTCCCGCAATTTCTTGCAAAATTGGCCAATGACTTGCAATCCCCTGTCTCCACATATATCATCGGTATGTAGAACTTCCAAATTGGGACATCTCTCAATCAAGAAACACTGGCACTTACGTTTAAACGGATATATAGATTGAAGATTCAATTCCCTTAGCCGATTCACAAGAGGCAGAACAAGCGGATATGAACTTACAGGCAAGTTATGTATAACTAAACAACGCATATCCGGGGGGAATTTGAAACCAACAAACTCATCATCTTCATCAAAATAAGCCCCATCGGAATCTTCCAACCAAATAGCATGTCTAAACGCTTCTCCTAGTTTTCTTAGACTACATGGACTAATCATTAAAGATACTAAAGATTTACTACAGTTTTTTGCAAGAAGTGCAAGATCTTTTCCATCATAACCATCCTTCCAATCATTATTATAATAGCTGATATAGCTGATATGAAATTGTAATGATTCAATAACCTTGTTATGCAAAGCTAATTCATGTAACCAATTTCCATATATATCTACTTCATCATAATAATCTTGGAAACAGAATGTTCTCAGTTGATTACAATACTTACAGACATGCACTAACCCACCCTTACTAAGACCACACCCATGATTACCAACAATCTTCAAGACCCTTAAATCTTTACCACGTGTTCTCCCCAATAGCTCAAGATCCGAATCAACAACACGCATATCACAGATACTAAGTGCATTGAAACGCTTAAAAGAGAGAGTTAATTCTCGAATCCATGGAGTAACATGATACAAAGGACAATCGTCTCCGGACAAAAGCCCTATAACTTTTAAGGACTCGATATTAGGGAATCTTTGGCTTAAACGAGATGAGTTTCGGAGGTAATGCACATGGACAGTTACTTGCTTACGCGTAATACCATCGAGTTCAAACAGCTTACGAGAAACTAAAGAAAGAGAGTTACGGTCATCGGTGTCATGTATGTATGGCATAACACAGCTAAACACAGTATCAAGTAAAGGATGTTCCTCCATATCGATAATTCTAAGCTATAAAAGGGTTTTACAAAAGATATATATTTAGGGTTTTGGGTGATGATCTGAGAGTGTTTGTTTGATTTTGTTAAAGGTTAAAAAAGGATGAGAAAAAACTGAAGTTTTTACTTTTTACTCACCAGGTGTCCAAAAAATTGGGTTTAGTTAATCGTTTTGGTAAATTACTGAATTTATTCTTGTTGTTATGGATTGACCCGAGTTGTGATTAAAATAGATCAAATGAAAAAAGTTCAGTACGAAACAACATTTATCTAAAGTACAAATAACAAGATCTCAACCATCCATTTATTTTAAATCTAAAGGTCTAGATTAAACCTCATATTAATATAATTAATTATTGAAGGGTACTTATGTAATATCACTTCATTCCAAACACACTAGTAAACACCAACATATCCACCAGTCACCACGTCCCTCTCTTCTTCCACCATATCCACCGCCACCACCTCCTTCAAAACGTCCACCGCCGCCACCTCCGCTCCACGAGCGAGCCTCGTTCACGGTGATGTTCCCGGATCTCACGGTGAGTCCGATAAGCTATTTTCAACGGCGATCTTAGCTTTAGAGATCTGACGTTCCTTCAAACAATGATCTTTATAGCACTTGGAGCATAAATTAAGGGAATTAGGGCTGCCAAAGAAGCTGCAGTTATTAGCACAAAGGGCGTGAGGATTGGAAGCTTCTTGCCATTTTTGTTGATGTTCCTCAGCCATTGTTTTTCGAAAATGAAATAGAAAATTAATTGGAATTGGAAAATTAGGAAAACGGAGATGGGAGAGGACGAAAATGGAAATGTATGGATAAAGAAATGGGGAGTTTGGTTGACGGAAATGTATGGATAAAGAAACAAAGAAATAAAAAAAGGGGGAATAATTGGTAGCCTGTGGAATATTTGTTTTATTATGTAGTGTTTATAATCCCAGCCTAGGACAATAATAATGTTTGGATTTTTATTATGTAGTAGTAATATTTGTTTTAGTTTTTTTTAATAGTGTGTATATTTTTTTAATACAATTTTTCATATACTAAAATACTAAAAAATTCCTATGTGATGCACCAAAGAATCCCATGGGATGCACCAAAAAATCCCATGGAATTCACAATGAATCCCATGAGATGCATCAAAGAATCCCATGGGATTCATACTGAATCCTTTGTGATTTATCGTCATATTACGAATCCCGTGGGATTTTTCTGGACAAAAATTTTGGAAAAAAAAAACGTCTTTTTACGAATCCCGTGGGATTTTTCTGGACGGAAATTTGGAAAAAAAATCGTCTTTTTAGGAATCCCATGGGATTTTTACGAATCCCGTGGGATTTTTCTGGACGGAAATTTGGAAAAAAAAATCGTCTTTTTACGAATCCCATGGGATTTTTACGAATCCCGTAGGATTTTTCTAGACGGAAATTTTGA
Organism: Artemisia argyi; assembly: GCA_030686995.1. Taxonomy (NCBI): domain Eukaryota; kingdom Viridiplantae; phylum Streptophyta; class Magnoliopsida; order Asterales; family Asteraceae; genus Artemisia; species Artemisia argyi. The sequence goes on from CM060706.1 coordinate 14,406,847, forward strand.
AAAAAAAAATTGTCTTTTTACGAATCCCATGGGATTTTTTACGAATCCAGTGGGATTTTTCTGGACGGAATTTTGAAAAAAAAGTTCGTCAAAAGTATATAACAATGCATATCTATAGAAAGATAATTTTTTTCTCGTCACGATGGTTTATTTTTCGTAGCTTGAAGATTTACCGTTTGTAAGATATGTTGTTTTTAATAAAAAGGTGGAAAGTGGGTTTTTATGTTAAATAAGCTAAAATGTCAATTTTGCCCTCCCTTTGTTATGTTTTGATTTGATCTTAGCCATTAGATGAAAGGTTGATATTGGCTTATTTATTTTTTAAGTGATACTTGTTTTACATAGATCTCACCTCTAGATCAAATCCTAGTAATTTATTGTTTTATCAAAATTATTTAAAAAAATAATAATAAAAAAAAATCCCATTTTCACCTTTTTATAAAAATAAAATCTTTTATTTATATAATAAAACAAAACCCGGTACTTTGAAAAAATAATATTTCCTTATTGAGTAATATTTTAATTATTATTTTTTAATTTAAAATTTTAAAAATTTGTTTTATTGATATACTACACAAGTAGAAGATAAATACAAAAAAATATAGATAAGATGCAATACTACATAAGTAGAAGATATATACAAAAAAAATAAAGATAAGATGCGATTAAATTTTTAAATGATTATCTTTAATAATAAACAAATATAATTAAAAATCATAAATCAAACAAACAAAAAGATTAATTTATTTGTTTTTTAAGAAATAAAAATATATCATTAAAAAAATTCAAAAAAAAAACCCGCACGTGCGCGGGTATTATAACTAGTATGCTACAAAATATAAATCATTAATCGACAAAAAAATACATCATTGCGGCAAAAAAAATTTATCGCTCAGTATACGGACATTTCGTTATACATTCGACAAACACTTTTTCCGAGTTTTCTTACTATTAAAATTTGCGTCGAGAAAAATCACATTCTTGAATTTGTAAATTTCAAAATTCACAAAAAATAGTTGAAGAAAAAGTTTGTCAAAAGTATATAGAAGTGCCACTCTGTTAACTGATGATTCATCTCTCGTATCGATGGTATGATTCTTTTCGCATAATGATTAACGGTTTACGCTATATTTTTTAAAGATTGAAAGTGACTTTTTTTGTTTGATGAAAAAATGAATAGTCATGATTTGTTCATTGCATCTTTAGATAATTTGTGTTCTATATTGAACTTTACTTGGGTTGACCATACTAATCTGAATGTTATATAGAGTTGTGTATTAGGTTGAATGTGTTTGACTTAGGCTATGTTTGCCACAACGCTTTTTGGAGCTTTTTTGGGCAATGAGCGGTGAACAATGAGCTTTTTGATTTTTAGTATTCGTTTGGCATGAGAGCTGTGGGCTTTGCTATTTTTTAGGAAAGCTCATTTTCCCAATGCTTCTTTATGAAGCTGTGAGCTTTTTTAGCTACAGCTCCCTGCTACTGCTCATTTCTACTGCTCATTACTACTACTCACAGCTACTTTTGCCAAACATAGCCTTAAGTAACTAAATGAGAGGTGATATGCACACCACCAAAAGTAATGTGCACATCACAAAAATACATTAGTGATGTACATAGTACATCGAATATCTATGATTGTGGTGTGCAAATCACTTTTGATGGTGTGCACATCACCTCTTAACTACATGCATATAATATAAGTGTATTTAATGAATCAAGTATTTTTGAGCTTGAACTCGACTTGAAAGTGAACTCGAGTAGCTTAGCTCATCACGCTTATATCGAATAGATTTTGAATATTTTATGAGTCGATATCGAATAGCTCGCGAGCTGTCTCGTCTCGTTTACACCTCTAATCCGGTTAACTTGATTAACTAGAACAAGACTTAGTCTTTCTTTATATACTTTTTATAACTTATTCATGTTACTCTGTACCATCGAGAAAATCTGTTGGTCAATTTACTTATAGTTTATTGATCTGAACCTAAATGGACCTAAATCGATCAACCCAAAAGCTCAACTCGATATTAGGTAGGTTTTAATAATCACCATACCCACCACATTCACGTCAACATCACATCATCATTCAATACACCACCAAATTCATCACCAAACAAGCATAGTGATGACAACCAAACCAACACCAAACTCATCACACATTTAACAAAATAAAGCTTTATAAACACATTTGAAATATTACACTAACAAAAATTCTTATAAAAAAACGGTCATTTTGGTTCGTCTTCTTAATCAAACACACAAATTAAACGCAAACACGACCCACTCCTCTTCTTCCCCAACATTCATAACATTCTTACAACAAAGACCACCCCATATACTAAATCACACAAAAAAAGTTTTTTATTTATTTTTCTTTATTTTTAGTATAGGATCGTCGATGTGGTTAATGTTGACTTTCATGTATGGTATTTTAACTTTTTTTCTGACTTGAATAGCCCTTATCAACCCAACCCATAGGATTAGATAAATTGTCAAAGCTACCAATATAGTTTTACAGCTAACAGATTACCCAAATTGATCCATTTTAGGATAGATGGGTTGAAATTACCATTTCCAAATCAAAACGAGTGATAACATTCATTTACCACTAAAGGGTCAAGAAAGACTCCAAATTGGCCACAAAGAAAAACAGAAGCTGCAAACTGATGGAAAATGAGAAAATGCTACAAGAAGAAAAGAATTTGCAAATCTACAAGTGATTTAATGTACATTAAGTAATTAATGCCACTTCAAGAACCATATTCAGGGTGCGTTTGGTTTGTCGACCGGAATGGAGATGGTTACTGTTACAATATTGATTCATTCTCATCTTCATCCAAAATTTAAAAAATAATAAATAAATAATAATAATAATAATAAGGGAAAATTGTCCAGAAATGCATCAAACTTGCCACTTGTTCCTATTGTATGGTGTGAACTTTTTTTTTCCTATTATATACACGAACTTTCTTAATCTTCCTATTATATACACGAACTTTCTTAATCTTCCTATTGTATACATGAATCTGACGTGGCATGAAGTTAATTAAATAAATTTACATGAATCGTCCCTGTGGCTCAAAACAATTACACCATTCGTCCTTGAAACAATTGTATAAAAGATCCCTGTAGCTCAAGAGTTAAAATATTTGCATCGTTAGTCCACCCACCACCGCCACCTACCAACACCCACCGCCACCACCCACCACCTCCACCCACCACCGCCACCACCACCTACCAAACCACCACCGGCCACCACCACCACCTACCAACACCCACCACCACTACCCACCACCTCCACCCACCACCGCCACCACCACCTACTGCCACCACCACCCACCTCCACCTCCGCCACCCACCACCCACACCCACCACCACCCACCACCTACCACCACCACTACCGCCACCCACCACCACCACCGCTCACCACCGCCACCTACCAACACCCACCTACCACCACCCACCACCGCCTCAAATATCTTAAGTCCCCACCAATTTCTTGTAAAAATCCTATTTATTGTTAATAAAAGTGTTGGTTTATAATAAAAAATAATAATAATAATAATAATAATAATAATAATAATAATAATAATAATAATAATAATAATAATAATAATAATAATAATAATAATAATAATAATACAACACCTTCTCAAATATCTTAAGTCCGTCTCTTGTCTATAAACATCATTCCTGTTACATGAAAATTGTTTTTAACACATATGAAAATGGTTAACTTTAATTCATTGATTAATTATCAGGCATGGAATGGAAAGAAAGTTTGCTAAGTAACTTTTCATAAGTTTTGGAGATAATTAATATTTGACATGGTTTATTTACAAATTGGTATGCTAATGTTGCTAAAAAAAGTAGTTTAAAAAGCATGAAGGTGGTGGTGGTGGTGGGTGGAGGTGATGGTGGGTGGTGGTGATGGTGGGTGGTTGTGGGTGGATGTGGTGATGTTAATGGCGTTGGGTGGTGGTGGCGGTGATGGGTGGTGGTAGGTGGGTGTTGGTAGGTGGCGATGGTGGGCGGTGGTGGTGGTGGTGGGTGGCGGTAGTGGTGGTGGTGGTAGGTGGTGGGTGGTGGTAGGTGTGGGTAGGGGTGTCATATGGGTTATCGGGTCGGATTTGAGCCTTATCGGGTCGGGTTTTATCGGGTTTTCAAAAAAAAATTTTGACCCGCAACCCGACCCTATAAGGAATCGGGTTATCGGGTTTGGGTCTATCGGGTTGTCGGGTTTATCGGGTTGTGCTTATCGGGTTATCGGGTTAGACGTATTATCAGTCACAAAGTAATAAAAAAGATAGATCAGTATGTATATAAAACATGTTGGATGAGTTAGTATTTCAAGTTTTCACTACTAATATTAATATAACATGCTAACTGATGTAATATCAGTTTGTATTTCACCATTTCACCATATCAGTAAACATTTTCACTAATTGACCAATTAACCATTTCACCATTATAACGTGGTAAGCATGAAAAAATAGAGTAGTATATACAAAACCATAGATTCATCAATTCACCATTTCACCATTAATGTATCCAATACAGTATCTAGTAGCTAGCAATTCCTTTTCACAAAAGATATATCAGTAGCTAGCAATTCCTTTTCACAAAAGATATATTATTTCACTACATACCTACATTAGCTTGCAAATCCATTCAAAAATATACATTCAAATACAGTAGCTACATGCCTACATTCTTCATTCTTCATTTCATTACAAAAGCTTGCAAAGTCAATTCTTTTTCACAAAAGATTCCATTACAGTAGCTTCATTCTTCATTCTTCAACATTCATTCTTTAATCTTGTTTAGAACTAGCACCTTCTTGCTCCATCAACTCTACATAAATTGATATCAAGATAAGCAATGAAAGATAAAATGTCTACATTTCATAAATATTAAAGATAAAATAAACATACCTTTTTCCATTTGTGCTATTATATCCAAGTCTTCAGCTTTTTCCGGATTAAAGCTGACACGAAGCCAATCTTGAGTGCAAATTAGGCATTCAATCGTCTTGTCACCCAAAGAACTTCTATATGAATCCAACACTCGCCCACTAGTGCTAAATACCGACTCGGAAGCCACCGTTGAGATTGGAATGGCTAACAAATCTCTAGCCATTAAAGAAAGAATAGGAAATCTTGGGCTATTTACTTTCCACCATTGCAAAATATCAAAATGCACATTCTTGTCAAATGGTTCAAGAGTTTCACCAACATACCTATCCAATTCACTACTTGATGAACTAGACGATGGACCATTTTTCATCCTACTTCTCAACATATCTCCATGATCAGGTTCATCGCTAATGTTGGTTGTCCTTCGCCTTTTAGCTGATGTTGAAGAAGAAGTAGTAGAAGATGGAGCATGAACTCGCACATATTCTTCATAAAAAAGCTTCATTTCAGTTTCAATGTAAGCAACTTTTTTCGTCACAACCGATATTCCTTCCCTTCCATAGTGATCATCCACAATAACATGCAAAAATTCATACTTGTTCCTTGGATCTAGTATAAATGCAAAGTACACCAACATGTTCATATTTTCCACCTCACAATAGTATTTGTCAAATTTCAGTTTCATCACCTTTGCAATATCATAAAGATGTAAATCAACAGGTGGTTCATTATGAATATCACAATCAAGTTGCTTTCTTAATAGAGCACGGATAGTGGCTAATTCATTGACAAGTGTATGTGATGTCACATACTTTGTCCCGGAAATTCTCAAAGTAATCTCATAAAACGTTTTTAAGAAATGACACAACTTTTTGGCTTTAGTCCAATCATCCGTTGTCGGAACCGAATGACCTTTACTCCTAAGATAATTACCAAACTCCACCTCTTCTATATCATACCTAGCAAAAGCATCTTCATATACATGAGCGCTTTCCAACATATGGTACGTCGAGTTCCACCTAGTTGGACAATCAAGTACCAAACTCTTTGTGCTATCGCATCTAGCACTTTGGGCACATTTAGTGAATTTTTCAATTCTAGAACCTGATTTTTTTATCCACTTAACAGCACATCTAATACCTTCAATCGACTTATTAACTTTTTTCATACCATCTTGCACAATAAGATTGATAACATGAGCAGCACATCTAATATGTATCCATTTTCCTCTTAACAAACAATTAGAATTTTTCTCAAGTATCATTTTCATAAAATCAATTGCACCATCATTTGCGCTAGCGTTATCAACTGAGATAGACAAAATATTATCAAATTCCCACTCATTCAAACAACTTTCTATCCCCTTTCCTATGTCTATCGCCCTATGGCCATCAAGAACACAAAAATTCAACACTTTTTTTACCAAGTTCCATTCATTATCTATAAAGTGAGCCGTAAGAGCCATGTAACTTTTTTTCTTAATGGATGTCCAAGAGTCGGTAGTCAAACAAACCTTACCAATGTTTTTCTTAAGTATTTCACGAAGCTTACATTTTTCTTCTCGGTACATTTTCAAACACTCTTGTGTTATTGCACCTCTACATGGAACATCAAATAGAGGTTGGTTAATTTTTTGATAATGCCTAAAGCCTGAGTTCTCAACAAAGCTAAATGGCAACTCATCTACAACAATCATGTGAGCTAAAGCTCTCTTACTCTTTTTTTGATCAAACTTCCATGCCATCATTTTGTTTACATCACCACCTTCAAAAGTAATCTTAGTTTGAGACTCACTTTGTTTAGCTAGGTAAGGTGTGCACCTTTCAAGATGGTCCTTGAGATTTGAAATACCATACTTTTTCGTGTGACAAAGGTACAAACTTTCACAATGTAAACATTTAGCTTTCACGTCTTCAGGCAACTCCCCTTCTAATAGATCTTGTTGCATAAAATGTAGCCATACCTTTGATCTTTTTTTACGAGTTTTTGGTTGTTTTCCCGCTTGTTTTTCTGGTTGTTTTCCTTTGTTCTTCTTAGTCTTACCACTCTTAACCTCCACCGGTGGCTCATCAGAAATTTCAATCGAACTTGAAGACATCTAGCAAACTAACAAAGTAACCAGTAGCAATAGTCAAAAAATAATTACAACACTAAATTTTTTTAGTAGTATATGTAATTTAACATTGGGAATACTAAATAATGCAACAATTGGTGGATTCCAAATTATGTAGCATAACGTCACTTAGATACTATCATACTAATCTTAACATACAACAAAAGATGAAACAATTACCTTTTCTTGAATGATACTAAATAATGCACTGTTGGAACTTGGAATAAGAAACAATGATCAAAAGTCTAAACCATTTGTGGGGAGAGTTTGTGTTTGGAAATTGTGAAAATGAACCGTATATGATCAGTAGGTACATTAGGGCAAGTACAAATGGTATTATCTCTTAAGTGGGCTTTTTTTTTTTTTACTAATTGAGTATGATAAATGGGCTTTTGTTAAGTAATTAAAAGATGCAGCCTTAATATATAATGTGTCTTATCGGGTTAGCGGGTTAACCCGATAACCCGATAACAAACTTGCAAAGACCCTAACCCGACCCGATAAGGTTATCGGGTTGACCCGATAACCCCGATAAGATATATTGGACCCGACTCAACCCGACCCTATAATGTCTTATCGGGTTCGGGTCGGGTTCGGGTCGGGTCGGGTTGACCCGTATGACACCCCTAGGTGTGGGTGGTGGGTGGCGGAGGTGGAGGTGGGTGGTGGTGGCAGTAGGTGGTGGTGGCGGTGGTGGGTGGAGGTGGTGGGTAGTGGTGGTGGGTGTTGGTAGGTGGCGGTGGTGGGCGGTGGGTGGCGGTAGTGGGCGATGGACGGTGGTGGTGGTGGGGGTGGTGGTGGTGGTGGCCGGTGGTGGTTTGGTAGGTGGTGGTGGCGGTGGTGGGTGGAGGTGGTGGGTGGTGGCGGTGGGTGTTGGTAGGTGGCGGTGGCGGTGGTGGGTGGACTAACGATGCAAATATTTAACTCTTGAGCTACAGGGACCTTTTATGCAATTGTTTCAAGGACGAATGGTGTAATTGTTTTGAGCCACCGGGACGATTCATGTAAATTTATTTAATTAACTCCATGTCACGTCAGATTCATGTATACAATAGGAAGATTAAGAAAGTTAGTGTATATAATAGGAAAAAAAAAGTTTACACCATACAATAGGAACAAGTGGCAAGTTTGATGCATTTCTGGACAATTTTCCCTAATAATAATAATAATAATAATAATAATAAGGGGAGAAGGGATCAAGAGTTGCGCGCCCAACACCTCTTGGATTGCTTTAGTGGTGCGGCTGTGGCCATTTCAGATGAGTTAATCATTTCGATCACCCAGGTGGTTAATCTTTTTCTTGGTGGTAAGTGCCCCAGGGGGTTGGGTGAGTTCATTGCTAGTGCTCCTCTCACACCGCTGATCAAACCCGGAGGGGGTATCCGCCCCATCGCTGTGGGGACTATTTGGCGACGCTTAGTTTCCAAGGTTGGTGCTTCTATGATTGGACACTCCTTAGACAGCTATTTGAATGATCTCCAATTTGGTGTTGGGGTACCCGGAGGAGGGGAGGCTATTCTTCATGCAGTGAACAGGTTTATTGAAGATCGGGGGGGGGTGAGGAAGGCCTTTCGATGCTATTGGTGGATTTCAAGAACGCTTTCAACTTGGTTGATCGGGAGGTCATGTTACAAGAGGTTCGCCTGCGTTGTCCTGTCATTTCTCGTTGGGTTGAATTCTGCTACTCCAGCCCAGCTAGACTATATTATGGTGAACACACTTTATGGTCACACCAAGGGGTGCAACAAGGTGACCCACTTGGCCCGCTTCTCTTTTCACTTGTGCTACACCCATTGGCTTGCAAGATTAGAGATTCATTCAGTCTCCCCCTTCAAGCGTGGTATTTGGATGATGGAACGATCATTGGTGATACCCTAACAGTTGGAAAGGCCTTGGAGCTTATCATGATAGATGGACCCTATTATGGGTTACATCTCAATGTCGATAAAACTGAGATTTTTTGGCCAATGGAGGATCCTAGAAGCAGGCTTGCAGGCGTTTTCCCGCCTAATATTGCCCGGCCTTCACATGGTGTTAAATTGTTGGGGGGGCCTGCCAGTGTGGACCTTGCGTTCAGCAGTGAACTGGTTATGAAGCGGGTTGCTAAAACCATTGAGCTTATGGATGCTGTTGCTAAGCTTAATGACCCTCAATGTGAGTTGTTACTCCTTCGGGCATGTGCTGGAATCTCCAAGTTGTATTTCTCTATGCGCACGTGCCCCCCTCAGGTCTTCGAGAGGGCTCAGATTGCCTTTGATGCGGCGCTTCGTTCCTCTCTAGAGCGTATTGTCACTGCTTCTGGGCCTGGGTTTGGTGATTGGCAATGGAGACTAGCCACGCTACCTTTTGAATTTGGGGGACTTGGTGTATACGCTGCAGGTGATGTATTGAACTATGCCTTCCTTGCATCCAGACTCCAATCTACTGACTTACAGACTAGGCTCCTCCGACAATCTGGCATCGTTACTTCTGGTTCTTCCTTTGATGAGGCCTTGCACGCTTTTGATGCGAAGATGGAAACTGACCTTTTAGGCAGCTCATGTGAGATCGCTGCCCCCAAACTAATGAAGAAACTGGCAGACGTATATTTCACACGTGTTGCCAAAACGGCCGAATCTACCTTTTGCTTATCTGCTAGACAAATGGCTTTATGGAGATCGCAAAATGAGGACCACACTTCAGACTGGCTAAGGGTAATCCCGATTTCTGGGTTGGGACAGACTATGAATGCCAGAACTTACCGTTGTGTGTTGTGCTATAGGATGGGTATTCCCCTATTTTCTACCCAAATGCCATGCTCAGCCTGTTCCAGGGTATTTGCGGGGGACACGTATGGAGATCATGAGGTCTCATGTGCTGGTATCATCGGGATTAAACATCGACATAATATAGTATGTGATACCCTTCTTAATATATGTTCTCGGTCGGGGATCTCGGCTCGTAAAGAGGTTAACATTGGGCTGTGTGGAGACAGTGACACTGCCTTACGCCCAGCTGATGTGTTACTTTATTCTTGGGATGATGGGCGGGACACATGTGTTGATTTGACAGGGGTTCCCCCCTGACACAAACCAACATGGCTGATTTCGTTCCTGGGCGTGCGGTTGTTGAAGCTGCGCGACGCAAACGGGCCAAGTACGAGACCAAATGTGCGGACAGTGGATATGGGTTTCTCCCGTTCTCATTCTCTTCCTTGGGAGAGCTTGAGAAGGGTGCGGTGACATTACTAAGACGCGTCCGTAGATTCTCGCTAACTCAAGACATTGGAACACGGGGCGCTGATCATATTTTTAGTAGAATTAGTTTTGCCATAGCTAGAGGAGTGGGGGCCCAGCTTGTTTCTCGGCTCCCCACTAATTTCTTGTAAATCCTATGGTTTTCTAATTAAGTGATGTTTATAATAATAATAATAATAAAACCAACAACAACAACAACTGCAGAAATAAAACAAGTAAAAAACTAGGTACACCATGATATATTGATACTAATAAACAGTACTTCATAAAACAAGGCACTTGTGAAAACAATTAGTAAAATACATTATTAATTAAAAATCCTGATTATTCGTAACTTAATGTACTGGATAGTAACATATATAGATCAGAACAAGTAGTTCAGTACAACCAAATGACTCAATCTTTAGCTGCACATCTAATAGCAATCAAGAAAGTTGCTGTTATATTGGTAATGGGATGGCAACGGGTCAGGTTTATGGCGGTTTTTAGTGCACCCGTACCCGCACCCGTTTATAATATCCACATCCGTACCACCCATTACCCGCTGGATACCCGGTTAAAATTTTTTATCAATACCCAAACCCGCCCTGGACCCGACCCAACCGGTTCGGGTTTTGGTTTTCCCTGGCGGTTTCGGGTGCTTTTGCCATCCCTAGTTGGTATCCATGGCAACAGCAAACTACCACAACTAGATAACAAAACTTATGGATGAAAACACAGCAAATTGCTTGTGGTCTAACAGAAAACCCGTAAAATTATAACTCGTGCTAAACATATGATAGAAGCATGCAGTTGATGCGTTTTCACAACAACAACATATTAAGACAACAAAATCTTGCAAAGTCACACACTTGTTTAACAGAAGGTACTAACGACCATTACTAATAGCAAAACAACAAAGGATTGGTAGCTAAATAACGAAAACCAAAGTTTCAACATTAAAAATCGGGATAAAGGCGATTTAAACCAGTTGGAGAAACTCCAAAATCTGGACGAGTGCTCACCGCACCATATTTATGAACCCGCAAATACCTTAAAGAACGTATCTTGAACACATAAGCAGCAATTGATTGCTTGTTGAATGGACAACTCCACATTTCCAGTTTTCTCAGTTTCGGGCACCCCTTGGATAATTCCACAAGTCCTGCATCAGATTCTCCTATATTCTCTAGAAAGAGAGCTTTCAGATTATGACCATACTTTCCAATATACCCCAAACCTATATCCGTCAATCCTCCAGGACAAAGATGGATATCTAGCTTTTCGAGTTTGTTGCAACCAATTAGCAAAGCTCGGAACCCATTGTCCAGTGGTAAATCTGTTATAGCAGATCTCTTAGCCAAATAAATACGGAAATCGCCAAGATTCTTCAAATGAATTCCTATACACTCCAAAGCTTTATTTGAAATATTTAAGAGAGCAACATGTAAATTCTCCAAATTAAGACATCCTTCTCCCAGAGCTATCAGTCCCACGTGAGTCGCGCGCATATACCCACGATAGGTAAGTTTGCGCAATTTCTTGCAAAAGTGACCAATAACTTTCAATCCCCTGTCTCCACATGACTCCTCGGTATGTAGAACTTCCAAATTGGGACATCTCTCAATCAAGAAACAGTGGCATTTAGGATCAAACGGATATGGAAATTGAAGATTCAATTCCGTTAGCTGAGTCACTAAAGGGAGTACAAGCGGATATGAAGTTGCAGACAAGTTATATAGACCTAAACAACGCAGATTCGGGGGAAAATTAAAATCAATATACTCGTCATCTTCATCAAAATAAGCCCAAGAGGAATCTTTCAAGTTAACAGCGTGTCTAAAAGCTTCTCCTAGTTTACTTAGCCTACATGGACTAATCTTCAAAGAAACTAAAGATTTACTACAGTTTTTTGCAAGAAGTGTAAGATCATTTCCATCATAACGATCCTTCCAACCATAACGATAGCCGATATGAAATTGTAAGGATTCAATAACCTTGTTATGCAAAGCCAATTCATGTAACCAATTTCCATATATATCTACTTCTTGATAAGACTTATCTTTGAAACAGAATGTTCTCAATTGATTACAATACTTAGCAATGTGCACTAACCCACCCTTACTAAGACCACACCCATGATTACCTACAATCTTCAAGACCCTTAAATCTCTACCACGTGTGCTCCCCAATAGCTCAAGATCCGAATCAACAACATGCATATAACGGATACAAAGTGCATTGAAACGCTTAAAAGAGACAGTTAATTCTCGAATCCATGGAGCAACATGATACAAAGGACAATCGACTCCGGAAATCAATCCTGTAAGTGTTAGCGATTCGATATTAGGGAACCTACGACTTAGACGAGACGTGCTTGGGGAGTAATGCACATGGACAGTTATGTGCTTACGCGTAATACCATCAAGTTCACACAGCTTACGAGAAGCTAAAGAAATAGAATTGCGGTCATCGCCGTCGTGTATGTAAGGCATAACACAGCTAAAAACAGTATCAAGTAAAGGATGTTCCTCCATAACCATAATTCTAAGCTATACAAGTTAATAATAGAACAGAGAAAGTCTTACCGCCGCCAGATAAGAAAAAACTGAAGTTTTTACTTGTTATTCACCAGGTGTACAAAAAATATGGGTTGAGTTAATCGTGTTGGTAAATTACTAAATTTATTCTTGTTGTTATGGATTGACCCGAGTATATAGAGATCAAATCCTAGTAATATATTGTTTTATAAAAAAATAAAATAAACCATTTTCACTTTTTTATAAAAATAAAATATCTTGCAAAATATAAATCATTAATTGACAAAGAAAATACATCGGTGTGCGACAATAATTTTTTTATCTTTCAATATACGAGCACTTCGATATACATTTGACAAACACTTTTCCGAGTTTTTTTACTAATAAAATTTGCGTCGAGAAAAATCACATTCATGAATTCGTAAATTTCAAAATTCAAAAACAACAGTTGAAGAAAAAGTTCATTGAAAATATATAGAAGTGCCCATCTGTAAAAGGATGATTCAACTCAACAATGGTATAATGGTTAACGGTTTGCGAGATATTTTTTTAAGATTAATAAGTGATTTTTTTAGTTTGATGAAAAAATAAATGGTAATGATTTGTTCATTGCATCTTTAGATAATTTGTGTTCTATATTGAACTTTACTGCGGTTGACCCTACTAATCTGAATGTTATATAGAGTTGTATATTAGGTTGTATGTGTTTGACTTAAATAACTAAATGAGAGGTGATATATACACCACCAAAAGTAATGTATACATCACAAAATTACATTAATGCTCATAGTGCATCACATATGTATGATTGTGGTGTGCAAATCACTTTTGATTGTGTGCATATCACCTCCCTAACTACATGCATATAATATGGTAAAAGTGTAATTTAATGAAACAACTAATTCTCGAATCCATGGGCTAATTCCATACCTTGGAAAATGACTTTCTAACAAAAGCCCTATAACTGTTAAGGACTCGATATTAGGGAATCTTTGGGTTAAACGAGACGGGTTTCGGAGGTAATGCACATGGACAGTTACTTGCTTACGCGTAATACCATCAAGTTCATACAGCTTACGGGAAACTAAAGAAAGAGAGTTACGGTAATCGCCATCGTGTATGTAAGGCATAACACAGCTAAACACAGTATCAAGTGAATGATGTTCCTCCATATCCATAATTCTTAATACTATAAAAGGGTTTTACATGAGATATCTATTCCTATCAAATATTAAATAAATAAATAAGAAACAAGAATCAGAAAACAGTCTTACCGCCGCCGGTTCTTTCAAGGGTTTTGCAGTTCCATGTTCTGTTTGTGTGGGTGAATCAATGATTTGAATGTTTAGGGGGTGTTTGTACATTTCTTTCTAAAGGGTCGGATACTCGGATGCGGATCTACTAAAGGTAGGGGTGTTAACAAAACCAGACCCGACACCAACCCGAATCGGGTTATTCGGGTTAATTGTGGCAACTCGAATGCTAATCAGGGTCGGATATTGGGTGAGATATGTTTGACTAATTTGGGTTTGGGTTAATTTAATTGTGTGTATTAGACAATTATTTATCTTATTGCTCATTTTCTAGTTGACTCGAACCTGAACATATCTAACCTGAATTAACTCCCGACCAGACTCGAACTCGACCAAACAGAGCTCTTAATAGGGTCGAGTTCAAGTGTGGTTTCTTAGCCTCTACCTGATTAGACTGAAACCACCTGAGTTGATAACCACCCTCTAGGTTAAAGTTTATTCATATTCATATATTTTTCGCATCATTCATATTCATATTTATACTTATTTAATCTCGTTTCATCCATACATATTCATATTTTTTGAATAAAACAAAAAAAATAATAGATTATCTGTTTCTTTTTAACCAAACCGAGTCCACATCACCACACGTGGCCTTAAAGCTTTGTAATGGTCACCACGTGCGAACAAGGGGAGACCACCGATGGTTGTGTTGGTGACCATTACAGATGGTCTAAGATAAACTAAAACAATATTAGTATCCTTCAATTTTAGCTTTATAAGCTAAAACTCAAACAATACACTAAAATATGATTCACGTGATTCTCGTATTAGATTGGACATACAAAAATTTCTTTTGAGTTAGTTTGATATTAAAATTAAGAGTGTTGGGTTTAAGGGTTAATTTGATATTTTATTAAATTTAAAGGGTTGTCTAAACTTAAAGTTAAATGAGTTGAGGGGCTAAATTTTTTATTTCACTCAAGTTGAAAGGGTGGCTTTATGTTTCTTCAAAATACATTGTTAACGGAGTGTTTTAAACTTCACAAATGTTATTAAAGAAATATGAGGGGGTTGGATCACTATCTCAAAGATATGTCAAACCTAATCAAGTGGAGTGATTTGGTAATTTGTACCTTTCAACCAATTGGCAAAATCGTGTTTTGATGCGGTTATTCAAACCATAAATTTGATTAAATGAAAATACTAGAATCGTATTCTTTGATTCGCCACTTATATAAGTGAAAGTTTTATCACTCTTGGATACTTATGGCAAAATCGTGTTTCGATGCAGTTATTCAAATCACAAATTTGAGTGTATGGAAATACTGAAATCATGTGTTTTGATTTGTCACCTACAAATGATACTCTAATGGTAATTGATGAGTGAAACTTTTATCACTCTTGGATACTTAATATGAATAGGAGTTTCAAATCTAATTAGAGTGATTGGATTCACGATCCAATTTTGTATAAACACGATGTAATCTTTGTTTTTTTTCCTAGCTTCTTGTTTGAGACTTTGAGTAAGTGAATGATTTGAGAATGTTTTTACTGCCTGTTTGCAGTTTTAGTACCTTTTAGGGATTTTTCTAGGTGGGTTTGGGTAAAATAATGATAGAAAAGTAGTTTTTAGAGGTATGAATTATTTCACTACTCGGAAATCGGAACAAACCCGCACTAGGCAGATGTTTTATGGGTTGGCTTGGTATTTGAAAAATTCGGTTTTTTGCAGTTCGGTTCATGGGTATTTTGTTTTTAGTATTCAATCAATTTAGAACGAACCAAAAATGTATCATAAACAAATTGTTCATGACATTGTTTTAACTGTTACCATATCTATTATGTCACATTTGTTTCATAAAAACATCTCGAACTGTTGAACTGAAAAGGAATAAAAAAATCGACATTCACGGTTTAAAAATGCAAATTTAATTTATCACACATTGGTTGGTAATGTTTGAAAACGGTTAACGAACAGTCTTGAAATTTTAACATAATGCAATGAAAAATTATTAAGCTTATTGTATTTTGTGGGGATCTATTGTAACACCCCCAAAATTTGATACAGCGGAACACTCAACAAGCTTTCGGGGTGCTACGAGGATTGGTATCCATTCAAAGTCATGAAAGAACGAGATAAAGTAAACATAAGAAAAACACAACCAAAACGGGTTTTAAAGTTTACCTTTATCCCAAAAATTATCCAAAGTAAGGCCCAAAAGAAATAAACATAGGTCCACAATTATTTATCAGAGTTTCAGAAAATAGATCCATAAACCAGGTGCCATTGCCAAGCCTCTAATCCAAGCATCCAAAGGGCATCACTTAATTACCTGAGAAAACGTGCTAAAATTCAGCTTTCGCTGGTGAGATCATAGGTTTAAATTCATAATTCAATATAGTGGACATATACGCAAAACGCTTGCTAGCTAGACTAGGCCTCAATCATCCAACCAAAATAACCGACCAAAATAAACCAACCAAATCAAATCAACCCTATAGGTGCACGCTATAGCTCAAATCAATCCAATCAACAGCTTACATAGCTCAAGTCTAGGCCTCGCTCTATAACCAATCCAATAGCTTACCTAGTTCGGGACTAGGCCTCGCTCAACAACTAAATCAATAGCTTACCTAGTTTGGGACTAGGCCTCGCTTAATCCTACCTAGTTCTATAAGCATAGCAAGTTTTGAAATAAATAAATAAAGCGATAATAGTCCACATAAAACATTTGCACGTTTCTCACCCCAAGTATTGAAAACAAAGTTCAAGAGTAAAAGTGGGGCTATGACTCACCTCAAGTCCAGCAAATCCTCAAAAGAAATGATAGAAGAAAGACGTAAGTAATCTCAAGCAACTCACGTAACGGCAACTACAGACTCGGCACTCCCTAACAATATCAAGCTCGTTCAGAAATCATTTCTTCAAAAATCAAATATTCCCATTCCCGAACGTATTCCATTTTACTTTCCAAAAATATCCATTTCTCGAATTAACTTCATATATATTTGAAATTCGACGTTTGGTATCCACATGGGTGAAGGGTCAACTCAACTCAAACCAAGAAGCCACAACGAACGAAATAATAACCCATCTATAGGTCTAATATTAGCCCAATATATTATTTAAATAAATCATCGAAGCTTATCAAATCCGTCGATTTGGTAATCCCCCATATTTATTTACGTAATATATCGTTCCAAAATTATACCCAACCTAAAGCACATAGCACAAAGAATACTATATGGTAAATATCGTAGTCCAATAAATTCCCTATATATATCGTCCAATTTGCCAAATTCGTCAATTTAGCCAATTCCACGAGATATATAGTAATTTATTATCCTAATACACGTACCACAACCTATGGGCGTCGTAGGATACGATGCCCATTAATATACTCATTTTCTATAGCTAAATAAACCGTATTTAACCCGTCGATTAAATAAGTTACGTAGTTATAGAAAATGGATATATTAATCGTCATATATCCGTGACAACATAAAAGTCACATAATAAAGCCCACTTGGACTTAAGTAACCACAACTCGTATAACTCGATAAGTTTTTCTAAATTTATAAAAAGTCATGTTTTTAATTATTACTTACCCGACGTATTAATTCTCGACATTATTTATAGTTATTATCTATAATAATAGTTCGACATTTATTACACTATTTGCATAGTATAATAATTATCGTTATATTATTATAACGTTTACTCGTGATCGTTTTATTACTAATATACGCATTTATATTTATATATATGTACGTTTATCACGTCTATATACGTATATAAACGATTATATTATCAATAATATTATTACGAGTATTATTATTAATGTTTGATTTTAAATATTTATCGAGTTATAAGAATTTGGTCACATGTCCGAGTCATCACTCTCGGCTCATAGTCCAAGTCCAAAAATAATAATAACCAAGTCATAATAAACAAACCAACACCGTCCAAATCAATCCCAAATATATATAATTGACCGTCTCACAATCGGTCCCCAAATCCATACTCGTCAACACAACATCACAATATCAAATCACAAGTCCATGTACCACTTCAAGCTCAAAAATAACCATGAAACCATAATAATGAAATCAACGATATACTAATCCGCCAAGTATATAAAACAACCAAATATTATATCACATTTACGGGTTGGTTTACCAAGTCAACCCGGGTCAAAATTAAGCCACAAGTATTATGATCCCACCCGAGACCTCTAGGGTCTCGGCTTGCTCCATACGAGCCAAACCAAACGGCCTTAGTGGTCGAGCCGAACCTCAAACCACAACAATATTCGACCGGACCCAAGAGGGGTCACGGTCTTGCTCATAACGAGCTCAAACAAATCCAAACGGACCCTTGGGTCGTCGGCCGTAATTCCAAACAACAATAATATCATCCAAACATCCTCCAAATCCACAACTAATGACCAAGAATAGTCAAGAAATCAAAATAATCCAACAATGACACAAGCCGAGAGCATTAGCTCTCGGTTTGGTCTCGACCTCGCGACCAAATGCAAAAACCCGGATACCAAACCATCAAATCCTTGATGAAACTTCATTTCCCATTTGTAAAACTCAAAACCCAACAAAAACAACCCGTGTAGACACGGATTTAAGCATGAATCGAGGCACACGACATGAAATTCGTGGCCACTCACCTTCAAAAAGGCCTCAAAACTTGATTTCTTTAAAAACCCAATAAGATTAAACAAAAATGGTGGTGTTAAAGTGGCGGTGGTAATTCGTACGTGGTGTTAAAGGGGGTTTTAGAGCGCGTGGTTTATACCAAAAGATAGATCGGGATGAGGTGGTCAAGATGGTGGTGTTATTTTGTTTAGGGGAATGGCGGTGGCGGCGTTATTGTGGTTTATAGGGTGGCGGTGGTGTTTGTATCAAAAGAAAGAGAGAGAGAGAGAGAGAGAGAGAGAGAGATGAATGTGTGGGTGATGGTGAAGGTTGTGTTGCTTTACAGATTCCACAAGGACGATATAATGTAATTTACTCTTTTAAAAAGAATTTTTAATAATACTAATAATAATAATAGAGAGGTGTAGGGGGTTTAAGTAGCCCGGTGTCAATACACGGACTAAACTCGAAACTTTAATAACCAAATGACTTTCTCAAACTGAACCCGTTCCAAAAATAATAACATCCGAACCAAATAATAAAATATAATTAAAATTGTTAGGTTAACCTAGTGCCGGAGTCAATGTAGTGCCAAAATAACGATCTCAAAATAAATCATCATGACTGAATCAAACCAAACCATAAATAAATAATCGAATCTAATAAATATCGTACGATTAAAAATCACGTACCAACGTTCGTAAAATATCTCGTCACAATAAACTTTTTTCAAATATTCCAAATTTATAATTTTAATGTAATGCGGGTTTTAAAAACGGCTCCCTAATTTGCCAGTTGTCACATCCTCCCAGCCTCAGAAGAAACCCGTCCCGGGTTTCTCTCGGAACAAACCATCTACGAAGTAAAAAGCTTTGGATATCTCTTTCGAAACTCATCCTCACGTTCCCATGTGAATTCCGGTCCATGCCGCGAATTCCAACGAACTTTGATGAGCGGAATACGACTTCTCTTAAGTCGTTTAATCTCTCTATCCAGTATCTCAATCGGCTCTTCCACAAAATTCAAACTTTCATCCACACGAATATCCTTAATTGGTATAACCGGCGTTTCATCCGAAAGACACTTCTTCAAGTTGCTAACATGAAGCACATTATGAACTTTACTCAATTCCGATGTTAATTCCAACCGATACGCCACGGGCCCAATTCTTTCCGAAATAAGAAATGGTACAATGTAGCGGGGGTTAAGTTACCCACGTTTCCCAAAACGTATCACACCCTTCCAAGGCGAGGCTTTCAGCATCGCTTTGTCTCTAACCTGGAATTCTAGGGGTTTACGTCTCTGATCGGCGTGACTTTTCTGTCTATCTCTAGCTGCTTGCAATCGATCTCGAATTTGCGTTACTTTCTAGTAGTCTCCAAAATAAGTTCGGGGCCTGTGAGTTGGCTATCTCCAACTTCAGCCCAACCAATAGGTGAACGACATTTACGACCATACAAAGCTTCAAATGGTGCAGCCTTAAGACTTGTGTGGTAGCTATTGTTGTAGGAGAACTCCGCAAGGGGTAGATATTTCTCCCAGCCTTTACCGAAGTCTATGATGTATGCACGAAGCATATCCTCCAAAGTGTGAATAGTTCTCTCACTTTGACCATCGGTTTGGGGGTGATATGCAGTACTCATATCAAGTCTCGTCCCCAAAGCGGTTTGAAGTGATCGCCACAACGCTGACGTAAAGCGGCTGTCGCGGTCAGAAATAATCGATATCGGAACTCCATGCCGAGAAACAATCTCCTTCACATACGACCTCGCAAGTTTGTCAACACTATCATCTTCACCAATCGCCAGGAAATGAGCAGACTTAGTCAAACAATCCACAATTACCCATATAGCGTCGCAACCGCTAGCTGTCCTTGGTAATTTGGTAATAAAGTCATCGTGATCCGCTCCCATTTCCAAACCGGGAGTTCTGGTTGCGTCAATAATCCTGACGGTCTTTGATGTTCTGCCTTAACCTTAGAGCAAGTCAAACACTTACTAACATACAATGCTATATCTGCCTTCATATTTGGCCACCAATATAACTTTTTCAAATCCTGGTACATCTTGTCAGACCCAGGATGAATAGAGTATCTTGACTTATGCGACTCGTGCATAATCAACTCTCGAATTCCTCCATACAATGTTACCCAACTTCGCTCTCCAAAACATAACACTCCATCAGAACGCTTAACAAATCCCTTCTCATTTTCTGCCATCCCAAATATGTTTTCAGCAGCTCGATTCTCTGCTTTCAACGCTTCCGTTTGAGCTTCAAATATTTGAGATGGTAATGGCGATACGATAGTCATTCCTTATGACCTAACTCGTAACGGTGGAATTCTCTCTCCTTTCGACTAAGAGCATCAGCAACGTCGTTTGCTTTACCCGGATGGTAGCGAATTTCACAATCATAATTGCTTAGCAACTCAATCCAACGTCGCTGTCTCATGTTGAGCTCTTTTTGGTTCAAAATGTGTTGCAGACTTTTGTGGACTTGGTTCCATACAAGTAATGTCTCCATATCCTCAAGGCAAAAACCACAACACCTAACTCCAAATCATGGGTGGTGTAGTTCTTCTCATGCTTCTTGAGCTGTCGGGAAGCATAAGTTATCACTTTCTCTCGTTGCATCAACACCGCTCCTAAACCTTTATGAGAAGCGTCACAATAGACGACAAGGTCCTTGTTACCTTCGGGTAACGCCAAGATAGGAGCACTACACAACATCTCCTTAAGTAATTGAAAAGCTTCCTCTTCCTTATCTCCCCATTCATACTTAACACTCTTTTGAGTCAATTTGGTCAACGGCTTTGCTATCTTCGAAAATCCCTCAATGAATCTTCGGTAATAACCGGCTAATCCCAAAAATTGACGAACTTCTGTTGGGGTCGTAGGTGCAGCCCAATCTTTTATTGCCTCAATCTTAGCGGGATCTACATGAACTCCTTGTCTATCAATCACATGACCCAAAAATTGTACCGTCGGAATCCAAAATTCACATTTCGAAAACTTGGCATACAGTTTCTCCTTCCTGAGCAGTTCTAAGATAAGTCTTAGATGCTCCTCATGCTCCTTCTCACTCTTCGAATAAATCAGGATGTCATCGATGAATACAATCACAAACTTATCTAAGTAAGGCTTACACACCCGATTCATGAGGTCCATGAATACCGCCGGTGCGTTCGTCAACCCAAACGGCATTACCTGAAACTCGTAATGCCCGTAACGGGTTCTAAAAGCCGTTTTCGGAATATCTTCCTCGCGAACTCGAAGCTGATGATATCCAGATCTCAAATCGATTTTCGAATACACACTCGATCCTTGAAGCTGATCGAACAAATCGTCGATCCTTGGTAACGGGTATCTATTCTTCACCGTTAACTTGTTTAACTCTCGATAATCAATACACATGCGAAACGATCCATTCTTCTTCTTCACAAATAAGACCGGGGCTCCCCAAGGCGAAGAACTTGGTCTTATGAATCCCTTTTCGGCTAACTCCGCTAATTGCTTCGACAACTCTTCTAATTCAGTAGGTGCAAGACGATAAGGCGCTCGTGCTACAGGTGCTGCACCAGGTATCAACTCAATTTGGAATTCCACTTGTCTAGTAGGCGGAATTTCTGGCAAATCATCGGGAAACACATCCAAAAAATCACGAACTATAGGTACATCTCCAATGCACCTTTCCTTTTTCTCCTTCTCTCCTTTCTCAGAAATTTGGGCTAAGAAAAGGTATGACAAATCGTAATTCCAGGTCATTTTTCAAACTTTGAAACTTTACTATCCACATTCACTATTTATCATTTTCGTAAACTAGGTTTACGAGTATCAATTCGCGTAACCGTATGGGTTATGCCGCGTATTCATGGAACATCATTGAGGGCATATCATATAGACTAGAATTAGTCTACATATCATTAGTAACATCATCCGCATATTAGGTCATTCGCGAGTTTGCATCATTTCAATTTGCGTATATTTATTTATTAAATAAACGTTATTGCACGAGCAATTATTTTGAGCAATTGATTCGACACTCCAGACTATGATCCTAATATATTTTTACACTCATTACAGTGATATAAAAATTATATTATTAATTTACTCCGGTGTTTTAAATTTAATAGGTATATATATATATATATCGTTAAAAGTTTATAATTTTTATGACTTCATTATATTTTATTTTGTTCCGTTAAGCTTTATTTCTAGTTAACCCAATACCCAAAACAAACAATATAACACATCTACTTCATAAGTAACAATGTACACAAGAATTTTCTACATAAAAATTTCACTTTCTCTTTTCCTATTATATGTATATCGAAATATTATCTAGTTTAGTTACTAGTTTTTAAGCCTTTAATATTTATTATTTATGCCATCATTTTTTTTTTTGAGTAAATCTACAAAGCTGCCTAAACATTCTATAGACCAGATATGTGACTAATGATAAACTTATAAATAACTCATTTGTATTACGCTAGTTAAGTGTCAGCAAGGAGGTCTAAATTACTTAGGAGTGGAACTCTAGTTAGCATGAGAGGTGTATCTATATTTCTTTTAGCCTAAGTAAATTTTGGAGATATAAAAGGGAGTCAAGTCATTTAATTTAGCCATCTTTCGACTATATTTCGTGTACTACCAGAAAGAAATAATGAACAAAATATTGGTCGTTATGCATATTGTATAGATTTTCAAGCGTTGGATGTCATTGTATAGATTACTAACTATTTTATGAATTGGACACGTCAGTTTAGCTACTTATTTTAAGCGTGGCACTCTATTTTTTTAGACTAATGAATAAGCATTATTTAGATGAAGAAACCTAAACAAACCTGGCAAACTTAAAATGATACGTGTCTTATTCTACTATAGATATTTTACTTGGTGATTAAGTTTTTGGAGGCTAACGAGTATAAAAGAGTGCTTTGCATATATTTTTCAATTATTCACAGTGATAGGTATTAGCCAAATTATCCAACGTAATTGTTATATAAAAGAGAATAGTTCGTAAATATTTAAGGAAGGCTTAAATATTGGTATTGAAGCTAAGATCGTAGAGGCGCGTTCATTAGGTTCTTAGGTTGTACTTTGGTCGTTTTCGTTCTCAAGTTTGTTAACTAGTATTGATAAGGTGAGTTTTCATAGCCCCGTTTTCAATTTATTATTTCATTTCAAACCTACGGGGAAGAATACATTGCACATCATTTTTATACGAGCCCAAGTATATTAAATTCATTTACATTGCTTAAGTTACCGCATTGCCATATTAAAGTCCCCTGTTTATCATGAACCGTTAATTGACAGTAAGCGAGAGTGAATGAATAGATCTATTGAGGGTGACGCCTCCGTCCGGGTTGGTAGCGCCAACTAGTCAAACGGACGCATTTCATTTTTATCATATTAGAGTGTCTGGCAAAACACTCTGTTGGGGCATTCATAATCAGTCTAGCTTCGGGGTCATGAGCTTATAGCAATTGTATTATTTTTGAGTATATGGCGACATTGTCATATATATCTTATACTTGTTGTAGTCGTACAGATCATTTACATAAACCTATGGATCTCACCAACATTATTGTTGACCGATTTAGCAATGTATTTTCAGGTATTTAAGGCGTTCACTTCATGACATGCATGTGGGCTTATCATAGAGTCGCGGTGTCGACGCGTCTCACTTGTTTAATTATGCACTTATAAGCATCGTTTGGTTTGTAACAAACTTATTTCCGCAAACTTGTATTATCTTTTGGGACCTATCTTTTGTAACTCTGAATGTTTTTAATTAATCAAATGATGTACTTTTAAAACGACACTTTAGGTCGTTCAATATAACTGTAACTATGATGTTATGGCAGTCGCGCCCCAGGTATTCCATTCCGCTGCAAATCATGTATTTGGGGGTGTGACAGATTGGCATCAGAGCAAAGGTTATAGAGAACTAGGTTGCATCATTGACCCTAGACTATAACTATATCATCATAGCATCATAGCATCATATTATCATAAGTGCATATTCACTATACACGCGATTTCATACGTACACTATGCGGGTTATTTACTTTCATTTCACATCGATTGTCACAGAGATGTCTTCAGATACTCATTCCCTCATCTTTTCATCAAATTCCGACACTGAAGATGCCTTGTCATCTTCCACTGTACCACCAGTTGCCCCTATAGCAGATTCACCACTCATAGCATCTGACACTGAGACCGAGCCCTTTGAGGAGGGTGAAGTCGCACCTACTCCACCTGCATCTCCTATTCCATCACCACCAGTTGCACCCACTCCTCTAGCTCCATCACCTCCTGCTACCACTATCCAGCTAGGACAAACTTCATTAGTCTGCCATCCCAAAGTCCGCCAGACTGCGAGGATAAGTGTGAGACCACTTCCACCTCTACCACTATTAGCTACACCTACTGTTGCTCAAGCACCATCACATCCCAGAGACCCTACACCCATCTTGGACTTGCCGCCTAAAAAGCGTGCAGGACTAGACACACCAGTGTCATTCACTACTGAGACCTCGGATACTCCACCACCTGCTAGGTATGTGATCGGTGAGAGTTCCAGAGCTGCTGCATCTAGACAGCCTACTGCTTTCACACTTGAGACACAGTTGGACCACCAACAGGGACAGATTGATAGAGTTATACATCAGTTGGAGGGGATTCCCTTGAGCCGAGTTGAGGCGATAGATGAGGAGATAGAGGGTCTGATTATAGGCAGGGTTTCCATTGATGTTTCTTATCAGGGATTGGAGACCAGACAGCGGAAGGACCATGAGCACATTACAGAGTTGAGGCAGGAGATGCCAGAGCTGTTTGACAGAGCCCGAAGGTCACAGGAGAAGCAGCAGCGACAGGCAGATGAGTTAGAGAGAACCAATGCTAGGATCACTGCATTGGAGCACATGATTGCCAGTCTTATGGATCAGGTTCAGGAGCTGAAGAATCATATAGGAGGAGCACCAAAAGGCCCTTAGACCAGACTTTATCTTTTTAGCTTTTACTATTATTATCCTAGTCACGAGGTGTGTGACATATTTTAAAGAAACTTGTAGTCTTTTGTTTGTTGTACAAACGAATGTATCAAGTGTTGACTCTACTATGTGGATATGGTTGTGCTATATATGATATCGGTCTGTGTAGGCCGAAATTTTCACCTTATGTACTGATGTGCATTGTGATGATATTTCGTGGTTGTTCCTTATTGTGATTTCATTTTATATTATACATGATGTGGTTGTATATATTTGCGTGTGATGATCATTTCTACTTACAAGTTCTCATTATTGTTATCTTTTATGGTTTTGAAGAAATATGCCGCCAAAGAAAGCCGCACCTGCTATGACACAAACAGCTATCCAAAAACTTGTTAAGGATAGTATAGCTGAGGCACTAGTGATAGAACGAGCGACTGTAGCTGCTGCTGCTACCGAGGCTGCGGCTGCTACTGAAACTGCCAGGCCTACTGTTGTTACTGCTGCAGGGGCTACAGGAGGGTCTGGAGTTCGTAAATGTACATGGAAGGACTTTAAGAACGGAGATCCCACAAAGTTCAAAGGCACGGAAGGAGCCACTGCTATGATCCATTGGTTTGAGAAGACGGAAAATGTATTTCTTCTATGTAATTGCCCAGATGACTGCAAGGTAAAGTTTGCCACCGGTACACTCTTGGATGGCGCAATGTCATGGTGGAACTCTTATGCGCAGCCTATTGGTATGGAAAATGCTCACAAGCTCACGTGGGATCAATTCAAAAAGCTGATGACTAAGAAGTATTGTCCACGCACAGAAGTGAAGAAACTAGAAACAGAATTTTACGAGTTGGTGACTATTGGTAATGATATCGAAACCTACATAAGAAGATTTCAAGAGTTGGCTGCTCTATGCCCAAAAATGGTTTCAGACAATGAGAAATTATTGGAAAATTTCATTGGTGGGTTGCCACAAAGCATCCGAGGTGATGTAACTTCTTTTGATCCACAGACACTCGACGAAGCTATCAGAATGACTCAAAAGCTTATGGCTCAAGTGGTGAAGAGTGGAAATACTGTCAACAACCGAAATAACAACTACAACAACAACCGAAACAACAATACCAACTATAACAACAACAACAACAACAACAACAACAACAACAACAACAACAACAACAAGAGAAGGTGGGAAAACAATCGAGGTGGTAATGTAACTCAACAATCACCAAAGAGACAAGAAGTTGCTAAGGCCTACGCTGCAGGCCCAAATGAAAAGAGAGGTTACGCTGGTACTCTACCTAAGTCTGAAAAGTGTCAAAGTCACCATAACCCTGGTCCTTGCCCTACTCCATGTGGCAAATGTAAGAAGGTTGGTCACTTGACTAGAGAATGCAAGTTCCCACTCGTTGCTGGAAATCAGAAACCTCTAGTGACATGTTTTGGCTGTGGAGAGATAGGACACTACAGGAGTGATTGTCCAAAACAGAAGAATCAAGGAAATAGGAACCAAGGTGGAACAGCTCGAGGAAGAGCTTATGTTATGGGAGGAGAAGAAATTAAGGAGGACCCTAATGTTGTCACGGGTACGTTCCTCATCAATAATCATTATGCATCAGTTTTATTTGATTCAGGAGCCGATAGAAGTTATGTGTCCACTGTATTTGCACCTTTACTTAACATAATGCCAACCACACTAGACACTCCCTACCACATTGAATTAGCTAACGGTAACTTAGTTGGCACCGACACCATTATTCGTGGTTGCACTCTCAATTTCTTAAACCATCCATTCAATATCGACCTTATGCCCGTAGAACTTGGAAGTTTCGACGTCATTATTGGCATGGATTGGTTATCTAGACATCATGCAAGAATTATTTGGGAGGAAAAAGTTGTTCATCTTCCTTACAATGGTGAAACCTTGATTATCCGTGGTGAACGAAGTGGAACTAGACTTAGTATCATATCATGCATCAAAACCGAGAAGTACATAAAGAAGGGTTGTTATGCTTTCCTAGCACATGTAATAGAAAAGAAGTCGGATGAGAAACGACTTGAAGACGTGCCAACCGTTCAAGATTTTCCAGAAGTCTTTCCCAAAGACTTACCTGGACTTCCACCTACACGTCAAGTAGAACGTCAGATTGATTTAGTGCCAGGAGCTGCACCAGTCGCACGAGCACCTTACCGACTAGCACCATCAGAAATGCAAGAGTTGTCTAATCAGTTGCAAGAACTCTTAGACAAAGGATTCATTAGGCCAAGTTCCTCGCCTTGGGGAGCACCGGTCTTGTTTGTGAAAAAGAAGGATGGATCTTTTAGAATGTGTATAGACTATAGAGAGCTGAACAAGTTAACGGTGAAGAATCGTTACCCACTTCCAAGAATCGATGATTTGTTCGATCAGTTGCAAGGCTCTAGTTTTTACTCAAAGATCGACCTGAGATCAGGTTACCATCAACTTAAAGTGCGGGAGGAGGACATTCCAAAGACAGCATTTAGAACTCGTTATGGTCATTATGATTTTCAAGTTATGCCATTCGGATTAACCAACGCACCTGCGATATTCATGGACCTCATGAATAGGGTGTGCAAGCTGTATCTGGATAAGTTTGTGATTGTATTCATCGATGACATCTTGATTTATTCAAAGAACAAAGAAGAGCACGAAGCACACCTCCGAACGATTTTGGAACTACTTAAGAAAGAGAAATTGTACGCTAAATTTTCAAAGTGTGATTTTTGGATTCGAAAGGTACAATTTCTTGGCCATGTAATCGATAGCCAAGGATTACAGGTTGACCCTACAAAGATCGAGGCTATCAAAGATTAGGCTACCCCAACAAACCCTACAGAGATTCGACAATTCTTAGGACTTGCTGGATACTACAGAAGGTTCATTGAAGGTTTCTCTAAGATAGCTAAACCTTTGACTAAGTTAACACAAAAGAACCAGAAGTACGAATGGGGAAAGAAACAAGAGTCCGCTTTTCAGTTATTGAAGCAAAAGCTTTGTAGTGCGCCAATTTTGGCACTACCCGAAGGGATCGATAACTTCGTGGTATACTGCGATGCTTCACACAAAGGACTTGGAGCCGTATTAATGCAGAACGAGAAGGTGATAGCTTATGCATCTCGACAACTCAAGATTCATGAGAAGAATTACACCACTCATGACTTAGAGTTGGGTGCCGTAGTTTTTGCACTCAAGATTTGGAGGCACTATCTCTACGGTACTAAATGTACAGTGTTTATAGACCACAAGAGCTTACAATATATACTTGATCAGAAGGAGTTAAATATGAGGCAACGTCGTTGGTGAATTGCTTAGTGATTACGACTGTGAGATTCATTATCATCCGGGAAAGGCCAACGTTGTGGCAGATGCTCTTAGCCGGAAAGAACGACTCAAACCCTTGAGAGTCAGATCATTGGGAATGACGATCAATTCACCTCTACCGTCAAAAATTCTCGAAGCTCAGGTTGAGGCACTCAAGGAAGAAAATAGGCCCAGTGAAAAACTCTATGGTATGCCAGAGAATGCAAATGGCTTTGTAAAGAGATCAGACGGAGTCTTATGCTTCAAGGATAGAAGCTGGGTACCTCTCTATGGCGGAATACGAGAGTTGATCATGCACGAGTCACACAAGTCGAAGTATTCTATTCACCCAGGTTCTGATAAGATGTATCAGGATCTTAAGAAGCTTTACTGGTGGCCAAACATGAAATCCGAAATCGCCACGTATGTTAGTAAATGCCTTACTTGCTCTAAGGTAAAAGCCGAATACCAGAAACCATCAGGATTACTTCAGCAACCAGAGATTCCCCAGTGGAAATGGGAACGCATTACAATGGATTTCATCACTAAACTTCCTAAGACATCAGGCGGTTACGATGCTATTTGGGTAATCGTTAATCGTCTCACCAAATCAGCCCATTTCTTTCCAATCAGAGAGACTTATTCCATGGATCAACTTACCAGACTTTACATCAAGGAAATAGTCTCAAAGCACGGTGCACCAATTTCTATCATTTCCGACAGAGATAGTCGATTCACTTCAAACTCTTGGCAATCCTTACAAGATTCATTTGGAACCAAATTAGACATGAGCACTGCTTATCATCCTCAGACCGATGGTCAGAGTGAGAGAACGATTCAAACATTGGAAGATATGCTCAGAGCATGTGTGATTGACTTTGGAAATGGTTGGGCTAACCATTTGCCATTGATCGAATTCTCTTACAATAACAGTTATCATACCAGCATAAAAGCAGCACTGTTTGAGGCACTCTATGGTTGAAAGTGCCGATCACCTGTATGTTGGGCTGAAGTTGGTGAAGCACAACTCACTGGTCCAGACATGGTTCGTGAAACAACAGAAAAGATAATTCAGATCCGTGACAGACTCCAAACTGCTAGAAGCCGACAAAAAAGTTACGCGGACGTACGACGCAAACCATTAGAATTTCAAATTGGCGACAGAGTTATGTTGAAAGTCTCACCTTGGAAAGGTGTGATACGATTTGGAAAACGTGGGAAGTTGAACCCGAGGTACATTGGGCCTTTTAAGATTCTGGATAGAGTCGGTCTAGCGGCATACAGACTTGAGCTTCCGTCAGAGCTCAGCAGCGTACATAACACATTTCACGTTTCAAATCTCAAGAAGTGTCTTTCAGATGAATCTCTCGTAATTCCATTAGAAGAAATTCAACTCGACGATAAGCTCAATTTCATGGAAGAACCAACCGAAATCATGGACCGTGAGGTCAAACAGTTGAAACAGAGTCGTATTCCTATCGTGAAAGTTCGCTGGAATTCTCGAAGAGGTCCCGAATTCACTTGGGAACGGGAAGACCAAATGCGACTCAAATATCCACATCTTTTCTCCAATACCACTCCAAATACCAACACTAACTGAATTCAGGGACTGAATTCCTTTTAGGGTGGAAGACTATGACAAATCGTAATTCCAGGTCATTTTTCAAACTTTGAAACTTTACTATCCACATTCACTATTTATCATTTTCGTAAACTAGGTTTACGAGTATCAATTCGCGTAACCGTATGGGTTATGCCGCGTATTCATGGAACATCATTGAGGGCATATCATATAGACTAGAATTAGTCTACATATCATTAGTAACATCATCCGCATATTAGGTCATTCGCGAGTTTGCATCATTTCAATTTACGTATATTTATTTATTAAATAAACGTTATTGCACGAGCAATTATTTTGAGCAATTGATTCGACACTCCCGACTATGATCCTAATATATTTTTACACTCATTACAGTGATATAAAAATTATATTATTAATTTACCCGGTGTTTTAAATTTAATAGGTATATATATATCGTTAAAAGTTTATAATTTTTATGACTTCATTATATTTTATTTTGTTCCGTTAAGCTTTATTTCTAGTTAACCCAGTACCCAAAACAAATAATATAACACATCTACTTCATAAGTAACAATGTACACAAGAATTTTCTACATAAAAATTTCACTTTCTCTTTTCCTATTATATGTATATCGAAATATTATCTAGTTTAGTTACTAGTTTTTAAGCCTTTAATATTTATTATTTATGCCATCATTTTTTTTTTGAGTAAATCTACAAAGCTGCCTAAACATTCTATAGACCAGATATGTGACTAATGATAAACTTATAAATAACTCATTTGTATTACGCTAGTTAAGTGTCAGCAAGGAGGTCTAAATTACTTAGGAGTGGAACTCTAGTTAGCATGAGAGGTGTATCTATATTTCTTTTAGCCTAAGTAAATTTTGGAGATATAAAAGGGAGTCAAGTCATTTAATTTAGCCATCTTTCGACTATATTTCGTGTACTACCAGAAAGAAATAATGAACAAAATATTGGTCGTTATGCATATTGTACAGATTTTCAAGCGTTGGATGTCATTGTAAGTTATGTCTTGTTGCATACAAGAATAATGTAAATAAATATTATATGACTTATAGGATTACTGACTATTTTATGAATTGGACACGTCAGTTTAGCTACTTATTTTAAGCGTGGCACTCTATTTTTTTAGACTAATGAATAAGCATTATTTAGATGAAGAAACCTAAACAAACCTGGCAAACTTAAAATGATACGTGTCTTATTCTACTATAGATATTTTACTTGGTGATTAAGTTTTTGGGGGCTAACGAGTATAAAAGAGTGCTTTGCATATATTTTTCAATTATTCACAGTGATAGGTATTAGCCAAATTATCCAACGTAATTGTTATATGAAGGAGAATAGTTCGTAAATATTTAAGGAAGGCTTAAATATTGGTATTGAAGCTAAGATCGTAGAGGCGCGTTCATTAGGTTCTTAGGTTGTACTTTGGTCGTTTTCGTTCTCAAGTTTGTTAACTAGTATTGATAAGGTGAGTTTTCATAGCCCCGTTTTCAATTTATTATTTCATTTCAAACCTACGGGGGAGAATACATTGCACATCATTTTTATACGAGCCCAAGTATATTAAATTCATTTACATTGCTTAAGTTACCGCATTGCCATATTAAAGTCCCCTGTTTATCATGAACCGTTAATTGACAGTAAGCGAGAGTGATTGAATAGATCTATTGAGGGTGACGCCTCCGTCTGGGTTGGTAGCGCCAACTAGTCATACGGACGCATTTCATTTTTATCATATTAGAGTGTCTGGCAAAACACTCTGTTGGGGCATTCATAATCAGTCTAACTTCGGGGTCATGAGCTTATAGCAATTGTATTATTTTTGAGTATATGGCGACATTGTCATATATATCTTATACTTGTGGTAGTCGTACAGATCATTTACATAAACCTATGGATCTCACCAACATTATTGTTGACCGATTTAGCAATGTATTTTCAGGTATTTAAGGCGTTCACTTCATGACATGCATGTGGGCTTATCATAGAGTCGCGGTGTCGACGCGTCTCACTTGTTTAATTATGCACTTATAAGCATCGTTTGGTTTGTAACAAACTTATTTCCGCAAACTTGTATTATCTTTTGGGACCTATCTTTTGTAACTCTGAATGTTTTTAATTAATCAAATGATGTACTTTTAAAACGACACTTTAGGTCGTTCAATATAACTGTAACTATGATGTTATGGCAGTCGCGCCCCAGGTATTCCATTCCGCTGCAAATCATGTATTTGGGGGTGTGACAAAAGGTAACTTCCTTTTTCCATTAGCTTCGGCAACTTAGTGCAAGATATGACCGCTAATCTAGATGGGCCTCTCAAATCCTTTCTATCTCCTGGTATGTTCAGAATCTCCTTGCCGTATGGCACCCGCACGATCTTTTCATCGCAAATTATATGAGCACGATATTTCGACAACCAATCCATACCAATAATGACATCAAAACTCCCTAACGTGTCGGGTAGAAGATCTATGTTGAAAGGACGATTCAGAAAGTTTAACGTGCAACCGCGAATGATAGTCCTAATCCTCTCTATGTTCCCATTAGCTAATTCTACATCATAACCAATTCCTAAGGCCATCGGGGGTTTCTCAAGTAACGGTGCAAACTTAGTGGACACAAAACTCTTATCGGCACCAGTATCAAATAGTATGGAAGCATAACGATTATTGCGAAGGAACATACCAGTAACGACGTTCGGATCTTCTCCTCTCTCGTTCCCAAGTGCATACACTCTCCCATGAGCAGCTCCAGCTTCCACACGTTGGTCCCCATTATCTTGTCGTCCACGATTTCCTCCAGCTCCACGGTTTCCATTATTGTACCCATTACCACCCGATCCTTGATTTCCTCGGTTCCACGATTCCCTACACTCATTCCGATAATGTCCCTTCTTTCCACATCCATAGCAAGTAACATTTGCCTTGCTCATAGTTTCAGGAGTAGCTTGAACCATAGCAAGTGGTCGAGCTCTACAATCCTTAGCTATGTGTCCCATTCTAGAGCAATTCTTGCACATTACAGTACATCGACCAGAATGATGCTTATAACATCAGTTACATTTGGGTGCATCTCCATTGTAGTTCTTCTTATCTCCATCTCCCATAGCATAAGCTCTAGTAGTTGTTTGTCGTTTGTTTCGACGGTCATTACCCTTAGAGTGATCATCCCTCTTCCTCTTTCCATTCTTATCCTTCTCAGCTTCTTCCAATGCCAAAGAGTCCATCAATTGTTGAGCGATAGTGATAGCCTCATGAATGTTTGCAGGCTTAGCAGAAATCACATCGTTCCTTGTAGCTACCGGCAACCCATCGGTATACCTCTCAATCCTTTGAGTCTCAGTCCTAACCATATCGGGACAAGTAAGGCTAACTCTCGATAACGGCGATTGTAAGTTGCCATATGATGTGTGGGAATCGCACCTTGCTTTACCTCTCGAGGGATCTCGAGAAGCTTACAACCCCCACCAGGCAGTGTACCTGATCGTTGTAGTATAGTATAGTGACAAGTACCGGAGGATTGATCGTTCAACTTAGGAATAGTGTCGCTAGGATTAGAAAACCTAATTACTAGTTCTAAAGGTGAGAGATGATTATTTTTGTATATTTATATTTTTATAAAAGCAAGTAAAATCTTGGGTTTTGGAAGAGTGGGCGGAATTAGTTGCTATTCAACTAACCCAAAACTAAGATGCAATCAAAATAAAATACTAAAAATGAAAATAAACTAATTATACTAAGGTTGTGAGCAGTAATTGGAGAAATTGTGTTTACTTAGGCTTCACTACTCCCTAGATATCTTTTACACGTTAATTACTTGTTACACTTGTATGGATGACGGATTGTATTCCTTAATACCATTCGTGGGGTGGCATACATAACTCCCCAACTCTATGAGCTCTTATCTCCTCCTACACCATGACCCAACACAACTATAGGGATTGTAAACAGTGGCTCATGCATTAAATACAACCAATAAAGACCTAGTACGCCTCGGTTCATGTTTCTTAAGACGTTCAAGCATGTTACCATTTGGAGATCTGCCAGTTTTCTTAAGCCTAACATATAATATCATTCATCCAAAACAAGAATAGACAAGTAATCAACACATAATCAACATCTAGGTTTCATTAGATCTAAGCAAACACAAAAGAGATCTAGCCTAGCATAGTAGAATTGAGACAAGAACAAGATATAAACAACCAACACATAGACATATTGATTGAATTGGAAGAACACTTATCTCAATTACAATGCAAGGTTTCAAGGGTTTGGAACCCTTGAAAAACCTGTAAAAGATACACCAAATTCGTCTTTAGGGTTTCACCAAAACTTCTCCCTCTTTTAATGAAAAAACTAGAAAACTATATATAGGAAAAGTAGGCTGACGGCGTCAAGAGTTACATGTGACGCCATCACCTCGCCGCCATATACTTCCTCGGACGGCCTTGATCTACTTATGACGGCCTATGTGACGCCGTCACCGACCACGGTATTTCATTCTTGCCACTTTGACGCCGTCATGAAGGCGTTTGACGCCGTCACCACCTTCGGTCTTTTAATCTTCATGTCTGACGCCGTCAAGATTTAACTCTTGACGCCGTCACCTTGTATCTTCAGCATGGAAATTTGGTACTTTGCCGTTTTCTTCACTTTTATGCTCAAAAAACGTCCAAAATGGCTTCTTTTCCAGAATTCACTCTCCAAACACCTAAAATCACAAAAGGAACGATTTAGGGCAATATTTGATCAAATAAACTCGGATTCGGGCTTAAATGACCCCCTAAAAACGGATCATTTTTCGCCTCATCACCATATCATTACATTTCACCTTATGGTTCCAGAACTCAATCTCCAGCTTCTTAATCTCATTCCTTAGGCAGTAAGTCTGAATCAGCAAGGACTTAAATTGCTCCCAAGTCATAGCATAAGCCACATCACTCCCAACCGAATTTCGGTAATTGTTCCACCAAGTTAAAGCTTCATCCTTGAAAGTAAAAGAAGCAAACCTTACCTTCGCATTCTCCGCACAACCATTGACATTAAACACTGACTCAGTCTTCTCAATCCACCTAACCAAGTAAACCACTCCTTCAGTTCCACCAAACTCAATAGGTCCACAAATCTTAAACTCCTTGTAGTGACATCCGTTAGCACGAACAGGTGGAAATGTTCCAGCAGAATTGTTGGAATGATTTGACTCAGCTAGTAGCTCAGCAACTCGTTGCTCCACAAGTTGATTGATCATTGCTTGATCCACAGTAGGTGCATTAAGTGGAACATGATCATTGTCTCCCTGAACATCAACATTTTGATTCCTATTGTTGCGGTTGGTAGCGTCCAGGTTGTCAGGAGTAGGGGTTTCAACATTTCGAGTAGGACGGCGTCCTCGGCGACCAGGGGTAGTCGCGGCAGTTCCAGTTCGGGTAGCTCTAACAGGGTTTCGTCGTATAGCCATTAATATAATACCAACACAATATCAACCATGCAAGTAAGACATAATTCTCCATGTACGCCAAAAACCGTAAAATATCATACGAGCTCACCCTCGTCCATAAGTAGCGATCAATACATCGTTCCATACTACCAAAAGGCACAATAAATACTAATCGTTCCATACGAGACAACCGTACAATCCGAATAACATGACTTAAGGGATAGAATAACCAGCTCTCATAACCAAATACTCCCTGACTTAAGAAGCAACACAACAACAACACAAATCTAAATTGATCTAGCCATGAAGCTGGCGTAGACTATTCAACTCCGATCTCAAACCATCCAAATCTCTCCATAACGATTCTAGCTCAACACTGTATATATCTCTATCTCTCTTGAGGTCTGTTGCCTCCTTCTCCAACTCCGTGTTCCTCTGCCACAGCTTGCGATCTGCCTCGCGAGCTGTGAAGAAACCTCTTTGCAGACTCTCTATCTGCTCATGTATCTCAATCATACCTCTCCTAATTGCGGTCGTCCTTTCCACGATATTAGTCAAATCAACTCTTATCTCAGCAATAAACTCAGCAATAATCATCTCAAGTCGGTCAGACATCCGCGAGATCCACTCGCCCTGTGCAGTAATCCGAGTCCACATCCTACCAATTTCACCCAAATCTGCATGCTCAGCAGAAACCTCAGAAGTTGCATCCAACCTAACGGGACTACCAGGTGGCAACTTAAACAAAAATGGATGATCAGGTGAAACCGGCTTTAACGGATGTATCGAGGAATCGGGCTTCGCAGAATGAGCAGAATGTGCTAGCGACCAATCATCATCAGGCATCTCCTCCTCCTAAGGATCATCCTCTTCCTCATCCTGAGGGTCATCATTCTCTTCCTCATCTTGAGGGTTATCATTCTGCTCGCCCTCGTACTCCTCGTCGGAGGGGTACTCCATCAATCGTCATCTCTGATCAGGTGAACCACGAGGCGATAAAATCGGTGACTTAGGGCGACAATGAGACGATAAAGTAGTGGCCGAACGCATGACCAACGCGTATGGGTCATCAGGGGCCATAGTGATTTACGAGGGGCGACGCGTACTAGCAATAACAGTCCTTAATTACAACACGTGCAAAGGAGGCTATGATTTGTGACAACGGCGTAGGGTAGGTGTAAGTGTTTCAAAACAACTAAACCGCGAACTCAAAATACCATATCAAAAATCATCATATAATTCCAAATCATATATATATCAAGAAAGATTTAAAATACCGCATTACTAAAATCATTCGTAAAGCAATTAAGCCATATAATTCCTCAAAACGCATATAATTCCTCAAAACGCCATCATATCACTAAATCAATAAACCTTAAATCCTCAAATCATCTCAAGAATTCCATATCCAATATCATCTCAATATACCTCTATATAAACAATGATGCTTCGGCTTGGCGGGCTGGCGGGCAATGGTCGAGGATCGTTTTCTATAAAAATCGGTTATAGTTTAGGTGTCTATTTACCTAGTTCTCTATAACCTTGGCTCTGATACCAATCTGTAACACCCCCAAAATTTGATACAGCGGAAGACTCAACAAGCTTTCGGGGTGCTACGGGGATTGGTATCCATTCAAAGTCATGAAAGAACGAGATAAAGTAAACATAAGAAAAACACAACCAAAACGGGTTTTAAAGTTTACCTTTATCCCAAAAATTATCCAAAGTAAGGCCCAAAAGAAATAAACATAGGTCCACAATTATTTATCAGAGTTTCAGAAAATAGATCCATAAACTAGGTGCCATTGCCAAGCCTCCAATCCAAGCATCCAAAGGGCATCACTTAATTACCTGAGAAAACGTGCTAAAAGTCAGCTTTCGCTGGTGAGATCATAGGTTTAAATTCATAATTCAATATAGTGGACATATACGCAAAACGCTTGCTAGCTAGACTAGGCCTCAATCATCCAACCAAAATAACCGACCAAAATAAACCAACCAAATCAAATCAACCCTATAGGTGCACGCTATAGCTCAAATCAATCCAATCAATAGCTTACCTAGCTCAAGTCTAGGCCTCGCTCTATAACCAATCCAATAGCTTACCTAGTTCGGGACTAGGCCTCGCTCAACAACTAAATCAATAGCTTACCTAGTTCGGGACTAGGCCTCGCTTAATCCTACCTAGTTCTATAAGCATAGCAAGTTTTGAAATAAATAAATAAAGCGATAATAGTCCACATAAAACATTTGCACGTTTCTCACCCCAAGTATTGAAAACAAAGTTCAAGAGTAAAAGTGGGGCTATGACTCACCTCAAGTCCAACAAATCCTCAAAAGAAACGATAGAAGAAAGACGTAAGTAATCTCAAGCAACTCACGTAACGGCAACTACAGACTCGGCACTCCCTAACAATATCAAGCTCGTTCAGAAATCATTTCTTCAAAAATCAAATATTCCCATTCCCGAACGTATTCCATTTTACTTTCCAAAAATATCCATTTCTCGAATTAACTTCATATATATTTGAAATTCGACGTTTGGTATCCACATGGGTGAAGGGTCAACTCAACTCAAACCAAGAAGCCACAACGAACGAAATAATAACCCATCTATAGGTCTAATATTAGCCCAATATATTATTTAAATAAATCATCGAAGCTTATCAAATCCGTCGATTTGGTAATCCCCCATATTTATTTACGTAATATATCATTCCAAAATTATACCCAACCTAAAGCACATAGCACAAAGAATACTATATGGTAAATATCGTAGTCCAATAAATTCCCTATATATATCGTCCAATTTGCAAAATTCGTCAATTTAGCCAATTCCACGAGATATATAGTAATTTATTATCCTAATACACGTACCACAACCTATGGGCGTCGTAGGATACGATGCCCATTAATATACTCATTTTCTATAGCTAAATAAACCGTATTTAACCCGTCGATTAAATAAGTTACGTAGTTATAGAAAATGGATATATTAATCGTCATATATCCGTGACAACATAAAAGTCACATAATAAAGCCCACTTGGACTTAAGTAACCACAACTCGTATAACTCGATAAGTTTTTCTAAATTTATAAAAAGTCATGTTTTTAATTATTACTTACCCGACGTATTAATTCTCGACATTATTTATAGTTATTATCTATAATAATAGTTCGACATTTATTACACTATTTGCATAGTATAATAATTATCATTATATTATTATAACGTTTACTCGTGATCGTTTTATTACTAATATACACACATATATATATATATATATATATATATATATATATATATATATATATATATATATATATATATATATATATATATATATGTACGTTTATCACGTCTATATACGTATATAAACGATTATATTATCAATAATATTATTACGAGTATTATTATTAATGTTTGATTTTAAATATTTATCGAGTTATAAGAATTTGGTCACATGTCCGAGTCATCACTCTCGGCTCATAGTCCAAGTCCAAAAATAATAATAACCAAGTCATAATAAACAAACCAACTCCGTCCAAATCAATCCCAAATATATATAATTGACCGTCTCACAATCGGTCCCCAAATCCATACTCGTCACCACAACAATATTCGACCGGACCCAAGAGGGGTCACGGTCTTGCTCATAACGAGCTCAAACAAATCCAAACGGACCCTTGGGTCGTCGGCCGTAATTCCAAACAACAATAATATCATCCAAACATCTTCCAAATCCACAACTAATGACCAAGAATAGTCAAGAAATCAAAATAATCCAACAATGACACAAGCCGAGAGCATTAGCTCTCGGTTTGGTCTCGACCTCGCGACCAAATGCAAAAACCCGGATACCAAACCATCAAATCCTTGATGAAACTTCATTTCCCATTTGTAAAACTCAAAACCCAACAAAAACAACCCGTGTAGACACGGATTTAAGCATGAATCGAGGCACACGACATGAAATTCGTGGCCACTCACCTTCAAAAAGGCCTCAAAACTTGATTTCTTTAAAAACCCAATAAGATTAAACAAAAATGGTGGTGTTAAAGTGGCGGTGGTAATTCGTACGTGGTGTTAAAGGGGGTTTTAGAGCGCGTGGTTTATACCAAAAGATAGATCGGGATGAGGTGGTCAAGAAGGTGGTGTTATTTTGTTTAGGGGAATGGCGGTGGCGGCGTTATTGTGGTTTATAGGGTGGCGGTGGTGTTTGTATCAAACGAAAGAGAGAGAGAGATGAATGTGTGGGTGATGGTGAAGGTTGTGTTGCTTTACAGATTCCACAAGGACGATATAATGTAATTTACTCTTTTAAAAAGAATTTTTAATAATACTAATAATAATAATAGAGAGGTGTAGGGGGTTTAAGTAGCCCGGTGTCAATACACGGACCAAACTCGAAACTTTAATAACCAAATGGCTTTCTCAAACCGAACCCGTTCCAAAAATAATAACATCCGAACCAAATAATAAAATATAATTAAAATTGTTAGGTTAACCTAGTGCCGAAGTCAATGTAGTGCCAAAATAACGATCTCAAAATAAATCATCATGACTGAATCAAACCAAACCATAAATAAATAATCGAATCCAATAAATATCGTACGATTAAAAATCACGTACCAACGTTCGTAAAATATCTCGTCACAATAAACTTTTTTCAAATATTCCAAATTTATAATTTTAATGTAATGCGGGTTTTAAAAACGGCTCCCTAATTTGCCAGTTGTGACATCTATACACATATATGTGAACCTATAAAAAAAAACCGGGTTGGTTTGAATACTCACGGATACTTGAAACACATAATTGGAAGTAGACCGTAATAATCGAGTATTTCAGTTATTGGGTTTTTTAATTATGATTTTTCTTAAGTTTCAGGTTCTTCGGTTCAAATCAAACGATTTTGTTTTGCAAAACTTATATTTAATCATATTGGTAGAGACAAGTTAACAAATATTCAATGTTTTGAAACCCGGGTTTGGGATCGACCCGACCGAGTTACCGGGTCACCGGGTCAACCCGGGTCAACCCGGTTAGACCCGGTTTTACGCACATTTCCAAAAATCGATTTTACGCACAAATATGAGTGAATAAACACCATAAGAAAGTCATATCAAACAAAAATAGCACCTTAATAATGACAAATAAATAAAAAAGAGTCAAAATTTAAATTTAAAAAAAAAAAAAAAAATAGAGAAAATCCAAACCCGGCCGGGTTTCAAAACCCGGGTCAACCCGGGTCACTCAAAACCCGGCGGGTCACACCGGTTGACCCGGTTTTAGAAACCCGGGTCAAAACAACCCGTTTTTTGACCGGGTTCCGGTCCGACCGGTTCGACCGGCCGGGTCGACCCGGGTTTCAAAACGTTGCAAATATTTGGTTTTTAAATGATGCCAAAATGGTGTTAGTTGACGGGGACAACTTTTATAATTGAAAGCCTTTTTCTAAACCTGATTAACATGATATTTATACTTTATACTACATGTAAAATTAAAATATATTTGCTTAAAGATTTACAAAATAATAATATAGTTTTATCAAAATACTTAATATGCATACTTATAAAAAAATAAAGGAAGTGATGCCTATATTACGATGTATGCAATTGTCTACATTTTCTTTTAAAAAAAGAGAAGAAACAAGGGGAAAACATGTATCAGAGATTTATCGTAAAAACTGAACTGTAAATTTTTTTAAAAATTTTTAGAAAAAAAAATGTGGGTAACTGCCTGCATTGTAATACATGTATCATTTGCCCATAAAAATAATGTAATCTATTAATTATTTAAATACATAACTACCATTTAATCAATAAAGTTTTCTCATTCTCACTTACTTCACACCAGACCTATAAATACAAATTTACTGTAAATACGTATGCCTATAAATCGTTGCATGCGAATAATCTATGGGTTCAAACAATTGAAAAGAATTTCTCTGTCACATATTAATTGTGCAATTTCTCAATGTACAATATGTTAAGGAATTCTACTAATTACACTTAACATCAATTCAATATCATATCTACCTGCTAAATTCTACTACTTTTACCTGTAATTAATAATTAATATTATTAAGAGAGTATTACTTTTGTAAACGTTCCATCAAATACATGTCTTCCATTAATTAGTAGGGAAGTCACCAAAGGGCTTATGTCTTAATGGTATTTCTTGTGTAAGAAACCCTTCAATCAAAATGGTTTGCATGTTAAAGCACTCCTTAGAACATGTGAGATACTATGATATGTAAGATAGTTAGTTGTGGTTTAAAAAAAGAAAAAATAAAAAAACAGGAAGAAAAAAAACTAGGAGGGAAGTCACGTGACGTGACAAGTGCATTGTAGAAAAATCTATTCTACAACTCTCTAACAACAAACTTCTTCCCCAATATGAGTTCCTAAAACCATCTAGGAACAATTCTTCAATCACAAACCCAATCCCATCAAATTAACCAATCATAACCCAATCAAACCCAAACCCACTTCCAAAATCACCTCAATTTCACTCTCCAACAATTTCCCCCAATTTTCATCCATCAAAATTAGGGTTTCTAGATATCACTTCGCTTCAAGATTATCCATCAAATCACCACAATTCGATCTAAAAATTACATATTCAGGTACCCTTTTGGCTCAATTTCACTAATCTGATCATGGATGGTAATAAAGATGAAGCTTTAAAGTGTTTGCAAATTGGTAAAGATGCATTAGGGTTAGGTGATCGTGTTAAAGCTTTGAAATTCATAACAAAGGCCAAAAGATTAGACCCTTTATTGCAAATTGATGATCTGTTAAAGAATCTTGATGAGAAAAATGGTTCTTCAAACTCGCCGGAAAATGTTGCCGGTGCCGGTGCCGGAGAGGGTTCCGGTGGCCGGAGTAAGGTTTCGGGTAATGGGTCGGGTCGGGTTAATGGGTTGGGAAATGGGTCTAGTTTAGGGACTAATGAACAGATGAAAATTGTGTGGGAGATTAGGAGGAAGATAAATTATTATGATATTTTAGGTGTGAGTAAAGATTGTGGTGTGGAGGATATTAGGAAAGCGTATCGGAAGTTGTCGTTGAAGGTTCATCCTGATAAGAATAAGGCGCCGGGGTCTGAGGAGGCGTTTAAGAAAGTGTCGAAAGCGTTTAAGTGTTTGAGTGATGAAGAGAGTAGGAAAAAGTATAATGTTATGGGATCGGAGGAGCCAATGAGTTATATGCCACCGACTAGGCGTAGGGGTAATACTAACGGGTTTTATTATGAGGCTGATGTTGATGCTGAGGAGATTTTTAGGAACTTTTTCTTTGGTGGGATGAATCCGAGGGCGACTACGCAGTTTAGCGGGTTTAATTTTGGTAATGGGACGAGGGCACGAACACAAACACAAACACAAACGGGGAATACTAATAATGGGGGTGACGGGTTTAACATAAGGGCGTTGCTTCAGTTGTTACCGGTGCTTTTGATTCTGTATTTGAGTTTTTTCTCGTCGTCGAATGATCCTGTTTATTCGCTTTCTAGGACTTATAGTTATGAGTATAAGTTGCTTACGCAAAAAGGGGTTCCTTTTTTTGTGAAATCAAGAAACTTTGAGCAAGCTTATCCGCCGAATAGTGATGAAAGGGTGCGGCTTGAAGGAAGGATTGAGCATGAGTATTTGTCGATTTTATCTCATAATTGTCGGATGGAGAGACAACGGTTTAATTGGGGTTCTCAGCCTCCGATGCCTAACTGTGATATGTTGAAGAAGTTTGAAGAGGGTTTGGTTTCGTGATTGAAGGTTCGATTGCTCTTATCCTCACGCAATTATTACGTTGGTTAATTTGCTGAATTGATACTATATAGTGTTTGAGAATAAGCTTGCAATCGTTTTTGTACATTTACTCTCAACAAGTGTACTTATACATGCATAAAAGATGGTGATTTGTACAATGTTCTAGTGAGTTTAATGTTAAATTATTGAAACTATACTTGCACATGCGTAGCTGATCATTTGAGGTTGAAAGATATAAAAGGGGGTGTTTGAATTTGCGTTTTGTAATTAATTATCTGCTAATCATTTATTAATGTTAGATTCTTC
Organism: Artemisia argyi; assembly: GCA_030686995.1. NCBI lineage: Eukaryota > Viridiplantae > Streptophyta > Magnoliopsida > Asterales > Asteraceae > Artemisia > Artemisia argyi. The sequence goes on from CM060706.1 coordinate 14,450,987, forward strand.
TTATCTCCGTTTACCATATACGAGATTGCGACAATTAGGGCAAATAAAGTTACGAATGTCATATGTGCCTGCTCGACTTATCGTTTAACCTAACTGAGAGTTGTTTACTTGTAAACGTTTCTCCTTTTTTTCACTAAAATGTCTTTATTGGTCAATTTGTTTATCAGCCTCTTAACTGATCAGAAATTACCCAACACTCACACACACACACACACACACACACACACACACATCCAACACCTCGTACCAAGCAAGAAAATGTTTGTTGCAGATTTGCTATTAAGTGATGCACGTGCTATACACTCCATTAAATTTTTGTTTGCTTAGAGTCGCGAACCTTGTGTGTGATTTGTAATATGATAATATATGATTCTGGCATCACGTGGGATGTGCATCTATTTGTTTCTATATATATATTATAGTGAGATTAATGTTAAATTTTTATATCATGATTACTTGTACATGCATGATTGAAAATTTGAGGCTATAAGATATTGAGAGGTGTTCGGATTTATGTTCTGTAAATGATATATGCAAATCATCTATGAATGTTAGATTCTCAGTATCTCAGTTTTTGATAATCAATTTCATAGCAGCTAAGGGTCAACTAAAGTTTCATATTTATCTCTTAACCCAATTTAAGTCTCTTTTATGTCTATTCACAACACGTCCAAGTATTTTTGATCAATTTACCTGTACTTGCACATGTGTCGTTGATCATTTGAGGTTGAAAGATATTAAGGAGCTCTTTGAATTTGCGTTCTGTAATTAATTTTCTCTGTTTACCATATGGGAGATTGGTAGAATTAGGGTAAACAAAGTTACATAATGTGCCTTCTCTTCTAACCTAACTGAGAGTTGTTTACTTATATCAATTAAACGTTACTAGCCTTTTTCACTAAATATGTCTTCATTGGCCAACGTGTTTATCAGTTTCTTAAATGATCAGAAATTACTCGACACTCCCACACACATCCAACACCTCGTACAATGCAAGAAAATGTTACACCTCGTACAATGCAAGAAAATGTTTGTTGCGGACTTGCTATCAAGTGATGCGCGTTCTATATACTTTACTTCTTGTTTGCTTAAAGTCACATATCCTGTGTTGGATTTGTAATATGATAAAATATGATTTTGGCATCATACGTGGGACGTGCATCTATCTGTTACTATACGTAGGCCTAAATTTTCGTATCATGATTACTTGTACACGCGTGGATGGCATGATTGATAATTTGAGGCAATTAGATATTTACGGGAATGTTCAGGTTTGTGTTTTGTAAATGATTATATCTTTATTTATTAATGTTAGTTTCTCAGTTTTAGATAATCAATTTTATGCTAAGGGTAAATTAAAGTTTCATATGTACTTAATCTAATTTCATTGTCTTTTATGTCTATTCACGTGACATCAAGTCCTTTTTGATTAGTTCACCTATCATTTCTCAAATGATCCAAAAATTACTAAACCTTGACAATCTCCATATCTGATTGACAACTTCAAACATTATAAGTCCATCTACAAAAATAGTAGCTGCAGACCGGCAACCAAGTGTTGCACACTTGCACGTTCTATTTCTATATACACCATCTGATATCTGTGTACCCTTGTCTCTTAAGGCCGCAACTTAGTGTGTCGTTTTTAATATGATATGAATTTGGCATCATGTGGGATGTGTATCTATTTGTTCCTATATGTAGTCTTTTGATTCGCTTTAAAACTTGATATAAGTTTAGGTTATATCTATGTCTGTGTCCAGTTTTAGCATGACGATGTGGACATTAAAGTATGGTGTTATATATGGAAACACAAATTTAGATCTCTTTTTTTGTTTGTCTGCAGATTGTTTCTCCATACAAAAAGGCTTGAAGCTATGAGAATATGCTAGAGGGGATCTCTTATTCGTCTATGGATCCTGCATGTGGGGTTGTATTCTGGTAGCAGGTTTTTGCAGTGAAGTTGTAAAAGTAACTTCAGAAAGTATATTCTAGACAAACTTCTATGGTCTTTTTTCTTTTTTTCTTTTAAGTTTGAAATTACATGTTACCGGTGGTATACTCTGATTTTTAGCAACTTTGGAGCATCTGTTGTTGAAATTGCCATATGCTAGAATTTTCTTTATAAATGGATTTGGTAACTATCCGCGTGTATATGGTAAGTTTCTTACAAGGGAAGTGGTTTAAATACTCTTCTCTACCGCAGTCCAGTTTTGTGGGTGGGTAGTTTTAAGGGCTTGTTGCTTTTAATCTACTGGAACATGATAAAAGGACCAGAATGAGATCGAATGGGGTTAACTTTTAACTGGCTACTTTTTGGGACTGGATTAGGCCTAGTAAGTGCTGAAACCTGGTCTCGAAAAGACGAGCTACATTCCATTTGTCTTGATGACAGTAAATGTGACTTTAAGGCCTCATGTTTAATTTTCATTTTGTATTTTGTGATCAAAATATAGTCAAACCGTCCTTGACAGGACTTGAACCTATAATTTGTGATCAAAATATATAATATAGTCATTTAGACCAAATCGGTTCAAGACATGGATCTATGGAGCTATATCCCATATTAATGTGATATATTACATTAAACATTTACTGTCAAATGCTCGCATATTGTCATAACCAACCATAGAGGTTCACCAGAAAGAGTATATTCACAACAACTAAGACATACAAATTCAACAATTCTATAGAACTGCAAGACATCGATATGTATAGACGCCGTCACACGCTAAAATAAAAGTTAGGATGATAGTAGATATCATCCTTATGGAACATGATAGTAAATATCAGGACATGACTCAGTCGATAGACACTTATGACTTTTCCTAATCCTTCGACAAGGAATACATGGTCCACAAGCGTTACATACACAACCTCCTAGTGGCTCTCGTGTATCAACAATTGGCAGAGTGCGCGCAAAGCCTTTTATTTTTTCCCCCCTTTTATGAGCAATTTTTTATCTACCAAAACCACATATACAATCCATGCAGATTAAATATCCAATAGTACAAATGACGCTTATCTTATTAACAAAAATATATAGTGAATGTGAGAATGTGGGCTAAGTTGGGCCAATATCAAACTAATGCGTATAGGCTAGGGTTAACAAACATGCACTTGTATCCTTTTACAACATTATAAGTTTATATAAAACAGGATGAAAACGCTGCCATTTCATCCTGTAGCTACTGTAGCATTTCCCGCCAAAAATCTGGCCCGCCGCTTAGCCCATTTCCCTTACATTGGTGTTTTGTAGATTCTTTGCTGAAATAACTGGTAAGAGCTAATCTCTACTTTTGTGTTACATAATTTTTTTTAATTATTAATTTTAGGTGTTTGGTGGTTACCTTTTGGGGGTTCTTTTGGCGCCCGAAGATTAAGGTTCAATCGGCAACTGATAAGACATATGTAGTTGGGGTTTCAATTTTGGGGGTTTTTAATTTCTGTTGCAGGAAAGGATAATGATCATATGATTTATGCGCAATTTGGGGGAGGGGGGGGGGGGGGGGGTTTAATTTTCGGTGTTTGTTAACGGCTAATTATGGTGCCAATTTTTTTGCATAATAAGCATCAGGTAAATAATTAAGGTGTCGCTGATACTTTTTTTTGGCTGTCTAATTTGCTTTGATTGTTGGTCTTATTAGGTGTTTAATATTTTTTGCTTTTGCTGTCTATTTAGACTTTATCAGCTTATCGTAAGTTGGTATATTAGCCGAGTCAAATAAGCTTATAAGCTGTCGTATTTCATACTTTGTTAACTGTTTTTGGTTTGGTATATTGAAGGTTGGTATGCGGTATTTATAAACGTACCACTCCTAGGCTGCTCATGAATATTGAACATCAGTTGAAGATAAGAACAAAGGTAACTTAGCTTATTTATAATAGATTAGACATGGCATTACAACTCAGTTCGCTTTTCTGATGCACAGTTCGCTTATTCTGATGCACAGAGTTTGAGATCGAAAGGAAGATAGAAGTGATGTTGTAAGCAAGGTTGAAGGATGGGGGAAGGGGATGGGTTTCAACTAGAGACAGTTGGAGTATCATTCGTCGGTTTCTATTGTTATTTGCAACAAGGCGCTGATAAGTACTCTTGCCTACACTTTTGGTAAGTAATCAAGTATATTTGGTACGTTTGTCGTTTTCAGTTTAGGATCTGTTCGTTATTTGGTCGATGAATCCGAATTTATCATGGTGAATGTTTTACAGATTGTATGTGCGAATTAAAATTTTCTGTAAGAATTTACAACTGACTTTTAATCATAGACGAGTGACAAATAACTTGCTACTGATCTATAAGAATTTACAAGAATGAGTAACAAACATCACCTAATGCTGACCGTTGTAACTACAAATAGCAATAACCTATTAATCAGTTACAAGATGCAAATCCAAACATGGGCATAATCCCGTTTCTTTGAAATTATTCAGTGTTAAATCAAAGTTGTTTTTATGTGGGTGCTGCATGTTTCAGTCATCGCAGAAGCTGGTAATTTCAAGAGATTACTAAACCCATTTCAAGATGCTCCCAAGCCGCTCATTTTGTCGCAAAGGAACCTTCGTTTGATGCAGCCATATATTGCAGAGCGAATGAGAAGCTGCCTATAACTCATGAAGAGATAACGGCCAAGGAAAATGTTGTGACGCATCACACCGCAGTCGCTAAGGAGGCCATGTCAGGTCCGTAGACGAATTATTCTTATTACACTGGCAACTTGCTATCTGAAAAACCATAAGATTTTATACTAATAATTGGTGCCAAATTATAATCTGTCTTATTTTAGAAAAGTATGCTGAAAAACAAAAAGATTTAAGGGCGGCTGCAAATTATGTAATTGAGGTTTATAACAGTTACAATTGATATTATTTTAGGTCTTTTAGAGAGATGTACGATCGATGATGTTTCTTCCGCGGATGCCCAAAAACGAAATGCTTATCTGTGGGAGTTCAGCTGGTGAGTCTATTTTTATCTGCGATTTTCGTGTCGCTCTTAGGTTAATGGTGTATTTGTGGTATTTAAACGTATGCTCTATTTTATAGTTGTGCTCATGTGTTCCAAAAAAAGACTTTTCCTAAATCATGTTGCCCCTCGACTTCATAAAAGTTGTCACCACACATTTGAATCAATCATACGATTATAATTTCCGTTAGGTGAGAAGCTAAATAAACTTTAAAATCCATTTCCGCGCACATTTGAGAACCATATTCACCCATTTCGCAAGCCAACTATTTTCTACCTCTATTATATCTGATTCAAAGTTACTAACTTAAAAAACGGGTTGTTTTTTGTGTATCTGCAGTCACAACCATTCTTGGAAGGGGTAGTATTACCGTTGCACAACTGAGAAGGCGAGACGGATGAGGTGTTAGTTAAAGAAAGAGCTCCAGGAAGCGTTGACCCAACACTAACTTCTGCAGCAGGTGATACTTGCCATGTCTCGCTCTTTTTGACCCATTTAATTTATACCTGACAGGGGAACTTGTCAGATTGGTCAAAACGGGTGAAACTTGAAATTCATCCGAATTTTTTATTCAACTACTCATTCAACATTTGCAAATGCAGTAAACTCATTTTCAACAGCTTATCATCGTATCAGGTTGCAAATGCAGTAAACTCCCTTTAAGCCACTACTACCTGTGTCACTGGAAAAAGACGTAACCACAAATGTATGCTACATTTAAATTACTAAAATCCAGTAATTAAAAATAGTGTAATTGCCCTGCCCAAAACTAATAAAATTAGTGCAAAATTGTTAATAATAGTGGCGGCAAGTGAAAGTTTAGTCACTCTATAAACGAGGTCAATAGGTTGATACAACAAGTGTCGGGTGATTATGGTTTGAAAGTGTCGATATGTTATTTCATAAGATGGAGTCACCTATATTCGCTAGCACGATTTTAGGTTAACAGTTTGTGTTATAGGTAGCGCCTGTAATGCACTCAGCATGATAATGAGCTGATTTGGGTTATGCTCAATCTTAAACTGGCCAATAAATAGTTTTAGCTAAAATTGGAACGGGTCTAATTGTGTTTGTTTCAGTTTTATGTATTTTTAAGCGTATAATTTTAAGGTTTCATAATTTTTTGGATGGATTAGAGATCTTTTACAAGTTCAAAATCCACCACCAGTAACTTAGTGGCATAATACTGATACAATAAACGTTTCGTGCAGTTTCTATGGATCCCACTTTGACCCAATGTGCAGGCTGCATTTGACCTTTGTTTGTTCTTTAAACCAGGTCACACGCCACATGAACATCCAAACTCCTTCTGCTTACTTTGCCCAGGTCACACGCCACTTTGACCCAATGTGCAGGCTGAATATCCAAACTCCTCCTGCTTACTTTGAGACGCAAAGGTTAATTTTTTTAATTTTATTTCTCACAAAAAGGTTTTATTTTATTTTATTTATTTATTTATTTTTTTTTTCAGTCTTATTTTTTTTTGCAATTTCGATTTGCAGAAGAAGATGATTCTATAATGGTCGCATGCTGAGATTGCGAAAATAAGGGAAAAAGATGAGGAGAATGCTAATTTGGATGAGAATTCAAGTGGATAACCAGATAATTTTGTACAAAAGGTACATTGGTCACTGTATTTTAGTTACTATTTCAGCTATAAAAAGAGTAATTGCTTTTGGTTTGATCGTAATAGCCTGAATAGGGGTACTTTCATTATTGGCATTGCATTTGGTGTGCTTGATAAATATGATTTGTCGTCAATTAGGACGATTACCTTGGACAGGTAAATCATTTGTTTAGATATATAACTCTAACGGTCTGCACGGGGTCAATTTGGCCCTTTTTAATATCCTTTTTAGCCTCTAAAAACAGAGCAGATTTATAGTTTTTATATATACATAAACTTGATTCCTAAAAAAAGAAAAGTATGTAACCATGTAAAGTGCTTTTAGTTATTTGTCTGTTAGTTCACATAAGAAAATCAAGTTAACGGTTAAATCATATGGATATTAGTGTTAAATCAAACATAATAAAACATGAGAGGATCTTATTTATGGATGCTTAAAATGAAAGCCTAGATGTAGTGGCCCTGAGCAGGTACACAAGATTCACTGAAATGGTATCATGAATGTACATCAAAGAATGTTACAAAATTCTGTAAGCTTAAATATTTCGTTACAATATTCTAATTTCAGATTCTTTGTGACAGGATTTGTAACACCACTATAACATGACCTCATTCGCAAAAGTTTGTGCATGAGTTTATGTGTTTGATCCATGCATCCTGCTTTATAGAATAGACTCCGTTTGGTTCAAATGCGACGATTTCTTATCAAATGCAGGAGGACGTGGAAAAATCTGCCCGAGATAGGTCCGCGGTTGGTCTTTTCTACACCTGAAAGTTAGAAAACAATATTGAAGGTTTCTGGATGAATTGGTCGTTAGCTTCATTATTTCATATCTTTACTGTTACTATTAACTTTTCATATCAACCTTTGCTACGCAATAGCTTGCTGCTGTTTATATATCCACTTGGTGTTTGTGGCAGTGACGACGGTAGAAAGCGGAAGGGGCACCAAAAAATTTAGTTTGTGGAGAAGACAAGCACACTATTAACAACCAAGTAAGTTTCCACAAACAAAGCCCACAAATGGACACAATTTCTACAATTCCAATTCTTACTTCTTACCAACTTGCACCATAGTAACGCACCAACAAAATTAGCAGTTCAAGATGGCAGCTTCTTTAAGAAAAAACTAATTTCTTTTATTGCCATAGTTTTTTAATATATAATATTAGTTTGCCAAATGAACTAACACAAGTTGTATGTCTTTTCATTATGTTGCAGTTATACGTGCTGCAAACATATGTTTTACTGCCATTACGCATGAGAGTACCATGCGTAAGTAAAACTGACCACTTTGTTTCGCAGCTCCAACCGGTGTGGGATTCAGGTCTGAAATGGTGTGTGCAAAGGGTGCGTCTTGGTGCTGAAATGAGGGCTAAAGTCTGTGCGTTTGGGGGGCTGAAATGGGTGGGTTATGGTGATGAAATGGGGCCTTAGATATTTGCATTTGGGGGCCTGAAATGGGGCTGGAGTTGGTGCATTTAGGAGCTGAAATGGGTGACTTTGTGTGAGGATATGGGGCTGAAATTTAGGTGTTTCAGCACTAAAATTGAGGCTTAAAGGGGTCAATCTGGGGACTGCAATGGGTGTGGGATTGCGTGAATAAGGTTTTATTGTAACTCTTTTACAATGATTATGAGCGTTAGAGGTTAGGCTTATGTTTGGACAAATGTGCAGTGCTTAGGTGAGCTACTTCCATAACCTTTGCCATGATTCATGGGCTTTTGTGTGTAACAAGTTCCTAACATAAAAGTCTTTCATAAAAGTCTTAAGCATAGTGGTTTTGGTTTCAAGTTGTTTGTAATAGAAACGTATGTCATACAGCGGCAAAAAAACCCGGCCCGCCCACAACGCGGCGGACCGGTGCCATTCTCGTTATATATATACCTAAACACTCACACAACTTGCATTCACCACTACACACAAAAAATCACCTCTTTTTCTTCATTTCTTCCTAAGAACTGAAATCCTTTTCGATTCTCTTGAATGTCTTGGTTTAAAGTTTGATGGGTTTGGTTTTTGTGTTTTTGTATGACACGAACCACATAAATGATTTTTGTTTGCTCGGTTCTTAACTTCTTGATACAAAATGTCGATAATCCGAAACCCCAGATCACCAACATTTACAAAAGTGTGTTAGACTACTTTCATAATACAGTAAAACCTCTATAAATTAATAGTGTTGGGACCGAGATATTTTATTAATTTAACGAGATATTATTATATCGATAAATTAATAATTTATTAATTTAAAGAGGTTTTATTATGACCGTTAAATTTTCAAGTGTAATATACTAGTTACAATGTCTACTCTTTAAAAATAAAAAATAAATTTGAAAAACAAGTTCCAATTAAAATTTTATAAATTCATATTCACACTTTATGAAAATAAAAAAATTAAGACTAGCTTTTGTTGCAATACTGGAAGATAACACACTAACACTTTCAGCAACAAAGAGATTTTGAGATAAACTCAATATAGATTTGAAGTTTAACAAAAAATTACAATTGACAATAAATTTCATTTTTTACTAAACAATCTTATGATTTTGAAATGTATCTCTCACACACACATATATACATATACATATAGAATTTTTAGTAACTATTAATTTATAGTTTTGTTGGGACTAATATATATACACTAGGCTTTCAAAAAAAATTATTATCTAATTATTTTATCGATTAAGGTCCAAATTTGTACTGGTCCCAAGTTGGGACTGGACAAATTATTAATTTTATCGAGGTTATTAATTTATCGAGTATTAATTTATAGAGGTTTTACTGTATTAACAAAGGTTAGTTGGTTATTCCTTTTGTTAGAGAATATTATCACCGCTGTTTTTAGTATAATAAAACAAAGTAGTAATTTTTTCCTTAACATTTTTTTAGCCTCACCATGTGATATATAACATAATGATGTTGTTTGTAACATTATGGATGGAAGTTGTTAATGGTAAGGGTAGCTTATCTTGTTTTTGTTAATCTAATGGGTAGTTAGTGCCCGTTAATTCATGTGACATCTTCTGATAAAGTGCAGTTTTTCTTGTTCATGTAGTTTATGTGTTTTGTGTCACTTCTGAGATACTTGATGATACGTAAATATGCGGGTACGGATAACATGTAAAAGAGTCGGGTATACACCATCTCTGAATACCTACAATCTAGTATCACTAACTAAGACGAGGAACTTACATAAATAATATCTAATAAAATATGATTAGTCGTGCTAAGGGGTAGAATAAATATATATCTATTGGATGCTCCCCTACTTGTAACTCATATTCATCATATGGGTTTACGTCACATATCATCAGAGCCAATGTTTTAGTATAAAAAATAAGGTATTGCGAACGAAAAGTTATTTCTCTTAGGTGTATACCATTATTGTCATCACCCATCAAAAGCCATGGAAAAATAGGAAAAGACTTCAACAAGATTTCTTTATGGATTTTATATATCTTTTAGAATCATATAACATTTTATTTCTTTTATAGTATATATCATCAAGCCCCCAATTCATATGTTTCTATATGTATATATCTAAATATATTAATTTTTATATTTTATTTATTTGTTTATTTATTATTATAATTATTATGAAGGGTTTACTACTTTTTTTTGGTCGTTGTGACTTGTTGGCTATATCATTTATGGGTTTTGTTAAATATTGCCCGGTTAACCAATAATTATGATAAATATAAAAGGTAATTTTTAATTTATTTGTTGTACCTTAAATATCTGACTACTTTAAATATAGAAAAAATATGGTATTTAAGGTAACTTGTATATTGATTTATTCTGTGTTAAATACATTATTACCTTAAGTATAAAAATAGTAGGTTAATTATTTTGTTTTTAGTAAAACACATCATTTATTTCTAAAAAGTTAATGATTTGGCCAAAAAGTAAAACATCCGTTTTGGATGAACTTTTGGTTGACCGTAAAATTTATTACTAGTTAAGTAATTTTAATTCACTAAAATGCTTTTAGTTGATACGGTGGAATGACAACCTTTTTGTATTTTTTTGTCTCGTATTATCATTATTACTAGACTTATCCAAAATAACAATAACGCATCTATTGCAATTGTATCTATAACGTAAGTTAAATTTTGGATTATTAATAACAAGCCCAAATAAGTTTTATCCCGTAACTTTGTTGTCCAAATAAACAACATATGAAGTACTAGTATATGTAGGATTGCATACATATTAGTATATGTAGGATTGCATACATATTAAGTATTTAGCATGTCTTATAGGCTATGCTAGTCTTTCTTATAGGACATACAAACATATGAATTGGAGGCTTGGTGATATATCTCATAAAAGAAATTAAATGGTATATGATTGTAAAAGATATATAAAATCTATAAAGAAATCTTACTTAACTCTTTGTCTATAATAGCACTTCTAGCATTAACCGGGGCACTCAATCTCTCCTCTTTTTCCTTATTGGTTGTTGATGCCTGATGAAAAAAATGGCATACACCTAAAATGAATACCATTTCGTTCTCAATACCTTATTTTTCCTACTATTAAAACCTCGGCTCCGACGATATGTAGTGTAAACCTGTAGGATATTCATAATTGTAACATGTATGGTTATTGTGATTATGATTGAATTTATAAAAGAAAAGTAGAGAGAGGAAGAGAGTTGGGAGAATTCCTAGAGAGAGAAAGAGATGAGAGAAAAGTGGGAAGGTTAGATTGAAATGAAAGGAAGCTCCAACCCTCTCCCTTGGGTGGGAGAGGGTATATATAGTTTACATAATAATGCCCCATGAAACGGGCTGTGGAGTGAGCTGACAGTGGGTAAAGACCCGACCCACTCCACGAATACTAATTACATATTAACCTACTATTATACTATTAAACTAACTGCGAGCTATCTTAATGCTATTGCATCATTTAGGTGACTGAGTCTTTTATAGGAATATTTGTATTCCTAACAATATCCCCATAAGCGAGGTCACCTTAGAAATTAAGTTCTTGTTCTTCAAGCATTCTTTAGATCCTGTAGCTCGTAGTTTCTGATTCTTCACTTTTGGCTCACTTTGTACACCAAGCAATGAAATTGTGACCAATGTTCCTTTGGCATGTGTGATCTTTGAGCTTTCATTGAGATCATCAACCACCGTAAATCTCCAAGCTCATCCTTTGTTGTATCGGCTTCATGTGGAATAGTGACTTTTGAACCGTCATGCTCACACTCTTCTGGATTAGGAGACTTTTCATCAGAGTTGCGGAAACATTGTTGTTAGTCTCTTCAACTTTCATTGTTGCAAGTCTCTCGTCAATAATGATCTTCATTCATAATGAGTTGGCAGTGTGAGCATGAGGTATGGAATGACACAATTCAGCTGGAATTGGATATCACCATCGCCATCTTTATATGTTCTTGAGAATAAAATAGTTAGCAATAAAGATTAAAGATAGAGAACGAATATGGATTTGTCCTTCATTCTGCGAGGACAAACTACCCTCCGGTTCTGTGAGAACCGACCTGTGATCAGGTAGAGTCTCTGTTAAAGAAGACTCTCCTTGACAGGAATTTCCAGCTTGTAGTAATGAATCTTCCAAAGAATCCACTTCAGAATCTTCATACTAAGCATGTTCTCATACTGGAACGTCTCAAAGCAGACAACACAATAGAGTGAATAAGTGAATTGATATTCACTGATTGATGAGAAATAGATTTATAGAAATCACTCGCGTGTCACTTAATAAACATTTTTTGAGACACGACGAGAGTTTTATACTTCGAATCACATTTCCATCAAAAATACTTTTGTTTGAAAGATTATACACAATCAATGTGCTCAAAAATTAGTTGGTGAGCACATTGAAAGGTTTTAGTAAAAGTATCCGTCAATCCATTTCTTAGAACAAGATTGATTCAATGTTGAATCGCCCCATCGTTGCTTTCCGGTTGTCACTTGATCATTGATCCAAGACGGATCTCACATGTCACCTACCAAGAGCTTGAAAGATGTTCGCTCTAGAAGGATTTCCATCTTCATTGTGAATATTTGCATATCACTCAGATGTTCTGGGAATACCACAAGGATAATGCGTAGGACTCATAATATATTATCTTACTTTTCATGGTGTATGAAACAGTAAGCATATTGGAAGTGTGTCCTAATGAGATTTGTGGATGATCTCTTGGTTCTAGACTCAATAGTGCGTTTTGATCCGCTCCTGGAGACTGGGGAGGCGTCTCCTGTTTAGGTACCAACATGGCTCGCAATGAGCGGTCGATACATTGCACAGGGTTCCCCGTGAGAATGAAACAAGTTCTTTTAAGAGAACTTGAGTGACTAGGAAGTTTAGTGCAGTGCGTCACTGGGTCCATGACATCTTGTCTTCAATACCAGTGTTACCTTGGTAACCACTAGTAGCATATGAATTGAACCTGGTTTCTGCCCTAAGGTTGAATATATAGAGGGCTGTTTCTTTTCACCCTTTCTCATTTCATTTCTTTTTAATTCTACAACCCCTTCAGTGCTTACCGAGACTTCATCACTAGAACTTTGTTGGGTTTGTTTCAGTCCTAGCTCTATCTCAGTCGGCACTCTTCCCTTTCTCACTTTTCTCCTTTTTTTTCAATCATTCATAGGGACTTCTAATCTATCTAGAGGATTGTCCCTGGGAAGATCCTTCCGGTTCTGGTGGATCATGGGAACTCATACCTAACCTTAACCATCCTTATAACTCCGTGCATTAAAGTAAATGGCCGGTCTTTGCTATTTTTCAACAAACGCCTTTTGCTCCCCTTAATATGTGCATTGGTATTACGAAAGCGTTTAGCTCATATGAGGGAGCCTATTGTTGAGTCCAAAAGATCACATTTTATCAGATTTCTTATTTAAATCACATTCTCTCCCCCGATCAAAAATATCAAATCTTTTGAGATTTTGGATCTCAATGAATTTAAATAAGTTAGAAAACGTTTTTGGGAGAGAAATGCGGTCAGTTTTAATATTTTCTGATAAAAGGAGCCTTTTTCTGCTCCCCCTCAATCTGTGAGGGAGGTTGTTATGTGTCAAAATTGATGAGTTTACAAAAGATTTGAAGTTTTAATGAAAAACTCTTTGAAATATTCTCATACTGACACATAACTATCACAAAATGTATTATTGCTTATTATGTAAAAAGTGGAGAGTTTTAATGATACATAAAATTTTGAGAAATCACTCTCCCCTCAATCAATGAAAAATGTTAAAACTGAAATAGTTTATGGCATTCATTGAGTGAAAACTTTTATCAAAATGTGGATTCAGTTTGATTTTCAACCAAAATTTCATGGTACCACCAAGTTTTGCACAAATACTTTTCGGAAAAATCATAGAAGGGAAAGTATTGGCGATAAAAAGAAGACTTCTGTTCTTATACAAGAATGATGCATTGAATCGTACATCAGATCGAGGGTGCATGAATGTAAAGTAATTTACGCTCGGATGAGCGGCACCCTTTGCTGGGAACAACAGTCTTTTTGGCGACGTGTTTTCCTCATTTTGAGAAACGGGTTCCTATCTGAAGTAATAGCCAGCCATATTTTTTAAGTCCGGGTTACAGTCTGAAATAACTGTAATCCATTTAGGCATGTTTTGAAAAAACTTTTTGAACTTCTGTTCAAACTTCATTAAAAGACCCGTGTCATTATTGAATGACATTTCTAGGTCTGTAAATGTTATCGATACCAGAAGACATGCCTTAAAGACAACTATTTTTGGTATTTTCTAATTTTATGATTTTTATGGGTTTTTTGTTGATTTTATATATCTATATACAATTTAGTGTAATATATATACAAAGGATACTAATTAGTTTAAGAAGATGTTGACATGAGTACCAAAATGAAAGTATCGTTCAGCTCGTTGTAGAAGTCAGTAGTCAACATCTCTTAAACTTTCACCACTAAAGCTTTCGAGGCTCCTGAATACTCGTCTGAAGTCGTAGATGCCATGATATAATCTTAAATGGGATTTTACAACTCTTGTGACTTAAACCGAGAGATTGATTCCTTCCCGGGATTTTACTAAAGTCAACAAAAGAAACCGAAAGATGTAATATGCGAGTTAGACTTAGAGAGAGATCTTGGATAAGTAACAATTAGCACTAAGTGTCAAGTCGCGACAAGTCAAGTTACAATAGATCCGATCGTAGTAAGTCAAGTCGTAAAGATTAACTCACAACGTCAAATTACAATCAGACTAATCGAAACGACTTAAGTTACCACAATTCACCAAACACAAGTGGTTAACAAATCACTAGAGTCTCACAACTGAGTTAATCACTAGACACCACCAAATCGCTGAGTTTTAGCCTCCTCAATGTGAAGCTTTGGTGGCTTCCCCCTAAACTGACAATCATCTTCATGAGACCACTTCCTCAAGTAGTTGAAGTGATACAAGTCTCATTATATGACGCTCAAAGACCCCGAAGAAAATGATAACACTGAAGTAACAAGGTGAACCACGGATCATCTCTGCGGTAATCAATCCCGGAGTGTATGATGAAGCCCAATCACATGACCCTGTTTAACATCCCCAATGTACACATTACTTTATGGTTTGGAGCAGTTGTCTATTCGAGGGAATAAGATATCAACATCTTCATTTCACCAAATGCTTTCCAGTTAACTTTACCAACTCAATCCATGTTGTACGCATGTATCCAATATAAGAAGAAAACGATGACACCAAAGTAACAGGTTGAAGCACTGACCCTCTCTGCGGATATCAACTCCAGAGTAAGTGATTAAGTCCGGTCATGTGAACCTGTTGTACGCCCCTAATGTACACTTATCTCTCCCCTGATGGTTGCGATCTCATCAGAATCAGCGTAACATTGTGTACATGTATCATTAACCAGAAGCACTTTACCATAAACCATATTAGCTTGTATGAAGATGTCGATAAACAATATCCTCTCACGCACCAAATCTTCTTCTCATATTTCTTCCCACTGAAAGCAGAAGTAATACCTACCACAAGTATCAGAAGACCACTTCCCCCACGTAGTTGGAATGATACACCAAACGCAATGAGTTAATACACTGATATTCTCTGCGGTTATGACATTTGTCTTCCCGGGATAACTTCAATTAAGAAGAAGAATTAAGTTCATCACATATACTCATTATGCATTTAGATGTATGTCTCCTTCCCCCTTGCTGGTTTTGATACCTCAGAATCAGTAACACATTATAAGCTCATTTTCTTGAAATCTTGTAAGAAGAACAAAAATTTGCTTAAATGGATCTGGTGAGAATCAACTGCTACAAAAAGACTCTCTCTGACTATCTTTACCACCCCTTATGTAGGCTATTTGAAGTGACCACTGATGAAGTAAACCCAATATACCAAACTTGAAACTGAAGTAGAATTCCCCATTCGTACGACTTAAGCTTGCACTAGTGTGTGACAAAGAGCGGTGTAGAGAGTTCGTGCAACGTCGAATCCTTAAGTACTCTATACTCTTCAACCAACCAACAATCAAGTATAAGACGTACATCACCTCTTGACTACTGACAACTTCGTGTAAGTTGTAACACTCCTTGAAGTGATAGTTATTTTGTGGTAATAGAAATGAATAATTACCAAAATAACTAGATATCCAAGTCTTCGTCATTGTAAAGGTAAAAGCTTAAGCAAGGATCACGAAGAATCTTCATCCAATCAACCCCGAATTCAAGATAAAATAAGATCACTCATTTGTGAAAGTCAACTTCAATCTCAAATAAGGGATACCAAATAAACTCCATGATTACTTGACATTCCATGTCCAAATTCTTATCCGTTTTGACGTTATAATCGACATTTTCCATTATGTTCTTGTGGTTGATTTACAAAGTGCACATTTGGAGGAACAACAATCCGTGATGAAATAGAACAAGAGACGGATCATTATTCATGTGTGCAACTTCACAAACATGATAATCATCATCAACACCTTGAGGAATAACTGGAGATTGGGTTACTAGAGAATTTTGAGTTATACTTCTAGAATGTGCATCTTGATCAATCATCATTCATTGAAGCTTGGAAGTAATCATCAAACATAAATCCCAGTCATCCTTAGTTAATGGAACATTAGGTGTTGAAGGAGAGTCGTATGACCATTCTTCAAGCATTAATCAACATGTGGTATATTCACCCTTCTCCCCCTCAAAATTGCAAGCGAGGTTTGCCATTTTTGATTGAGCAAGTGAATAAGAATACAATCAATCATGTATTTTATTCACACTTCTCCTCCTCAAAAATTGCATACAAGGTTGCCATTTTTGATTGAGCATGTGAATAAGAGTACACTCAATCATGTAGTTTATTCACCCTTCTCCCCCTCAAAAATTGCATACAAAGTTTGCCATTTTTGAATGAGCAAGTGAATAAGAATTCAAGCACATATGAGTAGATCCACTTGATGACTGAACGAACATAGAGGAAGCATGAACCGTTTTGTTGAGAATGGTCAAAACTAAGAAGATTTCTCTTCTTCCGAAGATAAGGCGCACTGAATCGTACACTTTTCTTTTCTTTGATGAACGTGGCCTGAAGTGTTATCAGCAGATGCCATAATGTTACATTGAGGATCGAGGCTTGAACTGATGTAAATAGACGTCATAGTCGTTGAAGAGCGAGGCTTGAACTAATTTGTTCAAGTATCATCGTCATGTTCATCAAAGTTGAGCTTCTTTAACTCCTGATTGATGAGATATCACTCTTTTTTGCAGCCAAACTCTGAGTCTTTCCTTAATCGTGTTGAGCAATGTACCTGCACTTAAGTAAAGACTACCTGCACTGACATTGAGAGTTTGTTTGCATTTATATGGGTTTGTGATATCAACATATATACCATTTGGGGTTCCAATGTCAACCTTGGCTTTGCAATTAGTGAACATCTTTCTCGTAGGTATCCATCTAAGACCAACAATCTTAAAAATTCTACCCGTCGGTATCCACCTAAGGCAAGATCTAGGAGTGTTTGGTTTCTCATGGAAAGTGGAAGTCTTGTTGAGAGAAGACCTTTGACCTATAGCAATCTGCCTACCAGGCTTTTGAGTATAACTCTTTGGTTCTATGGGCTTGTTGTAGTTTCTAGTCTTGGATGGTTGAACCTTATCACGAGTATTCACATCCTTCAAGAATTTTGTCATACAATCATCATGATTAGCATTAAAAGCACATTTATGACAGGTTGAGCAAACTGATCGTTTGGATTCAGTAAGAGATCTAGAATCCTTAGAGTGAATTGCTACGGGAATTGCTTTAATCGATGTGCAACTACTCTTTGAAACTAGACAATTCCTATTTGTTTGTTGAGTGCTCGCAGGTTTTGGTTTGCTGCTACTGGTCGTGTTCTGCAATAAGCTAGAAGGCATCCTATGAGGTCGTGAACCTAAGATTCCATCCTTTTGAAGTAGTGCCCTTTTCCTAGCCTTTTCAAGATCATAGTTCTTGTACAAGTCATTTATATCATAAGATTTTTGAGTTTTAACACTCGGTATTGACACTGTTTTCAAACTTATCCTAGAAGAGTTAGGTGTAGGTGTAGGTGTAGCTACTTGTTGAACTTTAACATACCCAGAGGCAATTTTCTTAGGCAAATTATGTGAAGTGACTAGTTTTTTCAAAACTTGTTTCGCATCAACTTGGGAGGCAAACCGTCTTCTTGAAAATTTTGGTCGTTCAGATCTAACCGCATTCGATTGTCTAACAACATAATGGTTTCTACTTGATTGTAAAACTGGTTTCCCCAAGATTGATGGTTTTGCAAACTTAGTGTTTACACTGTGTCTTGTTAATTTTCTTACCTCATTTCTTAATGCAGCAGTTGTAAAACCCTTTTCCTGACTATGAGCTTTGAATTTATCATTTTTAACAATCAAAGATGTTGTTTGTTCTAAAGTCTTAGTACTAGTTTCTTTGATAGAGTCTCTTGGGTCTATGTGATGCCTTTTCAAAGACTCATTTTCCTTAAGTAATCTAGCCACATAAAGTTCCAATTCGATGTTTCTTGATTTAACAACATCGATGTCGTGTTTAGCTTTGACTATATTACTTTTCTCATTTAGGACAGAAATATGCTTTTTCAAATTGTTGATTGTCGAGTTTTTGTCTTGAAGCTGAGCTTTCAAAGTGTTAATTTCAAAAAATTCACGGAACTCAGGGAATTCCGGATTTTTACATGGTTGGTTAGTTTGAAAACATTCTTCCTTTTGTTGCATTGCGATTTCAAGGGAAATACAATGTTTTTAAAGTTGTAAAAATCTGTTAAAAAGTTCATTAAAAACTTCTTTATCAACCATATCATTTGATTTAAACATCTCAGCCGTAAACAAAGAACTTGACTCATCATCATGTTCAGCATCCTGATCACTTTCTCCCCCTTTATGACTCATATTTGTTGAATTAGAGATAGTATTGCTATCAGTCTTTTCCAACAAATTTGTGTCATAACTGGGCTTAATATGATCAGTATGTTGCCGTTCATTAGAAAGCACATTATGTTGATCAGTCAAGGGTACCTCAACACATGACACCTGTTCATTTTCTGGTATGATGTCTACATCTACATCTTGTGTAACACGGGTTGCTGAACTGCTGCTGTGGTTAAGCTTCTCTATCTCTGTTCCTTTGCACTTAGTGACAACTGATCCAACATTTGATGCTTTACCCGAATCAACATTGATATTTCTTGATTGCACCCGACTTTCATTCATCTTGATGTCACACTTAGGTTCATCTTGTACTCTCTTTTCAATGTACTTCTTGACATTACCCATGAGTTGGAGTAGTGTATCTCTGAACATGTCAACCTCAACTCCCGTATAATTAGTAAAATACTTATTAGTCATTTGGTTCTCAGTGATTTGTGAATCAATGAACACTTGAAGTTGGTTGTTGATCACACAAAAGGCAGCCATGGATCTTCCTTCAGAAAATTTACTTTCGTCAAGTTGTTGTTCAAGTTGGTCTAAATACAGAGTCATTTTGATTGTGAAAGTCTGAACATCTTGACCAAAGAGTGATGTGAATGCACGTTCGTAAGCGAATGCGCGTTCGTAACCCGTTAGGTATACAGGTCGTTTAAAGAGAACCTTGAGATGTGAGTGAAGAAGTCGAAATCATTCACTGCACCTTTCCTTTGCTTTATCGGACAATTTTTGCGGATAATGAAGTTCTCTCTCAGAAATGACAGATTCTGAAGTATTAGACATGATGTAAACGTGCACGGGATTTTATAATTCTATGATTTAAACCGAGAAATAGATTCTTTCGAGGGATTTTACAAAATCAAGAAGAAACCGTGAAATGATGCAAGAGGACTTTAGTGATTGAGTGTGAGATGATAAACCTTGCAAGGTACAATTAGTTATCTAAGTCAAGTCACAATGAGTCAAATCACACCAAGTCAAATCACAATTAGTTAAATTGCAAGAATCAACTCGCAACGTCAGATTGTAATTGGACAAGTTGCAACAACTCAAATTGCAACAATTCTCAAATCACAGAACTATTCAACTCGCAGCGTATAGTTACCTCACAACAACTTGATCAAATACTAGTGAGTTATCAATTCGCACAAAGAGTCAACCAGCAGTGAGTTATCAACAAGCAGTATGATTTGGTTCGGTTGATTCAAATTGTAATGTTGAAAAGTTTGGTCTAAAAACTTAAAACCTCAATAACTTCACTCCGGAGGTGATTTGGGCCTCAAAAAATTCATTTCACAACTTCGTGGTGAAGCCTCACAGTATTCAGCCTGTTCCGGACGTTTTGACAACTAATTCGCTGAAAACGGAGTTACGGTTCAAAAGTTATGACCGTTTGAAGTTTTGACATAAAAAGTCAAATTTGGTCAACTCCCTGAATGCCAACTCTCTAGATGTAACAATTCGCATTTTCAGGTTAACTTCTATTCCCGAAAATTTCACTATTTATTTTTACTATTCACTTTCACTATTCACTCCTAAATTTTTTATTTCATATTATCGTAAGTTAAACTAATTTAATGATAATCCGAGAGTTTGACACTCGTCGGATCATTTCTACAAAAATCACAAAACCGTGTCCGAGATTTACTTTTAGGTTTAAACGTCATTTCAGCATCCCGATATGTCCATAAAACACTATAAACAATAGAAATATGATTTTCTCTCATTTTACGACAATTCCAAAAGTTTTGGAATTTTACATTTTCCAGTTCAGTGTTTTACGCGAATTACGCGTTTTAGACCCGCGTTTCCAGTTTTAGCAGCGTTTAAGCAACCCGGTAGAACTTGTCACTCATTAAATATGCTAAGATAGGTTATATTAATAAGTTTTAACATATTTATAAGTTTCATATTTTTAGGATACCCGATTTTAAGTTTCATGACTTAACGAGTTACCGTTAGCGATTACCGGGACAAAACTCACTCCGTAAAAGCAAGATAACATCAAAACTTCATCTAGTCATCCTAGATAAGACCATGGACGAAATTTATGGCTATTCACAAGCCTTGTTGGCTTGAGATAAAGCCTTGATAACTTAAGATCATTACAAGTGTTATAACTTACTAGTTAAGTCTTACAAAATATCTTAAGTTTAACCTCCTCATTACACTATAAGACTTCACTTCTCATACAAAGACCAAGAAAAACTCATTCAACCTCCTCTTGTCTTCCCTTTACAGCCCCTAAGCAATCACTATACACCATCCATCTTTGATTTCCAAGTTCCAAGTTACACATAAGAGTTGAAGGCCTAGTTATTCTCTACATGAAACTAGTGTTTATTTGGTGATTCCATGGTTGAATTAGTAGCTACACAAGGGTACTAGGGCTGAGTTAATAAGGTCTTCACAAGGTCTATATCAAGGCTAGCAATGTTTACAAGAGTTGTGATGAAGGATTAGAAGCTAGGGTTTTTGATTGAAGGGTATAGTTCTTGTCCTAGTTCATGTTTCCCTTTTACAAGGCCAAAATTTTTAAGAAAACTTATACTCATCATCCTTACTATGTTTTCATAAACTCTATATGCTATATATGTCTTGTTATATTGATCTCATGATGTATAAAAACTATTAAAACAAGTTATGGAAACTATATGTTAACCTATGTTAAGTAAACAAGAAAACTAGTGACTTATATTGAGAACCACGACCAAAATAGTATAACCATGATATGAAAAACTTACCTACTGTTATAGAGGACTTAAAAAGGAAAACATAGCAATTTGAATCACCTAAAACGAGTACCCGAGTCAAAAGTTATGGCTATAAGAAGTTAGCAAAACCAAAACGCCGAAACTGCCAAACACAACCTGTTAACATTCTTACCTTTTTGAAAGTGGCACTTCTGGTCCGATTCATCAAAAAGTTAAAAGACGAAAGTTGTCCGGAACGACGTTTTCGTTCAGGAACATGTAATAGTTATGGTTAGTTGAAAACAAGAGGTCTAATGACCTAAAGCCAAGACCACAACCATGGCTAAGGCCAAGGTTGAGTCTCAAACCCATACTAACAACGACCAAAGCCACGGCTAAAGACCTTATGGCTTTCTAAGCCGAAACATGAAATAAAGTGTTAGTCGTAACATAATCAATCAATTTAGATCTACTCCATCCAATGACCATGAGACTTTAGAGGTAATATTCATACTAGACTCAAGAAACTCATTGTAATAACAGTCTTCATTTAAAAGTAAACTTTCCTAAGTTTATTCAATTATTTGGACATGTAACTTTTTGGATCAAAAACTTATATAGTTTTATCAAATACTACAACACTAGGGAGCCTCATGTGAGGGGTTCATTAAAGTAAACAGTCGAGATGAGTTGTGGATTTACGAATTAAAGTGTCTTGGCTCCTCGAACGTTTACTACATGGCCTCTGAATTATGTCGGCCCGAACGATAGTAAGCGATATACAAACTATACATGTTTCATAAACCATTTTTGTTCAAAGACTTACACTATATACTAAGTACTACATCATGAACCATATGCAAGATATATGTAGCCTCGTTTATGTTTTCTTAGACATTATTCCAAACCTAAGTTGCAACAATTATTCTAGGTTGCTCGTAGAAGTTCTCATGGCATATCCATCATTCTCATTAAACATCGTCCAACTCACGGTGAGTTCATAGCCCCACTTTCCATTACTTAATTGTTTTACAAACCCTTGGGGGGAATACATGCTATTTTAAACCGAACACAATGCTTTGAAATTGTATGCTACCTGATTGTTTTATTATTACTAAGTACCATCCTTGCTAAATCCAATATCCCTTATTATGAACCATTTAATCACTAGTAATAGTGAGCGCGAGTATTGTGAATAGGCCTATTGGGATTGACAAATCCCATTTGTATTGACTAAGTTCAAACAAATGCATTAATATTTGAAACATAGGTATGACGGCAAAGTACCTACCGGGATAACTCCGCCGATTGATATTGGTACCCGTTAACGTTTTGGTGTCATAAGCTTAGTGTAATAATAATAACTGTTTTGTTTTCCAACCATTGGTGTGAGTCTATAGCTCACACTACTAACATATTGTGTTCAACTATTAAACAAACTCTATGAATATCACTCAACCTTTGTGTTGACCTCTTAAGCATGTATTTCAGGTCCATGATGATCAAGGATGGCAAGGATATTCAAGAGGGCTATAAATTTTATTATCATTCAAAAACTCATTTAATGTAATATGTAAACATGGAACCATCTGGGACCTCATTTTGTAATCTCTGATATTTATATAATTTGAATGATAAATCTTTTAAAACGACTCAATTAGAGATTGTTTTCTATTATTATGACTGTTGTGCCGTCGAGTAACACCAGTTTGAATTCCGCTGCATCATTGAATTGGGGGTGTTACAGTTTGGTACCAGAGCCATGGTTATAGAGAAACGGGTCTAATTGAGACCTAAACTATAACCACACTTACAAGCAAAAACATTTTATAGCCTTCCGCTCTCCGTGTCTTCCATCCTCCAGACGATTATGGACTTATTAAGCATTTTATACTACACAAACATGTTAGCATATGGATATATGTACCCTTGGCATAATTGAGCATTTCCCCGTAAGCCTTTTTATACTACATGAACATATTAGTATATTGATATATACACTCGATTTATTTTCAATCATTTTATCTAAACAATGGACTAAACATATCTGCGTATGCCTATTCTAGGGCATTTCGACAAAACCACATTCTCCCAATCATGTTCCTACTCCAGCATTTTATTTCCAAGATATTGTAAGGAATTACAATGATCTTCCCTATTTCCCGGACATTGTATGATACAATGGTCTTAATCATTTCTCAAATGTTTTGAGTCACACAATGGTCTAATCTACTTCCTTAACATTGTGAATTGCACAAAGGTCTAATCTACTTCCGAGACATTGTGATTTGCGCAATGGTCTCTGGAATTATTCCATCACCTCACCAATATCATTTCATATGATATCAAAAACCCATCACAATCTATCGATTTCCAAATAGAAATATGAGATTTCTAAAGGATAAACTAATTCGTCATCTTCAAAAGCTGAAGTTTCTTTACGTTCATCAAAGTTCAACAACTTTCTCTACATTCATCAAAGTTTTCTTCTGAAACCTTCATTGTTAAAAGTTCGTGATCCTGGCCAAGTATGGACTGTTTTAGAACTACTTAAAACTTACTTTCCACACATATCTACCCATACTATCTTCTATGTAATGGAATGTGAAAACATATGTTACAAGTCTTGTATGGGCGGGACTTGCAACTAAATGGTTTGACATCGCCTTTGTTTAGTGGACAGTTTCCCAAAAGCAACGGACATATCACAAGTATACCTAATTTAGGTATTTGAAAATTTTATCGAACCTCGGCTAAATACAGACTAGTCACCTATATTTAACCAAGGGACAGTGAAACATAGTCTGACTAACTATGTTCGACTTAAAATTTTCAAATACTGAGAATAGTTGTACTAGGGTTATGTTCAGATTAATTTCCTACTTGAACTCAATAAACCACCAGAATTCTTTAAAACGATCTAGAGACACGATAGTGTCTTACCACTCAGCAAGATCTTAACACCTTATTTGTACTACCTAATTTCATTCTTGAAAGTTTTCATTTATGAGATAATCCCAACTACTATCTTGGGATAGTTATCAATTATTCTCTCTTATCTCTTAGAAGTACTATCCTGTTTAGGTCCTAAGGATACCATTCCGTCATAAACCTTTAAAATTTCTTAAAATTTAAAGCAAACTTGACATCTCTACCCATATTAATGTTAAGCATACACTACACACTTTTGTTCATCAACATATCACATCATTATCTTCACAACCGTTGCAACCACAAGCTCATTAACAGATCTTGATGCACTTTTAAAGCTCAAATCATCCTTAGTTACACCACAAGCACCCTCATCAGCTTTACAAGATTGAATATTCATCTTGTACTTTTGGAACACCAGTATTATCTCGTAATACACTACCTTGTAACTCACCGGCTAATTATGAATGTTGTGTTGGGAATTCTTAAGTAGGATGATTTATAATTATTTGAATGGATTGGGATGCCTTTTCATTTAAATAAAGAAATTGTAAATCACCGAACCATAAGTATATATTCCCCTATTTACATTGTTTGGGATGCCTCTCTATGTAAATAAAGAATTATAAACAAGTGGGCTTATTTGTGTCCGAAATAACATAAGTATGAAGTCAATAAATACTAGGTACAACAATAGATTACCTACTAGGCTATGATTGCAACTACTATCCCAATTTCCATTGATATTCGACTACTATATCGATTACTAATGATATTCGATTACTATATCAATTTCCATTTATTGGATTCCTATGTCAATTGCTATTGTTGTTCAACTACTATATCAATTGCTATTGATACTTGACAACTATATCAATTTCTATTTGATATTCAACTATATCAATTTCTATACAACTACTATATCAATTTCTATTAATATTCGTCTGCTATATCAATTTCCTTTGATATTCGACTATTATATGGATCTCTACTGATATTCAACTATGTTATCAATCTCTATTGACACACCATATTCAGAGACAAATCAAACTACATCACTGGTAATCACAGACTCTAGTCCTCATAAGTAACCACACCTCTTCATCGACACTACTCCAACATATAACACACATAGAACTTCGGGACGAAGTTCCCTTAAGGGGTAGAGACTGTAACAATTCGCATTTTCAGGTTAACTTCTATTCCAGAAAATTTCACTATTCATTTTTACTATTCACTACTAAAATTTTTATTTCATATTATCGTAAGTTAAACTATTTTAATGATAATCCGAGAGTTTGACACTCGTCGGATCATTTCTGCAAAAATCACAAAACCGTGCCCGAGATTTACTTTTAGGTTTAAACGTCATTTCAGCATCCCGATATGTCCATAAAACACTATAAACAATAGAAATATGATTTTCTCTCATTTTACGACAATTCCAAAAGTTTTGGAATTTTACATTTTCCAGTTCAGCGTTTTACGCGAATTACGCGTTTTAGACCCGCGTTTCCAGTTTTAGCAGCGTTTAAGCAACCCGGTAGAACTTGTCACTCTTTAAATATGCTAAGATAGGTTATATTAATAAGTTTTAACATATTTATAAGTTTCATATTTTTAGGATACCCGATTTTAAGTTTCATGACTTAACGAGTTACCGTTAGCGATTACCGGGACAAAACTCACTTCGTAAAAGCAAGATAACATCAAAACTTCATCTAGTCATCCTAGATAAGACCATGGACGAAATTTATGGCTATTCACAAGCCTTGTTGGCTTGAGATAAAGCCTTGATAACTTAAGATCATTAAAAGTGTTATAACTTACTAGTTAAGTCTTACAAAATATCTTAAGTTTAACCTCCTCATTACACTATAAGACTTCACTTCTCATACAAAGACCAAGAAAACTCATTGAACCTCCTCTTGTCCTCCCTTTACAGCCCCTAAGCAATCACTATACACCATCCATCTTTGATTTCCAAGTTCCAAGTTACACATAAGAGTTGAAGGCCTAGTTATTCTCTACATGAAACTAGTGTTTATTTGGTGATTCCATGGTTGAATTAGTAGCTACACAAGGGTACTAGGGCTGAGTTAATAAGGTCTTCACAAGGTCTATATCAAGGCTAGCAATGTTTACAAGAGTTGTGGTGAAGGATTAGAAGCTAGGGTTTTCGATTGAAGGGTATAGTTCTTGTCCTAGTTCATGTTTCCCTTTTACAAGGCCAAAAGTTGTAAGAAAACTTATACTCATCATCCTTACTATGTTTTCATAAGCTCTATATGCTATATATGTCTTGTTATATTGATCTCATGATGTATAAAAACTATTAAAACAAATTATGGAAACTATATGTTAACCTATGTTAAGTAAACAAGAAAACTAGTGACTTATATTGAGCACCACGACCAAAATAGTATAACCATGATATGAAACACTTACCTACTGTTATAGAGGACTTAAAAAGGAAAACATAGCAATTTGAATCACCTAAAACAAGTACCCGAGTCAAAAGTTATGGCCATAAGAAGTTAGCGAAACCAAAACACTGAAACAGCCAAACGCAACCTGTTAACATTCTGACCTTTTTGAAAGTGGCACTTCTGCTCCGATTCATCTAAAAGTTTAAACACGAAAGTTGTCCAGAACGATGTTTTTGTTCAGGAATAAAGAAGCTCGAGCCCTGAAAACGCTTTACGAGTGATATTTTTCTTCAAATTCTTAACAGCCCATTTTTATGCCAAATGACCATATAATAGTTATGGTTAGTTGAAACCAAGAGGTCTAATGACCTAAAGCCAAGACCACAACCATGGCTAAGGCCAAGGTTGAGTCTCAAACCCATAGTAACAATGACCAAAGCCACGACAAGGCCACGGCTAAAGACCTTATGGCTTTCTAAGCCGAAACATGAACTAAAGTGTTAGTCGTAACATAATCAATCAATTTAGATATACTCCATCCAATGACCATGAGACTTTACAAGTAATATTCATACTAGACTCAAGAAACTCATTGTAATAACAGTCTTCATTTAAAAGTAAATTTTCCTAAGTTTATTCAATTATTTGGACATGTAACTTTTCGGATAAAAAACTTATATAGTTTTATCAAATACTACAACACTAGGGAGCCTCATGTGAGGGGTTCATTAAAGTAAACCGTCGAGATGAGTTTTGGATTTACGAATTAAAGTGTCCTGGCTCCTCGAACGTTTACTACATGGCCTCTGAATTATGTCGGCCCGAACTGTAGTAAGCGATATACAAACTATACATGTTTCATAAACCATTTTTGTTCAAAGACTTACCGTAGATACTAAGTACTACATCATGAACCATATGCAAGACATATGTAGGCTCGTTTATGTTTTCTTAGACATTATTCTAAATCTAAGTTGCAACAATTATTCTAGGTTGCTCGTAGAAGTTCTCATGGCATATCCATCATTCTCATTAAACATCATCCAACTCACGGTGAGTTCATAGCCCCACTTTCCATTACTTAATTGTTTTACAACCCCTTGGCAGGAATACATGCTATTTTAAACCGAACACAATGCTTTGAAATTGTATGCTACCTGATTGTTTTATTATTACTAAGTACCATCCTTGCTAAATCCAATATCCCTTATTATGAACCATTTAATCACTAGTAATAGTGAGCGCGAGTATTGTGAATAGGCCTATTGGGATTGACGAATTCCATTTGTATTGACTAAGTTCAAACAAATGCATTAATATTTGAAACATAGGTATGGCGGCAAAGTACCTACCGGGATAACTCCGCCGATTGATATTGGTACCCGTTAACGTTTTGGTGTCATAAGCTTAGTGTAATAATAATAACTGTTTTGTTTTCCAACAATTGGTGTGAGTCTATAGCTCACACTACCAACATATTGTGTTCAACTATTAAACAAACTCTATGAATATCACTCAACCTTTGTGTTGACCTCTTAAGCATGTATTTCAGGTCTATGATGATCAAGGATGGCACGGAAGGGCACGGATATTCAAGAGGGCTATAAATTTTATTATCATTCGAAAACTCATTTAATGTAATATGTAAATATGGAACCATCTGGGACCTCATTTTGTAATCTCTGATATTTATATAATTTGAATGATAAATCTTTTAAAACGACTCAATTAGAGATCGTTTTCTATTATTATGACTGTTGTGCTGTCGAGTAACACCAGTTTGAATTCCGCTGCATCATTGAATTGGGGGTGTTACACTAGAATAGCAACTCTCTAGAATGACAACTCACTAGAATGGCAACTCTCTAGAATGGCAACTCATTGAAAACCAACTCTTTAGATTGGCAACTCTCTAGAATGGCAACTCCTTGAAAATCAACTCTCTAGAATGGCAACTCGCTAAAAAAGGTTAACTCGCCAGACCAACTCGCTGGAACCAACTCTCTGGAACCAACTCTCTAGAACTAACTCTCTGGAACCAACTCGCTAGAACCAACTCTCTAGAACCAACTCGCTAGAACCAACTCTCTACCAAGAACAGGACAAAACTGTCACTTTCTAGCGTTTTGTCTTCTTTTCCCTTTATAGTAAAAAGACAAATCACCACCCAATACACCACAGATCTCTAGAAATACTAACCAAATTATACACAACTCTCTACCAAGAACATTTACCAAGAGACAACTCTCTACCAAGAAACTTTCAGACTAACCCTCGAAATTGCCCAAGACTACCAATAAACATATGAAACAAGCAATCTAAACACTAAACCAAGTTCATATCACACATCTAATCAAGAAAGTACAACCATAAATCAATTCCAATCACCAACAAAATCAAACAATGGATTTATTCTTAAATACCATTCGAACCAATCACCATAAACATAAAAACCAAACTAAATTCCGAGTTCAAACAATCCCAAAGATCAAACCATGGCTCTTGATACCAATTGTAGGATATTCATAATTGTAACATGTATGGTTATTGTGATTATGATTCGAATTAATAGAAGAAAACTAGAGAGAGGAAGAAAGTTGGGAGAATTCCTAGAGAGAGAAAGAGATGATAGAAAAGTGAGAAGGTTAGATTGAAATGAAAGGAAGCTCCAACCCTCTCCCTTGGGTGGGAGAGGGTATATATAGTTTATATGATAATGCCCCATGAAATGGGCTGTGGAGTGAGCTGACAGTGGGTAAAGACCCGACCCACTCCACGAATACTAATTACATATTAACCTACTATTATACTATTAAACTAACTACGAGCTATCTTAATGCTATTGCATCATTTAGGTGACCGAGTCTTTTATAGGAATATTTGTATTCCTAACAAAATCCATATGATGAATATGATTTACAGGTAGGGGAACAACCACCAAATATATATTTATTCTACCCCTTAGCACAACTAATCTGTTGACATAAATAATGTCTAAAAACATTATTAACATATTATCAATATCTCTAAGTTTTGATTATTACAAAACATAAACTCATTGAACTAAAATTTATGACATAAACAAGTGTTTAGTGATTAACATTCTCTTTACATCCAAATCACTTAAGGTATGAATAAACAAAGTGTTTATTGCAATCTATGATCAAAGGGGTATTTAATTAATAATTACAAAGTTTATTTAATTATATAAACATATTATATATTTTTGAAAAACGCTTTTGGTAATAAAAAAAATGTTTTATTCATACTAAATATATGAATTCAAATTTTTAACCAAAATCAGTTAGTTTTTCACCAAATAAACTTTCCCCACTAAAAGACAAAGATTCTGGCCGTTACAGCTGGGCGCCCCCCTTAATTATAAGGGGCGGTCCCCTTAAAATTAAGGGGATCGACCATGATTTAAGGGGACCGGCACGCTCCAGTTGTCAGAAATCTTTGCCTATAAATACCACCTTAAATCTGGAATTTTTCTCCACCTTTTGCACTCCTAAACTTTCTGTTCTAGATCTCAATTTCCATTCTCTTAATCCTTTGATCATACATTCATAAATCTTTGTTTCAAAGTGATTCAAACATCATCCTCTCAAGTGCAAGAGAAGAATACTTCTATCCCTCAAGACAAGAAGTATTACAACTTGTTGTGATCTCCACATCCAAGTTGTTAAGAGCATTATCCATTGTATCTATCTCTTTGTGAAATTAGTTGTGAATATTTGATAGAAGATAGTTTAGCTAGGTATATATATTGTGTGATTGGTTAGTAGTTAGTTGTGAAGGAGAAGAGTTAGGAAGTAGATTGGTGTGAAGAAAATTGATGTGAAGAAGATTGGTGTGAAGAAGATAAGCGTGAAGAAGATTGGTGTGAAGAAGATAGGTGTGAAGTAGATAGGTGTGAAGTAGTGTTGTGATTAAGTAGTGACTAGGTGTGAAGAAGTTGTGTAGAAGGTGTTAATAAGTTGTGACGTAGTTGTGGTGTGTACATTGGTGTGTAAGGTTTTCTCCGCCATCAGGGAGCTTGTTGACATAGTGAAGAAAACTCTCGAGTTAGGTGCTCGGGGAGTGGAGTAGGACAAGGAAGGTGACCTTGTAGCTGAACTACTATAAATCTCTTGTCTCGCGGTTCGATCTTTCCATCTCTCACTTATTTCTTTACTTACATTATTATTGCTTTATCGTACATATTTATTGTTGTTCATATTGTGCATGACTTGATATCACATAGTATCGAATCTAAATTTTTGAAAACAAAGAAAACTTTCAAACAATCTTTTGTAACAAATTAAAAAGACGTAAAACTATTCAACCCCCCTTCTAGTTTTCCACAATTGGTATCAGAGCCAGGTTTAGCAAGATTTTTAAAATATATTGTATTTTAAAGCTTGTAACGATCTATGGAATCTTTAAAATATTTAGAAGGGCAATCTATGCAAAGACCACCACTATTTGAAAGTGATGGATTTTTATATTGGAAAAATAGATTCGAAACTTGTGTAAAATCAAAAGATCTTGATCTTTGGCATGTCATTACCTTTGTTGATTTTCCCCCTATTCAATATAATTTTGAAACTAAATTGGATGAAATTGTATCTTTTGAAAAACAAAACGATGATTTGAAAAAGAAACTAGCAAAAAATAATGAAGCCAAAATGGTTATTTATAATGCGTTACCACGCAAAGAATATGAAAGAATTTTTATGTGTAAAACCGCAAAAGAAATTTGGGATTCTCTACTTATTACTCACCAAGGTAATAGTCAAGTCAAAGATAATAAAATAGATCTTCTTGTACAACAATATGAACAATTTACGATTCCGGAAGAGGAATCAATTGATAATGCTTTTGCTAAATTTAACACTATTATCACAAGTTTAAAAGCACTTGATGAGACAATTTCTAGTAAAAATTGTGATAGGAAATTTCTTAGGGCATTGCATCCAAGATGGCGAGCTAAGGTCACGGCAATTGAAGAGTCAAAGAATTTGATGACGTTATTACTTGATGAACTTATTGGCAACTTGAAGGTCCATGAAGAAATTATAAGAAGAGATTCAGAAATGGTCAAAGTCAAGAAAGAACAAACCAAATCTATTGCTCTAAAAGCCAAAAAGGAACCTAGTGACGATGATGACTCAAGTGACGAAAGTGAAGACAAAGAATATGCAATGGCCGTAAGAGAATTCAAGAAATTCTTCAAGAGACGAGGAAGATTCACTAGATCACCACGAGACGAAAGAAAACTGTTCCAAAGAAATAGAAGTGACAACTATGGGAAAAGAAAGTGCTTTAGATGTGGAAGTCCAAATCATCTCATTGGCGAATGTCTAAAGCCGCCGGGTTATGAAAATCAAGGTGCCTTTATTAGTGGAACATGGAGTGATAGTGACAAAGAAGAAGTGGAAAAACCAAGAGACGAAAAGTGCTTTGTGACAAAAGGAACCGACGAAATATGTTTAGGAATTGACTTGGAGCCTGACGAATGGATCAAGGATAGCGGATGTTCGAGACACATGACGGGGAACCGCAAGCTATTTTCTACGTACAAGGCATACAATGGAGGTAACATTATTTTCGGTAGTGACATATGTGGAAAAATCATTGGCAGAGGTACGATTTCTCAAGACTCACTTACTATTGAAAATGTAGAGCATGTAGATAATTTAACATATAACTTGCTTAGTATAGGACAAATATGCGATAATAAATGTAGAGTGACCTTTACCGAAGAGGATAGCAAAATAGTTAAGAATGGAAAAATTATAGGTAGAGGAATTAGGAAAGGAGACTAGGAAACAAACCTGAGGATAGGATATGCCTAACGACCCTAGACGAAAACTCCACATTGTGGCATAGGAGATTAGGACATGCTAACATGCAACAAATACAATCTTTGGCATCTAAAGAACTAGTTAGAAACTTGCCTAATCTAAAATATGACAAGCATTTTTGTGACGCATGTAAAATTGGAAAACAAGTTCATGCTAGTCACAAAGCTAAGAATATAGTATCCACTACTAGGTGCCTAGAATTATTACATATGGATCTTTTTGGTCCATTCGCTGTGCGGAGCTATGGAGGAAACAAATATACCTTAGTAATAGTAGATGACTACTCACGATACACGTGGACTAGGTTTTTAAGTGACAAGACCCAAGCCTTTGAAAAATTCGAAATATTTAGTAAAATGATTCAAAATAAATTAGAATGCACAATAGTAGCCATTAGGACGGAACATGGTAGGGAATTTGACAATAAAGTACAAAATCGGAAAATATTGTGATTTAAATGGAATATCTCACAATTTCTCCGCTCCTCGTACTCCTCAATCAAATGGCGTAGTAGAAAGAAAAAATAGGTCACTACAAGAAATGAGTAGAACAATGTTAAATGAACAATCCATCCCACAAAAATTTTGGTGTCACGCTGTAGATACATCAACATATATTATTAATAGGGTATCAATTAGGAGAATTCTAGGAAAAACACCTTATGAGTTACCAAGAGGTAGAAAAACAAACTTAAGTTACTTTAGGGTATTTGGAAGTAAATGTTATATTCTAAACACTAAGGATTACCTCACTAAGTTTGATCCAAAATCATATGAAGGAATATTTTTAGGATACTCACAAAATAGTAAAGCATATATAATACTTAACAAACACTCCATGAAAGTAGAAGAATCACTAAATGTAACATTTGAAACACCACCACCTCCTAAAACTTTACCTTTAGAAGATGATGACTTAGTCGAAGATGAAGCTATTGAGGTTAGTAAAACAAAACCCATAGGTAATGATAATGAAGACATTAACTTAGGAAATAACAAAATTGTAAATGTTAAAGAATCTAGATCACATCCATTAGATAATATAATAGGACATCTTAACCAAAGAACCCTTAGGTCACAAGCCCAAGATAAAAATAATTTCTTTTGTTTCCTCTCAGCAATAGAACCTAAGAATATTAATGACGCTTTAAAAGATGAAAGTTGGGTTATTGCTATGCAAGAAGAATTAAATTAATTTAAGGCAAATGATGTTTGAGAATTAGTCCCAAATCCAATGAATATGACCATCATAGGAACTAAATGGGTGTATAGGAATAAGTTAGATGAAAATGGAATAGTAACTAGGAATAAAGCTAGGTTAGTTACCCAAGGTTATAATCAACAAGAAGGAATTGATTATGACGAAACTTATGCCCCCGTAGCTTGACTAGAATCTATTAGGATATTACTTGCCTATGCATGCACCCTAGATTTTAAGTTATTCCAAATGGACGTGAAAAGTGCATTCCTTAACGGTTTTATCAATGAGGAGGTATATGTGGCACAACCTCCAGGATTCATTGACTTCGCAAAACCTGATTATGTTTATAAGTTAAAAAAGCTTTGTATGGACTCAAACAAGCTCCCAAAGCTTGGTATGATCGATTAAAAGCTTTCCTTATTAAACATGATTATTCCATGGGAATGGTAGATAACACTCTTTTCACAAAAAGGAAAGACCCAAATCTCATCATTGTTCTAATGTATGTTGATGACATTATATTTGGATCAACTTGTCAAGACATGTGTGATGAATTTGCCAAAATCATGTATGATGAGTTTGAAATGAGTATGATGGGTGAACTAAACTTCTTCCTAGGACTACAAATAAAACAATTAGAAGATGGAATATTCTTTAACCAATCTAAGTACATTAAGGAAATGCTTAAGAAATTTGGCCTAGAAGACTCAAAACCCATGAAAACTCCCATGTCTACGGAAGTGAAACTCACAAAGGATGATGAAGGTGAGTCCGTAGATAACACCAAGTATAGAGGAATGATAGGTAGTTTACTATACTTGACGGCAAGTAGACCCGATATCATGTTTAGTGTTTGCCTTTGTGCTCGTTTTTAAGATGATCCCAAAAGCTCTCACCTAGAAGCGGTTAAGCGTATCTTCCGATACATTAAAGGAACTATACACTTAGGATTATGGTATCCTAAGGGATCTGGCATAGAAACCATCGTTTATGCGGATTCGGATCATGCGGGAGACTACGTAGATAGAAAAAGCACTAGCGGTATTTGCACGTTTATGGGATGTTGTCTAACATCTTGGTTTTCGAAGAAGCAAACCGCTCTTGCTATTTCTACCACCGAAGCCGAATATGTAAGCGCTGGAAAGGCATGTCAACAAGCACTATGGATGAAACAAGCTCTTATAGACTATGGCATTAGGTTAGAAAATGTTCCCATTATGTGCGATAACAAAGGTGCGATAGATTTAAGTAAAAATCCAGTGCAACACTCTAGGATTAAACATATAGAAATACGCCACCACTTCCTTAGGGATAATGTACAAAAAGGAAACATATCTATAGAAAAAGTTGCATCGGAAGATAACATTGCGGATATATTCACTAAACTCCTTAAACGTGAATTATTCAACCACTTACGTTTAGGATTAGGAATGATGGAACAAGTTGACTAAACTCTATTGCATTTAGACATTTGTTTTTAAAACTGCATAAAATTTACTTTTCTTCCACTTCTCCATTTCTGAGTCTAGGATTCTATTTCGCTCAAAATTAAAGATTGGGAAATATTATTTTCTTTACATATACTCTTTTGTAAAAACCCAATCAATTTTTTTTTAACTATTCTCACATCTAGGAATTTCATGAACATAATTTTCCTTGCATTGTTGACAAATGCTAAAAACCTTTTTTCGAAATCATGCATAAACTCTCACATAAATTGTCAAAGTATATAATCTAATATATATCTTTGACATTCATGATCGAGCAAAAATCGAATCAAGGAGATTTTGGATTGTTTCTTAAGATTTTTTTTTTTATTTATTTTTTATTTTTTATTATTATTATTTTTTTTTGCATTTAGGAGTCGAAACAATCACAACTCCACATTTGTTGCATATAGGCACACACTAGGACAAAATCACTCATAATATTGTCATCTTGTTTCATCACTAGATTTTTGACACACTAGTTACCTTTGCCTTTGATATAAGATAGTTGCCTTAGGAAGATTAAGTGCCCTTGCCTTTATGTGTCTCCCCTAGCTTATTAATTGTTGCTTGTTTATTCTTTTACTTAAGTGTTTTTGCATGCATGCTATATCATGATTAGATTAGATGCTATATTGCCTAAAGGAATTGAACTTGCTTGAATCCAAGTCCAAAAACACAACCTTTCTGCAAATTTTCTGCCCAAAACCCAATTCTGGCAATCTGGAAATCACCAGATGGGCGGCCCCCTTAATTATGTAAGGCGACCCCCTTAATTTTAAGGGGACCGCCCCCTAATTAAGGGGACCGGCCATCTGCTGGATGGGTTTACAGAATCTTTTCTGCTTTTTAGCCCATTTCAACCTACATTTACCAATTTTCACCAACATATTTTGTCATAATCTCCCAAACTAACTTTATCCATCCATAAACACACAAATCTTACACTATAAATATCCCCAATCTTCAACACTCTCCATTCATCCCTTCATGACTTCTCCAAACAAACCAAAAACAAAAGCCTCTAAGCTAGCAAGGATGACGGAAAAACCCGTTTGGCAAAGAAAGAGCCCTCGAAACAAATCCATCATAACCAATGAAGTTGAAAACCACTCAACACCTCCAACCACTTACTTCCCAAACTTTACACCAAATCCACAAGGACATTCATTTGATCCTCTTTACAACCCATACAACATTGGCCAAACATCTTCTTTCATGCCAAACTACACATCTCATCCTCCAATCACTTATAATGATCCATACAAGTTTGATTAACCATCAAACTACACAAACCCAATTCATCCATATCAACACAATGCCTCTCTCCACATTTGTCACAACTCGTAATTTCACGTCTTTTTTTCAAACGTTGAAATTTCATAATTCATCTCGGAAAGTTACTATTCATTTCTACTATTCACTATTACTATTCATTTCCGATTTTTTTTTTATTTCATATTCTCGTAAGTTAAACTATTTTAATGATAATCCGAGAGTTTGACGCTCGTCGGATCATTTCTGCAAAAATCACGAAGCCGTGTCCGAGATTTACTTTTGGGTTTAAACGTCGTTCTAGCATCCCGATATGTCCATAAAACACTATAAAAGATAGAAATATGATTTTCTCTCATTTTACGACAATTCTAAAAGTTTTGGAATTTTACGTTTTCCAGTTCAGTGTTTTACGCGAATTACGCGTTTTAAACCCGCGTTACCAGTTTTAACAGCGTTTAAGCAACCCGATGGAACTTACCATTCATTTTATATTTTATTATGGACTATTTTGACAAGTTTAGTCATTCTTTCAAGTTTCATATTTTTACGATCCCCGAATTTACGTTTCGTGATTTAACAATTTACGGTTAGCGATTAACGGAACCAAAACTGACTCCGTGAACTAGATAATTAGCCAAGCTTCCCACACACTCATCTTATCCTTCCATGTGCAAGAGTTTTACTTCTAATTGATCACTTATTTACCATTTTGTCATTTGCTTTAGATATTTTTTTCAAAGCTTCAAGTATACTTTTCACTTTTTCATCTTATAATATCCTAACTATCAAAAAGTTTCATTCTCCTTCTCTCTTGCTCAAAACCCACGACCTAAAACAGCAACATACACCATTTGGAACTTGATTCTGGGCCATTTCATCAATTAGAAGTAAACCTTATGATCCTAGCTCGATCCTAGTGTGTTACAAAGGGGTTTTGGTTAATAATCTTGAAGTTATTACAAGGTTTTCATCATCTTTTTCACATAACACTTCAAGTAAGCTTACATATTATTTTCATCACTTTCATACATGTATTTTTGATCCATTACAATTGTCATATTGATTTATGCAAGTATACTTATGTTATTATACCACTTATTACTCATTTTCTTTATAAACATAGATCTATAATTTTTATTAGCAATCTCATGAGATCCACCATTTTTGGTGAAGACTAGGAACCCATGATACCCTAAGAAGGTGTAAGGTAGGAATAGACTAGATTTGTGGTGATTGGAAGTGATTTGGGTGGATTAGAAACTAGTTTGGAACCCTATAATTGATTTTTAAACGTATATATATACGTACTGTCCCGAATCGTCAAATCCAGAAAACTCAGGGGTTTCCGGGTAACTTTGGGCTAGAGATTTAGAAAATACTTTCAAAAACGAAGCCGTGGGCTAAAGAATGGATTAAAACGGGTTTATAACGAAGGAGATATGATTTTTGCAAGTTTAACGATGAAAACTATTATTTTCTAAAAGTAGTAAGCTGTCACACAATTTTTATGGGTAAAATCGAGGCGTTAGACGTAACCTAGAGGAACCAAACTATCAAAAATATATTAGTATATGTCAATACGATTCCGAGGATATAAAGAACGTAGAAAACGAGCTTATAACGAAAAAGATACAAGCGTTTGAACTTAGACGATTTTAATATTTTTGCTTCAGCAAAACACTTAGAAAAATTTTCAAGTATTAACCATTTCGCCAAGTGACCATGTTGAGATCCATTTTTCTCATTGATAAACCCATTTCTGGAAAATTTACATCATCGACAAAACATTAGTTCACCCAGCCTAGATTTCAAAACATCCAACCGTTTGTTAAAAGGATTTATAATGAATAACATATGGCCTTCCAAACTTTCCCGAAAACTGCCCAGAATCTGCCAAAACAGCCCAAACACCTCACTTCGCGGCTATTTTTCTCTATGATCGAGTCCTGTATGGACAAACTTCAGTTCTATAACTTTTTAGATAATGTGAAAAGCTTCTTAAAACTACTGAGCTTCTTTCCTAATTCTTAATATTCACCATTATGCGACTAGTTTTACGAGACAATTTTGGTCATGTTTTCAAGTAATGAAAAGTGTCATTTTACGACGAAAATACTATATTTACCAATAGAACACCAAACGAGGATCGTGGAGTACCATTTCAACTTATTTACATGGGAAGTGTTTATTAACTTAATGAGACGTCAAAAACGTATTTTTCGACGATAAACGTTATTTTCAAAACTAACGAGTGGTATCGATAACATACGTATTTGCATGTGTAGCATCAATTCAATTCTTACATTAGATCATATCATTCATATTAGGTTGCGGTTAGAGATCGTGCCTCATTTCTGTGTATCCACTTTTGTCCTCATAGCTATCGCACCAGGTGAGCCATTGCCCCTACTCTTTTAATTGTTTTGTAAACTCTTTGGGGGAGAATACATGCTCGTTTTACTTAAACGCATTACTTGCTTTACCTGGTTGATTACCTACATTTCATTGGTATGTTTGATTACCTGCATTTCATTGGTATGCTTGATTACCTGTATTTCATGTGACTTGTCTCTTAAACATTATTACTTATTTTATATGACCTCATTGTCATCATTGTTTACCTGGAGACATTGTCAAACTTATTTTATATGACCTCATTGTCATTATTGTTTACTTGGCGACATTGTCAAACTTATTTACATGACCTCATTGTCATAGTTGTTTATCTGGCGACATTGTCAGCATTGTTTTATAGCGGTATTGCTACATTTATCTTTGAATCTAGATACAAGTATTACCTTTGTTCACGTAAACATATTACATTTGGCAGTGGGTCGTAAACACACAGGTTACAAGTCTCTTATGGCGGGACTTGTAACTGAGTGGATTTACGAGGCCTTTGCTGGGAAATCTTCATTCATATGCATTACATTCTTTTTCACAAGAGTCTATGAACTCACCAACCTCGTGTTGACACTTTAGCATGTATTTTCAGGTATTAAGCAATGGCACGCTACAGGAGGTTTTGGCAAGGCTTGGCATGGTTATAGAAGACTCTGATTATTCATTTGGGGACCGTTTAAACTATTTTAAGGGCCTACTTCCGCACTACTTTTAACAATGTAAATTCAACATTTTTGATTAAACTATGTTGGGAATTATACTAATAGTTACCACGGCTAAGTGAAGATGTTACAACTGCTGAAGATTGTACTTGCAGTGGAAACTCATTACCACTGCAAGAACATATATTACCACTGCTGTTTAGATAACTGTTAGGAAACGTGTTTAGATAAATATAGAATAGATCTTGTGTATATCTTATTCTATTAGCATTATACTTATCTTGTAGAAGAGGACTCCTTGTGCTATAAAAGGAGATCCTAGGTGTAACCCTAGTGATATCAAGATCACTCGTATTATTATCATTAATAATA
The DNA here is from genome assembly GCA_030686995.1 of Artemisia argyi. Taxonomy (NCBI): domain Eukaryota; kingdom Viridiplantae; phylum Streptophyta; class Magnoliopsida; order Asterales; family Asteraceae; genus Artemisia; species Artemisia argyi. Next base: position 14,491,330 of record CM060706.1, read on the forward strand.
TTGGAGCTAATAGTTTGTTTACATACATTGTTCTTATTCATTAAACAACTGTCTTACTCACAATCAAACTTCTAAGTGTTACTAAGTAGATTCCGCATACTTAGTGATATAACTCAAAGTATCAATCTAACACAGTTCAAGGTGTTTAGATCCATCAAGTGGTATCGGAGCCAGGCTTTGATACTTTGATTTAGAAGACTCTAGTTCACTCAGAAGAATCAATGGAGACAGAAACCAGTAACTCAAACATTGCTGCTAAGCTTCCAAAGCTTAAGTTGAATGACTTTGAGATGTGGAGGCTGATGATCGAACAATTCTTTATGGTCCAAGACTATACACTCTGGGAGATCATCATGGTTGGAAACTCCTTCAAACCAAGTTCTACTTCAGAGATTGTTGGTGGCAAAGAAGTAATTAAGGTCAACACTGGACCTGTTACTAATGATGAAAGACTTCAGATGAAGAATGATCTGAAGGCCAGAGGTTTATTGCTTATGACACTTCCCAAAGACCAAGTTCTAGCATTCAGCAAATACAAAACTGCAAAGACTCTTTTTGAGGAGATCTGTAATGTTTTTGGTGGTAATGATTCTACCAAGAAGACTCAAAAGACCCTGCTGAAACAGACTTATGAAAACTTTGGTTCAACAAGTAATGAATCTATTGATAGCATCTTCACAAGGCTACAAAAGATTGTTACTCAACTCACTATTTTTGGAATTGAGGTGGAAAGGGAAGACCTCAATCTAAAGTTCTTAAGAAGCTTACCCTCTGAGTTTGGAACCAATGTTGCTATGTGGGAAGATAAGCCAGATTTGGAGACCATGAAACTTAATGATTTGTACAATAACTTCAAGGTTATTGAACAAAGATTGAAGAAAGCTGGCAAATTAAGCTCAAGTTCAGGAAGTGTAGCACTCATATCATCATCTCTTGATGATAGTAGTTCAGATGAAGAAAGTGATAGTGATGATGACAGTGCTAACATTGTTGTTTCCACTGGTAGCTCAAAGAGACAGATTGCAGGACTTAGTGATACTACTTTTTATGCCTTTATATCAAGTCAAGTAGGTGGTTCAATTCTCAACCATGAGGATTTGGATCAAATTGATGAGGATGATATGGAGGAGATGGACATTAAATGGCAAGTGGCATTACTAAGCTTAAGGACATAGAAGTTTTGGAAGAAGACTGGAAGAAAGATTAACATCAGTGGCAATGAAACAGTAGGTTTTGACAAAAAGAAGGTGGAGTGCTATAATTGTCATAAGAAGGGGCACTTTGCCAGGGAGTGCAGAAAGCCAAGGAAGTCTGACAACAGGTCAACTTGGTACAAGCAGGACAAGAAGAAGGAACCTACTACTGATGAGCCAAAGGGGCTATTAGCCATTGATGGAGTGAGCTTTGATTGGAGCTTTATGACTAAGGATGAGGAAGATGATTCAGAGTCTGCAATGGTTGCTACAGAGCTTGCACTAATGGCTTTTTCTGACTCTGAGGTACAAATTAATAATGCTTGTTCTAAAACTTGTAAGGCCTTAAAAGAGTATGAGAAAATTAAAGCACAATATGATGAACAATTGCTAGAGTTAAATCATACTAATTATAACTTAGCAAATCATAAAAGAGGCCTAGGTGTTTTAGAAACTCAATTAGAGCATTATAGGGCAAATGAATCTAAGTTCTATGATGATATTGCAGTGTTAAAAAGAGACTTAGATTATCAGGTTGCTGTAAACAAGGTTCTTAGGGAAGAACTAGAAAAGGTTAAGTTGGCTAGTGGGAATATAAAAATAACTTGCAATACACTGGATCACCAATCCAAGTGTATTGACAAAATTTGGGAAGCCCAAGTTGTGAACAAAGCCAAATCAGGAGTTGGATACAAATCTATTCCACCACCTCTAAGAGGTGTTCCATCACCTGCTGGCATTGACTTAGCTCACACAGGTTTAGAAGAATTCCAGGAACCACCTATGACCTATGGACCAAAGTTTGTTAAACCAGTTGTTGTTGAAAAGGTTCAGGTTGAGGTTGAGACATTTGATAGTGCTAGTGACTCATCTCTTAAAGATGAAAATTTCAATGTTGAGTCTACAGCTAGTGTTCCTGAGAATGTAAAAGTGGAGGTTAAAAAGAGTATTCCTAATGTTGTCAAAGAGAAGCCTAGGTCACAACCTAATTTCACTAGGCCCACTACTAGATATGCAGAGATGTACAGAAGTAGGTCACCAACTCCTATGGGTTATATGAGGAGTTGGAATCATGTTAAATCTAGGCAATTTGGTAGTGATTTTGTGTTCAATAACAAACCCTGTCATATATGTGGTAGCTTTGACCATTTGTCTTATAGCTGTACCTACCACTTGGGTAGAAGGGAAGTGTTTGGGAATACTAGGGTGAATTGCCAAAATGCAAATAACTTAACTCACCCAAATCCACTTAGCAAGATGATTCCCAGGTTTGTTTTGCTTCATTCTGGCATAAAACCAATTTCCACTACTAGACCAGCAGTTACCACTGCCAGCAATAAAAACAGAGTTTAACCTAAGTCCCATGTTACAAATTTTGTTAAAACTAATCAAACAGGGAAAAAGACCAATTTTGAAAAGAAAGTTAACAATAATCGCAAGTGGGTACCCAAAATTTCAAAACCAGCAGTTTCCACTGCTAAGCCAGCAGTTACCACTGCAAGGCCAAAGGTTACCACTGGTGGGTCTGTTAACAAGAAAAGGGTAAATATGGGAAATGCTGTTAAGGCCTCAGCACATTAGGAATGGAAACCAAAAGGAACCATCACCTCAAACAATCCTAATGGTGTATCAATGACCTTTGATAGATATAATTATATTGATACATGAGGCAGATCCAAGTCATTTGTGTCTTGGGTCCCCAAAAGGAACTAATTCCTTTATTTTGTGTGCAGGAACATTCAAAGACTACAAATGATCAAGGATACTCAGACAGTGGATGTTCCAGGCACATGACTGGCAATAAGTCCTATCTTTCAGACTTTCAACCTTATGATCGACAATTTGTCAGCTTTGGAGGAGGAATTGGTGGCAAAGTTTCTGGCAAAGGAACAATTAAGGCTGGAAACATAGACTTTGAAGATGTGCAGTATGTGAAAGAACTCAAGTACAACCTTTTTAGTGTGTCACAGATGTGTGACAAGAAGCATAGAGTTCTATTCACAGAAGATGAATGCTATATCTTATCTAAGGATTATAAGCTCCCTGATGAAAGTGATATTTTGCTTAAATTCCCTAGAAAAGGAAATTTGTATAGCATTGACATGAAGAACATAGTGGCTAATAATGATGTTACTTGCTTGTTTGCAAAAGCCACTTTGGATGAATCAATGCTTTGGCACAGAAGGCTTGGTTATGTCAACTTCAAGACCATCAACAAGATTGTGAAAGATGGACTTGTCAGAGGTCTACCAGAGAAAAGATTTGAAAATGACCAAACTTGTGTTTCCTGTCTCAAAGGTAAGCAACACAGAGCTTCATGCAAGACCAAAGCATTCAATTCTATTGATCATCTACTCTTTATGCTGCATATGGACTTGTTTGGTCCTACTTCTGTTAGCATCATCAATTTGAAGAAGTATTGTTTTGTTGTGATTGATGATTTCAGTAGATTCACATGGGTTTTTAAGAACCAAGGATGAAACCATTGGCATCCTTAAGACATTCATCACTGAAGTTGAAAATAATTTTTGAAAAAGAAAATCAAGATCATCAGGTGTGACAATGGGAAAGAGTTCAAGAATAAAGTTATGGATGATTTCTGCAGAGACAAAGGTATTAAAAGAGAATTTAGTGTTGCAAGAACTCCTCAACAAAATGGAGTTGCAGAAAAAAGAAACAGAACACTAATTGAGGCTGCTAGAACCATGTTAGCTGATTCCAAGCTTCCAGTGACTTTTTGGGCTGAAGCAGTTAACACTGCTTGTTACATTCAGAACAGGGTTTTAGTGGTCAAAACAAAGAACAAGACACCTTATGAGCTATTCAGAGGAAGACCTCCTACTTTGGAGTTTATGAGGCCATTTGGGTGTCATGTTACTATTCTCAATACCATTGATCATCTGGGTAAATTTGATGAAAAGTCTGATGAAGGCTTCTTTGTTGGATACTCCATGGTTAGCAAGGCTTTTAGAGTCTATAATTAAGAACAAAGAAGATTGAAGAGAATCTGCATGTTGAGTTTCTTGAAAATAAAGCTAACATGACAGGTTCAGGACCAGATTGGCTATTTGTTCTTGAAACATTATCAAATACAATGAATTATGTACCTCTTACTTCAAGCACTGGAGACAAAGATCTTGAAGAATCAGAAGAATTTATTGATGAAGATGAAGCTTGTATAGATGATGAAGATCAATTTGTTAGGCCACTTTGGGACTTTGTTGATAATTCTGAAAAGACAAGTGATGCAGAAGGTGTGAATTTTAATGAATTGAATAAAGAAATTCCTACTAGCAGTGGTAACTCAATTCCCACTGCTACACCAGAAGTTCCACTGACAGCCCAAATGAGGAACATACTTCTCAGGAATCACCAAGTGATGATGTAGAGATTTCAAATATGCCTACAACATATGATATTACTAGCACATCACAGTCTTCAATTCACAAAGTGCATCCACTTGACAATGTTATTGGTGAACTTCAATCAGGTGTGAAGACTAGAAGACAGACAAAGAAAGATGATATTCATGGGTTCATAAGTGAAGTGTATGAGTCCAAGAAACATAGTAAGAAGAATGAGTGTTTGTTTTTCTGTTTTCTCTCACAAGTGGAGCCTAAAAATGTCTATATGGCCCTAGGAGAATCTAGCTGGGTTGAAGCAATGCAAGAAGAGTTGCTGCAGTTTAAACTTCAAGAGGTTTGGGTTCTTTGTAACTTGCCTGATGGTATGAAGGTCATTGGTACTAAATGGGTTTTCAGAAACAAGAAAGATGAAAGAGGTATTGTAATCAGGAACAAAGCTAGATTGGTTGCTCAAGGATACACTCAAGAGGAGGGTTTTGATTATGAAGAAGTTTTTGCTCCTATTGCAAGGATTGAGGCTATTAGATTGTTTTTAGCCTATGCATCATTTATGGGCTTTACAGTCTATCAAATGGATGTTAAGAGTGCCTTTCTATATGGTACTATTGATGAGGAGGTATATGTCTCTCAACCTCCAGGCTTTGAAGATCCTCAACACCCAAATAAAGTTTATAAGGTGGTAAAGGCTCTTTATGGCTTACATCAGGTGTAACACCCCCAAAATTTGGTACAGCGGAAGACTCAACAAGCTTTCGGGGTGCTACGGGGATTGGTATTCAAACACAAGACGTAAAAGAACGAGATAAAGTAAACAACATAAAATGCAACCACGCGGGGTTTTAAAGTTTACATTATCCCAAACTCATCCAAAGTCAGGCCCAAAAGAAATAAATATAGGTCCACAATAGTTATCAGAGTTTTAGAAAACATAGATCCGTAACCGGTGCCAAATGCCAAGCCTCCAATCCCAAGCATCCGCATAGCATCACTTAATTACCTGAGAAAATGTGCTAAAAGTCAGCTTTCGCTGGTGAGATCATAGGTTTAGATTCTTAATTCAATATAGTAGACATATACGCAAAACGCTTGCTAGCTAGACTAGGGCTCACTCATCCAACCAAAATAAACCAACCAAATCAAATCATAACTATAGGTGCACGCTATAGCTCAAATCAATCCAATCAATAGCTTACCTAGCTCAAGTCTAGGCCTCGCTCCTAAATCAATCCAATAGCTTACCTAGTTCGGGACTAGGCCTCGCTCAACAACCAATCAATAGCTTACCTAGATCTAGTCTAGGCCTCGCTCTACCTAGTTCTATAAGCATAGCAAGTTTTGAAATAAAAAAGCGATAATAGTCCACATAAAGCATTTGCACGTTTCTCACCCCAAGTATTGAAAACAAAGTTCAAGAGTAAAAGTGGGGCTATGACTCACCTCAAGTCCAGAAATCCTCAAAAGAAATGATAGAAGAAAGACGCAAGAAATCTCAAACAACTCACGTAACGGCGACTACAGACTCGGCACTTCCTAACAATATCAAACCCGTTCAGAAATCATTTCCTCAAAATAAAATATTCCCATTCCCGAACGTAATTCATTTTACTTTCCAAAATGTCCATTTCTCAAATTAACTTCATATTCATTTGAAATTTGACGTTTGGTATCCATACGAGTGGAGGGTCGACACAGCTCAAACCGAAAAGCCTCAACAAAGAACAATAATAAGATAACTATAGGTCTAATGTTAGCCCAACATATTATTTAAATAATTATCGAAGCTTATTAAATCCATCGATTTGATAATCTCCCATACTTATTTACGTAATATATCGTTCCAAAATTATACCCAACCTAAAGCACATTGCACATAAATTTCTATTTGGTATATGTCGTAGTCCAATAAATTCCCTATATATATCGTCGAATCGGCCAAATTCCACGAGACATATAGTAATTCATTACCCTAAAATATATACCTCATCCTATGGGCGTCGTGGGATACGATGCCCATCAATATACCCATTTTATATCGTCAAATAACTCAATCTAGAATAAGTCATTCGATAATATAAAATGTTTATATTAACCGTCATATATCCGTGACAACACAAAGTCACAATATAAAGCCCACTTGGACTTTAAAGACCCACAATTCGTATAACTCGATAAGTTTCTAATTTATAAAATAAAATCACCTTTTCAATTATTATTTACCCGACTTATGTTTCGCCGTTATTTGTTTAGTTATTATTTATAATAATATCCCGACATTTATTACACTATTTTCATAGTATAATAACTATCTTCTTATTATTATACATTTACTCGTGATCGTGTTATTATTAATATACGCATTTATATATATATATATATATATATATATATATATATATATATATATATATATATATATATATATATATATATATATATATATATACGTTTAACGCGTCTATATATACGTATATAAACGATTATATTCTTAATAATATTATAACGAGTATTATTTTTGATTTCGACTTTTAAATATTTATCGAGTCATAGAATTTGGTCTCATGTCCGAGTCATGACCCTCGGCTCATAGTCCAATTCCAAAATAATAAAATCAAGCCACAATATAAATCAAATCCGTCCAAACAATCCCATATCACGTGCTACAACATGAGGGTCCGACTACGGCACCCAAACTAACCTATTTCCGTCATCTAATTGACCGTCTCACAATCGGTCCCCAATTTCCATACTCGTCAACACAACTCCAATACAAGATACCAATGACCAATGTCCAAATAATTTGGCTCAAATAAGTCACAACAATATATATACCAAATAAGTACCAAAACAAAAATAAATATATCAATTATACGGGTCGACTTACCAAGTCAAACCCGGGTCAATCTTGTGAGGTCACAACCAAAACAATAACCTCACCCGAGACCTCTCGGTCTCGGCTAGCTCCAATGAGCCTCTCGACCAAAACAGCCCGCGAAGGGGGGGGGGGGGGTTCGGCCGAGACTCCAAAACAATAACAACAATAATTCGGACCATATTAGACCCAAGAATATCAACATGTATCAACCATCAACAAGAATCAAGATGAACAAGAACCAATCATACCTCCAAGACTCTAATCGAGTCGAGGAGGGTCACACCGAGACCTAGGGTCTCGGTCAAGCTCACTTCGAGCCACAAAACCCAAAACCAAACGCGTATAACTCCAAATCCGAGCACAAAAGCATCAAAAATCGACCCCCAAGGATACCAAACTCGTATTATTTACAAAACCCATCTTCATTTTTAATGTTATCATCCCGAAATGTCAAGATCCAATTCGGGTTTGACTCGAAATAGTCAAACCCGACCCAAAACTCATGTGTTCTCACCTCAAATCGAATAGAAACCAAAAATAGATGATGATGTGGTGTTGTGGGAGATGTGGAGGTCGGCGGTAATAAAAAGAAGTGGAGAGGGGAGGCGCGTGTTTCACACCAATCGAACAAGGGGATGATGGGGATTGTTTTGGTGGTGGCGGTGTAGTGTGGAGGTCGGCGGTGGTGATGGTGTTGGGGTGGTTACCGGCGGCGACAAAGGAGGAGAGGAAAAAGAAAAAGATGAAGTTATTAGTTGTGAGGGTGGAGGGTTAGGGTTAGGGTATTATACCCGAATTTTTCACTTTAGTCCCTTAGGTTTTCTTTTTCCAATATTAGCCACAAATATTTTTATAAATAGTGAACTCTTTTTAATCGGTTTTCCCGTAACCCGATTACCCGTTCATAAAAGTATTCAATTTTCATCAACCATACACGTACACGTCATAATTAATTTCCCAACAACACTTCCCAAAAATATAGATATGTACGAAAGACATAATATTAATTTAAGGGTGAACCGCGACCGTTTTGTAAAATATAAAAATCTTGTTAGGTTAATCTAGTGCCGGAGTCAATGTAGTGCCAAAGATATCGATCTCAAAATAATTCATCACGAACGAAACGAAACAAACCATAAATAAATAACTAAATCCCATAAACATCGTACGATTAAAATCAGGTACCAACGTTCGTAAAATATCTCGTCACAATAAGTTTCCAAAAATTCCATACTTATTATTTAAATGTAATGCGGGTTTTATAAAACGGCTCCCTATTTTGCCAGTTGTCACATCAGGCTCCAAGGAAGTGGTATGAAACCTTAGCTAATTATTTGTTGAATAATGGGTTTCATAGAGGCAAGATTGATCAAACTTTGTTCATCAAGAAAGACAAGGGTGATATTCTACTTGTTCAAGTATATGTTGATGATATTATCTTTGGATCTACTAAACAAGAGATGTGCAAAGAGTTTGAGAAGCTGATGAAAGATGAATTTCAAATGAGTTCTATGGGAGAACTTACATTCTTTTTGGGGCTGCAAGTTCAACAGAGTAAAGAAGGCATCTTTATCAGTCAAGAAAAATATGTGACTCAGATCATTAGGAAGTTCAAGTTTACTGATGCAAAACCTTCAAATACCCCTGCTGACAAGACCACTCATCTATTGTTGAAGAATGCTAGTGGTGCTAATGTTGATGTTCACACTTACAGATCTATGATTGGTTCTTTGATGTATCTTACTTCATCAAGGCCAGACATTATGTTTTCTGTATGTGCTTGTGCAAGATTTCAAGTGACTCCAAAGACATCACATATGACAGCAGTGGAAAAGATTTTTAGGTACTTGAAGAGTTATCCTAATTTAGGATTATGGTATCCAAGAGAATCTCCTATGGAATTGATCACATACTCAGATAGTGACTATGCTGGTGCAAGTTTGGATAGAAGATCAACAACTGGAGGATGTCAATTTCTTGGATGTAGATTGGTGTCATGGCAGTGCAAGAAGCAAACTATGGTTGCTACTTCAACCACTGAAGCAGAATATGTTGCAGCTGCTAGTTGTTGTGCTCAGATCCTTTGGCTTCAGAATCAATTATTGGATTATGGGTACAATTTCATGAACACCATTATCTATATAGACAATAGTAGTACCATATGCATTATTAAAAATCCTGTGCAACACACTAAAACTAAACATATTGAAATTAGACACTTTATTAGAGATTGCTTTGAGAAAAAGCTTATTAATGTTGTCAAAATCCATACTGATGACAATTATGCTGATTTATTAACAAAAGGGCTTGATGTGGGTAGGTTTCAATACTTGTTAACAGGTATTGGAATGCTCAATCCATAAATCATTGATGTCTAATACTTTTCAGTGTTGCAGGATAATTTTTAGGTACTAATATTGTTTGTATATGTATGTATGGTTGTCTACTAACTTGTATGCAGAGTTGTCAAAAGAACAGTGAAAATAATCATACAACAGTGGAAAGATTGGTGATAAAAGCAGAAAGAAAAAGAGTACTTTTACTGATATTATAGCAAGTACATCACAACCATTCAAGATAACATTGTCACCAACACAGAAAATCACAAAAGACCTAAACCTACAACCTAACACCTACTCCATAGGTTTCTTTCCCTTTCCATCATAATCATGCTTGCCCTTGGATGCCCTCTTTCTCTTGTCATCAAAAGAAAGTTGTTTCCTTGGACAAGCAAGTCCCAGAACTTTCTTGGGAGGTCTTGGTGCTTGGGTAGGCTTTTCAACAGCAGGCCACTTCATGTTGTTTATGGCAGTTGTCAATGCTGTGGTGAAGGCCTTAGGAAGCTCTTTGGAAAGATCAAAGGTTGGATCATTATCATCATCAGATGAAGAACTTGAATAAAACTCTAGAGATGGAGCAGGAACAGCTGAAATCTTCTTGTTAGGCTTCATGCTGGAAGATGTAGCAGTTGCAGCACTTGGTGGAAAATATCCACTCCATCCAGCTGAACGTTCTTCAGAGTCAGAACAGTAACTGATTTCCTCATCAGATGTGTCATCAGATGAGATGTAGATTAAAGGAAACCAACTCATGATGATGTTTAGGGTTTGTGTTATTGATGATGTTTGTTGATGAGAGATAAAGGTTTTTGTGCCCCCTTTTATAAGCAAAGTCAAGGTCAAAATCTAATTAATGAAGAATATTTACTCTTGTTTTGGTAGGTTGGAGGAGTAAATTTGGTTATTATCGGGTTGACTTTTGGAATATATTTCTATGAATAGTAACTTGGTTAAAAAGTTACTTTGGGTTAATTTTTATGGGTTAAGTTGAGAGTTATTTTGTGTTGCAGCATACAACCCATATTATTGGAGTCATTGGAGTTATAAGGTATGTATAATAGACACACAACAAATGGTTATTGATTCACCATGTTTAATCCACACAAGAATCAACTAGTCCAGAGCAAACGGCTACTGGTAAAGACTTATCAAATCCGTTTATGGTTGATAGTTTACCAAAAACTATATGGTTATCAACTCACCATACTCCAAGTGATCAAGAGTTGGCTAGTCCATAGCAAACGGCTCATGGTAAAGACATATCAAATCCGTTGATAGCTGGTAGTTTGCTAAAAACTATGATAATAGCAGCTAATTTTCATGTTTTAATTCACCACTGCTCTTTGATATGTTGTGAAAATTTTACCACTGCTAGTTCATTTGTTACCACTGCAAGAGAAATTTTTCCACTGATGAACTAGCCGTTACAACTGTTGTGTCAGTAATCTATTTTTTACTAGCCATTGTAAATATAACCGTCTTTCCTTATTAATAGGGTAAATCTTTTGTGAATTATCTACTTACTTATTATAATTTATTATTTTCCAAAGATAATTCTTTCTATAGATAATTCACATTGCGCAACCTCCTCAAACCCTATTAGTATAAATTAATCATCATACGGCTTGATTTTTATATTGATTACTAACACTTTTATTCTCTTTTTCACAAATATCATGGCGATTCTAAAATTTGTCGAGGAACACAACCAAGTGGCCTACCTACAAAAGTCAAATGAGAAGAGTGGCCCTGTTTTTCATCAGATTGTGGATTTTCTAAAGACAACTCATATAAGGTATGCCTTAACTATTAATCCCACAATCTATGTCTCTCATATCAAACAGTTCTGGAACACTGTGGAGTCCATAACTCTTGAACAGGGAGACACACATGAATCTGTGGATGCTCTAAGAGCTACAGTGGATGGGGTAACTATTGATGTTACCGAGTCATCCTTGAGGAGAATTCTCCAATTGGATGATCTCAATGGTATCATCACATTACCTAATTCAGAAATTTTCACTAATATTGCTTTAATGGGGTATGATACATCTGAACAAAAAGTAACTTTCAGAAAAGGATGTTTTTGTCCCCATTGGAGATTTTTAATTCACACTCTTTTACATTTTCTAAGTCCTAAGAAAACATCTTATGAACAATTTGCATCAACCATGGCTTATCCTTTGGTTTGTTTGGCAACTGATAGGACTTTCAATTTTTCAAAGTGTCTTTTCAATAATATGAAAGGCAATGTAAAGAGTCAATATAAATTTTTGATGTATCCAAGGTTTGTGCAAGCAGTGTTAAATGAGTTTCAACTGCAACCTCATAATAGAATTTATGAGCCTTGCTGTCTTAAGCCAAAAGTTTTTCAAAACATGAGTAAGGCTTCAGATCTTTGGAATGGGGAGGTTCATCCACTTTTTCCTCAAATGCTTGCTAAAATTTCTCAAGTACAGGGTGAAGATGCAACTATCCCAGTTGTATCCCATCACACACCCAATATTGTTGTTCCACCAATTCACCATACCCCTGCTGTAACTCACACTTATGAGAGAAGGCATAAACAACCAACTTCTCTCATCTCAAAATTACATGTTGCTAAACCTTTTGGTTTAAGGACAAGCAGTGGTGGTTCAAGGCTTAATCCTAGTCCAACTAGGGAAGAGCCTGAATCAATGCCTCATGATTCACCTCTCCCAACAGGTAACACAGTTGGAAGTGATGAAGGCAGTGTGCAACTACCTGAATTGATGGACATTTGTACCAAATTAGTCAAGCAGGTTCAAGCTCTGGAGAAAGATCTGGTACAGACCAAAGTACAACATGCCTCAGAGCTGAATCAATTGAAGGCTGAGATTCAAAGATTGCAGAATGAAGTTGAGAATCTCAAGAAGAAAAGACCTGTTAAAGTTGTGTTATCTTCATCATCTTCACCTCAGGATGAGTTTTCTGCAAGTTCTACTAAAGATTTGGGAGATTCTTCCAAACAGGGGAGGAAAACAGATGCAGAGTTTAAGGGGAGGAGTGCAAATTTTGAAAAAGAATTTGCTGAGCTCACTGATTCTGACAATGATCAAGCAAAGGATGATGTAACTGAGACTGAGGGGAGGAAATTGGATTTTGAAGATATGGATGTTGATGCTGGTTTTCACTTTGATGATATAGTTGGAACTGCTCAACCAATTTCCACTGATGCAGAACAAGTTCCCACTGATCAACATATTTCCACTGCAAGTGAAAAAGTTCCCACTGCTACTCAATTAGTTACCACTGCAGAGGAAGAAGCTGCCAGAATAAGATCAGTCAAAGGAAAAGCTATTGTGACTTCTTCAGATCAAGTGCAAACAAGAAAGATTTCTAAGAAAGATCAAGCTTAGATTGACTTTGATGCAAGATTGGCAGAGCATGAGCAAGCAGCAGAGTATGAAAGAAAGAGAAAGCTAGAGGAAGATGAAGTTGCTAGTTTTATGGAAGCTAAGAGGTTGGATAAGCTTGAAGCTGTAATGGCAGAACCAATTTCAAGTGTTTCACCAACTGTTATTCATGAGAAACCTCATTTGTTCACTTATGTGCCTATAGAAGAAGAGATTGACTACTTGATTAACAATGATCAAATAATCGGGAAGAAGGCTATTGAATTGATTGCAAATACAACCTTGAATGAAGAACAAAAGTCTGCTCAACTTAAAGATTTTATTCAAATGAAGAATCAGAAGGCTCTTGATGAAATCATTGGGGATGTGAGAAAAGGTCAAAAGAAGACAAGGAAACTTACAAAGGCACAAATCATTCCTGAGATGAAGACTATTTGTTGCCATGTTGGTAATATGAAGATGGCTCAATTCAAAGGAATGTCACATGATCAGATTGAAGGTATTTACTACAGAATCAAAAGACAAGATAGTAAATTCATTCCAATGGATCAAGAACCTATAGTTATGAAGACAAAAAGGTCTGGAGTGAGTCTTGAATCAAGAGATACAAAGAAATTGAAGACTCAGGAATCATCTCAAGCAGAAGAGGGTCCTAGCAAGTTGACAGAAGAGCAAATTACAAATATGATGTTCATAGAGACTGATGTACTTAATATTGAACCTCTACAAACAAAATATCCAGTAGTTGGTTGGGAGATCTTTTCTGATAGTTTTGGTGTAGCTTGGAAGATCATCAGAACTGGAAGTATCACAAGCATTTGCAGAGATTTTGAAGATATTGTTAGATCTTGTGATAGAGAAGACTTGGATACTTTGTGGAGGATTGTTCAAGATCAGTTCAAAAAGGATGAACTTGTTGATGTCAAGGCTAAGGAGTTATGGGTTCACTTCAGAAGATTATATGAACCTGACCCAAGTGATAGATATTGGAGATTTGAAGCTCAAAACATGAATACCTTGTGGAAGTTTTATGACTCAAGTGTTGTGCATCATCTTTCTACTCAAGATGGAGTTGATGTCTTTATGCTGGCTGAGAAAGAATATCCATTGAGAGCTAGAGTATTGGATGTGATGAGGTCAGTGAAGCTTAGGTGGTGGGATAGAACTAAAGTCATAGAAGATTTGCTACAAAGGATTTATGATCAAAGTGTGAGAGCTGATAAAGAGTTAAGAAGAAGAAGATAAGTGTTTGGAAGAATTCCCATATCCTCATGTTTGCTGTATACTTGAAGAAACTTATTGATTTATTTATTAATTGTAAGTTAGGGGAGGATTGTTGGGAATTATACTAACAGTTACCACGGCTAAGTGAAGATGTTACAACTGCTGAAGATTGTACTTGCAGTGGAAACTCATTACCACTGCAAGAACATATATTACCACTGCTGTTTAGATAACTGTTAGGAAACGTGTTTAGATAAATATAGAATAGATCTTGTGTATATCTTATTCTATTAGCATTATACTTATCTTGTAGAAGAGGACTCCTTGTGCTATAAAAGGAGATCCTAGGTTAAAGGTTAGATATACATTTCTAGAGCTTCAAGGTGTAACCCTAGTGATATCAAGATCACTCGTATTATTATCATTAATAATATTGGAGCTAATAGTTTGTTTACATACATTGTTCTTATTCATTAAACAACTATCTTACTCACAATCAAACTTCTAAGTGTTACTAAGTAGATTCCGCATACTCAGTGATATAACTCAAAGTATCAATCTAACACAGTTCAAGGTGTTTAGATCCATCAAACTATTTTATTCTAAATGATTGAAGTGAAAACATTTTTGTACTTGTGTTGTGATATCAATTGAGTTACACCCTAGCTGCATGTATGCTTCCGCTGGACCCGATCTTTGGGGGTGTGACAGATTGGTATCAGAGCTTTGGCTATAGCGAACTAAGTGTTTTTAAAACCTAGACTATAGATACTTTCAAGAAAACTTAACCCTATGACCGTCACATGCCTGCCTGCCAAGCTGAAGTCTCATTTGTGGTTAGTTGCTGACATAGGTGATGAGATTTGTGTCTCATTATCTGGTATATTATATTCACTTATTCTAGTTGATTACTACAATTGTCTTTCATATAAGCATGCTCATGTATCATATATGTCACCGCATTATGTTTTCCTTGCATAGTTTCATCATTCGACCTCGAGTTTGGTCACTTGCCTTAGTCTCTCAGAACGTCTTTGTATTTGTGAAGGACATAGTTTTAGTATAACTGAACTGAGTATTTCAAAATTCACGGAACCTCGGTGGAATGTAGACTGGTCATCTACATTCGACCCGGGATAGTGGGATATAGGCTGACCACCTATGTCTGACTCAGAGATGAATTTTGCAACACTGAGAATGGTTATAATAAAATTTTGTCTGGATTGAATCCTTTACTCGATTTCCAAATGTTTCATTTATGTGTGTATACCCTCGTTGTCAGAACATTCATACTTTTCATCACCTCGTGAACCGCCGCCTGGAAGCACATCAACTGGTCATTTCATTTCATGAATCTTTACCTTTATGCACGATACACTTATATCACAGTATTTTCTTTTATCACAAATCTCGTTTTGTCACAGTTATCACAGTCTCTTCCCTTCTTGCCATCATTATTATTTCCCTTCCCCATCCCCATATATATAAGGAATTAGCTAACACTCTATGGATTCCGATGTCACTTATCACTCAATACTCCCAATATTGATAAATTGGATATTGTCAATGACCTCCCTAGGAAACGCCTTATTTATGTATCACCCTTCTTTTCTTATTTTGAAGAGCTATGCCGCCAGGGAAAGCTAAAGCTACTCCAACTATGACACCTGCTGCTATTCGGAAACTTGTTAAGGATAGTATAGCCGAAGCTCTAGAGATCGAGAGAGCTGAGGTAGCTGCAAGGGCTGCTGAGGCTGCTTCACAAACAGGGACAGATGGACAATCCAATAATAGGCGTGAATGTACTTGGAAGAATTTTAAGGTTGGTGATCCGATCAAGTTTAAGGGCACTAAAGGAGCGGTTGCTTTGATTCGCTGGTTCGAAAAGACTGAGAATGTGTTCCTCATGTGCAACTGTTCTGATGTCAGCAAGGTAAAATTTGCTACTGGTATGCTTTTGGATGAGGCCATGTCATGGTGGAATTCTCATGCTCAGCCGATTGGTATGGAAAATGCCTACAAGCTCACCTGGGAGCAATTCAAGAAATTGATGACTAATAAGTTTTGCCCTCGTACTGAGGTACAGAAGTTGGAAACAGAATTCTATGAACTGGTGACTAAAGGTGATGACATCGAGACCTACTTCAGGAGGTTTCAGGAGTTGGCTGCACTATGCCCAACTATGGTTCCAGATAATGAAAAGCTGCTAGAAAATTTCATCGGTGGACTACCGCACAACATCAGTGGGAATGTAATTGCTTCTAAACTACACACGCTGGATGAAGCTATTAGGATGTCTCAGAAGCTTATGGCTCAGGTAACAAAGAGAGAAACTACTGACAACAACAACGAAAACAAGAGGAAAAGGGATGACAACCAAGGAGACGATCAAGTATGGCAGCCAAACAAACAACATGAAGTGGTTAGGGCCTACGTTGCGAAGCCAAGTGAAAAGAAAGGTTACCAGGGTACCCTACCCAAATGCAACAAGTGTCAGAATCATCCTAACCATGGACCTTGTCTTAATCCATGTGGCAACTGTAAGAAGGTTGGTCATGTGACTTGGGAATGCCAGTTTCCAATCATTACTGGAGATCAGAAACCCTCAGTGACATGTTTTGGCTGAGGAGAAATAGGGCATTACAGGAGTGAATGCCCAAAACAAGGAAACCAAGAAAAAGGGAACCAAGGTGGAATGGCTCGTGGGAGAGCCTAGGTCATCGGAGGAGGAAATGGTCCACACATCAACAACACTGAGGACGACAACAATTTTCAAGAACCAAGAACTTCTGCCTTAAAAATAAACGGAAGCCTAAGCTCTCTAGTGTTGTATTTCTTTGGTTAATTCTACGTTCTATCGTATAAGTTTCAGGTACTATTAACGAATTCCGAGCTAATGAATATTCTATCTTTTATCACCGCAAGCTCATGGCAGATTTCATTAAGATTCCTTTGGAACTACACCACCTATCATCTGCAGACCAATGGTCAGGATTAAAGAACGATTCAAGCTCATGGCAGATTTCATTAAGCTCGTGTGATGTAGTCTCTAAGCTCGGGTTTAACTCTATGGTCGAAGTGCCAACATCCATTGACAGATCGAAATTTGGAAAAGCCTAACTCACTAGTCCAGTAAGCATTCATGAAATAACCAGGAATTTCCTACAAATCAAGAATCAGTTACAAGTTCGATAAGTTGTAAACCCTTAAAATTTCAAGTTGGTGGCAGTGTTATGTTGAAAGTTCTACCTAGGAAAGGCATGATACCATTCAGAAAAATTCTGAAAGTTAAACCCGATATACACCGGACTATTTAATATTTCCGACCGAGTAGGCCTAGTAGCCGTTTGACTTGAGCCTTGTTAGGAAATAGAAGGTTACACAAACATGTTTCACGTTTTCCAAATCTTGAGAAATATCTTTCAGATGAGTCACTCATAATCCCACTTGGGAAGGAATCCAACCCAATGACAAACCTAAACCATGGAGGAGAACCAATAGAAATCATGGACTGTAAGGTCGAACAGTTGAAGCGAAGTCGAATTCCTATCGTGAAAGTTCGCTGGAATTCTTGAATATCATCATCTTTTCACCAATACCTCTCTAGAAACCAACACAAACTGAACTTCGGGACGAAGTTCCTTTTAGAGGGGAAGAATGTCACAACTCGTAATTTCACGTCTTTTTTTTTCAAATGTTGAAATTTCATAATTCATCTTGGGAAGTTACTATTCATTTCTAATATTCACTATTACTATTCATTTTCACTATTCATTTCTGAAATTTTTTTTATTTCATATTCTCGTAAGTTAAACTATTTTAATGATAATCCGAGAGTTTGACACTCGTCGGATCATTTCTGCAAGAGTTTTACTTCTAATTGATCACTTATTTACCATTTTGCCATTTGCTTTAGATATTTGTTTCAAAGCTTCAAGTATACTGTTCACTTTTTCATCTCATAATATCCTAACTATCAAAAAGTTTCATTCTCCTTCTCTCTTGCTCAAAACCCACGACCCAAAACAGCAACATACACCATTTGGATCTTGATTGTTGGCCATTTCATCCATTAGAAGTAAACCTTATGATCCTAGCTCGATCCTAGAGTGTTACAAAGGGGTTTTGGTTAATAATCTTGAAGTTATTACAAGGTTTTCATCATCTTTTTCACATAACACTTCAAGTAAGCTTACATATTATTTTCATCACTTTCATACATGTATTTTTGATCCATTACAATTGTCATATAGATTTATGCAAGTATTCATTTTCTTTATAAACATAGATCCATAATTTTTATTAGCAATCTCATGAGATCCACCATTTTTGGTGAAGACTAGGAACCCATGATACCCAAAGAAGGTGTATGGTATTAATAGATTAGATTTGTGGTGATTGGAAGTGATTTGGGTGGATTAGAAACTAGTTTGGAGCCCTATAATTGATTTTTAAACGTATATATTTACCTACTGTCCCGAATTGTCAAATCCAGAATACTCAAGGGTTTCCGGGTAACTTTGGGCTAGAGATTTAGAAAATACTTTCAAAAACGAAGCCGTGAGCGAAAGAACGGATTAAAACGGGTTTATAACGAAGGAGATATGATTTTTGCAAGTTTAACGACGAAAACTATTATTTTCTAAAAGTAGTAAGCTATCACACGATTTTTATGGGTAAAATCGAGGCGTTAGACGTAACCTAGAGGAACCGAACTATCAAAAATATATTAGTATATGTCAATAACATTCCGGGGATATAAAGAACGTACAAAATGAGCTTATAACGAAAAAGATACAAGCGTTTGAACTTAGACGATTTTAATATTTTTGCTTCTGCAAAACACTTAGAAAAATTTTCAAGTATTAACCATTTCGCCAAGTGACCATGTTGAGAGCCATTTTTCTCATTGATAAACCCATTTCTGGAAAATTTACATAATTTACAAAAAGTTAGTTCACCCAGCCTAGATTTCAAAACATCCAACCGTTTGTTAAAAGGATTTATAATGAATAACATATGGCCTTCCAAACTTTCCCGAAAACTGCCCAGAATCTGGCAAAACAGCCCAAACACCCCACTTCGCGGCTATTTTTCTTTATGATCGAGACCCGTATGGACAAACTTCAGTTCTATGACTTTGTAGATAATGTGAAAAGCTTCTTAAAAATATCAAGCTTCTTTCCTAATTCTTAATATTCACTATTTTGCGAATAGTTTTGCGAGACCATTTTGGTCATGTTTTCAAGTAATGAAAAGTGTCATTTTACGACGAAAATACTATATTTACCGATAGAACACCAAACGAGGATCGTGGAGTACCGTTTCAACTTATTTACACGGGAAGTGTTTATTAACTTAATGAGACGTCAAAAACGTATTTGTCGACGATAAACGTTATTTTCAAATCTAACGAGTGGTATCGATAACATACGTATTTGCATGTGTAGCATCAATTCAATTCTTACATTAGATCATATCATTCATGTTAGGTTGCGGTTAGAGATCGTGCCTCATTTATGTGTATCCACTTTTGTCCTCATAGCTATCGCACCAGGTGAGTCGTAGCCCCTACTCTTTTAATTGTTTTGTAAACTCTTTGGGGGAGAATACATGCTCGTTTTACTTAAACGCATTACTTGCTTTACCTGGTTGATTACCTACATTTCATTGGTATGTTTGATTACCTGCATTTCATTGGTATGCTTGTTTACCTGTATTTCATGTGACTTGTCTCTTAAACATTATTACTTATTTTATATGACCTCATTGTCATCATTGTTTACCTGGCGACATTGTCAGACTTATTTTATATGATCTCATTGTCATTATTATTTACTTGGCGACATTGTCAAACTTATTTACATGACCTCATTGTCATAGTTGTTTATCTGGCGACATGGTCAACATTGTTTTATAGCGGTATTGCTACATTTATCTTTGAATCTAGATACAAGTATTACCTTTGTTCACGTAAACATATTACATTTGGCAGTGGGTCGTAAACACACATGTTACAAGTCTCTTATGGCGGGACTTGTAACTGAGTGGATTTACGAGGTCTTTGTTGGGAAATCTTCATTCATATGCATTACATTCTTTTTCACAAGACTCTATGAACTCACCAACCTCGTGTTGACACTTTAGCATGTATTTTCAGGTATTAAGCAATGGCACGCTACAGGAGGTTTTGGTAGGGCTTGGCATGGTCATAGAAGACTCTGATTATTCATTTGGGGACCGTTTAAACTATTTTAAGGGCCTACTTCCGCACTACTTTTAACAATGTAAATTCAACATTTTTGATTAAACTATTTTATTCTAAATGATTGAAGTGAAAACATTTTTGTACTTGTGTTGTGATATCAATTGAGTTACACCCCAGCTGCATGTATGCTTCCGCTGGACCCGATCTTTGGGGGTGTGACAACATTACCACGGAAAAGCAAAAGTTCCGTGATGAAATAACCCAAATCCATGATCTTAGTGATCTCCTTGCTATGCATCATGCACAACGCAACAAAGGGCAACCTCCATCATCACCCTATGCAAATTGCCTACCCCACTCTCTCAATTTGGATCAAGTCACAAACCATACTCACTATTGCCCTTGTTGCATCTTTCTTCAAAAACAAATTCTCTACTTGAGTAAAGATATTTCTTGGATTGAATATCTTCTTACTCGTCCTCATCCAATACCACCCTTAACTCGATACAACATCGTAAGATCCACCTCTTCCGCTACATACCCCACTCCATATCCCTCTCCATCCAACAACTAAGCTCTATGCTTATGTTCCCCTTCAAGCAAATATAACAATCAACCGTGGGTTGCAAGCAAATCCAAGTGCTCTCTTAGGCAATATAGGACTATGTCTTTTCTTTTGTTTTATTGTAATCAATATGCTTCAAGCATATTGAATATTGTAATGCTAATCATTTCTATGATGCTTGAACGAATCTATTTTTATTTGCATAATTGTTGCTTTGCATATATATGTCTTGTTCTCTCCACATATTTTTTGTAGCCAAGATTTCCATAGCTCGTTCCCTTGGTGCTCTCAAATGAGGGGGAGCATACATCAAGGAGGAGCATTCTACCCGTTTAACTTCTTCTATGAAGCTTACTCGGTTTAACCTTTTTGATTTTACAAAAAGGGGGAGAAAAGAATAGTAAACTCTAAAATACTTGTCTAAAAATAAATTTTAGACCTATTGAGTTTAAGGTTTTGTAATAATCAAAAAAGGGGAGATTGTTGACATAAATAATGTCTAAAAACATTATTAACATATTATCAATATCTCTATGTTTTGATGATTACAAAACATAAACTCATTGAAATAAAATTTATGACATAAACAAGTATTTAGTGATTAACATTCTCTTTACATCAAATCACTTAAGGTATGAATAAACAAAGTGTTTATTGCAATCTATGATCAAAGGGGTTTTTAATTAATCATTACAAAGTTTATTTAATTATATAAACATATTATATATTTTTGAAAAACATTTTTGGTAATAAAAAAAATGTTTTATTCATACTAAATATATGAATTCAAATTTTTAACCAAAATCAGTTAGTTTCTCACCAAATAAACTTTCCCTACTAAAAGACAAAGATTCTGGCCGTTACAGATGGGCGGCCCCCTTAATTATAAGGGGCGGTCCCCTTAAAATTAAGGGGACCGGCCATGATTTAAGGGGACCGTCACGCTCTAGTTGTCAGAAATCTTTGCCTATAAATACCACCTTAAATCTGGAATTTTTCCCCACCTTTTGCACTCCTAAACTTTCTGTTCTAGATCTCAATTTTCATTCTCTTAATCCTTTGATCATACATTCATAAATCTTTGTTTCAAAGTGATTCAAACATCATCCTATCAAGTGCAAGAGAAGAATACTTCTATCCCACAAGACAAGAAGTATTACAACTTGTTGTGATCTCCACATCCAAGTTGTTAAGAGCATTGTCCATTGTATCTATCTCTTTGTGAAATTAGTTGTGAATATTTGATAGAAGATAGTTTAGCTAGGTATATATATTGTGTGATTGGTTAGTAGTTAGTTATGAAGGAGAAGAGTTAGGAAGTAGATTGGTGTGAAGAAAATTGATGTGAAGAAGATTGGTGTGAAGAAGATAAGTGTGAAGAAGATTGGTGTGAAGAAGATAGGTGTGAAGTAGATAGGTGTGAAGTAGTGTTGTGATTAAGTAGTGACTAGGTGTGAAGAAGATGTGTAGAAGGTGTGAATAAGTTGTGACGTAGTTGTGGTGTGTACATTGGTGTGTAAGGTTTTCTCCGCCATAAGGGGGCTTGTTGACATAGTGAAGAAAACTCTCGAGTTAGGTGCCCGGGGAGTGGTGTAGGGCAAGGAAGGTGACCTTGTAGCCGAACCACTATAAATCTCTTGTCTCGCGGTTCGATCTTCCCATCTCTGACTTATTTCTTTACTTACATTATTATTTCTTTATCGTACATATTTATTGTTGTTCATATTGATATTGTGCATGACTTGATATCACATAGTATCGAATCTAAATTTTTGAAAACAAAGAAAACTTTCAAACAATCTTTTGTAACAAATTAAAAAGACGTAAAACTATTCAACCCCCCCCTTCTAGTTTTTCACATAATCGATTTTATTAGATATTATTTACGTAAGTTACTCATCTTAGTTAGTGATACTAGATTGTAGGTATATACCGAGGGTGGGGCCAACCTGAAATTTTTGCTCAAGGGGCGTATTTTAATAATTTTTAGAAACTACAATACAAAATAGTTATTAAAGGAGACAAATTACAAAAAAAGCTAGATATTTTAGAAAATTTACACTACAAATTTTTTTGACAAGAGGGCACATGACCCCCACGACCCTTCCTTATCTCTGCCCATGTGTATACCGAACTCTTTTGACATGTGATCCGTACCCGCATATTTATGTATCATCAAATATCTTAGAAGCAACACAAAACACATAAAACACATGAACAAGAAAAACTACACTTTATCAAAAGACCACATCAACTAACGGACACTAACTACCCATTAGATTAACAAAAACAAGATAAACTACCCTAACCATTAACATCTTCCATCACAAAGTATATATCAGATGGAGAGGCTAAAAAAAAATGTTAAGGAAAAAAATTACTACTTTGTTTTATTATATTAACAACAACGCGTAATAATATTCACAAACAAACAAAATGAATTACTAACTAACATGTGTTAATATTATGAAAGTAGTCTAACACACTTTTGTAAATGTTGGTGATGTGGGGTTTCCGATCGTCGATATTTTGTATCAAGAATTTAAGAACCGAGCAAAAAAAATCATTTATGTGGTTCGTGTCTTGCAAAAACACAAAAACCAGACCCATCAAACATTAAACAAATTCAAGAGAATCGCAAAGGCTTTTTGTTCTTAGGAAGAAATGAAGAAAGATAGGTGATTTTTTTGTGTGTCGTGGTGGCTACAAGTTGTGTGAGTGTTTAGGTATATATAGTGTTGTAAAGGGATATATACAAGTGAATGTTTGTTAACCCTATCTAATACACATTAGTTTGATATTGGCCCAACTTAGCCCACTTTCTCACATTCACTAGATTTTCTTGTTAGTAAGATAAGTGTCTTTTGTTCTCTTGGATGAGTCTCATAATAATGATAATCCAAAATTTAACTTATGTTATAGGTGCGTTATTGTTATTTTGGATGAGTCTAGTAATAATGATAATACGAGATAAAAAAATGCAAAAAGGTAGCCGTCCCACAGTATCAACTAAAGGTATTTTAGTGAATAAAAATTACTTAACTAGTAATAAATTTTACGGTTAACCGAAAGTGAGACTAAATCAAAAATGGATGTTTTACTTTTTGACCAAATCCTAAACTTTTAAGAAATAAATGATCGGTTTTGCTAAAAACCAATTAATTAACCTACTATTTTTATCTTTAAAGTAATTATGTATTTAACACACAATAAATGAATATACAAGTTACCTCAAATAACATATTTTTTCTATATTTAAAATAGTCATATATTTAATGTATAATAAATAAATTAAAATTACCTTTTATATTTATCATAATTATTGGTTTAACCGGGCAATATTTATCAAAACCCATGAATGATATACCCAACAAGTCACAACGACTAATAAAAGTAGTAAACCCATCATAATAATTATACTAATAAATAGACAAAAATACATCGTTGGTCTCTAAACTTTCCACGAAACATCACAGGGCACCTTAACTTTTTTTTTAGACGTCCAAAACTTAAAATTTTGAGTCTGAATGCGTCCCTCCACCACTATTTGCGGTTTTATTTTGTTTTTAGTGAATGGCATAACGGTCATTTCATATTGGTAAATAAATCTCGGTCTGAAAAAAGGAGCATAAACAGAAATCCATAATCTTAAAATGCCAAAAGAAAAGAACTGTAACATCTTGAACATGCCTGATCAAGGAAGTTTCCCAGCCAGGTAGAGACACAGTTTGTCTCTGGCATCCACAGCAACTTTGTCCTGCGACTCACTTCTCTCTGGATGATGCATAGGGTCTGGTTCACTTGACACCATTAAATCATCCGATGTCCCATCTCCTTCCATGTTGATTACATTAATGTTGTGAAGTAAACAACATGCAAGAATGATTATTGGAAGCTTATTCCTACCAGGACGCCACGTACGACCGTCAATAACCGCCCAAACATTCTTAAGCTTGTTCAATGCTCGATTAACAATTAATCTTGTTGCTGAATGTTTCTTGTTAACTTCAGTTTCGTCTTCTGACATTTCTTTTTTCTTGTATGGAGTCATCAACCATGGAAGAAAGCCAAGCCCTCCAACTAAATATTCTCTAAGTTCAGTTCCTTCGCAAAGGACATCCAACCTCTCTCTATTTTGTACCAATTTATAGATTTGAGATCTTACAAGGATGTCTTCTTTAGTCATAGACCCAGGCCATCCAGTAACTACATCAACAAACAGCAATTTGTGGTCCACAATGACTTGTAGTATCATACTATCTTTCTTCTCGCTATCAAGGCATACAGTGGTGTCACCTTCAGAATCATGTGGGTACATTTTGAGATAAGCAGTCTCGATTGCACCACAACAGTTTGGCATACCTCCAGCTTTCTCAAAGTTCGATTTTATGGTAGCCATATCTCTTGGCCATGAAATATGGTCGCGTCCACATGCCTTCAATGCCTCAACAAACCTCCATGTGATGTCCATGACATTTAGTTCGTTTGTTCCAAATAAATCCGCAATGTTTATTGTTGGATCGACTGAGCTCAGCCTCCTTAAAGCTATGGCAATTTGATCGTTCAGAGACACTTCTTTACGATCCTGAAATCTATAGCTTCTAGGTAGAGACATCATGTGATCTTTAACTAGGGAGCGTATGTGGTTAAACGTCATCCTGGACATCTTGAAAAGTGCCTTAACATTGTCCACATTATTTGGTGGATTTACAAGAACTGCATGGAAATTAGATCAGATTGACTAAAGGTACCAATTTCAACGGCGTTTATATAAAGCTAATAATTTGCAATTAGTGTATGTCTTCCTGTATTATTGTCACATTTTTGTAAATGAAAAAGTCATAAGGTATAATCAGATCAATCCAACTTAATCACTTCAGCTAATGCTGATCCATTTTGACACGTCTAAAATAAATTTGAAACGTTAACAGTTTATTTGACATGAGTAATTGAATGCCTAACGAAGTGACCACTTACTCACAAACATATTACATTAATAATGAGAATTGAAATACAAATGCATAAAAAGTTCTTGATTACCAGCAAATATATGAAATGACCGTTATGCACTTTACTAAAAACAAAACAAAACAATAAATAGTGGTGGAGGGACGCATTCAAACTCAAAATCTCAAGTTTTGGACGCCTGACGACTAAAAAAAAGTTAAGATGCCCTGTGATGTTTCGTGGAAAGTTTATGGACCAACGGTGTATTTTTGTCTAATGAATAAATAAATAAAATAAAATAAAATAATTAATATATTTACATATATACATATACAAACATATGAATTGGGAGTTTGATGACATATCCTATAAAAGAAATAAAATGTTGTATGATTGTAAAAGATCTATAAAATCTATAAAGAAATCTTGTTTAACTCTTTTCTTATTTTTCCATGGATTTAGATGACTGATGACAAAAGTGGTATACACCTAAAAGAAATACCATTTCATTCGCAATACCTTATTTTTCCTACTATTAAAACATTGGCTCCGAAGATATGTGACGTAAACCCATATGACGAATATGAGTTACAAGTAGGGGAACAGCCACCAGATATATACTTATTCTACCCCTTAGCACGACTAATCATGTTTTTATTAGATATTATTTACGTAAGTTACTAATCTTAGTTAGTGATACTAGATTGTAGGTATACATAGATGGTGTATACCCAACTCTTCTGCCATGTGATACGTACCCGCATATTTACATGTCATCAAATATCTCAGAAGCAACACAAAACACATGAAGAAGAAAAACTGCACTTTATCAGAAGGTATCACATGAACTAACGGGCACTACCTACCCATTAGATTAACAAAAACAAGATAAACTACCCTTACCGTTAACAACTTCCATCTATAATATAAAAACAACATCCTTACATTATATCACAAAGTATATATCACATGGCCGGTGAGGCTAAAAAAATCTGAAGAAAAAAATTACAGCTATTTTTTATTATATTAACAATAGCGCGTGATAATATTCAGGAAAAACCAACTAACCTGTGTTAAAATTATGAAAGTAGTCTAACACACTTTTGTAAATGTTGGTGATGTGGGGTTTCGGATCATCGACATGTTGTATCAAGAAGTTAAGAACCAAGCAAACAAAAATCATTTATGCGGTTCGTGTCTTACAAAAACATGAAAACCAAAACCATCAAACTTAAAACCAAGAAATTCAAGTGGATCGAAAAACGGTTTTTGTTCTTAGGAAGAAATGATAAAAGATAGGTGATTTTTTTTTGTGTGTAGTGGTGGCTGCAAGTTGTGTGAGTGTTTAGGTTAAAGTTGGGATATATATAAGTGTATGCTTGATCAACCCTAGCCCATACACATTAGTTTGATATTGGCCCAACTTAGCCCACTTTTTTACATTCACTAGATTTTTTTTATTAATAAGCTATAAGTGTCCTTTGTTCTCTTGGATATGTATTTTGCATAAATTGTATATGTGGTTTTGGTAGATAAAAAATTGCGTTTCCAGAAAAGGAAGGAAAAAAGAAAAGAAAAAAAAATAGTGAAGGGTTTTGCGCGCACTCTTCCATTTGTAGATACACGAGAGCCACTAGGAGGTTGTGTACGTAACGCTTATGGACCATCTTTTCCTTGTCGAAGGATTATGAAAAGTCATGAGTGTCTAGTGACTGAGTCATGTCCCATATTTACTATCATGTTCCATAAGGATGATATCTACTATCATCCTAACTTTTTTTTAGCGTGTGACGGCGTTTAGACATATCGATGTCTTAAAGTTCTTCCATAGAATTGTTGAATTTGTATGTCGTCTTAGTTTTTGTGAATATACTGTTTCTGGTGAATCTGTATGGTTTGTTTCTACAATATGAAACCATTTGACGGTAAATGTTTAACATAATATATCACATTAAATAGAGGACACAACCCCACAGATCCATGTCTTGAACCAAATTATATGTTTGGAACCATGTCTTGAGCTGATTTGGTCTAAATGACTATATTATCGGTTCAAGCCCGGTCAAGGACGGTTATTTGTGATCAAAATATATAATATAGTCATTTAGACCAAATCGGTTCAAGACATGGATCTATGGAGCTATATCCCATATTAATGTGATATATTATATTAAACATTTACTGTCAAATGCTCGCATATTGTCATAACCAACCATAGAGGTTCACCAGAAAGAGTATATTCACAAAACTAAGACATACAAATTCAACAATTCTATAGAACTGTAAGACATCGATATGTATAGACGCCGCCACACGCTAAAATAAAAGTTAGGATGATAGTAGATATCATCCTTATGGAACATGATAGTAAATATCAGGCCATGACTCAGTCAATAGACACTTATGACATTTCCTAATCCTTCGACAAGGAATACATGGTACACAAGCGTTACGTACACAACCTCCTAGTGGCTCTCGCGTATCAACAATTGGCAAAGTGCGCACAAAGCCTTTTATTTTATTTTCCTTTTCTGAGCAATTTCTTATCTACCAAAACCACATATAGAATTCATGCAGATTAAATATCCAGTAGAACAAATGACACTTATCTTATTAACAAAAATATATAGTGAATGTGAGAATGTGGGCTAAGTTGGGCCAATATCAAACTAATGCGTATAGGCTAGGGTTAACAAACATGCACTTGTATCCCTTTACAACATTATATATATACCTAGACACTCACACAACTTGCAGCCACCACTACACACAAAAAATCACCTCTTTTTCTTCATTTCTTCCTAAGAACAGAAATCCTTTTCGATTCTCTTAAATGTCTTGGTTTAATGTTTGATGGGTTTGGTTTTTGTGTTTTTGTATGACATGAACCACATAAATGATTTTTGTTTGCTCGGTTCTTAACTTCTTGATACAAAATGTCGATAATCCGAAACCCCAGATCACCAACATTTACAAAAGTGTGTTAGACTACATTCATAATATTAACAAAGGTTAGTTGGTTATTCCTTTTGTTTGGGAATATTATCACCGCTGTTTTTAGTATAATAAAACAATGTAGTAATTTTTTCCTTAACATTTTTTAGCCTCACCATGTGATATACTTTGTGATATAACATAATGATGTTGTTTGTAACATTATGGATGGAAGTTGTTAATGGTAAGGGTAGTTTATCTTGTTTTTGTTAATCTAATGGGTAGTTAGTGCCCGTTAATTCATTTGACACCTTCTGATAAAGTGCAGTTTTTCTTGTTCATGCGGTTTATGTGTTTTGTGTCACTTCTGAGATACTTGATGATACGTAAATATGCGGGTACGGATCACATGTAAAAGAGTCGGGTATACACCATCTCTGAATACCTACAATCTAGTATCACTAACTAAGATGAGGAACATACATAAATAATATCTAATAAAATATGATTAGTCGTGCTAAGGGGTAGAATAAATATATATCTGGTGGATGCTCCCCTACTTGTAACTCATATTCATCATATGGGTTTACGTCACATATCATCAGAGCCAATGTTTTAGTATAAAAAATAAGGTATTGCGAACGAAAAAGTATTTCTCTTAGGTGTATACCATTTTTCTCATCACCCATCAAAAGCCATGGAAAAATAGGAAAAGACTTAAACAAGATTTCTCTATGGATTTTATATATCTTTTACAATCATATAACATTTTATTTCTTTTATAGTATATATCATCAAGCCCCCAATTCATATGTTTTTATATGTATATATGTAAATATCTTAATTTTTATATTTTATTTATTTGTTTATTTATTATTATAATTATTATGAAGGGTTTACTACTTTTTTTTGGTCGTTGTGACTTGTTGGGTATATCATTTATGGGTTTTGTTAAATATTGCCCGGTTAACCAATAATTATGATTAATATAAAAGGTAATTTTTAATTTATTTGTTGTACTTTAAGTATATATTTAATTAAAAAAATATGAAAAATATGGTATTTAAGGTAACTTGTATATTGATTTATTCTGTGTTAAATACATTATTACTTTTAGTATAAAAATAGTAGGTTAATTATTTTTTTTTAGTAAAACACATCATTTATTTCTAAAAAGTTTATGATTTGGTCAAAATGTAAAACATCCGTTTTGGATTTAGTCCAACTTTCGGTTGACCGTAAAATTTATTACTAGTTAAGTAATTTTAATTCACTAAAATGCTTTTAGTTGATACGGTGGAATGACAACTGTAACAATTCGCAATTTCAGGTTAATTACTATTCCCGGAAAATTTACTATTCATTTTTACTATTCATTTTTCCCGAAATTCTCCCAAAAGTTGATTTTTATTTCATATTCTCAAGTGATAAATCATTTCCATGGCAAATTAAATGTTTGACATTCGTCAGATCATTTTCGTGAAAGTTATTGAGGAATTACCCGTTTTAGGGTAAAACGTCATTCAGAAATTCTACGCACAACGAAATTTGACCCCGTCAGGTGACCCCACATCAGAAAAATATTTGACACACTCATGATTTATTTGAGAATAAATCATGACTGAGAAAAATATGACCAGAATAAACCTCGGCCGTGAAAAACTAGAATTTTCAGTTTTACGCGTTTTTACTCAGCCGTAACCCTAGCCTATACCTGCACCGCATTTCTAAGACGATTTGAGTTTTCAACTTATTAGAATAAGTCAACATATTTTTCCCTCCTCCATTGACCAAAAATCATCCCTTGATGTTATAAGTCATTTCGTGATTTTTAGGCTTACGGTTTGATGTCTAAAAGACATTTAATACCAACCGACACTAGACTGAGCCCAGTCTAGACATTATAAGTCATTTTAAAT
Organism: Artemisia argyi; assembly: GCA_030686995.1. Taxonomy (NCBI): domain Eukaryota; kingdom Viridiplantae; phylum Streptophyta; class Magnoliopsida; order Asterales; family Asteraceae; genus Artemisia; species Artemisia argyi. Next base: position 14,522,273 of record CM060706.1, read on the forward strand.
CATTTATATCATATTAGAAAAGTAACATTTTACTTTTCTCAATTTTACGCAATATTCGTACATTTTACGTATTACGCGTTTTAGACCCGTATTTCCAGTTTTTAGCAGGGTTTACCACCCAAATGGAACCTACCACTCATTTTATATTTTATTATGGGACATATGGACATGTCTAAAAATACTTTAAAGTTTCATAATTTTACGACACCCGGTTTTACGTTTTGAGGCCTAATCATTTACGGTTGGCATTTCCCGGAGTCAAAACTAGCAAATATCTAGATATTATCATCCAAGCCAAGCCAACTCACCCCCCTAGCTCTTGTGAACCGCCATTAGGGGGGGGAGTCACACCCTTGTGTGGCTTGATCCTAGGCTAAGTGATCTTGGATGAGTTACATGTGTTGAAGCTTGTTTAGAAAGCTTTGACTAGTCATGAAATGTAACCTCCTCATTGAGCTATAAAAGCCCCTCCCCTCCCCTTTGTTGCCGTCCATCACCAACACCAAAACCACTCCATCCTTAGCTTATTTTCTTCAAAGTTCTAGCAAGGTTCAAGTGAAAGTTCAAGTAGAAACCCTAGTTTGATCATAAGTTACCAAAAATCTTCCAAACCCTAATATACTTGGTGATTTCTCTTGAGTTTAAATCCACTCAATTCACCTCAACTTTCATTACATCTCTTTCAAGAATACCAAAGGTAGAAAGGTTGCATGAAGTGAAAAAGGGTTGAAGCAAGTCTATCAAAGTCCTTTTCCTTACTTGTTACTCCTTTCTTTAATTAGAAAGCCAAAAGTTGTAAGCCTAAACCTAACATGCTTCTTGTTAATTTATCATGTTCATATCATTTACATGTTATTCTTATGTCTTGTATGAATGTCCATGGTGTATAAAAATGACTAAAACATGTTGTTGTACTTGATTGTTAAGATAAGTTACTAAAACAAGCAAACTAGTGACTTTCTTGGTAAGACCTGATCAAAATGGTAAAAATTTGTTATTGGATTATTACGTATTACAGTATAGGACTTAACAAGGAAACCATAGCAATTTGAACCACCTAAAAAGAGTATACGAGTCAAAAGTTATGGCGATTTGAAGTTACCAAAACTTTCCGGCAAAACTGCCTAAAAAGCTTCTGTGACAGAACCTAAAACACGCAAAAAGAGGCCTTTCTGGTCCAATTCATGAAAAAGTTAAAACACGAAAGTTGTCCGGAATCACGTTTTCGTTCAGGAGGAAAGAGGCTCGAGCCTTGAAAACGCCTTCTGAGTGAGATATTTCTCAGTTTCTGAACAGCTATTTACATATATATAAGTCACTAGATTATGGTTATACTTTGAAAGGAACAAGAGGTCTTATGACCTATAATCAAGACCACAACCATGGCTAGAGCCAAGGTTGTGTCTTATGACCTTGGAACAAGGACCAAAGGTCATGGCTAGGCCATGACGAAATGACCATACCAACTTATATAGGCGTAAACATGAAACAATGAATTAGGCGATAACTTGAACAAGCAATTTGGATCTACTTCACTTAAAAAGGAACCATGAGATATTACAAGGAAAAATGGTCATACAAGACTTATAAAACTACCCCTAATAACAATCTTCATGTACTAATAAACTTTCCTAAGTTTATCCAAATATCGGACATGTAACTTTTCGGATCAAAACTTATATCTATATATTTTATCAACTACTACAATAGTAGGGAGCCTCATGTGAGGAGTTCATTATGTAAGCCGTCGAGATGAGTTGTGGATTTACGAGTTAAAGTGTCCTGGCTCCTCGAACGCTTACTAACATGACTTCTGAATTATGTCGGCCCGAACGGTAGTAAACGATATACCAAAACATACATGTTCATGAATCTTTTCTTTCAAGGACTTACAATATACACCATACCACATCATGGACTAAATGCAAGATATATATAGGCACTACTTCATATTCTTTACACAAATCCTAAGTCGCGACATTCTATTATAGGTTGCTCGTAGAAACCTACACGATCCGACCATTACCTTCATTACTTGCTATCTTACTTGAGGTGAGTTCATAGCCCCACTTTACATTACTTCAATGTTTTACAAACCCTTGGGGGAAATACATGCTACTTTTAAACCGAACACAATGCTTTGAAACTGTATGCTGCCTGATTGTTTTATTATTACTAAGTACCTACCTTGCCAATCCTAGGCCCCATCATGAACCATTTAATCACTAGTATTAGTGAGCGCGAGTATTGTGAATAGGCCTATTGGGATTGACGAATCCCATTTGTTTGAGCAGATTAGTTCAAACGAATGCACTATATTTGAAAACATTAAGTATGACGGCAAAGTACTTACCGGGGCAACAAAACCGCCGATTGATATTGGTACCCGTTAACGTATTGGTTGCATGAGCTTAGTATATAATAATAACTGTTTTGTTTTCTAACATGAGTATGAGTCTAATTAACTCATTACTATCAACATATTGTGTTCAACCGTTAAACAAACTCTATGAATTTCACTCAACCTTTGTGTTGACCTCTTAAGCATGTATTTCAGGTCCATGATAATCAAGAATGGAGCGGGAAGGGCACGTACCGAAGGAAGAAGGCTATAAACTATTATGTCATTCGATAAAAACATCATAGACTTTATATTGATGTGTTTTGAAACAATGGAACCTTTTGGGACCTTACTATGTAAACTCTGATATATTTGAACAAATATGAATGACAACTCTTTTTAATACGATTCGTTTAGAGATCGTTTTCTATTATTATGACTGTTGTGCCGTCGAGTAACACCCAATTTGAATTCCGCTGCATCATGAATTGGGGGTGTTACAGATTGGTACCAGAGACATGGTTATAGAGAAACGGGTCTAAGTGAGACCTAAACTATAACTACAATAACAAGCAAAAACATTTTTATAGCCTTCCGCTCTTCGTGCCTTCCATCCTCCAGAAGATTATGGACTTATTACACATGTTATGCTACATGAACATATTTGTATATTGTCATATGCGCATTTCCCTAGTTTGAGCATTTTCCATAAGCATTTGATTTATTTTGACAATCGAAATACTAATTGTAGACATCATGTCCGCACCTCCATCTCCCGATCATCTTCCTGCTATGCCCGAGTATTTACCTATTCTTCCCGGACCCGATGATCCTTACTTTGAACCAATTGACTACGACGACGAGGAAGAACCTTACGAGGATCTAGATGTAGATTCGGACGAAGATCCTGAAATGGATATGGACATAAACATCGATGATTACGAAGAGGATCCTGAAATGGATGTTGACATCGAAGGCATCGATGACATTGAGGAAGTGGAGGAACAAATAATAGTGCCACATCTATCACCATTGACATCTCCACCTCCGGTTTCACCAATTTCATCCGAATCTAACCGTACCACTCCAGCTCAAGTTCCGAAGTCTAATTACCAAGTCGGCGGAACATCTACATCTACACATATGTTCGTGAACTCAGCTCAATACGAAATCTACTCTTTGAAACAAGCCCTCAACCTGACCCAACTCAAAGTTCAAAGTATGGCAAGTCAAATGCACGACTATATATCCAAGGTAAATTCTGCCAGAATGGATGCCATGAATGCTCGAGATGATCTCTATTGGTTTAAGCTTGACATGAGCTATGTCAAGAGGGACTTGACTCATCTTGGGGAAATAGTCTTAAATCCTCTAACCGGCCTGGATAACGTCAAGGATAGACTCACTTTGGTTGAGAGGGCCCAAGAACAGGATGCGGTACAAATTCACAAACTACTTAACCGCCTAAATACCGCAGAAATCCGGTTAGATGTTGCAAACTTTGATAGGTATCAACTTAAGAATGATTTGTGTGGAATGCAAACTCAAATGAGTTCCATACAACAAAGGCTATACCAAAAGGATGTCAAAGAATACCGTCCAAATGAAAGTGTAGACGTGTTAGCAACACGCGGAAATAATAATCCGACCAGACTACAACAACCTCCCAACCGACGTTAGACTAGTGTTATAGTACTAGTTATCTTTAGTACAACGTTGTAATTACTAACTGAAAGTATCAGTTAGTAAGTTTTGAATGAACTTGTAATAAGTTCAATTTTGTAATCAACGTTATATGAATAAAACTCTTGTTTTATATACCATCATGTGTTATGTTTTTAAGTTTCAACATTATTACCCCATCATTCTTATCAAAAATTGTGCTCATCTCACAACTCTCTAATTACAACGTATCTTTTGAACAATAGAATCATGGCGCCAAAGAAAAAGACACCACCAACGATGACGCAAGCTGCCATCCGCAAACTGGTAAAGGACAGTGTCAATGCATCACTTGTCATGGAACGAGCAGCCATAGCTGCAGCAGCTGCAGAAGCCGACACAGCTGCTGGTGCTGCTGATGCTGCAGCAGCCGCTGATGCTGCAGCAGCCGCCGAAGCCGCCACTGCTGCGGAGACTGCCAGAATTGCCAGTCTTAACCTTGGAGGACCAAACTCAACTGCCCCTCCGGTGACAAATGTCGCTACAGTACCAAAGGGTTGCTCGTTCATTTCCTACTTGAAATGTGAACCCATCAAATTCAAGGGTACTGAAGGAGCTGTGGGTCTGACCCGCTGGTTTGAAAAGGCGGAGTCAGTATTCTTGGTTAGTAAGTGTACTGAGGGTGACAAAGTTCAGTATGCCACGAGTACTCTGTTGAATGAGGCGTTATCCTGGTGGAACTCAATTGCTCAACCCATGGGCATTGAGAATGCCTATAAGATTACTTGGGCTAACTTGAAACAAATGATGATCAAGGAATACTGCCCTCGCAGCGAAATGCAAAAGTTGGAGGTTGAATTATGGGATCATACGGTTAGGGGTAATGATATCATAACCTACAACCGTCGATTCCAGGAATTGAGGATACTTTGTCCAACAATGGTTTCCACAAAGGAAAAATTGCTGGAAAGGTATATCTGGGGACTTCCATCAAGCATACAGGGGAATGTGACTTCGGCAAATCCCAAAGAACTTGATGAAGCTATGCGGATGTCCCGCAGCCTCATGGACCAAGTGGTACGTATGACGGAAACCCGAAAGCAAAACAACCTCAACACCAACAACAACACCAACAACGCCAGCAATACCAATAATCCCAACAACTCCAACTACCGTAACAACAACAACAACAAGAACAACAACAACAAGCGACCATGGGAGTAACAACAACAACAACAACAACAACCAAACCCGAAACAACAACCATCGCAATCAGCAGAACAAGAGACAAGAAGCCGCGACGGCTTATGTTGCTGCACCAGCCGGTGGTAAATACGTTGGTACTCTACCACAATGTACCAAGTGCAACTACCATCATGAAGGTCCCTGCCCGGCCAAATGCAACAAGTTCCAAAAGCCCGGACATCTTGCCAAGGATTGTAGGGGCAAGGGTATAGCTACTGGGGCTAACACACAGCCCATAGTTACATGTTTTGGGTGTGGTGAAAGGGGACACTTCAAAAACAATTGTCCTCGAAACCAAGGACCCCAAGGCGGAGGTGCTCGTGGTAGAGCCTATGTCATGGGAAATGGAGAACCACACCAAGACCCGAACGTAGTTACCGGTACGTTCTTACTCAATAACATTCCTGTTAAAGTCTTATTCGATTCTGGTGCTGATATGAGCTTTATATCTACTAGAATTGCGCCTTTACTTGATATTCCATCAATTACTTTAACCACTAGTTATAGTATTGAACTTGCTACCGGTGACTTAGTAAATACTAATACCGTAATCCCAAACTGTAGTCTTAATCTCTTAGACCACCCCTTTAACATCAATCTTATGCCAATCGAACTCGGAAGTTTTGATGTTGTTATTGGCATGGATTGGTTGTCTAAACATCAAGCTAACATTATTTGTGGTGAAAGAGTTGTGCACATTCCATGTGACAATGAAACTTTGATCATTCATGGTGATCAAAGTGGAACTCGAATAAACATCATCTCATGTATCAAAACCATGAAGTACATTGAGAAAGGATGTTATGCTTTCTTAGCCCACGTAACAGAAAAGAAATCCGATGAAAAACGTCTCGAAGATGTTCCTATTGCCCGTGAGTTTCCTGAAGTCTTTCCGGAAGATTTACCTGGACTACCACCAAATCGTCAAATAGAGTTCAGAATTGATTTAATACCAGGAGCGGCGCCAGTTGCCCGCGCACCATACCGGCTAGCACCTTCAGAGATGCAAGAGCTATCAAATCAATTACAAGAACTTTCGGACAAGGGATTTATTCGACCCAATTCCTCACCTTGGGGAGCTCCAGTTTTGTTCGTGAAAAAGAAAGACGGGTCATTACGAATGTGTATTGACTATCGTGAACTAAACTAATTAACCATAAAGAACCGATACCCACTACCAAGAATTGATGATTTATTCGATCAATTACAAGGTTCAACCTATTACTCAAAAATTGACCTACGATCAGGTTACCACCAAGTTAGAGTTCGTGATGAAGACATTCCAAAAACAGCCTTTAGGACACGATATGGTCACCACGAATTCCAAGAGATGCCATTTGGGTTAACAAATGCACCGGCAGTATTCATGGATCTCATGAATCGGGTGTGTAAACCATATTTGGACAAATTCGTGATCGTATTCATAGACGACATTCTCATATATTCCAAAAACGAAGAGGAACACAAAGAACACCTGAGAACAATTTTAGGACTACTCAAGGAAGAGAAATTGTATGCAAAGTTTTCCAAATGTGAATTTTGGATTCAATCAGTACAATTCCTTGGGCATGTGATTGACAAGACCGGTTTACATGTCGATCCCGCTAAAATTGAAGCTATCAAAAACTGGCCAACACCTACCACACCTACAGAAATTCGTCAATTTCTGGGTTTAGCCGGGTATTACCGAAGGTTTATTGAAGGATTTTCCTCAATAGCAAAGTCTTTGACTAAGCTAACTCAGAAAGACAAGAAATACGTGTGGGATGAAAACGAAGAAAAAGCTTTCCAAACCCTCAAACAGAAACTTTGTAGTGCTCCTATCCTAGCATTGCCAGATGGGATAGAAGATTTTGTAGTCTATTGTGATGCATCGCACCAAGGGTTAGGTGCCGTGTTGATGCAACGCGATAAGGTCATGGCTTATGCATCAAGACAACTCAAGGTTCATGAGGAAAATTACACCACTCATGACTTAGAGTTAGGAGCTGTGGTCTTTGCACTAAAAATCTGGAGACACTATCTATACGGTACTAGATGTACTGTGTACACCGATCATAAAAGTCTACAACACATTTTGGACCAAAAAGAACTAAACATGAGACAACGTCGTTGGTTGGAATTACTAAGTGATTATGACTGCGACATTCGTTACCACCCAGGAAAGGCAAACGTAGTAGCCGACGCCCTGAGCCGAAAAGAACGGGTTAAACCACTACGAGTTCGAGCCTTAGTTTTAACCATAAATTCCAACTTTCCTACCCAAATCCTTCACGCTCAAGCTAAGGCGGTGAAACAAGAAGACATCCAAAAGGAAAAGTTGGATGGCATGATACAAAAGAAATTCGAAACCCGTTCAGATGGAACTCTATGCTTCCAAGGTCGAAGTTGGTTACCACTTTATGGTGGCCTACGAGACTTGATCATGCATGAATCACACAAGTCTAAATACTCCATACATCCAGGATCTGATAAAATGTATCACGATCTTAAGTTACTCTATTGGTGGCCGAACATGAAAGCCGACATTGCAACATACGTTAGCAAATGTCTTACCTGCTCCAAAGTAAAAGCCGAACACCAAAAACCATCCGGTCCATTGCAACAACCAGAAATTCCTACTTGGAAATGGGAAAGAATTACTATGGACTTCATTACCAAGCTCCCAAAGACATCAAGCGGTTATGACTCCATCTGGGTCATAGTTGATCGTCTCACAAAATCCGCACACTTTATACCAATCAAAGAGACTTACAAAATGGAACAACTAACCCGACTATACGTCAAAGAAATAGTCTCAAGACATGGTGCACCAATATCCATCATATCCGACAGAGATGGTAGATTTACTTCCAATTTCTGGCAGTCACTCCAAGACGCCTTTGGAACAAATCTAGACATGAGTACATCATATCATCCTCAGACCGATGGTCAGAGTGAACGAACTATTCAAACACTTGAAGACATGCTTCGAGCTTGTATAATAGACTTTGGAAAAGGATGGGATACTCATCTACCATTAGTCGAATTTTCCTACAACAACAGCTATCATACAAGTATTCAAGCAGCTCCATTTGAAGCACTTTATGGTCGAAAGTGTCGTTCACCTGCTTGTTGGGCTGAAGTGGGAGAAGTTCAACTCACTGGACCAGAACTCATCCGTGAAACAACGGATAAGATTGTACAAATCAGAAGTCGACCACAAGCCGCAAGAGATCGACAGAAAAGTTATGCCGACACACGACGCAGACCCCTAGAATTCCAAGTCGGAGATAGGGTTATGCTAAAGGTATCGCCTTGGAAAGGCTTGATACGATTCGGTAAACGAGGAAAACTAAACCCAAGATACATCGGACCATTCAAAATCCTAGCCAGGGTTGGCCCTGTGGCGTACAGACTTGAGCTTCCATCAGAACTCAGTAGTGTACACCCCACTTTCCATGTATCTAACCTAAAGAAATGCTTATCAGATGAATCACTCGTGATTCCACTCGATGAAATTCAACTCAATGACGATCTTCAATTTATTGAGGAACCCGTAGAAATCATGGACCGAGAGGTCAAACAACTCAAGCAAAGCCGTATACCAATTGTCAAAGTTCGTTGGAACTCACGACGTGGTCCTGAATACACATGGGAACGAGAGGACCAGATACGTAAGAAATACCCACATCTTTTTACCAACGAAGCTTCTACTCCCAACGCAAATTGATCTCCGGGACGGAGCTCTCATATGGGGTGGAGACTGTAACAATTCGCAATTTCAGGTTAATTACTATTCCCGGAAAATTTACTATTCATTTTTACTATTCATTTTTCCCGAAATTCTCCCGAAAGTTGATTTTTATTTCATATTCTCAAGTGATAAATCATTTCCATGGCAAATTAAATGTTTGACATTCGTCAGATCATTTTCGTGAAAGTTATTAAGGAATTACCCGTTTTAGGGTAAAACGTCATTCAGAAATTCTACGCACAACGAAATTTGACCCCGTCAGGTGACCCCACATCAGAAAAATGTTTGACACACTCATGATTTATTTGAGAATAAATCATGACTGAGAAAAGTATGACCAGAATAAACCTCGGCCGTGAAAAACTGGAATTTTCAGTTTTACGCGTTTTTACTCAGCCGTAACCCTAGCCTATACCTGCACCGCATTTCTAAGACGATTTGAGTTTTCAACTTATTAGAATAAGTCAACATATTTTTCCCTCCTCCATTGACCAAAAATCATCCCTTGATGTTATAAGTCATTTCATGATTTTTAGGCTTACGGTTTGATGTCTAAAAGACATTTAATACCAACCAACACTAGACTGAGCCCAGTCTAGACATTACAAGTCATTTTAAATCATTTATATCATATTAGAAAAGTAACATTTTACTTTTCTCGATTTTATGCAATATTCGTACATTTTACGTATTACGCGTTTTAGACCCATATTTCCAGTTTTTAGCAGGGTTTACCACCCAAATGGAACCTACCACTCATTTTATATTTTATTATGGGACATATGGACATGTCTAACAATACTTTAAAGTTTCATAATTTTACGACACCCGGTTTTACGTTTTGAGGCCTAATCATTTACGGTTGGCATTTCCCGGAGTCAAAACTAGCAAATATCTAGATATTATCATCCAAGCCAAGCCAACTCACCCCCTAGCTCTTGTGAACCGCCATTAGGGGAGGGGGGGAGTCACACCCTTGTGTGGCTTGATCCTAGGCTAAGTGATCTTGGATGAGTTACATGTGTTGAAGCTTGTTTAGAAAGCTTTGACTAGTCATGAAATGTAACCTCCTCATTGAGCTATAAAAGCCCCTCCCCTCCCCTTTGTTGCCGTCCATCACCAACACCAAAACCACTCCATCCTTAGCTTATTTTCTTCAAAGTTCTAGCAAGGTTCAAGTGAAAGTTCAAGTAGAAACCCTAGTTTGATCATAAGTTACCAAAAATCTTCCAAACCCTAATATACTTGGTGATTTCTCTTGAGTTTAAATCCACTCAATTCACCTCAACTTTCATTACATCTCTTTCAAGAATACCAAAGGTAGAAAGGTTGCATGAAGTGAAAAAGGGTTGAAGCAAGTCTATCAAAGTCCTTTTCCTTACTTGTTACTCCTTTCTTTAATTAGAAAGCCAAAAGTTGTAAGCCTAAACCTAACATGCTTCTTGTTAATTTATCATGTTCATATCATTTACATGTTATTCTTGCTATATTATGTCTTGTATGAATGTCCATGGTGTATAAAAATGACTAAAACATGTTGTTGTACTTGATTGTTAAGATAAGTTACTAAAACAAGCAAACTAGTGACTTTCTTGGTAAGACCTGATCAAAATGGTAAAAATTTGTTATTGGATTATTACGTATTACAGTATAGGACTTAACAAGGAAACCATAGCAATTTGAACCACCTAAAAAGAGTATACGAGTCAAAAGTTATGGCGATTTGAAGTTACCAAAACTTTCCGGCAAAACTGCCTAAAAAGCTTCTGTGACAGAACCTAAAACACGCAAAAAGAGGCCTTTCTGGTCCGATTCATGAAAAAGTTAAAACACGAAAGTTGTCCGGAATCACGTTTTCGTTCAAGGCAATAGAGGCTTGAGCCTTGAAAACGCTTTCTGAGTGAGATATTTCTCAGTTTCTTAACAGCTATTTACATATATATAAGTCACTAGATTATGGTTATACTTTGAAAGGAACAAGAGGTCTTATGACCTATAATCAAGACCACAACCATGGCTAGAGCCAAGGTTGTGTCTCATGACCTTGGAACAAGGACCAAAGGTCATGGCTAGGCCATGACGAAATGACCATACCAACTTATATAGGCGTAAACATGAAACAATGAATTAGGCGATAACTTGAACAAGCAATTTGGATCTACTTCACTTAAAAAGGAACCATGAGATATTACAAGGAAAAATGGTCATACAAGACTTATAAAACTACCCCTAATAACAATCTTCATGTACTAATAAACTTTCCTAAGTTTATCCAAATATCGGACATGTAACTTTTCGGATCAAAACTTATATCTATATATTTTATCAACTACTACAATAGTAGGGAGCCTCATGTGAGGAGTTCATTATGTAAGCCGTCGAGATGAGTTGTGGATTTACGAGTTAAAGTGTCCTGGCTCCTCGAACGCTTACTAACATGACTTCTGAATTATGTCGGCCCGAACGGTAGTAAACGATATACCAAAACATACATGTTCATGAATCTTTTCTTTCAAGGACTTACAATATACACCATACCACATCATGGACTAAATGCAAGATATATATAGGCACTACTTCATATTCTTTACACAAATCCTAAGTCGCGACATTCTATTATAGGTTGCTCGTAGAAACCTACACGATCCGACCATTACCTTCATTACTTGCTATCTTACTTGAGGTGAGTTCATAGCCCCACTTTACATTACTTCAATGTTTTACAAACCCTTGGGGGAAATACATGCTACTTTTAAACCGAACACAATGCTTTGAAACTGTATGCTGCCTGATTGTTTTATTATTACTAAGTACCTACCTTGCCAAATCCTAGGCCCCATCATGAACCATTTAATCACTAGTATTAGTGAGCGCGAGTATGGTGAATAGGCCTATTGGGATTGACGAATCCCATTTGTTTGAGCAGATTAGTTCAAACGAATGCACTATATTTGAAAACATTAAGTATGACGGCAAAGTACTTACCGGGGCAACAAAACCGCCGATTGATATTGGTACCCGTTAACGTATTGGATGCATGAGCTTAGTATATAATAATAACTGTTTTGTTTTCTAACATGAGTATGAGTCTAATTAACTCATTACTACCAACATATTGTGTTCAACCGTTAAACAAACTCTATGAATTTCACTCAACCTTTGTGTTGACCTCTTAAGCATGTATTTCAGGTCCATGATAATCAAGAATGGAGCAGGAAGGGCTCGTACCGAAGGAAGAAGGCTATAAACTATTATGTCATTCGATAAAAACATCATAGACTTTATATTGATGTGTTTTGAAACAATGGAACCTTTTGGGACCTTACTATGTAAACTCTGATATATTTGAATAAATATGAATGACAACTCTTTTTAATACGATTCGTTTAGAGATCGTTTTCTATTATTATGACTGTTGTGCCATCGAGTAACACCCAAGTTGAATTCCGCTGCATCATGAATTGGGGGTGTTACAACAACCTTTTTGTATTTTTTTTTGTCTCGTATTATCATTATTACTAGACTTATCCAAAATAACAATAACGCATCTAATGCAATTGTATCTATAACGTAAGTTAAATTTTGGATTATTAATAACAAGCCCAAATAAGTTTTATCCCGTAACTTTGTTGTCCAAATAAACAACATATGAAGTCCTAGTATATGTAGGATTGCATACATATTAAGTATTTAGTATGTCTTATTGGCTATGCTTGTGTTTCTTATAGGACATACAAACATATGAATTGGGGTCTTGGTGATATATCTCATGAAAGAAATTAAAAGGTATATGAATGTAAAAGATATATAAAATCTATAAAGAAATCTTAATTAACTCTTTGTCTATAACAGCACTTCTAGCATTAACCGGGGCACTCAATCTCTCCTCTTTTTCCTTATTGGTTGTTGATGCATGATGACAAAAATGGCATACACCTAAAAGAAATACCATTTCGTTCTCAATACCTTATTTTTCCTACTATTAAAACCTCGGCTCCGACGATATGTAGTGTAAACCCATATGACGAATATGATTTACAGGTTGGGGAACAACCACCAAATATATATTTATTCTACCCCTCAGCACAACTAATCGATTTTGTTAGATATTATTTACGTAAGTTACTCACCTTAGTTAGCGATACTAGATTGTAGGTATATACCCAGGGTTGGAGCCAGCCTGAAATTTTTGCTCAAGGGGCATATTTTGATAATTTTTAGAAACTACAATACAAAATAGTTATTAAAGGATACAAATTACAAAAAAATCTAGATATTTTAGAAAATTTACACTACATTTTTTTTTTGACAAGAGGGCACATGACCCTAGGACTCCTCCTTATCTTTGCCCATGTGTATACCGAACTCTTTTGACATGTGATCCGTACCCCCATATTTACGTATCATCAAATATCTTAGAAGCAACACAAAACACATAAAACACATGAACAAGAAAAACTACACTTTATCAAAAGACCACATAAACTAACGGGCACTGACTACCCATTAGATTAACAAAAACAAGATAAACTACCCTAACCATTAACATCTTCCATCACAAAGTATATATCAGATGGAGAGGCTAAAAAAATGTTAAGGAAAAAAATTACTACTTTGTTTTATTATATTAACAACAACGCGTAATACTATTCACGAACAAAAAAAATGAATTACTAACTAACATGTGTGACAACTGGCAAAATAGGGAGCCGTTTTATAAAACCCGCATTACATTAAAAATTATAATTTGGAATTTTTGAAAAGTTTATCGTGACGAGACATTTTATGAACGTTGGTACGTGATTTTAATCGTACGATATTTATGAGATTGGTTATTTATATATGGTTTGATTTGATTCGGTCGTGATGATTTATTTTGAGATCGTTATTTTTGGCACTACATTGACTCCGGCACTAGGTTAACCTAACAATTTTAATTATATTTTATGGTTGGATCGGATATTATTATTTTGGAACGGGTTTGGTTTGAGAAAGATATTTGGTTATTTAAGTTTCGGGTTTGGTCCGTGTATTGACACCGGGCTACTAAATCCCTACACCCACTATTATTATTATTAATATTAAAAAGTTTTTTTTTTTTTTTTTTTTTTTTTTTTATAAGAGTATAACATGAATCGTCCTTGTGCCCTGGAAACCACACAAACACATCTCATCACCCTCCTCTCATTTCTCTCTCTCTATTCATCACCAACCCTAGCCGCCGCCCCTATTTCCGGCTGCCACCACCACACCGCCACCTCCACGACCAAAATACCACCACCACATTAACCATCTCGTCGAGATCTATCCGTTGGTATAACCCACGCGCCGTATAAACACCTCTAACACCACGAAATCACCACCACCGCCACATAAACACCACCTTTTCGTCCTTTTCATGTTGGGTTTTTGAAGAAATATATTTTTAGAGTTGTTTTGAAGGTGAGTGGCCACGATTTCCACATCGTGTGTCTCGAATTGGTATTGGATCCGTGTCCTCACGGATTATTTTCAATGGGTTTTGTAAAATTATCTTGGGAAATAATGTTTTGGTATCCGGGTGGTGTCGATTTGGGTTCGGATTTATGCTTGGTTTCGTATATATGAGGAGTGTTTTGGATTGGTTTGTGGCTCGGTTGAGCCTAACCACGACCCTTGTGGTCTCGGTGACTCGTTCGGTGACTATTGTTGTGAGCCGAGACCCACTAGTGATCGTGTGGTTTATTTGTGGATCGGCAATGGTGAGCCAAGACCCTCATGGGTTTGGCAACAACCATTGAGTCATGCTTGTCCAATGTTTACTATTGTTGTCTTGTTGATGCCGTGAACCATGGTGTTTGGTTTGGCTCGATGTCAAGCTCGGTTGAGCTAGCCGAGGTCGGGGTGACCTCGAGTGAGGCCCACGTGGCTTGTGGAGCAGCCGGGACCCAAGTGAGTCCCTCGGCTTGCGTTGGTTTCTTGATGAATCCTTCTGGTTGTTAATGTTATTTTTTTCTTCTTGTTGTAGTAGTGGTTCTTTTTTTAGTTGATGTACAATGTTGACTGTGGTTGTTGTTGCTTATTATTGTTATTGTTGTTGCACCTTGGTGCCGAGACGGTATGGATTTAATTTGATGATTGAGGAGTTGTTGTCGAATGGGAAATTTGGGGACCGATTGTGAGATGGTCAATTAGATGACGGAGATAGGTTAGTTTGGGTGCCGTAGTCGGACCCTCATGTTGTAGCACGTGGATTTGGGATTGATTTGGACGGAGTTGGTTATTTATTATGACTTGTTTGTATTATTTGTGGACTTGGACTATGAGCCGAGAGTAATGATTCGGACATGTGACCAAATTTTTATGACTCGATAAATATTAAAAATCAAACGCTTATAATAAAACTCGTAATAATATTATTAGTAATATAATCGTTTATATAAGTATATAGACGTGATAAACGTATATATATTATTATAAATGCGTATATTAATAATAAAACGATCACGAGTGAACGTTATAATAATATAACGATGATTATTATACTATGCGAATAGTGCAATAAATGTCGGGTATTATTATAAATAAATAACTATAAATAATGTCGTGAACTAATACGTCGGGTAAGTAATAAATAAAAACATGATGATTTTTATAAATTTAGAAGACTTATCGAGTTATACGAGTTGTGGTTACTTAAGTCCAAGTGGGCTTTATTATGTGACTTTTGTGTTGTCACGGATATATGATGATTAATATAACCATTTTCTATAACTACGTAACTTATTTAATCGACGGGTTAAATCGAGTTTATTTAGCTATATAAAATGAGTATATTAATGGGCATCGTATCCTACGACGCCCATAGGTTGTGGTACGTGTATTAGGATGATAAATTACTATATATCTCGTGGAATTGGCTAAATTGACGAATTTGGCAAATTGGACGATATATATAGGGAATTTATTGGACTACGATATATACCATATAGTATTCTTTGTGCAATGTGATTTAGGTTGGGTATAATTGATGAGTGTCTTAATACTCATCATTTTATACCAATCTGAGCTGCCAAAACATACAAAAACACTCAAATATGTATCAAAATACTTAAAATATCTTAAAGGTGTGTTTTATATGTTTCAAATGCAAAATATGCAAAAACAGATGAAAAACGTACAAAGTTTGCATAATTGGCAGTTTCAGTCCCTCAAGTTTTATAAATTGGCAAAACTAGTCCCTGGTTATTCTAAAAACATGAAAATGTCATCAAAGGTCCTTTTTAATCATAAAGTTACATATTTAGTCCTTTGGTGCAAAGTTTCACAAAATTACAAGTTTAGTCCCTGTACTTTGGAAATTGACAGAAATGGTCCCTGGGATGTAAAAACTTTGAGAAAAGCAATTTTGGTCCTTATACTAATAATCTTTTGCAGGTTTGGTCCTTATGTGAAAAGTTTGGTGGAATTACATGATCAGTCCCTGAAGTTTGGTGAATTGTCAGTTTTAGTCCCTGGGTATTTAAAAAATTGAAAAACATCAAAAATTCCCTTGTACTATTCACCCTTGTCAAGTTTGGTCCTTATGAGAACTTTGAAAAACTTACAAAACCAAACCCTTTACTTTCACCAAATTACAAAAATGGTCCTTGTGCATAAATAAACCAAACCGGATCCTTAGTTTTAAACTAAACCCAAAATATTACCCAATCCACTAAACTAATATACCAAGCCCACCCTTTTACCAAGCCCAATCCTAGCCCAGTCCACCCAGGGTCAAACTCCGGTCAACACCACTCCACCAATACCACCCCGTCTCCTTTCCCCCCAAAACAATACCACCACCACTGCTACACCAAAACCACCACCACCTATCTGGTTTCACCCCAACTTGCTCCCCACTCCTTTCCACCTCACATCTCCACCTCCACAAACCACCAAAACCCATTAATTGCCCCTGAATTCACTCCACGCTACCACAAAGACTTTGGCGCCAAAATAGTGTTTAAACGGCTTGGATTGCTTGGACTTAATCAATGGCTAGGATGTGGTGGGAAATCACCCTGTGGGTCCCACAAGCTCAGAAACTAGCTACAAAAGGGAAATGGAGCAGAAGAATAAGAGTATTAGATTAGTTTAGTGTAATTTAGGTCGAATAGTATAATTTTAATCTTTCAGTGTAAATTTAAGCTTCTTGTTAATCAATTAAGTTGTTTCTATGTATCCTTAAACTTTTTAAGCAATCAAATTCAGTTTTCAGTTGTTATCTCATTGTATGCCATTTTCAAGTTTGATAAAAAATCTCAAAAAGTTGAGTTTGTTGTTATTAAGTTTTGTAGTGGATTCTCTCAGCTTACACAAGCCTTGACAAAGCTCTTATAAGCTATTGGATGCCCTAAAAGCTAGTTTAGAATAGAAAAGCAAAATTACCAAAAATAATAAATTAAATAAAGAAAAATAAAAAAATAGAGGGAAGAGAGGAAGAAGGGCTGAGCAAGGTGTGATATTGATTGCTGTGGTATTAGTTACCTCTTGGGAGGCTATAAGTTATGTATTGAGTACCTTGGTTCCATCATCTCAGTCAAATACCAATTGTAAGTCATAATTGTAATTTTCACTTTTTATTAAATATAGCTTATAATCTGTTTTATATATGTTTAATTAAGTTTGTTTAACCTAAATAGATAAATAAAAAATCATTTTATAATCTTAAGTAACCAATTCCTTTGAAATCATCAAAACAGCAAGTTAATGGGGTGTTTGGATCAGTAGAATCCATGGATCTCAAGGGTGTTGTAGTAGTTGTTTTTGGCTCAGTCAAGTCATACTAGGCATAAGTTAGTTAGGTAAGTCATTAAATTGGTAGTAACAAGCTAGAAAGTCAAAATTCCATCTCATATCCCTTGACAGTTAACTGTCAAGGAATTGTGGTTCGTAAACTCACTCATTAGCTTATACCTTGTAGGACTAGCTTAATTTAGGATTATCACAGCTTATATTAACTTATTTAATCAGTAGTTAGTGTTAGAAACTCAAATTAGTCAAACTATCTAGTTCTATCAAAAGTCAAAACTTGCACTTCTCAGGTTTTTCCAAATCTTCAAGGATTTTTATAGAATTTAGGAATAGGTTTTAGGAGCTCAAATTTGTTCCTAGTTCAAGTCCAACAGCTCAACTTTAGTGTCTCATAGTTTTTATATTTTTAGCATTTTTCTTGTGGGCCCCACAAAGCCACAAAGTGACTTGCAGGGCACACCCCTGCTCTGTCTCAGCAGCTGCACAACCAACTACCATCCTTTTGAGGTGTTTTGTGACCACCTCAGTGGACCCCACACATCCAACTTAGCATCTTTGAACCCCCCTCCTAGTAGGCTATTAGGTTTGACCAATAGTTTGACCTGTGCCACTGTGGACCCCACCTAAATAAGCCCATAAACTTTGTCCCCAGTCTGTGTAGTGTTTGAGTTTTGGATTAGCTTATTTTTGACTTATCAGCTTATCTACATAGCTTATTTGACCTAATCAAGCTTTGACAAGTCCAACTCACTTACTAGTACCAGAATAAACCAAGGTGGGCTCCACATGAATCAGTTTTAGCTTATTAGCTTGTTTGGTCAAACTTGGTCAACTGTGGAGCTTATAGCTTTCCACAGTGCTTAATAATAAGCTATAAAATTATTGTTTTTATTAAAGTTGCTTGTTTTTATATATAAATTAGTTTTGTAAAATAAAAATCCAGAAAATACAACATAAAAATAAGTGATAGTTTCTATTTAATTTAATTTAATTTTAATTTTCATTTTTATATTTTTATTAAGTAATCTGTATTTTTTATATTTTTATTAATTTCCTTATAGGTTAAAGTAATTTAAATAATTTTATTAGATTTTTATATTGTCATTTGGTATTAATTAGAATTAATAATAGTTTTATTAGTAATTAATCAATAAATAAATTTTAAATAGCATAATTAATTTTTATATAGTAACACCTAGTTTTTATATTTTTTATAGCTTTTATAAGTCATAATATAATTTTAGTAATTTTTCTAGAATTTTTACTGTTCATTTAATAGTTTTTATAAATTAAATAGTTTAAATAGTAATTGTATAATAAATAGAATAATAATTAGTAAACTAGTTTATAAATACATAAAATAAAGTTTTTATAATTTTTTAGGATTCCTGTGATGGTTAATTAGATTTATAAATTTTTTCATAATTTTCTAAGTTGTTTTAGTATTATTTGTAATTTAAAATAGTTTAACTAGTATAAATAATATAAATAGTTTTTAATTAATAGAAAATCTATAAAAAGACAAAAACATTTATTTTTATTTTTTATACTTTCTTCAAGTTCTATTTTAGGTTTACAAAATATTTTTATAAGTTTTTAGTTTAATTAGTAGTATTTATAATTTTCTAATTAAATAGTTAAATAGTTTTTATTTAAATAATTAATAATAAATAATATAATAATCTAAAAAAATAGTTTTATTTTTAGTTTAATTTTATTTTAAGTTTAAGTTTATAGAATTTTCATTTTTAACCCTTATAGTTTATTTTTTCTTAAAACTCACCTTTTTCTCAGTACGCAGTCGCGTCTGATTTTAAATTGGTGAACGTTTAAACGTTTTAAATACCTAGGTTTCACGTAATCGTTAAAATAGTTTTCCTAAGTTATTTTAAGTTATAAAACCCTAGTCTAATCACACACACACACTTTATACCCTTACCTGTTCACATTCACTAATCACAGATTCGTTTATAATAAAACATCGCACACCTCGTTGGGACTTACGACCCGGGAAAACACTGTATTCCTCGGAAGCATTTGCCTCAGCTGTTTGACTATTACAGTTGGCCATTCACAAGTGGCTGATCAATAATTATCTGACCGTTTGAGGCGAATCAAAATTTGGCGCCGCTGCCGGGGAGGTTGTGCGCTTATTCTAAACGATTTTGCGTATTAGTAAACCTGAATACACATCCATTGTATATTTACCATCTTTTATCTATATTTTTATAAAACAAAAACACAAAAATATTCACCTTTACACCCTTACCTATTTGATTCTTCATTTCTCATCCCCAAAACCCTTTGATTCTACCTTCTTCCACTTATCTCATAATTGATTCTAATGGCATCTCTCGATGACGAATTCTTTAAACAAAGGGCCTGTAAAAGCAAAGTTGAGAAACTTGTGGCCTTGTCCAAGATATCGAGATGTTATGTTGATTATGATGGACCTTCGATTCCTATTCCCTCTCCGGTGAGGGAAAGAGATCATGAAACCGAGGTAACAAAGGACCTTGTACTTTCCTCTGACGATGGAGGTGCTAAATACGTCCAAACCACGGTTGTCCAAAAACCTGAGCTCACAAATGCTCCTAAACCTGATCTTTCACGGTTTACGGTTAAAAGTTTGTCAAGCAAACGTAATAAGCTCAGGGCAGTAACTGAAAAGAACGACTTACCTAACCTTCACGTTTATCAAGAACCAAAACCCGAGACCATAACGGAAGTGGTGGAAATTCCTAGCTCTAAGAGCACACCACTTGTCCCACCTCCAGATTTTGTTCTTTGTGACGGTTGTGGTGAGCCGCTTTTTGGTTTTCCATGTCGTTGGTGTACATGCGTGCAATGTGGTAATGATATCCAAAACGGGAGTTGTTTGTTTTGTGGATCGAGTAATTCATTTGCTTATGATCCTAATCAAAACTCATTCAACGACTCCTCCAATTTTTTCAACTACCCATCACATTCATACGAGCAAGAATCATATTATCCAAATATCAATGATGCTTCGTATCAAAATACACCAAGCCAGACTCAACAGTTTTACTGTTGTGAGTACTGTGGAGGTCCACACTTTAGCTCTGATTGTCAAACAAGGAATCCATTTCCTTGTAACAATTACGACTATTCGTTTCAAGACCCACCTCCACAGTACCAAATAATTCAAGCTACTCCTCACATCCAGCAAGACCCTTATATAGAGGTTCTTGAGAAACTCAAAGACATTAAGGAGGAGTTAGCTAATATGTCGTCTCACAATACACCAAGTTTTTCTTGTGTATATTGTGGGGGTCCTCATGATGATTTTAAATGTCAACCGTATTATAAACCTGAACATTGTTCTAGTTCTAATACATCCGGTTTTGACACATTCACACCCCCACAGTTTCCACTCACTCAATATTCTCGTGATAAATCTATCACGGAATTACTTGCTGAAAAACATGCTGCTAGAGACGAAAGAAGCATGGAAGAATTACTAGTCTTAGAACAAGCAGCTATAACACGTACTAAATTTCAAAATGCTGCTCTTCTCGATGAAGATGATGAAAGTGATGATACCTCATCAAGTTCATCAGTTGAGACTTCTTCCATGGATATACAGGGAGAAAAGAATATAACTGAAACACCAGCAGTAGAAATAATGGAACTTGTAGACTCCATTACTGCTAGTCCTTCTTATCTCCCTGAGTATGATGTTATTACACCCGAGGTTCCCACTCACTCTCTGAATATGGGGGACGAGCATCTTGACACTATTCCTGCAAAGGAATCGGACGAATTCATAAAGTCTAGTGTTGGGAACCTTATCTCAATCCCAAGAGAGTCACAGGGAACTCTTGATCATATGTGTGATATTCCTACCTCCCCTGATAATCCAAATGATCAAATTGAGAATGTCTCTAATTCCAGTAATGATTATATATCTTATGGAGACATTGAGTATGTTGAGGCATCACTGCCTCATTCTGATGTTGATCCTCTTCTTGAGGATTTCACAGAGGAACTCACTCACATCATTCCGCTTCTATCTGGAAGTAATGATGATATTCTTGATTTTGAAGCCGATATGGGAGAAACTGAAAATCTTTTAAACAATAATCCCAACATCGAGCTTAGTACTTCACATACTGATGAAAATTCTTTATCTTCTGGAGACATCAGTTATGTGGAGGAATTACCTTCTGAGCTTGTCAACTCAGAAGAAGAGAATGATAATCACTTTGTTCCCGAAGTAGTCAAGACTACTCTCACCAATCCTCTATATGAATTCGAATCCGAATTCACTTTGATTTCTGATAATCCACTCTTTGATATTCAGAATGAGGATTGTGATGAGTTCACAACGGAACATGAGTTCACGGATTTACATCTTGTGAATGATTATCTTTACGAGGAGTTCTCCTTTGAACTCACTCATATCATATCTCCACCGGAGTATGATACTTTCTATTTTGATCTAGACATGCCCATAATATGTCTTGATCAAACGAGCTTAAACGAGGAGATTCATGAAACAATGAATTCTCCTATTGATGACGAGGAGTTAGTTATGATTTTCATCATGACTTTCTTTCTTTTCTTCATATATTCTGTACCATATCCTGTTCTTCACTCTTTCGGGAGTGAAGACTTTATCTTTGACCCCGGCATTCTCATTTATAAATTATGAGCCGGGTGTCATTATTTCTCATCGGTGTGGAACTTTCACGTGCTTCAAATGTTTATCCAAACATCTTGAATGAAAGTCCGATTGAGATTATCTCTTCCACTTACTTCCCCATGGACAAATGAATTCGGGGTCGAGTCAAGCTAGTGACTCGAGAATCAAAAACATTAGCAAAAACATGGGTTTTCACCCGTGTGTAACACCCTAGTGTGGGGGAGATGCCCCACATGTTGTATATATATATATCCTCTAAAAAAAAAAAAAAAAAAAAAAAAAAAAAAAAAAATGTACATATAGTGATAGCTTCTATTTAAGAAGTTTTATCTAAAAAAATAATTGTATGTATATACATCTTAAATAAAGGCTATGGAATATTTTCTTCTTACGTTCTAAGTTCGGTTTAACACCCGGTACTTTGAATATTGAGGACAATATTCAGTTCTAAGTGTGGGGGGAGATTCGTTATTCTAACGAATTTAAACACATGTTCCATCAAGAACCCCCATTTTAGCCAAAATTTTAAAATTTTAAAATTTTTTCTCATTTTAGCCAAAATTTTAAAATTTTTTCTCACTTAGAACGCAATAAATGGTATCAATCCTCCATGTCTAACCCACAACAGGATTGGCTAATCCAGGAGCAAACGGTTCTTGGTAAAGATAACTCAAACCCGTTTATGGCTTGCAATTTGCCAAAAATTGTATGGTTCCTCAACTCCCCATTATCCTCAAAAGCTAATGAGTTGGCTAGCCCGCAAGATTATGGCTTGTGGTAAAGGCCGTGGAAAATCCATAATTGGTAATCAGCTCACCAAGATGTTGACTATTCCATCAAGAGTTGGCTAGTCCAGAAGCAAACGGCTTTTGGTAAAGACAAATCAAATCCGTTGACAGCTGGTGGTTTGCTAAAAATCACACGATTATCAGGTGTGCCACAGTTCTTACACCTGGCTACTCCAGAAGTGATGGCTTTTGGTAAAGAGTTTTTCAAATCCATTAAGTTTTTCTCAATAGATTGCTAGGGACTAGCAATAGTTTAGTGTGGGGGATTGATGAGTGTCTTAATACTCATCATTTTATACCAATCTGAGCTGCCAAAACATACAAAAACACTCAAATATGTATCAAAATACTTAAAATATCTTAAAGGTGTGTTTTATATGTTTCAAATGCAAAATATGCAAAAACAGATGAAAAACGTATAAAGTTTGCATAATTGGCAGTTTCAGTCCCTCAAGTTTCATAAATTGGCAAAACTAGTCCCTGGTTATTCTAAAAACATGAAAATGTCATCAAAGGTCCTTTTTAATCATAAAGTTACATATTTAGTCCTTTGGTGCAAAGTTTCACAAAATTACAAGTTTAGTCCCTGTACTTTGGAAATTGACAGAAATGGTCCCTGGGATGTAAAAACTTTGAGAAAAGCAATTTTGGTCCTTATACTAATAATCTTTTGCAGGTTTGGTCCTTATGTGAAAAGTTTGGTGGAATTACATGATCAGTCCCTGAAGTTTGGTGAATTGTCAGTTTTAGTCCCTGGGTATTTAAAAAATTGAAAAACATCAAAAATTCCCTTGTACTATTCACCCTTGTCAAGTTTGGTCCTTATGAGAACTTTGAAAAACTTACAAAACCAAACCCTTTACTTTCACCAAATTACAAAAATGGTCCTTGTGCATAAATAAACCAAACCGGATCCTTAGTTTTAAACTAAACCCAAAATATTACCCAATCCACTAAACTAATATACCAAGCCCACCCTTTTACCAAGCCCAATCCTAGCCCAGTCCACCCAGGGTCAAACTCCGGTCAACACCACTCCACCAATACCACCCCGTCTCCTTTCCCCCCAAAACAATACCACCACCACTGCTACACCAAAACCACCACCACCTATCTGGTTTCACCCCAACTTGCTCCCCACTCCTTTCCACCTCACATCTCCACCTCCACAAACCACCAAAACCCATTAATTGCCCCTGAATTCACTCCACGCTACCACAAAGACTTTGGCGCCAAAATAGTGTTTAAACGGCTTGGATTGCTTGGACTTAATCAATGGCTAGGATGTGGTGGGAAATCACCCTGTGGGTCCCACAAGCTCAGAAACTAGCTACAAAAGGGAAATGGAGCAGAAGAATAAGAGTATTAGATTAGTTTAGTGTAATTTAGGTCGAATAGTATAATTTTAATCTTTCAGTGTAAATTTAAGCTTCTTGTTAATCAATTAAGTTGTTTCTATGTATCCTTAAACTTTTTAAGCAATCAAATTCAGTTTTCAGTTGTTATCTCATTGTATGCCATTTTCAAGTTTGATAAAAAATCTCAAAAAGTTGAGTTTGTTGTTATTAAGTTTTGTAGTGGATTCTCTCAGCTTACACAAGCCTTGACAAAGCTCTTATAAGCTATTGGATGCCCTAAAAGCTAGTTTAGAATAGAAAAGCAAAATTACCAAAAATAATAAATTAAATAAAGAAAAATAAAAAAATAGAGGGAAGAGAGGAAGAAGGGCTGAGCAAGGTGTGATATTGATTGCTGTGGTATTAGTTACCTCTTGGGAGGCTATAAGTTATGTATTGAGTACCTTGGTTCCATCATCTCAGTCAAATACCAATTGTAAGTCATAATTGTAATTTTCACTTTTTATTAAATATAGCTTATAATCTGTTTTATATATGTTTAATTAAGTTTGTTTAACCTAAATAGATAAATAAAAAATCATTTTATAATCTTAAGTAACCAATTCCTTTGAAATCATCAAAACAGCAAGTTAATGGGGTGTTTGGATCAGTAGAATCCATGGATCTCAAGGGTGTTGTAGTAGTTGTTTTTGGCTCAGTCAAGTCATACTAGGCATAAGTTAGTTAGGTAAGTCATTAAATTGGTAGTAACAAGCTAGAAAGTCAAAATTCCATCTCATATCCCTTGACAGTTAACTGTCAAGGAATTGTGGTTCGTAAACTCACTCATTAGCTTATACCTTGTAGGACTAGCTTAATTTAGGATTATCACAGCTTATATTAACTTATTTAATCAGTAGTTAGTGTTAGAAACTCAAATTAGTCAAACTATCTAGTTCTATCAAAAGTCAAAACTTGCACTTCTCAGGTTTTTCCAAATCTTCAAGGATTTTTATAGAATTTAGGAATAGGTTTTAGGAGCTCAAATTTGTTCCTAGTTCAAGTCCAACAGCTCAACTTTAGTGTCTCATAGTTTTTATATTTTTAGCATTTTTCTTGTGGGCCCCACAAAGCCACAAAGTGACTTGCAGGGCACACCCCTGCTCTGTCTCAGCAGCTGCACAACCAACTACCATCCTTTTGAGGTGTTTTGTGACCACCTCAGTGGACCCCACACATCCAACTTAGCATCTTTGAACCCCCCTCCTAGTAGGCTATTAGGTTTGACCAATAGTTTGACCTGTGCCACTGTGGACCCCACCTAAATAAGCCCATAAACTTTGTCCCCAGTCTGTGTAGTGTTTGAGTTTTGGATTAGCTTATTTTTGACTTATCAGCTTATCTACATAGCTTATTTGACCTAATCAAGCTTTGACAAGTCCAACTCACTTACTAGTACCAGAATAAACCAAGGTGGGCCCCACATGAATCAGTTTTAGCTTATTAGCTTGTTTGGTCAAACTTGGTCAACTGTGGAGCTTATAGCTTTCCACAGTGCTTAATAATAAGCTATAAAATTATTGTTTTTATTAAAGTTGCTTGTTTTTATATATAAATTAGTTTTGTAAAATAAAAATCCAGAAAATACAACATAAAAATAAGTGATAGTTTCTATTTAATTTAATTTAATTTTAATTTTCATTTTTATATTTTTATTAAGTAATCTGTATTTTTTATATTTTTATTAATTTCCTTATAGGTTAAAGTAATTTAAATAATTTTATTAGATTTTTATATTGTCATTTGGTATTAATTAGAATTAATAATAGTTTTATTAGTAATTAATCAATAAATAAATTTTAAATAGCATAATTAATTTTTATATAGTAACACCTAGTTTTTATATTTTTTATAGCTTTTATAAGTCATAATATAATTTTAGTAATTTTTCTAGAATTTTTACTGTTCATTTAATAGTTTTTATAAATTAAATAGTTTAAATAGTAATTGTATAATAAATAGAATAATAATTAGTAAACTAGTTTATAAATACATAAAATAAAGTTTTTATAATTTTTTAGGATTCCTGTGATGGTTAATTAGATTTATAAATTTTTTCATAATTTTCTAAGTTGTTTTAGTATTATTTGTAATTTAAAATAGTTTAACTAGTATAAATAATATAAATAGTTTTTAATTAATAGAAAATCTATAAAAAGACAAAAACATTTATTTTTATTTTTTATACTTTCTTCAAGTTCTATTTTAGGTTTACAAAATATTTTTATAAGTTTTTAGTTTAATTAGTAGTATTTATAATTTTCTAATTAAATAGTTAAATAGTTTTTATTTAAATAATTAATAATAAATAATATAATAATCTAAAAAAATAGTTTTATTTTTAGTTTAATTTTATTTTAAGTTTAAGTTTATAGAATTTTCATTTTTAACCCTTATAGTTTATTTTTTCTTAAAACTCACCTTTTTCTCAGTACGCAGTCGCGTCTGATTTTAAATTGGTGAACGTTTAAACGTTTTAAATACCTAGGTTTCACGTAATCGTTAAAATAGTTTTCCTAAGTTATTTTAAGTTATAAAACCCTAGTCTAATCACACACACACACTTTATACCCTTACCTGTTCACATTCACTAATCACAGATTCGTTTATAATAAAACATCGCACACCTCGTTGGGACTTACGACCCGGGAAAACACTGTATTCCTCGGAAGCATTTGCCTCAGCTGTTTGACTATTACAGTTGGCCATTCACAAGTGGCTGATCAATAATTATCTGACCGTTTGAGGCGAATCAATAATCTTGGAGCGATGTATTACGTAAATAAATATGGGGGATTACCAAATCGACGGATTTGATAAGCTTCGATGATTTATTTAAATAATATATTGGGCTAATATTAGACCTATAGATGGTTTATTATTTCGTTCGTTGTGGCTTTTTGGTTTGAGTTGTGTCGACCCTTCACCCATATGGATACCAAACGTCGAATTTCAAATGAATATGAAGTTAATTCGAGAAATGGATATTTTTGGAAAGTAAAATGGAATACATTCGGGAATGGGAATATTTGATTTTGAGGAAATGATTTCTGAACGAGTTTGATATTGTTAGGAAGTGCCGAGTCTGTAGTCGCCGTACGTGAGTTGCTTGAGATTACTTACGTCTTTCTTCTATCGTTTCTTTTGAGGATTTCTGGACTTGAGGTGAGTCATAGCCCCACTTTTACTCTTGAACTTTGTTTTCAATACTTGGGGTGAGAAACGTGCAAATGTTTTATGTGGACTATTATCGCTTTTTGATCTCAAAACTTGCTATGCTTATAGAACTAGGTAGAGCGAGGCCTAGACTAGATCTAGGTAAGCTATTGATTCGGTTATTGAGCGAGGCCTAGACTTGAGCTAGGTAAGCTATTGATTTGGTTGTTGAGCGAGGCCTAGTCCCCGAACTAGGTAAGCTATTGGATTGGTTATAGAGCGAGGCCTAGCCTAGAGCTAGGTAAGCTAAACAACGAGGCCTAGACTAGATCTAGGTAAGTTGAACATGTCGTATCCTTACGAATGTTGGGTATGTCGTATCCTTACGCATACATATTGAGCGAGGCCTAGACTTGATCTAGGTAAGCTATTTGAGTGATTATAGAGCGAGGCCTAGACTTGAGCTAGGTAAGCTATTAATTGGATTGATGTGAGCTATAGCGTGCACCTATAGGGATGATTTGATTTGGTTGGATTATTTTGGTTGGATGATTGAGCCCTAGTCTAGCTAGCAAGCGTTTTGCATGTATGTCCACTATATTGAATTAAGAATCTAAACCTATGATCTCACCAGCGAAAGCTGACTTTTAGCACGTTTTCTCAGGTAATTAAGTGATGCTCTGCGGATGCTTGGGAGTGGAGGCTTGGCATTTGGCACCGGTTATGGATCTATATTTCTAAAACTCTGATAACTATTGTGGACCTATATTTATTTCTTTTGGGCCTGACTTTGGATGAATTTGGGATAATGTAAACTTTAAAACCCCGCGTGGTTGCATCTTATTTTGTTTACTTTATCTCGTTCTTTTATGTCTTGTGTTTGAATACCAATCCCCGTAGCACCCCGAAAGCTTGTTGAGTCTTCCGCTGTATCAAATTTTGGGGGTGTTACAGATTGGCATCAGAGCCAAGGTTATAGAGAACTAGGTAAATAAACACCTAAACTATAACCGATTTTTTTAGAAAACGATCCTCGACCATTGCCCGCCAGCCCGCCAAGCCGAAGCATCATTATTATTATTGAGGTATATTGAGATAATGATTTGGAATGAGATCTTTGGAGATGATTATTAGATATGGGATTCTTGAGATGATTTGAGGATTTGAGATTTATTGATTTAGTGATATGATGGCATTTTGAGGAATTATATGCGTTTTGAGGAATTATATGGCCTGATTGTTTTACGAATGATTTTAGTAATGCGGTATTTTAAATCTTTCTGGATATATATGATTTGGAATTATATGATGATTTTGATATGGTATTTTGAGTTCTTGGTTTAGTTGTTTTGAAACACTTACACCTACCCTACGCCGTTGTCACAAATCATAGCCTCCTTTGCACGTGTTGTTATTAAGGATTGTTATTGCTAGTACGCGTCGCCCCTCGTAGATCACTATGGCCCTTGATGACCCATACGTGTTGGTCATGCGTTCGGCCACTACTTTATCGTCTCATTGACGCCCTAAGTCACCAATTTTATCGCCTCGTGGTTCACCTGCTCAGAGATGACGATTGATGGAGTACCCCTCCGACGAGGAGTATGAGGAGGAGTACGAGGGTGAGCAGAATGATAACCCTCAAGATGAGGAAGAGAATGATGACCCTCAGGATGAGGAAGAGGATGATCCTCAGGAAGAGGAGATGCCTGATGATGATGGGTCGCTAGCACATTCGGCTCATTCTGCAAAGCCTGATTCCCCGATACATCTGTTAGAGCCGGTTTCACCTGATCATCCATTTTTGTTTGAGTTGCCACCTGGTAGTCCCGTTGAGTTGGATGCACCTTCTGAGGTTTCTGCTGAGCATGCAGATTTGGGTGAAATTGGTAGGATGTGGACTCGGATTACTGCACAGGGCGAGTGGATCTCGCGGATGTCTGACCGACTTGAGATGATTATTGCTGAGTTTATCGCTGAGTTTATTGCTAAGATAAGAGTTGATTTGACTAATATCGTGGGAAGGACGACCGCGATTAGGAGAGGTATGATTGCGATACATGAGCAGATAGAGAGTCTGCAAAGAGGTTTCCTCACGGCTCGCGAGGCAGAACGCAAGCTGTGACAGAGGAACACAGAGTTAGAGAAGGAGGCAACAGACCTCAAGAGAGATAGAGATATATACAGTGTTGAGCTGGAATCGTTATGGAGAGATTTGGATGGTTTGAGATCGGAGTTGAATAGTCTACGCCAGCTTCATGGCTAGATCAAATTGGATTTGTGTTGCTTCTTAAGCCAGGGAGTACTCGGTTAGGAGAGCTAGTTATTCTATCTCTTATGCCATGTTATTTGGATTGTATGTTCGTCTCGTTTGGAACGATTAAGTAATTATTAAGTCTTTTGGTATTTTGGAACGATGTATCGATTGCTACTTTTATGGATGATGGTGATTTCACATGATATTCTATGGTTTCTGGCATACATGGAGAATTGTGTTTCTAGTTGCGTGGTTCATATCGTGTTGGTATGGTGTTCGTACTTCGACTTTCACCAATCGGATTCTTTTTGGACGTTATGGTACGTATTATTGGAGACTCACGAACCTTGTATTGTGACTTCGTTCAATGGCCCCACGACGAAACCCTGTTAGAGCTACCCGAACTGGAACTGCCGCGACTACCCCTGGTCGCCGAAGACGCCGTCCTACTCGAAATGTTGAAACCCCTACTCCTGATAACCTGGACACTACTAACCGCAACAACATGACTCAAAATGTTGATGTCCAGGGAGACAATGATCATGTTCCACTTAACGCACCTACTGTGGATCAAGCAATGATCAATCAACTTGTGGAGCAATGAGTTGCTGAGCTACTAGTTGAGTCAAATCATTCCAACAATTCTGCTGGAACATTTCCACCGTTCGTGCTAACGGATGTCACTACAAGGAGTTTAAGATTTGTGGACCTATTGAGTTTGGTGGAACTGAAGGAGTGGTTTACTTGGTTAGGTAGATAGAGAAGACTGAGTCAGTGTTTAATGTCAGTGGTTGTGCGGAGAACGCGAAGGTAAAGTTTGCATCTTTTACTTTCAAAGATGAAGCTTTAACTTGGTGGAACAATTACCGAAATTCGGTTGGGAGTGATGTGGCTTATGCTACGACTTGGGAACAATTTAAGTCTTTGCTGATTCAGACTT
Source organism: Artemisia argyi (assembly GCA_030686995.1). Classification (NCBI taxonomy): domain Eukaryota; kingdom Viridiplantae; phylum Streptophyta; class Magnoliopsida; order Asterales; family Asteraceae; genus Artemisia; species Artemisia argyi. The sequence goes on from CM060706.1 coordinate 14,553,236, forward strand.
ACTGCCCAAGAAATGAGGTTAAGAAGCTGGAGATTGAATTTTGGAATCACAAAGTGAAGGGTACTAATATGGCGACTTACAATCGTCGTTACCAGGAGTTGGCCTTGCTTTGCCCCGATATGGTTAGAACTGAGACTCAAAAGATTGAGCGGTATACCGATGGGTTGCCTGTGGCTACAAGGAATGATGTGATTGCTGCTAAACCTGTAAATATCCATGAGGCCATCACAACCGCTCAACAGTTAATGGATTCATTGGAATTGGAAGGAGCTGATAAGGATAAGAATGGAAAGAGAAAGAGAGACCATCACCCTAATGGTAATGATCACCGAAACCAGCGACAAGTTATTGCTAAGGCTTAAGCTATTGGGAATGGAGATAAAAGGAACCAAAATGGTGATGCACCCAAGTGTGGTCGTTGCTACAAGAATCATACAGGACAATGTACTGTGATTTGTCAGAGTTGCTCAAGGAGAGGACATGTAGCTAGGGATTGTAGAGCATGACCTCTTGCTATGATTCAAGCTACTCCTGAAGTGAGAAGTAAGACAGAGGTTACTTGTTATGGATGTGGAAAGAAGGGACACTATAGGAATGAGTGTAGGGAATCATGGAACCAAAGAAGTCAAGGATCGGGTGGTAATGGGTACAATCATGGAAATCGTGGAGCTGGAGGAAACCGTGGACGTCAAGACAATGAGGACCAACGTGTGGAAGCAGGAGCTGCTCATGGGAGAGTGTATGCACTCAGGAACGAGAGAGGAGAAGATCCGAACATCGTTAGTGATACGTTCCTTCTCAATAATCGTTATGCTTCCATACTATTGGATACTGGTGCCGATAGAAGTTTTGTGTCCACTACATTTGTACCCTTACTAGAGAAAACCCCGATGGCCTTAGGAATTGGTTATGATGTAGAGTTAGCTAATGGGAACATAGAGAGGATTAGGACTATCATTTGCGATTACACGTTAAACTTCTAAATCGTCCTCTCAACATAGATCTTCTACCCGTCACGTTAGGAAGTTTCGATGTCATCATTGGTATGGATTAGTTGTCGAAGTATCGTGCTTACATACTTTGCGATGAGAAGATCGTGCGTGTGCCATACGGCAAGGAGATTCTGAACATACCAGGAGATAGAAAGGATTTGAGAGGCCCATCTAGATTAGCGGTCATATCTTGCACTAAGTTGCCAAAGCTAATGGAAAAAGGAAGTTGCCTTTTCTTAGCTCAAATTTCCGAGAAAGGAGAGAAGGAGAAAAAGAAAAGGTGCATTGGAGATGTACCTGTAGTTCGTGATTTTTCGGATGTGTTCCCGATGAATTGCCGGGAATCCCGCCTACTAGACAAGTAGAGTTCCAGATTGAGTTGATACCTGGTGCTGCACCTGTAGCACGAGCGCCTTATCGTCTTGCACCTACTGAACTAGAAGAGTTGTCGAAACAATTAGTGGAGTTAGCCGAAAAGGGATTCATAAGACCAAGTTCTTCACCTTGGGGAGCCCCGGTCTTATTTGTGAATAAGAAGGATGGATCGTTTCGCATGTGTATTGATTATCGAGAGTTGAACAAGTTAACGGTGAAGAATAGATACCCGTTACCGAGGATCGACGATTTGTTCGATCAACTTCAAGGATCGAGTGTGTATTCGGAGATCGATTTGAGATCGGGATATCATCAGCTTCGAGTGCACGAGGAAGATATTCCGAAAACGGTTTTCAGAACCCGTTACGGGCATTACGAGTTTCAGGTGATGCTGTTTGGGTTGACTAACGCACCGGCGGTATTCATGGATCTCATGAATCGGGTGTGTAAGCCTTACTTAGATAAGTTCGTGATTGTGTTCATCGATGACATTCTGATTTATTCGAAGAGTGAGGAGGAGCATGAGGAGCATCTAAGACTTATCTTAGAATTGCTCAGGAAGGAGAGACTGTATGCCAAGTTTTCGAAATGTAAATTTTGGATCCCGACGGTACAATTTCTAGGTCATGTGATTGTTAGACAAGGAGTTCATGTGGATCCTGCTAAGATCGAAGCGATTAAAGATTGGGCTGCACCTACGACCCCAACAGAAGTTTGTCAATTTTTGGGATTAGCCGGTTATTACCGAAGATTCATTGAGGGATTTTCGAAGATAGCAAAACCGTTGACCAAATTGACTCAAAAGAGTGTTGAGTATGAATGGGGAGATAAGGAAGAGGAAGCATTTCAATTACTTAAGGAAATGTGGTGTAGTGCTCCTACCTTGGCGTTACCCGAAGGTAACGAGGATTTTGTTGTCTATTATGACGCTTCTCATAAAGGTTTAGGAGCTGTGTTAATGCAACGAGAGAAAGTGATAGCTTATGCTTCCCGACAGCTCAAGAAGCATGAGAAGAACTACACCACCCATGATTTGGAGTTAGGTGCTGTGGTTTTTGCTTTGAGGATATGGAGACATTACTTGTGTGGAACCAAGTGTGTAGTATTTACTGATCACAAAAGTCTGCAACACATTCTGAACCAAAAAGAGCTTAACATGAGGCAGCGACGTTGGATTGAGTTGCTAAGCGATTACGATTGTGAGATTCGCTACCATCCTGGTAAAGCAAACGTTGTTGCTGATGCTCTTAGTCGAAAAGAGAGAATTCCACCATTACGAGTTAGGTCATTAGGAATGACTATCGTATCGCCATTATCGTCTCAAATATTAGAAGCTCAAACGGAAGCATTGAAAGCAGAGAATAGACCTGCTGAGAATATATTTGGGATGGCAGAAAATGAGAAAGGATTTGTTAAGCGTTCTGATGGAGTGTTATGTTTTGGAGATCGGATTTGGGTACCATTGTATGGAGGGATTCGAGATTTGATTATGCATGAATCGCATAAGTCGAGGTACTCCATTCATCCTGGGTCGGACAAGATGTACCAGGATTTGAAGAAATTATATTGGTGGCCAAATATGAAGGCAGATATAGCACTATATGTTAGTAAGTGCTTGACTTGCTCTAAGGTTAAAGCCGAGCATCAAAGACCGTCAGGATTGTTGACGCAGCCAGAACTCCCAGTTTGGAAGTGGGAGCGGATTACGATGGACTTTATTACCAAATTACCAAAGACAGCTAGCGGTTGCGACGCTATATGGGTAATTGTGGATCGCTTGACTAAGTCTGCTCATTTCCTGGCGATTAGTGAAGATGATAGTGTGGATAAACTTGCGAGATTGTATGTGAAGGAGATTGTTTCTCGTCATGAGGTTCCGATATCGATTATTTCGGATCGCGACAGCCGCTTCACGTCAGCATTGTGGCGATCACTTCAGACCGCTTTGGGGACGAGACTTGATATGAGTACTGCATATCACCCCCAAACCGATGGTCAAAGCGAGAGAACTATTCAGACTTTGGAGGATATGCTTCGTACATGCATCATAGACTTTGGTAAAGGCTGGGAGAAATACCTACCCCTTGCGGAGTTCTCCTACAACAATAGCTACCACACAAGTCTTAAGGCTGCACCATTTGAAGCTTTGTACGGTCGTAAATGTCGTTCACCTATTGGTTGGGCAGAAGTTGGAGATAGCCAACTTACAGGCCCTGAGCTTATCTTGGAAACTACTGAGAAAGTAACGCAATTTCGAGATCGACTGCAAGCAGCTAGAGATAGGCAGAAAAGCTACGCCGATCAGAGGCGTAAACCCCTAGAATTCCAGGTTGGAGACAAAGTGATGCTGAAAGTCTCGCCTTGGAAGGGTGTAATACGTTTTGGGAAACGTGGGAAACTTAATCCCGGCTACATTGGACCATTTCTTATTTTGGAAAGAATTGGCCTCGTGGCTTATCGGTTGGAATTACCACCGGAATTGAGTAAAGTTCATGATGTGTTTCATGTTAGCAATTTGAAAAAGTGTCTTTCGGATGATACGCCGGTTATACCGATTAAGGATATTCGTATGGATGAGAGTTTGAATTTTGTGGAAGAGCCGATTGAGATTATGGATAGAGAGATTAAACGACTTAAGAGAAGTCGTATTCCGCTCATCAAAGTTCGTTGGAATTCGCGGCACGGACCGGAATTCACGTGGGAACGTGATGATGAGTTTCGAAAGAGATATCCGAAGCTTTTGACTTCGTAGATGGGTTATTTCGAGAGAAACCCGGGACGGGTTCCTTCTGAGGCTGGGAGGATGTGACAACTGGCAAAATAGGGAGCCGTTTTATAAAACCCGCATTACATTAAAAATTATAATTTGGAATTTTTGAAAAGTTTATCGTGACGAGACATTTTATGAACGTTGGTACGTGATTTTAATCGTACGATATTTATGAGATTGGTTATTTATATATGGTTTGATTTGATTCGGTCGTGATGATTTATTTTGAGATCGTTATTTTTGGCACTACATTGACTCCGGCACTAGGTTAACCTAACAATTTTAATTATATTTTATGGTTGGATCGGATATTATTATTTTGGAACGGGTTTGGTTTGAGAAAGATATTTGGTTATTTAAGTTTCGGGTTTGGTCCGTGTATTGACACCGGGCTACTAAATCCCTACACCCACTATTATTATTATTAATATTAAAAAGTTTTTTTTTTTTTTTTTTTTTATAAGAGTATAACATGAATCGTCCTTGTGCCCTGGAAACCACACAAACACATCTCATCACCCTCCTCTCATTTCTCTCTCTCTATTCATCACCAACCCTAGCCGCCGCCCCTATTTCCGGCTGCCACCACCACACCACCACCTCCACGACCAAAATACCACCACCACATTAACCATCTCGTCGAGATCTATCCGTTGGTATAACCCACGCGCCGTATAAACACCTCTAACACCACGAAATCACCACCACCGCCACATAAACACCACCTTTTCGTCCTTTTCATGTTGGGTTTTTGAAGAAATATATTTTTAGAGTTGTTTTGAAGGTGAGTGGCCACGATTTCCACATCGTGTGTCTCGAATTGGTATTGGATCCGTGTCCTCACGGATTATTTTCAATGGGTTTTGTAAAATTATCTTGGGAAATAATGTTTTGGTATCCGGGTGGTGTCGATTTGGGTTCGGATTTATGCTTGGTTTCGTATATATGAGGAGTGTTTTGGATTGGTTTGTGGCTCGGTTGAGCCTAACCACGACCCTTGTGGTCTCGGTGACTCGTTCGGTGACTATTGTTGTGAGCCGAGACCCACTAGTGATCGTGTGGTTTATTTGTGGATCGGCAATGGTGAGCCGAGACCCTCATGGGTTTGGCAACAACCATTGAGTCATGCTTGTCCAATGTTTACTATTGTTGTCTTGTTGATGCCGTGAACCATGGTGTTTGGTTTGGCTCGATGTCAAGCTCGGTTGAGCTAGCCGAGGTCGGGGTGACCTCGAGTGAGGCCCACGTGGCTTGTGGAGCAGCCGGGACCCAAGTGAGTCCCTCGGCTTGCGTTGGTTTCTTGATGAATCCTTCTGGTTGTTAATGTTATTTTTTTCTTCTTGTTGTAGTAGTGGTTCTTTTTTTAGTTGATGTACAATGTTGACTGTGGTTGTTGTTGCTTATTATTGTTATTGTTGTTGCACCTTGGTGCCGAGACGGTATGGATTTAATTTGATGATTGAGGAGTTGTTGTCGAATGGGAAATTTGGGGACCGATTGTGAGACGGTCAATTAGATGACGGAGATAGGTTAGTTTGGGTGCCGTAGTCGGACCCTCATGTTGTAGCACGTGGATTTGGGATTGATTTGGACGGAGTTGGTTATTTATTATGACTTGTTTGTATTATTTGTGGACTTGGACTATGAGCCGAGAGTAATGACTCGGACATGTGACCAAATTTTTATGACTCGATAAATATTAAAAATCAAACGCTTATAATAAAACTCGTAATAATATTATTAGTAATATAATCGTTTATATAAGTATATAGACGTGATAAACGTATATATATTATTATAAATGCGTATATTAATAATAAAACGATCACGAGTGAACGTTATAATAATATAACGATGATTATTATACTATGCGAATAGTGCAATAAATGTCGGGTATTATTATAAATAAATAACTATAAATAATGTCGTGAACTAATACGTCGGGTAAGTAATAAATAAAAACATGATGATTTTTATAAATTTAGAAGACTTATCGAGTTATATGAGTTGTGGTTACTTAAGTCCAAGTGGGCTTTATTATGTGACTTTTGTGTTGTCACGGATATATGATGATTAATATAACCATTTTCTATAACTACGTAACTTATTTAATCGACGGGTTAAATCGAGTTTATTTAGCTATATAAAATGAGTATATTAATGGGCATCGTATCCTACGACGCCCATAGGTTGTGGTACGTGTATTAGGATGATAAATTACTATATATCTCGTGGAATTGGCTAAATTGACGAATTTGGCAAATTGGACGATATATATAGGGAATTTATTGGACTACGATATATACCATATAGTATTCTTTGTGCAATGTGATTTAGGTTGGGTATAATCTTGGAGCGATGTATTACGTAAATAAATATGGGGGATTACCAAATCGACGGATTTGATAAGCTTCGATGATTTATTTAAATAATATATTGGGCTAATATTAGACCTATAGATGGTTTATTATTTCGTTCGTTGTGGCTTTTTGGTTTGAGTTGTGTCGACCCTTCACCCATATGGATACCAAACGTCGAATTTCAAATGAATATGAAGTTAATTCGAGAAATGGATATTTTTGGAAAGTAAAATGGAATACATTCGGGAATGGGAATATTTGATTTTGAGGAAATGATTTCTGAACGAGTTTGATATTGTTAGGAAGTGCCGAGTCTGTAGTCGCCGTACGTGAGTTGCTTGAGATTACTTACGTCTTTCTTCTATCGTTTCTTTTGAGGATTTCTGGACTTGAGGTGAGTCATAGCCCCACTTTTACTCTTGAACTTTGTTTTCAATACTTGGGGTGAGAAACGTGCAAATGTTTTATGTGGACTATTATCGCTTTTTGATCTCAAAACTTGCTATGCTTATAGAACTAGGTAGAGCGAGGCCTAGACTAGATCTAGGTAAGCTATTGATTCGGTTATTGAGCGAGGCCTAGACTTGAGCTAGGTAAGCTATTGATTTGGTTGTTGAGCGAGGCCTAGTCCCCGAACTAGGTAAGCTATTGGATTGGTTATAGAGCGAGGCCTAGCCTAGAGCTAGGTAAGCTAAACAACGAGGCCTAGACTAGATCTAGGTAAGTTGAACATGTCGTATCCTTACGAATGTTGGGTATGTCGTATCCTTACGCATACATATTGAGCGAGGCCTAGACTTGATCTAGGTAAGCTATTTGAGTGATTATAGAGCGAGGCCTAGACTTGAGCTAGGTAAGCTATTAATTGGATTGATGTGAGCTATAGCGTGCACCTATAGGGATGATTTGATTTGGTTGGATTATTTTGGTTGGATGATTGAGCCCTAGTCTAGCTAGCAAGCGTTTTGCATGTATGTCCACTATATTGAATTAAGAATCTAAACCTATGATCTCACCAGCGAAAGCTGACTTTTAGCACGTTTTCTCAGGTAATTAAGTGATGCTCTGCGGATGCTTGGGAGTGGAGGCTTGGCATTTGGCACCGGTTATGGATCTATATTTCTAAAACTCTGATAACTATTGTGGACCTATATTTATTTCTTTTGGGCCTGACTTTGGATGAATTTGGGATAATGTAAACTTTAAAACCCCGCGTGGTTGCATCTTATTTTGTTTACTTTATCTCGTTCTTTTATGTCTTGTGTTTGAATACCAATCCCCGTAGCACCCCGAAAGCTTGTTGAGTCTTCCGCTGTATCAAATTTTGGGGGTGTTACAGATTGGCATCAGAGCCAAGGTTATAGAGAACTAGGTAAATAAACACCTAAACTATAACCGATTTTTTTAGAAAACGATCCTCGACCATTGCCCGCCAGCCCGCCAAGCCGAAGCATCATTATTATTATTGAGGTATATTGAGATAATGATTTGGAATGAGATCTTTGGAGATGATTATTAGATATGGGATTCTTGAGATGATTTGAGGATTTGAGATTTATTGATTTAGTGATATGATGGCATTTTGAGGAATTATATGCGTTTTGAGGAATTATATGGCCTGATTGTTTTACGAATGATTTTAGTAATGCGGTATTTTAAATCTTTCTGGATATATATGATTTGGAATTATATGATGATTTTGATATGGTATTTTGAGTTCTTGGTTTAGTTGTTTTGAAACACTTACACCTACCCTACGCCGTTGTCACAAATCATAGCCTCCTTTGCACGTGTTGTTATTAAGGATTGTTATTGCTAGTACGCGTCGCCCCTCGTAGATCACTATGGCCCTTGATGACCCATACGTGTTGGTCATGCGTTCGGCCACTACTTTATCGTCTCATTGACGCCCTAAGTCACCAATTTTATCGCCTCGTGGTTCACCTGCTCAGAGATGACGATTGATGGAGTACCCCTCCGACGAGGAGTATGAGGAGGAGTACGAGGGTGAGCAGAATGATAACCCTCAAGATGAGGAAGAGAATGATGACCCTCAGGATGAGGAAGAGGATGATCCTCAGGAAGAGGAGATGCCTGATGATGATGGGTCGCTAGCACATTCGGCTCATTCTGCAAAGCCTGATTCCCCGATACATCTGTTAGAGCCGGTTTCACCTGATCATCCATTTTTGTTTGAGTTGCCACCTGGTAGTCCCGTTGAGTTGGATGCACCTTCTGAGGTTTCTGCTGAGCATGCAGATTTGGGTGAAATTGGTAGGATGTGGACTCGGATTACTGCACAGGGCGAGTGGATCTCGCGGATGTCTGACCGACTTGAGATGATTATTGCTGAGTTTATCGCTGAGTTTATTGCTAAGATAAGAGTTGATTTGACTAATATCGTGGGAAGGACGACCGCGATTAGGAGAGGTATGATTGAGATACATGAGCAGATAGAGAGTCTGCAAAGAGGTTTCCTCACGGCTCGCGAGGCAGATCGCAAGCTGTGACAGAGGAACACGGAGTTAGAGAAGGAGGCAACAGACCTCAAGAGAGATAGAGATATATACAGTGTTGAGCTGGAATCGTTATGGAGAGATTTGGATGGTTTGAGATCAGAGTTGAATAGTCTACGCCAGCTTCATGGCTAGATCAAATTGGATTTGTGTTGCTTCTTAAGCCAGGGAGTACTCGGTTAGGAGAGCTAGTTATTCTATCTCTTATGCCATGTTATTTGGATTGTATGTTCGTCTCGTTTGGAACGATTAAGTAATTATTAAGTCTTTTGGTATTTTGGAACGATGTATCGATTGCTACTTTTATGGATGATGGTGATTTCACATGATATTCTATGGTTTCTGGCATACATGGAGAATTGTGTTTCTAGTTGCGTGGTTCATATCGTGTTGGTATGGTGTTCGTACTTCGACTTTCACCAATCGGATTCTTTTTGGACGTTATGGTACGTATTATTGGAGACTCACGAACCTTGTATTGTGACTTCGTTCAATGGCCCCACGACGAAACCCTGTTAGAGCTACCCGAACTGGAACTGCCGCGACTACCCCTGGTCGCCGAAGACGCCGTCCTACTCGAAATGTTGAAACCCCTACTCCTGATAACCTGGACACTACTAACCGCAACAACATGACTCAAAATGTTGATGTCCAGGGAGACAATGATCATGTTCCACTTAACGCACCTACTGTGGATCAAGCAATGATCAATCAACTTGTGGAGCAATGAGTTGCTGAGCTACTAGTTGAGTCAAATCATTCCAACAATTCTGCTGGAACATTTCCACCGTTCGTGCTAACGGATGTCACTACAAGGAGTTTAAGATTTGTGGACCTATTGAGTTTGGTGAAACTGAAGGAGTGGTTTACTTGGTTAGGTAGATAGAGAAGACTGAGTCAGTGTTTAATGTCAGTGGTTGTGCGGAGAACGCGAAGGTAAAGTTTGCATCTTTTACTTTCAAAGATGAAGCTTTAACTTGGTGGAACAATTACCGAAATTCGGTTGGGAGTGATGTGGCTTATGCTACGACTTGGGAACAATTTAAGTCTTTGCTGATTCAGACTTACTGCCCAAGAAATGAGGTTAAGAAGCTGGAGATTGAATTTTGGAATCACAAAGTGAAGGGTACTAATATGGCGACTTACAATCGTCGTTACCAGGAGTTGGCCTTGCTTTGCCCCGATATGGTTAGAACTGAGACTCAAAAGATTGAGCGGTATACCGATGGGTTGCCTGTGGCTACAAGGAATGATGTGATTGCTGCTAAACCTGTAAATATCCATGAGGCCATCACAACCGCTCAACAGTTAATGGATTCATTGGAATTGGAAGGAGCTGATAAGGATAAGAATGGAAAGAGAAAGAGAGACCATCACCCTAATGGTAATGATCACCGAAACCAGCGACAAGTTATTGCTAAGGCTTAAGCTATTGGGAATGGAGATAAAAGGAACCAAAATGGTGATGCACCCAAGTGTGGTCGTTGCTACAAGAATCATACAGGACAATGTACTGTGATTTGTCAGAGTTGCTCAAGGAGAGGACATGTAGCTAGGGATTGTAGAGCATGACCTCTTGCTATGATTCAAGCTACTCCTGAAGTGAGAAGTAAGACAGAGGTTACTTGTTATGGATGTGGAAAGAAGGGACACTATAGGAATGAGTGTAGGGAATCATGGAACCAAAGAAGTCAAGGATCGGGTGGTAATGGGTACAATCATGGAAATCGTGGAGCTGGAGGAAACCGTGGACGTCAAGACAATGAGGACCAACGTGTGGAAGCAGGAGCTGCTCATGGGAGAGTGTATGCACTCAGGAACGAGAGAGGAGAAGATCCGAACATCGTTAGTGATACGTTCCTTCTCAATAATCGTTATGCTTCCATACTATTGGATACTGGTGCCGATAGAAGTTTTGTGTCCACTACATTTGTACCCTTACTAGAGAAAACCCCGATGGCCTTAGGAATTGGTTATGATGTAGAGTTAGCTAATGGGAACATAGAGAGGATTAGGACTATCATTTGCGATTACACGTTAAACTTCTAAATCGTCCTCTCAACATAGATCTTCTACCCGTCACGTTAGGAAGTTTCGATGTCATCATTGGTATGGATTAGTTGTCGAAGTATCGTGCTTACATACTTTGCGATGAGAAGATCGTGCGTGTGCCATACGGCAAGGAGATTCTGAACATACCAGGAGATAGAAAGGATTTGAGAGGCCCATCTAGATTAGCGGTCATATCTTGCACTAAGTTGCCAAAGCTAATGGAAAAAGGAAGTTGCCTTTTCTTAGCTCAAATTTCCGAGAAAGGAGAGAAGGAGAAAAAGAAAAGGTGCATTGGAGATGTACCTGTAGTTCGTGATTTTTCGGATGTGTTCCCGATGAATTGCCGGGAATCCCGCCTACTAGACAAGTAGAGTTCCAGATTGAGTTGATACCTGGTGCTGCACCTGTAGCACGAGCGCCTTATCGTCTTGCACCTACTGAACTAGAAGAGTTGTCGAAACAATTAGTGGAGTTAGCCGAAAAGGGATTCATAAGACCAAGTTCTTCACCTTGGGGAGCCCCGGTCTTATTTGTGAATAAGAAGGATGGATCGTTTCGCATGTGTATTGATTATCGAGAGTTGAACAAGTTAACGGTGAAGAATAGATACCCGTTACCGAGGATCGACGATTTGTTCGATCAACTTCAAGGATCGAGTGTGTATTCGGAGATCGATTTGAGATCGGGATATCATCAGCTTCGAGTGCACGAGGAAGATATTCCGAAAACGGTTTTCAGAACCCGTTACGGGCATTACGAGTTTCAGGTGATGCTGTTTGGGTTGACTAACGCACCGGCGGTATTCATGGATCTCATGAATCGGGTGTGTAAGCCTTACTTAGATAAGTTCGTGATTGTGTTCATCGATGACATTCTGATTTATTCGAAGAGTGAGGAGGAGCATGAGGAGCATCTAAGACTTATCTTAGAATTGCTCAGGAAGGAGAGACTGTATGCCAAGTTTTCGAAATGTAAATTTTGGATCCCGACGGTACAATTTCTAGGTCATGTGATTGTTAGACAAGGAGTTCATGTGGATCCTGCTAAGATCGAAGCGATTAAAGATTGGGCTGCACCTACGACCCCAACAGAAGTTTGTCAATTTTTAGGATTAGCCGGTTATTACCGAAGATTCATTGAGGGATTTTCGAAGATAGCAAAACCGTTGACCAAATTGACTCAAAAGAGTGTTGAGTATGAATGGGGAGATAAGGAAGAGGAAGCATTTCAATTACTTAAGGAAATGTGGTGTAGTGCTCCTACCTTGGCGTTACCCGAAGGTAACGAGGATTTTGTTGTCTATTATGACGCTTCTCATAAAGGTTTAGGAGCTGTGTTAATGCAACGAGAGAAAGTGATAGCTTATGCTTCCCGACAGCTCAAGAAGCATGAGAAGAACTACACCACCCATGATTTGGAGTTAGGTGCTGTGGTTTTTGCTTTGAGGATATGGAGACATTACTTGTGTGGAACCAAGTGTGTAGTATTTACTGATCACAAAAGTCTGCAACACATTCTGAACCAAAAAGAGCTTAACATGAGGCAGCGACGTTGGATTGAGTTGCTAAGCGATTACGATTGTGAGATTCGCTACCATCCTGGTAAAGCAAACGTTGTTGCTGATGCTCTTAGTCGAAAAGAGAGAATTCCACCATTACGAGTTAGGTCATTAGGAATGACTATCGTATCGCCATTACCGTCTCAAATATTAGAAGCTCAAACGGAAGCATTGAAAGCAGAGAATAGACCTGCTGAGAATATATTTGGGATGGCAGAAAATGAGAAAGGATTTGTTAAGCGTTCTGATGGAGTGTTATGTTTTGGACATCGGATTTGGGTACCATTGTATGGAGGGATTCGAGATTTGATTATGCATGAATCGCATAAGTCGAGGTACTCCATTCATCCTGGGTCGGACAAGATGTACCAGGATTTGAAGAAATTATATTGGTGGCCAAATATGAAGGCAGATATAGCACTATATGTTAGTAAGTGCTTGACTTGCTCTAAGGTTAAAGCCGAGCATCAAAGACCGTCAGGATTGTTGACGCAGCCAGAACTCCCAGTTTGGAAGTGGGAGCGGATTACGATGGACTTTATTACCAAATTACCAAAGACAGCTAGCGGTTGCGACGCTATATGGGTAATTGTGGATCGCTTGACTAAGTCTGCTCATTTCCTGGCGATTAGTGAAGATGATAGTGTGGATAAACTTGCGAGATTGTATGTGAAGGAGATTGTTTCTCGTCATGAGGTTCCGATATCGATTATTTCGGATCGCGACAGCCGCTTCACGTCAGCATTGTGGCGATCACTTCAGACCGCTTTGGGGACGAGACTTGATATGAGTACTGCATATCACCCCCAAACCGATGGTCAAAGCGAGAGAACTATTCAGACTTTGGAGGATATGCTTCGTACATGCATCATAGACTTTGGTAAAGGCTGGGAGAAATACCTACCCCTTGCGGAGTTCTCCTACAACAATAGCTACCACACAAGTCTTAAGGCTGCACCATTTGAAGCTTTGTACGGTCGTAAATGTCGTTCACCTATTGGTTGGGCAGAAGTTGGAGATAGCCAACTTACAGGCCCTGAGCTTATCTTGGAAACTACTGAGAAAGTAACGCAATTTCGAGATCGACTGCAAGCAGCTAGAGATAGGCAGAAAAGCTACGCCGATCAGAGGCGTAAACCCCTAGAATTCCAGGTTGGAGACAAAGTGATGCTGAAAGTCTCGCCTTGGAAGGGTGTAATACGTTTTAGGAAACGTGGGAAACTTAATCCCGGCTACATTGGACCATTTCTTATTTTGGAAAGAATTGGCCTCGTGGCTTATCGGTTGGAATTACCACCGGAATTGAGTAAAGTTCATGATGTGTTTCATGTTAGCAATTTGAAAAAGTGTCTTTCGGATGATACGCCGGTTATACCGATTAAGGATATTCGTATGGATGAGAGTTTGAATTTTGTGGAAGAGCCGATTGAGATTATGGATAGAGAGATTAAACGACTTAAGAGAAGTCGTATTCCGCTCATCAAAGTTCGTTGGAATTCGCGGCACGGACCGGAATTCACGTGGGAACGTGATGATGAGTTTCGAAAGAGATATCCGAAGCTTTTGACTTCGTAGATGGGTTATTTCGAGAGAAACCCGGGACGGGTTCCTTCTGAGGCTGGGAGGATGTGACAACTGGCAAAATAGGGAGCCGTTTTATAAAACCCGCATTACATTAAAAATTATAATTTGGAATTTTTGAAAAGTTTATCGTGACGAGACATTTTATGAACGTTGGTACGTGATTTTAATCGTACGATATTTATGAGATTGGTTATTTATATATGGTTTGATTTGATTCGGTCGTGATGATTTATTTTGAGATCGTTATTTTTGGCACTACATTGACTCCGGCACTAGGTTAACCTAACAATTTTAATTATATTTTATGGTTGGATCGGATATTATTATTTTGGAACGGGTTTGGTTTGAGAAAGATATTTGGTTATTTAAGTTTCGGGTTTGGTCCGTGTATTGACACCGGGCTACTAAATCCCTACACCCACTATTATTATTATTAATATTAAAAAGTTTTTTTTTTTTATAAGAGTATAACATGAATCGTCCTTGTGCCCTGGAAACCACACAAACACATCTCATCACCCTCCTCTCATTTCTCTCTCTCTATTCATCACCAACCCTAGCCGCCGCCCCTATTTCCGGCTGCCACCACCACACCACCACCTCCACGACCAAAATACCACCACCACATTAACCATCTCGTCGAGATCTATCCGTTGGTATAACCCACGCGCCGTATAAACACCTCTAACACCACGAAATCACCACCACCGCCACATAAACACCACCTTTTCGTCCTTTTCATGTTGGGTTTTTGAAGAAATATATTTTTAGAGTTGTTTTGAAGGTGAGTGGCCACGATTTCCACATCGTGTGTCTCGAATTGGTATTGGATCCGTGTCCTCACGGATTATTTTCAATGGGTTTTGTAAAATTATCTTGGGAAATAATGTTTTGGTATCCGGGTGGTGTCGATTTGGGTTCGGATTTATGCTTGGTTTCGTATATATGAGGAGTGTTTTGGATTGGTTTGTGGCTCGGTTGAGCCTAACCACGACCCTTGTGGTCTCGGTGACTCGTTCGGTGACTATTGTTGTGAGCCGAGACCCACTAGTGATCGTGTGGTTTATTTGTGGATCGGCAATGGTGAGCCGAGACCCTCATGGGTTTGGCAACAACCATTGAGTCATGCTTGTCCAATGTTTACTATTGTTGTCTTGTTGATGCCGTGAACCATGGTGTTTGGTTTGGCTCGATGTCAAGCTCGGTTGAGCTAGCCGAGGTCGGGGTGACCTCGAGTGAGGCCCACGTGGCTTGTGGAGCAGCCGGGACCCAAGTGAGTCCCTCGGCTTGCGTTGGTTTCTTGATGAATCCTTCTGGTTGTTAATGTTATTTTTTTCTTCTTGTTGTAGTAGTGGTTCTTTTTTTAGTTGATGTACAATGTTGACTGTGGTTGTTGTTGCTTATTATTGTTATTGTTGTTGCACCTTGGTGCCGAGACGGTATGGATTTAATTTGATGATTGAGGAGTTGTTGTCGAATGGGAAATTTGGGGACCGATTGTGAGACGGTCAATTAGATGACGGAGATAGGTTAGTTTGGGTGCCGTAGTCGGACCCTCATGTTGTAGCACGTGGATTTGGGATTGATTTGGACGGAGTTGGTTATTTATTATGACTTGTTTGTATTATTTGTGGACTTGGACTATGAGCCGAGAGTAATGACTCGGACATGTGACCAAATTTTTATGACTCGATAAATATTAAAAATCAAACGCTTATAATAAAACTCGTAATAATATTATTAGTAATATAATCGTTTATATAAGTATATAGACGTGATAAACGTATATATATTATTATAAATGCGTATATTAATAATAAAACGATCACGAGTGAACGTTATAATAATATAACGATGATTATTATACTATGCGAATAGTGCAATAAATGTCGGGTATTATTATAAATAAATAACTATAAATAATGTCGTGAACTAATACGTCGGGTAAGTAATAAATAAAAACATGATGATTTTTATAAATTTAGAAGACTTATCGAGTTATACGAGTTGTGGTTACTTAAGTCCAAGTGGGCTTTATTATGTGACTTTTGTGTTGTCACGGATATATGATGATTAATATAACCATTTTCTATAACTACGTAACTTATTTAATCGACGGGTTAAATCGAGTTTATTTAGCTATATAAAATGAGTATATTAATGGGCATCGTATCCTACGACGCCCATAGGTTGTGGTACGTGTATTAGGATGATAAATTACTATATATCTCGTGGAATTGGCTAAATTGACGAATTTGGCAAATTGGACGATATATATAGGGAATTTATTGGACTACGATATATACCATATAGTATTCTTTGTGCAATGTGATTTAGGTTGGGTATAATCTTGGAGCGATGTATTACGTAAATAAATATGGGGGATTACCAAATCGACGGATTTGATAAGCTTCGATGATTTATTTAAATAATATATTGGGCTAATATTAGACCTATAGATGGTTTATTATTTCGTTCGTTGTGGCTTTTTGGTTTGAGTTGTGTCGACCCTTCACCCATATGGATACCAAACGTCGAATTTCAAATGAATATGAAGTTAATTCGAGAAATGGATATTTTTGGAAAGTAAAATGGAATACATTCGGGAATGGGAATATTTGATTTTGAGGAAATGATTTCTGAACGAGTTTGATATTGTTAGGAAGTGCCGAGTCTGTAGTCGCCGTACGTGAGTTGCTTGAGATTACTTACGTCTTTCTTCTATCGTTTCTTTTGAGGATTTCTGGACTTGAGGTGAGTCATAGCCCCACTTTTACTCTTGAACTTTGTTTTCAATACTTGGGGTGAGAAACGTGCAAATGTTTTATGTGGACTATTATCGCTTTTTGATCTCAAAACTTGCTATGCTTATAGAACTAGGTAGAGCGAGGCCTAGACTAGATCTAGGTAAGCTATTGATTCGGTTATTGAGCGAGGCCTAGACTTGAGCTAGGTAAGCTATTGATTTGGTTGTTGAGCGAGGCCTAGTCCCCGAACTAGGTAAGCTATTGGATTGGTTATAGAGCGAGGCCTAGCCTAGAGCTAGGTAAGCTAAACAACGAGGCCTAGACTAGATCTAGGTAAGTTGAACATGTCGTATCCTTACGAATGTTGGGTATGTCGTATCCTTACGCATACATATTGAGCGAGGCCTAGACTTGATCTAGGTAAGCTATTTGAGTGATTATAGAGCGAGGCCTAGACTTGAGCTAGGTAAGCTATTAATTGGATTGATGTGAGCTATAGCGTGCACCTATAGGGATGATTTGATTTGGTTGGATTATTTTGGTTGGATGATTGAGCCCTAGTCTAGCTAGCAAGCGTTTTGCATGTATGTCCACTATATTGAATTAAGAATCTAAACCTATGATCTCACCAGCGAAAGCTGACTTTTAGCACGTTTTCTCAGGTAATTAAGTGATGCTCTGCGGATGCTTGGGAGTGGAGGCTTGGCATTTGGCACCGGTTATGGATCTATATTTCTAAAACTCTGATAACTATTGTGGACCTATATTTATTTCTTTTGGGCCTGACTTTGGATGAATTTGGGATAATGTAAACTTTAAAACCCCGCGTGGTTGCATCTTATTTTGTTTACTTTATCTCGTTCTTTTATGTCTTGTGTTTGAATACCAATCCCCGTAGCACCCCGAAAGCTTGTTGAGTCTTCCGCTGTATCAAATTTTGGGGGTGTTACAGATTGGCATCAGAGCCAAGGTTATAGAGAACTAGGTAAATAAACACCTAAACTATAACCGATTTTTTTAGAAAACGATCCTCGACCATTGCCCGCCAGCCCGCCAAGCCGAAGCATCATTATTATTATTGAGGTATATTGAGATAATGATTTGGAATGAGATCTTTGGAGATGATTATTAGATATGGGATTCTTGAGATGATTTGAGGATTTGAGATTTATTGATTTAGTGATATGATGGCATTTTGAGGAATTATATGCGTTTTGAGGAATTATATGGCCTGATTGTTTTACGAATGATTTTAGTAATGCGGTATTTTAAATCTTTCTGGATATATATGATTTGGAATTATATGATGATTTTGATATGGTATTTTGAGTTCTTGGTTTAGTTGTTTTGAAACACTTACACCTACCCTACGCCGTTGTCACAAATCATAGCCTCCTTTGCACGTGTTGTTATTAAGGATTGTTATTGCTAGTACGCGTCGCCCCTCGTAGATCACTATGGCCCTTGATGACCCATACGTGTTGGTCATGCGTTCGGCCACTACTTTATCGTCTCATTGACGCCCTAAGTCACCAATTTTATCGCCTCGTGGTTCACCTGCTCAGAGATGACGATTGATGGAGTACCCCTCCGACGAGGAGTATGAGGAGGAGTACGAGGGTGAGCAGAATGATAACCCTCAAGATGAGGAAGAGAATGATGACCCTCAGGATGAGGAAGAGGATGATCCTCAGGAAGAGGAGATGCCTGATGATGATGGGTCGCTAGCACATTTGGCTCATTCTGCAAAGCCTGATTCCCCGATACATCTGTTAGAGCCGGTTTCACCTGATAATCCATTTTTGTTTGAGTTGCCACCTGGTAGTCCCGTTGAGTTGGATGCACCTTCTGAGGTTTCTGCTGAGCATGCAGATTTGGGTGAAATTGGTTGGATGTGGACTCGGATTACTGCACAGGGCGAGTGGATCTCGCGGATGTCTGACCGACTTGAGATGATTATTGCTGAGTTTATCGCTGAGTTTATTGCTAAGATAAGAGTTGATTTGACTAATATCGTGGGAAGGACGACCGCGATTAGGAGAGGTATGATTGAGATACATGAGCAGATAGAGAGTCTGCAAAGAGGTTTCCTCACGGCTCGCGAGGCAGATCGCAAGCTGTGACAGAGGAACACGGAGTTAGAGAAGGAGGCAACAGACCTCAAGAGAGATAGAGATATATACAGTGTTGAGCTGGAATCGTTATGGAGAGATTTGGATGGTTTGAGATTGGAGTTGAATAGTCTACGCCAGCTTCATGGCTAGATCAAATTGGATTTGTGTTGCTTCTTAAGCCAGGGAGTACTCGGTTAGGAGAGCTAGTTATTCTATCTCTTATGCCATGTTATTTGGATTGTATGTTCGTCTCGTTTGGAACGATTAAGTAATTATTAAGTCTTTTGGTATTTTGGAACGATGTATCGATTGCTACTTTTATGGATGATGGTGATTTCACATGATATTCTATGGTTTCTGGCATACATGGAGAATTGTGTTTCTAGTTGCGTGGTTCATATCGTGTTGGTATGGTGTTCGTACTTCGACTTTCACCAATCGGATTCTTTTTGGACGTTATGGTACGTATTATTGGAGACTCACGAACCTTGTATTGTGACTTCGTTCAATGGCCCCACGACGAAACCCTGTTAGAGCTACCCGAACTGGAACTGCCGCGACTACCCCTGGTCGCCGAAGACGCCGTCCTACTCGAAATGTTGAAACCCCTACTCCTGATAACCTGGACACTACTAACCGCAACAACATGACTCAAAATGTTGATGTCCAGGGAGACAATGATCATGTTCCACTTAACGCACCTACTGTGGATCAAGCAATGATCAATCAACTTATGGAGCAATGAGTTGCTGAGCTACTAGTTGAGTCAAATCATTCCAACAATTCTGCTGGAACATTTCCACCGTTCGTGCTAACGGATGTCACTACAAGGAGTTTAAGATTTATGGACCTATTGAGTTTGGTGGAACTGAAGGAGTGGTTTACTTGGTTAGGTAGATAGAGAAGACTGAGTCAGTGTTTAATGTCAGTGGTTGTGCGGAGAACGCGAAGGTAAAGTTTGCATCTTTTACTTTCAAAGATGAAGCTTTAACTTGGTGGAACAATTACCGAAATTCGGTTGGGAGTGATGTGGCTTATGCTACGACTTGGGAACAATTTAAGTCTTTGCTGATTCAGACTTACTGCCCAAGAAATGAGGTTAAGAAGCTGGAGATTGAATTTTGGAATCACAAAGTGAAGGGTACTAATATGGCGACTTACAATCGTCGTTACCAGGAGTTGGCCTTGCTTTGCCCCGATATGGTTAGAACTGAGACTCAAAAGATTGAGCGGTATACCGATGGGTTGCCTGTGGCTACAAGGAATGATGTGATTGCTGCTAAACCTGTAAATATCCATGAGGCCATCACAACCGCTCAACAGTTAATGGATTCATTGGAATTGGAAGGAGCTGATAAGGATAAGAATGGAAAGAGAAAGAGAGACCATCACCCTAATGGTAATGATCACCGAAACCAGCGACAAGTTATTGCTAAGGCTTAAGCTATTGGGAATGGAGATAAAAGGAACCAAAATGGTGATGCACCCAAGTGTGGTCGTTGCTACAAGAATCATACAGGACAATGTACTGTGATTTGTCAGAGTTGCTCAAGGAGAGGACATGTAGCTAGGGATTGTAGAGCATGACCTCTTGCTATGATTCAAGCTACTCCTGAAGTGAGAAGTAAGACAGAGGTTACTTGTTATGGATGTGGAAAGAAGGGACACTATAGGAATGAGTGTAGGGAATCATGGAACCAAAGAAGTCAAGGATCGGGTGGTAATGGGTACAATCATGGAAATCGTGGAGCTGGAGGAAACCGTGGACGTCAAGACAATGAGGACCAACGTGTGGAAGCAGGAGCTGCTCATGGGAGAGTGTATGCACTCAGGAACGAGAGAGGAGAAGATCCGAACATCGTTACTGATACGTTCCTTCTCAATAATCGTTATGCTTCCATACTATTGGATACTGGTGCCGATAGAAGTTTTGTGTCCACTACGTTTGTACCCTTACTAGAGAAAACCCCGATGGCCTTAGGAATTGGTTATGATGTAGAGTTAGCTAATGGGAACATAGAGAGGATTAGGACTATCATTTGCGATTACACGTTAAACTTCTAAATCGTCCTCTCAACATAGATCTTCTACCCGTCACGTTAGGAAGTTTTGATGTCATCATTGGTATGGATTAGTTGTCGAAGTATCGTGCTTACATACTTTGCGATGAGAAGATCGTGCGTGTGCCATACGGCAAGGAGATTCTGAACATACCAGGAGATAGAAAGGATTTGAGAGGCCCATCTAGATTAGCGGTCATATCTTGCACTAAGTTGCCAAAGCTAATGGAAAAAGGAAGTTGCCTTTTCTTAGCTCAAATTTCCGAGAAAGGAGAGAAGGAGAAAAAGAAAAGGTGCATTGGAGATGTACCTGTAGTTCGTGATTTTTCGGATGTGTTCCCGATGAATTGCCGGGAATCCCGCCTACTAGACAAGTAGAGTTCCAGATTGAGTTGATACCTGGTGCTGCACCTGTAGCACGAGCGCCTTATCGTCTTGCACCTACTGAACTAGAAGAGTTGTCGAAACAATTAGTGGAGTTAGCCGAAAAGGGATTCATAAGACCAAGTTCTTCACCTTGGGGAGCCCCGGTCTTATTTGTGAATAAGAAGGATGGATCGTTTCGCATGTGTATTGATTATCGAGAGTTGAACAAGTTAACGGTGAAGAATAGATACCCGTTACCGAGGATCGACGATTTGTTCGATCAACTTCAAGGATCGAGTGTGTATTCGGAGATCGATTTGAGATCGGGATATCATCAGCTTCGAGTGCACGAGGAAGATATTCCGAAAACGGTTTTCAGAACCCGTTACGGGCATTACGAGTTTCAGGTGATGCTGTTTGGGTTGACTAACGCACCGGCGGTATTCATGGATCTCATGAATCGGGTGTGTAAGCCTTACTTAGATAAGTTCATGATTGTGTTCATCGATGACATTCTGATTTATTCGAAGAGTGAGGAGGAGCATGAGGAGCATCTAAGACTTATCTTAGAATTGCTCAGGAAGGAGAGACTGTATGCCAAGTTTTCGAAATGTAAATTTTGGATCCCGACGGTACAATTTCTAGGTCATGTGATTGTTAGACAAGGAGTTCATGTGGATCCTGCTAAGATCGAAGCGATTAAAGATTGGGCTGCACCTACGACCCCAACAGAAGTTTGTCAATTTTTGGGATTAGCCGGTTATTACCGAAGATTCATTGAGGGATTTTCGAAGATAGCAAAACCGTTGACCAAATTGACTCAAAAGAGTGTTGAGTATGAATGGGGAGATAAGGAAGAGGAAGCATTTCAATTACTTAAGGAAATGTGGTGTAGTGCTCCTACCTTGGTGTTACCCGAAGGTAACGAGGATTTTGTTGTCTATTATGACGCTTCTCATAAAGGTTTAGGAGCTGTGTTAATGCAACGAGAGAAAGTGATAGCTTATGCTTCCCGACAGCTCAAGAAGCATGAGAAGAACTACACCACCCATGATTTGGAGTTAGGTGCTGTGGTTTTTGCTTTGAGGATATGGAGACATTACTTGTGTGGAACCAAGTGTGTAGTATTTACTGATCACAAAAGTCTGCAACACATTCTGAACCAAAAAGAGCTTAACATGAGGCAGCGACGTTGGATTGAGTTGCTAAGCGATTACGATTGTGAGATTCGCTACCATCCTGGTAAAGCAAACGTTGTTGCTGATGCTCTTAGTCGAAAAGAGAGAATTCCACCATTACGAGTTAGGTCATTAGGAATGACTATCGTATCGCCATTACCGTCTCAAATATTAGAAGCTCAAACGGAAGCATTGAAAGCAGAGAATAGACCTGCTGAGAATATATTTGGGATGGCAGAAAATGAGAAAGGATTTGTTAAGCGTTCTGATGGAGTGTTATGTTTTGGAGATCGGATTTGGGTACCATTGTATGGAGGGATTCGAGATTTGATTATGCATGAATCGCATAAGTCGAGGTACTCCATTCATCCTGGGTCGGACAAGATGTACCAGGATTTGAAGAAATTATATTGGTGGCCAAATATGAAGGCAGATATAGCACTATATGTTAGTAAGTGCTTGACTTGCTCTAAGATTAAAGCCGAGCATCAAAGACCGTCAGGATTGTTGACGCAGCCAGAACTCCCAGTTTGGAAGTGGGAGCGGATTACGATGGACTTTATTACCAAATTACCAAAGACAGCTAGCGGTTGCGACGCTATATGGGTAATTGTGGATCGCTTGACTAAGTCTGCTCATTTCCTGGCGATTAGTGAAGATGATAGTGTGGATAAACTTGCGAGATTGTATGTGAAGGAGATTGTTTCTCGTCATGAGGTTCCGATATCGATTATTTCGGATCGCGACAGCCGCTTCACGTCAGCATTGTGGCGATCACTTCAGACTGCTTTGGGGACGAGACTTGATATGAGTACTGCATATCACCCCCAAACCGATGGTCAAAGCGAGAGAACTATTCAGACTTTGGAGGATATGCTTCGTACATGCATCATAGACTTTGGTAAAGGCTGGGAGAAATACCTACCCCTTGCGGAGTTCTCCTACAACAATAGCTACCACACAAGTCTTAAGGCTGCACCATTTGAAGCTTTGTACGGTCGTAAATGTCGTTCACCTATTGGTTGGGCAGAAGTTGGAGATAGCCAACTTACAGGCCCTGAGCTTATCTTGGAAACTACTGAGAAAGTAACGCAATTTCGAGATCGACTGCAAGCAGCTAGAGATAGGCAGAAAAGCTACGCCGATCAGAGGCGTAAACCCCTAGAATTCCAGGTTGGAGACAAAGTGATGCTGAAAGTCTCGCCTTGGAAGGGTGTAATACGTTTTGGGAAACGTGGGAAACTTAATCCCGGCTACATTGGACCATTTCTTATTTTGGAAAGAATTGGCCTCGTGGCTTATCGGTTGGAATTACCACCGGAATTGAGTAAAGTTCATGATGTGTTTCATGTTAGCAATTTGAAAAAGTGTCTTTCGGATGATACGCCGGTTATACCGATTAAGGATATTCGTATGGATGAGAGTTTGAATTTTGTGGAAGAGCCGATTGAGATTATGGATAGAGAGATTAAACGACTTAAGAGAAGTCGTATTCCGCTCATCAAAGTTCGTTGGAATTCGCGGCACGGACTGGAATTCACGTGGGAACGTGAGGATGAGTTTCGAAAGAGATATCCGAAGCTTTTGACTTCGTAGATGGGTTATTTCGAGAGAAACCCGGGACGGGTTCCTTCTGAGGCTGGGAGGATGTGACAACTGGCAAAATAGGGAGCCGTTTTATAAAACCCGCATTACATTAAAAATTATAATTTGGAATTTTTGAAAAGTTTATCGTGACGAGACATTTTATGAACGTTGGTACGTGATTTTAATCGTACGATATTTATGAGATTGGTTATTTATATATGGTTTGATTTGATTCGGTCGTGATGATTTATTTTGAGATCGTTATTTTTGGCACTACATTGACTCCGGCACTAGGTTAACCTAACAATTTTAATTATATTTTATGGTTGGATCGGATATTATTATTTTGGAACGGGTTTGGTTTGAGAAAGATATTTGGTTATTTAAGTTTCAGGTTTGGTCCGTGTATTGACACCGGGCTACTAAATCCCTACACCCACTATTATTATTATTAATATTAAAAAGTTTTTT
Source organism: Artemisia argyi (assembly GCA_030686995.1). Taxonomy (NCBI): domain Eukaryota; kingdom Viridiplantae; phylum Streptophyta; class Magnoliopsida; order Asterales; family Asteraceae; genus Artemisia; species Artemisia argyi. The sequence goes on from CM060706.1 coordinate 14,577,966, forward strand.
TTTTTTTTTATAAGAGTATAACATGAATCGTCCTTGTGCCCTGGAAACCACACAAACACATCTCATCACCCTCCTCTCATTTCTCTCTCTCTATTCATCACCAACCCTAGCCGCCGCCCCTATTTCCGGCTGCCACCACCACACCACCACCTCCACGACCAAAATACCACCACCACATTAACCATCTCGTCGAGATCTATCCGTTGGTATAACCCACGCGCCGTATAAACACCTCTAACACCACGAAATCACCACCACCGCCACATAAACACCACCTTTTCGTCCTTTTCATGTTGGGTTTTTGAAGAAATATATTTTTAGAGTTGTTTTGAAGGTGAGTGGCCACGATTTCCACATCGTGTGTCTCGAATTGGTATTGGATCCGTGTCCTCACGGATTATTTTCAATGGGTTTTGTAAAATTATCTTGGGAAATAATGTTTTGGTATCCGGGTGGTGTCGATTTGGGTTCGGATTTATGCTTGGTTTCGTATATATGAGGAGTGTTTTGGATTGGTTTGTGGCTCGGTTGAGCCTAACCACGACCCTTGTGGTCTCGGTGACTCGTTCGGTGACTATTGTTGTGAGCCGAGACCCACTAGTGATCGTGTGGTTTATTTGTGGATCGGCAATGGTGAGCCGAGACCCTCATGGGTTTGGCAACAACCATTGAGTCATGCTTGTCCAATGTTTACTATTGTTGTCTTGTTGATGCCGTGAACCATGGTGTTTGGTTTGGCTCGATGTCAAGCTCGGTTGAGCTAGCCGAGGTCGGGGTGACCTCGAGTGAGGCCCACGTGGCTTGTGGAGCAGCCGGGACCCAAGTGAGTCCCTCGGCTTGCGTTGGTTTCTTGATGAATCCTTCTGGTTGTTAATGTTATTTTTTTCTTCTTGTTGTAGTAGTGGTTCTTTTTTTAGTTGATGTACAATGTTGACTGTGGTTGTTGTTGCTTATTATTGTTATTGTTGTTGCACCTTGGTGCCGAGACGGTATGGATTTAATTTGATGATTGAGGAGTTGTTGTCGAATGGGAAATTTGGGGACCGATTGTGAGACGGTCAATTAGATGACGGAGATAGGTTAGTTTGGGTGCCGTAGTCGGACCCTCATGTTGTAGCACGTGGATTTGGGATTGATTTGGACGGAGTTGGTTATTTATTATGACTTGTTTGTATTATTTGTGGACTTGGACTATGAGCCGAGAGTAATGACTCGGACATGTGACCAAATTTTTATGACTCGATAAATATTAAAAATCAAACGCTTATAATAAAACTCGTAATAATATTATTAGTAATATAATCGTTTATATAAGTATATAGACGTGATAAACGTATATATATTATTATAAATGCGTATATTAATAATAAAACGATCACGAGTGAACGTTATAATAATATAACGATGATTATTATACTATGCGAATAGTGCAATAAATGTCGGGTATTATTATAAATAAATAACTATAAATAATGTCGTGAACTAATACGTCGGGTAAGTAATAAATAAAAACATGATGATTTTTATAAATTTAGAAGACTTATCGAGTTATACGAGTTGTGGTTACTTAAGTCCAAGTGGGCTTTATTATGTGACTTTTGTGTTGTCACGGATATATGATGATTAATATAACCATTTTCTATAACTACGTAACTTATTTAATCGACGGGTTAAATCGAGTTTATTTAGCTATATAAAATGAGTATATTAATGGGCATCGTATCCTACGACGCCCATAGGTTGTGGTACGTGTATTAGGATGATAAATTACTATATATCTCGTGGAATTGGCTAAATTGACGAATTTGGCAAATTGGACGATATATATAGGGAATTTATTGGACTACGATATATACCATATAGTATTCTTTGTGCAATGTGATTTAGGTTGGGTATAATCTTGGAGCGATGTATTACGTAAATAAATATGGGGGATTACCAAATCGACGGATTTGATAAGCTTCGATGATTTATTTAAATAATATATTGGGCTAATATTAGACCTATAGATGGTTTATTATTTCGTTCGTTGTGGCTTTTTGGTTTGAGTTGTGTCGACCCTTCACCCATATGGATACCAAACGTCGAATTTCAAATGAATATGAAGTTAATTCGAGAAATGGATATTTTTGGAAAGTAAAATGGAATACATTCGGGAATGGGAATATTTGATTTTGAGGAAATGATTTCTGAACGAGTTTGATATTGTTAGGAAGTGCCGAGTCTGTAGTCGCCGTACGTGAGTTGCTTGAGATTACTTACGTCTTTCTTCTATCGTTTCTTTTGAGGATTTCTGGACTTGAGGTGAGTCATAGCCCCACTTTTACTCTTGAACTTTGTTTTCAATACTTGGGGTGAGAAACGTGCAAATGTTTTATGTGGACTATTATCGCTTTTTGATCTCAAAACTTGCTATGCTTATAGAACTAGGTAGAGCGAGGCCTAGACTAGATCTAGGTAAGCTATTGATTCGGTTATTGAGCGAGGCCTAGACTTGAGCTAGGTAAGCTATTGATTTGGTTGTTGAGCGAGGCCTAGTCCCCGAACTAGGTAAGCTATTGGATTGGTTATAGAGCGAGGCCTAGCCTAGAGCTAGGTAAGCTAAACAACGAGGCCTAGACTAGATCTAGGTAAGTTGAACATGTCGTATCCTTACGAATGTTGGGTATGTCGTATCCTTACGCATACATATTGAGCGAGGCCTAGACTTGATCTAGGTAAGCTATTTGAGTGATTATAGAGCGAGGCCTAGACTTGAGCTAGGTAAGCTATTAATTGGATTGATGTGAGCTATAGCGTGCACCTATAGGGATGATTTGATTTGGTTGGATTATTTTGGTTGGATGATTGAGCCCTAGTCTAGCTAGCAAGCGTTTTGCATGTATGTCCACTATATTGAATTAAGAATCTAAACCTATGATCTCACCAGCGAAAGCTGACTTTTAGCACGTTTTCTCAGGTAATTAAGTGATGCTCTGCGGATGCTTGGGAGTGGAGGCTTGGCATTTGGCACCGGTTATGGATCTATATTTCTAAAACTCTGATAACTATTGTGGACCTATATTTATTTCTTTTGGGCCTGACTTTGGATGAATTTGGGATAATGTAAACTTTAAAACCCCACGTGGTTGCATCTTATTTTGTTTACTTTATCTCGTTCTTTTATGTCTTGTGTTTGAATACCAATCCCCGTAGCACCCCGAAAGCTTGTTGAGTCTTCCGCTGTATCAAATTTTGGGGGTGTTACAACATGTGTTAATATTATGAAAGTAGTCTAACACACTTTTGTAAATGTTGGTGATGTGGGGTTTCGGATCGTCGATATTTTGTATCATTTATGTGGTTCGTGTCTTACAAAAACACAAAAACCAAACCCATCAAACTTTAAACCAAGAAATTCAAGACAATCGAAAAGGCTTATTGTTCTTAGGAAGAAATGAAGAAAGATAGGTGATTTTTGTGTGTGTTGTGGTGGCTACAAGTTGTGTGAGTGTTTAGGTATATATAGTGTTGTAAAGGGATATATACAAGTGAATGTTTGTTAACCCTTGCTCATACACATTAGTTTGATATTGCCCAACTTAGCCCACTTTCTCACAAACACTAGATTTTCTTGTTAGTAAGATAAGTGTTTGTTGAAACTAAGACCTTGATAGATCTTCTGAGCACTCTAGAATCTTTAGTTATTGTAACACCCCCAAAATTTGATACAGCGGAAGACTCAACAAGCTTTCGGGGTGCTACGGGGATTGGTATCCAACACAAGACAATATAGAACGAGATAAAGTAAACATAATAAAAACACAACCAAAACCGGGTTTTAACGTTTACATTTATCCCAACATCATTCAAAGTCAGGCCCAAAATAACATAACAGTAGGTCCAAAATTAATTATCAGAGTTTAGAAAAATAGATCCATAAACCATGAGCCTTGGCCGAGCCTTCCATTCCAAGCATCCGTATCATCACTTAATTACCTGAGAAACGTGCTAAAAGTCAGCTTTCGCTGGTGAGATCATAGGTTTAAATTCATCTAACAATATAGTGGAAATATACGCAAAACGCTTGCTATCTAGACTAAGGATTCGCTAAAAGCATGCGGATACCCTCCGCTCCAACATAACACACGGATACCCTCCGTTCTAACATAGATATTCGGGTAACCCCCGCAATACCAATAAATACTCGGATAACCTCCGAAGTATTAATAACCTATAGGTGCACACTATAGTATCTAAATAAGTCAACCTTGAATAGTACACACGAAACTATGTGACTAAAGCTGACAGTCCAAATAAGCCAACCTTGAATAGTACACACAACAAATATGTGACTAGAGCTGACAATCCACCAATAACCAAATAAGCCAACCTTGAATAGTACACACAACAAATATGTGACTAAAGCTGACAATCCAACAATAGCCAAATAAGCCAACCTTGAATAGTACACACAAAACTATGTGACTAAAGTTGACAATCCGTCAATAACCAAATAAGCCAACCTTGAATAGTACACACAAAACTATGTGACTAAAGCTGACAATACGTCCTAGTCCATACGCATAGCAAGTTTTAGAAAGAATATAAAAGTGATAATAGTCCACATAAAATGATTTGCACGTTTCTCACCCCAAAGTATTGAAAACATAGTTCAAGAGTAAAATTGGGGCTATGACTCACCTCAAGTCCAGAAAATAGCAAGAAGAAGTCGGTAGAAATAAGATGAATAGTAACTCACGAAACAGCAACTACGGACTCGGCACGACCTAACAATATTAACTCGTTCAGAAATCATTTCCTCAAATTCAAAAAATTCCCAAACCCGGACGAGAATCCGTTTTATTTCCGAAAATCCATTTCGTATTAGTTTGGTGTATTTACGTTTGGTATCCATACGGGTGGTGGGTCGACTCAAAACAAACCAAAAGGTCACACAAAGAATAATAAAATAAACTATGAGTCTAATATTAGTCCAATATATCATTTAAATAAATCGCCGAAGCTTATCAAATCCGTCGATTTGATAATCCTCATATTTATTTACGTAACATACCGTTCCAAGATTACACCCCATCCTAAAGCACATAGCACATAAATACTATATGGTAGATATCATAGTTTAATAAATTCCTCATATATATCGTCAAATTAGCCAGATTTCCTGATATATACACTCGCAATTTATTACACTTTACATATACCACAACCTATGGGCGTCGTAGGATACGATGCCCATTAATATACTCATTTCATATAGCCAAATAACCCGATTCAACCCTTCGGTTAAGTGGTTATTTAGTTATAGAAAACGTTTATATTAATTGTCATATATCCGTGACAACACGAAAGTCACAATATAATAACTTACCTGGACTCGAGTGACAACGACTTCGCATAACTCGATAAGTTTATTTATTATATATCAAATGACATTTTGATTTAATATTTAGTAATTGTCGAGAATTCCTCGCTTTAATAACAATTTCTTTATAATAATAATACGTTCAATAATATTACTCCACTTTCGTAGCATAATATATATCTAGTTGTATTATTTATAATATGACTCGTGATTATTATTATTATTAATATACGCGCTTATATAATTATATATCCGTTATTCACGTCTATATATTCATATAAACGTTTATATTATCAATAACTATTATTACGAGTTTTATTATTTACATTTTAATTGTAAATAGTTATCGAGTCATACGAAATGGTCACATGTCCGAGTCATGACTCTCGGCTCATTGTCCAAGTCCAAAGTAATATGTAAAAGTCATAAAAAAACAACACATCTCCGTCCAAATCAATCCCAATACACGTGCTACAACAATAGGGTCCGACTACGGCACCCGACTAACCTATCTCCGTCAATCTAAGTGACCGTCTCACAATCGGTCCCCAACATCACAATTCGTCAACAACTCCTCAAATATCACAATAAATCCATTGTCGAGACCACAAAAGGTCTCGACTCAGCAAAGGCATTCGGCCGAAAATAAAATGCCACAACAATATCAAGTTAAGTTCACTAACATTACAAAAAAAATAAACATCAACAAGGTCAAAGTTCGGGTCGGTTTACCAAGCCAAACCCGAGTCTATCGACTCACTTGAGTCTCGGCACACCACATGAGTCACAAGGACTCGAACCAAGACCAAGGGATCACCAAAATAAGCTCTAACGAGCCAACTAAAAGCTGCCCAATCCACCCACTTGGGTTGCGGCATCAATAACCATAATCGGCCAAAGGAACAAAGACTCAATCGAGTCGAGTCAACCATCCAAGCAAATAATCATGAGACCATGAATCCAAGGCCACTCAAGAATCAATAACGAGCCACAAAGCTCAAACCACAACAAGCCGTGAGTCCTTGACTCACGGTTCACTCGATCCATCGAAGTGAGACACCAACCCGGATACCAAACCACTTTTCTTATATCAAAACATCATTTTGTGACAACTGGCAAAATAGGGAGCCGTTTTATAAAACCCGCATTACATTTAAATAATAAATATGGAATTTTTGGAAACTTATTGTGACGAGATATTTTACGAACGTTGGTACTTGATTTTAATCGTACGATGTTTATGGGATTTAGTTATTTATTTATGGTTTGTTTTGTTTCGTTCGTGATGATTTATTTTGAGATCGATATCTTTGGCACTACATTGACTCCGGCACTAGATTAACCTAACAAGATTTTTTTATATTTTACAAAACGGTCGCGGTTCACCGTTAAATTAATATTATGTCTTTCGTACATATCTATATTTTCGGGAAGTGTTGTTGGGAAATCAATTATGACGTGTACGTGTATGGTTGATGAAAATTGAATACTTTTATGAACGGGTAATCGGGTTACGGGAAAACCGATTAAAAAGAGTTCACTATTTATAAAAATATTTGTGGCTAATATTGGAAAAAGAAAACCTAAGGGACTAAAGTGAAAAATTCGGGTATAATACCCTAACCCTAACCCTCCACCCTCACAAAACTAACTTCAACTTTTTCTTTTTCCTCTCCTCCTTTGTCGCCGCCGGTAACCACCCCAACACCATCACCACCGCCGACCTTCACACTACACCGCCACCACCAAAACAATCCCCATCATCCCCTTGTTCGATTGGTGTGAAACACACGCCTCCCCTCTCCACTTCTTTTTATTACCGCCGACCTCCACATCTCCCACAACACCACATCATCATCTATTTTTGGTTTCTATTCGATTTGAGGTGAGAACACATGAGTTTTGGGTCGGGTTTACTATTTCGAGTCAAACCCAAATTGGATCTTGACATTTCGGGATGATAACATTAAAAATGAAGATGGGTTTTGTAAATAATACGAGTTTGGTATCCTTGGGGGTCGATTTTTGATGCTTTTGTGCTCGGATTTGGAGTTATACGCGTTTGGTTTTGGGTTTTGTGGCTCGAAGTGAGCTTGACCGAGACCCTAGGTCTCGGTGTGACCCTCCTTGACTCGATTAGAGTCTTGGAGGTGTGATTGGTTCTTGTTCATCTTGATTCTTGTTGATGGTTGATACATGTTGATATTCTTGGGTCTAATATGGTCCGAATTATTGTTGTTATTGTTTTGGAGTCTCGGCCGAACCCCCCCCCCCCCCCTTCGCGGGCTGTTTTGGTCGAGAGACTCATTGGAGCTAGCCGAGACCGAGAGGTCTCGGGTGAGGTTATTGTTTTGGTTGTGACCTCACAAGTTGACCCGGGTTTGACTTGGTAAGTCGACCCGTATAATTGATATATTTATTTTTGTTTTGGTACTTATTTGGTATATATATTGTTGTGACTTATTTGGGCCGAATTATTTGGACATTGGTCATTGGTATCTTGTATTGGAGTTGTGTTGACGAGTATGGAAATTGGGGACCGATTGTGAGACGGTCAATTAGATGACGGAGATAGGTTAGTTTGGGTGCCGTAGTCGGACCCTCATGTTGTAGCACGTGATATGGGATTGTTTGGACGGAGTTGATTTATATTGTGGCTTGATTTTATTATTTTGGACTTGGACTATGAGCCGAGGGTCATGACTCGGACATGAGACCAAATTCTATGACTCGATAAATATTTAAAAGTCGAAATCAAAAATAATACTCGTTATAATATTATTAAGAATATAATCGTTTATATACGTATATATAGACGCGTTAAACGTATATATATATATATATATATATATATATATATATATATATATATATATATATATATATATTTATATATATATATAAATACGTATATTAATAATAACACGATCACGAGTAAATGTATAATAATAAGAAGATAGTTATTATACTATGAAAATAGTGTAATAAATGTCGGGATATTATTATAAATAATAACTAAACAAATAACGGCGAAACATAAGTCGGGTAAATAATAATTAAAAAGGTGATTTTATTTTATAAATTAGAAACTTATCGAGTTATACGAATTATGGGTCTTTAAAGTCCAAGTGGGCTTTATATTGTGACTTTGTGTTGTCACGGATATATGACGGTTAATATAAACATTTCATATTATCGAATGACTTATTCTAGATTGAGTTATTTGACGATATAAAATGGGTATATTGATGGGCATCGTATCCCACGACGCCCATAGGATGAGGTATATATTTTAGGGTAATGAATTACTATATGTCTCGTGGAATTTGGCCGATTCGACGATATATATAGGGAATTTATTGGACTACGACATATACCAAATAGAAATTTATGTGCAATGTGCTTTAGGTTGGGTGTAATTTTGGAACGATATATTACGTAAATAAGTATGGGAGATTATCAAATCGACGGATTTAATAAGCTTCGATAATTATTTAAATAATATGTTGGGCTAACATTAGACCTATAGTTATCTTATTATTGTTCTTTGTTGAGGCTTTTCGGTTTGAGCTGTGTCGACCCTCCACTCGTATGGATACCAAACGTCAAATTTCGCTGGTGAATATGAAGTTAATTTGAGAAATGGACATTTTGGAAAGTAAAACGAATTACGTTCGGGAATGGGAATATTTTATTTTGAGGAAATGATTTCTGAACGGAATTGATATTGTTAGGAAGTGCCGAGTCTGTAGTCGCCGTTACGTGAGTTGTTTGAGATTTCTTGCGTCTTTCTTCTATCATTTCTTTTGAGGATTTCTGGACTTGAGGTGAGTCATAGCCCCACTTTTACTCTTGAACTTTGTTTTCAATACTTGGGGTGAGAAACGTGCAAATGCTTTATGTGGACTATTATCGCTTTTTGATTTCAAAACTTGCTATGCTTATAGAACTAGGTAGAGCGAGGCCTAGACTAGATCTAGGTAAGCTATTGATTTGGTTATTGAGCGAGGCCTAGTCCCGAACTAGGTAAGCTATTTATTGGTTGTTGAGCGAGGCCTAGTCCCGAACTAGGTAAGCTATTGGATTGATTTAGGAGCGAGGCCTAGACTTGAGCTAGGTAAGCTATTGATTGGATTGATTTGAGATATAGCGTGCACCTATAGGGATAATTTGATTTGGTTGGTTTATTTTGGTTGGATGAGTGAGCCCTAGTCTAGCTAGCAAGCGTTTTGTGTATATGTCCACTATATTGAATTAAAAATCTAAACCTATGATCTCACCAGCGAAAGCTGACTTTTAGCACGTTTTCTCAGGTAATTAAGTGATGCTATGCGGATGCTTGGGATTGGAGGCTTGGCATTTGGCACCGGTTACGGATCTATGTTTTCTAAAACTCTGATAACTATTGTGGACCTATATTTATTTCTTTTGGGCCTGACTTTGGATGATTTTGGGATAATGTAAACTTTAAAACCCCGCGTGGTTGTATTTTATCTTGTTTACTTTATCTCGTTCTTTTATGTCTTGTGTTTGGATACCAATCCCCGTAGCACCCCGAAAGCTTGTTGAGTCTTCCGCTGTACCAAATTTTGGGGGTGTTACAGATTGGTATCAGAGCCAAGGTTATAGAGAACTAGGTAAATAGACACCTAAACTATAACCGATTTTTATAGAAAACAATCCTCGACCATTGCCCGCCAGCCCGCCAAGCCGAACCATCATTGTTTGTTATTGAGGTATTATGAGATATTTGAGATGATTAGAGATTTGGGATTTCTTGAGATGATTTGAGGATTTGAGGTTTATTGATTTAGTGATATGATGCGTTTTTGAGGAATTATATGCGTTTTGAGGAATTATATGGCTTAATTGTTTTGAGAATGGTTTTAGTAATGCGGTATTTAAATCTTTCTTGATTATATATGATTTGGAATTATATGATGATTTTTGGATATAATATTTTGAGTTCGCGGTTTAGTTGTTTTTGAAACACTTACACCTACCCTACGCCGTTGTCACAGACTATGGCCTCCCATACGCCTGATGTTGTTGAGGACATTCTTACTACACCGGTATTGCCAGCACGGTTCACCATGGCCCCTGGTGACCCTTACCAGGTTGCCATGCATTTAGCTACTATGACACCGACAGGTTCTACTTCAGCACCATCTGCTGCATCTACGCAGGGACCCTCATCTTCTCTAGGGCTCCCTGGTACATCGAGGCAGCTTACTCTTCATCAGGCTTTGGCTCGTGTGGCCCCACGTTTTGTCCACCGAGCTACGGCACGCATGTCGGTACGCCCTACTTCACCACCTTTACAGATTGATGCTCATTCTCTTCTGTCTGAGGCGCCACCCACATCATTGCGTCGTCATCCTAGATCACCTACCCCTTCACCACCTGGCTCACCTGTTAGGAGACGACGATTGATGATGTACTCTTCCGATGAGGAGGAGGAGTATGAGGGTGAGGATGAGGCTGATGACCCTCAGGAGGCTGAGCAGGGTGATGATGATGACCCTGAGGAGGAGGATGACCCTCAGGAGGATGAGATGCTTGATGATGATGATGTGTTAGTACCACCAGCTCAGGCTGAGGAGCCTGATTCACCTGTACATCCAATTGAGCCTGATTCACCTGATCATCCATTTTTGTTTGAGTTGCCACCTGGTAGTCCCGTTGGGTCGGATGCATCTTGTGAGGTTTCTGCTGAGCATGCAGAGTTAGGTGAGATTGGTAGGTTGTGGGCTCGGATTACTGAGCTTAGTGAGAGAGTTGCACGTGTATCTGATCGACTTGAGCGAGTTATTGGAGAGTTTTTAGCGGATTTGAGAGTTGATTTGACTGTCGTTGTGGGCTGGACTACTGAGTTGAGGAGAGTTTTGATGGATGTTCACGAGCATATCGATAGTTTGCAGCGAGGATTTGTTACTGCTCGTGAGGCTGACCGCAAGCTATGGCAAAGGAATGCCGAGCTAGAGAAGGAGGTGGCTGACCTCAAGAGAGACCGAGACACCCATAGCGTGGAGTTAGGATCGTTATGGAGGGATCTTGATGGCTTGAGGCAGGAGTTGAGGAGCCTCCGCCAGCCGCGTGGCTAGTTGCTCGGGTTATGTTGTCTTGTTGCTTTCTTAACCGAGGAGTGTTCGGTTAGAAAAGCTATTTATCATGTTTTGATGTATTTTGTTCAGTATTCGTCTCTTGTGGAGCGATTAGTACGTTTTGTGTTATCCGTTAGTTGGAACGATGTTAGATCGCTATTGTATGGTTGATGGTTATTAGTATATGGTATTATGTGGTTTTTGGATATTATGGAAATTGAGTTCCTATTCGCCTTATTGATGTTTTACGGTGTATTGTTGATTTTCTTTCCATGACTTGGCTTCGTTGATTAAATTCTTGTTGAGCATATGATAAGTCCTATCGGAGACTCACGAACTTGTTGAGCATATGAGAAGGAGTGGTTTACTTGGTTAGGTGGATTGAGAAGACTGAGTCTGTGTTCAATGTCAGTGGTTGTGCGGAGAATGCGAAGGTAAAGTTTGCTTCTTTTACCTTCAAGGATGAAGCCTTAACTTGGTGGAACAATTACCGTAACTCGGTTGGGAGTGATGTGGCTTATGCTATGACTTGGGAGCAATTTAAGTCTTTGTTGATTCAGACTTACTGCCCAAGGAACGAGATTAAGAAATTGGAAATTGAGTTCTGGAACCACAAGGTGAAAGGTACCGATATGGCAACTTACAATCGCCGTTATCGAGAGTTGGCCTTACTCTGTCCTGATATGGTTAGGACTGAGACCCAAAAGATTGAGAGGTATACCGATGGATTGCCGGTAGCTACCAGGAACGATGTGATATCTGCTAAGCCTGCAAACATACATGAGGCTATTACTATTGCTCAACAATTGATGGACTCTTTGGCATTGGAAGAAGCTGAGAAAGATAAGAATGGAAAGAGAAAGAGGGACGATCACTCTAAGGGTAATGATCGTCGAAACAAGCGACAACTAACTACTAAAGCTTATGCCATGGGAGATGGAGACAAGAAGAACTACAATGGAGATGCACCCAAATGTAACCGATGTTACAAGCATCATTCTGGTCGATGTACTGTAATGTGCAAGAATTGCTCTAAGATGGGACACATAGCTAAGGATTGTAGAGCTCGACCACTTGCTATGGTTCAAGCTACTCCTGAAACTATGAACAAGGCAAATGTTACTTGCTATGGATGTGGAAAGAAAGGACACTATCGGAATGAATGTAGGGAATCGTGGAACCGAGGAAATCAAGGATCGGGTGGTAATGGGTACAATAATGGAAACCGTGGAGCTGGAGGAAACCGTGGATGACAAGATAATGGGGACCAACGTGTGGAAGCTGGAGTTGCTCATGGAAGAGTGTATGCACTCGGGAACGAGAGAGGAGAAGATCCGAACGTTGTGACTGGTACATTCCTTCTCAATAATCGTTATGCTTCCATACTATTTGATACTGGTGCCGATAAGAGTTTTGTGTCCACTAAGTTTGCACCCTTACTTGAGAAACCCCCGATGGCCTTAGGAATTGGTTATGATGTAGAGTTAGCTAATGGAAACATAGAAAGGATTAAGACTATCATTCGTGGATGCACGTTAAACTTTCTGAACCGTCCTTTCAACATAGATCTTCTACCCGTCACATTAGGAAGTTTTGATGTCATTATCGGTATGGATTGGTTGTCAAAGTATCGTGCCCATATAATCTGCGATGAGAAGATCGTGCGTGTGCCTTACGGCAAGGAGATTCTGAACATACCAGGAGATAGAAAGGATTTGAGAGGCCCATCTAGATTAGCGGTTATATCTTGCACTAAGTTGCCAAAGCTAATGGAGAAAGGAAGTTTCCTTTTCTTAGCCCAAATTTCTGAGAAAGGAGAGAAGGAGAAGAAGGAAAGGTGCATTGGAGATGTACCTATAGTTCGTGATTTTGCAGATGTGTTTCCCGATGATTTGCCGGGAATTCCGCCTACTAGACAAGTGGAATTTCAGATTGAGTTGATACCTGGTGCTGCACCTGTAGCACGAGCGCCTTATCGTCTTGCACCTACTGAACTAGAAGAGTTGTCGAAACAATTAGCGGAGTTAGCCGAGAAGGGATTCATAAGACCAAGTTCTTCACCTTGGGGAGCCCCGGTCTTATTTGTGAAGAAGAAGGATGGATCGTTCTGAATGTGTATTGATTATCGAGAGTTGAACAAGTTAACGGTGAAGAATAGATACCCGTTACCGAGGATCGACGATTTGTTCGATCAACTTCAAGGATCGAGTGTGTATTCGAAGATCGATTTGAGATCGGGATATCATCAGCTTCGAGTGCGCGAGGAAGATATTCCGAAAACGGCTTTCAGAACCCGTTACGGGCATTACGAGTTTCAGGTGATGCCATTTGGGTTGACTAACGCACCGGCGGTATTCATGGATCTCATGAATCGGGTGTGTAAGCCTTACTTAGATAAGTTCGTGATTGTGTTCATCGATGACATTCTGATATACTCGAAGAGTGAGAAGGAACATGAGGAGCATCTAAGACTTATCTTAGAATTGCTCAGGAAGGAGAGACTGTATGCCAAGTTTTCAAAATGTGAATTTTGGATTCCGACGGTACAATTTCTAGGTCACGTAATTGATAGACAAGGAGTTCATGTGGATCCTGCTAAGATTGAAGCGATTAAAGATTGGGCTGCACCTACGACCCCAACAGAAGTTCGTCAATTTTTGGGATTAGCCGGTTATTACCGAAGATTCATTGAGGGATTTTCGAAGATAGCAAAACCGTTGACCAAATTGACTCAAAAGAGCATTAAGTATGAATGGGGAGATAAGGAAGAGGAAGCCTTTCAGTTACTTAAGGAGATGTTGGGTAGTGCTCCTATTTTGGCGTTACCCGAAGGTAACGAGGATTTCGTCGTCTATTGTGACGCTTCTCATAAAGGTTTAGGAGCTGTGTTAATGCAACGAGAGAAAGTGATAGCTTACGCTTCCCGACAGCTCAAGAAGCATGAGAAGAACTACACCACCTATGATTTGGAGTTAGGTGCTGTGGTTTTTGCCTTGAGGATATGGAGACATTACCTGTATGGAACCAAGTGTGTAGTGTTTACTGACCACAAAAGTCTGCAACACATTCTGAACCAAAAAGAGCTTAACATGAGGCAGCGACGTTGGATTGAGTTGCTAAGCGATTACGATTGTGAAATTCGCTACCATCCGGGTAAAGCAAACGTTGTTGCTGACGCCCTTAGTCGAAAAGAAAGAATTCCACCATTACGGGTTAGGTCATTAGGAATGACTATCGTATCGCCATTACCGTCTCAGATATTGGAAGCTCAAACGGAAGCATTGAAAGCAGAAAATAAATCTGTCGAGAATATATTTGGGATGGCAGAAAATGAGAAGGGATTTGTTAGACGTTCTGATGGAGTATTATGTTTTGGAGAGCGAAGTTGGGTACCATTGTATAGAGGAATTCGAGAATTGATTATGCATGAGTCGCATAAGTCGAGATACTCCATTCATCCTGGGTCGGACAAAATGTACCAGGATTTGAAGAAATTATATTGGTGGCCAAATATGAAGGCAGATATAGCATTATATGTTAGTAAGTGCTTGACCTGCTCTAAGGTTAAAGCTGAGCATCAAAGACCGTCAGGATTGTTGACGCAGCCAGAACTCCCGGTTTGGAAGTGGGAGCGGATTACGATGGACTTTATTACCAAATTACCAAAGACAGCTAGCGGTTGCGACGCTATATGGGTAATTGTGGATCGTTTGACTAAGTCTGCTCATTTCCTGGCAATTAGTGAAGATGATAGTGTGGAAAAACTTGCGAGATTGTATGTGAAGGAGATTGTTTCTCGTCATGGGGTTCCGATATCGATTATTTCGGATCGAGACAGCCGTTTCACGTCAGCATTGTGGCGATCACTTCAAACCGCTTTGGGGACGAGACTTGATATGAGTACTGCATATCATCCCCAAACCGATGGTCAAAGTGAGAGAACTATTCAAACTTTAGAGGATATGCTTCGTGCATGCATCATAGACTTTGGTAAAGGCTGGGAGAAGTATCTACCCCTTGCGGAGTTCTCCTACAATAATAGCTACCACACAAGTCTTAAGGCTGCACCATTTGAAGCTTTGTATGGTCGAAAATGCCGTTCACCGATTGGTTGGGCAGAAGTTGGAGATAGCCAACTCACAGGCCCTGAGCTTATCTTGGAAACTACGGAGAAAGTAACGCAGATTCGAGATCGACTGCAAGCAGCTAGAGATAGGCAGAAAAGCTACGCCGACCAGAGGCGTAAACCCCTAGAATTCCAGGTTGGAGACAGAGTGATGTTGAAGGTCTCGCCTTGGAAGGGTGTGATACGTTTTGGGAAACGTGGGAAACTTAATCCCCGCTACATTGGACCATTTCTTATTTTGGAAAGAATTGGGCCCGTAGCGTATCGTTTGGAATTACCAATGGAATTGAGTAAAGTTCATGATGTATTTCATGTTAGCAATCTTAAGAAATGTCTTTCGGAGGAAACACCAGTTATACCAATCAAGGATATTCGTGTGGATGAGAGTTTGAATTTTGTGGAAGAGCCGATTGAGATAATGGATAGAGAGATCAAACGACTCAAGAGGAGTCGTATTCCGCTCATCAAAGTTCGTTGGAATTCGCGGCACGGACCGGAATTTACGTGGGAACGTGAGGATGAGTTTCGAAAAAGATATCCGAAGTTCTTCACTTCGTAGATGGGTTATTTCAAGAGAAACCCGGGACGGGTTCCTTCTGAGGCTGGGAGGATGTGACAACTGGCAAAATAGGGAGCCGTTTTATAAAACCCGCATTACATTTAAATAATAAATATGGAATTTTTGGAAACTTATTGTGACGAGATATTTTACAAACGTTGGTACTTGATTTTAATCGTACGATGTTTATGGGATTTAGTTATTTATTTATGGTTTGTTTTGTTTCGTTCGTGATGATTTATTTTGAGATCGATATCTTTGGCACTACATTGACTCCGGCACTAGATTAACCTAACAAGATTTTTTTATATTTTACAAAACGGTCGCGGTTCACCGTTAAATTAATATTATGTCTTTCGTACATATCTATATTTTCGGGAAGTGTTGTTGGGAAATCAATTATGACGTGTACGTGTATGGTTGATGAAAATTGAATACTTTTATGAACGGGTAATCGGGTTACGGGAAAACCGATTAAAAAGAGTTCACTATTTATAAAAATATTTGTGGCTAATATTGGAAAAAGAAAACCTAAGGGACTAAAGTGAAAAATTCGGGTATAATACCCTAACCCTAACCCTCCACCCTCACAAAACTAACTTCATCTTTTTCTTTTTCCTCTCCTCCTTTGTCGCTGCTGGTAACCACCCCAACACCATCACCACCGCCGACCTTCACACTACACCGCCACCACCAAAACAATCCCCATCATCCCCTTGTTCGATTGGTGTGAAACACGTGCCTCCCCTCTCCACTTCTTTTTATTACCGCCGACCTCCACATCTCCCACAACACCACATCATCATCTATTTTTGGTTTCTATTCGATTTGAGGTGAGAACACATGAGTTTTGGGTCGGGTTTGACTATTTTGAGTCAAACCCGAATTGGATCTTGACATTTCGGGATGATAACATTAAAAATGAAGATGGGTTTTGTAAATAATACGAGTTTGGTATCCTTGGGGGTCGATTTTTGATGCTTTTGTGCTCGGATTTGGAGTTATACGCGTTTGGTTTTGGGTTTTGTGGCTCGAAGTGAGCTTGACCGAGACCCTAGGTCTCGGTGTGACCCTCCTTGACTCGATTAGAGTCTTGGAGGTGTGATTGGTTCTTGTTCATCTTGATTCTTGTTGATGGTTGATACATGTTGATATTCTTGGGTCTAATATGGTCCGAATTATTGTTGTTATTGCTTTGGAGTCTCGTCCGAACCCCCCCCCCCCCTTCGCGGGCTGTTTTGGTCGAGAGGCTCATTGGAGCTAGCCGAGACCGAGAGGTCTCGGGTGAGGTTATTGTTTTGGTTGTGACCTCACAAGTTGACCCGGGTTTGACTTGGTAAGTCGACCCGTATAATTGATATATTTATTTTTGTTTTGGTACTTATTTGGTATATATATTGTTGTGACTTATTTGGGCCGAATTATTTGGACATTGGTCATTGGTATCTTGTATTGGAGTTGTGTTGACGAGTATGGAAATTGGGGACCGATTGTGAGACGGTCAATTAGATGACGGAGATAGGTTAGTTTGGGTGCCGTAGTCGGACCCTCATGTTGTAGCACGTGATATGGGATTGTTTGGACGGAGTTGATTTATATTGTGGCTTGTGTGACAACTGGCAAAATAGGGAGCCGTTTTTAAAACCCGCATTACATTAAAATTTAATTTTGGAATTTTTGAATGTTTATTGTGACGAGATATTTTACAAACGTTGGTACGTGATTTTTAATCGTACGATATTTATGAGATTTGGTTATTTATTTATGGTTTGGATTGATTCGGTCGTGATGATTTATTGTGAGATCGTTATTTTTGGCACTACATTGACTCCGGCACTAGGTTAACCTAACAATTTTAATTACATTTTATTATTGGATCGGATATTAGTATTTTTGGAACGGGTTCGGTTTGAAAGACATTTGGTTATTTAAGTTTCGGGTTTGGTCCGTGTATTGACACCGGGCTACTAAATCCCTACACCCACTATTATTATTATTATTAAAAAGTTCATTTTTTTTATAAGAGTAACTATACATGAATCGTCCCTGTGAATACCACACAACCAACCAACACCTTCACCACTTAAATTCTCTCTCTCTCTTCTTTCTAACACAACACCACCGCCACCCTATATCCACCATAGCTCCGCCACCGTCGCCCTCACCATAAAAACAACACCACCATCTTCACCACCTTTTCGAGATCTATCAATTGGTACCAATCACGCGCTCTAAAACCTCCTCTAACACCACGAAATAATTAATACCGCCACTATAACATCACTTTTTCATCTTTTTCTTGTTGGGTTTTTGAAGAAATACTTTTTTGGAGTCGTTTTGAAGGTGAGTGACCACGAGTTTCAACTCGTGGGTCTCGATGTGTGTCCGATTCATGGATATACGACTTTTCTTTAATGGGTTTTTGTTAAAACATGTATAAAACTATGTTTGGTATCCGGGTTTATTGATTTTTTTGTGGGTGTCGAATGAAAACCGAGAGCTTAGGCTCTCGGCGTGGGTTGATTTGATGAGATATATGGGTGTATCTTGTTAGTCTTGGTCTCGTGATGTGGATCACTAGTGATTTTGTCTTGGTATTGTTTGATCTTTGTTTGTGTTGGCTTCTTGATGATGCTGCCGAGATGGGATGACCCTAAGGGTCCGTTTGGTTTGATTTTCAGTTTTGGTGATGGTATATTTTTGTTGTCTTGGTGATGCCGTGGACAATGGTGTTCGGTTTGGTTATTGGTTCGAGCTCGGATGAGCTAACCGAGACCTAATGGTCTCGGGTGGGACCCACGTGACTCGTGGTGAAACTTTGACTCGGGTTCGACTTGGTAAATCGACCCGGATTGTATGATATACTTAGTGGTTTTGTTGGTTACCTGATGTCTTTTTGGTGATTATTGTTGTTATTTGTTATTGGTATTATTAATTGTTGTGGATGTTATTTACTTGGTGCTGAGGTAATATGAATTTCATTGTGGAGTTGTGTTGACGAGTATGGATTTGGGGACCGATTGTGAGACGGTCAATTAGATGACGGAGATAGGTTAGTTTGGGTGCCGTAGTCGGACCCTCATGTTGTAGCACGTGGTTATGGGATTGTTTGGACGAAGTTGGTTTATTTATTTATGACTTGGTTATATTATTGTGGACTTGGACTGTGAGCCGAGAGTGATGACTCGGACATGTGACAAAATTCTTATGACTCGATAAATATTAAAAATCAAACGCTTATAATAAAACTCGTAATAATATTATTAGTAATATAAACGTTTATATAAATATATAGACGTGAATAACGTATATATAAATATATAAATGCGTATATTAATAATAAAACGATCACGAGTGAACGTTATAATAATATAACGATAATTATTATACTATGCGAATAGTACAATAAATGTCGGAATATTATTATAAATAAATAACTAGAAATAATGTTGAGAACTAATACGTCGGGTAACTAATAAATAAAAACATGATGACTTTTATAAATTTGGAAAACTTATCGAGTTATACGAGTTGTGGTTACTTAAGTTCAAGTGGGCTTTATTGTGTGACGTTTGTGTTGTCACGGATATATGACGATTAATATATCCATCTTATATAACTACGTGACTTATTTAATCGACGGGTTAAATCGAGTTATTTAGCTATATAAAATGAGTATATTAATGGGCATCGTATCCTACGACGCCCATAGGTTGTGGTACATGTATTAGGATAATAAATTACTATATATCTCGTGGAATTGGCTAAATTGACGAATTTGGCAAATTGTACGATATATATAGGGAATTTATTGGACTACGATATATACCATATAGTGTTATTTGTGCTATATGATTTAGGTTGGGTATAATCTTGGAGCGATGTATTACGTAAATAAATATGGGGGATTATCAAATCGACGGATTTGATAAACTTCGATGATTTATTTAAATAATATATTGGACTAATATTAGACCTATAGATTGTTTATTATTCTGTTCGTTGTGGCTTTTTTGGTTTGAGATGTGTCGACCCACCACCCATATGGATACCAAACGTCAAATTTCAAACTAATATGAAGTTAATTCGAGAAATGGATATTTTTGGAAAGTAAAATGGAAGACGTTCGGGAATGGGAACGTTTGATTTTAAGGAAATGATTTCTGAACGAGTTTGATATTGTTAGGAAGTGCCGAGTCTGTAGTTGCCGTTACGTGAGTTACTTGAGTTTGCTTACGTCTTTCTTCTATCGATTTCTTTTGAGGATTTGCTGGACTTGAGGTGAGTCATAGCCCTACTTTTACTCTTGAACTTTGTTTTCAATACTTGGGGTGAGAAACGTGCAAATGTTTTATGTAGACTATTATCGCTTTTTGATTTCAAAACTTGCTATGCTTATAGAACTAGGTAGAGCGAGGCCTAGACTAGATCTAGGTAAGCTATTTGATTTGGTTATTGAGCGAGGCCTAGTCCCCGAACTAGGTAAGCTATTCGATTTGGTTGTTGAGCAAGGCCTAGTCCCCGAACTAGGTAAGTTATTTGATTTGGTTATAGAGCGAGGCCTAGACTAGATCTAGGTAAGCTATTGGATTGATTATAGAGCGAGGCCTAGACTTGAGCTAGGTAAGCTATTGATTGGATTGATTTGAGCTATAGCGTGCACCTATAGGGATGATTCGATTTGGTTGGATTATTTTGGTTGGATGATTGAGCCCTAGTCTAGCTAGCAAGCGTTTTGCGTGCATGTCCACTATATTGAATTATGAATCTAAACCTATGATCTCACCAGCGAAAGCTGACTTTTAGCACGTTTTCTCAGGTAATTAAGTGATGCCCTTTGGATGCTTGGATTGGAGGCTTGGCAATGGCACCCGGTTATGGATCTATTTTCTAAAACTCTGATAAACTATTGTGGACCTATATTTATTTCTTTTGGGCCTGACTTTGGATGATTTTGGGATAATGTAAACTTTAAAACCCCGCGTGGTTGCATTTTATTTTGTTTACTTTATCTCGTTCTTTTATGTCTTGTGTTTGGATACCAATCCCCGTAGCACCCCGAAAGCTTGTTGAGTCTTCCGCTGTATCAAATTTTGGGGGTGTTACAGATTGGTATCAGAGCCAGGTTATAGAGAACTAGGTAAATAGACACCTAAACTATAACCGATTTTTATAGAAAACGATCCTCGACCATTGCCCGCCAGCCCGCCAAGCCGAAGCATCATTATTATTATTGAGGTATATTGAGATGATTATTGGATATGGTATTCTTGAGATGATTTGAGGATTTGAGATTTATTGATTTAGTGATATGATGGCGTTTTGAGGAATTATATGCGTTCTTGAGGAATTATATGCTTTTTGTGGAATTATATGGCTTAGTTGCTTTACGAATGATTTTAGTAATGCGGTATTTTAAATCTTTCTTGATTATATACGATTTGGAATTATATGATGATTTTTTGATTTGATATTTTGAGTTCGTAGTTTAGTTGTTTTGAAACACTTACACCTACCCTACGCCGTTGTCACAAATCATAGCCTCCTTTGCACGTGTTGTTATTAAGAATTGTTATTGCTAGTGCGCGTCGCCCCTCGTAGATCACTATGGCCCTGATGACCCATACGTGATGGTCATGCGTTCAGCCACTACTTTACCGTCTCATTGACGCCCTAAGTCACCGATTTTATCGCCTCGTGGTTCACCTGCTCAGAGATGACGATTGATGGAGTACCCCTCTGACGAGGAGTATGAGGAGGAGTACGAGGGCGAGCAGAATGATAACCCTCAAGATGAGGAAGAGAATGATGACCCTCAAGATGAGGAAGAGGATGATCCTCAGGAGGAGGAGATGCCTGATGATGATGGGTCGCTAGCACATTCAGCTCATTCTGCGAAGCCCGATTTACCGATACATCCGTTAGAGCCGGTTTCACCTGATCATCCATTTTTGTTTGAGTTGCCACCTGGTAGTCCCGTTGAGTTGGATGCACCTTCTGAGGTTTCTGCTGAGCATGCAGATTTGGGTGAAATTGGTAGGATGTGGACTCGAATTACTGCACAGGGCGAGAGGATCTCGCGGATGTCTGACCGACTTGATATGATTATTGCTGAGTTTATTGCTGAGTTGGTTGCTGAGTTGAGAGTTGATTTGACTACTGTCATGGGCAGGACGACAGCGATTAGGAGAGGTATGATGGAGATACATGAGCAGATAGAGAGTCTGCAGAGAGGTTTACTCATGGCTCGTGAGGGAGATCGCAAGCCGTGGCAGAGGAACACAGAGTTAGAAAAGGAGGTTGCGGACCTCAAGAGGGATAGAGATACACATAGTGTTGAGCTGGGATCGTTATTGAGGAATTTGGATAGTTTGGGATCGGAGTTGAGGAGTCTATGCCTGCATCATGGCTAGATCGATTGGATTTGTGTTCTTGTTATGTTGCTTCCTAAGCCAGGGAGTGCTTGGTTAGGAGAGCTGGTTATTCTATCCCTTAAGTCATGTTATTCGGATTGTATGTTCGTCTCGTATGGAACGTTTAGTATTTATTATGTCTTTTGGTATTTTGGAACGAAGTATCAATCGCTACCTGTATGGACGATAGTGATTTCGTATGATATGGAGAATTGTGTTCCTATTTGCGTGGTTGATGTTGTGTTGGTATTATGTTCGTATTTCGACTTTCACCAAATTGGATTCTTGTTGGACGTTATGGTACGTATTATTGGAGACTTACGAACCTTGTATTGTGACTTTGATCAATGGCCCTACGACGAAACCCTGTTAGAGCTACCAGAACTGGTCCTGCAGCGACTACCCCTGGTCGCCGAGGACGCCGTCCTACTCGAAATGTTGAAACCCCTACTCCTGACAACCTGGACACCACCAATCGCAACAACAGGAATCAAAATGTTGATGTTCAGGGAGACAATGATCATGTTCCACTGAATGCACCTACTGTGGATCAAGCAATGATCAACCAACTTGTGGAGCAACGAGTTGCTGAGCTACTAGCTGAGTCAAATCATTCCAACAATTCTGCTAGAACATTTTCCACCTGTTCGTGCTAATGGATGTAACTACAAGGAGTTTAAAATTTGTGGACCCATTGAGTTTGGTGGAACTGAAGGAGTGGTCTACTTGGTCAGGTGGATAGAGAAGACTGAGCCAGTGTTTAATGTCAGTGGTTGTGCGGAGAATGCGAAGGTAAAGTCTGCTTCTTTTACTTTCAAGGATGAAGCTTTAACTTGGTGGAACAATTACTGTAATTCGGTTGAGAGTGATGTGGCTTAAGCTATGACTTGGGAGCAATTTAAGTCTTTGCTGATTCAGACTTACTGCCCAAGGAATGAGATTAAGAAGCTGGAGATTGAGTTCTAGAATCATAAGGTGAAAGGCACCGATATGGCAACTTACAATCGCCGTTATCGAGAGTTAGCCTTACTTTGTCCCGATATGGTTAGGACTGAGACTCAAAGGATTGAGAGGTATACCGATGGATTGCCGGTAGCTACCAGGAACGATGCGATTTCTGCTAAGCCTGCAAACATTCATGAGGCTATCACTATCGCTCAACAATTGATGGACTCTTTGGCATTGGAGGAAGCTGAGAAGGATAAGAATGGAAAGAGAAAGAGGGATGATCACTCTAAGGGTAATGATCGTCGAAACAAGCGACAAACAACTACTAGAGCTTATGCTATGGGAGATGGAGACAAGAAGAACCACAATGGAGATGCACCCAAATGTAACCGATGTTACAAGCATCATTCTGGGCGATGTACTGTGATGTGCAAGAATTGCTCTAAGTGGGACACATAGCTAAGGATTGTAGAGCTCGACCACTTGCTATGGTTCAAGCTACTCCTGAAACTATGAGCAAAGCAAATGTTACTTGCTATGGATGTGGAAAGAAAGGACATTATCGGAATGAGTGTAGGGAATCGTGGAATCGAGGAAATCAAGGATCGGGTGGTAATGGGTACAATAATGGAAACCGTGGAGCTGGAGGAAACCGTGGACGACAAGATAATGGGGACCAACGTGTGGAAGCTGCAGCTGCTCATGGAAGAGTGTATGCACTTGGGAACGAGAGAGGAGAAGATCCGAACGTCGTTACTGGTACGTTCCTTCTCAATAATCGTTATGCTTCCATACTATTTGATACTGGTTCCGATAAGAGTTTTGTATCCACTAAGTCTGCACCCTTACTTGAGGAACCCCCGATGGCCTTAGGAATTGGTTATGATGTAGAGTTAGCTAATGGGAACATAGAGAGGATTAGGACTATCATTCGCGGCTGCACGTTAAACTTTCTGAACCGTCCTTTCAACATAGATTTTCTACCCGTCACGTTAGGAAGTTTTGATGTCATTATTGGTATGGATTGGTTGTCGAAGTATCGCGCTCATATAATTTGCGATTAGAAAATCGTGCGTGTGCCTTACGGCAAGGAGATTCTGAACATACCAGGAGATAGAAAGGATTTGAGAGGCCCATCTAGATTAGCGGTCATATCTTGCACTAAGTTGCCAAAGCTAATGGAAAAGGGAAGTTACCTTTTCTTAGCCCAAATTTCTGAGAAAGGAGAGAAGGAGAAGAAGGAAAGGTGCATTGGAGATGTACCAATAGTTCGTGATTTTTTGGATGTGTTTCCTGATGATTTGCCGGGAATTCCACCTACTAGACAAGTGGAATTTCAGATTGAGTTGATGCCTGGTACTGCACCTGTAGCACGAGCGCCTTACCGTCTTGCACCTACTGAACTGGAAGAGTTATCGAAACAATTAGCGGAGTTAGCCGAAAAGGGATTCATAAGACCAAGTTCTTCGCCTTGGGGAGCCCCGGTCTTATTTGTGAAGAAGAAGGATGGATCGTTTCGTATGTGTATTGATTATCGAGAGTTGAACAAGTTAACGGTGAAGAATAGATACCCGTTACCGAGGATCGGCGATTTGTTCGATCAACTTCAAGGATCGATTGTGTATTCGAAGATCGATTTGAGATCGGGATATCATCAGCTTCGAGTGCGCGAGGAAGATATTCCGAAAACGGCTTTCAGAACCCGTTATGGGCATTACGAGTTTCAGGTGATGCCGTTTGGGTTGACTAACGCACCGGCGGTATTCATGAACCTCATGAATCGGGTGTGTAAGCCTTACTTAGATAAATTCGTGATCGTGTTCATCGATGACATTCTGATATATTCGAAGAGTAAGAAGGAGCATGAGGAGCATCTAAGACTTATCTTAAAATTGCTCAGGAAGGAGAAACTGTATGCCAAGTTTTCGAAATGTGAATTTTGGATCCCGACGGTACAATTTCTAGGTCATGTGATTGATAGACAAGGAGTTCATGTGGATCCTGCTAAGATTGAAGCGATTAAAGATTGGGCTGCACCTACGACCCCAACAGAAATTCGTCAATTTTTGTGATTAGCCGGTTATTGCCGAAGATTCATTGAGGGATTTTCGAAGATAGCAAAACCGTTAACCAAATTGACTCAAAAGAGTGTTAAGTATGAATGGGGAGATAAGGAAGAGGAAGCCTTTCAGTTACTTAAGGAGATGTTGCGTAGTGCTCCTATCTTGGCGTTACCCGAAGGTAACGAGGATTTTGTCATCTATTGTGACGCTTCACATAAAGGTTTAGGAGCTGTGTTAATGCAACGAGAGAAAGTGATAGCTTATGCTTCCCGACAGCTCAAGAAGCATGAGAAGAACTACACCACCCCTGATTTGGAGTTAGGTGTTGTGGTCTTTGCTTTGAGGATATGGAGACATTACTTGTATGGAACCAAGTGTGTAGTGTTTACTGACCACAAAAGTCTGCAACACATTTTGAACCAAAAAGAGCTCAACATGAGACAGCGACGTTGGATTGAGTTGCTAAGCGATTATGATTGTGAAATTCGCTACCATCCGGGTAAAGCAAACGTTGTTGCTAATGCTCTTAGTCGAAAGGAGAGAATTCCACCGTTACGAGTGAGGTCATTAGGAATGACTATCGTATCGCCATTACCATCTCAAATATTAGAAGCTCAAACGGAAGCGTTGAAAGCAAAAAATCGGTCTGCTGAGAATATATTTGGGATGGCAGAAAATGAGAAGGGATTTGTTAGACGTTCTGATGGAGTATTATGTTTTGGAGAGCGAAGTTGGGTACCATTGTACGGAGGAATTCGAGAGTTGATTATGCATGAGTCGCATAAGTCAAGATACTCTATTCATCCTGGGTCTGACAAGATGTACCAGGATTTGAAAAAGTTATATTGGTGGCCAGATATGAAGGCAGATATAGCATTGTATGTTAGTAAGTGTTTGACATGTTCGAAAGTTAAGGCCGAACATCAAAGACTGTCAGGATTATTGACGCAGCCAGAACTCCCGGTTTGGAAGTGGGAGCGGATTACGATGGACTTTATTACCAAATTACCAAAGACAGCTAGCGGTTGCGACGCTATATGGGTAATTGTGGATCGTTTGACTAAGTCTGCTCATTTCCTGGCAATTAGTGAAGATGATAGTGTGGATAAACTTGCGAGATTGTATGTGAATGAGATTGTTTCTCGTCATGGAGTTCCGATATCGACTATTTCTGATCGCGACAGCCGCTTCACGTCAGCATTGTGGCGATCACTTCAAACCGCTTTGGGGACGAGACTTGATATGAGTACTGCATATCACCCCCAAACCGATGGTCAAAGTGAGAGAACTATTCAGACTTTGGAGGATATGCTTCGTGCATGCATCATAGACTTTGGTAAAGGCTGGGAGAAATATCTACCCCTTGCGAAGTTCTCGTACAATAATAGCTACCACACAAGTCTTAAGGCTGCACCATTTGAAGCTTTGTATGGTCGTAAATGTCGTTCACCTATTGGTTGGGCTGAAGTTGGAGATAGCCAACTCATAGGCCCTGAACATATTTTGGAAACTACTGAGAAAGTAACGCAATTTCGAGATCGACTGCAAGTAGCTAGAGATAGGCAGAAAAGCTACGCCGATCGGAGGCGTAAACCTCTAGAATTCCAGGTTGGAGACAAAGTGATGATTGAAAGTCTCGCCTTGGAAGCGTGTGATACGTTTTGGGAAACGTGGGAAGCTAAATCCCCGCTACATTGGACCATTTCTTATTTTGGAAAGAATTGGGCCCGTAGCTTATCGTTTGGAATTACCAATGGAGTTGAGTAAAGTTCATGATGTGTTTGATGTTAGCAATTTGAAGAAGTGTCTTTCGGAGGAAACGCCGGTTATACCGATTAAGAATATTCGTGTGGATGAAAGTTTGAATTTTGTGGAGGAACCGATTGAGATATTGGATAGAGAGATTAAACGACTTAAGAGAAGTCGTATTCCGCTCATCAAAGTTTGTTGGAATTCGCGGCACGGACCGGAATTTACGTGGGAACGTGAGGATGAGTATCGAAAGAGATATCCGAAGCTTTTCACTTCGTAGATGGGTTATTTCGAGAGAAACCCGGGACGGGTTCCTTCTGAGGCTGGGAGGATGTGATAACTGGCAAAAGAGGGAGCCGTTTTTAAAACCCGCATTACATTAAAATTTAATTTTGGAATTTTTGAATGTTTATTGTGACGAGATATTTTACAAACGTTGGTACGTGATTTTTAATCGTACGATATTTATGAGATTTGGTTATTTATTTATGGTTTGGATTGATTCGGTCGTGATGATTTATTGTGAGATCGTTATTTTTGGCACTACATTGACTCCGGCACTAGGTTAACCTAACAATTTTAATTACATTTTATTATTGGATCGGATATTAGTATTTTTGGAACGGGTTCGGTTTGAAAGACATTTGGTTATTTAAGTTTCGGGTTTGGTCCGTGTATTGACACCGGGCTACTAAATCCCTACACCCACTATTATTATTATTATTAAAAAGTTCATTTTTTTTATAAGAGTAACTATACATGAATCGTCCCTGTGAATACCACACAACCAACCAACACCTTCACCACTTAAATTCTCTCTCTCTCTCTCTTCTTTCTAACACAACACCACCGCCACCCTATATCCACCATAGCTCCGCCACCGTCGCCCTCACCATAAAAACAACACCACCATCTTCACCACCTTTTCGAGATCTATCTATTGGTACCAATCACGCGCTCTAAAACCTCCTCTAACACCACGAAATAATTAATACCGCCACTATAACATCACTTTTTCATCTTTTTCTTGTTGGGTTTTTGAAGAAATACATTTTTGGAGTCGTTTTGAAGGTGAGTGACCACGAGTTTCAACTCGTGGGTCTCGATGTGTGTCCGATTCATGGATATACGACTTTTCTTTAATGGGTTTTTGTTAAAACATGTATAAAACTATGTTTGGTATCCGGGTTTATTGATTTTTTTGTGGGTGTCGAATGAAAACCGAGAGCTTAGGCTCTCGGCGTGGGTTGATTTGATGAGATATATGGGTGTATCTTGTTAGTCTTGGTCTCGTGATGTGGATCACTAGTGATTTTGTCTTGGTATTGTTTGATCTTTGTTTGTGTTGGCTTCTTGATGATGCTGCCGAGATGGGATGACCCTAAGGGTCCGTTTGGTTTGATTTTCAGTTTTGGTGATGGTATATTTTTGTTGTCTTGGTGATGCCGTGGACAATGGTGTTCGGTTTGGTTATTGGTTCGAGCTCGGATGAGCTAACTGAGACCTAATGGTCTCGGGTGGGACCCACGTGACTCGTGGTGAAACTTTGACTTGGGTTCGACTTGGTAAATCGACCCGGATTGTATGATATACTTAGTGGTTTTGTTGGTTACCTGATGTCTTTTTGGTGATTATTGTTGTTATTTGTTATTGGTATTATTAATTGTTGTGGATGTTATTTACTTGGTGCTGAGGTAATATGAATTTCATTGTGGAGTTGTGTTGACGAGTATGGATTTGGGGACCGATTGTGAGACGGTCAATTAGATGACGGAGATAGGTTAGTTTGGGTGCCGTAGTCGGACCCTCATGTTGTAGCACGTGGTTATGGGATTGTTTGGACGAAGTTGGTTTATTTATTTATGACTTGGTTATATTATTGTGGACTTGGACTATGAGCCGAGAGTGATGACTCGGACATGTGACCAAATTCTTATGACTCGATAAATATTAAAAATCAAACGCTTATAATAAAACTCGTAATAATATTATTAGTAATATAAACGTTTATATAAATATATAGACGTGAATAACGTATATATAAATATATAAATGCGTATATTAATAATAAAACGATCACGAGTGAACGTTATAATAATATAACGATAATTATTATACTATGCGAATAGTACAATAAATGTCGGAATATTATTATAAATAAATAACTAGAAATAATGTCGAGAACTAATACGTCGGGTAAGTAATAAATAAAAACATGATGACTTTTATAAATTTGGAAAACTTATCGAGTTATACGAGTTGTGGTTACTTAAGTTCAAGTGGGCTTTATTGTGTGACGTTTGTGTTGTCACGGATATATGACGATTAATATATCCATCTTATATAACTACGTGACTTATTTAATCGACGGGTTAAATCAAGTTATTTAGCTATATAAAATGAGTATATTAATGGGCATCGTATCCTACGACGCCCATAGGTTGTGGTACATGTATTAGGATAATAAATTACTATATATCTCGTGGAATTGGCTAAATTGACGAATTTGGCAAATTGTACGATATATATAGGGAATTTATTGGACTACGATATATACCATATAGTGTTATTTGTGCTATATGATTTAGGTTGGGTATAATCTTGGAGCGATGTATTACGTAAATAAATATGGGGGATT
Source organism: Artemisia argyi (assembly GCA_030686995.1). Classification (NCBI taxonomy): domain Eukaryota; kingdom Viridiplantae; phylum Streptophyta; class Magnoliopsida; order Asterales; family Asteraceae; genus Artemisia; species Artemisia argyi. The sequence goes on from CM060706.1 coordinate 14,607,934, forward strand.
ATCAAATCGACGGATTTGATAAACTTCGATTATTTATTTAAATAATATATTGGACTAATATTAGACCTATAGATTGTTTATTATTCTGTTCGTTGTGGCTTTTTTGGTTTGAGATGTGTCGACCCACCACCCATATGGATACCAAACATCAAATTTCAAACTAATATGAAGTTAATTCGAGAAATGGATATTTTTGGAAAGTAAAATGGAATACGTTCGGGAATGGGAACGTTTGATTTTAAGGAAATGATTTCTGAACGAGTTTGATATTGTTAGGAAGTGCCGAGTCTGTAGTTGCCGTTACGTGAGTTACTTGAGTTTGCTTACGTCTTTCTTCTATCGATTTCTTTTGAGGATTTGCTGGACTTGAGGTGAGTCATAGCCCCACTTTTACTCTTGAACTTTGTTTTCAATACTTGGGGTGAGAAACGTGCAAATGTTTTATGTGGACTATTATCGCTTTTTGATTTCAAAACTTGCTATGCTTATAGAACTAGGTAGAGCGAGGCCTAGACTAGATCTAGGTAAGCTATTTGATTTGGTTATTGAGAGAGGCCTAGTCCCCGAACTAGGTACGCTATTCGATTTGGTTGTTGAGCGAGGCCTAGTCCCCGAACTAGGTAAGCTATTTGATTTGGTTATAGAGCGAGGCCTAGACTAGATCTAGGTAAGCTATTGGATTGATTATAGAGCGAGGCCTAGACTTGAGCTAGGTAAGCTATTGATTGGATTGATTTGAGCTATAGCGTGCACCTATAGGGATGATTCGATTTGGTTGGATTATTTTGGTTGGATGATTGAGCCCTAGTCTAGCTAGCAAGCGTTTTGCGTGCATGTCCACTATATTGAATTATGAATCTAAACCTATGATCTCACCAGCGAAAGCTGACTTTTAGCACGTTTTCTCAGGTAATTAAGTGATGCCCTTTGGATGCTTGGATTGGAGGCTTGGCAATGGCACCCGGTTATGGATCTATTTTCTAAAACTCTGATAAACTATTGTGGACCTATATTTATTTCTTTTGGGCCTGACTTTGGATGATTTTGGGATAATGTAAACTTTAAAACCCCGCGTGGTTGCATTTTATTTTGTTTACTTTATCTCGTTCTTTTATGTCTTGTGTTTGGATACCAATCCCCGTAGCACCCCGAAAGCTTGTTGAGTCTTCCGCTGTATCAAATTTTGGGGGTGTTACAGCTTGATTTTATTATTTTGGACTTGGACTATGAGCCGAGGGTCATGACTCGGACATGAGACCAAATTCTATGACTCGATAAATTTTTAAAAGTCGAAATCAAAAATAATACTCGTTATAATATTATTAAGAATATAATCGTTTATATACGTATATATAGACGCGTTAAACGTATATATATATATATATATATATATATATATATATATATATATATATATATATATATATAAATACGTATATTAATAATAACACGATCACGAGTAAATGTATAATAATAGGAAGATAGTTATTATACTATGAAAATAGTGTAATAAATGTCGGGATATTATTATAAATAATAACTAAACAAATAACGGCGAAACATAAGTCGGGTAAATAATAATTAAAAAGGTGATTTTATTTTATAAATTAGAAACTTATCGAGTTATACGAATTATGGGTCTTTAAAGTCCAAGTGGGCTTTATATTGTGACTTTGTGTTGTCACGGATATATGACAGTTAATATAAACATTTCATATTATCGAATGACTTATTCTAGATTGAGTTATTTGACGATATAAAATGGGTATATTGATGGGCATCGTATCCCACAACGCCCATAGGATGAGGTATATATTTTAGGGTAATGAATTACTATATGTCTCGTGGAATTTGGCCGATTCGACGATATATATAGGGAATTTATTGGACTACGACATATACCAAATAGAAATTTATGTGCAATGTGCTTTAGGTTGGGTGTAATTTTGGAACGATATATTACGTAAATAAGTATGGGAGATTATCAAATCGACGGATTTAATAAGCTTCGATAATTATTTAAATAATATGTTGGGCTAACATTAGACCTATAGTTATCTTATTATTGTTCTTTGTTGAGGCTTTTCGGTTTGAGCTGTGTCGACCCTCCACTCGTATGGATACCAAACGTCAAATTTCGCTGGTGAATATGAAGTTAATTTGAGAAATGGACATTTTGGAAAGTAAAACGAATTACGTTCGGGAATGGGAATATTTTATTTTGAGGAAATGATTTCTGAACGGAATTGACATTGTTAGGAAGTGCCGAGTCTGTAGTCGCCGTTACGTGAGTTGTTTGAGATTTCTTGCGTCTTTCTTCTATCATTTCTTTTGAGGATTTCTGGACTTGAGGTGAGTCATAGCCCCACTTTTACTCTTGAACTTTGTTTTCAATACTTGGGGTGAGAAACGTGCAAATGCTTTATGTGGACTATTGTCGCTTTTTGATTTCAAAACTTGCTATGCTTATAGAACTAGGTAGAGCGAGGCCTAGACTAGATCTAGGTAAGCTATTGATTTGGTTATTGAGCGAGGCCTAGTCCCGAACTAGGTAAGCTATTGATTGGTTGTTGAGCGAGGCCTAGTCCCGAACTAGGTAAGCTATTGGATTGATTTAGGAGCGAGGCCTAGACTTGAGCTAGGTAAGCTATTGATTGGATTGATTTGAGCTATAGTGTGCACCTATAGGGATGATTTGATTTGGTTGGTTTATTTTGGTTGGATGAGTGAGCCCTAGTCTAGCTAGCAAGCGTTTTGCGTATATGTCCACTATATTGAATTAAGAATCTAAACCTATGATCTCACCAGCGAAAGCTGACTTTTAGCACGTTTTCTCAGGTAATTAAGTGATGCTATGCGGATGCTTGGGATTGAAGGCTTGGCATTTGGCACCGGTAACGGATCTATGTTTTCTAAAACTCTGATAACTATTGTGGACCTATATTTATTTCTTTTGGGCCTGACTTTGGATGATTTTGGGATAATGTAAACTTTAAAACCCCGCGTGGTTGTATTTTATCTTGTTTACTTTATCTCGTTCTTTTATGTCTTGTGTTTGGATACCAATCGCCGTAGCACCCCGAAAGCTTGTTGAGTCTTCCGTTGTACCAAATTTTGGGGGTGTTACACATTTCCCAACAAAATGTATTCGATTCCCACAAAAATCATCCGTGTAGCCACGGATTTTACACCATGTCGAGGCTCCCAAGGTACCAAAAACGAGCTTACTCACCTTCTTGAACCTCCAACTTACGGATCTAATGAAAACACTAAAAACTCGATCGAATCTACAAAGATTTTGTGGTGTTATAACGCGTTTTAGGGCCCGTGTAGTATACCAAAAGAAAGATCTCGATGAGAGGGTTAAAGTGGTGGTGTTATTTTAGGTGTGGGAGTGGCGGTGTGATGGTGGTGGCCGGCCAAAGGGTGCGGCGGCTAGGGTTTGGAGTGGTGAGGGAGGGAGGTGATGAGAGAGAGATGAAATGGTGAGTGTTTGTGAGTTTGTGTGTGGTATACCCACAAAGACGATTTTTGTAGTTTACTTACAAAAAAAATTTTATTTTCTTTTAAAAGAAAAATAATAATAATAGTAATAATAATAATAATATTACTAATAATATGAGTGGGTAAATAATGGGTAAGTGTAAAACATACGGCCCGAAACCCGAACTCATTTCAAACTTTAATCTCTCCCGAAAAACATCTCGTAAATGATTATATATAGTCGGACTCGTAAAACGAATCATAAAATTTTTCATTAGGTAAACCTAGTGCCAGAGTCAACGTAGTACTAGTGAGAGTTTAAGAATACATCACCGAGCATAATATCAAAATGAATTATGAAAATAATTCACAAATTCCATAACATCATAAACACATAATTATCCATAAAATAGGTCTTACAAGTTCGTTGTGAAATAAAATTTCAAATAAAAATTATAAACGAACTTTAACGTAATGCGGGTTTTTAAAATAACTCCCTAAATTGCCGGTTGTCACAGTTGTGTTAATGTAATCACCAACACACTAATAGACAATCTCTGTAACTTGTATTTTAGAGCGGAAACAAACTCAAGTTTTAATACTAAGAACAGTTGATCCTCTATGGATCTTTAATAAATATCAATGTGTTTTCTAAAAACATAACTCAATACATAATCGTGTGTTCCTTTTATACACAAGGAACCCTAAACCGTTTCCCAAGAAACGTATATTCTAAAACTTCTAAAAGATATGCATTATCACTTCCTAAATAAACTCATGCATATCCTAACTATATTACATAAAACACGGAAAAACTATATCCGCAGAAACAACTAATGCTGAAACTAGACTTCAGCAGAAACTAAACTATAAGCAGAATCTGTGTCTTCAGTAGAAACCATCAGCAGATTCTTTAGCAGAATTCTCTCTTAGCAGAATTCCCAACATTAACTTTTTTTTTAGTCATCAAACGTCCAAAACTTGAAATTTTGAGTCTGAATGCGTCCCTCCACCACTATTTGTTGTTTTATTTTGTTTTTAGTGAAGGGCATGACGGTCATTTCATATTGGTAAATAAATCTTGGTCTGGAAAAAGGAGCATAAACAGAAATCCATAATCTTAAAATGCCAAAAGAAAAGAACTGTAACATCTTGAACATGCCTGATCAAGGAAGTTTCCCAGCCAGGTAGAGACACAGTTTGTCTCTGGCATCCACAACAACTTTGTCCTGTGACTCACTTCTCTCTGGATGATGCATAGGGTCTGGTTCACTTGACACCATTAAATCATCCGATGTCCCATCTCCTTCCATCTTGATTACATTAATATTGTGAAGTAAACAACATGCAAGAATGATTATTTCTCTTAGGTGTATACCATTTTTCTCATCACCCATCAAAAGCCATGGAAAAATAAGAAAAGACTTAAACAAGATTTCTTTATGGATTTTATATATCTTTTACAATCATATAACATTTTATTTCTTTTATAGTATATATCATCAAGCCCCCAATTCATATGTTTCTATATGTATATATGTAAATATATTAATTTTTATATTTTATTTATTTGTTTATTTATTATTATAATTATTATGAAGGGTTTACTACTTTTTTTTGTCGTTGTGACTTGTTGGGTATATCATTTATGGGTTTTGTTAAATATTGCCCGGTTAACCAATAATTATGATTAATATAAAAGGTAATTTTTAATTTATTTGTTGTACCTTAAATATATGATTACTTTAAATATAGAAAAAATATGGTATTTAAGGTAACTTGTATATTGATTTATTCTGTGTTAAATACATTATTACTTTTAGTATAAAAATAGTAGGTTAATTATTTTGTTTTTAGTAAAACACATCATTTATTTCTAAAAAGTTTATGATTTGGTCAAAATGTAAAACATCCGTTTTGGATTTAGTCCAACTTTTGGTTGACCGTAAAATTTATTACTAGTTAAGTAATTTTAATTCACTAAAATGCTTTTAGTTGATACGGTGGAATGACAACCTTTTTGTATTTTTTTTGTCTCGTATTATCATTATTACTAGACTTATCCAAAATAACAATAACGCATCTAATGCAATTGTATCTATAACGTAAGTTAAATTTTGGATTATTAATAACAAGCCCAAATAAGTTTTATCCCGTAACTTTGTTGTCCAAATAAACAACATATGAAGTACTAGTATATGTAGGATTGCATACATATTAAGTATTTAGTATGTCTTATAGGCTATGCTAGTGTTTCTTATAGGACATACAAACATATGAATTGGGGGCTTGGTTATATATCTCATAAAAGAAATTAAAAGGTATATGAATGTAAAACTGTAAAAGATATATAAAATCTATAAAGAAATCTTAATTAACTCTATTGTCTATAATAGCACTTTTAGCATTAACCGGGGCACTCAATCTCTCCTCTTTTTCCTTATTAGTTGTTGATGCCTGATGACAAAAATGGCATACACCTAAAAGGAATACCATTTCGTTCTCAATACCTTATTTTTCCTACTATTAAAACCTCGGCTCCGACGATATGTCATGTAAACCCGTATGACGAATATGATTTACAGGTACGGGAACAACCACCAAATATATATTTATTCTACCCCTTAGCACAACTAATCGATTTTATTAGATATTATTTACGTAAGTTACTCATCTTAGTTAGTGATACTAGATTGTAGGTATATACCCAGGGGTGGAGCTAGCCTGAAATTTTTGCTCAAGGGACATATTTTGATAATTTTTAGAAACTGCAATACAAAATAGTTATTAAAGGAGACAAATTACAAAAAAATCTAAGGGTGCGTTTAGTTGAGGGAAAACACCCTTATTTTCCACAAAATATTTTGTGGAAAACAAGGAAAACAGAGATCGCGTTCAAGTTAGAGTTTTCTAATAAAATTCTCTACAAAACACAAAATTCCTATTTCCAACTTTAATACACAAAACTACAAAACATTTTTTTCCCCCCCTATTTTCCATTAAAATACCCCAAATCCGTTTTCGTCAGTTGTTTTACGTTTTCGATTGATTTTTTACGTTTCCGTCCATTTTTTTACGTTTTCGTCAGATTTATTACGTTTTCGTCCGATTTTTTACGTTTTCGTCCGTTTTTTACGTCTTCGTCCGTTTTTTACGTTTTCGTCACGTTTTTTACGTTTTCGTCCGTTTTTTTACGTTTTCGTCCGATTTTTTACGTTTTCGTCCGTTTTTTACGTCTTCGTCCGTTTTTTTACGTTTTCATCAGGTTTTTTAGGTTTTCGTCTGTTTTTTTACGTTTTCGTCAGATTTTTTACGTTTTCGTCCGTTTTTTACGTTTTCGTCAGATTTTTTACGTTTTCGTCAGATATTTTACGTTTTTGTCCGATTCTTTACGTTTTCGTCTGATTTTTTACGTTTTCGTCTGTTTTTTACGTTTTTGTCAGATTTTTTACGTTTTCGTCTGCTTTTTTACATTTTCGTCCGTGTTTTTACGTTTTCATCATGTTTTTTTAATTTTCGTCTGATATTTTTTTTTCATCCATTTTTTTACGTTTTCGTCAGATTTTTTAAGTTTTCGTTCGATTTTTTACGTTTTCATCCGATTTTTTACGTTTTCATCCGTTTTTTTACGTTTTCGTCAGATTTTTTACGTTTTCGTCCGTTTTTTTACGTTTTCGTCAAATTTTTTACGTTTTCGTCCCTTTTTTACGTTTTCGTCAGATTTTTTACGTTTTCGTCCGATTCTTTACGTTTTCGTCAGATTTTTTACGTTTTCGTTCGATTCGTTACGTTTTCGTCCGTTTTTATACGTTTTTGTCAGATTTTTTACGTTTTCGTCCGATTTTTTTACGTTTTCGTCCTTTTTTTATGTTTTCGTCAGATTTTTTTCGTTTTCGTCATTTTTTTTACGTTTTTCTCAGATTTTTTACTTTCTCGCCAGACTTTTTAAGTTATAAAAAAAGATAGAAACATCCAAAATCAAATAAAAAAGTAAAAAAACATAAAAAATGGACGAAAACGTATAAAAACTTACAATTTTTACACTATAATTTTTTTTGACAAGAAGGCACATGACCCCAGGACCCCTCCTTATCTCCGCCCATGTGTATACCGAACTCTTTTGACATGTGATCCGTACCCGCATATTTACGTATCATCAAATATCATAGAAGCAACACAAAACACATAAAACACATGAACAAGAAAAACTACACTTTATCAAAAGACCACATCAACTAACGAGCACTAACTACCCATTAGATTAACAAAAACAAGATAAACTACCCTAACCATTAACATCTTCCAACACAAAGTATATATCGATGGAGAGGCTAAAAAAATGTTAAGGAAAAAATTACTACTTTGTTTTATTATATTAACAACAACGCGTAATAATATTCACAAACAAACAAAATGAATTACTAACTAACATGTGTTAATATAATGAAAGTAGTCTAACACACTTTTGTAAATGTTGGTGATGTGGGGTTTCGGATCGTCGATATTTGGTATCAAGAATATAAGAACCGAGCAAAAAAAATCATTTATGTGGTTCGTGTCTTACAAAAACACAAAAACCAAACCCATCAAAATTTAAACCAAGAAATTCAAGAGAATCGAAAAGGCTTTTTGTTATTAGGGAGAAATGAAGAAAGATAGGTGATTTTTTTGTGTGTCGTGGTGGCTACAAGTTGTGTGAGTGTTTAGGTATATATAGTGTTGTAAAGGGTTATATACAAGTGAAAGTTTGTTAACCCTAGCTCATACACATTAGTTTGATATTGGCCCAACTTAGCCCACTTTCTCACAAACACTAGATTTTCTTGTTAGTAAGATAAGTGTCCTTTGTTCTCTTGGATGAGTCTCATAATAATGATAATCCAAAATTTAACTTATGTTATAGGTGCGTTATTGTTATTTTGGATGAGTCTAGTAATAATGATAATACGAGATAAAAAAATGCAAAAAGGTAGGCATTCCACCGTATAAACTAAAGGTATTTTAGTGAATAAAAATTATTTAACTAGTAATAAATTTTACGGTCAACCGAAAGTTGGACTAAATCAAAAATGGATGTTTTACTTTTTGACCAAATCATAAACTTTTAAGAAATAAATGATCGGTTTTGCTAAAAACAAATTAATTAACCTACTATTTTTATCTTTAAAGTAATTATGTATTTAACACACAATAAATGAATATACAAGTTACCTCAAATAACATATTTTTTCTATATTTAAAATAGTCATATATTTAATGTATAATAAATAAATTAAAATTACCTTTTATATTTATCATGATTATTGGTTTAACCGGGCAATATTTATCAAACCAATGAATGATATACCCAACAAGTCACAACGACTAATAAAAGTAGTAAGCCCTTCATAATAATTATACTAATAAATAGACAAAAATACACCGTTGGACTCTAAACTTTCCACGAAACATCATATGGCACCTTAACTTTTTTTTAGTCATCAGACGTCCAAAACTTAAAATTTTGAGTCTGAATGCGTCCCTCCACCACTATTTGCTGTTTTATTTTGTTTTTAGTGAAAGGCATAACGGTCATTTCATATTGGTAAATAAATCTCGGTCTGAAAAAAGGAGCATAAACAGAAATCCATAATCTTAAAATGCCAAAAGAAAAGAACTGTAACATCTTGAACATGCCTGATCAAGGAAGTTTCCCAGCCAGGTAGAGACACAGTTTGTCTCTGGCATCCACAGCAACTTTGCCCTGCGACTCACTTCTCTCTGGATGATTGACACCATTAAATCATCCGATGTCCCATCTCCTTCCATGTTGATTACATTAATGTTGTGAAGTAAACAACATGCAAGAATGATTATTGGCAGCTTATTCCTACCAGGACGCCACATACCACCGTCAATAACCGCCCAAACATTCTTAAGCGTGTTCAATGCTCGATTAACAATTAATCTAGTTGCTGAATGTTTCTTGTTAAATTCAGTTTCATCTTCTGACATTTCTTTTTTCTTGTATGGAGTCATCAACCATGGAAGAAAGCCAAGCCCTCCAACTAAACATTCTCTAAGTTCAGTTCCTTCGCAAAGGACATCCAACCTCTCTCTATTTTGTACCAATTTATAGATTTGAGATCTTACAAGGATGTCTTCTTTAGTCACAGACCCAGGCCATCCAGTAACTACATCAACAAACCGCAATTTGTGGTCCACAATGACTTGTAGTATCATACTATCTTTCTTCTCGATATCAAGCCATACAGTGGTGTCACCTTCAGAATCATGTGGGTACATTTTGAGATATGCAGTCTTGGTTGCACTACAACAGTTTGGCATACCTCCAGCTTTCTCAAAGTTCGATTTTATGGTAGCCATATCTCTTGGCCATGAAATATGGTTGCGTCCACATGCCTTCAATGCCTTAACAAACCTCCATGTGATGTCCCTGACATTTAGTTCGTTTGTTCCAAATAAATCCGCAATGTTTATTGTTGGATCGACTGAGCTCAGCCTCCTTAAAGCTATGGCAATTTGATCGTTCAGAGACATTTCTTTACGATCCTGAAATCTATAGCTTCTAGGTAGAGACATCATGTGATCTTTTACTAGGGAGCGTATGTGGTTAAACGTCTTCCTGGACATCTTGAAAAGTGCCTTGAAATTGTCCACATTATTTGCTGGATTTACAAGAACTGCATGGAAATTAGATCAGATTGACTAAACATACCAATTTCAACGGCGTTTATATAAAGCTAATAATTTGCAATTAGTGTATGTTTTCCTGTATTATTGTCACATTTTCATAAATGAAAAAGTCATAAGGTATAATCAGATCAATCCAACTTAATCACTTCAGCTAATGCTGATCCATTTTAACACGTCTGAAATAAATTTGAAACGTTAACAGTTTATTTGACATGAGTAATTGAATGCCTAACGATGTGACCACTTACTCACAAACATATTACATTAATAATGGGAATTGAAATACAAATGCATAAAAAGTTCTTGATTACCGGCAAATATATGAAATGACCGTTATGCCCTTCACTAAAAACAAAACAAAACATCAAATAGTGGTGGAGGGACGCATTCAAACTCAAAATCTCAAGTTTTGGACGCCTGACGACTAAAAAAAAAGTTAAGGTGCCCTGTGATATTTCGTGGAAAGTTTATGGACCAACGGTGTATTTTTGTCTAATGAATAAATAAATAAAATACAAAAATTAATATATTTACATATATACATATACAAACATATGAATTGGGGGTTTGATGATATATCCTATAAAAGAAATAAAATGTTGTATGATTGTAAAAGATCTATAAAATCTATAAAGAAATCTTGTTTAACTCTTTTCTTATTTTTCCATGGATTTAGATGACTGATGACAAAAGTGGTATACACCTAAAAGAAATACCATTTCGTTCGCAATACCTTATTTTTCCTACTATAAAAACATTGGCTCCGAAGATATGTGACGTAAACCCATATGACGAATATGAGTTACAAGTAGGGAAACAGCCACCAGATATATACTTATTCTACCCCTTAGCACGACTAATCGTGTTTTTATTAGATATTATTTACGTAAGTTACTAATCTTAGTTAGTGATACTAGATTGTAGGTATACATAGATGGTGTATACCCAACTCTTCTGCCATGTGATACGTAGCCGCATATTTACATGTCACCAAATATCTCAGAAGCAACATAAAACACATGAAGAAGAAAAACTGCACTTTATCAGAAGGTATCACATGAACTAACGGGCACTACCTACCCATTAGATTAACAAAAACTAGATAAACTACCCTTACCGTTAACAACTTCCATCCATAATATAAAAACAACATCCTTACATTATATCACAAAGTATATATCACATGGTGAGGCTAAAAAATCTGTAGAAAAAAATTACTACTGTTTTTTATTATATTAACAATAGCGCGTGATAATATTCACAAACAAAAGGAAAAACCAACTAACCTGTGTTAAGATTATGAAAGTAGTCTAACACACTTTTGTAAATGTTGGTGATGTGGGGTTTCGGATCATCGACATATTGTATCAAGAAGTTAAGAACCAAGCAAACAAAAATCATTTATGTGGTTCGTGTCTTACAAAAACATAAAAACCAAAACCATCAAACTTAAAACCAAGAAATTCAAGAGGATCAAAACTGGGTTTTTGTTCTTAGGAAGAAATGATAAAAGATAGGTGATTTTTTTTTGTGTGTAGTGGTGGCTGCAAGTTGTGTGAGTGTTTAGGTAAAAGTTGGGATATATATAAGTGTATGCTTGATCAACCCTAGCCCATACACATTAGTTTGATATTGGCCCAACTTAGCCCACTTTTTCACATTCACTAGATTTTTTTTATTAATAAAGTATAAGTGTCCTTTGTTCTCTTGGATATGTATTTTGCATAAATTGTATATGTGGTTTTGGTAGATAAAAAATTGCGTTTCCGGAAAAGGAAGAAAAAAAGAAAAGAAAAAAAATAGTGAAGGGTTTTGCGTGCACTCTTCCATTTGTAGATACACGAGAGCCACTAGGAGGTTGTGTACGTAACGCTTATGGACCATCATTTCCTTGTCGAAGGATTATGAAAAGTCATGAGTGTCTAGTGACCGAGTCATGTCCCATATTTACTATCATGTTCCATAAGGATGATATCTACTATCATCCTAACTTTTTTTTAGCGTGTGACGGCGTTTAGACATATCGATGTCTTAAAGTTCTTCCATAGAATTGTTGAATTTGTATGTCGTCTTAGTTTTTGTGAATATACTGTTTCTGGTGAATCTGTATGGTTTGTTACGACAATATGAAACCATTTGACAGTAAATGTTTAACATAATATATAACATTAAATAGAGGACACAGCCCCACAGATCCATGTCTTGAACCAAATTATATGTTTGGAACCATGTCTTGAGCTGATTTGGTCTAAATGACTATATTATAGGTTCAAGCCCGGTCAAGGACGGTTATTTGACACTACAAAATAAATGACATTTGCTCACTAATGCAAGTGTGAGCGAAAGATAAAAAAACAGTCACTAAAAGCTATTTTTTCAACTCCCACTAAAAAGAAAAGAGTGAGTAATAAAGGGATCACTAAAAGTATTTTGTTACTAAACTTTTAGTGAGGAAAAGTGCAAAAGATTCAGTTACTCAACCTTTTTAGTCACTAAAGGGTACACCCAGTTTTCTAAAAATCACTAAAATGACAGATAGTTATAGCCAATTTTAGTCAGCAAAAGTCCCTAAAACCATTTTAGTTAGGATGCAGTTACATTTTGCTTTATTTCAATAATCATGCACAAATCTGGAAATTACAAACTCAACAATATAATGAAACTAATAAATTTATTGCCGGAAACACATGTTTATAATCTGATACAACTTCAACTTTAAAACCAGATTCTATGCAAGATTATAGAGAACAATTGTGTTGCATCATTAAACATCCTATTATCCAATCAGATGCTCATAGCCATTCCTCCATTAGCATTAAGTAATCCATCAACAGAAAGACTTGATGCTCCAGCGAACCGATTACTACACATAACATTGTAGAGTATACAAAAGCAAATTAAAATATAAAGTAAAAACAATGTGAGTGAAAGAAATGGGTCAAAATGGTCATCTATATGTTTAACTATATATAGTGAAAGCCAAGGGATTTGAAGACATACCCGAATACCGAAAACTTGCCCTCATCAAGAGAGAAACCTCCTAAGCCAGACTGTTGATGCATAACCATGTATTAGTCGACTCATTATCTTGTACAGATGTACATAAAAGTTAGACAAACCTAAAAGATTTAGGACATATCTTTAAATGGTGAAGCGCTACTCACATAGATAAACCTCACAGAAAACTGGCCCTCATCAAGAGATAAACCTCCCGTATCAATAATATATTCATTCATCATCTTGAATTACTTCTCAAGCTAATGTATCAATATCATAATAAGTAATAGACAACATCACCATTTCTTCTTGGATCATTATATACTATCTGCATACAGTGCGCGAAACTGAATCTCAAAAATACATGTATAAAGCCCTACAAATTCGGCATTCAAATAGATAAATAGGTGCATAGTTGTTTAAATGTATAGTTACATAAAATAGGTTGCATATATACGAACTATTATTTTTATAGCATATCACAAAAAGATTTCTTAGTTCATGTGGATCATATAGCTAATGTAAATACTAAAATACGAACATAGTGGTAATCCAACCTGGTTCCATAGAATATGCATCTATGCTATTTCTGTGCGAGGTGCTACTAACGTTTGTATGCCTCTATTAAGACCTTTTACAACAAATTGTTAACAATCGGTGTAGCTTAAGCTATCAACTGTACACTGTATACAGCTTACTGATAGTATATTTGTAAAACAACAATCCATGTACATAGGAATTCATAACCTTACTTTGACTCACTGAATGCCAATGCTGATTGTTTTTATGCAAAACATGACATTCGTTTTCAAAAGTCTCACTGACATGTACTAAAATGGTAAATCGTCATTGATCAGTATAATTCAGACAATTACGTACATGTTACATGCAACAACTAAATAACATAATCACAAATAAGTTCGCATACCTTCATTCATAGAACGATTGGATCTATTAGCATCAGCAACTGTTTTTAACTCGTTCCCTGCTTTTTTCTGAACATCTATAATTATGACATGTTGAAAAAAGTTAGTGCACTTACAAATGCCTCTTAAAGAATCAAGTTGTCAAATTCTGTATCTCTATTAAGTATTAACGCGCATCAAGCATACCTAGACACGTGTCATCAACCCTTGGAGACAAAGCACAATGTTCGGATAAGTCAAAAGTAGCAAGTATCTATTGATAATTACAGGTACTTGCAGAAGTATGTTGCACACTATCCGAAGCATCTGGCATGCTCAAATGACCCAACGGTATGTGCAGCCAAAATACAGGCAACATCATAGAGGACAGATTTTTCAGTCCACCGGTTCTTATGGAAAATGTACCCAGAAGGTCTGGTTTAGAAATTTACCATTTTCTATGTTGCCAAAATACAGGCAACATCATAGGCTATGGTGACACAATGGTAAATTTCTAAACCAGACCTTCTGGGTACATTTTCCATAAGAACCGGTGGACTGAAAAATCTGTCCTCTATGATGTTGCCTGTATTTTGGCTGCACATACCGTTGGGTCATTTGAGCATGCCAGATGCTTCGGATAGTGTGCAACATACTTCTGCAAGTACCTGTAATTATCAATAGATACTTGCTACTTTTGACTTATCCGAACATTGTGCTTTGTCTCCAAGGGTTGATGACACGTGTCTAGGTATGCTTGATGCGCGTTAATACTTAATAGAGATACAGAATTTGACAACTTGATTCTTTAAGAGGCATTTGTAAGTGCACTAACTTTTTTCAACATGTCATAATTATAGATGTTCAGAAAAAAGCAGGGAACGAGTTAAAAACAGTTGCTGATGCTAATAGATCCAATCGTTCTATGAATGAAGGTATGCGAACTTATTTGTGATTATGTTATTTAGTTGTTGCATGTAACATGTACGTAATTGTCTGAATTATACTGATCAATGACGATTTACCATTTTAGTACATGTCAGTGAGACTTTTGAAAACGAATGTCATGTTTTGCATAAAAACAATCAGCATTGGCATTCAGTGAGTCAAAGTAAGGTTATGAATTCCTATGTACATGGATTGTTGTTTTACAAATATACTATCAGTAAGCTGTATACAGTGTACAGTTGATAGCTTAAGCTACACCGATTGTTAACAATTTGTTGTAAAAGGTCTTAATAGAGGCATACAAACGTTAGTAGCACCTCGCACAGAAATAGCATAGATGCATATTCTATGGAACCAGGTTGGATTACCACTATGTTCGTATTTTAGTATTTACATTAGCTATATGATCCACATGAACTAAGAAATCTTTTTGTGATATGCTATAAAAATAATAGTTCGTATATATGCAACCTATTTTATGTAACTATACATTTAAACAACTATGCACCTATTTATCTATTTGAATGCCGAATTTGTAGGGCTTTATACATGTATTTTTGAGATTCAGTTTCGCGCACTGTATGCAGATAGTATATAATGATCCAAGAAGAAATGGTGATGTTGTCTATTACTTATTATGATATTGATACATTAGCTTGAGAAGTAATTCAAGATGATGAATGAATATATTATTGATACGGGAGGTTTATCTCTTGATGAGGGCCAGTTTTCTGTGAGGTTTATCTATGTGAGTAGCGCTTCACCATTTAAAGATATGTCCTAAATCTTTTAGGTTTGTCTAACTTTTATGTACATCTGTACAAGATAATGAGTCGACTAATACATGGTTATGCATCAACAGTCTGGCTTAGGAGGTTTCTCTCTTGATGAGGGCAAGTTTTCGGTATTCGGGTATGTCTTCAAATCCCTTGGCTTTCACTATATATAGTTAAACATATAGATGACCATTTTGACCCATTTCTTTCACTCACATTGTTTTTACTTTATATTTTAATTTGCTTTTGTATACTCTACAATGTTATGTGTAGTAATCGGTTCGCTGGAGCATCAAGTCTTTCTGTTGATGGATTACTTAATGCTAATGGAGGAATGGCTATGAGCATCTGATTGGATAATAGGATGTTTAATGATGCAACACAATTGTTCTCTATAATCTTGCATAGAATCTGGTTTTAAAGTTGAAGTTGTATCAGATTATAAACATGTGTTTCCGGCAATAAATTTATTAGTTTCATTATATTGTTGAGTTTGTAATTTCCAGATTTGTGCATGATTATTGAAATAAAGCAAAATGTAACTGCATCCTAACTAAAATGGTTTTAGGGACTTTTGCTGACTAAAATTGGCTATAACTATCTGTCATTTTAGTGATTTTTAGAAAACTGGGTGTACCCTTTAGTGACTAAAAAGGTTGAGTAACTGAATCTTTTGCACTTTTCCTCACTAAAAGTTTAGTAACAAAATACTTTTAGTGATCCCTTTATTACTCACTCTTTTCTTTTTAGTGGGAGTTGAAAAAATAGCTTTTAGTGACTGTTTTTTTATCTTTCGCTCACACTTGCATTAGTGAGCAAATGTCATTTATTTTGTAGTGCTAATCCAATCCCGAAAAGTAACCAGTCAAAGGTTCACCCCATTCGATCTCATTCTGGTCCTGTATCATGTTCCAGTAGTTTAAAATCAACAAGCCCTTAAAACTACTCACCCACAAAAATAGACTGCACGCTGTAAACAAGACTATTAAAAGTTTAAAACCACTTCTGTTATAAGAAACTTACCATATATGATATGCAATCACGCAAACGGGAATACTAAAGTTACCAAATCCATTAATCAAGAAAATTCTAGTATACGGCAATTTCAACAACAGATGCTCCGAAGTTGCTAAATAATGACGAGTATACCACTGGTAACATGTATTTTCAAACTTTAAAAGGAAAAATAAATAAAAATAATAAAAATAAATAAATAAATAAATAAATAAATAATAAAAGACCATACAAGCTTTGTCTAGAATATACTTTCTGAAGTTACTTTTACAACTTCACTGCAAAAACCTGCTACCAGAATACAACCCAACATGCAGGATCCATAGGCGAATAAGAGATCCCCTCGAGCATATTCTCAGAGCTTCAAGATTTTTCGTATGGAGAAACAATCTGCTGAATTACAAACAAAAAAAGAGATCTAAATTTGTGTTTCCATATATAGCACAACACTTTAATGTCCATATGGTCATGCTAAAACTGGACACGAGACATAGATATAACCTAAACTATATCAAGTTTTAAAGCCAATCAAAATAGACTACATATAGGAACAAATAGATACACATCCCACGTGATGCCAAATTCATATCATATTAAAAACGACACACTACATTGCGCGGTTGCGGCCTTAAGTGACAAGAGTACACAGATATCAGATGGTGTATAAAGAAATAGAACATGCAAGTGTGCAACTCTTGGTTGCCGGTCTGCGGCTACTATTCTTTTGATGGACTTATAATTTTTGAAGTTGTCATAATCAGATATGAGAGAGTGTAAAGTAATTTTTGATCATTTGAGAAATGATAGGTGTACTAATCAAAAAGGACTTGACGTCACGTGAATAGACGTAAAAGACTCTCAAATTAGGTTAAGAAGTAAATATGAAACTTTAATTTACCCTTAGCTGCTATGAAATTGATTATCTAAAACTGAGAAACTAACATATATTAATAAATAATTAGCATATATTATCATTTACAAAACACAAACCCGAACAATCCCTTAAATATCTAATTGCCTCACATTATCAACCTTGCCGTCCATACCTGTATACGTAATTTTGATTATGAAAATTTAGCATTGAACTCACTATAGCGTACATATAGCAACAGATAGATGCACGTCCACATATATCCTAAAGTTTTTAACTTTTTTTTAATGAAGGATAAGAGCTTCAAATATGATTACAAAGGATATTATTTTACTAAAAAGAAAAACCCTTATTTGAATAAGGTGATTTCATTGGTTTTAGACATGAAATGTACTCATTGGTTGACATTCAGCACATTTGACCCGTCTACTCTAGATCTATCTTCTTCCAACATAAATGAGAGATTACATATAAGAGCTGAGATGGTTGAAAACCGTCAATTCATTGAAAAATACCACTCTACGGGAGTCGTAACCCGTTCATTAGATAGAACACATCAGCTTTAGCAGCACTAGTCTTCATCCGGAAAAGATTATAGTAATGGCTGAAACCACTACTGACAAATATTCTAAGATCTGTTTCGCGTGTATAAGTCATCAACACTTTCCTAAGCTCGTCATCTTTTTTACGTTGTTCTTCAAGCCACAAATCATACTCCATTTCAAATGTAACAATTCCTGGGTTAATAATATAAATAGTGCTTCCTAAGCCTCTGTACACGCCCTGTAATCAACCAATTAATTGCTCACAATTCAGATTCAGTTGGAAATTAGGAGAGTTTAAAATTTTTCCATGTCTGTTAGAAAAAGAAAGAAACCCGACCTGTTGACGAGCCCTTCGAGTTCTTGTCAACTGCGCTAATTTCATTTGTCCTGATTCAAGTTGTTGAACATATGCCTATAAAAAATTCCAAATATTTAGTCTCGCTGTTTTGGTCACGGTTATAAGCATGTGTTATTTGACAAGTTTTTACGTACCTTTTTCCTTAAACGACTTTTACAGCAGCTTCACGGTTTTGCGGGAGTCTTCTTTGTAACTGTGACCAGACAAACGGATATATGAGATAGCGTGCATTTAAACATTGATACAAAAGAAATATGTAAATGTTACCGATCTAGTTTTGGGACTTATAATACCGATCTAGTTTTGGGACAACAATTGGCATCAAGAGCAAGGAAGTTATACACAAAACATTTTTTGTTTTTTGCATAACAAAAACATCAACGAGAGGCCATAGGAACTATTTGTCTTTCTTTATCTTCCAAGCAAAGCAAACAAGTTTGAATAAGGAGAAACGTAGAGGAGATAGTGCACGATCTGTTTTGCGTTAGAAGTTGCAAGCGTACACATCAAACGATATTGGTGGGATAAAACTTTGTTGGCAAAGACGAAGGGAAGGAAGATTGGAAGACTTTGTGAAAACCGGTTGAAAACAAAGACACAAAGCATCATAAGACGCAGATCTAGAGCGCAAGAAACATTGTTGTGGAGAAGAAAAACGTATACGTAGAATGAAGAAACAGTACTCAAGGAAAAGTGTGTGGAGAAAGTGTCAGTTCAACACAAGAACAACAACAACGAGAACAGAAATACATAGGTTTGTTTCGGTGGAACAGAATCAGAAACACATAGGTTTGTTTGGTTCGGTCTGGTTACCAAGGTGTGGTACCAAAGTTTGTGTGTAGAAGTATTCTTAGATTTCAAAGGAACCAAGATCAAGAATAACGCACAAAGGAGAAAAGCAACGTGTAGTGTGGTACAAGATTTTGTTTTGTTTGTGTCGAATTAATTAAACTCGACAACACAACAAGAACAAGACAAGAAGGCCGAGACTTTTGGTTGTAATTCAAGGGTAGAATACGAAAGCAACAAAGCAAGGAGGCTATTGGAATTTTGTTTAGACTCGTTGGGTACAAAAACAACAACAAATTCGATAAGAAGAAAAGGAGAAGGAACCTTGGTGTTTTATTTGATTCGAATCAAAAGAGAAACAAGGCAACAAATCTTAAAGGTTTTGTTGAAAATAGAAGTCGAATTAGAAGGAAAAGGGACAACAAGGCAGAAGAAACAAAAGGAACAAAGTGGGAATAACAAACGTTGGTGAACGATTTACTAACGAGAGAAGGGAATACAACTTGTATTCAACACAAATAAATGAGGTCACAAGTTACAAATTTTCTGGATTTCAATTATATTATAATAATATACATTTTATTAGTTTATACTATTAAGAAATCCCGAAAACTGTTATTTATCCTGTATTACTAGGATTCCCGGAAATTATATATATATATATATATATATATATATATATATATATATATATATATATATATATATATATATATATATATATATATATATATATTCCCATAGTAGAAGAGATACCATACTAGGAAGAATAATTCCCATACGCACTAGAAAGTGAAGATAATAAATACTTTTAAGATGGCCGGTGATGATACAAGCACATCAACCACATTAAAACCTATAACACTTATTGCACAATACCAATGCCCTAAGTTGAAAAACATAAATTACACGGTATGGGCTATACAAATTAAAGTTATACTAGAAGCACATGGTTTGTGGAAAACAATAGAACCTAAGGAAAACACGCAAGTAGATGATAAGAAGGATAAGGCAACAACGGCCTTGTTATATCAAGCGTTGACCGAAGATGTGATCTTCTAAATATTGTGTTTGAATCCACGAGCAATTCAAACACAATATTTAGAAGATCGCGTAGGAACCCTAGAAGGGTGTAGTTGATCAATTAAATTAGAATGTTTTGAGCTTAGGAAATCTAGTAGGAACCCTATAAGGGTGTAGTTCGATTTCTAGGCTCAAGAAGAGAGAAGAAGAGAGAAGAAGAAGAATATGATTGCAAGTGAATCAAGGGATGAGAAAATGAATACATGAAGGCATGTATTTATACTAATTCTCACCCTTGAAGAACAAGATACAAACCCTAGACCCATTAAGGGTGGGTTCGGCCGAGCATGGCCCAAGGGAGGCCCTTGGGTGCCTTCTTCTCCACTTAATTCATTTCTAGTCCTTCTTTCATCTAACGGTCGTTAAGTACCATTACGTGCTCATTTCGTGAATTTAATAATTATTCGTCACTAAAACAATAATTATTAATTAATTGAAACTCATACGTAAAGTGTGCAATCTCGAAGTCTCAAGTTCGAGTCCAGACATATTCATTAATTTTATCCGTTAAAACTTACAGTTGTAAGTGAATTGAAACAAAATTCTGCTATGCGAATATTGCCGATAAATCATGGTCACCGAAATCCTCTTACTTCCGGGTATAACGATTTTAACACATATTTTATTCATCAGTGAAAATGGTATGCACCTAAAAGGAATACCATTTCGTTCTCAATAACTTGTTTTTCCTACTGTTAAAACGCTCCGACTCTAGATATGTGGCATAAATGACGAATATGAATTACCAGTAGGGGAACCGCAACCCGTGATATATTTATTCTACCCCTAGCACGACTAGTCATGTTTTTATTAGATATTATTTATGTATGTTACTCGTCTTAGTTAGGGATACTAGATTGTATGTATAGATAGATGGTGTATACCTGACTCTTCGGACATGTGATCTTTACCTACATATTTACGTATCATTGGCGCCATCAGTGGGAAACGAACAAAAATCCATAAACAACATTAATTAAGTTAGTGTCTAAATGGCATGGGAAGACGAGTTTGTAACACTTCTTATCAATTTGGGGAAGGATCAAGTGGATCCAAACCCAATGTGAATGATGTTGAAATTTAGCCTCTTACCGTCACCCCACAAAACCAAGTCATTGGAACTGAACTAGTATGTGATCATGGGAATCCGTAACACAGTTTGTTGTCCAAAATTTTGATCAAATAAATGACAAGTATTTAGATTTTTCCTCAAGAAAAATTTGGGTTTCTCCGAAACATCCAATTAGTGATTCTAGCAATGATTGTCATGTCATCGAGCCATGGCATTCTGATTTTGAAAACCCATGTACGCAAAGAAACAAAAGAGGCGTAAAAGGAATCACCGCAAGTGATAGGGTACTCAAAAAGAATAGTGTCGTTGTTTCCATTGGAGGTCAAAAAGAAACAAATAACAGGTACTCAAAAAATAACCAACCCTTGATACGGAAAAACAGAAATCCGCAAATAATGTCAATTTCTACAACGATCTTTCCGTCTCTAACAAATCAAAAAGAAATGTCTACGAGTTAGTCGCGTCCCCATTTACGAAACGAATCAAAGATTATGAGCTGTCAAATGGACTTAAAGTGCCATCTAATCTAAAATCTTATGATGATTTATCCGATCCTGATGATCATCTCATAAACGTTACAAGATTAGATACCAAAAGACTGACATTTCTCATTTCAAGTGTCACTTGTGACCAAAACTTTCATGTAACCGCTTAATAATTCCGACATATATTTATATGAAACAAGTTCCAAATAAAAAATAATTACAAGTTACATCAAGTTAATGTCCAAGTGAACTAATAGGAATCCATTATGCTTCACACACATTACGTTTATAGGTATATATAATTATGTGTATATATGTGTTGCATTTGTTATCTTTTTTTACGTCTTAGTGTCTAACCCATTCAAGATAACATTAAATAAAGCACTGTACAGTCCATTTGTGGTCTGCAGGAAGAAAAATTAACACGAACACAAGTAAACATTAAACATAAGTGCATCATTATATTAAAAGTAAAAGCCACTTTACATTACATATTACATGAAACATTCTTTCACATTCGTTTAATTTATGGCCCATACAATAAGCATGAACGTTGAAAAATTGCGTAACGAGGCCAAGATAAGCATAACTTACTTAAAACTTAAACATAAAACTTATTTTTCCTTCACTTCTTCAAACACACCGAACTTATTATTATCCCTTGCACGTAACACACCTAATAACTTCAACGCACGAACTTCATTCACGAAGGTGATAGATTTCGTTCATTTATGAAATTTCATCATCACGAGATAAGACCATGTTTTGTAGCTCATAGCAATAGCTCTCATTCATAGCCTCCCTTCTCCTCAGTACCAATGAGAACACATATTTCTTTATTAGCAGCAACAACCCCAAGGTAGCGATTTGCACCAAGTAGAACGACACATTATCAAATTTATAATAATTCGTGTCAATCACATTTGAGATAACAACATTGTGAGCCGGAAATAACGAAAGGGAACGGGCAGGACCATTATTGAGCAAATTCATATCAGCACCATTATCGAACCCTACAAAAAAATATGTGTATGAATGATTAGACAGATGAAATAAATATATTATTATACAAAAATATACGAAGTATTTGATAATCAGTGTAGTTCCATTGGGCCGTAACTAGCAACAAGAACACCGTTGATACGGAATGGAACAATTTGGCCCTCTTTAGATTCCTCTATAGTAGGATCTAAAGCTTTTTGGTACGTCTTCACAAAGTATAGAGTAACAAATATATATAACCAACGATTTGAAGATAACTCTTTAGAGCCATAGTATCCTACATGAATGGTTAGAGCATACAGTGTGGTAACGTGAGGCTTCACGTTAAGCTGACATAGACACCCCTAACGCAGCGTGAAGCTTGTGTTATTATACTGCTGCCTCGCGTTAAGGCCTCATGTTAACCCTCACGTTAAGCTCGTAACGCATCGTTAAACACTATTTTTTTTTTCTTTTCTTTTCTTTTTTGCTGATTTAAATGTGTTTGGTTCGGTATTTTGGTGTATGTATCTATAACACGTGTGTGTTATGTGTGTGTAATAAGTGCAGATTTTTAAGGTTGAAGAAAGCTAAGTTTGGTGTTTTACATTTTCAGTCCTTCTGGTGTTTTTTTCTTTTTTTTTCTAATGTTTTCTAAAAGTATATATATATATATATATATATATATATATATATATATATATATATATATATATATATATATATATATATATATATATATATATATATATATATATATATATATATAGGGTAGAGTTATAATAAAAAGTCTCTTAAAATAAAAAGTCTAGGAAGATGGATTTTGGTGCATCACAGTTACAAAGTTACTGCATCACATTTTTAAGTAACTGCATCACAGTCATAAATTTTAGTGCATCACAGTTACTGCATCACAACTATAAAAAGTTACGACATTACAGTTAGTGCATTGCAGTTATTAAGTTACTGCATCACATTTAAATTCATTGCATCATAGTTATAAATTTAGTGCATCAGAGACTTTTTATTCTTTTTATTTTAAGACCCTTTTTATTTTAACCCAAATCTATATATATATATATATATATATATATATATATATATATATATATATATATATATATATATATATATAGGGTAGGGATCCAGTAAGAAGTAAATTAAAATAGGAAGTGGTAAGAAGTGACCAAAACCACGCATTTGAGATGCAACGACTTGCATACGATGCATTTCTATTCGTATAGATGCAACATCTTGAGTTTCGAAAGTTAATTTGATGTATAGGTGGTGCAAATTGATTTTCATGATTTCGGCACGTGTAGAGGAACAAAAAATAAGAGAAATCATGAAATGCATCTAATATACGTATATGCATCTGATTAAAAGCTATAAAACATACTATAGTGCGTTATAATGCATCTAAGATTATAGGGATGTATCTAATTTAGGTCGGTGCATCTCGAATTTGTGGTTATAGTTCTTCTTATTTCTTCTTATTTTAAGTAATCTTCTTATTTGATCCTAACTATATATATATATACATACATATATATATATATATATATATATATATATATATATATATATATATATATATATATATATTGTAAATTTAAAGAAAATGTTTTTTTTCTTTATTTATTTATTTATTATTATTTTTTTTTGTATTTTATAAATGGAAAAGAAAAAAAATGGGCCCAAAATGTAGTGGTAAGGTGAGTTATAATAAGGGGTGTTTTTTAGTTAAGGTGAAAAGTTTAATCTGATGTGGCGCTAACGTATCAGTGTGTTAAAACTTAACACCGGGTTATTGTACCCAATGGTCTTTAGTGTCCTATAAGAAAGACTAGCATAGTCTATAAGACAGACTAAATACTTCATATGTATGCAATCCTACATATACTAGTACTTCATATGTTGTTTATTTGGACAACAAAGTTACAGGATGAAACTTATTTGGGCTTGTTATTAATAATCCAAAATTTAACTTACGTTATAGATACAATCGCATTAGATGCGTTATTGTTATTGTGGATGAGTCTAGTAAT
Source organism: Artemisia argyi (assembly GCA_030686995.1). NCBI lineage: Eukaryota > Viridiplantae > Streptophyta > Magnoliopsida > Asterales > Asteraceae > Artemisia > Artemisia argyi. The sequence continues at coordinate 14,632,985 of CM060706.1, forward strand.
AATGAAAATACGAGACAAAAAATACAAAAAGGTTGTCATTCCACCGTATCAACTAAAAGTATTTTAGTGAATTAAAATTACTTAACTAGTAATAAATTTTACGGTCAACCGAAAGTTGGACTAAATCCAAAACGGATGTTTTACTTTTTGACCAAATCCTAAACTTTTTAGAAATAAATGATGGGTTTTACTAAAAACAAAATAATTAACCTACTATTTTTATACTTAAAGTAATAATGTATTTAACACAGAATAAATCAATATACAAGTTACCTAAAATACCATATTTTTTCTATATTTAAAGTAGTCATATATTTAAGGTACGATAAATAAATTAAAAATTACCTTTTATATGTATCATAATTATTCATTAACCGGGCAATATTTAGCAAAACCCATAAATGATATACCCCCAACAAGTCACAACGACCAGAAAAAGTAGTAAACCCTTCATAATAATTATATTAATAAATAAAATATAAAAATTCATATATTGACATATATACATATAGAAACATATGTATTGAGGGCTTGATATATACTATAAAAGAAATAAAATGTTGTATGATTGTAAAAGATATATAAAATCCATAAAGTAATCTTGTTTAACTCTTTTCCATGGCTATTGATGGGTGATGACAAATATGGTATACACCTAAGAGAAATACTATTTCGTTCGCAATACCTTCTTTTTTCTACTAAAACATTGGCTCTGATGATATGTGGCATAAACCCATATGACGAATATGAGTTACAAGTAGGGGAACATCCACCAGATATATATATTTATTCTACCCCTTAGCACGACTAATCGTGTTTTATTAGATATTATTTATGTAAGTTCCTCGTCTTAGTTTGTGATACTAGATTGTAGGTATACATAGATGGTGTATACCCGACTCTTTTACTTGTGATCCGTACCTGCATATTTACGTATCATCAAGTATCTCAGAAGTGACACAAAACACATAAACTACATGAACAAGAAAAACTGCGCTTTATCAGAAAGTATCACATGAATTAACGGGGCACTAACTACCCATTAGATTAACAAAAACAAGATAAACTACCATTACCATTAACAACTTCCATCCATAATATTACAAACTACATCATTATGTTATATCACAAAGTATATCACATGGTGAGGCTAAAAAACTGTTAAGGAAAAAATTTATACTTTGTTTTATTATACTAACAACGGCGGTGATAATATTCCCAAACAAAAGGAATAACCAACTAACCTTTGTTAATATTATGAAAGTAGTCTAACACACTTTTGTAAATGTTGGTGATCTGGGGTTTCGGATCATCGACATTTTGTATCAAGAAGTTAAGAACCGAGCAAACAAAAATCATTTATGTGGTTCGTGTCTTACAAAAACACAAAAACCAAACCCATCAAACTTTAAACCAAGACATTCAAGAGAATTGGAAAGGGTTTTTGTTCTTAGAAAGAAATGAAGAAAGAGAGGTGATTTTTTATGTGTAGTGGTGGCTGCAAGTTGTGTGAGTGTTTAGGTATATATATATAATTGTAAAGGGATACAAGTGCATGTTTATTAACCCTAGCCCATACACATTATTTGATATTGGCCCAACTTAGCCCACGTTCTTTCATTCACTATATATTTTTGTTAATAAGATAAGTGTCATTTGTTATATTGGATATGTATTCTGCACGAATTGTATATGTGGTTTTGGTAGATAAAAAATTGCGTTTCCAGAAAAGGAGAAAAAAATAAAAGGCTTCGCGCGCACTCTGCCAATTGTAGATATACGAGAACCACTAGGAGGTTGTGTACATAACGGTTGTGGACCATGTATTCCTTGTCGAAGGATTACGAAAATTCTTAAGTGTCTAGTGACTGAGTCATGTCCCGATATTTACTATCATGTTCCATAAGGATGATATCTAATATCCTAACTTTTATTTTAGTGTGTGACGGAGTCTATACATATCGATGTCTTACAGTTCTATGGAATTGTTGAATTTGTATGTCTTAGTTTTTGTGAATATACTCTTTCTGGTGAACCTCTATTGTTGGTTATGACAATATGCGACCATTTGACAGTAAATGTCTAATGTAATATATCACATTAATATGGGATATAGCTCCATAGATCCATGTCTTGAACTGATTTGGTCTAAATGACTATATTATATATTTTGATCACAAATTATAGGTTCAAGTCCTGTCAAGGACGGTTATTTGACTATATTTTGATCACAAAATACAAAATGAGAATTAAACATGAGGCCTTAAAGTCACATTTACTGTTATCAAGACAAATGGACTGTAACTCGTCTTTTCGAGACCAGGTTTCAACCCTTACTAGGCCTAATCCAGTCTCAAAAAAACCAGTTAAAAGTTCACCACATTTGATCTCATTTTATCATGTTCCAGTAGATTAAAAGCAACAAGCCCTTAAAACTACACACCCACAAAACTGGACTGCGGTAGAGAAGAGTATTAAAACCACTTCCCTTGTAAGAAACTTACCATATATGTTGGTTGATATTTGTAAACAGTTCCCAGATTAGGGTTAAGATAATCAATAAAGGTACCGGATATTCACTTGAAATCGTGGTATCACTTTCCAATAGAAACTTTTCGACCCTATGCCTGGGTTACACGAATATCTCTATGGGATAAGACCAAGTGATGTTCTTGTTTTAGGCACAAACCAAGAACCAGATGCGTATTGAAGTGTTTAGGGTTTTGTGTTAATCGTATTGTTATCTCGTATCTAGTATATCCATGCAGAATGATGTATCATCTATTTATAATAGAGAGTACTCAAAACCCTAGCCCATGGAATTATGTATAATTAACGGCCCATTAATTATAACATAATACTTTCTAGAATAATAGGGATCAGTGGTTATCAGTGGAAACATTATTACTAGTAGTGGTAATGTTAACACATCAGTGGAAATGCTAGCAGCAGAATCACACTATCAGCAGCAGAATCAGCTATCAGCAGGATCAGCTGTCAGCAAAATCCTAGCAGCAGGATCAGCTGTCAGCAGAATCCTAGCAGCAGATTCAATATATAACCACTATTGAGTCAGGGGATTCAGTGACCAAATGGGTGTATACTCCATACCTCTAAACCCATTACCAGGTGTAAATTGATCCTTCAAGTGCACTAAATTTTCCAACAATATATACGTGAACAGTTACCAAATCCATTTATAAAGAAAATTCTAGTATATGGCAATTTCAACAACAGATGCTCCAAAGTTGCTAAAAATCACAGAGTATACCACCGGTAACATGTAATTTCAAACTTAAAAGAAAAAAAAAAGAAGAAAGACCATAGAAGTTTTGTCTAGAATATAATTTCTGAAGTTACTTTTACATCTTCATTGCAAAAACCTGCTACCAGAATACAACCCCACATGCAGGATCCATAGACGAATAAGAGATCCCCTCGAGCATATTCTCATAGCTTCAAGACTTTTTGTATGGAGAAACAATCCGTAGACAAACAAAAAAGAGATCTAAATTTGTGTTCCAATATATAGAACCACACTTTAATGTCCATATGGTCATGCTAAAACTGGACACGAGACATAACTGATATAACCTAAACTTATATCTAGTTTAACAAGCAAATCAAAATAGACTATGTTGTAATAATAACAAACTTGAAATAAAATAATTGATATAAAACTGAATCTTTATTGTTGTAATTGTCGTTGTTTCTGTTGTGTTTTCACAGGACGAAAAACACAAATATATACTAACCTAAACGACACACTGGTTCATCCAAACGTTGTGTTGGTTTGTGATTGAACCGTTCATCTAATCGACCTACTGCTACAACAAAACGTTGTATTGTTTTGATGAAAACGTTTAACTAATAACTGCCCTAACTGTCAATCTTATGGGCCTGTTTGGACTAACAAGTTTCGACCCATAAGCAGACTTTAATACTTGACCCAAATACAGAAAATAAAACTAATACAAATACACACTAAAAGTCTTAAACGTTAATGCTAACTATTTGTTCTAACCACATTAAAAAAGGCTAACAATTTCCCCCCTAATGTGTTAGTAACAAATCCTTCATTCTTCTTGAGTTACTTGCTATTAGATAAGTGTTGGTTCGTCGTCTACATCCCAAATCAGGTTTGCTTCCTCCTTCTTTTTCGAATTTGGACATTCATGCTTGAAGTGTCCAAGTTTATTACACTGGAAACATCTTATATGATCCTTATTTTGTTGGAGGCGATTCCCATCTTTATTTCTCCATGTCTTCCAATTTTCTCCTTGGCCACGTCCTTTGTATTCTTTACTTGAATTCTCATGACCACATCGTTCACATTTATGTTCCTTTTCTTTTTCCTTCCCATCTTTTTTGGTAAACAAAAGTTTACTTGACATGTCTTCTTCCTTAGATTGCTTCTTGGTGCGTTCCTCAAAAGCCTTCAATCTTCCCACGGCTTCTTGGAATGGCATCGTATTAAGATCAGCAAATTGTTCAATTGCAGCAACAATTTGAATATACTTCTCCGGTACCGACCCCAAAAGTTTACGAACCAATCTCTTGTCATCCAATGTGTGTCCGAGACTGCTTGTTTGTGATGCAATCTCACTAATCTTTCCCGCATAGACATCAAGTGAATCCTTAACATTCATCTTTAGTGATTCAAAGTCTGACTCTAGCGTTTGTAACCATGCTTCTTTAACCCTATCAACTCCTACATGTCGAACCTTCAATGCATCCCAAATTTCTTTTGCTGAAGTAAGATTAGCAATTTGCAATATCATGTTTTCTGGAAGTGCTTGATATAACATTGCAATTGTTGTGTTATTCTTCTTTTGATCCACTTCAGTTCCCGCTGTAGGTTCCACTGCTTCCCAAATTCCATGGACGTTAAAGATTGCCCTAATCTTTAATGCCCAAATAGTATAATTTGTAGAGTCGAGGATTGGGCACTGGAAGTTCATTGTCAATCCTCCTTCCTTCACTTCATTTTTCTTTGACGTATCCCCAGACATCTTTCTTGTCTTCTTTCTCCCTATTTTAACAATCTAACTTTGTATTCCACCAGTTTCGGATCGATTTTGATTTCAACTTTACTAGTATCGGATCAAAATGATATCAACCTTCAACTATGATTAATTTGATATCAACTTTAAAAAGTTTCGGATCAAATTAATCAATCTTCTTGCAATAACAGTATATGGGTTTTTCGGTCGCAAAGCAAATCAAAACTAACTGTTAATACACGGGTTTCTCTAAAACTAATTGTTTCAATACCAACTGTTCTCTGGTTTTTCGGTCGCAAAGTGAATCAAAACCAAAAAAAAACGTCTTAACCAAGAATAGTGAAAACAGGTTTTCGGTTGCAAGGCAAATCAAACCAACTACTCTAAAACACAACGGTATACGGGTTTTTCGGTCACGGAGTGAATCAAAACCAACCGTTACTTCCAGGAACAATAATAATAATAATCCAAGTTTATTCTTTATTGCAATTGTAAAATGAAAAATAAAAAAAACGTACCTGAGAATCTGTTCTTGATTAAACAAATTGTTCTTCTTTTCCTGTTCTTCCTTCGCACAGCAACAACCAGAAATTAACCGAAACAAATCCTTTGATAAAGATGATGCCTTTCTGATAGAATTTTCTACTTTCCCGAATCGAAAAACCGCTCTGATGCCAATTGTTGTAATAATAACGAATTTGAAATAAAATAATTGATATAAAACTGAATCTTTATTGTTGTAATTGTTGTTGTTTCTGTTGTGTTTTCACAGGACGAAAACACATATATATACTAACCTAAACGACACACTGGTCCATCCTAACATCGTGTTGGTTTGTGATTGAACCGTTCATCTAATTGACCTACTGCTTCAACAAAACGTTGTATTGTTTTGATGAAAACGTTTAACTAATAACTGCCCTAACTGTCAATCTTATGGGCCTGTTTGGACTAACAAGTTTCGACCCATAAGCAGACTTTAATACTTGACCCAAATACAGAAAATAAAACTAATACGAATACACATTAAAAGTCTTAAACGTTAATGCTAACTATTTGTTCTAACCACATTAAAAAAGGCTAACAGACTACACATAGGAACAAATAGATACACATCCCACATGATGCCAAATTTATATCATATTAAACAACACACTACATTGCGGCCTTAAGAGACAAGGGTACAGTGATATCAGATGGTGTATATAGAAATAGAACGTCGGTCTGCAGCTACTATTTTTTTGGATGGACTAATAATGTTTGAAGTTGTAATAATCAGATATGCGTGAGTGTAAAGGTTTAGTAATTTCGGATCATTCAGGAAATGATAGGTGAACTAATAAAAATGGACTTGACGTCACGTGAATAGGCATAAAAGACTCTTAAATTAGGTTAAGAAGTAGATATGAAACTTTAATTTACCCTTAGCTTCTTAGACAGGTTATTTGGGAGGATTTCCAATATCGAAATGATCTTAACAACACATGATAATCATCATATAAAATAAGAATCGATATAAGTGAAACAAGGAAAGATTGGGTGAACCCTTTATATTGATATAAATGAATCTGAAAGAGTTACAAAAATTGTTTCTAGAATCTACACTATTTATACATAATGAAAAGGTGTGTAGAAAGGGTTGTGATGGTTCATTAGAATCCAGCAGATGCGATGGTTCGTTTCAACCATTGTGTCCCTTCGATATTAACTGTTAATAACTGTCAAATATGACAAGTCATCAATCCTTTGTATTCACCCTTATTGGTCGAAATTAAGTCTGCTATGTTTTTGTGATTTCTAGTGCGAATTGCAGCCCATGACAGACAAAGTATGCAGCCTTTCTTGTTGAAACAAAGTTTAATGGATTATGTTTTACAACATATTCCCCCTAATCTATTAAACTTTGTTCTCTTCAATCTCCTTGCAATCTCCTTGTTCCTTGATGATTTCTTTGATTTTTCTTTTAATCTTGATGTCTTCAAATATTTGGTGCGTCACTGATTTTATGATATTCTGTGACTTCAAGGCAAGTAAATCCCTTGGCCTTATTCCTACACCGTCTTTGTAATTTGTTGATACTTGTTATTAAAGATCTTAAAAAAAATAAAATGCTCAATCTGTGATGACTGTTCTTCTTTGTCTGCTTATTTAATAGGGTTTGATCACAGGATCTTGTCGATCTCTATGGCATTCTTGCCTTGAAACATGTCCTTCTGTTCCAAAAAAAGTGATCCCCTTGCAGTGCTATAATAGCAATTGAAGTCGTCCCTTAATTGATTGTAGCATGGTTTGATCTTCGCGCCATGTTCTTTGACAGGCCAAGTATCTTCATGGCTTTTGTTGGTAAAAGAGAAAATACGAACAAGCCTTTCAAATGCATCCATTATTTCCATGGTTGCTTTCTTTTCTTAAAAAAAAAGCATCTCTGATCGAATGATGATTGTAAAGAATGATTTGTGTTATTAGATCCCATAAGCTCTGATACCAATTCTTAGACAGGTTATTTGGGAGGATTTCCAGGATCGAAATGATCTTAACAACACATGATAATCATCATATAAAATAAGAATCGATATAAGTGAAACAAGGAAAGATTGGGTGAACCCTTTATATTGATATAAATGAATCTGAAAGAGTTACAAAAATTGTTTACAGAATCTACACTATTTATACATAATGAAAAGGTGTGTAGAAAGGGTTGTGATGGTTCATTAGAATCCAGCAGATGCGATGGTTCGTTTCAACCATTGTGTCCCTTCGATATTAACTGTTAATAACTGTCAAATATGACAAGTCATCAATCCTTTGTATTCACCCTTATTGGTCGAAATTAAGTCTGCTATGTTTCTGTGATTTCTAGTGCGAATTGCAGCCCATGACAGACAAAGTATGCAGCCTTTCTTGTTGAAACAAAGTTTAATGGATTATGTTTTCCAACATAGCTGCTCTGAAATTGATTATCTAAAACTGAGAAACTAACATATATTGAACTAAGAAGTAAATATGAAACTTTAATTTACCCTTAGCTGCTTTGAATATATTGAACTCGAAATGTTTGAAGTTGAATATATGATTTTTCAACTTATTGAAGGATTTGAAATATATAGATCAATGTCAACAACCTAGTCGCCATAAATACCATAATCTTCTTTGGAAACTTCCATGTCGTCTGACCTGATCTATGCTCAGCACCTTGCAGCTGAGCAGCACCACCTGCGACAACAATTGATGAGCCAGGGGCTGCTACAGTGTTTGGAACATTGAACCCTTGGTTTGTGGGGTTGACAAGCGCACCACCATATCGCCGCAGTTCTGTCAATAGAAGTATTAGTTTATACTTTTAGTTATTCTTGTACTCAGTTTTGGTACTTGTAATGTTTTACAGTATAGCTTTTCATTCCAAAATAATATAGAAATTATTCTGAAATTTGAAGGTATTCATTTGACGGTCAAAGTCAAAAGTATGACCATGAGAACTACAAGTTCATGATCATACAATAAAATGAGGAACATAGCTTTTTGGACATTGAGAAATATCCACACTTTTATCTCAAGGGTAAGACAAGAATAACCTAGTGCTATTGGATTATAACTCCATACTTATTACCAAGTTAAACCATTTTTTAAGCCATCGACTTATATCTTAAGGAAAAGATAAAATAATCTAGTGTTATGCTATCGGGTTGAAACTCTATACTTATACCAAGTTATACCCTTTTTAAGGCTACGGGTTGATTCATAAATACTTATCAATCAGCCTTCCATTGTTCCTAAACGATGTCAATAAAAAAGATATCAGCTTCTTTCTAAATTTCAATAACCAAAATATGGTACCAAAGTTGTTATAAGATCACTACTTGTGGATGATCCAAATTCATTGCTCTAACTTGAAGATGTTGGCAGTAACCATAATCTTGTACACAATATTGCTTTTCTTATGTTCCTAGGCCCCTATACCTCCCTTATGAAGTTATCAAAAAATTTAACACTACAAAGAACAAAAGAGCATAACTATTGTCAACAAGCCTTTCAGCACATGTAATGGTAAACAACAAAGAAGCATAACAAAATACAAGAAAAATCACTTAGTTATCTTTCATTGTTAACTGCAAGTCTTTCAGTTAACTCGTAATTAGCGGGGAATAAAAGGAGGTGGACAACCTTTACTTTCATGGCATGAAATGTATCGACTAAAACATGAATATCTAAGTCAAAGTATCTGTTACAAAACCGTTAGACGGATAATTGCCAAAATTTCAAACAATGTAACAATCTTTAAAACATTATTATTACTTCACCCAGAAGTACGCTTGTGACATCTCACCGTCATTGAGGATGATGATATGTGTTTGTTTTTGTGAAGGTTTGGTAACCAAAAAGATAAGAAAAGTAGAAGATTTATATGAGTAATAATCTAAACATATGAAATGATCGTTAAGCCTTTAACTAAAAACAAAAAAAAGACAGCAAATAACGGTGTTGACCAACGGAAAACGGGTCAAGGGACGCAATTGGCCTAAAAAACTTGAAAAAGGGACGCACGGTGACGAAAATGCCAAGTTTTGTCCCAAGACGATGTTTTTGGGAAAGTTTAAAGACCAACGGTGTATTTTTGTCGAATTATAATGATAAATAAATAAATAATAAAAATTCATATATATATATATATATATATATATATATATATATATATATATATATATATATATATATATATATATATACACATATACAAACATATGAATTGGAGGCTTGATGATAAATCTCATAAAAGAAATTAAATGGTATATGATTGTAAAAGATATATAACATCTATAAAGAAATCTTACTTAACTCTTTATCTATAATAGCACTTCTAGCATTAAGCGGGGCACTCAATCTCTCCTCTTTTTCCTTATTGGTTGTTGATGCCTGATGACAAAAATGGCATACACCTAAAAAGAATACCATTTCTTTCTCAATACATTATTTTTCCTACTATTAAAACCTCGGCTCCAACGATATGTAGTGTAAACCCATATGACGAATATGATTTACAGGTAGGGGATCAATCACCAAATATATATTTATTCTACCCCTTAGCACGACTAATAGATTTTATTAGATATTATTTACGTAAGTTACTCATCTTAGTTAGTGATACTAGATTGTAGGAATATACCCAGGGGTGGAGCCTGAAATTTTTGCTCAAGGGGCATATTTTGATAATTTTTAGAAACTACAATACAAAATAGTTATTAAAGGAGACAAATTACAAAAAAATCTAGATATTTTAGAAAATTTACACTACAATTTTTTTGACAAGAGGGCACATGACCCCCAAGACCCCTCCTTATCTCTGCCCATGTGTATACCGAACTCTTCTGACGTGTGATCCGTACCCGCATATTTAAGTATCATCAAATATCTTAGAAGCAACACAAAACATATAAAACACATGAACAAGAAAAATTACACTTTATCAAAAGATCACATGAACTAAGGGGCACTAACTACCCATTAGATTAACAAAAACAAGATAAACTACCCTAACCATTAACATCTTCCATCACAAAGTATATATCAGATGGAGAGGCTAAAAAAATGTCAAGGAAAAAAATTACTACTTTGTTTTATCATATTAACAACAACGCGTAATAATATTCACAAACAAACAAAATGAATTACTAACTAACATGTGCTAATATTATGAAAGTAGTCTAACACACTTTTGTAAATGTTGGTGATGTGGGGTTTCAGATCGTCGACATTTTGTATCAAGAATCTAAGAACCGAGCAAAAAAAATCATTTATGTGGTTCGTGTCTTACAAAAACACAAAAACCAAACCCATCAAACTTTAAACCAAGAAATTCAAGAGAATCGAAAAGGGTTTTTGTTCTTAGGAAGAAATGAAGAAAGATAGGTGATTTTTTTGTGTGTAGTGGTGGCTAAGAGTTGTGTGAGTGTTTAGGTATATATAGTGTTGTAATGGGATATATACATGTGAATGATTGTTAACCCTAGCTCATACACATTAGTTTGATATTGGACCAACTTAGCCCACTTTCTCACATTCACTAGATTTTCTTGTTAATAAGATAAGTGTCCTTTGTTCTCTTGGATGAGTCTCATAATAATGATAATCCAAATTTTAACTTATGTTATAGGTACGTTATTGTTATTTTGGATGAGTCTAGTAATAATGATAACACGAGACAAAAAATGCAAAAAGGTAGCCATTCCACCGTATCTACTAAAGGTATTTTAGTGAATAAAAATTATTTAACTAGTAATAAATTTTACGGTCAACCGAAAGTTGGACTAAATAAAAAATGGATGTTTTACTTTTTGACCAAATCCTAAACTTTTAAGAAATAAATGATAAGTTTTGCTAAAAACAAATTAATTAACCTACTATTTTTATATTTTAAGTAATTATGTATTTAACACACAATAAATGAATATACAACTTACCTCAAATAACATATTTTTTCTATATTTAAAATAGTCATATATTTAATGTAGAATAAATAAATTACAAATTACCTTTTACAGTAAAACCTCTATAAATTAATAGTGTTGGGACCGAGATATTTTATTAATTTAGCGAGATATTATTATATCAGTAAATTAATAATTTATTAATTTAAATAGGTTTTACATATGACCTTTAAATTTTCAAGTGTAATATACTAGATACAATGTATACTCGTTAGAGATGAAAAATAAATTTGAAAAACAAGTTCCAATTAAAATTTTATGAATTCGTATTCACACTTTATGAAAATAAAATTAACACTTTTTGTTGCAATACGAGAAGACAACACACCAACACTTTAGTGCAATGAGGAGATTTTGAGATAAACTCAATATAGATTGGAAATTCAACAAAAAATAACAAGTGACAATAAATTCATTTTTGTTATGGATTATTATTAGTGGATGTCCATATAGCCCATAAGAGGCCCACGGCCCAGTTAGCTATTAGGGTTTTTACCCTACTATGTATCTTATATATACTCCATGTATCTTTCACATTATAGATCAATTGATGATTACTTTCATTCCCTCTATTTTTGTTCACAACACGTTATCAGCACGCTTTACAAATTATTTTTATTTTTTCCTGTTTCGCCAAGGTACGTGTCGATTGAGCCCTATAATATGCTAATAATGTTTATTGCATGTGGTACGTTTTTTTTTTTATTAATATATTATTGATATCTTACCGGTAGATGTATGGATATTTGCATGTTTCTTTATAATCTATGTTTATTTTTACTGTCGTCTTGTTGGCTATATACATGTAAATCAATACTCCGTTTTGTTTAAAGTTTTTATTCCTGAGACAAATTTTCTTCTAATGTTACTGCAAATATATAAAGTTTTCACTTGGTTTTTAATGGTGACGAATTATTCCTTTACTTGGTAATCCACGTACGTAAATTGAATATATATGGTTATATATATATTATCCATTACAATGTTTAATTATAACTAAAATATTTGCGATTTTGTTATGTCTTCTCATGATGTCTGCTTTTGTTTTATAAACTTAATTTGTTCTTTACATTGAGGAATTTTTGGTATTTTAATTTTGCAAACTAATCACTTTGGATAAATCATTGTTTAGGATACACTTTCAAATTTAAATTGCAATTATCTTTATAAGTTATTTTTCAATAAAAATAAATAAATATTAGCATTACATTAGACCTGATTAGGTTGAGTTGCGTTATCTCTTTGATATATCGAGCTTACTTTTGTGATGACTAATTGTATATATAACTTTGGTTATTTGTTACCTATGTTATGATGGTTGTTTTTGTTTATTATGTGTTAGTCATGATTTCCAGCTGGTTGCTAAATATAAGTAGGTTTTTGTAAAAGATTTTAGTGATTCGAATGTATTGGCATCTTTGATTGTGATTAACTCGTAACTTTATGTTACTTAGTAACTATCTTTCGAAACTATATTTTATGTTACTTTGAATTAATGGTTAGTTTTACTAGAATATCATTGTCAAATGGTCAAACTTCGATTTACATTGTAATCTAATCGAAAGTATACAATACTATGAATTGATTAAATTGACGGTTGTATTTTCGAATATGTACCTATGCATGAGATATGTGGTTTTAATACAATTATTCATGAGTTGGGATTACTCTTTTAAGCATATATTTTGATAATGTTTGGTAATGATTGATTTGAATACACCATGCTCTATCTATTTACTAGTTTTACTGTCAGTTACGTGAAGCTCCTATTTGATTGCAAATATATCAAACATGAACTAGACTTATATGCCGGTATACTATAATGTTGAACTATATTTATTTGACACTAGACTTACGTGAAGCTCATATTTGACACTAAACTCTTTGTTTGAAGTTAGTCATTAAGACATGTTGGCAAGAAAATCAAGACTAAATAAATTTAAATGGTAAAAGGGTTGTAATATTTAGTCGGATGAGTCATGTGCGTTAGCATTTTGATAAGCAAGGCTATAATATTGGATACTGATCAATTAAGTATACTAAGTAAAAATAATAATAATAATAATAATAATTATGTGATCACTCTTATGCCACTAGTGATATTAGCATGAAAAGATAACCTCTATATTTTTCCTGTAAGCTTAAACCGATAAACAATGATGTTAAATAGCGCAATAATGTTATTAACCATTGTGATTGATTTTGATGAAGTAATCGATAAACATACGGCTACTTATGTATACTTTGATGGTTCATGGCATGTTTATATGGTTAACCATGTTTTGTATGCTATATGTTCAAGCATGTATTGTATGTTCATGATGCATGGTTTAAGAAGTTTGATTATGATTTTAAGTATGTCTTGCTATATATATTTAATTGCACGTTGAGTTAGTGTATTAACTTAGTGGCACGACCAGAAGAATATTGTTTTTTTTTTTAATTACTGATATGTTATTGTGCGAAAAGAGTGACAAAGAGAATAACACAATAAACGTTATTTACTCAGAATGTTACAAGACAAGTAAGACATTTTAGTTGACTCAAATAGCGTCACTAAGTTTTTAATATATGTGTGACTTATTTATACGGTGATTTTACTTATATGCATGCGAGATACTTAATTAATTGATTAATGACATACATGTGTTTTGAAAATTGTGTAACTACGCTTGTTATAATACTACATATGTTTTGTTATTGCTAATATATGAGTAATATATTAAACTATGTGAAAATTATAAAAGTGATTATATTTGATGTTTACATAGAAAGTGCAATCGAAGCACATGTGGTCATAAACTAGAGTTTATGAGCCAAGATTATTAATTGGCATGACCGGTTGAACCATCCCGGGTCAATGATGATGCGAAATATATACAAGAACTATGGATTCTTCAAAGGTGATTTCACTAATTGTTCTCAATGAAAGTGCATTGTTCACTTATCACCACCACATTAAAGTAAGGACTTTGTGCTATTAAGTTTTGAAAAGAATAAATGGGGTGTATGTAGGCCTATACACTCGCCATATGGATCATTTTGAATTTTAAAAATCGATGCATCGTCAAAATGATCATTAAGGACGCAACTTAAAGTTAGCATGATTAGTGGCTCGATTTATAAAATGCGAGCACAGTCTTCCAAATTATATTATTGAGAATGGTGGTGAATACTTCCAAGTATTGGGCGATTATTGAAATAAGTGTTGAACATAAAAGTAGCCCATGTTCATACGCGAATTGCTTTTGTTGAAACGTTTATAAAACGTCTTCAGTTGATTGCAAAGCCAATAATGTTATGAGAACAAAACTTTTAGTTTATGGGGCATGTTACGACATATGAATTCGCATCTTGCCAACAATTATTATTGAATTCTCCCTATTAGAATGGTTTTGGTCACAACCATATGTTTCCCACGTAAAGTTTTCTGTAAGTGTGCGGAACCTGTATTGTAAATTCACCACAACACACACAAGGGATGTTGAAATTGATAATTCATTCAGAGGGAGAATGAGCAGCGAGAAATTTGGAATGAATTATGATAACATAAATGTTGATCCTCACATTAATGAATATGAACTTAAAGTTCAAGGGACAAATGACATTCCAGATCTAGTAAATGCCAGACATGTTTAGTGACCTAAAGAAAGTGACTAGATCATATTACGCTGCTATTGCTCCAATTACAATGTGTGTCCCAGCAGTAAAATCGTTGATTTGTAGTAAGTCTATGGCACGTCTGCAGCGTGATAGACGAATCGATTCCAAATAAAAAGTCCTCGAAAAATAGATAAAATGGAGCAATAAAATCAAGATGGTCGGATCGAGGTAATAAAGACCCCATAATAGTCTTCTAAAGAGATACTAGACATGAAGGTAATTGGAAGAAACCCCGGGTACTTGAAAAACAATGAGATCTCAATAAATGATATAATTAATGCAATGTCTAGTAAAGTGTGGAATCGAGAAGTAACGAATCGACGTCGATATGGTAATGATTATGTAAATATAAGATAGCGCTATAATCATGATGAGGATCATGGAAGCATACCTGCAGGAAGTGCAAATGTATAAATGAATGGCCAAAAGAAGTAATGACACAAAGAGCTAATGAAAGATTAAAGTCTCTTGTGACGAGACATGGTTATTGGAACTTGAAGTCCGTACATATGAATTATTGGATATGCATTGGTCTTTATGAGAAAATGAAATGAAATTATGCATAAGGTACAAGTGATAGCGCACACGTATATTTTCTCAAAGACTTGTAAACGATCATGGAGATGCATGTTTACATGTGGTGGATCCAATAATGTAGTTTAATATTGTATAAGTCTGGCAATATAAGAAATAAGTATGCGTCTAATAATACAAGAGCTCGTTTGATGTTGAGATTCCTTAAGGAATATAGAATGCATTAATCACGTGTTATGATTTAAAATTCTCGAGAATACTAATTGATCAAATTTAACAAATCAATGGAATGGAATAATGTAAATGTTTCGATATCTTTAAGGTATAAGAAACGTGGGTTTATATTTTACTAACCCATCAAAACAAGTTTAGTTGGTTTTACAGATGCAGGATATATGTCTGGTACTAACAGTGATCGGTCTTAAAGTGGATACGTACTCACGAGTGATGGTAGTGAAATTTCATGACGTTCGGCAAAGCAAACAATCGCGGATAGTTCATCCAACCATTTAGAAACTCTCGGAAGGAGGTACCAACAGTTTTGCATGAAGATAATGTAGCATGCATTGTTTAATTCAAGGAAGGTTACATCAAAGGCGTCAAGACAAAACATATTTTGCCAAAGTTCTTTTCCAATCATGACTTACAAAAGAATGGTGATATTATTGTTCAACAAGTTCATTCAAGTGACAATTTGGCGAGTCTATTTACCAAGGCGCTTCTACCTCAACATTTAGGATATTGAACCACAACATTGGAATGCACCTACTCAAAGATCTCAGAGATATAATTATCAGAGGGAGACAATACGCGTTGCACTCTTTTTCCCTTAGTCATGGTTTTGTCCCACTGGGTTTTCCTGACAAGGTTTTTAATGAGGCAGCATTTCCTAAGCGTATTAACAATATGGACATCCAAGAAGGAGTGTTATGGATTATTATTAGTGGATGTCCATATAGCCCATAAGAGGCCCACGGCCCAGTTAGCTATTAGGGTTTTTACCCTACTATGTATCTTATATATACTCCATGTATCTTTCACATTATAGATCAATTGATGATTACTTTCATTCCCTCTATTTTTGTTCACAACAATTTTTTACTAAATAATCTTATGATTTTAAAGTGTATCTTTCACACACACGCATATATACATAATACATAGATATGAAATTTTTAGTAATTATTAATTTATAGTTTCGTTGGGACTAATATATATACACTAGGGTTTAAAAAAAATTATTATCTTATTATTTTATCGATTGAGGTCCAAATTTGTATTGGTCCCAAGTTGGGACTGGACAAATTATTACTTTTATCGAGATTATTAATTTATCGGGTATTAATTTATAGAGGTTTTACTGTATATTTATCATAATTATTGGTTTAACCGGGCAATATTTATCAAAACCCATAAATGATATACCAAACAAGTCACAACGACTAATAGAAGTAGTAAACCCTTCATAATAATTATGCTAATAAATAGACAAAAATACACCGTTGGTTTGAAATATCACAGGGCACATTAACTTTTTTTAGTCAACAGGTGTCCAAAACTTGAAATTTTGAGTTTGAATGCGTCCCTCCACCACTATTTGCTATTTTGTTTTGTTTTAGTGAAGGGCATAACGGTCATTTCATATTGGTAAATAAATCTCAGTTTGAAAGAAAGGAGCATAAACAGAAATCCATAATCTTAAAATGCCAAAAGAAAATAACTGTAACATCTTGAACAAGCCTGATCAAGGAAGTTTCCCTGCTAGGTAGAGACACAGTTTGTCTCTGGCATCCACAGCAACTTTGTCCTGCGACTCACTTCTCTCTGGATGATGCATAGGGTCTGGTTCACTTGACACCATTAAATCATCCAATGTCCCATCTCCTTCCATGTTGATTACAATGTTGTGAAGTAAACAATATGCAAGAATGATTATTGGCAGCTTATTCCTACCAGGACGCCACATACCACCGCCAATAACCGCCCAAACATTCTTAAGCTTGTTCAATGCTCGATTAGCAACTAATCTTGTTGCTGAATGTTTCTTGTTAAATTCAGTTTCATCTTCTGACATTTCTTTTTTCTTGTATGGAGTCATCAACCATGGAAGAAGCTGAAAGCCAAGCCCTCCAACAAAATATTCTCTAAGTTCAGTTCCTTCGCAAAGGACATCCAACCTCTCTCTATATTGTACGAATTTATAGATTTGAGATCTTACAAGGATGTCTTCTTTAGTCATAGACCCAGGCCATCCAGTAACTACATCAACAAACCGCAATTTGTGGTCCACAATGACTTGTAGTATCATACTATCTTTCTTCTCGCTATCAAGGCATACAGTGGTGTCACCTTCAGAATCATGTGGGTACATTTTGAGATAAGTAGTCTCGATTGCACCACAACAGTTTGGCATACCTCCAGCTTTCTCAAAGTTCGATTTTATGGTAGCCATATCTCTTGGCCATGAAATATGGTCGCGTCCAAATGCCTTCAATGCCTCAACAAACCTCCATGTGATATCCAAGACATTTAGTTCGTTTGTTCCAAATAAATCCGCAATGTTTATTGTTGGATCGACTGAGCTCAGCCTCCTTAAAGCTATGGCAATTTGATCGTTCAGAGACACTTCTTTACGATCCTGAAATCTATAGCTTCTAGGTAGAGACATCATGTGATCTTTTACTAGGGAGCGTATGTGGTTAAACATCTTCCTGGACATCTTGAAAAGTGCCTTGAAATTGTCCACATTATTTGGTGGATTTACCAGAACTGCATGGAAATTAGATCAGATTGACTAAAGGTACCAATTTCAATGGCATTTATATAAAGCTAATAATTTGCAATTAGTGTATGTCTTCCTGTATTATTGTCAAATTTTTGTAAATGAAAAAGTCATAAGGTATAATCAGATCAATCCAACTTAATCACTTCAGCTAATGCTGATCCATTTGGAAACGTCTGAAATAAATTTGAAACGTTAACAGTTTATTTGACATGAGTAATTGAATGCCTAACGATGTGACCACTTACTCACAAACATATTACATTAATAATGAGAATTGAAATACAAATGCATAAAAAGTTCTTGATTACAAGCAAATATATGAAATGACCGTTATGCCCTTCACTAAAAACAAAACAAAACAGCAAATAGTGGTGGAGGGACGCATTCAGACTCAAAATCTCAAGTTTTGGACGCCTGGCGACTAAAAAAAAAGTTAAGGTGCCTTGTCATGTTTCGTGAAAAGTTTAGGGACCAACGGTGTATTTTTGTCTAATAAATAAATAAATAAAATATAAAATTAATATATTTACATATATACATATACAAACATATGAATTGGGGGTATGATGACATATCCTATAAAAGAAATAAAATGGTGTATGATTGTAAAAGATCTATAAAATCTAAAAAGAAATCTTGTTTAACTCTTTTCTTATTTTTCCATGGATTTAGATGACTGATGACAAAACTGGTATACACCTAAAAGAAATATCATTTCGTTTGCAATACCTTATTTTTCCTACTATTAAAACATTGGCTCCGACGATATGTGACGTAAACCCATATGACGAATATGAGTTACATGTAGGGGAACAGCAGATATATACTTATTCTACCCCTTAGCACGACTAATCGTGTTTTTATTAGACATTATATACGTAAGTTAATAATCTTAGTTAGTGATACTAGATTGTAGGTATACATAGATGGTGTATACCCAACTCTTCTGCCATGTGATACGTACCTGCATATTTACGTGTCATCAAATATCTCAGAAGCAACACAAAACACATGAACAAGAAAAACTGCACTTTATCAGAAGGTATCACATGAACTAACGGGCACTACCTACCCATTAGATTAACAAAAACAAGATAAACTACCCTTACCATTAACAACTTCCATCCATAATATACAAACAACAACCCTACATTATATCACAAAGTATATATCACATGGTGAAGCTAAAAAAATCGGAAGAAAAAAATTACTGCTGTGTTTTATTATATTAACAATAGCGCGTGATAATATTCACAAACAAAAGGAAAAACCAACTAACCTGTGTTAAAATTATGAAAGTAGTCTAACACACTTTTGTAAATGTTGGTGATGTGGGGTTTCGGATCATCGACATATTGCATCAAGAAGTTAGGAACCAAGCAAACAAAAATCATTTCTGCTGTTCGTGTCTTACAGAAACATAAAAACCAAATCCATCAAACTTAAAACCAAGAAATTCAAGAGGATCGAGAAAGGGTTTTTGTTAGAAATGATAAAAGATAGGTGATTTTTTTTGTGTGTAGTGGTGGCTGCAAGTTGAGTGAGTGTTTAGGTTAAAATTGGGATATATGTAAGTGTATGCTTGATCAACCCTAGCCCATACACATTAGTTTTATATTGGCCCAACTTAGCCCACTTTTTCACATTCACTAGATTTTTTTTTATTAAAAGCATTGTACTTTATGCATTAAAAACAAGTAAAAAGGATATATATGTAATTTTTAAAAATTTCAAGGATATACATGTAATTATGCCTAAATTGTATATGTGGTTTTAGTAGATAAAAAATTGCGTTTCCAGAAAAGGAAAATAAAAAGAAAAGAAAAAAAAATAGTGAAGGGTTTTGCGCGCACTCTTCCATTTGTAGATACACGAGAGCCATTAGGAGGTTGTGTACGTAACGCTTATGGACCATCTTTTCCTTGTCGAAGGATTATGACAAGTCATGAGTGTCTAGTGACTGAGTCATGTCCCGACATTTACTATCATGTTCCATAAGGATGATATCTACTATCATCCTAACTTTTTTTTTAGCGTGTGACGGCGTTTAGACATATCGATGTCTTAAAGTTCTTCTATAGAATTGTTGAATTTGTATGTCTTCTTAGTTTTTGTGAATGTACTCTTTCTGGTGAATCTGTATGGTTTGTTACGACAATATGCAACCATTTGACAGTAAATGTCTAACATAATATATCGCATTAAATGGAGGACATAGCCCCATAGATCCATGTCTTGAACCAAATTATATGTTTGGAACCATGTCTTGAGCTGATTTGGTCTAAATGGCTATATTATAGGTTCAAGGACGGTTATTTGACTATATTTTGATCACAAACTATAGGTTCAAGTCCGGTCAAGGACGGTTGATCATAAAATACAAAATGAGAAGGAAACACGAGGCCTTAAAGTCACATTTACTGTCATCAAGATAAAATGACCATAGAGATTGATAGCGCCTTGGGCTGAAACTCGTCTTTTCGAGACCAGGTTTCAACCCTTACTAGGCCTAATCCAATCCCGAAAAGTAACCAGTCAAAGGTTCACCCCATTCGATTTCATTCTGGTCCTGTATCATGTTCCAGTAGTTTAAAAGCAAAAAGCCCTTAAAACTACTCACCCACAAAAATAGACTGCACGCTGTAAACAAGACTATCAAAAGTTTAAAACCACTTCCGTTATAAGAAACTTACCATATATGATATGCAATCACGCAAACGGGAATACTAAATTTACCAAATCCATTAATCAAGAAAATTCTAGTATACGGCAATTTCAACAACAGATGCTCCGAAGTTGCTAAAAAATGACGAGTATACCACTGGTAACATGTATTTTCAAACTTTAAAAGGAAAAATAAATAAAAATAATAAAAATAAATAAATAAATAAATAAAAAATAATAAAAGACCATACAAGCTTTGTCTAGAATATACTTTCTGAAGTTACTTTTACAACTTCACTGCAAAAACCTGCTACCAGAATACAACCCAACATGCAGGATCCATAGGCGAATAAGAGATCCCCTCGAGCATATTCTCAGAGCTTCAAGATTTTTTGTATGGAGAAACAATCTGCAGAATTACAAACAAAAAAAGAGATCTAAATTTGTGTTTCCATATATAGCACAACACTTTAATGTCCATATGGTCATGCAAAAACTGGACACGAGACATAGATATAACCTAAACTATATCAAGTTTTAAAGCCAATCAAAATAGACTACATATAGGAACAAATAGATACACATCCCACATGATGCCAAATTCATATCATATTAAAAACGACACACTACATTGCGCGGTTGCGGCCTTAAGTGACAAGAGTACACAGATATCAGATGGTGTATAAAGAAATAGAACATGCTGTTAGAGTTGCACAATCAAATAACACGTATTGCGGAAGCTAAGATCAAGTATAACATATAAGTATTAACTAAAACATAAATAGTAAACGTACCCGATGCACTTCAATTAAACCTTGATTCTTGGACAATATAGATCAATGATAAACCCCTTACCGTTTTGTTTATCGATCTCTTGATAATTACTAAAGTAAGTAATTACCTCGTTCTTGTACACACAAACTCCAACGAATAAAGGTTGTTGCAAGTAAACAAATCACTTATGGTTTTGTACTTAGAAAATCGACCAAGAACCCTTGGAGTGGGGTGGTACGATCGGCCAAGCAAAGAAAAACACAAACAAAGGTTTTAGGGTTAGAGTATGTGCACAAAAGATTGTTAAGTCTAACCCCAAGGCCTTGTATTTATACTAGGTGATTTCTTGGTGACCAAGCAAACAAGGGTTGGGCCTCCCCACCCCTTGTTCGACCGGCCTAGGCTCCCAAAGGGAGTTCTAGAACCTCCTTGTCACACAAGTTACACTCTAGTCCTTGTTTTTCTTATTTAACGATAGTTAGTCCATACGGTTAGCAACTAACGACCATTTAGTCCATTAAGTGACATAAATATATATATTTCATACATTTAATAAATATATAAATTTATTTACATTATTCTTGTTTGTAAAGTGTGCAATCCCGAGGTCTCGTGTTCGATCCTAGACATTTACCTATTAATGTTTATACGTAACATTTAACAGCTCCCACTCGTATATTCATTAATAGTAAAATGACATTGGTTAGCGTCTTGCAACACTCCAATGCCCCTAGTTCAAACCGAGCTAGGTTTCCTGGAAAAACCTTTAATGATTCATCATTATAATTATCCTTTCATTACTAATACCACATTAATAAAGATGTGAGTTCCTTTATTAATATTCTGTTTCTCGTTTCTTTATGATTGAACAAAATTACCAAAACATCTGAACGTATTCCAGATAGACTTTGGGCATGGCCATGCAAACATTTTGTCAACCCTACGAGGGGCCCAGCAGTATTAAACTTCTAAACAAATCAGAAGGAATGAATTCTCTCTTGACTACAAGAATAACCCATGAACTTTGCAACACTTCTGAAAACAATCCTTATAACTCCCTGTTACGGTGAGCGGTAGATTGCTTCACAAAAATGCACTACATCCATGACACTTATCTGGTATCTCAAGTCTGAGGATAACTTTAAATATGATTCTCACATCAAACTTTAAATCATATTGTTGGGATAAGTCCAATATTCAATTCATTGAATATCATGTGAAATTGGTATGACTACGCATCAATATACTTTCAAGTATATTCTAAACCAATACTCAAATTTGTCTTAGTTTAATGATATTCCCATATCATTAATCGACAATGGACATTTAGAATAATAAATTATTCAAGGATCTTAAACATGCAAATATAGGATATATTATTAATAAGACAATGACTAAATAAACATAACCAATATTTTATTTCAGTAAATATCAATAATTGTACATTACATCCTTTATCCAAACACTAATCACAAATGGGCATGAAACTTTCAGCTAATCTAAGTCCTACACCTGCAGCATGCTTGTGAAGCTTAGTGCCAGGTAGAGGCTTCGTTAATTGATCCGCCAAGTTATCATCTGTGTGAACTTTGAGCATTTCGATTTCACCTATTTCGACTTGTTCTCGAACATAGTGATGCTTAATCGGGAAATGTCTGGTGCCTTTCATGATTCCAGGCTCATTGGCAAATGTGATTGCAGCAGAATTGTCACAATACATTTTAATAGGTCTTTGAATCGAAGGCATGACTCCAAGCCCTGAGACAAACTTCCTAATCCAAACAGCTTCCATTGCAGCTTCTGAAGCAGCTATATACTCACTCTCTGTAGCAGACATCGCTAGTACACTCTGCTTTCTGCTCCTCCAATCCACTGCTCCTCCATTAATGACAAAGACATAACCCGTCTGAGACTTCGTATCATCCTTATCACCTTTCCAAGAAGCATCGCAGTAACCTGTAACATCAAGTTCTGCCGATGGATTTCCCCCATAAACCAAAAACATATCCTTAGTTGCCCTAAGGTACTTAAGAATATTCTTAACAGCAGTCCAGTGAGCTACACCTGGATTTTGCTGATATCGACTGGTTAAATTCTGAGCAAACGCTACATCAGGCCTTGTGCTTTTCACTGCATACATTATAGATCCCACAGCCGAAGCATAAGGGACTCTTTTCATGCGTTGCACCTCTTCAGGTGTTGAAGCACAAACCTTGTTGCTCAAGCCATGTTGCTCTTGCATCGGCAAATATCCTTTCTTGGAATTTTGCATATTGAATCTGTTCAATATTTTATCAATGTAAGCACTTTGGCTTAATCCAATTAATCGCTGAGATCTATCTCTATATATCTTGATTCCCAGAATAAATGCAGCTTCCCCTAAATCTTTCATAGAAAAACAACTTCCAAGATATTCCTTAACCTTTTGTAAACTTGGAATGTCGTTCCCCATGATCAATATGTCATCGACATATAATATAAGGAAAATTACATTACTCCCACTAACTTTGTGATATACACATGGCTCATCAAGATTTTTAGTGAATCCATACTTTTTAATCTCACCATCAAATCTTTTATTCCATTGTCGTGATGCTTGCTTTAATCCATAAATGGATCTTTTAAGCTTGCATACACGATTTGGAAATTCTGGATTTACATACCCCTCAGGCTGCGCCATATAGATGTCCTCATCTAGGCGACCATTTAAGAAGGCGGTTTTAACATCCATTTGCCAAATCTCATAGTCATAGTAAGCGGCTATGGCTATAAGAATCCTAATTGCCCTTATGTCAGCTACAGGAGAAAAGGTCTCCTCATAGTCAACACCAAAAGTTTGTGTATAGCCTTTAGCTACACAACGGGCCTTATAGGTGTGTACAACGCCATCCATGTCAGTCTTTTTCTTGTAGAGCCATTTACTCCCAACTAGTTTGGCACCCGGAGGTAGGTCTACTTCTTCCCAGACTTCATTGTCTTCCATGGATTGCATTTCCCCATCCATAGCTTCTTTCCATTTGGCCTTTTCAGGACCATTCATGGCAGCTTTATAACTTGTAGGCTCATCAAGATCACCCAGTATATACTCATCACTCTCTACATTAAGACATAGACGAGTAGGAGCTTTTACTGATCTTGTTGACCTACGAATGGGAATCACTTCAACTTCAGGTGGAGGACCTAAGCTTTCAGGTTCTACCGGAAGTTGGTTAGTGTTTTCAGAAGGTTCTACATCTTCATGACCGTCTTCCAGGTCATATACTCTCCCACTGAATTCTTGAGATATGAGCTCTCTTTCAAGAAAGTCTCCATACCTTGCAACAAATACTTTGTTTTCAGGTGGGTAATAAAAGTAGTATCCCATAGTTTCCTTAGGGTATCCTACGAAGATGCACTTCACAGATCTTTGTTGGAGTTTGTCTGCTGAGTCACGTTTAACATACGCCTCACAACCCCAGACCTTAAGATAAGACAGGTTAGGAGCTTTTCCAGTCCATACCTCATATGGTGTCTTATCAACCTTCTTTGTTGGAACCATATTTAGAATGCGAACCGCAGATTCTAGGGCATAATCCCAAAACGAGAAAGAAAGAGTTGTTAGATTAAACATAGATCGTATCATGTCTTGCAATGTACGATTCCTTCTCTCAGATACACCATTTTGTTGTGGAGTATATGGAGAAGTAAGGTGCTGGACAATTCCCTCCTTTGCTAGATAATCTATGAACTCCTGACTCAGGTATTCACCACCTCTATCGGATCGAAGAGCTTTAATCTTCTTTCCAAGTTGCAACTCTACTTCTGCTTTAAACACTTTGAATGTTTCAAACACCTCATGTTTATGTTTAAGTAAATAAACATAACCATAACGGCTGTAATCATCCGTAAATGTTAAGAAGTAGCTAGCACCCCTCCTTGACACATGTCTAAGTGGTCCACACACATCTGTGTGAATAAGACCAAGTAGATCATTAGCCCTTTCAATCCTATTTTTAAAGGGTTTCTTAGTCATCTTCCCAGCAATGCAAGATTCGCATTTATCAAATGATTCATCATTGATCTTATTTAAAAGCCCATCATGTTGCAGCTTTTTCATGCGATCTTTGCCAATGTGAGCAAGTCGACAATGCCAAAGATAAGACGAATCCAGACCTTTCTTGATTCTCTTATTGTTGATGCTATACATTGAATTATTTTTAACAAAAGCATTATCATTATCATTCATATCAATTTCAAATACACCATTCACAGCAACAGCATTAAAATAAAAAACATTATTTAAAGAAACTGAAATTCCATTGCTTGAAATAGTATGATGAAAACCATGGTTCAACAAACATGAAAATGAAATTACACCTCTAACAATTGACGGTGCATAATGACAATTATTTAAAGATAGTACTAGGCCCGAAGGCAACACTAAATTAAATACTCCTATAGCTTCAACTCCTGCATGCGCTCCGTTACCAACGTGCAAGAATTGTTGTCCATAGGCCAGCTTTCTCTCAACTCTAAACCCCTGCATGGTATTGCAGATATGAATGCCACATCCAGTATCATATACCCATGAATTCAATTTAGGAGTAAGAGTGAATAATTCAATCATAAAGAACGCACCTGATGAGCTGGGGTTACCAGCATCATTCCCCTGCTTCTTGAGTCGCAAGTCATGAATGTAGAGAGGGCAATTGCGCTTCCAATGGCCCTTTTCATGACAATGGTGACAAGCCTGATCCTTCCTGTTTGGCGGATTCACCTTGTTCTGCTTAGGCTGATGTTGTTTCATCTTGGGTTCAGGTTGATAGGCCATGACCTGCTTGCCTTTGTTAACCTTCCCTTTGCCTTTGTTCACATGCGATTTCTTCTGGATTCTTCCCCCATGAATTGCCAACACTTGCGGGGTGGGATTCTTGACCTTGGCTGGTAGACTTTTCTCATAATCAACAAGCAATGCGAGTAACTCTGAGACTGTCTTCCCCGAGCAATGCATGTTGAAGTTCTGCACAAAACCAGCAAAATCCTTGTTAAGGGATCTGTTGATCAAGTGCACTTGCACATTCTCGGGGTAACCAAAACCAATTCTGTGAAGTTGATCAAAGGAGTCCTTCATCTCATCCACATAATCGGCTACTGGTTTACCATCACCATGCTTGCAGTTGTGTAGCTTGTCAAGTTCATCATACAATTCAACTGCAGGTGACTTCTCATAAGATTGCCTGAGGTTATCAAGCATATTCTTAGGAGATGCATACTCATACTTCTTTTGTAATTGAGCATTCATGCTAGTGAGCATTAGACAAGCAACCTCATTGTACTTAGCATTTATCACCTTCCATTCTGCCTTTGCTTCAGGTGTTGCCGTAGCAACAGGTTCAGCAGGGCATTCCTCGGTCACATAATCCATCTTACCAGACGCCCTCAAGACAATTCTGAGCGAACGGTACCAGTCATTGAAATTCTTTCCTGTGAGTTTCTCTCTCTCAAGATGACTCTTGAAAGCATTGATCACAGTTTGGTTATCGGGTTGAGCCATATCTACAGATAAAGTTCAAATATTAGTATTTTCGATAATCAATATCTTCAAGAAAATAAAATACCCAAGGCTATATTCATATAACCAACAAATTTTCTTGAAAACCTAGGATCTATCTTTACATAGTTTCACCACATCAGTTGATCTGCTAGTGGTAAAAGTACAAAAGATAGTAATCTGTCGAACAATAATTGGCAAACAAGATTTCCAATTCCTAGATCATTATGGGATTTACATCAAATTGATTCATCAATTTGCCTTTGTAAGCATGTTTTATCCCATCTCATGCCTTAAGTTCTAGGTCTCACGCACAACTTAATTAAGTCGTCTACCTTAGAAACTGTAAAATTACAATTATGGTCTCACGCGTTAAAAGAATTTTACCTTGTTATAGTAATTTAGCCTAGGTCTCACGTTTACTAAATTAAAATTCCAAGTGTTTCTTATAGGTAGATGGCACGTGACTTAAATTATAAGGGTATTAATTTTTGATATGTCAATCAAAATTATGTACAAAGATGCATGCACTCATCTTTATAACATAAGTTTTCATAAAAACTTTTTATGTCCGATTCCTGAAATTAATACACAAAGTTTTACTTGAGGTTTATGCCAAAACCCTAAGATGACTTTCTACAACATATAATTTTAAAAGTAATTCGTTTAAGATATATTCAAGATTGTGATAACCAAGGCAGACTCTAAGGCTCTTTTCTAAGCCTTCAAATCACGGTTATGAATATCATCTTAAAAGACTTAGTTTTAAAAGTATATTTGCACAAAACATCATTCAAGCAAAAGTTTATGGATTCAATCTCAAAACAGTAATAAAGTTTGAATAATGCTAGTCTCGACTGGGAGCTGATTACCGTGCGAATCGGACCACGATTGTCATAAGACCATTGCAAGATTCTTACTTTATCACTTTAGGGTTTCACAATTATTAGTCCGTTTTAATTTTCTTTATGAAAACACCCTTTTATTGCTTACTTCAAGTCCAACTAAAAAACAATAAAACAAGTAGCAAAGAAAATCAAACAAACAATAATAATATAAGTGAAACAATTAGCCACATGCAAACCGTATTAGAAAAGATCCTAATAAAATCAATTCTAGGTATAAAACGCATGTAATCAACTAAGGCCTTCACCTCTTAATGGAGGTGAGTCACATACATTGACGAATCAATTGCGTAGGCCAAAGCTAAAAACACACCACATAGCATATAAAATTGATTTTAATATATATATTGGAGTCTTCCCCAATTAAAGATCTATCTAAATATGTGACAACAAAACTAGATCCATGACAAACATGCATGTAAGTCACGGATTAAAACCTAACAATTAGCAATTAGGTCACAAGATACGTTCAATTAACCGGTTAATGACCTAGGGTTTCTAGTGATTACACATAATCAAGAAAACCACAAAACCCTAATTAGGGTTTCATGGGAAAATCGACCCCCCCCCCCAAAATTAGGGTTAGGGTTTCGAAATTTTTAGAAAAAATAGGAAAAACCCTAGATAAAAAAAACATGTATCTAAAACAATTAAAGATCCGGTTTTTATTACGTTTTAGTAATCAATTACATGTTAAACCTGGCTCTGATACCACTGTTAGAGTTGCACAATCAAATAACACGTATTGCGGAAGCTAAGATCAAGTATAACATATAAGTATTAACTAAAACATAAATAGTAAACGTACCCGATGCACTTCAATTAAACCTTGATTCTTGGACAATATAGATCAATGATAAACCCCTTACCGTTTTGTTTATCGATCTCTTGATAATTACTAAAGTAAGTAATTACCTCGTTCTTGTACACACAAACTCCAACGAATAAAGGTTGTTGCAAGTAAACAAATCACTTATGGTTTTGTACTTAGAAAATCGACCAAGAACCCTTGGAGTGGGGTGGTACGATCGGCCAAGCAAAGAAAAACACAAACAAAGGTTTTAGGGTTAGAGTATGTGCACAAAAGATTGTTAAGTCTAACCCCAAGGCCTTGTATTTATACTAGGTGATTTCTTGGTGACCAAGCAAACAAGGGTTGGGCCTCCCCACCCCTTGTTCGACCGGCCTAGGCTCCCAAAGGGAGTTCTAGAACCTCCTTGTCACACAAGTTACACTCTAGTCCTTGTTTTTCTTATTTAACGATAGTTAGTCCATACGGTTAGCAACTAACGACCATTTAGTCCATTAAGTGACATAAATATATATATTTCATACATTTAATAAATATATAAATTTATTTACATTATTCTTGTTTGTAAAGTGTGCAATCCCGAGGTCTCGTGTTCGATCCTAGACATTTACCTATTAATGTTTATACGTAACATTTAACACATGCAAGTGTGCAACTCTTGGTTGCCGGTCTGCGGCTACTATTCTTTTGATGGACTTATAATTTTTGAAGTTGTCATAATCAGATATGAGAGAGTGTAAAGTAATTTTTGATCACTTGAGAAATGATAGGTGTACTAATCAAAAAGGACTTGACGTCACGTGAATAGACGTAAAAGACTCTCAAATTAGGTTAAGAAGTAAATATGAAACTTTAATCTACCCTTAGCTGCTATGAAATTGATTATCTAAAACTGAGAAACTAACATATATTAATAAATAATTAGCATATATTATCATTTACAAAACACAAACCCGAACAATCCTTTAAATATCTAATTGCCTCACATTATCAACCTTGCCGTCCATACCTGTATACGTAATTTTGATTATGAAAATTTAGCATTGAACTCACTATAGCGTACATATAGCAACAGATAGATGCACGTCCCACATATATCCTAAAGTTTTTAACCTTTTTTTATTGAAGGATAAGAGCTTCAAATATGATTACAAAGGATATTATTTTACTAAAAAGAAAAACCCTTATTTGAATAAGGTGATTTCATTGGTTTTAGACATAAAATGTACTCATTGGTTGACATTCAGCACATTTGACCCGTCTACTCTAGATCTATCTGCTTCCAACATAAATGAGAGATTACATATAAGAGCTGAGATGGTTGAAAACCATCAATTCATTGAAAAATACCACTCTACGGGAGTCGTAACCCGTTCATTATATAGAACACATCAGCTTTAGCAGCACTAGTCTTCATCCGGAAAAGATTATAGTAATGGCTGAAACCACTACTGACAAATATTCTAAGATCTGTTTCGCTTGTATAAGTCATCAACACTTTCCTAAGCTCGTCATCTTTTTTACGTTGCTCTTCAAGCCACAAATCATACTGCATTTCAAATGTAACAATTCCTGGGTTAGTAATATAAATAGTGCTTCCTAAGCCACTGTACACGCCCTGTAATCAACCAATTAATTGCTCACAATTCAGATTCAGTTGGAAATTAGGAGAGTTTAAAAGTTTTCCATGTCTGTTAGAAAAAGAAAGAAACCTGACCTGTTGACGAGCCCTTCGAGTTCTTGTCAACTGCGCTAATTGTTAAATGTTACGTATAAACATTAATATGTAAATGTCTAGTATCAAACCCGAGACATCGGGATTGCACACTTTACAAACAAGAATAATGTAAAATAAATATATATATATGTTAAATGTATCGTATATGTATATTTATAAACATTTAATGGACTAAATGGTCGTTAGTTATTAACCGTATGGACTAACTATCGTTAGTAACGAAAGATAAGGACTAGAGTGTAACTTGGGTGTCAAGAAGGTTCTGGAACACCCCTAGGGGTCCTAGGCCGGTCGATCATAGGGAGGGGAAACCCAACCCATGCTTGTCTTGTGCTCCAAGTTTACTCTAGTATATATACAAGGCCAAGGGTTAGGGTTTCACATATTTTGTGCACACACACTAAACCCTAAAATCTTTCTTCCTTGTTTTCTTTTCTTGTCTGATCGTCCAACCCCCCTCCTAGGGATCTTGGGTCGATTTTGGTTATACAAAATAAGTGTTTTGTTTACTTGCATCAAACCTTTATTCGTTGGTAGTTTGTGTGTACAAGAACGAGGTAATTACTTACTTTAGTAATTATCAAGAGATCGATAAACAAAACGGTAAGGGGTTTATCATTGATCTATTTGTACAAGAATCAAGGTTAATTTGAAGTGCATCGGGTACGTTTACTATTTATGTTTTAGTTAATATTTATGTGTTATACTTGATCCTAGCTTCCGCAATACGTGCTATTTAATTGTTAAACTCTAACAGTGGCATCACGAGCCATGTATAACATGTAATTGATTACTAAAACGTAATAAAAATCGGATCTTTAATTGTTTTAGATACATGTTTTTGATCTAGGGTTTTTCCTATTTTTTTTTTAAAATAAATTCGAAACCCTAACCCTAATTTGGGGGGGGGGGTCGTTTTTTCCATGAAACCCTAATTAGGGTTTTGTGGTTTTCTTGGATTATTTGTAATCACTAGAAACCCTAGGTCTTTAACCGGTTAATTGAACGTATCTTGTGACCTATGTGCTAATTGTTAGGTTTTAATCCGTGACTTACATGCATGTTAGTCATGGATCTTGTTTTTTTTATCACATGTTTAATATAGATCTTAAATTGGGGAAGACTCCAATACATATTAAAATCAATTTTATATGCTATGTGGTGTGTTTATTAGCTTTGGCCTACGCAATTGATTCGTCGATGTATGTGACTCTCCTCCATTAAGATTAAGAGGAGAAGGCTTTAGTTGATTGCATGTGGCTAATTGTTTCACTTATTTATTATTGGTTATTTTGATTTTCTTTGATACTTGTTTTATTGTTTTAGTTTGACTTGTTGTAAGCAATAAAAGGGTTGTTTTTATAAAGAAAATAATACGGACTAATAATGGTGAAACCCTAAGTGGTAAAGTAAGAATCTTGCAAGGTCTTAGGTGCCGATAGTGGTCCGATTCGCACGGTAATCAGCTCCCAGGCGAGACTAGCAAAATTCATACTTTATTACAATTTTGAGATTGAATCCATAAACTTTTGCTTGATTGATGTTTTGTACAGATATGCTTTTAAAATTAAGTCCTTTAAGATTATATTCATAACCGTGATTTGAAGGCTTAGAAAAGAGCCTTAGAGTCTGCCTTGGTTATCACAATCTTGAATATGTCTTAAACGAATTACTTTTAAAATCATAATTGTAGAAAGTCATCTTAGGGTTTTGGTATAAACCTCAAGTAAAACTTTGTGTATTAATTTCCCGAATTGGATATAAAAAGTTTTTATGAAAACTTATGTTATAAAGATGAGTGCATGCATCTTTGTACATATTTTGATTGACATATAAAAAATAATACCGTTAATAATTTAAGTTACGTGCCATCTATCTATAAGGAACACTTGGAATTTTAATTTAGTAAACGTGAGACCTAGGCTAAAT
Organism: Artemisia argyi; assembly: GCA_030686995.1. NCBI lineage: Eukaryota > Viridiplantae > Streptophyta > Magnoliopsida > Asterales > Asteraceae > Artemisia > Artemisia argyi. Next base: position 14,665,803 of record CM060706.1, read on the forward strand.
TACTATAACAAGGTAAAATTCTTTTAACGCGTGAGACCATAATTGTAATTTTACAGTTTCTAAGGTAGACGACTTAATTAAGTTGTGCGTGAGACCTAGAACTTAAGGCATGAGATGGGATGAAACATGCTTACAAGGCAAATTGATGAATCAATTTGATGTAAATCCCATAATGATCTAGGAATTGGAAATCTTGTTTGCCAATTATTGTTCGACAGATTACCAACTTTTATACTTTCACCACTAACAGAACAACTGATGTGGTGGAATCTATGTAAAGTTGGATCCTAGATTTTCAAGAAAATTAGTTGGTTATATGAATATAGCCTTGGGTATTTTATTTTTCTTGAAGATATTGATTATCGAAAATACTAATATTTGAACTTTATCTGTAGATATGGCTCAACCCGATAACCAAACTGTGATTTCTGCTTTCAAGAGTCATCTTGAGAGAGACAAACTGACTGGAAAGAATTTCAATGACTGGCACCGTTCGCTCAGAATTGTCTTGAGGGCGTCTGGAAAGCTAGACTTCTTGACCGAAGAATGCCCAGCTGAGCCTGAAGCTACTGCCACACCAGAAGCAAAGGCGGCTTGGAAGGTGGTAAATGCTAAGTTTAATGAGGTTGCTTGTTTAATGCTCACTAGCAGGAGTGCTCAGTTACAAAAGAAGTACGAGTACGCATTCCCTAAAGACATGCTTGAGATGCTTAAGCAGTCTTATGAGAAGCCACCTGCAGTTGAATTGTATGATGAACTCGACAAGCTACACAACTGCAAGCATGGTGATGGTAAACCAGTAGCTGATTATGTGGATGAGATGAAAGATTCGTTTGATCAACTTCACAGAATTGGTTTTGGTTACCCCGACAATGTGCAAGTACACTTGATCAACAGGTCTCTTAACAGGGATTTTGCTGGTTTTGTGCAGAATTACAACATGCACTGCTCGGGGAAGACAGTCTCAGAATTACTCGCATTGCTTGTTGATTATGAGAAAAGTCTACCAGCCAAGGTCAAGGATCCTACCCCACAAGTGTTGGCAATTCATGGGGGTAGAATCCAGAAGAAATCGCATGTGAACAAAGGCAAAGGTAAAGGTGATAAAGGCAAGCAGGTCATGGCCTATCAACCACAACCCAAGAAGAAACAGTATCAGCCTAAGCAGAACAAGACAAATCCTCCAAACAAGAAGGATCAGGCTTGTCACCACTGTCATGAAAAGGGCCATTGGAAGCGCAATTGTCCTCTCTACATTCATGACTTGCGACAGAAGAAGCAGGGTAATGAAGCTGGTAAACCCAGTACTTCAGGTGCGTTCTTTATGATTGAATTATTCACTCTTACTCCTAAATTGAATTCATGGGTATATGCTACGGGATGTGGCATTCATATTTGCAATACCTTGCAGGGGTTTAGAGTTGAGAGAAAGCGGACAACAATTCTTGCACGTTGGTAACGGAGCGCATGCAGGAGTTGAAGCTATAGGAGTTTTTAATTTAGTGTTGCCTTCGGGCTTAGTACTATCTTTAAATAATTGTCATTATGCACCGCCAATTGTTAGAGGTGTAATTTCATTTTCATGTTTGTTAAACCTTGGTTTTCATCATACTATTTCTAGCAATGGAATTTCAGTTTCTTTAAATGATGTTTTTTATTTTAATGCTATTGCTGTGAATGGTGGATTTGAAATTGATATGAATGATAATGATAATGCTTTTGTTACAAATAATTCAATGTATAGCATCAATAATAAGAGAATCAAGAAAGGTCTGGATTCATCTTATCTTTGGCATTGTCGACTTGCTCACATTGGCAAAGATCGCATGAAAAAGCTGCAACATGATGGGCTTTTAGATAAGATCAATGATGAATCATTTGATAAATGCGAATCTTGCATTGCTGGGAAGATGACTAAGAAACCCTTTAAAAATACGATTGAAAGGGCTAATGATCTACTTGGTCTTATTCACACAGATGTGTGTGGACTACTTAGACATGTGTCAAGGAGAGGTGCTAGCTACTTCTTAACATTTACGGATGATTACAGCCGTTATGGTTATGTTTATTTACTTAAACATAAACATGAGGTATTTGAAACATTCAAAGTGTTTAAAGCAGAAGTAGAGTTGCAACTTGGAAAGAAGATTAAAGCTCTTCGATCCGATAGAGGTGGTGAATACCTGAGTCAGGAGTTCATAGATTATCTAGCAAAGGAGGGAATTGTCCAGCACCTTACTTCTCCATATACTCCACAACAAAATGGTGTATCTGAAAGAAGGAATCGTACATTGCAAGACATGATACGATCTATGTATAATCTAACAACTCTTCCTTTTTCGTTTTGGGATTATGCCTTAGAATCTGCGGTTCGCATTCTAAATATGGTTCCAACAAAGAAGGTTGATAAGACACCATATGAGTTATGGACTGGAAAAGCTCCTAACTTGTCTTATCTTAAGGTCTGGGGTTGTGAGGCGTATGTTAAACGTGACTCAGCAGACAAACTCCAACAAAGATCTATGAAGTGCATCTTCGTAGGATACCCTAAGGAAACTATGGGATACTACTTTTATTACCCACCTGAAAACAAAGTATTTGTTGCAAGGTATGGAGACTTCCTTGAAAAGGAGCTCATATCTCAAGAATTCAGTGGGAAAGTATATGATCTGGAAGACGGTTAAGAAGATGTAGCACCTTCTGAAAACACTAACCAACTTCTGGTAGAACCTGAAAGTTTAGGTCCTCCACCTGAAGTTGAAGTGATTCCCATTCGTAGGTCAACAAGGCCAGTAAAAGCTCCTACTCGTCTATGTCTTAATGTAGAGAGTGATGAGAATTTACTGGGTGATCTTGATGAGCCTACAAGTTATAAAGCAGCCATGAATGGTCCTGAAAAGGCCAAATGGAAAGATGCTATGGATGGGGAAATGCAATCCATGGAAGACAATGATGTCTGGGAAGAAGTAGACCTACCTCCGGGTGCCAAACTAGTTGGGAGTAAATGACTCTACAAGAGAAAGACTGACATGGATGGCGTTGTACACACCTATAAGGCCCGTTGTGTAGCTAAAGGCTATACTCAAACTTTTGGTGTTGAATATGAGGAGACCTTTTCTCCTGTAGTTGACATAAGGGCAATTAGGATTCTTATAGCCATAGCCGCTTACTATGACTATGAGATTTGGCAAATGGATGTAAAAACCGCCTTCTTAAATGGTCGCCTAGATAAAGACATCTATATGGCGCAGCCTGAGGGGTATGTAAATCCAGAATTCCCAAATCATGTATGCAAGCTTAAAAGATCCATTTATGGATTAAAGCAAGCATCACGACAATGGAATAAGAGATTTGATAGTGAAATTAAAAAGTATGGATTCACTCAAAATCTTGATGAGCCATGTGTATATCACAAAGTTAGTGGGAGTAATGTAATTTTCCTTATATTATATGTTGATGACATATTGATCATGGGAAATGACATTCCAAGTTTGCAAAAGGTTAAGGCATATCTTGGAAAGTGTTTTTCTATGAAAGATTTAGGGGAAGCTGCATTTATTCTGGGAATCAAGATATATAGAGATAGATCTCAGCGATTAATTGGATTAAGCCAAAGTGCTTACATTGATAAAATATTGAAGAGATTCAATATGCAAAATTCCAAGAAAGGATATTTGCCGATGCAAGAACAACATGGCTTGAGCAACAAGGTTTGTGCTTCAACACCTGCAGAGGTGCAACACATGAAGAGAGTCCCTTATGCTTCGGCTGTGGGATCTATTATGTATGCGGTGAAAAGTACAAGACCTGATGTGGCGTTTGCTCAGAATTTAACCAATCGATATCAGCAGAATCCAGGTGAAGCTCACTGGACTGCTGTTAAGAATATTCTTAAGTACCTTAGGGCTACTAAAGCTATGTTCTTGGTTTATGGGGGTACTCCATCAGCAGAACTTGATGTTACAGGTTACTGCGATGCTTCTTGGAAAGGTGATAAGGATGATACGAAGTCTCAGACGGGTTATATCTTTCTCATTAATGGAGGAGCTGTGGATTGGAGGAGCAGAAAGCAGAGTGTACTAGCGATGTCTGCTACAGAAAGTGAGTATATAGCTGCTTCAGAAGCTGCAATGGAAGCTGTTTGGATTAGGAAGTTTGTTTCGGGGCTAGGAGTTATGCCTTCGATTCAAAGACCTATTAAAATGTATTGTGACAACTCAGCTGCAATTACATTTGCCAATGAGCCTGGAATCATGAAAGGCACCAGACATTTCCCGATTAAGCATCACTATGTTCGAGAACAAGTCGAAATAGGCGAAATCGAAATGCTCAAAGTTCACACAGATGATAACTTGGCAGATCAATTAACAAAGCCTCTACCTGGCACCAAGCTTTACAAGCATGCTGAAGGTGTAGGACTTAGATTAGCTGAAAGTTTCATGCCCATTTGTGATTAGTGTTTGGATAAAGGATGTAATGTACAATTATTATTTTGATGAAATAAAATATGTTTTATGTTTATTTATTCATTGTCTTAATAATATATCCTATATTTGCATGTTTAAGATCCATGAATAATTTATTATTCTAAATTGTCCATTGTCGATTAATGATATGGGAATATCATTAAACTAAGACAAATTTGAGTATTGGTTTAGGATATACTTGAAAGTATATTGATGCGGAGTCATACCAATTTCACATGATATTCGATGAATTGAATATTGAACTTATCCCAAAAATATGATTTAATATTTAATGTGAGAATCATATTTAAAGTTATCCTCAGACTTGAGATACCAGATAAGTGTCATGGATGTAGTGCATTTTTGTGAAGCAATCTACCGCTCACCGTAACAGGGAGTTATAAGGGTTGTTTTCAGAAGTGTTGCAAAGTTCATGGGTTATTCTTATAGTCAAGAAAGAATTTATTCCTTCTGATTTGTTTAGAAGTTTAATACTGTTGGGCCCCTCGTAGGGTGACAAAATGTTTGCATGGCCATTCCCAAAGTCTATCTAGAATACGTTCAGATGTTTTTGTAATTTTGTTCAATCATAAAGAAACGAGAAACAGAAATTTAATAAAGAACCTCACATCTTTATTAATGTGGTATTAGTAATGAAAGGATAATTATAATGATGAATCATTAAAGGTTTTTCCAGGAAACCTAGCTCGGATTGAACTAGGGGCATTGGAGTGTTGCAAGACGCTAACCAATGTCATTTTACTATTAATGGATATACGAGTGGGAGCTGTTAAATGTTACGTATAAACATTAATATGTAAATGTCTAGTATCGAACCCGAGACCTCGGGATTGCACACTTTACAAACAAGAATAATGTAAAATAAATATATATATATGTTAAATGTATCGCATATGTATATTTATAAACACTTAATGAACTAAATGGTCGTTAGTTATTAACTGTATGGACTAACTAACGTTAGTAACGAAAGATAAGGACTAGAGTGTAACTTGGGAGTCAAGAAGGTTCTGGAACACCCCTAGGGGTCCTAGGCCGGTCGATCATAGGGAGGGGAAGCCCAACCCATGCTTGTCTTGTGCTCCAAGTTTACTCTAGTATATATACAAGGCCAAGGGTTAGGGTTTCACATCTTTTGTGCACACACACTAAACCCTAAAATCTTTCTTTCTTGTTTTCTTTTCTTGGCCGATCGTCCAACCCCCCTCCTAGGGATCTTGGGTCGATTTTGGTTATACAAAATAAGTGTTTTGTTTACTTGCATCAAACCTTTATTCGTTGGTAGTTTGTGTGTACAAGAACGAGGTAATTACTTACTTTAGTAATTATCAAGAGATCGATAAACAAAACGGTAAGGGGTTTATCATTGATCTATTTGTACAAGAATCAAGGTTAATTTGAAGTGCATCGGGTACGTTTACTACTTATGTTTTAGTTAATATTTATGTGTTATACTTGATCCTAGCTTCCGCAATACATGCTATTTAATTGTTAAACTCTAACACTAATTTCATTCGTCCTGATTCAAGTTGTTGAACATATGCCTATAAAAAATTCCAAATATTTAGTCTCGCTGTTTTGGTCACGATTATAAGCATGTGTTATTTGACAAGTTTTAACGTACCTTTTTCCTTAAACGACTTTTACAGCAGCTTCAGGGTTTTGCGGGAGTCTTCTTTGTAACTGTGACCGGACAAATGGATATATGAGATAGCGTGCATTTAAACATTGATACAAAAGAAATATGTAAATGTTACATATGGATATGATTTTATCGCCTTATCTGAAATGGATCTTGCTGCCTTGGGAATAATGATTTAAAAATAGATATTTTAAAATCTAATATTCTCAAAAAGACGCGTTCAACAACCTTATTTGGTGCCTTGAATCAACCTCAGGAATCATTTCATTATGGCTCAGGTTTGGACTAAAGTTAGCTCCAAAGGCGTCTTCCCACATCCTAAATTGTTGTTACGGATCGAGTATTCCCATCCTCCAGGCTGTTTAGCTGCAAAAGTATGTCGAATTCACGCACCAATAGCGATAAAAGCATATCAACCATACAAGAAGCTTGAAAATTACCTGTTCACTAACAAAAGACAGTTGAGTATGGCGACTGGAAAATCAGGCGGGAAAAAGAGGTTTGTTTGTTTTTTTGGTATACAAGGGCTTCCCCAAATATTTTCTTTCAATTAGGAAAAGAAGACTATTAGATGAAAACCAAATCTACATGAGACCAGGACAAATAGGAAACTGTAACAAATGAAACGCCATGTGTAGAGGATATTCGTGAGCATATAATAAGTTCAACTTCTAATTATGATGTGATCTGAAATGTTTATTTAAACTTACATGATCACTGATGACTATGTTAGCTGGGTACCATTCATGCCGTTAAAGTAGAAGAGAAAAAATAAATAAATAAAAAAAAAAAAAAAAAAAAAAAAAAAAAAAAACGAACATGAACAAACATGAACAATATTTTACGTTCGTTTAATTAAATAAACGAACATGAACAATATTTTACGTTCGTTTAATTAAATGAATGAACATGAACAAAAGTCTCATTCGTTCATTTATGTTCGTGAACGTCCGATTAGACGTTCGTTAAATTTCGTTTATGTTTATTTATCTATTTATGTTCATATATCATATCTTTTTATTTTATAATTTTAAAAATTGATTTGTTTAAACAAAGCAACACTTATAAAACAATATATTGTGAAGAATTCAATAAGTTTATATTTGTTTGTCTATTTTCATTTATGTTCGATCGTTTATGTTCGTTTAGCGTTCGTTTAGTGTCATAATAAACGAACATAAATGAACATGAACAATTCATTTTCTTAATAAACGAACATGAACAAGAAAACTCGTCCGTTTAAACGTCTGTGTCGGTTTATTTGTCCGGTTAAAGTTAAATGAACGAACATGAACAGGGCTCCGTTCGTGTTTGTCCGGTTCATTTACAGCCCTAACTAAGGATATCTGTATGAGGTAACTCTAAGGACATCTCACTTGTAAAAGGGTCAAAGAACATCAACAAACCACCACCAATTTAACAAAAATCAGCAACAAACCAAAACCTCAAAACACTATATGTAATCTTACAACTAATTGAAATATAATATATACCACTTAAGTATTCAAAACATCACAAGGAGCTGCTAAAAATATATTCATTTGCATCAAGACATCCATTAACTATGTAGTAATTCATAAAAACTCATTTGCATCAAACGCATCCATTTGCTAAAAATATCCATAAAACCTAATTTCATCAAGTACGTCTGTTTCCTAAAAATATCCATTAACTATGTAGTAATTCATAACTTCATAGTGGGCAGCCGCCTCACCAGTAGTAAAAATCACATAATCATATATGTAGCTTGAAAAGCTCGAATAGCCACACATGTCCAACCACCAACAGCCCCCTCAGAATCAGATACCGATACAGAAGGTGTCTCAACAACTTTAGTAGTAATAACATCAAGGACACAGGAACTGTAAAAGCCAAAAAGAATCACAGGGATAGAAATCATCCTGTTTAGAAAGCTAAATTTAATTAAAAATAAATAAATAAATAAAAAAGACAATTAAGACAAAAATAACAATCAATAGGGTAGTAATATAAAAATAAGAGAGATGCAGGCGATGCATCTCACGAAGGTGAATTGTGGAGGATCTCATATCCGAGAAATATATATCACAAAATGTTAGAAATGAAGCTGAGCGATATTTACGTGAATTGGAGTTGACAACTAGTATGCGTATAACCCAGGGACTACTAATGTAATATTGTAATAGTTGTCTTATGTTTGCCCTATATAAACCCCTCAAGACTTCACTTCAGGAGTGTAAGTGTGTAACCATTTTATCCTTAATAATACCATCTTAGTTTCACCTCTCCCTCTCTCTACTTTCTCTCTCTCAAACTAGTCATGGATTTCATATACTTTGTTCAACCTCGACCTCCCGAACCACATGAATCTTACATATTATCGGTCCTACAATTGGTATCGAAGCTCATGGTGTTGTTATATCATTGATTTTTGTGGTTCGAATCTTTTTACATGTTTTATACTCAATTTTTTCTAAAAAGATCCTTACTTTTCTTGTTTTTCTTTGGTTTTAACACTTTTTTTATTGCAACCTAGTGTTATAAACCTTTTTCTAACAAGAAAGTTTCAATCTTTTTTAAAGATTCAAGCTTTAAAATTCGTACTTGATTTTGTACTATTTATCGAGAATTTAAAAATTTTCACAAAAATCATCAAGTTTAATTTGCTACTTTCTTCAAGATTTGATGTTTTTAAGGCTAGAAGTACAAGAATCTTGGAATACAAACTTCATTTGGGTGTGCTTTAAGCAAAATCAAAATCTACCAAAATTTTTGATAACGCAATTGTACTAATTTTCGAGAATACCAAATTTTTGAGAACACTAAACCCTAAATTTTTGAGATTACTCCCTGTTGATCCTGAAGTGTTACCGTTGCTTACTCAGTGTTTCCCTTGCTTGTATAAGTGAGAAAATATTTCGACTCGTGGTATACTCCCTAAATAGTAGAATTTTGAAAGTTCGGTGAAACTTTTCGAGGACACTTTTTCGAGAACACTTTTCGAGAACACTTTTCGAGAATACTTTTCGAGAACTCTTTTTGAGAACACATCTAGATAATTTTATCGAGAACACATTCTAGATAATTTTATCGAGATCAACACATTCTAGATAATTTTTCTTGGTGCAAATTTTCAAAAATTTTTGGTGGACTAAGTTTCAAAATTTTTTGGTGGATTGAAAGTTCAAACGGCTAAAGCTTCAATGAATATCAAATGTGACTATGGGGATTATTTGTTTATTACTTATTTGAGCTTGAAGTGATGTTTCACGGGTGCGTGTACTTAGTATCTCAAAGTCTAGGGGTTGGTTGGATGCAAGACTTTTGAAGATCCTTGTTTGAGCATTTATGGAATAGTAATTAAGACTTGGACATCTAGCTATGTGTGAGATCTATAAACGCATAAGTTGGTTCTTAATGCTCACAATAGCTATCACTTTAAGGAGTTACGTTGTAGTGCTCAGTGTCACAAAAGGTTGTGGATTGTTCAAGAATATACAATAAAGGATGGATGGTTGGGTATATGCCACTACTTATATTGTAAGGAGTAACGTTGTTGTGCTCAGTATAGGTTCTTAATCAGGATAGTACAAGCGTAAGTCACAAGTCTGGGAATTTTACTTCATTCTCAAGTTTGTCATACCGGGTTGTCTCCATACGTGGTCACTTACCATTAGCCAATGCAAGTGAAAAGAGGTTTGATAAGAGGTTGATTTGAGGAGAATTGTAGAGAGAATCTGTTGTTGAAATTGCCATATACTAGAATTTTCTTTATAAATGGATTTGGGAACTTTTCGCGTGTATATGGTAAGTTTCTTACAAGGGAAGTGGTTTTAATGCTCTTCTCTACTGCAGTTCAGTTTTGTGGGTGTGTAGTTTTAAGGGCTTGTTGCTTTTAATCTACTGGAACATGATAAAGGACCAAAATGAGATCGAATGTGGTGAACTTTTAAATGGTTACTTTTTGAGACTGGATTAGGGCTAGTAAGGGTTGAAACCTGGTCTCGAAAAGACGAGTTACAGTCCATTTGTCTTGATAACAGTAAACGTGACTTTAAGGCCTCATGTTTAATTCTCATTTTGTATTTTGTGATCAAAATATAGTCAAATAACCGTCCTTGACCGGACTTGAACGTATAATTTGTGATCAAAATATATATAATAGTCATTTAGACCAAATCGGTTCAAGACATGGATCTATGGAGCTATATATCCCATATTAATGTGATATATTACATTAAACATTTACTGTCAAATGGTTGCATATTGTCATAACAAACCATACAGGTTCACCAGAAAGAATATATTCACAAGAACTAAGACATACAAATTCAACAATTCTATAGAAAAAATTTAAGACATCGATATATATAGAAGCTGTCACACGCTAAAATAAAAGTTAGGATGATAGTAGATATCATCCTTATGGAACATGATAGTAAATATCGGGACATGACTCAGTCACTAGACACTTATGACTTTTTGTAATCCTTCGACAAGGAATACATGGTCCACAAGCATTACGTACACAACCTCCTAGTGGCTCTCGTATATCTACAAGTCGCAGAGTGCGCGCAAAGCCTTTTTTTTTCCTTTTCTGGAAACACAATTTTTTATCTACCAAAACCACATATACAATTCATGCGGAATACATATCCAAGAGAACAAATGACACTTATCTTATTAACAAACACATATAGTGAATGTGAGAAAGTGGGCTAAGTTGGGCCAATATCAAACTAATGTGTATGTGCTAGGGTTAACAAACATGCACTTGCATCCCTTTACATGATTATATATACCTAAACACTCACACAACTTGCAGCCACCACTACACACACAAAATCACCTCTTTTTCTTCATTTCTTCATAGGAACAAAAACCGTTTTCGATTCTCTTGAATGTCTTGGTTTAAAGTTTGATGGGTTTGGTTTTTGTGTTTTTGTAAGACACAAACAACATAAATGATTTTTGTTTGCTCGGTTCTTATCTTTTTGACACAAAATGTCGATGATCTGAAACCCCAAATCACCAACATTTCCAAAAGTGTGTTAGACTACTTTCATAATATTAGCACAGGTTAGTTGGTTATTCCTTTTGTTTGTGAATATTATCACCGCTATTGTTAGTATAATAAAACAAAGTAGTAATTTTTTCCTTAACATTTTTTAGCCTCACCATGTGATATATACTTTGTGATATAACGTAAGGATGTTTTTTTGTAACATTATGGATGGAGTTGTTAACGATCTAGTACAGATTTGTGCTACATTGAACTAGCTTATGAAGATGAGACGATGAAAGCAATTGGTGATACGCATTTGTTTAAACTAAATACGACTAGTATGATGTGGGAGGACATGGAAGACCTAAAATATACTGTATTTTTTATTAAACTTTGCACTCGCGAAGTCTCGATTATTTCAAGACAGGAAATTGCCTCAGAGTTTGGTGGTTGCGTACATATTCTTTACGACATAGACATGGTAATATACGCTTATCTTGCTTTTCTTAATCTAATGGGTAGTTAGTACCCCATAGTTCATGTGATACCTTCTGATAAAGTGCAGTTTTTCTTGTTCATGTGGTTTATGTGTTTTGTGTCACTTCTGAGATATTTGATGATACGTAAATATGCAGGTACGGATCACATGTCAGAAGAGACGGGTATACACCATCTATGTATACCTACAATCTAGTATCACTAACTAAGGTTAGTAACTTACATCTATAATATCTAATAAGAACACGATTAGTACCCCCAATTCATGGATGCAGCGGAATTCGAACTGGGTGTTACTCGACGACACAATAGTCACAATAATAGAAAACGAACTCTAATTGAGTCGTTTTAAAAGGTTTATCATTCAAATTATATAAATATCATAGATTACAAAATGAGGTCCTAGATGGTTCCATGTTTACAATTTACATTAAATGAGTTTTTGAATGATAATAAAATTTATGGCCCTCTTGAATATCCATGCTCCTCCGTGCCAACCTCGTTCATTATGGACCTGAAATACATGCTTAAAACAGTCAACACAAAGGTTGAGTGGAATTCGTAGAGTTTGTAGTTAAATCGTTGAACACAATAATCGTAGTGTGAGCTATAGACTCACACTCATAGTTAGAAAACAAAAGTCGTTATTATTTCACTAAGCTCATGCAACCAAAGCATTAACATCGAACCATAAATTGGCATTGTCGAAGCCCTACTAAGGTAATATTGCCATTATACCTCAAACTATCAAATATAGTGCATTTGTTTGAACTCGTAGTTGTTCAACACAAATGGGATTCGTCAATCCTAATAGATCTATTCACAATATTCGCGCTCACTATAGCTAGTGACTAATGGTTCATGATATAGGGACTTCGAACATGACAATCGTTACTTAGTGACAATAAAACATAGTCGGGTAGCATACAGTAGAAAGCATTGTGTTTGAGTAGAAAAATAATAGCATGTATCCCCCCCATGGGTTTGTAAAATAGTTAAACAATAGAAAGTGGGGCTACGAACTCACCTTAAGTTATGTAGTAAGTAGTGAATGTGATGGTCGAATCGCGAAGGTTTCTACGAGCAACCTATAATAGAATGTTGCGACTTAGGATTGGAGTAAAGAATATGAAGAATTGTATATATATATATATATATATATATATATATATATATATATATATATATATATATATATGTCTTGCATTTAGTCCATGATGTGGTACGATGTATAGTGTAAGTCTTTGAAAAGAAATGATTCATGAAACATGTATAGTTTATATATCGTTTACTACCGTTCGGGCCGACATAATTCAGAAGCCATGTTAGTAAACATTCGAGGAGCCAGGACACTTTAATTCGTAAATCCACAACTCATCTCGACGGCTTACATAATTAACTCCTCACATGAGGCTCCCTACTATTGTAGTAGTTGATAATATATATATATATATATATATATATATATATATATATATATATATATATATATATATATATATATATATATATATATATATATATATGTAAGTTTTGATCCGAAAAGTTACATGTCCAATATTTGAATAAACTTAGAAAAGTTTATCTTTACATGAAGATTGTTATTAGGGTAAGTTTCTTAAGTCTTGTATGACAAATATTTGTAATATCTCATGATTCTTTAGGTGAAGTAGATCCAAATTGTATGATTAAGTTATCGCCAAATCTTTAGCTCATGTTTTCGCCTAAGTAAGTTTATATGGTCATTTAGTCATGGCCTTGCCATGACCTTTGGTCATTGTTCCAAGGTCTTGAGACTCAACCTTGGCTCTAGCCATGGTTGTGGTCTTGATTCTATGTCATAAGACCTCTTTGGTCTTTTTAAACCATAACCATTATATAGTGACTTATATATGTAAAATAGCTGTTAATAAACTGAGAAAAATCTCATTCGTTATTGGTTTTCTGGAGACGTGCTCCTGAGTTTTTGAAGAAAACGTGATTCCGGACAACTTTCGTGCTTTCACTTTTTCATGAAACGGAACAGAAATGCCTCTTTTTGCGTGTTTTATGTTTCTATAACAGAAGCTATTTTGGCAGCTTTGCCGCAAAGTTTTGGTAACTTCAAATGGTCATAACTTTTGACTCGTATACTCGTTTTAGGTGGTTCAAATTGCTATGGATTCCTTGTTTTACCCATTTTATACATCATGGACATGATCACAAGACATAATATAGCATGAATGATATGTAAATAATATGATTATGATATTTAACAATAAGTATGTTAGGGTTTTGCTTACAACTTTTGGCTTTCAATTAAGAAAGGAAGTTAACATGTAAGGTAAGGACTTTGATAGACTTTAGCTTCACCCTACTTCACTTCATGCAATCTTTCTACCCTTGTATTCTTGAAAGAGAGATGATGAAAGTTGAGGTGACTTGAGTGGATTCAAACTCAAGAGAAATCACCAAAGTTCTAAAGATTGGAAGTAGTTTTGATGAATCAAAACCAAACTAGAGTTTCTATGTTGATGTTGCACTTGATTCTTGCATAAAATTGGAAGATAATTAGCTAAGTGTGAGGTGATGGTGTGTGTGATGGTGGCGTACAAGAAGAGGAGGAGGAGGGGGCTTTATAGTGAGTTGAGGAGGTTACTAACTTGACTAGTCAACACTTGGTGAGCAAGTTTGGATACTTGTATGCATCTTAGAGCACAAGGAAGGAGATCAAGCCACAAGGGTGGTGAATCCCCCCCCCCCCCAAGTCGGTTTGGATGAGGATAGGAAGGATGAGTTGGTCTTGTTGATATTATCCTAGATATTGAGTTAGTTTTGACTCCGTAAAATGCTAACCGTAAATGATTAAGCCATAATACGTAAAACCGGGTATCGTAAAAATAAGAAACTTGGAAGAATGATTAAACTTGTCAAAATACTCCATAATAAAATATAAAATTAGTGGTAGGTTCCATTGGGGTGGTAAAACCTTGCTAAAACTGGAAACACGGGTCTAAAACGCGTAATACGTAAAACGTACGAATATTGTGTAAACTTGAGAAAAGTAAAATGTTACTTTTCTAATACGATAATAATGATTTAAAATTACTTATAATGTCTAGGCTGGGCTCAGTCTAGTGTCGGTTGGTATTAAATGTCTTTTAGACATAAAACCGTAAGCCTAAAAATCAAGGAATGACTTATAAAATCAAGGAATGATTTTTGGTCAAAGGAGGAGGGAAAAATATGTTGACTTTTTCCAAAAATGTGAAAACTCAAATTGTCTTAGAAACGTGGTGCGGGTATAGGCTAAGGTTACGGCTGAGTAAAAGTGCTTAGAAACGAAAATTCCTGTTTCTCACGGCCGAGGTTTATTTGGTCATGTTTTTCTCAGTCATGATTTATTCTCAAATAAATCATGAGTGTATCAAACATTTTTCTGATACGGGGAAAATTAACGCGGTCGAGTTTCGTTGTGCGTGGAATTTTTTAATGACGTTTTACCCTAAAACGTGTAATTCCTTAATAACTTTCACGAAAATGATCTGATGAGTGTCAAACTTTTAATTTGCTATGAAAATGATTTATCACTCGAGGTCAAGAAACAAAAATCAAATTTCGGGAAAATTTCAGGAAAATGAATAGTAAAGTGAATAGTAAAAGTGAATAGTAATTAACTTGAAATTGCGAATTGTTACACTAAGGGGTAGAGTAAGTATATATCTAGTGGTTGTTCCCCTACTTGTAACTCATATTCATCATACAGGTTTACGTCACATATCGTCGGAGCCAATATTTTAATAGTAGGAAAAATAAGGTATTGCGAATGAAATGGTATTTTTTTTAGGTGTATACCACTTTTGTCATGAGTCACCTAAATCCATGGAAAAATAAGAAAAGAGTTAAACAAGAAAATAAGAAAAGAGTTAAACAAGATTTCTATATAGATTTTATAGATCTTTTACAATCATACAACATTTTATTTCTTTTATAGGATATGTCATCAAGCCCCTAATTCATATGTTTATATATGTATATATGTAAACATATTAATTTTTATATTTTATTTATTTATTTATTAGTATAATTATTATGAAGAGTTTACTACTTTTTTTATTCATTGTGACTTGTTGGGTATATCATTTATGGGTTTTGATAAATATAGCCTTGTTAAACCAATAATTATGATTAATATAAAAGGTAATTTGTATTTTATTTATTGTACATTAAATATATGACTATTTTAAATATAGAAAAAATTTGTTATTTGAGGTAACTTGTATATTCATTTATTGTGTGTTAAATACATAATTACTTTAAATATAAAAATAGTAGGTTAACTAATTTATTTTTTAGCAAAACCGATCAT
The DNA here is from genome assembly GCA_030686995.1 of Artemisia argyi. NCBI lineage: Eukaryota > Viridiplantae > Streptophyta > Magnoliopsida > Asterales > Asteraceae > Artemisia > Artemisia argyi. Next base: position 14,681,762 of record CM060706.1, read on the forward strand.
TTATTTCTAAAAAGTTTAGGATTTGGTCAAAGAGTAAAACATCCGTTTTGGATTTAGTCCAACTTTCGGTTGACCGTAAAAATTATTAATAGTTAAATAATTTTAATTTACTAAAATACTTTTAGTTGATACGGTGGAATGGCCATCTTTTTGCATTTTTTGTCTCATATTATCATTATTACTAGATTCATCCAAAATAACAATAACGCATCTATAACATAAGTTAAAATTTGGATTATCATTATTATGAGACTCATCCAAGAGAACAAAGGACACTTATCTTATTAACAAGAAAATCTATGTGAGAAAGTGGGCTAAGTTGGGCCAATATCAAACTAATGTGTATGAGCTAGGGTTAACAAACATTCACTTGTATATATCTCTTTACAACACTATTGTTGGAATTATGATATCATGACATTCATATAAAATAAACCAAACACATCAAGTGAGTATAGCGGAAGCAATTATAACAAGATCATATAACATGTAATTAATTTATCAAATGTAAATAGTAAGCATACCTTTGTGATTCTAGCCTGAACAAGAATCAATTAATGCAATTCTTCAAATCAAGAACCCTAATTAGGGTTTATGTGGATTATAAGAATTACCCCTTACCTCTTTTGTAATTCAATCAAAGAATCAAACAATAGTGTGTTTGAATCGCGTTCTTGTACACACGTACTCATTCAAGTAAAAGTTTATGCAAGTGAATAAAACACAAAACTTATTTGATCTTATGAAAATCGAATCCCTTAGGGATTGTTTTGGATGGATCGATTTAAGACAACGAGAAGGAGAGAAAAATACCAAGATGTGTGTGTACAAGTTATGAGAAAACAATACATCTTGGGTTTGTATATATACTAATTGAAACTTGGAGCTCAAGGCACAAAGGAGGTGGAGAACCCCCTTGGCCGATCGGTTATGTAATCCCAAAGGGATTCCGGAACCTTCCCTTGTTTCAAAATATTCATTAGTATTACTTTCCTAATCTTCGTCAATAGGTCATTAGTCATTTTTCATTAAATATTAATTTCCATTACTAGTATTGTGTTTATTAATAATTACGTATAACATTTATAACTAATTATTTCTTTTTCTCTTCATACGTATTGTGTGCAATCCCGTGATCTCGAGTTCGATCCTAACATACGACTACTAAAATAATGTCCATAATCTAACAACTCCACTTGGACATATTTTAATAGTGTAATCACATCGGTTAGCGTCTTGCAACACGCCAATGCCTCTAGTACGATCTCGAGTAAGGCTCCTAGAAAAACCTTTTAATGATTTCTCATTATTATTATCCTTTTGTTTCTAATACCATGTTAATAAGGATATGGATTAAAGTCATTCCTTAATTAACCATTCTGTTTCTCGTTGTTAGTGATTGATCAAGATTACCAAAACATCTGGACATATTCAGGGAAGATCTTGGGCAAGGCCACGCAAACATCTTGACAACCCTACGAGGGGCCCAGCAGTATTAAACTCCAAAACTAAATTTGAATGAACAAATTCTATCTTGACTACAAGCAAAACCCAAAAATTTTGTAACACTTTCGAAAACAACCCTTATGACTACCAGTTACGTATAGCGTTAAGTTGTTCCACAAAAATGTACTACATTCATGACACTTATCTTGCATCTCAAGTCTGAGGATAACTTCTCATGATTTACTTAATAACAAAATCCATAAAGTAACATCATGTAGTTGGGATAAGTCCTATATTTGATATCATTGAATATCATCTGAAATGGCATGTCTACGCATCAATATACTTTAAGTATATTATACCAACCTTCAGATTTGTCTTGATTTAATAATATTCCCATATTATTAACTGACAACGGACAATTTAGAATAACATTTATTCATGGATTAAACATACAAATATAGGATACAATATATTATAAATTAAACATACCATGTATTTTAATTTATCATAATAATTGTTTAACATCCCTTATCCAAATACTAAATAGATCAATGCATGATAACTCTTGTTGATGAATTATGTCTCAAGCAATGACATTCATACTTGTTGACAAGACATAAATCATCCAACTTTGATCTATCGGAATTTTAAGAATACTTATTTCAAGAATTCAACTATTGAAATTCTTATATGTGCATAGTCAACTATTTTGATAATGCTATATTTCATAAAAATGTGAGACATCCTTAACCACCAATTTATGATAATTAAACTTTCAAACCTTTTAAAGTTTAAAGTATTCTTATTCTCTTAATATATAATGCAACTTATGCTTTTAGTAAGCACAACTAGTACATATAGCAAAGAACGAAATCCTTACCATAACTAGTATTGAGTGTCATCTCAATTTCAATAAAATCATTGTATGCAACAACAATATGTTATTAAAACTTCCCGTAAACCTTAATATCTATTATGTAATGTGTGGAAAACTAGAAGGGGGGGTTGAATAGTTTTACGTCGTTTTAATTGTTATAAAACAAATTGTTTAAAAGTTTTCGTTGATTTATAAAATATAGATTCGATGGTATATGAAATCTAGTTATACACAATATGAACAACACTAAATATATATACTATGAAGCAATAATTATGTAAGTAATGAAATAAGTAAAAGATGGAAAGATCAAACCGAGAGACAAGCGATTTATAGTGGTTCGGCTACAAGGCACCTTCCTTGCCCTACTCCACTCCCCGAGCACCTAACTCGAGAGTTTTCTTCACTATATCAACAAGCTCCCTTATGGCGGAGAAAACCGTACACACCAATATACACACCAATATACACACCAATCTACACACCAATCTACACACCAATCTTCACACCAATCTTCACACCAATCTTCTTCACACCTAGCTTTTAGACACCAATCTTCTACACACCTTCTTCTACACACCAATCTTCTACACACCTTCTTCTACACACCAATCTTCACAACTATCCTACTTCACTACTAATCAACTTCTACTATCTACACAACTATTCTCTAACAAATATTCACAACTAATCACACTATGAAATAATAATCAATGATGATGCACAAACAACTTAGATGTGGAGATCACAACTAGTTGTAATACTTCTTGTCTTGAGGGATAGAAGTATTCTTCTCTTGCACTTGAATGGATTATGTATGGATCACTTTGAAACAAAGATTTAAGAATGTATGATCAAAGGATTTATAGATTGGAAATGGAGATCTAGAACAGAAAGTTCTGGAGTGCAAAAGGTGGGGAAAAAATCCAGGTTTAAGGTGGTATTTATAGGCAAACGTTTCTGACAGAGGAGCGTGGCCGGTCCCCTTAAAGCATGGCCGGCCCCCTTAAAATTAAGGGGGCCGCCCCTTATAATTAAGGGGGCCGCCCAACTGTAACGGCCAGAAACTTTGTCTTTTAGTGGGGAAAGTTTATTTGGTGAAAAACTAACTGATTTTGGTTAAATATTTGAAATCATATATTTAATATGATTAAAACATTTTTCCTTATTACCAAAAGTGTTTTTCAAAAATATATAATAAGATTATATAATTAAATAAACTTTGTATTAGTTAATTAAATACCCCTTTGATCATACATTGCACTAAACACTTTGTTTATTCATACCTTAAGTGATTTGGATGTAAAGAGAAATATTAATCACCAAACACTTGTTTATGTCACAAGTTTTAAATCTTTGAGGTTATATTTTGTAATGATCAAAACATAGAGATATTGATAAAAACTTAATAATGTTTTTAAGGCATTATTTATGTCAACAATCTCCCCCTTTTTGATTATTACAAAACCTTAAACTCAAAAGATTTAAAACTTGTTATTAGACAAGTATTATAGAGTTTACCATTTCTCTTCTCCCCCTTTTTGTAAAATCAAAAAGGTTAGGCCGAATAATCTTCGTGAAAGAAGTTTAAACGGGTAGAGAACTCCCCCTTGATGTATGCTCCCCCTCGTTTGAGAGCACAAAGGGAACGAGCAATTGGAATCTTGGCTACAAAAATATTTTGAAGAGAGCAACACACATATATATGCAAAAGCAACAATTATGCAAATAAAAATAGATTCATTCAAAGCATGATAGAAATAATTAGCATAACAACATTCAATATGCTTGTAGCATATTGATTACACTAAAACAAAAGAAAAGATATAGTCCTATATTGCCTAAGAGAGCACTTGGACTTGCTTGCAACCCATGGTTGATTTGATTTATTTGCTTGAAGGAAAACAAAAGCATGGAGCTTAGATGTTTGATTGAGGTGGATATGGGGTGTTGCATGGAGCGGAAGAAGTGGATCTCACGATGTTGTATCATGTTAAGGGTGGTATTGGATGATTACGAGTGAGAAGATATTCAATCCAAGAAATATCTTCACTCAAGTAGAGGATTTGTTTTTGAAGGAATATGCAACAAGGGCAAAAGTGAGTGTGATTTGTAACTTGATCCAAGTTAAGAGAGTGGGGAAGGCAATTTGCATAGGGTGATGATAGAGGTAGCCCTTTGTTGCGTTGTGCAAGATGCATAGCAAGGAGATCACTAAGATCATGGATTTGGTTTATTTCATCATGGAACCTTTGTTTTTCCGTGGCAATGTGGAGGGGATCATAGGTTTGGTATGGATGAGTTGGGTTTGAGTAGTTGGAATTGTAGTTTGATGGTTCATCAAACTTGCATGGATCATTATAAGTTGTTGGAGGTTGAGAGGTGTAGTTTGGCTTGAAGGAAGATGTTTGGCCAATGTTGTATGGTTTGTAAAGTGGATCAAATGAATGCCTTTGTTGGTTTGATTCAAAGTTTGGGAAATAAGAGGTTGGTGGTGAGGAATGATTTCCAACTACATTTGTGATGATAGATTTGTTTCGAGGACTTTTTCGTCGCCAAACGGGTTTTTCCGTCATCCTTGCTAGCCTTGAGGCTTTTGATTTTGGTTTGTTTGGAGAGTTCATGATGGGATGAATGGAGAGCTTTGAGGATTGGGGATATTTATAGTGTAAGATTTGTGTGTTTAAGGATGGATAAAGTTTGTTTGGAGGATTAGGACAAAATGTGTTGGTGAAAAATGGGAAATGTAGGTTGAAATGGGCTAAAAAGCAGAAAAGATTCTGTAAACCCGACCATCAGATGGCCGGTCCCCTTAATTAGGGGGCGGTCCCCTTAAAATTAAGGGGGCCGCCTTACATAATTAAGGGGGCCGCCCATCTGGTGATTTCCAGATTGCCAGAATTGGGTTTTTGGCAGAAAATTTGCAGAAAGGTTGTGTTTTTGGACTTGGATTCAAGCAAGTTCAATTCCTTTAGGCAATATAGCATCTAATCTAATCAAGATATAGCATACATGCAAAAACACATAAGCAAAGGAGCAAATAATCAACACATAATAAGCAATAGGAGATAAACAAAGGCAAGCACACTTAATCTTCCTAAGGCACCTATCTTAGATTGAAGGCAAGGATCTTAGTGAGTGGAAAAACTAGTGATGGATCAAGATGACACCATTATTAGTGAATTTGTCCTAGTGAGTGTCCATATGCAACAAATGTGGAGTTGTGATTGTTTCGACTCCTAGAAGCAAAAAGAAATAGCGATCCTAAGAAACAATCCAAATAATCTCCTTGATTCAATTTTTGCTCGATCATGAGTGTCAAAGACATATATTAGATTATATACCTTGACAATTTATGTGAGAGTTTATGCATGATTTTGAAATATAATGTTTTTAGAATTAGTCAACAATGCAAGGAAAATGGTTTTCATGGGGTTCCTAGATTGTGAGAATAATTTTTAGAGAAAATTGATTGAGTTTAAAAAAAATTTATGCAAAGAAAATAAATTTTCCCAATCTTTAGTTTTGTGCGAAATAGATTCCTGGACTCAGAAAAGATGAAATGGGAGAAAAATAAATTTCATGCAAGTATTAATTTGAAATATTTCAATATAATTTAGTCAACTTGTTCCATCATTCGTAATCCTAAACGCAAGTGGTTGAATAATTCACGCTTAAGAGGTTTTGTGAATATATCCGCAATGTTATCTTCCGATGCAACCTTTTCTATAGATATATTTCCTTTTTGTACATTATCCCTAAGAAAATGGTGACGTATTTCTATGTGTTTAGTCCTAGAGTGTTGCACCGGATTTTTACTTAAATCTATCGCACCTTTGTTATCGCACATAATGGGGACATTTTCTAACCTAATGCCATAGTCTATGAGAGCTTGTTTCATCCATAGTGCTTGTTGACATGCCTTTCCGGCGCTTACATATTCGGCTTCGGTGGTAGAAATAGCAAGAGCGGTTTGCTTCTTCGAAAACCAAGACGTTAGACAACATCCCATAAACGTGCAAATACCGCTAGTGCTCTTTCTATCTACGTAGTCTCCCGCATGATCCGAATCCGCATATACAATGGTTTCTATGCCGGATTCCTTAGGATACCAAAATCCTAAGTGTATAGTGCCTTTAATGTATCGGAAGATACGCTTAACCGCTTCTAGGTGAGAGGTTTTGGGATCCTCTTGAAAACGGGCACAAAGGCAGACACTAAACATGATATCGGGTCTACTTGCCGTCAAGTATAGTAAACTACCTATCATTCCTCTATACTTGGAGTTATCTACGGACTCACCTTCATCGTCCTTTGTGAGCTTTACCTCCGTAGACATGGGTGTTTTTTTATGGGTTTTGAGTCTTCTAGGCCAAATTTCTTAAGCATTTCGTTAATGTACTTAGATTGGTTAAAGAATATTCCATCTTCTAATTGTTTTATTTGTAATCCTAGGAAGAAGTTAAGTTCACCCATCATACTCATCTCAAACTCATCATGCATGATTTTGGCAAATTCATCACACATGTCTTGACAAGTCGATCCAAATATAATGTCATCAACATATATTTGAACAATGATGAGATTAGGGTCTTTCCTTTTAGTGAAAAGAGTGTTATCTACCATTCCCATGGAATAATCATGTTTGATAAGAAAAGCTTTTAATCGATCATACCAAGCTTTGGGAGCTTGTTTGAGTCCATACAAAGCTTTCTTTAACTTATAAACATAATCAGGTTTTGCGAAGTCAATGAATCCGGGAGGTTGTGCCACATATACCTCCTCATTGATAAAACCGTTAAGGAATGCACTTTTCACATCCATTTGGAATAACTTAAAATCTAGGGCGCAAGCATAGGCAAGTAATATCCTAATTGATTCTAGTCTAGCTACGGGGGCATAAGTTTCATCATAATCAATTCCTTCTTGTTGATTATAACCTTGGGCAACTAACCTAGCTTTATTCCTAGTAACTATTCCATTCTCGTCTAACTTATTTCTGTATACCCATTTGGTTCCTATGATGGTCATATCCTTTGGATTTGGGACTAGTTCCCAAACATCATTTGCCTTAAATTGATTTAATTCTTCTTGCATAGCTATAATCCAACTTTCATCCTTTAAAGCCTCATTAATATTCTTAGGTTCTATTGCTGAGAGGAAACAAAAGAAGTTGTTTTTATCTTGGGCTTGTGACCTAAGGGTTCTTTGGTTAAGATGTCCTATTATATTATCTAAAGGATGTGATCTAGATTCTTTAATATTAACGATTTCGTTATTTTCTAAGTGAGTTTCTTTATTGTCATTTCCTATGGGTTTTGTTTTACTAACCTCAATAGCTTCTTCTTCGACTAAATTATCATCTTCTAAAGGTAGCATTTTAGAAGGTGGTGGTGTTTCATCAAATGTTACATTTAGTGATTCCTCTACTTTCATTGAGTGTTTGTTAAGTATTATATATGCTTTACTATTTTGTGAGTATCCTAAAAATATTCCTTCATATGACTTTGGATCAAACTTAGTGAGGTAGTTCTTAGTGTTTAAGATATAGCATTTACTTCCAAATACTCTAAAGTAGCTTAAGTTAGGTTTTCTATTTCTTAATAACTCATAAGGAGTTTTTCCTAGAATTCTTCTAATTGATACCCTATTTAGAATATAAGTCGATGTATCTACGGCGTGACACCAAAATTTTTGTGGAATGGATTGTTCATTTAACATAGTTCTACTCATTTCTTATAGTGACCTATTTTTTCTTTCTACTACCCCATTTGATTGAGGAGTACGAGGAGCGGAGAAATTATGAGATATTCCATTTAACTCACAATATTTTCCGAATTGTACTTCGTTATCAAATTCCCTTCCATGGTCCGTCCTAATGGCAACTATTGAGCATCCTAACTTATTTTGAATCATTTTGCTAAATATTTCGAACTTTTCAAAGGCTTGGGTTTTGTCACTTAAAAACCTAGTCCACGTGTATCGTGAGTAGTCATCTACTATTACTAAGGTATACTTGTTTCCTCCATAGCTCCGCACAGCGGATGGACCAAAAAGATCCATATGTAATAATTCTAGGCACCTAGTAGTGGATACTATATTCTTAGCTTTGTGGCTAGCATGAGCTTGTTTTCCAACTTTACATGCATCACAAAAATGTTTGTCATATTTTAGATTAGGCAAGTTTCTAACTAATTCCTTAGAGGCCAAAGATTGTATTTGTTGCATGTTAGCATGTCCTAATCTCCTATGCCACAATGTAGAGTTTTCATCTAGGGTCGTTAGGCATATCCTATCTTCAGGTTTGTTTCCTAGTTTCATAACATATACTCCTCCTTTCCTAATACCTCTACCTATAATTTTTCCATTCTTAACTATTTCGCTATCTTTTTCGGAAAAGATAACTCTACATTTATTATCGCATATTTGGCCTACACTAAGTAAGTTATATGTTAAATTATTTACATGTTCAACGTTTTCAATAGTAAGTAAGTCTTGAGAAATCGTACCTTTGCCAATAATTTTTCCACGCAAGTCACTACCGAAAATAACGTTACCTCCATTGTATGCCTTGTATGTAGAGAATAGCTTGCGATTCCCCGTCATGTGCCTCGAGCATCCACTATCCTTGATCCATTCGTTAGGCTCCAAGTCAATTCCAAGGCATATTTCGTCGGTTGCATTTGCCACAAAACACTTTTCTTCTTTTGGTTTTTCCACTTCTTCTTTATCACTATCACTCCATGTTCCACTCACAAATGCGCTTTGATTTTCATAACCCAGCGGCTTTAAACATTCTCCAACGAGATGATTTGGACTTCCACATCTAAAGCACTTTCTTTTCACGTAATTATCACTTCTATATTTTTGGAACACCTTTCTTTCGTCACGTGGTGATCTAGTGAATCTTCCTCGTCTCTTGAAGAATTTCTTGAATTCTCTTACGGCCATCGCATATTCTTCATCTTCACTCTCGTCACTTGAATCATCATCGTCACAAGGTTCCATTTTGGCTTTTAGAGCAATGGATTTGATTTGTTCTTTCTTGACTTTGACCGTTTCCAAATCTCTTCTTATAATTTCTTCATGGACTTTCAAGTTGCCAATAAGCTCATCTAGTGACAATGTCATCAAATTCTTTGATTCTTCAATAGCCGTGACTTTAGCTCGCCATTTCAGATGTAATGCCCTAAGAAATTTCCTAACACAATTTTTACTAGAAAATGTCTCATCAAGTGCTTTTAAACTTGTGATGATGGTGTTAAATCTAGCAAAAGCATTATCAATTGATTCCTCTTCCGGAATCGTAAATTGTTCATATTGATGTACAAGAAGATCTATTTTATTATCTTTAACTTGACTATTACCTTGGTGAGTGATTAGTAAAGAATCCCAAATTTCTTTTGCGGTTTTACACATAAAAATTCTTTCATATTCTTTACGTGGTAACGCATTATAAATAACCATTTTAGCCTCATTATTTTTTGCTAGTTTCTTTTTCAAATCATCATTTTGTTTTTCAAAATCTACAATTTCATCCATTTTAGTTTCAACATTATATTGAATAGGAGGAAAATCACCAAAGGTAATAATATGCCAAAGATCAAGATCTTTTGATTTCACATAGGTTTCGAATCTATTTTTCCAATATAAAAATCCATCACTTTCAAATAGTGGTGGTCTTTGCATAGATTGCCCTTCTAAATATTTTAAAGATTCCATAGATCGTTACAAGTTTTAAAATACAATATATTTTAAAATTCTTGCTAGACGTGGCTCTGATACCAATTGTGGAAAACTAGAAGGGGGGGTTGAATAGTTTTACGTCGTTTTAATTGTTATAAAACAAATTGTTTAAAAGTTTTTGTTGATTTATAAAATATAGATTCGATGGTATATGAAATCTAGTTATACACAATATGAACAACACTAAATATATATACTATGAAGCAATAATTATGTAAGTAATGAAATAAGTAAAAGATGGAAAGATCAAACCGAGAGACAAGCGATTTATAGTGGTTCGGCTACAAGGCACCTTCCTTGCCCTACTCCACTCCCCGAGCACCTAACTCGAGAGTTTTCTTCACTATATCAACAAGCTCCCTTATGGCGGAGAAAACCGTACACACCAATATACACACCAATCTACACACCAATCTACACACCAATCTACACACCAATCTTCACACCAATCTTCACACCAATCTTCTTCACACCTAGCTTTTACACACCAATCTTCTACACACCTTCTTCTACACACCAATCTTCTACACACCTTCTTCTACACACCAATCTTCACAACTATCCTACTTCACTACTAATCAACTTCTACTATCTACACAACTATTCTCTAACAAATATTCACAACTAATCACACTATGAAATAATAATCAATGATGATGCACAAACAACTTAGATGTGGAGATCACAACTAGTTGTAATACTTCTTGTCTTGAGGGATAGAAGTATTCTTCTCTTGCACTTGAATGGATTATGTATGGATCACTTTGAAACAAAGATTTAAGAATGTATGATCAAAGGATTTATAGATTGGAAATGGAGATCTAGAACAGAAAGTTCTGGAGTGCAAAAGGTGGGGAAAAAATCCAGGTTTAAGGTGGTATTTATAGGCAAACGTTTCTGACAGAGGAGCGTGGCCGGTCCCCTTAAAGCATGGCCGGCCCCCTTAAAATTAAGGGGGCCGCCCCTTATAATTAAGGGGGCCGCCCAACTGTAACGGCCAGAAACTTTGTCTTTTAGTGGGGAAAGTTTATTTGGTGAAAAACTAACTGATTTTGGTTAAATATTTGAAATCATATATTTAGTATGATTAAAACATTTTTCCTTATTACCAAAAGTGTTTTTCAAAAATATATAATAAGATTATATAATTAAATAAACTTTGTATTAGTTAATTAAATACCCCTTTGATCATACATTGCACTAAACACTTTGTTTATTCATACCTTAAGTGATTTGGATGTAAAGAGAAATATTAATCACCAAACACTTGTTTATGTCACAAGTTTTAAATCTTTGAGGTTATATTTTGTAATGATCAAAACATAGAGATATTGATAAAAACTTAATAATGTTTTTAAGGCATTATTTATGTCAACATAATGTTTGATGCCCTTCAAACTTTCAAGTTTGTTGGCTATGACAATTTTCACAACAATTGAAAATTGTTCATCTATAGAATTTGGAAGCTGTTCCAGATTTTGGATGTGATTCTATAATCTAACATATTCATTTAGAATATTACACAAGTTATCTAATAACTTTTTAATTAGATATTAATATTGCCAAATCATCTTGTAATCAAGCATGATAAAACAAAACATGATGTTCATGAAAGATCTTTGAGTCATACTTAGATTTTATTCATGTCATTCATATCCATTTAGACTTTCTAAATAATATATCATGTTATATTAGATTCATTTACCACACATGTTTCAACAATAAACATTCATTACAAGGTTATATGTCTTATTTCCTAAATCTTACAAGTAAGATTTCATTCCATTCTAAGACTTAACATTTACTTATATGGAATATTACTTTTCATATGTTCTACAACATATATGATTTAAGAAATTAAACATAATACTCCCACTGGCTTTTAGGAATACTTAGAAATTATCTTATTTCAATTATAAATCAAAACATGAATTTAATAATTAAACACAAGAGCAATCTTCTAGATGCATGCATTTATCCATCCATGAATTATTGCACTTTGTACACTTTCAAAGATTTATTTGAATTCATAAACCCCTTTTGATTACTTATTGTCTTCGCTCAAGTAATCACTCAAGAAAGAGTTTTGATATTCTATTGTCAATTTCATAAATATGACAATCATAATCTTTATATATTTAATGTGTTTAGAAAAGAATATTCAATCACAGTTAATTGCTTAAGTGTGATTAATAATCTTGTCATAAGACATGCATTAAATATGTGCAGAATATTATCCATATGATTTCTATACAAAGATTAAAACCACAAGAGTTACCTAATCTTTGAAGAAACTCAACTTCATTTTCTAGTCTAACTATTAAGATAAACCAAGTTTCTAAAATTGATTATCTTTATGGACAGCATCTTAATCATTCATATCATGTATACTTTACCCAATTTCATATTTGGTAATGTATCATAATGATTATCAGGTTTACAATAATCCTGTAAATCATAGTCCTCAGCATATTAATCAAATATCTGAGATATATTGCTATTCTATGAATGATAATTCCATCATCTTGAGATTTAACATTTAAATGTCAATCTTTATTATCATGTTGAGATTTAACATTCAAATGTCAAACTTAATCATGATATTTACTAGTGTATTTTAGAAGATTATGTATCTTATAATTTTATCTTTTAAAGATCAAAACTCCCACTTGCTTTTAGTAATTTAAAGACTATCTTTAAATACTTAGCAAATAAAGAAACAATACAATGTTCTCTTTTGGGATATTACAAATAATTATTGATAGTTCCTGACTTAACTTTGTTAATAACCTCTTCATAAGCAGTTAAACAAATTTAGAACTTCAATTTAAGACTTAATGTGATTCATCACATTCATCACATTCCATCATATGATAATGTCTTATTAATCTTCTATGTTGGAGTTTTATTAAATATGTCCAAGTCATACTCAACTTTCTAACCTTGATAACTTTTGGAAGAAAAGAAGTCATAGTTATCCTTAATTAAACAATATAACAAGAGTTTGATTTTCCTAACTGAACATACCATAAACATTTGATATTTCATTAGTATTAATATTGTAAGACAATCTAACAATATTAAAGATAACCATATTCTTTTGACTTGTCTATTTACCAACTAATTCATTTTAATGGTATAATAATATTCAAGCTAATTACATGCTTTATAACACAAGTACTTTTTACAAAGTCACTTCATGTCCATGTCTTTACAAGAAAACATAAACTGTTATAATCCCACTATACGTTATAAGTCATTTAACAATTTAATAACTTCATGTATATGTCTTAATTAAAAAACACAACAAGATAACGTCTTACTTTATTATAAGTCTTGTAACAATTAAAAGACTTTATGTTTATATCTTTACAATGAAACATAAACATGTTTAACTAAAGTAATTATGAACACCATCTTTTGGTTTCAATAGTAATTTCAAGTTAATTTATTACTTCACAATAATGTAAATAACATTATTTCTTCATTTATTTATGTCATACCAAGAACACATAAATATTCAGATTGAAATAGCATTAGATTACTTAATTAATTTATGTCATTCCATGAATTCATGAATCTATAAATTAAAGTAGTCTTGATATCATATTGACACATGTTCTAATAGGTATCTAATTTAGAAACTGCAAATTCTCGTAGTTCAATTACATCAGTTGATCTGCTAGTAATGAAAATATGAAATTCACCTTGTTGTTGCAATCTAGTTAAGCTCTTACATAACATAAATTGTAACACCAAGTGTTTCTAGAATTAATATTAGAACATTATTCTCTTACCTTGTAGTCAAGAGAATCCATTAAATCATATATTTATGAGTTGTTTCTTGCACACATTAAAGATAACATTTCTCCCACTTGTGCATGGAACAACCTCATATAGTTGATAAACAACATGCCGTGCATTTGTTTATGTGTTCAATATGATTGTGTCATAGATTTTAGCATAACAAGTATATGTAAAACAACAATGTCTAGTAAGAAAACGTACAAGACTATCCTTGAAAGTATGAGTGTCTACACTTGGAAAGTAATTATCTTTAGCTACCAAGATGTCAAAGCTTGTAACTCCCACTGAATTAAAGATCATTACAATAATTCCTTATTCAGTGATAAGTATACAATACTCCCACTGAATTTGACAACATTGTAAATGTTTCATATCCAGTGAAAACAAATATTGTGTCTTTAACTTTCCTACACCTTTAAATGTCCATGCGTAACAATTACTTATGCACTAAAGAGTGTATTCTACTACGTAAATGATGGACTATCCATCAAATGCTATTAACTTGAAAATTGGGCATGCAATTTCTTCCTTAACAGGTCTACCATCCTACAATGTATGTAGCACTTTTAAAATAGTCAAAACAACTAGTTTGTCTTTAAACATTTTGCAGTAATTAGTCTAGCTTCTAATTATAATAACTCATAAAATGTCATACATAATTTTCTGTTAACCAAATATCATATTTGTTACTAAGAATTTGATCACCAAATGAGGATGATAAAATCCCTATGAAAAATATTCGCAATTTTCTTAACTATTAAAAAATTTGCTATGAGTTATATTCGAATTTAGACATATCTAATATTCCTATTATATCATTTCTCATTCATGAAAAGGAATAGGATTGTGTCTCACTCTTCTTTCATAGAAAGGAGACATCATTTGTCTTTTAAGTAAATTATTCTTAATCAAACATTTGTTTGAAAACAGAACGAGATCAATTTACCAAATCCCAAAGTGCGTTTACGGTTTGAACGTTGCATTAATACATTAAAACGAATTACAAAATTCAATTTCAGTATTTTCGATAATTAGATCTTTAAGAAAATAAAATACCCATTGGTAAATATTCATATAAACCATAGTATTTTCTTAAAGCTTGGATCTTAATTGACATATTACCATTACATCAGTTGATCTGCTAGTAATGATAGTATTCAACAAGGTAATTGTCAAACAATAATTGCCAATATCATATTGCAATTCCTAGATTATTATGGGATTTACTTTCACAAAACTTTTGTAAAGTAAGCAAGTTTCATCCCCATCTAATGCCTTGAGTCCAAGATCTCACTTCCTACTCAATTTAAGTCGTCTAACTTAAAAACTGCAAACTCACAAATCATCACATCAGTCGATCTGCTAGCAATGAATTTATGAAATTTACCTCTCTATTGCAATCTCGCCAAGTTCTCACATGACGTAAATTACAACTTCAAGTGTTCTTAATTAGATGGCGTTTGACTTAATTTTATAAGGGTATTAATTTTGACGTGATCAAAATAATGTATGAAGAAGCATGCATACAACTTCATAACATTGGTTTTACAAAACATTTTTATTACCAATTTGCTAAGAGTAAAATAACAAAGTTTTGATTGAGGTATCGGGTTCACCAATTAAAGAATTACCAACAATTATCGTCCACTATATTGTACTTTTGCATAAGCCCTAAGGCTTAGTGTTTCGGATAATCATTGTGAAATTATGATGAATTCACCCTTAAGATGACAATGTACGTAATATAGTGATATAGGTAAGTCTAGAGTCGGCAACGAAGCAGTTGTAAAGAACCGGTAGGTGCATGAGCTTTAAAAACCCCTCTCTACAAGTACATTGGATGGCAACCTTCGATCCGCCTTTCGCACACTATGTACAAAAACATCAATCAACCAATCATTTGAAATTTACTCTAAAAACCTAAACAATTTCGCCATTTATTTAGTACGTATTATTTTTCTATTCAAAAAATTACCCTTTTCGTTTATAAACATGTCTAACATAATAATAAACAAAAACAAGTAATATAAAATAAAAAATAAAACAACTAAATAAACATATACATAATCATAACAATTAAATATGTATAAAACATGTAGCCACATGCAAATCTTATTCAATAGTCCTATTAATAATCAAATCTAGGTGTATAACGTATTTATTCAATTAAGACTTTCTTCTTCTAGGAAAAAGAGCCACATACATCGATAAATCGATTGCGTAAGCCAAAACAAAATAAATACCACATAGCACATAATTGATTACTTAATATTGGAGTCTTCCCCAATTCGACATCTATTAATAAATTTACATGTTTTGATATAACTTAACCATTGATTCATATATACAATTTAAACCATTTAAATTATCACACAATATAAAAGCCATACAAATATGCACTTTTTCATGGATTTAGCTTAACAATTAACATATTGCACCAAGATCGTTTACTAAAACGCATAACAAATTACATGACACCCTAGGGTTTCTAATCATATTAAAAAAAAAATCAAAAACCATAAACCCTAAATAATTTAAGGGTCAAATCGATCCAAAAATAAACTTAGGGTTAGGAATCTAACAAACCCTAAAAACATGTAGCCAAACGAATCAAGATCCAATTTTTATGCGTTTCGATAATTAATTACACATTATAACGGCTCTAGATGCCACTGTTGGAATTATGATATCATGACATTCATATAAAATAAACCAAACACATCAAGTGAGCATAGCGGAAGCAATTATAACAAGATCATATAACTAGTAATTACTTAATCAAATATAAATAGTAAACATACCTTTGTGATTCTAGCCCGAACAAGAATCAATTAATGCAATTCTTCAAATCAAGAACCCTAATTAGGGTTTATGTGGATTATAAGAATTACCCCTTACCTCTTTTGTAATTCAATCCAAGAATCAAACAATAGTGTGTTTGAATCGTGTTCTTGTACACACGTACTAATTCAAGTAAAAGTTTATGCAAGTAAATAAAACACAAAACTTATTTGATCTTATGAAAATCGAATCCCTAAGGGATTGTTTTGGATCGATCGATTTAAGACAAAGAGAAGGAGAGAAAAACACCAAGATGTGTGTGTACAAGTTATGAGAAAACAATACATCTTGGGTTTGTATATATACTAATTGAAACTTGGAGCTCAAGGCACAAAGGAGGTGGAGAACCCCCTTGCCGATCGGTTATGTAATCTCAAAGGGATTCCGGAACCTTCCCTTATTTCCAAATATTCATTAGTACTACTTTCCTAATCTTCGTCAATAGGTCATTAGTCATTCTTCATTAAATACTAATTTCCATTACTAGTTTTGTGTTTATTAATAATTACGTATAACATTTATAAATAATTATTTCTTTTTCTCTTCATACGTATTGTGTGCAATCCCGTGATCTCGAGTTTGATCCTAACATACGACTACTAAAATAATGTCCATAATCTAACAACTATATATACCTAAACACTCACCCAACTTGTAGCCACCACTACACACAAAAAGTCACCTATCTTTCTTCATTTCTTCCTAAGAACAAAAACCCTTTTCGATTCTCTTGAATTTCCTGGTTTAAAGTTTGATGGGTTTGGTTTTTGTGTTTTTGTAAGACACGAACCACATAAATGATTTTTTTTGCTAGGTTCTTAACTTGATACAAAATGTCGATGATCTTAAACCCCACATCACCAACATTTACAAATGTGTGTTAGACTACTTTCATAATATTAACACATTTTAATTAGTTATTCATTTTGCTTGTTTGTTAATATTATTACGCATTGTTGTTAATATAATAAAATAAAGTTGTAATTTTTTTCCTTAACATTTTTTTTAGCCTCACCATCTGATATATACTTTGTGATGCAAGATGTTAATGGTTAGGGTAGTTTATCTTATTTTTGTTAATACACGTTAGTGCCCGTTAGTTCATGTGATCTTTTGACAAAGTGTAGTTTTTCTTGTTCATGTGTTTTGTGTTTCTTCTGAGATATTTGATGATACGTAAATATGCGGGTACGAATCACATGTGAGAAGAGTTCGGTATATAAATGGGCGGAGATAAGGAGGGGTCCTGTGGGTCACGTGCCCCCTTGTCAAAAAAATTGTAGTGCAAATTTTCTAAAATATCTAGATTTTTTTTGTAATTTGTCTTCTTTAATAACTATTTTGTATTGTAGTTTCTAAAGATTATCAAAATATGCCCCATGAGCAAAAATTTCAGGCTCCACCACTGGGTATATACCTACAATCTAGTATCATTAACTTAGATGAGTAACTTATGTAAATAATATCTAATAAAATCAATTAGTCGTGCTAAGGGGTAAAATAAATATATATTTGGTGGTTGTTCCCCTACATGTAAATCATATTCGTCATATGAGTTTACACTACATATCGTCGGAAACGAGGTTTTAATAATAGGAAAAATAAGGTATTGAGAACGAAATGGTACTCCTTTTAGGTGTATGCCATTTTTGTCATCAGGCATCAACAACCAATAAGGAAAAAGAGGAGAGATTGGGTGCCTCACTAAATGCTAGAAGTGCTATTATAGACAAAGAGTTAAACAAGATTTCTTTATAGATGTTATATATGTTTTACAATCATATTCCATTTTATTTCTTTTATGAGATATATCATCAAGCTCCCAATTCATATGTTTGTATATGTATATATATAAGGGATAATTACCAAAATAGATCAGTCGCCCAAAGCACATTCCTTGAATAGATGTTTTTAAATCACTTTCCTCCGGCGGATTAGGGCAACTTGGCGACTGAGCAACCTTCATATATGTGCGACACGTGTCGAATATTTTATTAATATAGTACAGAATCTAGAATCTTTTGGAATGTATAGTACAGAATCTAGAATCTTTTAAGGACACGTGTCGCACATATATGAAGGTTGCTCATTTTTTAAGTTGCCCTGATCTAATTTTGGAAAGTGAAATTTGAAAGTCTACAAAGTGACTAGTCAAAAAGTCAACGATCTATTTTGGTAATTATCCCTATATATAAATATATGAATTTTTATTAGTTATTTATTTATCATTATAACTAGACAAAAATACACCGTCGGTCCTTAATCTTTCCCAAAAACATCGTCTTGGGACAAAACTTGGCATTTTTGTCGCCGTGCGTCCCATTTTCAAGTTTTTGAGGCCAATTGCGTCCCTTGACCCGTTTTCCGTTGGTCAACACCGTTAATGCTGTCCTTTTTTTTTGTTTTTAGTTAAGGGTATAACGGTCATTTCATATGTTTATATGTTTGGATAATTACTCATATAAATCTTCTACTTTTCTTATCTTTTTGGTTACCAAACCTTCACAAAAACAAACACATATCATCATCTTCAATAACGGTTAGATGTCACAAGCGTACTTCTGGGTGAAGTAATAGTAATGTTTTTAAGATTGTTACATTCTTGGAAATTTTGGCAGTAATCCGTCTAACGGTCTTGTAACAGATACTTTGACTTAGATATTCATGTTTCAGTCGATACATTTCATGCCATGAAAGTAAAGGTTGTCCACCTCCTTTTATTCCCCACTAATTACAAGTTAACTGAAAGACTTGCAGTTAACAATGAAAGATAACTAAGTGATTTTTCTTGTATTTTGTTATGCTTCTTTGTTCTTTGTAGTGTTAAATTTTTTGATAACTTCATAAGGGAGGTATAGGGGCCTAGGAACATAAGAAAAGCAATATTGTGTACAAGATTATGCACTACCAACATCTTCAAGTTAGAGCAATGAATTTGGATCATCCACAAGTAGTGATCATCCACAACTTTGGTACCACATTTTTGTTATTGAAATTTAGAAAGAAGGTGATATCTTTTTTTTGCCATCGTTTAGGAACAATGAAAGACTGATTGATAAGTCTTTATGAATCAACCCGAAGCCTTAAAAAGGGTATAACTTGGTATAAGCATAGAGTTTCAACCCGATAGCATAACACTAGATTATTTTGTCTTGTCCTTAAGATATAAGTCGATGTCTTAAAAAATGGTTTTATTTGGTAATAAATATAGTGTTTTAATCCAATAGCACTAGGTTATTCTTGTCTTACCCTTGAGATAAAAGTGGATATTTCTCAATGTCCAAAAAGTTATGTTCCTCATTTTATTGTATGATCATGAACTTGTAGTTTTCATGGTCATACTTTTGACTTTGACCGTCAAATGAATACCTTCAAATTTCAGAATAATTTGTATATTATTTTGGAATGAAAAGCTATACTGTAAAACATTACAAGTACCATAACAGAGTACAAGAATATCTAAAAGTATAAACTAATACTTCTATTGACAGAACTGCGGCGATATGGTGGTGCGCCTGTCAACCCCACAAACCAAGGGTTCAATGTTCCAAACACTGTAGCAGCCCCTGGCTCATCAATTGCTGTCGTAGGTGGTGCTGCACTGCTGCAAGGTGCTGAGCAGAGATCAGGTCAGACGACGTCGAAGTTTCCAAAGAAGATTTATGGTATTTAAGGCGACTGGGTTGTTGACATTGATCTATATATTTCGAATCCTTCAATAAGTGGAAAAGTCATATATTCAACTTCAAACATTTCGAGTTCAATATATTCAAAGCAAGGCCAGTATCTCCGCCATTGATGATGATGATGTGTGTGTGTGTGTGTGTTTTTGTGAAGGTTTGGTAAACAAAATGGGGAAGAAAAGTAGAAGACTTATATGAGTAATAATCCAAATATATAAAATGACCGTGTTGACCTACGGAAAACGGGTCAAGGGACGCAATTGGCCTCAAAAACTTGAAAAAGGGACGCATGGCGATGAAAATGCCAAGTTTTGTCTCTAGGCGATGTTTTTGGGAAAGTTTAGGTACCAACGGTGTATTTTTGTCTTATAATTATTATGAAAGGTTTACTATTTTTTAGTCGTTGTGACTTGTTCAAAAAGTGAAGCATCCGTTTGGAATTACTCCAGCTTTCAGTTTACCTTAAAATTGATTAGTTAAACAATTTTAATTCACTAAAATACCTTTAGTTGATACGGTGAAATGGCTAAAATACCTTTTTGTATTTTTCGTCTCGTATTATCATTATTACTAGACTTGTACAAAATAACAATAACGCATCTAATGCGATTGTATCTATGACATAAGTTAAAATTTGGATAATTAATAACAAGCCTAAATAAGTTTTATCCAGTAACTCTTGATTGTTGTCCAAATAAACAACATATGAAGTACTAGTATATGTAGGATTACATACATATGAAGTATTTAGTCTGTCTTATAGGCTATGCTAGTCTTTCTTATAGGACTCTAACCGTTCATGTAGGACACTAATCGGTTTTGTATGATCTTAGGTAATTTAGGCTAATGATTACCTATGGCTCTAAAGAGTTATCTTGAAATCGTTGATTATATATATTTGTAACTCTATACTTTGTATATTGTAGGGTACAATGCAAGAAAATGTTAGTTGCGTACTTGCTATCAAGTGATGCGCATTCTGTATACTTTACTTCTTGTTTGCTTAAAGTCACATATCCTGTGTTGGATTTGTAATATGATAAAATGTGATTTTGGCATCATACATGGGACGTGCATCTATCTGTTACTATACGTAGGCTATAGTGAGTTCAGTGCTAAATTTTCGTATTATGATTACTTGTACACGCGTGGATGGCATGGTTGATAATTTGAGGCAATTAGATATTTACGGGAATTTTCAGGTTTGTGTTTTGTAAATGATTATATCTGCTAATTATATATTAATGTTAATTTCTCAGTTTTGGATAATCAATTTTATGCTAAGGGTAAATTAAAGTTTCTTATGTACTTCTTAATCTAATTTCATTGTCTTTTATGGGTATTCACGTGACATCAAGTCCTTTTTGATTAGTTCACTTATCATTTCTCAAATGATCCAAAAATTACTAAACCTTGACAATCTCAATATCTGATTATGACAACTTCAAACATTATAAGTCCATCTACAAAAATAGTAGCTGCAGACCGGCAACCAAGTGTTGCGCACTTGCACGTTCTATCTCTATATACACCATCTGATATCTGTGTACCCTTGTCTTTTAAGGCCGCAACGTTGTGTGTCGTTTTTAATATGATATGAATTTGGCATCATGTGGGATGTGTATCTATTTGTTCCTATATGTAGTCTATCCTGATTCCCTTTAAAACTTGATATAAGTTTAGGTTATATCTATTTCTGTGTCCAGTTTTAGCATGACCATATGGACATTAATGTGTGGTGCTATATATGGAAACACAAATTTAGATCTCTTTTTTTTGTTTGTTTGTGTGACAACCGGCAGTTTAGGGAGCTATTTTAAAAACCCGCATTACGATTTAAGTTCGTTTATAATTTTTATTTGAAATTTTCATTTCACAACGAACTTGTAAGACCTATTTTATGGATATTTTTAATTAATGACGTTATGGAATTCGTGAATTATGTTCATAATTTATTTTTGATTTAATGCTCGGTGATGTATATTTGAATTCTCACTTGGTACTACATTGACTTTGGCACTAGGATTACCTAACAAAAGTTTGTGATTCGTCTTAACGAGTCTGACTATATTTTTAATTAGTTGCGAGATGTTTCGAGAGATATTGAAGTTTTGAAATGAGTTCGGGTTCGGGCCACATGTTTTTACATTTACCCGCGTTACCCGCTCCACACTGTAATAATATTATTATTATTACTATTATTATTATTATTTTTATTATTAACCTTTTATTAAAAAAAAAGATAATAAAGAGGTGTGTTTGGTCCGGTTCACCCACACACACCAAAACCCTCACCCTCACTTTTCTATCTCTCTCTCTAACTCATCTCCTCCCCATCTCTTCTAACCTAGCCGCCGACTACCAAAACCGGCCACCACCGCCGCTACTCCGACCACCCAACAAAATAAATACCACCATCTTCTTCCCCTCTCGATCCTCTTTCATTTGGTATATCATACATACCCTAGAACCACCATTAACACCACCAAACGTTTAATAATCCATTCGAGTTTTATTACCTTTTAAAGATCCGTTCATTTGGAGGCTCAAGAAGGTGAGAAGGAGTGATTTTCGGTTTTTGGGTGCCACGATTTGGTACTAATCCGTGGCTACACGGATTATTTTGATGGGAATCGAATTGATTTTAATGGGAAATGATGTTTTAATGATTAATATCACGTTTGGTATCCGGGTTCTTGGTTTTTGGACGTGGTTGACTCGGAACCGAGAGCTTATGCTCTCGGCTTATTTTGATTCGAGCCCTTGAGAGGCTTTGGTTTCCTTGGTTTAGTAGTTGGCTGTTGTCGATGGTGTTGTCCTTCGACCCGAGCTAACCGAGACCCGTGAGGTCTCGGGGTTCCCGATGGTTGCTCGTATAACCAGGCCGAGACCCGTATGGGGGTTCTCGTTTGGTCGTGGTTCGAGCCTCGAGCTCGTAGATTTGTTGTGGTTCGACCCGTGTGGGTCGCGGCTATTAGCCGCGTTATTATTATTGTTGCCGACTGACCATATGGGTCGAATGGGTCGAATGGTTACTTTGTTGTGCTCTTGTGAGCTATGTGATTATTTGTATGTTTGGCTCGAGTCCATGTGACTCGCGGTTTGGAGCCGAGACTCAATTGAGTCGTATAGACCCGGGTTTGGCTTGGTAAACCAACCCGAATGTGACTTGGTTATATTTACTTAATTGTAACTTGTATTGGTAACTTGGTTTTGGATTTGGCTTTGGTTGATTTGTTTTGGCCGAATACATGCGGGTCGAGACCGTGTTTGGTCTCGACATTGGATATTGATATTGGTTTTGAGGAGTTGTTGACGAAAAGTGTGATTGGGGACCGATTGTGAGACGGTCGTTAGATTGACGGAGATAGGTTAGTCGGGTGCCGTAGTCGGACCCTATTGTTGTAGCACGTGGATTGAGATTGTGATTGGACGGAGATTTGTTATTTTATGACTTTACTTATTATTTTGGACTTGGACAATGAGCCGAGAGTCATGACTCGGACATGTGACCATTTCGTATAACTCGATAACTATTACAACTAAAAATATAAATAATAAAACTCGTAATAATAATTATTGATAATATGAACGTTTATATGAATATATATACGTGAATAACGTATATATAATTATATAGGCGCGTATATTAATAATAATAATAATCACGAGTCGTATTATAAATAATACAATTAGATATATATATTAGGCTTCGAAAGTGGCGTAATATTATTGAACGTATTATTATTATAAAATTTTGATATATAAAACGGGAAACTCCCGACAATTATTAAACGGTTAATAAAATGTCATTTCGGATATATAACGGATAAACTTATTGAGTTATGCGAAATCGTTGTCACTCGAGTTCAGGTAAGCTACTATTTGTGACGTTCGTGTTGTCACGGATATATGACGATTAATATAGACGTTTTCTATAACTAAATAACCACTTAACCGAAAGGTTGAACCGGGTTATTTGGCTATATGAAATGAATATATTAGTGGGCATCGTATCCTACGACGCCCATAGGTTGTAGTATATGTAAAGTGTAATAGATTGCGAGTGTATATATCGGGAAATCTGGCCAATTTGACGATATATATGAGGAATTTATTAAACTATGATATATACTATATAGTAATTATGTGCTATGTGCTTTAGGTTGGGTATAATCTTCGAACGGTATGTTACGTAAATAAATATGAGGATTATCAAATCGACGGATTTGGTAAACTTCGGCGATTTATTTAAATGATATATTGGGCTAATATTAGATCTATAGTTTATTTTATTATTCTTATGTGATCTTTTTGGTTTGTTTTGAGTCGACCCACTACCCGTATGGATACCAAACGAAAATACACCAAACTAATACGAAATGGATTTTCGGAAATAAAACGGATTCTCGTCCGGGTTTGGGAATATTATATATTTGAGGAAATGATTTCTGAAAGAGTTAATATTGTTAGGTCGTGCCAAGTCCGTAGTTGCTGTTTCGTGAGTTATCATACATCTTATTTCTACCGACTTCTACTTGATATTTTCTGGACTTGAGGTGAGTCATAGCCCCACTTTTTACTCTTGAACTATGTTTTCAATGATTGGGGTGAGAAACGTGCAAATCATTTTACGTGGACTATTATCGCTTTTATATTCTTTCTAAACTTGCTATGCGTATGGACTAGGACCTATTGTCAGCTTTAGTCACACACGTCGTGTGTACTATTCAAGGTTGACTTATTTGGTTATTGGTAGATTGTCAGCTTTAGTCACATATATGTTGTGTGTACTATTCAAGGTTGGCTTATTTGGTTATTTGGGATTGTCAGCTTTAGTCACATATATGTTGTGTGTACTATTCAAGGTTGGCTTATTTAGATACCGTAGTGTGCACCTATAGGTTATTAATACTTCGGAGGTTATCCGAGTTATTATTGGTATTGCGGGGGCTACCCGAATATCTATGTTAGTACGGAAGGGTATCCGTGTGTTATGTTGAGAGCGGAGGGTATCCGCAGGCTTTTAGCGAATCCTTAGTCTAGCAAGCAAGCGTTTTGCGTATATGTCCACTATATTGCTAGTTGAATTTAAACCTATGATCTCACCAGTGAAAGCTGACTTTTAGCACGTTTTCTCAGGTAATTAAGTGTTGAGATGCATGCTTGGAATGGAAGGCTCGGTCAAGGCACACGGTTCATGGATCTATTTTTCTAAACTCTGATAATTAAATTTGGACCTATTGTTACTTTATTTTGGGCCTGACTCTGAAGTATGTTGGGATAAATGTAAACCTTAAAACCCCGTTTTGGTTGTGTTTTTATTTTGTTTACTTTATCTCGTTCTATATTGTCTTGTGTTGGATACCAATCCCCGTAGCACCCCGAAAGCTTGTTGAGTCTTCCGCTGTATCAAATTTTGGGGGTGTTACAGATTGGTATCAGAGCCAAGGTTATAGAGAACTAGGTAAATAAACGCCTAAACTATAACCGTATTTTTATAGAAAATGATCCTTGACCACCGCCCGCCAGCCCGCCAAGCCGAAGCATCTTCTATTATTTGAGGTATTATGAGATATTTGAGATGATTGTTAGATTCGGGATTTATTGAGATGATTTGAGGTTTATGGATTTTAGTATTAAGATGGTGTTTTCGAGGAATTATATGGTCTATATGTTTTATAAACATTTTAGTAATGCGGTGTTTGAAATTCTTTTTATTGAGATTATATAATTGAATTATTTGATGAGGATTTTTGGTATGGTATTTGAGTTGTAATTTAGTTGTTTTGAAACACTTACACCTACCCTACGCCGTTGTCACAACCATGGCCTCCCATATACCCGATGTTGTCGAGGATATTCTTACTGCACCAGTTTTACCTGCACAGTTCACTATGGCATCTGATGATCCTTACCAGATGGCCATGTCTTCAGCTACTGTACCACAGGCAGCTTCTACTTCAGCACTACCTGCTGCATCTACGCAGGGACCCTCATCTTCTCTAGGGCTCCCTGGTACATCGAGGCAGCTTACTCTTCATCAGGCTTTGGCTCGTGTGGCACCACGCTTTGCCCACCGAGCTACGGCACGCATGCCGGTACACCCTACTCCATCACCTTTACAGATCGATGCTCATTCTCTTCTGTCTGAGGTGCCACCTACATCATTGCGTCGTCGTCCTAGATCACCTACTACATCTCCACATGGTTCACCTAGTAGGAGACGACGAGTGATGAGGTACTCTTCCGATGAGGAGGAGGAGGAGTACGAGGGTGAGGATGAGGCTGATGACCCTGAGCGGGAGGATGACCCTCAGGAGGCTGAGCAGGGTGATGATGATGACCCTGAGGAGGAGGATGACCCTCAGGAGGATAAGATGCCTGATGATGATGATGATGAGTTATTACCACCAGCTCAGGCTGACGAGCCTGATTCACCTGTACACCCGATTGAGCCTGATTCACCTGATCATCCGTTCTTGTTTGAGTTGCCACCTGGTAGTCCCGTTGAGTCGGATGCATCTTCTGAGGTTTCTGCTGAGCATGCAGAGTTGGGTGAGATTGGCAGGTTGTGGGCTCGGATTACTGAGCTTAGTGAGAGAGTTGCACGTGTATCTGATCGACTTGAGAGAGTTATTGGAGAGTTTTTAGCGGATTTGAGAGTTGACTTGACTGTCGTTGTGGGCAGGACTACTGAGCTGAGGAGAGTTTTGATGGATGTCCACAAGTATATCGATAGTTTGCAGCGAGGATTTATTACTGCTCGTGAGGCCGACCGCAAGCTTTGGCAAAGGAATGCCGAGCTAGAGAAGGAGGTGGCTGACCTCAAGAGAGACCGAGACACCCATAGCGTGGAGCTAGGATCGTTATGGAGGGATCTTGATGGCTTGAGGCAGGAGTTGAGTAGACTCCGTCAGCAGCGTGGCTAGTTGATTGGTTTATGTTGTCTTGTTGCTTTCTTAACCGAGGAGTGTTCGGTTAGAAAAGCTAGTTATCGTATTTTGATGTATTTTGTTTAGTATTCGTCTCTTTTGGAACGATTAGTATGTTTCGTGTTATCCGTTAGTTGGAACGATGTTAGATCGCTATTGTATGGTTGATGGTTATTAGTATATGGTATTATGTGATTTTGGGTGTTATGGAAATTGAGTCCTTATTCGCTTTATTGATGTTACGTGGTGTATTGTTGCTATTCTTTCCATGATTGGGTTCGTTGAAATGTTTTGTTGAGCATATCGATAAGTTCTATTGGAGACTCATGAACTTGTATGATGTTACAGATCAATGGCACCACGTCGAAACCCTGTTAGGTCTACCAGAACTGGTCCTGCTGTGACTACTCCTGGTCGTCGAGGTCGTCGACCTACTCGAAATGTTGAAACCCCTACTCCTGACAACCTGGACACCACTAACCGCAACAACAGGAATCAAAATGTTGATGTTCAGGGAGACAATGATCATGTTCCACTTAATGCACCTACTGTAGATCAAGCAATGATCAACCAACTCGTGGAGCAAAGAGTTGCTGAACTACTAGCTGAGTCAA
Organism: Artemisia argyi; assembly: GCA_030686995.1. NCBI lineage: Eukaryota > Viridiplantae > Streptophyta > Magnoliopsida > Asterales > Asteraceae > Artemisia > Artemisia argyi. The sequence continues at coordinate 14,709,714 of CM060706.1, forward strand.
ATCATTCCAACAATTCTGCTGGAACTTTTCCACCTGTTCGTGCTAATGGATGTCAATACAAGGAATTCAAGATTTGTGGACCCATTGAGTTTGGTGGAACTGAAGGAGTGGTCTACTTAGTCAGATGGATTGAGAAGACTGAGTCAGTGTTTAATGTCAGTGGTTGTGCAGAGAATGCGAAGGTAAAGTTTGCTTCTTTTACTTTCAAGGATGAAGCTTTGACTTGGTGGAACAACTACCGAAATGCAGTTGGGAGTGATGTAGCTTATGCTATGACTTGGGAGCAATTTAAGTCCTTGCTGATTCAGACTTATTGCCCAAGGAATGAGGTCAAGAAGCTAGAGATTGAGTTTTGGAACCACAAGGTGAAAGGTACTGACATGGCGACTTACAATCGTCGTTACCAGGAATTGGCCTTGCTTTGCCCAGATATGGTGAAAACTGAGACTCAAAAGATCGAGAGGTATACTGATGGGTTGCCTGTAGCTACGAGAAATGATGTAATTTCTGCTAGGCCTGCAAACATCCATGAGGCAATCACAATTGCTCAACAACTTATGGATTCGTTGGAATTAGAAGAAGCTGATAAGGAGAAGAATGGAAAAAGAAAGAGAGACCATCACTCTAAGAGTAATGATCACCGAAGCAAGAGACAAGCTAAGGCTTATGCTATTGGGAATGGAGATAAGAAGAATCAGAACGGTGATGCACCCAAGTGTGATCGTTGCCACCAGCATCACACTGGATGGTGTAGTGTGAAATGCCAGAATTGCTCAAAGAAAGGACACACAGCTAGGGATTGTAGAGCCCGACCTCTTGCTATGGTTCAAGCTGCTCCTGAGATGAGAAATAAGGCAGATGTTACTTGTTATGGGTGTGGAAAGAAGGGATACCATAGGAATGAGTGTAGAGAATCGCGGAACCGTGGAAATCAAGGCTCGGGTGGTAATGGGTACAATTATGGAAACCGTGGAGCTGGAGGAAACCGTGGACGACAAGATAATGGGGACCAACGTGTGGAAGCTGGAGCTGCTCAGGGAAGAGTGTATGCACTTGGGAACGAGAGAGGAGAAGATCCGAACGTCATTACCGGTACATTCCTTCTCAATAATCGTTATGCTTCCATACTATTTGATACTGGTGCCGATAGAAGTTTTGTGTCCACTACGTTTGCACCCTTACTAGAAAAACCCCCGATGGCCTTAGGAATTGGATATGATATTGAGTTAGCAAATGGAAACATAGAAAGGATTAATACCATCATTCGCGGTTGTACGTTAAATTTCTTGAACCACCCTTTCAACATAGATCTTCTACCCGTCACGTTAGGAAGTTTTGACGTTATCATTGGTATGGACTGGTTGTCGAAGTATCGTGCTCACATACTTTGCAACGAGAAGATCGTGCGTGTACCATACGGAAAGGAAGTCCTAAATATATTAGGAGACCGAAAGGATTCTAGGAGCCCATCCCGATTAGCAGTTATATCTTGCACAAAGTTACCGAAGCTAATGGAGAAGGGATGTTACCTTTTCTTAGCCCAAATTTCTGAGAAGGGAGAGATGAAGACAAAGGAAAGGTGCATTGGAGATGTGCCTATAGTTCATGATTTTTCTGATGTGTTTCCCGATGATTTGCCGGGAATCCCGCCGACTAGACAAGTAGAGTTTCAAATTGAGTTGATACCTGGTGCTGCACCTGTAGCACGAGCACCTTATCGTCTTGCACCTACCGAACTGGAAGAGTTGTCGAAACAATTGGCGGAGTTAGCCGAAAAAGGATTCATAAGACCAAGTTCTTCACCTTGGGGAGCCCCAGTCTTATTTGTGAAGAAGAAGGATGGATCGTTTCGTATGTGTATTGATTATAGAAAGTTGAATAAGTTAACGGTGAAGAATCGATACCCGTTACCTAGGATCGACGACTTGTTCGATCAACTTCAAGGATCGAGTGTGTATTCGAAGATCGATTTGAGATCGGGATATCATCAACTTCGAGTTCGCGAGGAAGATATTCCGAAAACGGCTTTCAGAACCCGTTACGGGCATTACGAGTTTCAGGTGATGCCGTTTGGGTTGACTAACGCACCAGCAATATTCATGGATCTCATGAATCGTGTGTGTAAGCCTTACTTAGACAAGTTTGTGATTGTATTCATCGATGACATTCTGATTTATTCAAGGAGTGAGAAAGAGCATGAGGAGCATCTAAGACTCATTTTGGAATTGCTCAGGAAGGAGAAACTTTATGCCAAGTTTTCGAAATGCGAATTTTGGATTCCGACGGTACAATTTTTGGGTCATGTGATTGATAGACAAGGAGTCCACGTGGATCCTGCTAAGATTGAGGCGATAAAAGATTGGGCTGCACCTACAACTCCAACCGAAGTTCGTCAATTTTTGGGTTTAGCTGGTTATTACCGAAGATTCATTGAGGGATTTTCGAAGATAGCTAAACCATTGACCAAATTGACTCAAAAGAGTGTTACGTATGAATGGGGAGATAAAGAAGAGGAAGCGTTTCAATTGCTTAAGAAAATGTTGTGTAGTGCTCCTATCTTAGCGTTACCGGAAGGTAACGAGGATTTCGTCGTCTATTGTGACGCCTCACATAAAGGTTTGGGAGCCGTGTTAATGCAACGAGAGAATGTGATAGCTTATGCTTCCTGACAGCTCAAAAAGCATGAGAAAAACTACACTACCCATGATTTGGAGCTAGGTGCTGTGGTTTTTGCTTTAAGAATATGGAGACATTACTTGTACGGAACAAAGTGTGTTGTATTTACTGACCATAAAAGTTTACAACACATCTTAAATCAAAAAGAGCTCAACATGAGACAGCGACGTTGGATTGAGTTGCTAAGCGATTATGATTGTGAAATTTGCTACCACCCTGGTAAAGCAAACGTTGTTGCTGATGCTCTTAGTCGAAAGGAAAGAGTACCACCATTACGAGTTAGGTCATTAGGAATGACTATCGTATCGCCATTACCGTCTCAAATACTTGAAGCTCAAACGGAAGCGTTAAAAGCAGAAAATAGATCTGCCGAGAATATATTTGGGATGGCTGATAATGAGAAAGGATTTGTTAAGCGTTCTGATGGATTATTATGTTTTGGAGATCGGATTTGGGTACCTTTATATGGAGAAATTCGGGAATTGATTATGCATGAGTCGCATAAGTCAAGGTACTCCATTCATCCTGGTTCCGATAAAATGTACCAGGATCTTAAGAAGTTCTATTGGTGGCCAAATATGAAGGCAGATATAGCATTGTACGTTAATAAGTGCCTGACATGTGCTAAGGTTAAAGCTGAACACCAGAGACCGTCAGGATTACTAACGCAACCAGAACTTCCAGTCTGGAAATGGGAGCGGATTACTATGGACTTCATTCCCAAATTACCGAGGACAGCTAGCAGTTGTGACACTATCTGGGTAATTGTGGATCGTCTGACAAAGTCTGCTCATTTCCTAGCTATTAGTGAAGATGATAGTGTGGATAAGCTTGCGAGGTTATATGTGAAGGAAATTATTTCGCGTCATGGAGTCCCGATATCTATTATTTCAGATCGTGATAGTCGTTTTATGTCAGCTTTGTGGCGATCACTTCAAACGGCTTTGGGGACGAGGCTTGATATGAGTACTGCATATCATCCCCAAACCGATGGTCAAAGTGAGAGGACCATTCAGACGTTAGAGGATATGCTTCGTGCATGCATCATAGACTTTGGTAAAGGCTGGGAGAAGTATTTACCCCTTGCGGAATTCTCCTATAATAATAGCTACCACACAAGTCTTAAGGCTGCACCATTCGAAGCTTTGTATGGCAGAAAGTGTCGTTCACCTATTGGTTGGGCGGAAGTTGGAGATAGTCAACTTACAGGCCCTGAGCTTATTTTAGAAACTACAGAGAAAGTGGCTCAGATTCGTGATCGATTGCAAGCAGCCAGAGATAGGCAGAAGAGCTACGCCGATCAGAGACGTAAACCTTTAGAGTTCCAGGTTGGAGACAAAGTAATGCGGAAAGTCTCGCCTTGGAAAGGTGTAATACATTTCGGGAAACGTGGTAAACTCAACCCACGCTACATTGGACCATTCTTGATCTTAGAAAGAATTGGGCCCGTGGCTTATAGGTTGGAATTACCGTCCGAACTGAGTAAAGTTCACGACGTGTTCCACGTGAGTAATTTGAAGAAATGTCTTTCCGATGAAATGCCCGTCATTCCAATGAGGGATATTCGTGTTGATGAGAAACTGAATTTCGTGGAAGAACCGATTGAGATTTTAGATCGTGAAGTTAAACGACTCAAGAGAAGTCGCATTCCGCTCGTCAAGGTTCGTTGGAATTCCCGACATGGACCAGAATTTACGTGGGAACGTGAGGACGAGTTCAGGAAGAGATATCCGAAGCTTTTCACTTCGTAGAAAAATTTTTCCGAGTGAAACCCGGGACGGGTTTCCTTCTGAGACTGGGAGGATGTGACAACCGGCAGTTTAGGGAGCTATTTTAAAAACCCGCATTACGATTTAAGTTCGTTTATAATTTTTATTTGAAATTTTCATTTCACAACGAACTTGTAAGACCTATTTTATGGATATTTTTAATTAATGACGTTATGGAATTCGTGAATTACGTTCATAATTCATTTTTGATTTAATGCTCGGTGATGTATATTTGAATTCTCACTTGGTACTACGTTGACTTTGGCACTAGGATTACCTAACAAAAGTTTGTGATTCGTCTTAACGAGTCTGACTATATTTTTAATTAGTTGAGAGATGTTTCGAGAGATATTGAAGTTTTGAAATGAGTTCGGGTTCGGGCCACATGTTTTTACATTTACCCGTGTTACCCTCTCCACACCATAATAATATTATTATTATTATTTTTATTATTAACCTTTTATTAAAAAAAAAGATAATAAAGAGGTGTGTTTGGTCCGGTTCACCCACACACACCAAAACCCTCACCCTCACTTTTCTATCTCTCTCTCTAACTCATCTCCTCCCCATCTCTTCTAACCTAGCCGCCGACTACCAAAACCGGCCACCACCGCCGCTACTCCGACCACCCAACAAAATAAATACCACCATCTTCTTCCCCTCTCGATCCTCTTTCATTTGGTATATCATACATACCCTAGAACCACCATTAACACCACCAAACGTTTAATAATCCATTCGAGTTTTATTACCTTTTCAAGATCCGTTCATTTGGAGGCTCAAGAAGGTGAGAAGGAGTGATTTTCGGTTTTTGGGTGCCACGATTTGGTACTAATCCGTGGCTACACGGATTATTTTGATGGGAATCGAATTGATTTTAATGGGAAATGATGTTTTAATGATTAATATCACGTTTGGTATCCGGGTTCTTGGTTTTTGGACGTGGTTGACTCGGAACCGAGAGCTTATGCTCTCGGCTTATTTTGATTCGAGCCCTTGAGAGGCTTTGGTTTCCTTTGTTTAGTAGTTGGTTGTTGTCGATGGTGTTGTCCTTCGAGCCGAGCTAACCGAGACCCATGAGGTCTCGGGGTTTCCGATGGTTGCTCGTATAACCACGCCGAGACCCGTATAGGGGTTCTCGTTTGGTCGTGGTTCGAGCCTTGAGCTCGTAGATTTGTTGTGGTTCGACCCTTGTGGGTCGCGGCTATTAGCCGCGTTATTATTATTGTTGCCGACTGACCATATGGGTCGAATGGGTCGAATGGTTACTTTGTTGTGCTCTTGTGAGCTATGTGATTATTTGTATGTTTGGCTCGAGTCTATGTGACTCGCGGTTTGGAGCCGAGACTCAATTGAGTCGTATAGACCCGGGTTTGGCTTGGTAAACCAACCCGAATGTGACTTGGTTATATTTACTTAATTGTAACTTGTATTGGTAACTTGGTTTTGGATTTGGCTTTGGTTGATTTGTTTTGGCCGAATACATGCGGGTCGAGACCGTGTTTGGTCTCGACATTGGATATTGATATTGGTTTTGAGGAGTTGTTGACGAAAAGTGTGATTGGGGACCGATTGTGAGACAGTCGTTAGATTGACGGAGATAGGTTAGTCGGGTGCCGTAGTCGGACCCTATTGTTGTAGCACGTGGATTGAGATTGTGATTGGACGGAGATTTGTTATTTTATGACTTTACTTATTATTTTGGACTTGGACAATGAGCCGAGAGTCATGACTCGGACATGTGACCATTTCGTATAACTCGATAACTATTACAATTAAAAATATAAATAATAAAACTCATAATAATAATTATTGATAATATGAACGTTTATATGAATATATATACGTGAATAACGTATATATAATTATATAGGCGCGTATATTAATAATAATAATAATCACGAGTCGTATTATAAATAATACAATTAGATATATATATTAGGCTACGAAAGTGGCGTAATATTATTGAACGTATTATTATTATAAAATTTTGTTATAAAACGGGAAACTCCCGACAATTATTAAACGGTTAATAAAATGTCATTTCGGATATATAACGGATAAACTTATTGAGTTATGCGAAATCGTTGTCACTCGAGTTCAGGTAAGCTACTATTTGTGACGTTCGTGTTGTCACGGATTTATGACGATTAATATAGACGTTTTCTATAACTAAATAACCACTTAACCGAAAGGTTGAACCGGGTTATTTGGCTATATGAAATGAATATATTAGTGGGCATCGTATCCTACGACGCCCATAGGTTGTAGTATATGTAAAGTGTAATAGATTGCGAGTGTATATATCGGGAAATCTGGCCAATTTGACGATATATATGAGGAATTTATTAAACTATGATATATACTATATAGTAATTATGTGCTATGTGCTTTAGGTTGGGTGTAATCTTGGAACGGTATGTTACGTAAATAAATATGAGGATTATCAAATCGACGGATTTGGTAAACTTCGGCGATTTATTTAAATGATATATTGGGCAAATATTAGATCTATAGTTTATTTTATTATTCTTATGTGATCTTTTTGGTTTGTTTTGAGTCGACCCACTACCCGTATGGATACCAAACGCAAATACACCAAACTAATACGAAATGGATTTTCGGAAATAAAACGGATTCTCGTCCGGGTTTGGGAATATAATATATTTGAGGAAATGATTTCTAAAAGAGTTAATATTGTTAGGTCGTGCCAAGTCCGTAGTTGCTGTTTCGTGAGTTATCATACATCTTATTTCTACCGACTTCTACTTGATATTTTCTGGACTTGAGGTGAGTCATAGCCCCACTTTTTACTCTTGAACTATGTTTTCAATGATTGGGGTGAGAAACGTGCAAATCATTTTACGTGGACTATTATCGCTTTTATATTCTTTCTAAACTTGCTATGCGTATGGACTAGGACCTATTGTCAGCTTTAGTCACACACGTCGTGTGTACTATTCAAGGTTGACTTATTTGGTTATTGGTAGATTGTCAGCTTTAGTCACATATATGTTGTGTGTACTATTCAAGGTTGACTTATTTGGTTATTTGGGATTGTCAGCTTTAGTCACATATATGTTGTGTGTACTATTCAAGGTTGGCTTATTTAGATATCGTAGTGTGCACCTATAGGTTATTAATACTTCGGAGGTTATCCGAGTTATTATTGGTATTGCGGGGGCTACCCGAATATCTATGTTAGTACGGAAGGGTATCCGTGTGTTATGTTGAGAGCGGAGGGTATCCACAGGCTTTTAGCGAATCCTTAGTCTAGCTAGCAAGCGTTTTGCGTATATGTCCACTATATTGTTAGTTGAATTTAAACCTATGATCTCACCAGCGAAAGCTGACTTTTAGCACGTTTTCTCAGGTAATTAAGTGTTGAGATGCATGCTTGGAATGGAAGGCTCGGTCAAGGCACACGGTTCATGGATCTATTTTTCTAAACTCTGATAATTAAATTTGGACCTATTGTTACTTTATTTTGGGCCTGACTCTGAAGTATGTTGGGATAAATGTAAACCTTAAAACCCCGTTTTGGTTGTGCTTTTATTTTGTTTACTTTATCTCGTTCTATATTGTCTTGTGTTGGATACCAATCCCCGTAGCACCCCGAAAGCTTGTTGAGTCTTCCGCTTTATCAAATTTTGGGGGTGTTACTGTTTGCAAATTTTTTCTCCATACAAAAAGTCTTGAAGCTATGAGAATATGCTCGAGGGGATCTCTTATTCGTCTATGGATCTTGCATGTGGGGTTGTATTCTGGTAGCAGGTTTTTGCAATGAAGATGTAAAAGTAACTTCAGAAGGTATATTCTAGACAAAACTTCTATGGTCTTTCTTTTTTTTTTTTCTTTTAAGTTTGAAATTACATGTTACCGGTGGTATACTCTGTGATTTTTAGCAACTTTGGAGCATCTGTTGTTGAAATTGCCATATACTATAATTTTCTTTATAAATGGATTTGGTAACTGTTCGCGTGTATATGGAAAGTTTCCCAAAACTTTCCCAAAAACATTATAATTAGACAAAAAGACACCGTCGGTCCTTAAACTTTCCCAAAAACATCGTCTTGGGACAAAACTTGGCATTTTCGACGCCGTGCGTCCCTTTTTCAAGTTTTTGAGGCCAATTGCGTCCCTCGACCCGTTTTCCGTTGTTCAACACCGTTACTTGCTGCCCCCTTTTTTTTGTTTTTAGTTAAGGGCATAACGGTCAGTTTATATGTTTATATGTTTGGATTATTACTCATATAAATCTTCTACATTTCTTATCTTTTTGGTTACCAAACCTTCACAAAAACAACCACATATCATCATCATCAATGACGGTTAGATGTCACAAGCGTACTTCTGGGTGAAGTAATAGTAATGTTTTAAAGATTGTTACGTTGTTGCCTTTCTAAAAAAAAAAAAAAAAAAAAAAAATTGTTACATTGTTTGAAATTTTGGCAATTATCCGTATAACGGTCTTGTAACAGATACTTTGACTTAGATATTCATGTTTCAGTTGATACATTTCATGCCATGAAAGTAAAGGTTGTCTACCTCCTTTTATTCCCCACTAATTACAAGTTAACTGAAAGACTTGCAGTTAACAATGAAAGATAACTAAGTGATTTTTCTTGTATTTTGTTATGCTTCTTTGTTCTTTGTAGTGTTAAATTTTTTGATAACTTCATAAGGGAGGTATAGGGGCCTAGGAACATAATAAAAGCAATATTGTGTACAAGATTATGGTTACTGTCAACATCTTCAAGTTAGAGCAATGAATTTGGATCATCCACAACTTTGGTACCACATTTTGGTTATTGAAATTTAGAAAGAAGCTGATATCTTTTTTTTGCCATCGTTTAGGAACAATGGAAAACTGATTGATAAGTCTTTATGAATCAACCCGAAGCCTTAAAAAGGGTATAACTTGGTATAAGTATAGAGTTTCAACCCAATAGCATAACACTAGATTATTTTGTCTTGTCCTTAAGATATAAGTCGATTTCTTAAAAAATGGTTTAACTTGGTAATAAGTATAGAGTTTTAATCCAATAGCACTAGGTTATTCTTGTCTTACCCTTGAGATAAAAGTGGATATTTCTCAATGTCTAAAAAGTTATGTTCCTCATTTTAGTGTATGATCATGAACTTGTAGTTTTCATGGTCATACTTTTGACTTTGACCGTCAAATGAATACCTTCAAATTTCAGAATAATTTGTATATTATTTTGGAATGAAAAGCTATACTGTAAAACATTACAAGTACCATAACTGAGTACAAGAATATCTAAAAGTATAAACTAATACTTCTATTGACAGAACTGCGGTGATATGGTGGTGCGCTTGTCAACCCCACAAACCAAGGGTTCAATGTTCCAAACACTGTAGCAGCCCCTGGCTCATCAATTGCTGTCGCAGGTGGTGCTGCACAGCTGCAAGGTGCTGAGCAGAGATCAGGTCAGACGACGTGGAAGTTTCCAAAGAAGATTTATGGTATTTATGGCGACTGGGTTGTTGACATTGATCTATATATTTCGAATCCTTCAAACATTTCGAGTTCAATATATTCAAAGCAAGGCCAGTATCTCCGCCATTGATGATGATGATGTGTGTGTGTGTGTGTGTGTTTTTGTGAAGGTTTGGTAAACAAAATGGGGAAGAAAAGTAGAAGACTTATATGAGTAATAATCCAAACACATAAAATGACCGTGTTGACCAACGGAAAACGTGTCAAGGGACGCAATTGGCCTCAAAAACTTGAAAAAGGGACGCATGGCGATGAAAATGCCAAGTTTTGTCTCTGGGCGATGTTTTTGGGAAAGTTTAGGTACCAACGGTGTATTTTTGTCTTATAATTATTATGAAAGGTTTACTATTTTTTGGTCGTTGTGACTTGTTCAAAAAGTGAAACATCCGTTTGGAATTACTCCAGCTTTCAGTTTACCTTAAAATTGATTAGTTAAATAATTTTAATTCACTAAAATACCTTTAGTTGATACGGTGAAATGGCTAAAATACCTTTTTGTATTTTTTGTCTCGTATTATCATTATTACTAGACTCGTCCAAAATAACAATCACGCATCTAATGCGATTGTATCTATGACATAAGTTAAAATTTGGATAATTAATAACAAGCCTAAATAAGTTTTATCCAGTAACTCTTGATTGTTGTCCAAATAAACAACATATGAAGTACTAGTATATGTAGGATTACATTCATATGAATTATTTAGTCTGTCTTATAGGCTATGCTAGTCTTTCTTATAGGACTCTAACCATTCATGTAGGACACTAATCGGTTTTGTATGATCTTAGGTAATTTAGGCTAATGATTACCTATGGCTCTAAAGAGTTATCTTCAAATCGTTGATTATATATATTTGTAACTCTATACTTTGTATATTGTAGGGTACAATGCAAGAAAATGTTAGTTGCGTACTTGCTATCAAGTGATGCGCGTTCTATATACTTTACTTCTTGTTTGCTTAAAGTCACATATCCTGTGTTGGATTTGTAATATGATAAAATATGATTTTGGCATCATACGTGGGACGTGCATCTATCTGTTACTATACGTAGGCTATAGTGAGTTCAGTGCTAAATTTTCGTATTATGATTACTTGTACACGCGTGGATGGCATGGTTGATAATTTGAGGCAATTAGATATTTACGGGAATTTTCAGGTTTATGTTTTGTAAATGATTATATCTGCTAATTATATATTAATGTTAATTTCTCAGTTTTAGATATTCAATTTTATGCTAAGGGTAAATTAAAGTTTCTTATGTACTTCTTAATCTAATTTCATTGTCTTTTATGTCTATTCACGTGACATCAAGTCCTTTTTGATTAGTTCACTTATCATTTCTCAAATGATCCAAAAATTACTAAACCTTGACAATCTCAATATCTGATTATGACAACTTCAAACATTATAAGTCCATCTACAAAAATAGTAGCTGCAGACCGGCAACCAAGTGTTGCGCACTTGCACGTTCTATTTCTATATACACCATCTGATATCTGTGTACCCTTGTCTTTTAAGGCCGCAACGTAGTGTGTCGTTTTTAATATGATATGAATTTGGCATCATGTGGGATGTGTATCTATTTGTTCCTATATGTAGTCTATCCTGATTCCCTTTAAAACTTGATATAAGTTTAGGTTATATCTATGTCTGTGTCCAGTTTTAGCATGACCATATGGACATTAAAGTGTGGTGCTATATATGGAAACACAAATTTAGATCTCTTTTTTTTGTTTGTCTGCAGATTGTTTCTCCATACAAAAAGTCTTGAAGCTATGAGAATATGCTCGAGGGGATCTCTTATTCGTCTATGGATCTTGCATGTGGGGTTGTATAGCAGGTTTTTGCAATGAAGATGTAAAAGTAACTTCAGAAAGTATATTCTAGACAAAACTTCTATGGTCTTTCTTCTTTTTTTTCTTTTAAGTTTGAAATTACATGTTACCGGTGGTATACTCTGTGATTTTTAGCAACTTTGGAGCATCTGTTGTTGAAATTGCCATATACTAGAATTTTCTTTATAAATGGATTTGGTAACTGTTCGCGTGTATATGGTAAGTTTCTTACAAGGAAAGTGGTTTTAATGCTCTTCTCTACTGCAGTCCAGTTTTGTGGGTGTGTAGTTTTAAGGGCTTGTTGCTTTTAATCTACTGGAACATGATAAAGGACCAGAATGAGATCGAATGTGGTGAACTTTTAACTGGTTACTTTTTGAGACTGGATTAGGCCTAGTAAGGGTTGAAACCTGGTCTCGAAAAGACGAGTTACAGTCCATTTGTCTTGATAACAGTAAATGTGACTTTAAGGCCTCATGTTTAATTCTCATTTTGTATTTTGTGATCAAAATATAGTCAAATAACCGTCCTTGACCGGACTTGAACGTATAATTTGTGATAAAAATATATATAATAGTCATTTAGACCAAATCGGTTCAAGACATGGATCTACGGAGCTATACATCCCATATTAATGTGATATATTACATTAAACATTTACTGTCAAATGGTTGCATATTGTCATAACAAACCATACAGGTTCACCAGAAAGAGTATATTCACAAAAACTAAGACATACAAATTCAACAATTCTATAGAAGAACTTTAAGAAATAGATATGTATAGAAGCTGTCACACGCTAAAATAAAAGTTAGGATGATAGTAGATATCATCCTTACGGTACATGATAGTAAATATCGGGACATGACTCAGTCACTAGATACTTATGACTTTTTGTAATCCTTCGACAAGGAATACATGGTCCAAATGACACTTATCTTATTAACAAACATATATAGTGAATGTGAGAAAGTGGGCTAAGTTGGGCCAATATCAAACTAATGTGTATGGGCTAGGGTTAACAAACATGCACTTGCATCCCTTTACAACATTATATATACCTAAACACTCACACAACTTGCAGCCACCACTACACACAAAAAATCACCTCTTTTTCTTCATTTCTTCATAAGAACAAAAACCCTTTTCGATTCTCTTGAATGTCTTGGTTTAAAGTTTGATGGGTTTGGTTTTTGTGTTTTTGTAAGACACGAACTACATAAATGATTTTTGTTTGCTCGGTTCTTAACTTTTTGATACAAAATGTCGATGATCCGAAACCCCAAATCACCAACATTTACAAAAGTGTGTTAGACTACTTTCATAATATTAGCACAGGTTAGTTGGTTATTCTTTTTGTTTGTGAATATTATCACCGCTATTGTTAGTATTATAAAACAAAGTAGTAATTTTTTCCTTATCATTTTTTAGCCTCACCATGTGATATATACTTTATGATATAACGTATGGATGTTTTTTGTAACATTATGGATGGAAGTTGTTAACGATCTGGTACAGATTTGTTCTACATTGAACTAGCTTATGAAGATGAGATGATGAAAGCAATTGGTGATACGCATTTGTTTAAACTAAATACGACTAGTATGATGTGGGAGGACATGGAAGACCTAAAATATACTGTATTTTTTATTAAACTTTGCACTCGCGAAGTCTCGATTATTTCAAGACAGAAAATTGCCTCAGAGTTTGGTGGTTACGTACAAGAGTTTGGAGGTTACGTACATATTCTTTACGACATAGACACGGTAATATACGCTTATCTTGTTTGTGTTAATCTAATGGGTAGTTAGTGCCCGTTAGTTCATGTGATACCTTCTGATAAAGTGCAGTTTTTCTTGTTCATGTGGTTTATGTGTTTTGTGTCACTTCTGAGATATTTGATGATACGTAAATATGCAGGTATGGATCACATGTCAGAGAGACGGGTATACACCATCTATGTATACCTACAATCTAGTATCACTAACTAAGGTTAGTAACTTACGTAAATAATATCTAATAAAAACACGATTAGTCGTGCTAAGGGCTAGAGTAAGTATATATCTGGTGGCTGTTCCCCTACTTGTAACTCATATTCGTCATATGGGTTTACGTCACATATCGTCGGAGCCAATATTTTAATAATTGGAAAAATAAGGTATTGCGAACGAAATGGTATTTCTTTTAGGTGTGTACCACTTTTGTCATCAGTCATCTAAATCCATGGAAAAATAAGAAAAGAGTTAAACAAGATTTCTTTATAGATTTTATAGATCTTTTACAATCATACAACATTTTATTTCTTTTATAGGATATGTCATCAAGCCCCCAATTCATATGTTTATATATGTATATATGTAAACACATTAATTTTTATATTTTATTTATTTATTTATTAGTATAATTATTATGAAGGGTTTACTACTTTTTTTAGTCATTGTGACTTGTTGGGTATATCATTTATGGGTTTTGATAAATATCGCCCTGTTAAACCAATAATTATGATAAATATAAAAGGTAATTTGTAATTTATTTACTGTACATTAAATATATGGCTATTTTAAATATAGAAAAAATATGTTATTTGAGGTAACTTATATATTCATTTATTGTGTGTTAAATACATAATTACTTTAAATATAAAAATAGTAGGTTAATTAATTTATTTTTTAGCAAAACCGATCATTTATTTCTAAAAAGTTTAGGATTTGGTCAAAAAGTAAAACATCCATTTTGGATTTAGTCCAACTTTCGGTTGACCGTAAAATTTATTAATAGTTAAATAATTTTAATTTACTAAAATACCTTTAGTTGATACGGTGGAATGGCACATTTTTGCATTTTTTGTCTCGTTTTATCATTATTACTAGACTCATCCAAAATAACAATAACGCATCTATAACATTAGTTAAAATTTGGATTATCATTATTATGAGACTCATCCAAGAGAACAAAGGACACTTATCTTATTAACAAGAAAATCTAGTGAATGTGAGAAAGTGGGCTAAGTTGGGCCAATATTAAACTAATGTGTATGAGCTAGGGTTAACAAACATTCACTTGTATATGTCCCTGTACAACACTAAATATACCTAAACACTCACACAACTTGTAGCCACCACTACACACAAAAAGTCACCTATCTTTCTTCATTTCTACCTAAGAACAAAAACCCTTTTCGATTCTCTTGAATTTCTTGGTTTAAAGTTTGATGGGTTTGGTTTTTGTGTTTTTGTAAGACACGAACCACAAAAATGATTTTTTTTTGCTCGGTTCTTAACTCCATGATACAAAATGTCGATGATCCGAAACCCCACATCACCAACGTTTACAAAAGTGTGTTAGACTACTTTCATAATATTAACACATTTTAGTTAGTTATTCATTTTGCTTGTTTGTTAATATTATTACGCATTGTTGTTAGTATAATAAAATAAAGTAGTAATTTTTTTTAGCCTCACCATCTGATATATACCTTGTGATGGAAGATGTTAATGGTTAGGGTAGTTTATCTTGTTTTTGTTAATCTAACGGGTAGTTAGTGCCCGTTAGTTCATGTTATCTTTTGATAAAGTGTAGTTTTTCTTGTTCATGTGTTTTATGTGTTTTGTGTTGCTTTTGAGATATTTGATGATACGTAAATATGCGGGTACGGATCACATGTGAGAATAGTTCGGTATATAATGGGCGGAGATAAAGAGAGGTCCTGTGGGTCACGTGCCCCCTTGTCAAAAAAATTGTAGTGTAAATTTTCTAAAATATCTAGAATTTTTTGTAATTTGTCTCCTGTAATAACTATTTTGTATTGTAGTTTCTAAAAATTATCAAAATATGCCTCGTGAGCAAAAATTTCAGGCTCCACCCCTGGGTATATAACTACAATCTAGTATCACTAACTTAGATGAGTAACTTACGTAAATAATATCTAATAAAATCAATTAGTCGTGCTAAGGGGTAAAATAAATATATATTTGGTGGTTGTTCCCCTACTTGTAAATCATATTCGTCATATGAGTTTACACTACATATCGTCGGAGACGAGGTTTTAATAATAGGAAAAATAAGGTATTGAGAACGAAATGGTACTCCTTTTAGGTGTATGCCATTTTTGTCATTAGGCATGAACAACCAATACGGAAAAAGAGGAGAGATTGGGTGCCCCGCTAAATGCTAGAAGTGCTATTATAGACAAAGAGTTAAGCAAGATTTCTTTATAGATGTTATATATGTTGTACAATCATATTCCATTTTATTTCTTTTATGAGATATATCATCAACCCCCCAATACGTATGTTTGTATATGTATATATATAAACATATGAATTTTTATTATTCATTTATTTATTTATCATTATAATTAGACAAAAATACACCGTCGGTCCTTAAACTTTCCCAAAAACATCGTCTTGGGACAAAACTTGGCATTTTCGACGCCGTGCGTCCCTTTTTCAAGTTTTTGAGGCCAATTGCGTCCCTCGACCCGTTTTCCGTTGTTCAACACCGTTACTTGCTGCCCCCTTTTTTTGTTTTTAGTTAAGGGCATAACGGTCATTTTATATGTTTATATGTTTGGATTATTACTCATATAAATCTTCTACATTTCTTATCTTTTTGGTTACCAAACCTTCACAAAAACAACCACATATCATCATCATCAATGACGGTTAGATGTCACAAGCGTACTTCTGGGTGAAGTAATAGTAATGTTTTAAAGATTGTTACGTTGTTGCCTTTCTAAAAAAAAAAAAAAAAAAAAAAAAAAAAAAAAAAAAAAAAAAAAAAAAAAATTGTTACATTGTTTGAAATTTTGGCAATTATCCGTATAACGGTCTTGTAACAGATACTTTGACTTAGATATTCATGTTTCAGTCGATACCTTTCATGCCATGAAAGTAAAGGTTTTCCACCTCCTTTTATTCCCCACTAATTACAAGTTAACTGAAAGACTTGCAGTTAACAATGAAAGATAACTAAGTGATTTTTCTTGTATTTTGTTATGCTTCTTTGTTCTTTGTAGTGTTAAATTTTTTGATAACTTCATAAGGGAGGTATAGGGGCCTAGGAACATAAGAAAAGCAATATTGTTTACAAGATTATGGTTACTGCCAACATCTTCAAGTTAGAGCAATGAATTTGGATCATCCACAACTTTGGTACCACATTTTGGTTATTGAAATTTAGAAAGAAGCTGATATCTTTTTTTTGCCATCGTTTAGGAACAATGGAAAACTGATTGATAAGTCTTTATGAATCAACCCGAAGCCTTAAAAAGGGTATAACTTGGTATAAGTATAGAGTTTCAACCCAATAGCATAACACTAGATTAGTTTGTCTTGTCCTTTAGATATAAGTCGATTTCTTAAAAAATGGTTTAACTTGGTAATAAGTATAGAGTTTTAATCCAATAGCACTAGGTTATTCTTGTCTTACCCTTGAGATAAAAGTGGATATTTCTCAATGTCTAAAAAGTTATGTTCCTCATTTTATTGTATGATCATGAACTTGTAGTTTTCATGGTCATACTTTTGACTTTGACCATCAAATGAATACCTTCAAATTTCAGAATAATTTGTATATTATTTTGGAATGAAAAGCTATACTGTAAAACATTATAAGTACCATAACTGAGTACAAGAATATCTAAAAGTATAAACTAATACTTCTATTGACAGAACTGCGGCGATATGGTGGTGCGCTTGTCAACCCCACAAACCAAGGGTTCAATGTTCCAAACACTGTAGCAGCACCTGGCTCATCAATTGCTGTCGCAGGTGGTGCTTCACAGCTGCAAGGTGCTGAGCAGAGATCAGGTCAGACGACGTGGAAGTTTCCAAAGAAGATTTATGGTATTTATGGCGACTGGGTTGTTGACATTGATCTATATATTTCGAATCCTTCAATAAGTGGAAAAATCATATATTCAACTTCAAACATTTCGAGTTCAATATATTCAAAGCAAGGCCAGTATCTCCGCCATTGATGATGATGATGTGTGTGTGTGTGTGTGTGTGTGTGTTTTTGTGAAGGTTTGGTAAACAAAATGGGGAAGAAAAGTAGAAGACTTATATGAGTAATAATCCAAACATATAAAATGACCGTGTTGACCAACGGAAAACGTGTCAAGGGACGCAATTGGCCTCAAAAACTTGAAAAAGGGACGCATGGCGATGAAAATGCCAAGTTTTGTCTCTAGGCGATGTTTTTGGGAAAGTTTAGGTACCAACGGTGTATTTTTGTCTTATAATTATTATGAAAGGTTTACTATTTTTTGGTCGTTGTGACTTGTTCAAAAAGTGAAACATCCGTTTGGAATTACTCCAGCTTTCAGTTTACCTTAAAATTGATTAGTTAAATAATTTTAATTCACTAAAATACCTTTTGTTGATACGGTGAAATGGCTAAAATACCTTTTTGTATTTTTTGTCTCGTATTATCATTATTACTAGACTCGTCCAAAATAACAATAACGCATCTAATGCGATTGTATCTATGACATAAGTTAAAATTTGGATAATTAATAACAAGCCTAAATAAGTTTTATCCAGTAACTCTTGATTGTTGTCCAAATAAACAACATATGAAGTACTAGTATATGTAGGATTACATACATATGAAGTATTTAGTCTGTCTTATAGGCTATGCTAGTCTTTCTTATAGGACTCTAACCATTCATGTAGGACACTAATCGGTTTTGTATGATCTTAGGTAATTTAGGCTAATGATTACCTATGGCTCTAAAGAGTTATCTTCAAATCGTTGATTATATATATTTGTAACTCTATACTTTGTATATTGTAGGGTACAATGCAAGAAAATGTTAGTTGCGTACTTGCTATCAAGTGATGCGCGTTCTATATACTTTACTTCTTGTTTGCTTAAAGTCACATATCCTGTGTTGGATTTGTAATATGATAAAATATGATTTTGGCATCATACGTGGGACGTGCATCTATCTGTTACTATACGTAGGCTATAGTGAGTTCAGTGCTAAATTTTCGTATTATGATTACTTGTACACGCGTGGATGGCATGGTTGATAATTTGAGGCAATTAGATATTTACGGGAATTTTCAGGTTTATGTTTTGTAAATGATTATATCTGCTAATTATATATTAATGTTAATTTCTCAGTTTTAGATATTCAATTTTATGCTAAGGGTAAATTAAAGTTTCTTATGTACTTCTTAATCTAATTTCATTGTCTTTTATGTCTATTCACGTGACATCAAGTCCTTTTTGATTAGTTCACTTATCATTTCTCAAATGATCCAAAAATTACTAAACCTTGACAATCTCAATATCTGATTATGACAACTTCAAACATTATAAGTCCATCTACAAAAATAGTAGCTGCAGACCGGCAACCAAGTGTTGCGCACTTGCACGTTCTATTTCTATATACACCATCTGATATCTGTGTACCCTTGTCTTTTAAGGCCGCAACGTAGTGTGTCGTTTTTAATATGATATGAATTTGGCATCATGTGGGATGTGTATCTATTTGTTCCTATATGTAGTCTATCCTGATTCCCTTTAAAACTTGATATAAGTTTAGGTTATATCTATGTCTGTGTCCAGTTTTAGCATGACCATATGGACATTAAAGTGTGGTGCTATATATGGAAACACAAATTTAGATCTCTTTTTTTTGTTTGTCTGCAGATTGTTTCTCCATACAAAAAGTCTTGAAGCTATGAGAATATGCTCGAGGGGATCTCTTATTCGTCTATGGATCTTGCATGTGGGGTTGTATAGCAGGTTTTTGCAATGAAGATGTAAAAGTAACTTCAGAAAGTATATTCTAGACAAAACTTCTATGGTCTTTCTTCTTTTTTTTCTTTTAAGTTTGAAATTACATGTTACCGGTGGTATACTCTGTGATTTTTAGCAACTTTGGAGCATCTGTTGTTGAAATTGCCATATACTAGAATTTTCTTTATAAATGGATTTGGTAACTGTTCGCGTGTATATGGTAAGTTTCTTACAAGGAAAGTGGTTTTAATGCTCTTCTCTACTGCAGTCCAGTTTTGTGGGTGTGTAGTTTTAAGGGCTTGTTGCTTTTAATCTACTGGAACATGATAAAGGACCAGAATGAGATCGAATGTGGTGAACTTTTAACTGGTTACTTTTTGAGACTGGATTAGGCCTAGTAAGGGTTGAAACCTGGTCTCGAAAAGACGAGTTACAGTCCATTTGTCTTGATAACAGTAAATGTGACTTTAAGGCCTCATGTTTAATTCTCATTTTGTATTTTGTGATCAAAATATAGTCAAATAACCGTCCTTGACCGGACTTGAACGTATAATTTGTGATAAAAATATATATAATAGTCATTTAGACCAAATCGGTTCAAGACATGGATCTATGGAGCTATACATCCCATATTAATGTGATATATTACATTAAACATTTACTGTCAAATGGTTGCATATTGTCATAACAAACCATACAGGTTCACCAGAAAGAGTATATTCACAAAAACTAAGACATCCAAATTCAACAATTCTATAGAAGAACTTTAAGAAATAGATATGTATAGAAGCTGTCACACGCTAAAATAAAAGTTAGGATGATAGTAGATATCATCCTTACGGTACATGATAGTAAATATCGGGACATGACTCAGTCACTAGATACTTATGACTTTTTGTAATCCTTCGACAAGGAATACATGGTCCAAATGACACTTATCTTATTAACAAACATATATAGTGAATGTGAGAAAGTGGGCTAAGTTGGGCCAATATCAAACTAATGTGTATGGGCTAGGGTTAACAAACATGCACTTGCATCCCTTTACAACATTATATATACCTAAACACTCACACAACTTGCAGCCACCACTACACACAAAAAATCACCTTTTTTTCTTCATTTCTTCATAAGACCAAAAACCCTTTTTGATTCTCTTGACTGTCTTGGTTTAAAGTTTGATGGGTTTGGTTTTTGTGTTTTTGTAAGACACGAACTACATAAATGATTTTTGTTTGCTCGGTTCTTAACTTTTTGATACAAAATGTCGATGATCCGAAACCCCAAATCACCAACATTTACAAAAGTGTGTTAGACTACTTTCATAATATTAGCACAGGTTAGTTGGTTATTCCTTTTGTTTGTGAATATTATCACCGCTATTGTTAGTATTATAAAACAAAGTAGTAATTTTTTCCTTATCATTTTTTAGCCTCACCATGTGATATATACTTTATGATATAACGTAAGGATGTTTTTTGTAACATTATGGATGGAAGTTGTTAACGATCTGGTACAGATTTGTTCTACATTGAACTAGCTTATGAAGATGAGATGATGAAAGCAATTGGTGATATGCATTTGTTTAAACTAAATACGACTAGTATGATGTGGGAGGACATGGAAGACCTAAAATATACTGTATTTTTTATTAAACTTTGCACTCGCGAAGTCTCGATTATTTAAAGACAGAAAATTGCCTCAGAGTTTGGTGGTTACGTACAAGAGTTTGGAGGTTACGTACATATTCTTTACGACATAGACACGGTAATATACGCTTATCTTGTTTGTGTTAATCTAATGGGTAGTTAGTGCCCGTTAGTTCATGTGATACCTTCTGATAAAGTGCAGTTTTTCTTGTTCATGTGGTTTATGTGTTTTGTGTCACTTCTGAGATATTTGATGATACGTAAATATGCAGGTATGGATCACATGTCAGAGAGACGGGTATACACCATCTATGTATACCTACAATCTAGTATCACTAACTAAGGTTAGTAACTTACGTAAATAATATCTAATAAAAACACGATTAGTCATGCTAAGGGCTAGAGTAAGTATATATCTGGTGGCTGTTCCCCTACTTGTAACTCATATTCGTCATATGGGTTTACGTCACATATCGTCGGAGCCAATATTTTAATAATAGGAAAAATAAGGTATTGCGAACGAAATGGTATTTCTTTTAGGTGTGTACCACTTTTGTCATCAGTCATCTAAATCCATGGAAAAATAAGAAAAGAGTTAAACAAGATTTCTTTATAGATTTTATAGATCTTTTACAATCATACAACATTTTATTTCTTTTATAGGATATGTCATCAAGCCCCCAATTCATATGTTTATATATGTATATATGTAAACATATTAATTTTTATATTTTATTTATTTATTTATTTATTAGTATAATTATTATGAAGGGTTTACTACTTTTTTTAGTCATTGTGACTTGTTGGGTATATCATTTATGGGTTTTGATAAATATCGCCCTGTTAAACCAATAATTATGATAAATATAAAAGGTAATTTGTAATTTATTTACTGTACATTAAATATATGGCTATTTTAAATATAGAAAAAATATGTTATTTGAGGTAACTTGTATATTCATTTATTGTGTGTTAAATACATAATTACTTTAAATATAAAAATAGTAGGTTAATTAATTTATTTTTTAGCAAAACTGATCATTTATTTCTAAAAAGTTTAGGATTTGGTCAAAAAGTAAAACATCCATTTTGGATTTAGTCCAACTTTCGGTTGACCGTAAAATATATTAATAGTTAAATAATTTTAATTTACTAAAATACCTTTAGTTGATACGGTGGAATGGCACCTTTTTGCATTTTTTGTCTCGTTTTATCATTATTACTAGACTCATCCAAAATAACAATAACGCATCTATAACATTTGTTAAAATTTGGATTATCATTATTATGAGACTCATCCAAGAGAACAAAGGACACTTATCTTATTAACAAGAAAATCTAGTGAATGTGAGAAAGTGGGCTAAGTTGGGCCAATATTAAACTAATGCGTATGAGCTAGGGTTAACAAACCTTCACTTGTATATGTCCCTTTACAACACTAAATATACCTAAACACTCACACAACTTGTAGCCACCACTACACACAAAAAGTCACCTATCTTTCTTCATTTCTACCTAAGAACAAAAACCCTTTTCGATTCTCTTGAATTTCTTGGTTTAAAGTTTGATGGGTTAGGTTTTTGTGTTTTTGTAAGACACGAACCACAAAAATGATTTTTTTTTGCTCGGTTCTTAACTCCATGATACAAAATGTCGATGATCCGAAACCCCACATCACCAACGTTTACAAAAGTGTGTTAGACTACTTTCATAATATTAACACATTTTAGTTAGTTATTCATTTTGCTTGTTAGTTAATATTATTACGCATTGTTGTTAGTATAATAAAATAAAGTAGTAATTTTTTTTAGCCTCACCATCTGATATATACCTTGTGATGGAAGATGTTAATGGTTAGGGTAGTTTATCTTGTTTTTGTTAATCTAACGGGTAGTTAGTGCCCGTTAGTTCATGTTATCTTTTGATAAAGTGTAGTTTTTCTTGTTCATGTGTTTTATGTGTTTTGTGTTGCTTTTGAGATATTTTATGATACGTAAATATGCGGGTACGGATCACATGTGAGAATAGTTCGGTATATAATGGGCGGAGATAAAGAGAGGTCCTGTGGGTCACGTGCCCCCTTGTCAAAAAAATTGTAGTGTAAATTTTCTAAAATATCTAGAATTTTTTGTAATTTGTCTCCTTTAATAACTATTTTGTATCGTAGTTTCTAAAAATTATCAAAATATGCCTCGTGAGCAAAAATTTCAGGCTCCACCCCTGGGTATATAACTACAATCTAGTATCACTAACTTAGATGAGTAACTTACGTAAATAATATCTAATAAAATCAATTAGTCGTGCTAAGGGGTAAAATAAATATATATTGGTGGTTGTTCCCCTACTTGTAAATCATATTCGTCATATGAGTTTACACTACATATCGTCAGAGACGAGGTTTTAATAATAGGAAAAATAAGGTATTGAGAACGAAATGGTACTCCTTTTAGGTGTATGCCATTTTTGTCATTAGGCATGAACAACCAATACGGAAATGAGGAGAGATTGGGTGCCCCGCTAAATGCTAGAAGTGCTATTATAGACAAAGAGTTAAGCAAGATTTCTTTATAGATGTTATATATGTTGTACAATCATATTCCATTTTATTTCTTTTATGAGATATATCATCAACCCCCCAATACGTATGTTTGTATATGTATATATATAAACATATGAATTTTTATTATTCATTTATTTATTTATCATTATAATTAGACAAAAATACACCGTCGGTCCTTAAACTTTCCCAAAAACATCGTCTTGGGACAAAACTTGGCATTTTCGACGCCGTGCGTCCCTTTTTCAAGTTTTTGAGGCCAATTGCGTCCCTCGACCCGTTTTCCGTTGTTCAACACCGTTACTTGCTGCCCCCTTTTTTTGTTTTTAGTTAAGGGCATAACGGTCATTTTATATGTTTATATGTTTGGATTATTACTCATATAAATCTTCTACATTTCTTATCTTTTTGGTTACCAAACCTTCACAAAAACAACCACATATCATCATCATCAATGACGGTTAGATGTCACAAGCGTACTTCTGGGTGAAGTAATAGTAATGTTTTAAAGATTGTTACGTTGTTGCCTTTCTAAAAAAAAAAAAAAAAAAAAAAAAAAAGAAAAAAAAAAAAAAAAAAAAAAATTGTTACATTGTTTGAAATTTTGGCAATTATCCGTATAACGGTCTTGTAACAGATACTTTGACTTAGATATTCATGTTTCAGTCGATACCTTTCATGCCATGAAAGTAAAGGTTGTCCACCTCCTTTTATTCCCCACTAATTACAAGTTAACTGAAAGACTTGCAGTTAACAATGAAAGATAACTAAGTGATTTTTCTTGTATTTTGTTATGCTTCTTTGTTCTTTGTAGTGTTAAATTTTTTGATAACTTCATAAGGGAGGTATAGGGGCCTAGGAACATAAGAAAAGCAATATTGTTTACAAGATTATGGTTACTGCCAACATCTTCAAGTTAGAGCAATGAATTTGGATCATCCACAACTTTGGTACCACATTTTGGTTATTGAAATTTAGAAAGAAGCTGATATCTTTTTTTTGCCATCGTTTAGGAACAATGGAAAACTGATTGATAAGTCTTTATGAATCAACCCGAAGCCTTAAAAAGGGTATAACTTGGTATAAGTATAGAGTTTCAACCCAATAGCATAACACTAGATTATTTTGTCTTGTCCTTAAGATATAAGTCGATTTCTTAAAAAATTGGTTAACTTGGTAATAAGTATAGAGTTTTAATCCAATAGCACTAGGTTATTCTTGTCTTACCCTTGAGATAAAAGTGGATATTTCTCAATGTCTAAAAAGTTATGTTCCTCATTTTATTGTATGATCATGAACTTGTAGTTTTCATGGTCATACTTTTGACTTTGACCGTCAAATGAATACCTTCAAATTTCAGAATAATTTGTATATTATTTTGGAATGAAAAGCTATACTGTAAAACATTACAAGTACCATAACTGAGTACAAGAATATCTAAAAGTATAAACTAATACTTCTATTGACAGAACTGCGGCGATATGGTGGTGCGCTTGTCAACCCCACAAACCAAGGGTTCAATGTTCCAAACACTGTAGCAGCACCTGGCTCATCAATTGCTGTCGCAGGTGGTGCTTCACAGCTGCAAGGTGCTGAGCAGAGATCAGGTCAGACGACGTGGAAGTTTCCAAAGAAGATTTATGGTATTTATGGCGACTGGGTTGTTGACATTGATCTATATATTTCGAATCCTTCAATAAGTGGAAAAATCATATATTCAACTTCAAACATTTCGAGTTCAATATATTCAAAGCAAGGCCAGTATCTCCGCCATTGATGATGATGATGTGTGTGTGTGTGTGTGTGTGTGTGTTTTTGTGAAGGTTTGGTAAACAAAATGGGGAAGAAAAGTAGAAGACTTATATGAGTAATAATCCAAACATATAAAATGACCGTGTTGACCAACGGAAAACGTGTCAAGGGACGCAATTGGCCTCAAAAACTTGAAAAAGGGACGCATGGCGATGAAAATGCCAAGTTTTGTCTCTAGGCGATGTTTTTGGGAAAGTTTAGGTACCAACGGTGTATTTTTGTCTTATAATTATTATGAAAGGTTTACTATTTTTTGGTCGTTGTGACTTGTTCAAAAAGTGAAACATCCGTTTGGAATTACTCCAGCTTTCAGTTTACCTTAAAATTGATTAGTTAAATAATTTTAATTCACTAAAATACCTTTTGTTGATACGGTGAAATGGCTAAAATACCTTTTTGTATTTTTTGTCTCGTATTATCATTATTACTAGACTCGTCCAAAATAACAATAACGCATCTAATGCGATTGTATCTATGACATAAGTTAAAATTTGGATAATTAATAACAAGCCTAAATAAGTTTTATCCAGTAACTCTTGATTGTTGTCCAAATAAACAACATATGAAGTACTAGTATATGTAGGATTACATACATATGAAGTATTTAGTCTGTCTTATAGGCTATGCTAGTCTTTCTTATAGGACTCTAACCATTCATGTAGGACACTAATCGGTTTTGTATGATCTTAGGTAATTTAGGCTAATGATTACCTATGGCTCTAAAGAGTTATCTTCAAATCGTTGATTATATATATTTGTAACTCTATACTTTGTATATTGTAGGGTACAATGCAAGAAAATGTTAGTTGCGTACTTGCTATCAAGTGATGCGCGTTCTATATACTTTACTTCTTGTTTGCTTAAAGTCACATATCCTGTGTTGGATTTGTAATATGATAAAATATGATTTTGGCATCATACGTGGGACGTGCATCTATCTGTTACTATACGTAGGCTATAGTGAGTTCAGTGCTAAATTTTCGTATTATGATTACTTGTACACGCGTGGATGGCATGGTTGATAATTTGAGGCAATTAGATATTTACGGGAATTTTCAGGTTTATGTTTTGTAAATGATTATATCTGCTAATTATATATTAATGTTAATTTCTCAGTTTTAGATATTCAATTTTATGCTAAGGGTAAATTAAAGTTTCTTATGTACTTCTTAATCTAATTTCATTGTCTTTTATGTCTATTCACGTGACATCAAGTCCTTTTTGATTAGTTCACTTATCATTTCTCAAATGATCCAAAAATTACTAAACCTTGACAATCTCAATATCTGATTATGACAACTTCAAACATTATAAGTCCATCTACAAAAATAGTAGCTGCAGACCGGCAACCAAGTGTTGCGCACTTGCACGTTCTATTTCTATATACACCATCTGATATCTGTGTACCCTTGTCTTTTAAGGCCGCAACGTAGTGTGTCGTTTTTAATATGATATGAATTTGGCATCATGTGGGATGTGTATCTATTTGTTCCTATATGTAGTCTATCCTGATTCCCTTTAAAACTTGATATAAGTTTAGGTTATATCTATGTCTGTGTCCAGTTTTAGCATGACCATATGGACATTAAAGTGTGGTGCTATATATGGAAACACAAATTTAGATCTCTTTTTTTTGTTTGTCTGCAGATTGTTTCTCCATACAAAAAGTCTTGAAGCTATGAGAATATGCTCGAGGGGATCTCTTATTCGTCTATGGATCTTGCATGTGGGGTTGTATAGCAGGTTTTTGCAATGAAGATGTAAAAGTAACTTCAGAAAGTATATTCTAGACAAAACTTCTATGGTCTTTCTTCTTTTTTTTCTTTTAAGTTTGAAATTACATGTTACCGGTGGTATACTCTGTGATTTTTAGCAACTTTGGAGCATCTGTTGTTGAAATTGCCATATACTAGAATTTTCTTTATAAATGGATTTGGTAACTGTTCGCGTGTATATGGTAAGTTTCTTACAAGGAAAGTGGTTTTAATGCTCTTCTCTACTGCAGTCCAGTTTTGTGGGTGTGTAGTTTTAAGGGCTTGTTGCTTTTATTCTACTGGAACATGATAAAGGACCAGAATGAGATCGAATGTGGTGAACTTTTAACTGGTTACTTTTTGAGACTGGATTAGGCCTAGTAAGGGTTGAAACCTGGTCTCGAAAAGACGAGTTACAGTCCATTTGTCTTGATAACAGTAAATGTGACTTTAAGGCCTCATGTTTAATTCTCATTTTGTATTTTGTGATCAAAATATAGTCAAATAACCGTCCTTGACTGGACTTGAACGTATAATTTGTGATAAAAATATATATAATAGTCATTTAGACCAAATCGGTTCAAGACATGGATCTATGGAGCTATACATCCCATATTAATGTGATATATTACATTAAACATTTACTGTCAAATGGTTGCATATTGTCATAACAAACCATACAGGTTCACCAGAAAGAGTATATTCACAAAAGCTAAGACATACAAATTCAACAATTCTATAGTAGAACTTTAAGAAGTCGATATGTATAGAAGCTGTCACACGCTAAAATAAAAGTTTGGATGATAGTAGATATCATGTAACACCCCCAAAATTTGATACAGCAGAAGACTCAACAAGCTTTCGGGGTGCTACGGGGATTGGTATCCAACACAAGACAATATAGAACGAGATAAAGTAAACATAATAAAAACACAACCAAAACGGGGTTTTAAGGTTTACATTTATCCCAACATCATTCAGAGTCAGGCCCAATATAAAATAACAGTAGGTCCAAATTTAGTTATCAGAGTTTAGAAAAATAGATCCATAAACCATGAGCCACAGCCAAGCCTTCCATTCCAAGCATCCATATCATCACTTAATTACCTGAGAAAACGTGCTATAAGTCAGCTTTCGCTGGTGAGATCATAGGTTTAAATTCATCTAACAATATAGTGGACATATACGCAAAACGCTTGCTAGCTAGACTAAGGATTCGCTAAAAGCCTGCGGATACCCTCCGCTCCAACCTAACACACGGATACCCTCCGTTCTAACATAGATATTCGGGTAACCCCCGCAATACCAATAAATACTCGGATAACCTCTGAAGTATTAATAACCTATAGGTGCACACTATAGTATCTAAATAAGCCAACCTTGAATAGTACACACGAAACCGTGTGACTAAAGCTGACAATCCAAATAAGCCAACCTTGAATAGTACACACAACGTATATGTGACTAAAGCTGACAATCCATCAATAACCAAATAAGCCAACCTTGAATAGTACACATAACATATATGTGACTAAAGCTGACAATCCATCAATAACCAAATAAGCCAACCTTAAATAGTACACACAAAATATGTGACTAAAGCTGACAATACATCCTAGTCCATACGCATAGCAAGTTTAGAAAGCATATAAAAGCGATAATAGTCCACATAAAATAATTTGCACGTTTCTCACCCCAAGTATTGAAAACATAGTTCAAGAGTAAAAAGTGGGGCTATGACTCACCTCAAGTCCAGAAAATAGCAAGAAGAAGTCGGTAGAAATAAGATGTATAGTAACTCACGAAACAGCAACTACGGACTTGGCACGACCTAACATTATTAACTCGTTCAGAAATCATTTCCTCAAATTCAATATATATTCCCAAACCCGGACGAGAATCCGTTTTATTTCCGAAAATCCATTTCGTATTAGTTTGGTGTATGTTTGCATTTGGTATCCATACGGGTGGTAGGTCGACTCAAAACAAACCAAAAGATCACACCAAGAATAATAATAAAATAAACTATGGATCTAATATTAGCCCAATATATCATTTAAATAAATCGCCGAAGTTTATCGAATTCGTCGATTTGATAATCCTCATATTTATTTACGTAACATACCGTTCCAAGATTACACCCAACCTAAAGCACATAGCACATAAATACTATATGGTAGATATCGTAGTTTAATAAATTCCTCATATATATCGTCAAATTGGCCAGATTTCCCGATATATACACTCGCAATTTATTACACTTTACATATACCACAACCTATGGGCGTCGTGGGATACGATGCCCATTAATATATTCATTTCATATAGCCAAATAACCCGGTTCAACCCTACGGTTAAGTGGTTATTTAGGTATATAAAACGTTTATATTAATCGTCATATATCCGTGACAACACGAAAGTCACAATTAATAACTTACCTGGACTCGAGTGACAACGATTCCGCATAACTCGATAAGTTTACTCGTCATATATACAAAATACAATTTATTTAATATTTAATAATTTGTCGAGAGTTCCTCGTTTTATATCCATTTCTTTATATTAATAATAATACGTTCAATAATATTACGCCACTTTCGTAACCTAATATATATCTAGTTGTATTATTTATAATACGACTCGTGATTATTATTATTAATATACGCGCCTATATAATTATATATACGTTATTTACGTCTATATATTCATATAAACGATTATATTACCAATAATTATTATTACGAGTGTTATTATTTACGTTTTAATTGTAATAGTTATCGAGTTATACGAAATGGTCACATGTCCGAGTCATGACTCTCGGCTCATTGTCCAAGTCCAATATAATAAGCAAAAGTCATAAAA
This sequence comes from Artemisia argyi, assembly GCA_030686995.1. NCBI lineage: Eukaryota > Viridiplantae > Streptophyta > Magnoliopsida > Asterales > Asteraceae > Artemisia > Artemisia argyi. The sequence goes on from CM060706.1 coordinate 14,739,903, forward strand.
CAATACATCTCCGTCCAAATCAATCACAATCCACGTGCTACAACAATAGGGTCCGACTACGGCACCCGACTAACCTATCTCCGTCAATCTAAGTGACCGTCTCACAATCGGTCCCCAACATCACAATTCGACAACAACTCCACAATACCAAAAATCCATTGTCGAGACCAAACGTGGTCTCGACCCGCAAGTATTCGGCCAAAACTAATCAACCAAGGCCAAAACCAAGATAACAACAATAATGATAATGAAACTGCATATAACAAAGGTCCATATTCGGGTTGGTTTACCAAGCCAAACCCGAGTCTTCTCGACTCAAATGAGTCGTGGTCTAAACCACGAGCACAAAGGCTCGAACCAATCACCAAAGCAGCCAAATAGGCTCCAACGAGCACAACAAATTAGCCAAACGACCCATAAGGGTCTCGGCATTAACCACAATCTTACGGCATCGAGCCGTGACTCCATTGAGTCGAACCAAAGTAACAACGAGCCCTAGGCTCGAGTCACAACCAAACGAGAGCCCCATATGGGTCTCGACTTGGTTATACGAGCAACCAAAGGTGACCCCGAGACCTCATGGGTCTCAGTTAGGCTCGGATCAAAAATCAAAACCTCGACAAAATCATGAAACAATCGAATCCATCCACAAATCGAACCCAAAACGACCTAAAGAACAAGTACTCGAGCACCATGGCTCGGATTAACACCAAGTCGTGAGTCTTAGACTCACGGTTCAATCGAACCATCCAAAAATACACCAAACCCGGATACCAAACTCATTCTTAATATCGAAAACCTTATTTTCCAACCATTTTAATTCGTCACCCATAAAGATCTTCCGTGTAGCCACGGATTTAATACCAAATCGTGGCTACCAAGAACCAAAATCGATTACACTCACCTCCAAGAACCTCCAACGAAAAGATCTAGTAAAAATAACAAAAACTCGAACGGATCTTTAAGGATTTCGTGATGTTAGTGGATGTTTTAGGTTGCGTATGATATACCAAAAGAAAGAGGATGAAATAAGGAGTAATATGGTGGTGTTTGTTTAGTGGTGTGGTCGGCGTAGTGGCGGTGGTGGCCGGATTAAGTGTGCGGCGGCTAGGGTTAGTCAAGGAGAGAAAAGAGAGAGGTGAGAGATGAGGGTGAGGGTGGGTTTGTGTTGTGTGAACCGAAAACCACAAAGGACCCAATTTGTAGTTACTCTTTTATATATATATTTTTTTGTAAATGTTAATAATAATAATAATAATAATAATAATAATAATAATAATAATAATAATAATAATAATAATAATAATAATAATAATAATAATAATAATAATAATAATAATAATAATAATAATAATAATAATAATAATAATAGTAATAATAATATTACTACGGTGTGGAGCGGGTAACGTGGGTAAATGTAAAAACATGTGGCCCGAACCCAAACTCATTTCAAAGCTTCAATATCTCCCGAAAACATCTCATAAATAATTAAAATATAGTCGGACTCGTAAGACGAATCATAAAATTTTTCGTTAGGTAAACCTAGTGCCAGAGTCAACGTAGTACCAAGTGAGAATTTAAGAATACATCACCGAGCATTATATCAAGAATGAATTATGAACATAATTCACGAATTCCATAACATCTTTAATTATAATTATCCATAAAATAAGTCTTACAAGTTCGTTGTGAAATAAAATTTCAAATAAAAATTATAAACGAACTTTAATCGTAATGCGGGTTTTTAAAATAACTCCCTAAACTGCCGGTTGTCACATCCTCCCAGTCTCAGAAGAAACACGTCCCGGGTTTCACTCGGAAAAATTCATCTACGAAGTGAAAAGCTTCGGATATCTCTTCCTGAACTCGTCCTCACGTTCCCACGTAAATTCTGGTCCATGTCGGGAATTCCAACGAACCTTGACGAGCGGAATGCGACTTCTCTTGAGTCGTTTAACTTCACGATCTAAAATCTCAATTGGCTCTTCCACGAAATTCAATTTCTCATCCACACGAATATCCTTCATTGGAATGACAGGCATCTCATCGGAAATACATTTCTTCAAATTACTAACGTGGAACACGTCGTGAACTTTACTCAGTTCATGTGGTAATTCCAACCTATAAGCCACGGGCCCAATTCTTTCTAAGATCAGAAATGGTCCAATGTAACGTGGGTTGAGTTTACCACGTTTCCCGAAACGTATCATACCTTTCCAAGGCGAGACTTTCAGCATCACTTTGTCTCCAACCTGGAACTCTAAGGGTTTACGTCTCTGATCGGCGTAGCTCTTCTGCCTATCCCTGGCTGCTTGCAACCGATCACGAATCTGAGCTACTTTCTCTGTGGTTTCTAAAATAAGCTCAAGGCCTGTGAGTTGGCTATCTCCAACTTCTGCCCAACCAATAGGCGAACGACACTTCCTGCCATACAAAGCTTCGAATGGTGCAGCCTTAAGACTTGTGTGGTAGCTATTATTATAGGAGAATTCCGCAAGGGGTAAGTACTTCTCCCAGCCCTTACCAAAGTCTATGATGCATGCACGAAGCATATCCTCTAACGTCTGAATGGTCCTCTCACTTTGACCATCGGTTTGGGGATGATATGATGTACTCATATCAAGTCTCGTCCCCAAAGCCATTTGAAGTGATCGCCACAAAGCTGACGTAAAACAGCTATCGCGATCCGAAATAATAGATATCGGGACTCCATGACACGCAATAATTTCCTTCACATATAACCTCGCAAGTTTATCCACACTATCATCTTCACTAATTGCTAGGAAATGAGCAGACTTTGTCAGTCGATCCACAATTACCCAGATAGCGTCACAACCGCTGGTCGTCCTTGGTAATTTGGTAATGAAGTCCATAGTAATCCGCTCCCATTTCCAGACTGGAAGTTCTGGTTGCGTTAGCAATCCTGACGGTCTCTGGTGTTCAGCTTTAACCTTAGAACATGTCAAGCACTTACTAACGTACGATGCTATATCTGCCTTCATGTTTGGCCACCAATAGAACTTCTTAAGATCTTGATACATCTTGTCGGAACCAGGATGAATAGAGTACTTTGACTTATGCGACTCATGCATAATTAGCTCCCGAATTCCTCCATACAAAGGTACCCAAATCCGATCTCCAAAACATAACAATCCATCGGAACGCTTAACAAATCCTTTCTCATTCTCAGCCATCCCAAATATATTCTCGGCAGATCTGTTTTCTGCCTTCAACGCTTCCATTTGAGCTTCAAATATTTGAGACGGTAATGGCGATACGATTGTCATTCCCAATGACCTAACTCGTAACGGTGGTATTCTTTCCTTTCGACTAAGAGCATCAGCAACAACGTTTGCTTTACCAGGATGGTAGCGAATTTCGCAATCATAATCGCTTAGCAACTCAATCCAACGTCGCTGTCTCATATTGAGCTCTTTTTGATTCAAGATGTGTTGTAGACTTTTGTGGTCAGTAAATACAACGCACTTTGTTCCGTACAAGTAATGTCTCCATATTCTTAAAGCGAAAACCACAGCACCTAGCTCCAAATCATGGGTAGTGTAGTTTTTCTCATGCTTCTTGAGCTGTCGGGAAGCATAAGCTATCACCTTCTCTCGTTGCATTAACACGGCTCCTAATCCTTTATGTGAGGCATCACAATAGACGACGAAATCCTCGTTACCTTCCGGTAATGCTAAGATAGGAGCACTACACAACATCTTCTTAAGCAATTGAAACGCTTCCTCTTCTTTATCTCCCCATTCATACGTAACACTCTTTTGAGTCAATTTGGTCAATGGTTTAGCTATCTTCGAAAATCCCTCAATGAATCTTCGGTAATAACCAGCTAAACCCAAAAATTGACGAACTTCGGTTGGGGTTGTAGGTGCAGCCCAATCTTTTATCGCCTCAATCTTAGCAGGATCCACATGGACTCCTTGTCTATCAATCACATGACCCAAAAATTGCACCGTCGGAATCCAAAACTCGCATTTCGAAAACTTGGCATAAAGTTTCTCCTTCCTGAGCAATTCCAAGATAAGTCTCAGATGCTCCTCATGCTCCTTCTCACTCTTTGAATAAATCAGAATGTCATCGATGAATACAATCACGAACTTATCTAAGTAAGGCTTACACACACGATTCATGAGATCCATGAATATCGCCGGTGCGTTAGTCAACCCAAACAACATCACCTAAAACTCGTAATGCCCGTAACGGGTTCTGAAAGCCGTTTTCGGAATATCTTCCTCGCGAACTCGAAGTTGATGATATCCCGATCTCAAATCGATCTTCGAGTAAACACTCGATCCTTGGAGTTGATCGAACAAGTCGTCGATCCTAGGTAACGGGTATCTATTCTTCACCGTTAACTTGTTCAACTTTCGATAATCAATGCACATACGGAACGATCCATCCTTCTTCTTCACAAATAAGACTGGGGCTCCCCAAGGTGAAGAACTTGGTCTTATGAATCCTTTTTCGGCTAACTCCGCCAATTGTTTCGACAACTCTTCTAGCTCGGTAGGCGCAAGACGATAAGGCGCTCGTGCTACAGGTGCAGCTCCAGGTATCAACTCAATCTGAAACTCCACTTGCCTAGTCGGCGGGATTCCCGGCAAATCATCGGGAAACACATCAGGAAAATCACGAACTATAGGCACATCTCCAATGCACCTTTCCTTCTTCTTCGTCCCTCCTTTCTCAGAAATTTGAGCTAAGAAAAGGTAACATCCCTTCTCCATTAGCTTTGGCAACTTAGTGCACGAAATTACTGCTAATCGGGATGGGCTTCTAGAATCCTTTCGGTCTCCTAATATATTTAGGACTTCCCTTCCGTATGGTACACGCACGATCTTCTCGTCGCAAAGTATGTGAGCACGATACTTCGACAACCAATCCATACCAATGATAACATCAAAACTTCCTAACGTGATGGGTAGAAGATCTATGTTGAAAGGGTGATTCAAGAAATTTAGCGTGCAACCGCGAATGATGGTATTAATCCTTTCTATATTCCCATTAGCTAACTCAATATCATATCCAATTCCTAAGGCCATCGGGGGTTTCTCTAGTAAGGGTGCAAACGTAGTGGACACAAAACTCCTATCGGCACCAGTATCAAATAGTATGGAAGCATAACGATTATTGAGAAGGAACGTACCAGTAACGACGTTTGGATCTTCTCCTCTCTCGTTCCCGAGTGCATACACCCTTCCCTGAGCAGCTCCAGCTTCCACACGTTGGTCCCCATTATCTTGTCGTCCACGGTTTCCTCCAGCTCCGCGGTTTCCATGATTGTACCCATTACCACCCGAGCCTTGGTTTCCACGATTCCACGATTCTCTACACTCATTCCTATAGTGTCCCTTCTTTCCACACCCATAACAAGTAACATCTGCCTTGTTTCTCATCTCAGGAGCAGCCTGAACCATAGCAAGAGGTCGGGCTCTACAATCCCTAGCTGTGTGTCCTTTCCTTGAGCAATTCTGGCATTTCACACTACACCATCCAGTATGACGCTGGTGGCAACGATCACACTTGGGTGCATCGCCGTTCGGATTCTTCTTATCTCCATTCCCAATAGCATAAGCCTTAGCTTGTCTCTTGCTCCGGTGATCATTACCTTTAGAGTGATGGTCTCTCTTTCTCTTTCCATTCTTTTCCTTATCAGCTCCTTCCAATTCCAACGAGTCCATAAGTTGTTGAGCAATTGTGATTGCCTCATGGATGTTTGCAGGCCTAGCAGAAATTACATCATTTCTCGTAGCTACAGGCAACCCAGCAGTATACCTCTCGATCTTTTGAGTCTCAGTTTTCACCATATCTGGGCAAAGCAAGGCCAATTCCTGGTAACGACGATTGTAGGTCGCCATGTCATTACCTTTCACCTTGTGGTTCCAAAACTCAATCTCTAGCTTCTTGACCTCATTCCTTGGGCAATAAGTCTGAATCAGCAGAGACTTAAATTGCTCCCAAGTCATGGCATAAGCTACATCACTCCCAACTGAATTTCGGTAATTGTTCCACCAAGTTAAAGCTTCATCCTTGAAAGTAAAAGAAGCAAACTTTACCTTCGCATTCTCCGCACAACCACTAACATTAAACACTGATTCAGTCTTCTCAATCCACCTAACCAGGTAAACCACTCCTTCAGTTCCACCAAACTCAATAGGTCCACAAATCTTGAATTCCTTGTAGTGACATCCATTAGCACGAACAGGTGGAAAAGTTCCAGCAGAATTGTTGGAATGATTTGACTCAGCTAACAGCTCAGCAACTCTTTGCTCCACAAGTTGATTGATCATAGCTTGATCCACAGTAGGAGCATTAAGTGGAACATGATCATTGTCTCCCTGAACATCAGCATTTTGATTTCTGTTGTTGCGGTTAGTAGTGTCCAGGTTGTCAGGAGTAGGGGTTTCAACATTTCGAGCTGGACGGCGTCCTCGACGACTAGGGGTAGTCGTTGCAGGTCCAGTTCTGGTAGCTCTAACAGGGTTTCGTCGTGGGGCCATTGATCTGAAACATCATACAAGTTCATGAGTCTCCAATAGAACTTATCAATACGCTCAACGAAACATTTCAACGAAGCCAATCCATGGAAAGAATGCAACAATACACCACGTAACACCAATAAAGCGAATAAGGACTCAATTTCCATAACACCCAAAATCACATAATACCATATACTAATAACCATCAACCATACAATAGCGATCTAACATCGTTCCAACTAACGGATAACACAAAACGTGCTAATCGTTCCAAAAGAGACGAATACTGAGCAAAATACATCAAAATATGATAAATAGCTTTTCTAACCGAACACTCCTCGATTAAGAAAGCAACAAGACAACATAAACCAATCAACTAGCCACGCTGCTGACGGAGTCTACTCAACTCCTGCCTCAAGCCATCAAGATCCCTCCATAACGATCCTAGCTCCACGCTATGGGTGTCTCGGTCTCTCTTGAGGTCGGCTACTTCCTTCTCTAGCTCGGCATTCCTTTGCCATAGCTTGCGGTCAGCCTCACGAGCAGTAACAAATCCTCGCTGCAAACTATCAATATGCTCGTAAACCTCCATCAAAACTCTCCTCATCTCAGTAGTCCTGCCCACAACGACGGTCAAGTCAACTCTCAAATCCGCTAAAAACTCTCCAATAACTCTCTCAAGTCGATTAGATACACGTGCAACTCTCTCACTAAGCTCAGTAATCCGAGCCCATAACCTGCCAATTTCACCTAATTCTGCATGCTCAGCAGAAACCTCAGAAGATGCATCCGACCCATCGAGACTACCAGGTGGCAACTCAACCAAAAATGGATGATCAGGTGAATCAGGCTCAATCGGATGTACAGGTGAATCAGGCTCCTCAGCCTGAGCTGGTGGTACTAACTCATCATCATCATCAGGCATCTCATCCTCCTGAGGGTCATCCTCCTCCTCATGGTCATCATCATCACCCTGCTCAGCCTCCTGAGGGTCATCCTCCAGCTCAGGGTCATCAGCCTCATCCTCACCCTCGTACTCCTCCTCCTCCTCATCGGAAGAGTACCTCATCACTCGTCGTCTCCTACTAGGTGAACCATGTGGAGATATAGTAGGTGATCTGGGACGACGACGCAATGATGTGGGTGGCGCCTCAGACAGAAGAGAATGAGCATCAATCTGTAAAGGTGATGGAGTAGGGCGTACCGACATGCGTGCCGTAGCTCGGTGGGCAAAGCGTGGGGCCACACGAACCAAAGCCTGATGAAGAGTAAGCTGCCTCGATGTACCAGGGAGCCCTAGAGAAGATGAGGGTCCCTGCGTAGATGCAGCAGGTAGTGCTGAAGTAGAAGCTGTATGTGGCACAGTAGCTGAAGACATGGCCATCTGGTAAGGGTCATCAGATGCCATAATTAACTGTGCAGGTAAAACCGGTGCAGTAAGAATATCCTCGACAACATCGGGCAAATGGGAGGCCATGGTCTATGACAACGGCGTAGGGTAGGTGTAAGTGTTTCAAAACAACTAAACCACAACTCAAATACCACACCAAAAATCCTCAACAAATAATTCAATCATATAACCACAATAAAAAGAATTTCAAACACCGCATTACTAAAATGTTTATAAAACATATAGACCATATAATTCCTCGAAAACGCCATCTTATTACTAAATCCATAAACCTCAAATCATCTCAAAATCCCAAATCTAACAATCATCTCGAATATCTCATAATACCTCAAATAATAGAAGATGCTTCGGCTTGGCGGGCTGGCGGGCGATGGCCAAGGATCATTTCCTATAAAATACGGTTATAGTTTAGGCGTTTATTTACCTAGTTCTCTATAACCTTGGCTCTGATACCAATCAGTAACACCCCCAAAATTTGATACAGCGGAAGACTCAACAAGCTTTCGGGGTGCTATGGGGATTGGTATCCAACACAAGACAATATAGAACGAGATAAAGTAAACATAATAAAAACACAACCAAAACGGGGTTTTAAGGTTTACATTTATCCCAACATCATTCAGAGTCAGGCCCAATATAAAATAACAGTAGGTCCAAATTTAGTTATCAGAGTTTAGAAAAATAGATCCATAAACCATGAGCCACAGCCAAGCCTTCCATTCCAAGCATCCATATCATCACTTAATTACCTGAGAAAACGTGCTAAAAGTCAGCTTTCGCTGGTGAGATCATAGGTTTAAATTCATCTAACAATATAGTGGACATATACGCAAAACGCTTGCTAGCTAGACTAAGGATTCGCTAAAAGCCTGCGGATACCCTCCGCTCCAACCTAACACACGGATACCCTCCGTTCTAACATAGATATTCGGGTAACCCCCGCAATACCAATAAATACTCGGATAACCTCCGAAGTATTAATAACCTATAGGTGCACACTATAGTATCTAAATAAGCCAACCTTGAATAGTACACACGAAACCGTGTGACTAAAGCAGACAATCCAAATAATCCAACCTTGAATAGTATACACAACGTATATGTGACTAAAGCTGACAATCCATCAATAACCAAATAAGCCAACCTTGAATAGTACACATAACATATATGTGACTAAAGCTGACAATCCATCAATAACCAAATAAGCCAACCTTGAAAACACACAAAATATGTGACTAAAGCTGACAATACATCCTAGTCCATACGCATAGCAAGTTTAGAAAGCATATAAATGCGATAATAGTCCACATAAAATAATTTGCACGTTTCTCACCCCAAGTATTGAAAACATAGCTCAAGAGTAAAAAGTGGGGCTATGACTCACCTCAAGTCCAGAAAATAGCAAGAAGAAGTCGGTAGAAATAGGATGTATAGTAACTCACGAAACAGCAACTACGGACTTGGCACGACCTAACATTATTAACTCGTTCAGAAATCATTTCCTCAAATTCAATATATATTCCCAAACCCGGACGAGAATCCGTTTTATTTCCGAAAATCCATTTCGTATTAGTTTGGTGTATGTTTGCGTTTGGTATCCATACGGGTGGTGGGTCGACTCAAAACAAACCAAAAGATCACACCAAGAATAATAATAAAATAAACTATGGATCTAATATTAGCCCAATATATCATTTAAATAAATCGCCGAAGTTTATCGAATCCGTCGATTTGATAATCCTCATATTTATTTACGTAACATACCGTTCCAAGATTACACCCAACCTAAAGCACATAGCACATAAATACTATATGGTAGATATCGTAGTTTAATAAATTCCTCATATATATCGTCAAATTGGCCAGATTTTCCGATATATACACTCGCAATTTATTACACTTTACATATACCACAACCTATGGGCGTCGTGGGATACGATGCCCATTAATATATTCATTTCATATAGCCAAATAACCCGGTTCAACCCTACGGTTAACAGGTTATTTAGGTAAATAAAACGTTTATATTAATCGTCATATATCCGTGATAACACGAAAGTCACAATTAATAACTTACCTGGACTCGAGTGACAACGATTCCGCATAACTCGATAAGTTTACTCGTCATATATACAAAATACATTTTATTTAATATTTAATAATTTGTCGAGAGTTCCTCGTTTTATATCCATTTCTTTATATTAATAATAATACGTTCAATAATATTACGCCACTTTCGTAGCCTAATATATATCTAGTTGTATTATTTATAATACGACTCGTGATTATTATTATTAATATACGCGCCTATATAATTATATATACGTTATTCACGTCTATATATTCATATAAACGATTATATTACCAATAATTAATATTACGAGTGTTATTATTTACGTTTTAATTGTAATAGTTATCGAGTTATACGAAATGGTCACATGTCCGAGTCATGACTCTCGGCTCATTGTCCAAGTCCAATATAATAAGCAAAAGTCATAAAACAATACATCTCCGTCCAAATCAATCCCAATCCACGTGCTACAACAATAGGTTCTGACTACGGCACCCGACTAACCTATCTCCGTCAATCTAAGTGACCGTCTCACAATCGGTCCCCAACATCACAATTCGACAACAACTCCACAATACCAAAAATCCATTGTCGAAACCAAACGTGGTCTCGACCCACAAGTATTCGGCCAAAACTAATCAACCAAGGCCAAAACCAAGATAACAACAATAATGATAATGAAACTGCATATAACAAAGGTCCATATTCAGGTTGGTTTACCAAGCCAAACCCGAGTCTTCTCGACTCAAATGAGTCGCGGTCTAAACCACGAGCACAAAGGCTCGAACCAATCACCAAAGCATCCAAATAGGCTCCAACGAGCACAACAAATTAGCCAAACGACCCATAAGGGTCTCGGCATTAACCACAATCTTACGGCATCGAGCCGTGACTCCATTGAGTCCAACCAAAGTAACAACGAGCCCTAGGCTCGAGTCACAACCAAACGAGAGCCCCATATGGGTCTCGACTTGGTTATACGAGCAACCAAAGGTGACCCCGAGACCTCCTGGGTCTCGGTTAGGCTCGGATCAAAAATCAAAACCTCGACAAAATCATGAAACAATCGAATCCATCCACAAATCGAACCCAAAACGACCCAAAGAACAAGTACTCGAGCACCATGGCTCGGATTAACACCAAGTCGTGAGTCTTAGACTCACGGTTCGATCGAACCATCCAAAAATACACCAAACCCGGAAACCAAACTCATTCTTAATATCGAAAACCTTATTTTCCAACCATTTTAATTCGTCACCCATAAAGATCTTCCGTGTAGCCATGGATTTAATACCAAATCGTGGCTCCCAAGAACCGAAATCGATTACACTCACCTCCAAGAACCTCCAACGAAAAGATCTAGTAAAAATAACAAAAACTCGAACGGATCTTTAAGGATTTCTTGATGTTAGTGGATGTTTTAGGTTGCGTATGATATACCAAAAGAAAGAGGATGAAATAAGGAGTAATATGGTGGTGTTTGTTTAGTGGTGTGGTCGGCGTAGTGGCGGTGGTGGCCGGATTAAGTGTGCGGCGGCTAGGGTTAGTCAAGGAGAGAAAAGAGAGAGGTGAGAGATGAGGGTGAGGGTGGGTTTGTGTTGTGTGAACCGAAAACCACAAAGGACCCAATTTGTAGTTACTCTTTTATATTTATTTTTTTTTTTGTAAATGTTAATAATAATAATAATAATAATAATAATAATAATAATAATAATAATAATAATAATAATAATAATAATAATAATAATATTACTACGGTGTGGAGCGGGTAACGTGGGTAAATGTAAAAACATGTGGCCCGAACCCAAACTCATTTCAAAATTTCAATATCTCCCGAAAACATCTCGTAAATAATTAAAATATAGTCGGACTCGTAAGACGAATCATAAAATTTTTCGTTAGGTAAACCTAGTGCCAGAGTCAACGTAGTACCAAGTGAGAATTTAAGAATACATCACCGAGCATTATATCAAGAATGAATTATGAACATAATTCACGAATTCCATAACATCTTTAATTATAATTATCCATAAAATAGGTCTTACAAGTTCGTTGTGAAATAAAATTTCAAATAAAAATTATAAACGAACTGTTGATCCCAGTTGAGCTTAAACGATCTTGTATAGAAGTTAACTTGATTAAAAACTTAAGCTAATATGCGGAATGTAAAAGCTTAACTTAAGAAGAATAACTCTGTCAACACTTCAATATTATTAATACGAGCACTCAACAATGCTAGGGTTTTACAACCTTGAAGTGAATAATAATACGTACATAAACTAACCCTAGGATCCTCCTTTTATAGACTAAGGAATCCTACTAGGTTTACAATACCTTTCTCTACACGATAAGTATATTCTAGATAAATATAATATTTACACAATCTATTCTATATTTATCTAAACCGTATACATCCTTATCCCATTAGCAGTAGATTCTGTCAGCAGCATTTATCCTCAGCAGCACTTTGACTTCAGCAGCAGAATCATTACCACTAGCAGCAGTTTCACTTATAGCATCAGTTTCACTCAGCAGCAGTTTCAGACCCAACAATCCTCCCCTAAACTTATTATTTATTTCTAAATAAGTAAGTTTCTTCTAAGCACAATCATCACTTGGAGGATGCTTCCAAACACTTCAACTCTTGAGAATTCAGTTGATCAAATATCTTCTTATACTTTGACAGCAAATTGAATGCTTGATCATCAGAATCATAGTCTTTCTGCAGCTTAAGTGATTTATCACCATTAACCATCTGATTGACAATATTCCAGTATCTTACCACTGGGTAATCTATTTCAGCTAGCATATACAAAGTAATTGGTCCAATATCCAACACATGAACTCCAGAGTCTTGAAAAAGTCTCCATCTTCTTACTTTGTAGTCTACTATCTCTGTCCATTCAGAATCAATCATTGAAGGTTCAAACATAAGTTTAAGATCAATTTCTAGGGTTTCCTTAGTCTATAAAAGGAGGATCCTAGGGTTTCCTTAGTCTTAGAGAAAGGTATTGTAAACCTAGTAGGATTCCTTAGTCTATAAAAGGAGGATCCTAGGGTTAGTTTATGTACGTATTATTATTCACTTCAAGGTTGTAAAACCCTAGCATTGTTGAGTGCTCGTATTAATAATATTGAAGTGTTGACAGAGAATCATTATTCTTCTTAAGTTAAGCTTTTACATTCCGCATATTAGCTTAAGTTTTTAATCAAGTTAACTTCTATACAAGATCGTTTAAGCTCAACTGGGATCAACAAGTGGTATCAGAGCTTGTGATCTAGAAGTTATTATCAAGAAGATTTTGTTTTTTAAAAAGTTTGTTGTTCCAAATCTATTGCTAAGATGGGTGATGAAACTCATATGATTACTGCTTCAAGGGTGCCCATGCTGAATCCTGCTGAGTATGAGCTATGGAAGAGAAGGATCAGACAGTACATTCGCATGATTGATTTTAACATGTGGAATGTGATTGTTAATGGTGATTTTGTACCTGAGAAGAGTGCTGATGGAAAGGAGATACCAATTAAGTCTGCTGAAGCCAACACAGTAAGGAAGATGGAAATCAAAGCACATAGTATTCTCTTAATGGGAATACCTAATGAATTCCAAATGGACTTTGATGACTGTGAATCTGGAAGAGAAATGAGAATGCTACTGCTAGAAGAAAGATAAAGATATTTAAAGGTCCAACTGTTAAGCAACAAAGGAAAGAATATGAAAGGTATCTTAAGAATATGGGTGGAAGGACACTGGTACAGTTGAAATCTTATTCTGATAAAGAAGTTTTTGACTTGTATCAACAAACTAAGAAAAGAATAGATACTTTTTATGCTATGGGATGTGCTGAGGATTTGGAACAAATTGCTCAGATGAACAAGAAGTTGGTACCTGAAAAGACAGCTGAAGCAGAGCATATTCAAGAAGCTGATGTTGTTAAACAGCTTGATATTGATGCAGCAAATACTATTTCTTCTGTGCAAGGTGATAAAAGAAAAGGTAATGATGCTACTAAGAAATCCAGGAAAAACATGCTGAAGCATCAGTTTGAGAATTTTACTTCTGAAAGTGGAGAGAAGATAAATGGCACATATAACAGGCTAAACCAATTTGTTAGTCATCTTAAGCTGGTTGGCTATGTGGTTCCACAAGAAGATGTAAACCTAAAGTTTCTTAGAATTCTTGCACCTGAATGGAGTATGCACACAGTTGTGTAGATGAATAAGCCTGATTTTGAAACTATGAAGTTGGAGAGTCTCTACAACAATTTAAGAGTGTATGAATCAGAACTATCTACCTCTTCTACTTCATCTTATGGTACTCAAAATCTTGCCTTTGTATCTTCTAAAGGAAAAGGATCTCAAGAATCTCACTCTGCTGCTCATTCTACTGCTGATGGATCTGCTGCTGATGGATCTGCTGCTAGTTCTAATGATAAGATTTCTACCACTGATATTGCCTTGTGTGCATTCTTGGCTGAGCTCACAACTACTATAAGATCACATGTTATTAATCAAGATTTGGATTACATTGATCCTGATGATCTTGAAGAAATTGATCTTAAATGGCAAATGGCTATGTTAACCTTGAGGGCAAGAAAGTTCTTGAAGAAGACTGGAAAAGAAGTCAAGTATAGAGCTAAGGACAGTCCAGGTTTTGACAAATCAAAGATAGAGTGCTACAATTGCAATAGGAAGGGACATTTTGCCAGAGAGTGTAGAGCTCCAAAGAAGAATGCTGATGTTGCAAAGAAGGTTACTGAAGAATCAAACACTGCACTGGTATCTTGTGATGGACTGGGAGAATATGATTGGAGTGATATGGCTGAAGAAGAACCAAATTTCTCTTTGGTAGCTGTTACTCAACCCAAAGTTCAGAACTTTGCACTTATGGCTTATGGTTCATCATCAGGCTCTGACTCTGAGGTATCAAATGATTCAGACTTATCTGTGTGTTCTTTTAAATCTTGTGCTGACACTATAGAAGAACTTAAGTCTAGGAATGAGAGTTTAAATAGAGAAGTTGAACACCTAAAACTTGATAACTTAGGTTACAAAGTAGGTATTCAAAATGTTGAAAGAAGGTTAGAATATCTCAAAGAATGTGAGAAGGAATATGTAGATCAACTTAATCTCAGAGATATAGAATTTTTTAAGAAAAACAGTGAAGTAGAAGTTCTTAAAAATAAGTTAGAAGAAGCTGAAAAAGAAAAAGAGCAAGCTCTTGCTGAAAAAGATAAACATGTAGTAAGAGTACAAAAACAACAATATGCTTCTGATTTAGTTCATAAATCTATTGAGAATAATTTGATGAGAAAAGGTAGTGGAATTGGATATAATGATGTGGCTCCTCCAGTCAAAAGTGCTTTTGCTCCACCAGGAAAAGAACTATCCTTCATTAGTGAGCTGAATATTGAAAAACCTGTAGGTGAAAGTAGCACAAGTGTTAATGAGACACCTAAGGTTGAGGCTAGAAAATTTCCTGAAGCTCCTATTATAGAAGATTGGTATTCTGATAGTGACAGTGATGAGGAACAGGTTAAACAAGAACAAAGTGTGAAAAAGGAAGAAATTCCTTCAAAGTTTAAACCTAAAATTGAACAGGTTAAGTTTGTCAAACCTGTGTTAGGAAATAACTTCTCTAGGAAAATGGTAGAGTACAATGAGGTACCTAGAGAACAGATGGAAAGGTTCAATAATAAGCCTAGGGGTAACCAGAGAAACTTCAACAACCTAGTTTCACACAGATTAGGTAATCAGTTTCAATTACAAAAGAAGGCTTGTTATAAGTGTGGTAGCTTTGACCACTTGATTGTTAGATGTCCTGAACACCAAAAGCCTGTTTGGAATCAATACACTAGGTTGAATCACAAATATGTAACTAAACAAACTCACCCACATCCTAACAGAAATATGGTTCCAAGAGCTGTTTTGTTGAGATCTGGTGCAACTAGATCTATTTATGCTGCTAAGACAAATGGTGTTTTCAAAACCACAACTGGTTCTTCTACTGGCTCTACTGCTAGTAAGCATTCTGCTGCTAGTATGCATTCTGCTGCTAGAAAGCAACCTGCTGCTAGTACAAAACTTTCTACTTCTGGGCCAAAAGTTTTATCAAATACAGTTGTTGGTAATCACTTTTATGCTGTTAAGGCCTCAGCTTGTTGGACTTGGAAACCAAAAACAAATGTTTCAATTTCTGTTTCCAAGGATAGTAGTGCATCAAGTGATTTAAAGAAATTTGATTATGTTGATGCACAGGGCAGATCCAAGTCAGTAATGGCTTGGGTCGTCAAGAGGAACTAATGTCTCTACTTTTCATGTGCAGGTCAATCTACTGGATGAGCTTAAGGATATGGTTATTGTTGACAGTGGATGTTCTGGACACATGACAGGAGATGAGTCTCAACTTGAAGACTTTGAGGCTTTTGATGGTGGTTATGTTGCTTTTGGGAATGATCCAAAAGGTGGAAAGATTGTTGGAAGAGGAACTCTTAAAACTGGAAATTTGGACTTTGAGAAGGTGTTTCTTGTGAAAGGACTTAAGTTTAACCTTTTTAGTGTCTCACAAATGTGTGACAAAAAGAACTTTGTTCTTTTTACAGACACTGAGTGTATGATCCTTTCTCCTGACTATCAGTTGCCAGATGACAAATCTGTGCTTTTGAAGGTCCCTAGAAATGAAAATATATACAGTGACCATATTAAGAACATTGTTCCTAAGAGGACTTTGACTTGTCTAATTGCAAAGGCCACTGTTGATGAGTCCAAATTATGGCATAGGAGATTGGGACATCTGAACTACAAGACCATGAACAAATTGGTAAAAGGAAATCTGGTCAGAGGAATGCCTACAAAGACTTTTGAGAATTGTGAAACTTGTATTGCCTGTCAAAAGGGTAAACAACACAGAGTTTCATTCAAGTCCAAAACTGTGAACACAAATACTGAGCCTTTACACCTACTGTACATGGACTTATTTGGGCCTGTATTTGTCAAAAGCTTGAATAAGAAGTCATATTGTCTTGTTGTCACTGATGACTTTAGCAGATTTACTTGGGTATTCTTTCTAGCCACTAAAGATGAAACTCCAGAAATACTCAAGGCATTTATCACAAGAGTTGAAAATCTGTACAATCACAAGGTGAAGATAATAAGATGTGACAATGGTACTGAGTTCAAGAACAGTGTTATGAATCAATTCTGTGTGGGGAAAGGAATTCTTAGACAGTATAGTGTAGCAAGAACTCCACAACAGAATGGTGTTGCAGAAAGAAGAAACAGGACACTTATTGAGGCTGCAAGAACAATGTTATCTGATTCAAAACTACCTATTCCTTTTTGGGCTGAAGCTGTGAACACTGCATGCTTTGTGCAGAACAGAAGTAAGGTGGTCAAGCCTCATAATAAGACTCCATATGAGTTATTTCATGGAAAGAAGCCACTGATTGATTTTCTCAAACCATTTGGATGTCCTGTTACAATCTTGAACACTAAGGATCAGCTAGGCAAATTTGATGAAAAAGCTGATGAAGGAAATTTGGTTGGTTACTCTGTGATTAGGAAAGCTTTCAGAGTATACAATAAGAGAACCAAACATGTAGAGGAGAATTTGCATATAAAGTTTTCTGAGAACACATCTAATTCTGAGGGAAAAGGACCTGAATGGCTGTTTAATGTTGATATGCTTACCAAAACAATGAACTATGTACCAGTTATTGCTAGTGTTGACAAACCACAAGAAGAATTTGTTGTGATAGAGAAGTTAAAGGTTGGTCCTACCTTATTTCCCTTTCAGTCAGCTCCAAGTCCTAAAGAAGATGTGGTCACTCAAGAAAAACCTAAGGAAACTGAAGAAGGTATTGAAATACCTATTGAAGCAGAAAAAGAAACTAATGAGCCTCTCAAAGTAGTTGTTGATGACTCTCCTACAAAGCCAGAAGACTTTGCTGCTGACTCAGAAGACTCTACTGCTAGGCCAAAAGTTACAACTACTACTCCACCACATTCTGCTTCCAAGCCTACTAACTCTATTGCTACTTCAATGTTTCCTAATTTGGACTCTCAGGGTAGACCTATTGATGATTCTATCTATCCTGATGATCCAAATATGCCTCCTCTTGAGAATATTTATTATGACACAGATGATGATGCACTTGATGGTCAGATTTTTGGAGCTGCTGCAGATTTTACTAATTTGGAACTCAATATTCCTGTTAGTCCTACAACTACCACAAGAGTACACAAGGATCATCCAAAAGATCAAATTCTAAGTGATCCACAATCATCTATTCAAACTAGGCAGATGACTAAAGCACTGAAAGATCTTCAACATCAAAGTTTCTTTGCCAGATCTCTACATCAAAGAAATAGTCATAAAGATCTTCAAAATTGCCTGTTTGCATGTTTTCTTTCTCAAATTGAACCCAAAAACACTTACAAAGCCTTACAAGAAGCAAGTTGGGTGGAAGCAATGCAAGATGAGCTTCTACAATTTAAGCTGCAAGAAGTTTGGACTTTGGTTGAACTGCCAAATGGAAAAAGAGTGATTGGCACAAAATGGGTTTTCAGATGCAAAAGAGATGAGAGAGGAATTGTCATAAGGAATAAGGCAAGGTTAGTAGCACAGGGATACACACAACAAGAAGGCCTTGATTATGATGAGGTATTTGCTCCAGTGGCAAGAATAGAAGCAATTAGAATATTCTTGGCTTATGCTTCATACAAAGATTTTGTAGTGTATCAAATGGATGTGAAAAGTGCTTTTCTGTATGGGACCATTACAGAAGAGGTCTATGTGTCTCAACCACCAGGCTTTGAAGACCCTGATCATCCTGACAAAGTGTACAAGGTAAACAGAGCAATGTATGGCCTACATCAAGCTCCTAGAGCTTGGTATGCTACTTTGTCAACATACTTGCTAGACTCTGGGTTTAGCAGAGGAAAGATTGATAAAACTCTGTTTCTCAAAAGACAAAAGGATGATATTTTGCTGGTTCAAATCTATGTTGATGACATCATCTTTGGGTCTACTAACAAAGATATGTGTGTTAGTTTTGAGAAGCTTATGAAGGACAAGTTTGCTATGAGTTCAGTGGGAGAACTCACCTTCTTCTTAGGTCTGCAAGTTACACAGAAAGAAAATGGTATATTTATCAGTCAGGATAAGTATGTCAATGATATTTTGAAGAAATTTGGTTTTGAAGATGCTAAACCAGCCAAGACTACCATGGACACCAGTAAACCATTGCTGAAGGATGAATATGGAAAGGAAGTGGATATACACTTGTACAGGTCTATGATTGGCTCATTGATGTATCTTACAGCATCAAGGCCTGATATCATGTTTGCTGTGTGTGCCTGTGCAAGATTTCAAGTGTGTCCCAAAGAATCACATCTCAATGCAGTGAAGAGAATTTTTAGATATCTGAGGCATCAACCAAAATTGGGCCTTTGGTATCCTAAAGATTCACCATTTGATTTGGTCTCCTATTCAGATAGTGACTATGCTGGAGCTTCTTTGGATAGAAAGTCTACAACAGGGGGTTGTCAATTTCTAGGAAGCAGATTGGTGTCATGGCAATGCAAAAAGCAAATAGTGGTGGCTAATTCTACAACTGAAGCTGAGTATGTGGCTGCTTCAAGTTGTTGTGGACAAGTTCTATGGATGCAGAATCAATTATTGGATTATGGGTACAATTTCATGAATACCAAAATTCATATTGATAATAACAGCACACTTTGCATAATTAAAAATCTAGTTTTTCATTCTAAAACAAAACATATTGAGATAAGACATCACTTTATCAGGGATTGCTATGAAAAGAAGTTGATCCAAATTGTTAAAATTCATACTGATAACAATGTTGCTGATCTTCTCAAAAAAAACATTTTGATGTGGGGAGGTTTCAATTTTTAATTGCAAACATTGGTATGATAAATCTTTGAAAAACTTATCTCTTTGTTTTTGTATTAGTGTGTAAAGGAATTGTGCTGCTTATTACTCTGCTGCTTATCTTATAGCATATGTTTGTGATGGAATGTACTATGCTAGCTGCTATTTCTAACTCTACTGCTAGTACATGTATTTGTTTGTTTTGTGGTGTTTTGTCTAATATTGTGCAGGAATAAGTCTAAATGATGATTTGCAATAACAATATTCAGACAACAAAAGAAGCACATTCATCATTCATCAGATTCAGAAGTTCATACATCACAAGAGAAATTACAAAAACTACTTCTAAAATCATTAAAGAGTGCTAAAATCTAAGATGAATACAAGCATTACTTCCTAGGGCATGGAAGTCCAAGAACAATTTTCCTTTCTTTAGGGAGAGGAGAGTTTGTCTTTCTTGTCTTCTTTGTCTTGGTGGACTTCTTTGGTCGTGGCCTTGATGACTGAGGCCTCTCTGGAGTTGAAGGAGGTTCATTTGGAGGTTCATCTTCATCTGATGATGTGTAGATGAAAGGGGACACAAGCTCTTTTGGGGATGGTTGCCTGACAGGGATCCAAGCTGTGTCTTCTGATGATTTTGAAGAAGTTGGAGATTTTGGGGACATTACAGCTTTTCCCCTGGATGTGCTTGGGGTTTGATTTAAATGCAAAAGATCTTTGAACACAGGGAGATCATGCTTTCTCTTCTTTGCTTGCTCTTTGGTTCTACAACCACCATGAGGAGGACGGAAGGGCGGCACATATGTTTCAAAGGGTGTTTCATCTTCAGATGATGAATCAGAAGAGATATTGATGATTTCGGGTGTTGATTTCATGATTGATTGATTTGATTTGGGTTAAATGAAGTTTTGATTTGGTTGATTGGCGTTTTGATTGAGATTAGGGTTTGATTGTGATAAATTAGGGGAAAGATTTAGTCCGTTTTTATAGGGATTACGGCATATCATCACATTAATTGCTGAGGATTCTTGACTTTTTGACCAAGCTTATTTAGTCAACTCTGCTGCTGGAATATTTCACTCTGCTGCTAGTTATACAACTCTGCTGCTAGTGTTATTGTGCTGCTACGGTTGAAAGTGTGAGGGTGGGATGTGTAACTTCTTTAATCAGTTTAAAACCTAATTGATCTTCATAATTGGTTTTCTCATATTTCAAATTGAAGTTCTCACAAACCCTAACACTCTAATTTCCTCAAAGTCAATTATTCCCAATTTCCCTAAACCCTAATTCATGGATTGCGTTCGTACCTGGGCAAAGCAACATAATAGTGTGGTCGTTTTGGATGCTGAATCAGTTAATGAAGAATTCACAGACATGGTAAAGTATTTGAATGCTACTTCTCTTAGGTATGCACTCACTGTGAATCCTACTATATTTGTTTCCCACATCAAACAGTTTTGGCTTACCGCTAAAATCAAAACTATGAATGGGGAAAAATATGTTAGTGCCTTAGTAGATGGGCAAAAGATTCATGTAACTGAATCATTCATAAGAGAAACTCTTCTTTTAAATGATGAAACAGAGACCACTTGTCTTGCCAATTCTGCTATTTTTGCTGGGTTAAAAGATTTGGGATATGAGGGGAATCATACAAATTTAAAATTTCAAAAATCTCTCCTCTGTCCTCAATACAAGTTTTTGATACATCTTCTTCTTCATTGTTTGAGTCCTAAAACTTCTGGATGGCATGAGTTTAGTACTACCATTGCTTCTGCAATGGTATGCCTAAGCAAAGGTAACCCATTCAATTTTTCAAAAATGATTTTGGAAGGAATGTTTCAAACTATCAAAGAGTCTGGTTCATATTTGCTTTATCCAAGGTTTATACAACTCTTTGTTCAAAATCAACTTACAAAGTTTAGAGGCCATGCTACTACTTATGATGCTCCAAAATTGGTTTCTAAAACATTTACTTTCTTGGTTAAACATGGCAAAGGTTTTTCAGGCACACTTACAAATCTTACACCTCAAATGGTGCAACTTGTGCAAAACAATCAGGGTGAAGGATCAGGAAATCCCACTGACTCCCACCACACACCCAATTTTAGTGCATCTGCTACACAACCTAAAATACTCTATACCCGTAGGAACACTGATCTTCCTCAGGATAGTGTTAGTATGGCTGTACCAGATGAGGCTGTCCTAGGTGATGATGAGGACATGTTGGCAAGGGCTGTCACTACTGCTTCTAGCTTAGCAGCAGAGCAGGATAGTGATAACATAATTAAGACCCAAACCAAGGCAACATCTAGAGATGATGATTCTTCTGAATCAAATTCTCAGGATGGTAACCCTAGCCAAATGGCAAATATAGGGGGCTCAGATGATCAAACTAGGTTTGATACTGAGTTTATGTCCCAAGATTCACCTCTCGGACCAGGTTACACAGGTCGAAGTGATGAGGACAGACCAGTGACCAATGAATTGACGGAAACTCTTGTACATGATGACAATGTCCATGATTCACCTCTCGGACCAGGTAATACAGGTCAAAGTGATGAGACTATTATGAAACTTATTCAGGATTTGACGGTTACTTGTACCAACTTGGGGTTGAAATGTACTACATTGGAGGACAAGGTTATTACTCTTTCATCTGTTGTTGCTGATCAGGACAAGACAATTATCAAATTGCAAAAACAGATTAAGACCTTTCAGAAATCAAGATCTTCAACCTCTCTGAAAAGATTGAAGAAAGTGGGCACTTCTCAGATTGTTAGTTCTCCTGATGTCTCTACTCACTTGGAAGATGATGCTTCCAAACAGGGGAGGAATGAAGAGGCAATGGGTTCAGGGGAGGCAAATTTGGAAAAGGCTGATAGTGCTCTGGGTTTGAATGAAGGAATGGTTTCAGGGGAGGCTCTAGTGGTTGGAGATATGGATGTTGAAAGTCCTCAGGATGCTGAAGATTTTGTGGTTGCTGATAAATCAGGGAATGAGGTTGTTATGGAAGAGGTGATTGCTACACAAGAGAAGGTGGTAGAACAACTTACAACTTTGGAGCCTGAGCAATTAGTAAAGGCAACAGGGTTGATGGGTGAAACTTTGATGAAGTTGGGAGATTTGGTGAAAGATAAAAGTCTTGACTCTGCTGCTCAAGAATCTACTGCTAAAGAAATTACCAAAACTGCTGCTGAGTGAAACTGCTGCTATAAGTGAAACTGCTGCTAGTGGTAATGATTCTGCTGCTGATGTCAAAGTGCTGCTGAGGATAAATGCTGCTGACAGAATCTACTGCTAATGGGATAAGGATGTATACGGTTTAGATAAATATAGAATAGATTGTGTAAATATTATATTTATCTAGAATATACTTATCGTGTAGAGAAAGGTATTGTAAACCTAGTAGGATTCCTTAGTCTATAAAAGGAGGATCCTAGGGTTAGTTTATGTATGTATTATTATTCACTTCAAGGTTGTAAAACCCTAGCATTGTTGAGTGCTCGTATTAATAATATTGAAGTGTTCAAAAATCAATTGCAAAGAAGAAGAGAAAGATTGGGGAAGGAAGCAGTTCTATGCCTGAAGGTAATGAATTTAAACATGATTTTGATCATATTCCTCCAGAGCATTTGAAAGAACAATTGAAGGTTTACACTATGGTTGGCAAGATGGAAGATCCTGAAGTGGTTGATGCTAAACCAATTGGTGTTAAATATCCTATTATCAAAGTAACTACAGGTTATGATACTAATATTAGAGCATATCATGATGTCCAGAGATCTGATGGTAAGATTCACAGATTTCTTAGATTTCAACAGATGCTACATTACTTTGATAGAGAGGATGTTGAAGATTTATGGAAGTTATACAAGGCAAAGTTTGGAGCTAAGAAGTTTGATGGTAAAAAGTATGAGATAGAGAAAATTGACCACATCATAACTTCTTCTGATAATGTTATGTGGAGAGCTCTTAAACTTATGTTTGAACCTTCAATGAATGATTCTGAATGGACAGAGATAGTAGACTACAAAGTAAGAAGATGGAGACTTTTTCAAGACTCTGGAGTTCATGTGTTGGATATTGGACCAATTACTTTGTATATGCTAGCTGAAATAGATTACCCAGTGGTAAGATACTGGAATATTGTCAATCAGATGGTTAATGGTGATAAATCACTTAAGCTGTAGAAAGACTATGATTCTGATGATCAAGCATTCAATTTGCTGTCAAAGTATAAGAAGATATTTGATCAACTGAATTCTCAAGAGTTGAAGTGTTTGGAAGCATCCTCCAAGTGATGATTGTGCTTAGAAGAAACTTACTTATTTAGAAATAAATAATAAGTTTAGGGGAGGATAGATCACAAGCTCTGATACCACTTGTTGATCCCAGTTGAGCTTAAACGATCTTGTATAGAAGTTAACTTGATTAAAAACTTAAGCTAATATGCGGAATGTAAAAGCTTAACTTAAGAAGAATAATGATTCTCTCTCAACACTTCAATATTATTAATACGAGCACTCAACAATGCTAGGGTTTTACAACCTTGAAGTGAATAATAATACGTACATAAACTAACCCTAGGATCCTCCTTTTATAGACTAAGGAATCCTACTAGGTTTACAATACCTTTCTCTACACGATAAGTATATTCTAGATAAATAAAATATTTACACAATCTATTCTATATTTATCTAAACCGTATACATCCTTATCCCATTAGCAGTAGATTCTATCAGCAGCATTTATCCTCAGCAGCACTTTGACATCAGCAGCAGAATCATTACCACTAGCAGCAGTTTCACTTATAGCAGCAGTTTCACTCAGCAGCAGTTTCAGACCCAACACGAACTTTAATCGTAATGCGGGTTTTTAAAATAACTCCCTAAACTGCCGGTTGTCACATATCATCCTTACGGTACATGATAGTAAATATCGGGACATGACTTAGTCACTAGATACTTATGACTTTTTGTAATCCTTCGACAAGGAATACATGGTCCAAATGACACTTATCTTATTAACAAACATATATAGTGAATGTGAGAAAGTGGGCTAAGTTGGGCCAATATCAAACTAATGTGTATGGGCTAGGGTTAACAAACATGCACTTGCATCCCTTTACAACATTATATATATACCTAAACACTCACACAACTTGCAGCCACCACTACACACAAAAAATCACCTCTTTTTCTTCATTTCTTCATAAGAACAAAAACCCTTTTCGATTCTCTTGAATGTCTTGGTTTAAAGTTTGATGGATTTGGTTTTTGTGTTTTTGTAAGACACGAACTACATAAATGATTTTTGTTTGCTCGGTTCTTAACTTTTTGATACAAAATGTCGATGATCCGAAACCCCAAATCACCAACATTTACAAAAGTGTGTTAGACTACTTTCATAATATTAGCACAGGTTAGTTGGTTATTCCTTTTGTTTGTGAATATTATCACCGCTATTGTTAGTATTATAAAACAAAGTAGTAATTTTTTCCTTATCATTTTTAAGCCTCACCATGTGATATATACTTTATGATATAACGTAAGGATGTTTTTTGTAACATTATGGATGGAAGTTGTTAACGATCTGGTACAGATTTGTTCTACATTGAACTAGCTTATGAAGATGAGATGATGAAAGCAATTGGTGATACGCATTTGTTTAAACTAAATACGACTAGTATGATGTGGGAGGACATGGAAGACCTAAAATATACTGTATTTTTTATTAAACTTTGCACTCGCGAAGTCTCGATTATTTCAAGACAGAAAATTGTCTCAGAGTTTGGTGGTTACGTACAAGACTTTGGAGGTTACGTACATATTCTTTACGACATAGACACGGTAATATACGCTTATCTTGTTTGTGTTAATCTAATGGGTAGTTAGTGCCCGTTAGTTCATGTGATACCTTCTGATAAAGTGCAGTTTTTCTTGTTCATGTGGTTTATGTGTTTTGTGTCACTTCTGAGATATTTGATGATACGTAAATATGCAGGTATGGATCACATGTCAGAGAGACGGGTATACACCATCTATGTATACCTACAATCTAGTATCACTAACTAAGGTTAGTAACTTACATAAATAATATCTAATAAAAACACGATTAGTCGTGCTAAGGGCTAGAGTAAGTATATATCGGTGCCTGTTCCCCTACTTGTAACTCATATTCGTCATATGGGTTTACGTCACATATCATCGGAGCCAATATTTAAAAGTAGGAAAAATAAGGTATTAGGAACGAAATGGTATTTCTTTTAAGTGTATACCCCTTTTGTCATCAGTCATCTAAATCCATGGAAAAATAAGAAAAGAGTTAAACAAGATTTCCTTATAGATTTTATAGATTTTTTACAATCATACAACATTTTATTTCTTTTATAGGATATGTCATCAAGCCCCCAATTCATATGTTTATATATGTATATATGTAAACATATTAATTTTTATATTTTATTTATTTATTTATTAGTATAATTATTATAAAGGGTTTACTACTTTTTTAGTCATTGTGACTTGTTGGGTATATCATTTATGGGTTTTGATAAATATCGCCCTGTTAAACCAATAATTATGATAAATATAAAAGGTAATTTGTAATTTATTTATTGTACATTAAATATATGACTATTTTAAATATCGAGAAAATATTTTATTTGAGGTAACTTGTATATTCATTTATTGTGTGTTAAATACATAATTACTTTAAATATGAAAATAGTAGGTTAATTAATTTATTTTTTAGCAAAACCGATTATTTATTTCTAAAAAGTTTAGGATTTGGTCAAAAAGTAAAACATCCATTTTGGATTTAGTCCAACTTTCGGTTGACTGTAAAATTTATTAATAGATAAATAATTTTAGATTACTAAAATACCTTTAGTTGATACGGTGGAATGGCCATCTTTTTGCATTTTTTGTCTCGTATTATCATTATTACTAGACTCATCCAAAATAACAATAACGCATCTATAACATAAGTTAAAATTTGGATTATCATTATTATGAGACTCATCCAAGAGAACAAATGACACTTATCTTATTAACAAGAAAATCTAGTGAATGTGAGAAAGTGGGCTAAGTTGGGCCAATATCAAACTAATGTGTATGAGCTAGGGTTAACAAACATTCACTTGTATATATCCCTTTACAACACTATATATACCTAAACACTCACACAACTTGTAGCCACCACTACACACAAAAAGTCACCTATCTTTCTTCATTTCTACCTAAGAACAAAAACCCTTTTCGATTCTCTTGAATTTCTTGGTTTAAAGTTTGATGGGTTTGGTTTTTGTGTATTTGTAAGACACGAACCACAGAAATAATTTTTTTTTGCTTGGTTCTTAACTTCATGATACAAAATGTCGATGATCCGAAACCCCACATCACCAACGTTTACAAAAGTGTGTTAGACTACTTTCATAATATTAACACACTTTAGTTAGTTATTCATTTTGCATGTTTGTTAATATTATTACGCATTGTTGTTAATATAATAAAATAAAGTAGTAATTTTTTTCCTTAACATTTTTTTTAGCCTCACCATCTGATATATACTTTGTGATGGAAGATGTTAATGGTTAGGGTAGTTTATCTTGTTTTTGTTAATCTAACGGGTAGTTAGTGCCCGTTAGTTCATGTTATCTTTTGATAAAGTGTAATTTTTCTTTTTCATGTGTTTTATGTGTTTTGTGTTGCTTCTGAGATATTTGATGATATGTAAATATGCGGGTACGGATCACATGTGAGAAGAGTTCGGTATATAAATAGGCGGAGATAAGGAGGGGTCCTGTGGGTCACGTGCCCCCTTGTCAAAAAAACTGTAGTGTAAATTTTCTAAAATATCTAGAATTTTTTGTAATTTGTCTCCTTTAATAACTATTACTATTTTGTATTGTAGTTTCTAAAAATTATCAAAATATGCCTCGTGAGTAAAAATTTCAGGTTCCACCCCTTGGTATATACCTACAATCTAGTATCACTAACTTAGATGAGTAACTTACGTAAATAATATCTAAAAAAATCAATTAATCGTGCTAAGGGGTAATTAAAATAAATATATATTTGGTGGTTGTTCCCCTACTTGTAAATCATATTCGTCATATGAGTTTACACTACATATCGTCGGAGACGAGCTTTTAATAATAGGAAAAATAAGGTATTGAGAACGAAATGGTACTCCTTTTAGGTGTATGCCATTTTTGTCATTAGGCATCAACAACCAATACGGAAAAAGAGGAGAGATTGGGTGCCCCGCTAAATGCTAGAAGTGCTATTATAGACAAAGAGTTAAGCAAGATTTCTTTATAGATGTTATATATGTTGTAAAATCATATTCCATTTTATTTCTTTTATGAGATATATCATCAAGCCCCCAATACATATGTTTGTATATGTATATATATAAACATATGAATTTTTATTATTTATTTATTTATTTATTTATCATTATAATTAGACAAAAATACACCGTTGGTCCTTAAACTTTCCCAAAAACATCGTCTTGGGACAAAACTTGGCATTTTCGTCGCCGTGCGTCCCTTTTTCAAGTTTTTGAGGCCAATTGCGTCCCTCGACCCGTTTTCCGTTGTTCAACACCGCTATTTGCTGTCCCTTCTTTTTGTTTTTAGTTAAGGGCATAACGGTCATTTCATATGTTTATATGTTTGGATTATTACTCATATAAATCTTCTACTTTTCTTATCTTTTTGGTTACCAAACCTTCACAAAAACAACCACATATCATCATCATCAATGACGGTTAGATGTCACAAGCGTACTTCTGGGTGAAGTAATAGTAATGTTTTAAAGATTGTTACATTGTTGCCTTTCTAAAAAAAAAATAATAAAAAATAAAAAAATAAAAAAAAAAGTTACATTGTTTGAAATTTTGGCAATTATCCGTCTAACGGTCTTGTAACAGATACTTTGACTTAGATATTCATGTTTCAGTCGATACATTTCATGCCATGAAAGTAAAGGTTGTCCACCTCCTTTTATTCCCCACTAATTACATGTTAACTGAAAGACTTGCAGTTAACAATGAAATATAACTAAGTGATTTTTCTTGTATTTTGTTTTGCTTCTTTGTTCTTTGTAGTGTTAAATTTTTTGATAACTTCATAAGGGAGGTATAGGGGCCTAGGAACATAAGAAAAGCAATATTGTTTACAAGATTATGGTTACTGCCAACATCTTCAAGTTAGAGCAATGAATTTGGATCATCCACAACTTTGGTACCACATTTTGGCTATTGAAATTTA
The DNA here is from genome assembly GCA_030686995.1 of Artemisia argyi. NCBI lineage: Eukaryota > Viridiplantae > Streptophyta > Magnoliopsida > Asterales > Asteraceae > Artemisia > Artemisia argyi. The sequence goes on from CM060706.1 coordinate 14,769,051, forward strand.
GAAAGAAGCTGATATCTTTTTTTTGCCATCGTTTAGGAACAATGGAAAACTGATTGATAAGTCTTTATGAATCAACCCGAAGCCTTAAAAAGGGTATAACTTGGTATAAGTATGGAGTTTCAACCCGATAGCATAACACTAGATTATTTTGTCTTGTCCTTAAGATATAAGTCGATGTCTTAAAAAATGGTTTAACTTGATAATAAGTTTAGAGTTTTAATCCAATAGCACTAGGTTATTCTTGTCTTACCCTTGAGATAAAAGTGGATATTTCTCAATGTCCAAAAAGTTATGTTCCTCATTTTACTGTATGATCATGAACTTGTAGTTTTCATGGTCATACTTTTGACTTTGACTGTCAAATGAATACCTTCAAATTTCAGAATAATTTGTATATTATTTTGGAATGAAAAGCTATACTGTAAAACATTACAAGTACCATAACTGAGTACAAGAATATCTAAAAGTATAAACTAATACTTCTATTGACAGAACTGCGGTGATATGGTGGTGCGCTTGTCAACCCCACAAACCAAGGGTTCAATGTTCCAAACACTGTAGCAGCCCCTGGCTCATCAATTGCTGTCGCAGGTGGTGCTGCACAGCTGCAAGGTACTGAGCAGAGATCAGGTCAGACGACGTGGAAGTTTCCAAAGAAGATTTATGGTATTTTCGGCGACTGGGTTGTTGACATTGATCTATATATTTCGAATCCCTCAATAAGTGGAAAAATCATATATTCAACTTTAAACATTTCGAGTTCAATATATTCAAAGCAGGGCCAGTATCTCCGCCATTGATGATGATGTGTGTGTGTGTGTGTGTGTGTTTTTGTGATGGTTTGGTTGACAAAATGGGGAAGAAAAGTAGAAGACTTATATGAGTAATAATCCAAACATATAAAATGACTGTGTTGACCAAAGGAAAACGGGTCAAGGGACGCAATTGGCCTCAAAAACTTGAAAAAGGGACTCATGGCGATGAAAATGCCAAATTTTGTCTCTAGGTGATGTTTTTGTGAAAGTTTAGGGACCAACGGTGTATTTTTGTCTTATAATTATTATGACACGTTTACTATTTTTTGGTCGTTGTGACTTTTGGGTATGTCATTTATTTCTAAAAAGTTTTGGATTTTTACAAAAAGTGAAACATCCGTTTGGAATTACTCCAGCTTTCAGTTTACCTTAAAATTGATTAGTTAAATAATTTTAATTCACTAAAATACCTTTAGTTGATACGGTGGAATGGCTAAAATACCTTTTTGTATTTTTTGTCTCGTATTATCATTATTACTAGACTCGTCCAAAATAACAATAACGCATCTAATGCGATTGTATCTATGACATAAGTTAAAATTTGGATAATTAATAACAAGCCTAAATAAGTTTTATCCAGTAACTCTTGATTGTTGTCCAAATAAACGACATATGAAGTACTAGTATATGTAGGATTACATACATATGAAGTATTTAGTCTGTCTTATAGGCTATGCTAGTCTTTCTTATAGGACTCTAACCGTTCATGTAGGACACTAATCGGTTTTGTATGATCTTAGGTAATTTAGGCTAATGATTACCTATGGCTCTAAAGAGTTATCTTCAAATCGTTGATTATATATATTTGTAACTCTATACTTTGTATATTGTAGGGTACAATGCAAGAAAATGTTAGTTGCGTACTTGCTATCAAGTGATGCGCGTTCTATATACTTTACTTCTTGTTTGCTTAAAGTCACATATCCTGTGTTGGATTTGTAATATGATAGAATATGATTTTGGTATCATACGTGGGACGTGCATCTATCTGTTACTATACGTAGGCTATAGTGAGTTCAGTGCTAAATTTTCTTATCATGATTACTTGTACACACGTGGATGGCATGGTTGATAATTTGAGGCAATTAGATATTTACGGGAATGTTCAGGTTTGTGTTTTGTAAATGATTATATCTGCTAATTATTTATTAATGTTAGTTTCTCAGTTTTAGATAATCAATTTTATGCAAAGGGTAAATTAAAGTTTCATATGTACTTCTTAATCTAATTTCGTTGTCTTTTATGTCTATTCACGTGACATCAAGTCCTTTTTGATTAGTTCACCTATCATTTCTCAAATGATCCAAAAATTACTAAACCTTGACAATCTCCATATCAGATTATGACAACTTCAAACATTATAAGTGTTAAATGTTACGTATAAACATTAATAGGTAAATGTCTAGGATCGAACACGAGACCTCGGGATTGCACACTTTACAAACAAGAATAATGTAAATAAATTTATATATTTATTAAATGTATGAAATATATATATTTATGTCACTTAATGGACTAAATGGTCGTTAGTTGTTAACCGTATGGACTAACTATCGTTAAATAAGAAAAACAAGGACTAGAGTGTAACTTGTGTGACAAGGAGGTTCTAGAACTCCCTTTGGGAGCCTAGGCCGGTCGAACAAGGGGTGGGGAGGCCCAACCCTTGTTTGCTTGGTCACCAAGAAATCACCTAGTATAAATACAAGGCCTTGGGGTTAGACTTAACAATCTTTTGTGCACACACTCTAACCCTAAAACCTTTGTTTGTGTTTTTCTTTGCTTGGCTGATCGTACCACCCCACTCCAAGGGTTCTTGGTCGATTTTCTAAGTACAAAACCATAAGTGATTTGTTTACTTGCAACAACCTTTATTCGTTGGAGTTTGTGTGTACAAGAACGAGGTAATTACTTACTTTAGTAATTATCAAGAGATCGATAAACAAAACGGTAAGGGGTTTATCATTGATCTATATTGTCCAAGAATCAAGGTTTAATTGAAGTGCATCGGGTACGTTTACTATTTATGTTTTAGTTAATACTTATATGTTATACTTGATCTTAGCTTCCGCAATACGTGTTATTTGATTGTGCAACTCTAACAGTGGCATCACGAGCCATGTATAACATGTAATTGATTACTAAAACGTAATAAAAACCGGATCTTTAATTGTTTTAGATACATGTTTTTTTTTATCTAGGGTTTTTTTCCTATTTTTTCTAAAAATTTCGAAACCCTAACCCTAATTTTGGGGGGGGGTCGATTTTCCCATGAAACCCTAATTAGGGTTTTGTGGTTTTCTTGATTATGTGTAATCACTAGAAACCCTAGGTCATTAACCGGTTTATTGAACGTATCTTGTGACCTAATTGCTAATTGTTAGGTTTTAATCCGTGACTTACATGCATGTTTGTCATGGATCTTGTTTTGTTGTCACATATTTAGATAGATCTTTAATTGGGGAAGACTCCAATATATATTAAAATCAATTTTATATGCTATGTGGTGTGTTTTTAGCTTTGGCCTACGCAATTGATTCGTCAATGTATGTGACTCACCTCCATTAAGAGGTGAAGGCCTTAGTTGATTACATGCGTTTTATACCTAGAATTGATTTTATTAGGATCTTTTCTAATACGGTTTGCATGTGGCTAATTGTTTCACTTATATTATTATTGTTTGTTTGATTTTCTTTGCTACTTGTTTTATTGTTTTTTAGTTGGACTTGAAGTAAGCAATAAAAGGGTGTTTTCATAAAGAAAATTAAAACGGACTAATAATTGTGAAACCCTAAAGTGATAAAGTAAGAATCTTGCAATGGTCTTATGACAATCGTGGTCCGATTCGCACGGTAATCAGCTCCCAGTCGAGACTAGCATTATTCAAACTTTATTACTGTTTTGAGATTGAATCCATAAACTTTTGCTTGAATGATGTTTTGTGCAAATATACTTTTAAAACTAAGTCTTTTAAGATGATATTCATAACCGTGATTTGAAGGCTTAGAAAAGAGCCTTAGAGTCTGCCTTGGTTATCACAATCTTGAATATATCTTAAACGAATTACTTTTAAAATTATATGTTGTAGAAAGTCATCTTAGGGTTTTGGCATAAACCTCAAGTAAAACTTTGTGTATTAATTTCAGGAATCGGACATAAAAAGTTTTTATGAAAACTTATGTTATAAAGATGAGTGCATGCATCTTTGTACATAATTTTGATTGACATATCAAAAATTAATACCCTTATAATTTAAGTCACGTGCCATCTACCTATAAGAAACACTTGGAATTTTAATTTAGTAAACGTGAGACCTAGGCTAAATTACTATAACAAGGTAAAATTCTTTTAACGCGTGAGACCATAATTGTAATTTTACAGTTTCTAAGGTAGACGACTTAATTAAGTTGTGCGTGAGACCTAGAACTTAAGGCATGAGATGGGATAAAACATGCTTACAAAGGCAAATTGATGAATCAATTTGATGTAAATCCCATAATGATCTAGGAATTGGAAATCTTGTTTGCCAATTATTGTTCGACAGATTACTATCTTTTGTACTTTTACCACTAGCAGATCAACTGATGTGGTGAAACTATGTAAAGATAGATCCTTGGTTTTCAAGAAAATTTGTTGGTTATATGAATATAGCCTTGGGTATTTTATTTTCTTGAAGATATTGATTATCGAAAATACTAATATTTGAACTTTATCTGTAGATATGGCTCAACCCGATAACCAAACTGTGATCAATGCTTTCAAGAGTCATCTTGAGAGAGAGAAACTCACAGGAAAGAATTTCAATGACTGGTACCGTTCGCTCAGAATTGTCTTGAGGGCGTCTGGTAAGATGGATTATGTGACCGAGGAATGCCCTGCTGAACCTGTTGCTACGGCAACACCTGAAGCAAAGGCAGAATGGAAGGTGATAAATGCTAAGTACAATGAGGTTGCTTGTCTAATGCTCACTAGCATGAATGCTCAATTACAAAAGAAGTATGAGTATGCATCTCCTAAGAATATGCTTGATAACCTCAGGCAATCTTATGAGAAGTCACCTGTAGTTGAATTGTATGATGAACTTGACAAGCTACACAACTGCAAGCATGGTGATGGTAAACCAGTAGCCGATTATGTGGATGAGATGAAGGACTCCTTTGATCAACTTCACAGAATTGGTTTTGGTTACCCCGAGAATGTGCAAGTGCACTTGATCAACAGATCCCTTAACAAGGATTTTGCTGGTTTTGTGCAGAACTTCAACATGCATTGCTCGGGGAAGACAGTCTCAGAGTTACTCGCATTGCTTGTTGATTATGAGAAAAGTCTACCAGCCAAGGTCAAGAATCCCACCCCGCAAGTGTTGGCAATTCATGGGGGAAGAATCCAGAAGAAATCGCATGTGAACAAAGGCAAAGGGAAGGTTAACAAAGGCAAGCAGGTCATGGCCTATCAACCTGAACCCAAGATGAAACAACATCAGCCTAAGCAGAACAAGGTGAATCCGCCAAACAGGAAGGATCAGGCTTGTCACCATTGTCATGAAAAGGGCCATTGGAAGCGCAATTGCCCTCTCTACATTCATGACTTGCGACTCAAGAAGCAGGGGAATGATGCTGGTAACCCCAGCTCATCAGGTGCGTTCTTTATGATTGAATTATTCACTCTTACTCCTAAATTGAATTCATGGGTATATGATACTGGATGTGGCATTCATATCTGCAATACCATGCAGGGGTTTAGAGTTGAGAGAAAGCTGGCCTATGGACAACAATTCTTGCACGTTGGTAACGGAGCGCATGCAGGAGTTGAAGCTATAGGAGTATTTAATTTAGTGTTGCCTTCGGGCCTAGTACTATCTTTAAATAATTGTCATTATGCACCGTCAATTGTTAGAGGTGTAATTTCATTTTCATGTTTGTTGAACCAAGGTTTTCATCATACTATTTCAAGCAATGGAATTTCAGTTTCTTTAAATAATGTTTTTTTATTTTAATGCTGTTGCTGTGAATGGTGTATTTGAAATTGATATGAATGATAATGATAATGCTTTTGTTAAAAATAATTCAATGTATAGCATCAACAATAAGAGAATCAAGAAAGGTCTGGATTCATCTTATCTTTGGCATTGTCGACTTGCTCACATTTGCAAAGATCGCATGAAAAAGCTGCAACATGATGGGCTTTTAAATAAGATCAATGATGAATCATTTGATAAATGCGAATCTTGCATTGCTGGGAAGATGACTAAGAAACCCTTTAAAAATAGGATTGAAAGGGCTAATGATCTACTTGGTCTTATTCACACAGATGTGTGTGGACCACTTAGACATGTGTCAAGGAGGGGTGCTAGCTACTTCTTAACATTTACGGATGATTACAGCCGTTATGGTTATGTTTATTTACTTAAACATAAACATGAGGTGTTTGAAACATTCAAAGTGTTTAAAGCAGAAGTAGAGTTGCAACTTGGAAAGAAGATTAAAGCTCTTCGATCCGATAGAGGTGGTGAATACCTGAGTCAGGAGTTCATAGATTATCTAGCAAAGGAGGGAATTGTCCAGCACCTTACTTCTCCATATACTCCACAACAAAATGGTGTATCTGAGAGAAGGAATCGTACATTGCAAGACATGATACGATCTATGTTTAATCTAACAACTCTTTCTTTCTCGTTTTGGGATTATGCCCTAGAATCTGCGGTTCGCATTCTAAATATGGTTCCAACAAAGAAGGTTGATAAGACACCATATGAGGTATGGACTGGAAAAGCTCCTAACCTGTCTTATCTTAAGGTCTGGGGTTGTGAGGCGTATGTTAAACGTGACTCAGCAGACAAACTCCAACAAAGATCTGTGAAGTGCATCTTCGTAGGATACCCTAAGGAAACTATGGGATACTACTTTTATTACCCACCTGAAAACAAAGTATTTGTTGCAAGGTATGGAGACTTTCTTGAAAGAGAGCTCATATCTCAAGAATTCAGTGGGAGAGTATATGACCTGGAAGACGGTCATGAAGATGTAGAACCTTCTGAAAACACTAACCAACTTCCGGTAGAACCTGAAAGCTTAGGTCCTCCACCTGAAGTTGAAGTGATTCCCATTCGTAGGTCAACAAGACCAGTAAAAGCTCCTACTCGTCTATGTCTTAATGTAGAGAGTGATGAGTATATACTGGGTGATCTTGATGAGCCTACAAGTTATAAAGCTGCCATGAATGGTCCTGAAAAGGCCAAATGGAAAGAAGCTATGGATGGGGAAATGCAATCCATGGAAGACAATGAAGTCTGGGAAGAAGTAGACCTACCTCCGGGTGCCAAACTAGTTGGGAGTAAATGGCTCTACAAGAAAAAGACTGACATGGATGGCGTTGTACACACCTATAAGGCCCGTTGTGTAGCTAAAGGCTATACACAAACTTTTGGTGTTGACTATGAGGAGACCTTTTCTCCTGTAGCTGACATAAGGGCAATTAGGATTCTTATAGCCATAGCCGCTTACTATGACTATGAGATTTGGCAAATGGATGTTAAAACCGCCTTCTTAAATGGTCGCCTAGATGAGGACATCTATATGGCGCAGCCTGAGGGGTATGTAAATCCAGAATTTCCAAATCGTGTATGCAAGCTTAAAAGATCCATTTATGGATTAAAGCAAGCATCACGACAATGGAATAAAAGATTTGATGGTGAGATTAAAAAGTATGGATTCACTAAAAATCTTGATGAGCCATGTGTATATCACAAAGTTAGTGGGAGTAATGTAATTTTCCTTATATTATATGTCGATGACATATTGATCATGGGGAACGACATTCCAAGTTTACAAAAGGTTAAGGAATATCTTGGAAGTTGTTTTTCTATGAAAGATTTAGGGGAAGCTGCATTTATTCTGGGAATCAAGATATATAGAGATAGATCTCAGCGATTAATTGGATTAAGCCAAAGTGCTTACATTGATAAAATATTGAACAGATTCAATATGCAAAATTCCAAGAAAGGATATTTGCCGATGCAAGAGCAACATGGCTTGAGCAACAAGGTTTGTGCTTCAACACCTGAAGAGGTGCAACGCATGAAAAGAGTCCCTTATGCTTCGGCTGTGGGATCTATAATGTATGCAGTGAAAAGCACAAGGCCTGATGTAGCGTTTGCTCAGAATTTAACCAGTCGATATCAGCAAAATCCAGGTGTAGCTCACTGGACTGCTGTTAAGAATATTCTTAAGTACCTTAGGGCAACTAAGGATATGTTTTTGGTTTATGGGGGAAATCCATCGGCAGAACTTGATGTTACAGGTTACTGCGATGCTTCTTGGAAAGGTGATAAGGATGATACGAAGTCTCAGACGGGTTATGTCTTTGTCATTAATGGAGGAGCAGTGGATTGGAGGAGCAGAAAGCAGAGTGTACTAGCGATGTCTGCTACAGAGAGTGAGTATATAGCTGCTTCAGAAGCTGCAATGGAAGCTGTTTGGATTAGGAAGTTTGTCTCAGGGCTTGGAGTCATGCCTTCGATTCAAAGACCTATTAAAATGTATTGTGACAATTCTGCTGCAATCACATTTGCCAATGAGCCTGGAATCATGAAAGGCACCAGACATTTCCCGATTAAGCATCACTATGTTCGAGAACAAGTCGAAATAGGTGAAATCGAAATGCTCAAAGTTCACACAGATGATAACTTGGCGGATCAATTAATGAAGCCTCTACCTGGCACTAAGCTTCACAAGCATGCTGCAGGTGTAGGACTTAGATTAGCTGAAAGTTTCATGCCCATTTGTGATTAGTGTTTGGATAAAGGATGTAATGTACAATTATTGATATTTACTGAAATAAAATATTGGTTATATTTATTTAGTCATTGTCTTATTAATAATATATCCTATATTTGCATGTTTAAGATCCTTGAATAATTTATTATTCTAAATGTCCATTGTCGATTAATGATATGGGAATATCATTAAACTAAGACAAATTTGAGTATTGGTTTAGAATATACTTGAAAGTATATTGATGCGTAGTCATACCAATTTCACATGATATTCAATGAATTGAATATTGGACTTATCCCAACAATATGATTTAAAGTTTGATGTGAGAATCATATTTAAAGTTATCCTCAGACTTGAGATACCAGATAAGTGTCATGGATGTAGTGCATTTTTGTGAAGCAATCTACCGCTCACCGTAACAGGGAGTTATAAGGATTGTTTTCAGAAGTGTTGCAAAGTTCATGGGTTATTCTTGTAGTCAAGAGAGAATTCATTCCTTCTGATTTGTTTAGAAGTTTAATACTGCTGGGCCCCTCGTAGGGTTGACAAAATGTTTGCATGGCCATGCCCAAAGTCTATCTGGAATACGTTCAGATGTTTTGGTAATTTTGTTCAATCATAAAGAAACGAGAAACAGAATATTAATAAAGGAACTCACATCTTTATTAATGTGGTATTAGTAATGAAAGGATAATTATAATGATGAATCATTAAAGGTTTTTCCAGGAAACCTAGCTCGGTTTGAACTAGGGGCATTGGAGTGTTGCAAGACGCTAACCAATGTCATTTTACTATTAATGAATATACGAGTGGGAGCTGTTAAATGTTACGTATAAACATTAATAGGTAAATGTCTAGGATCGAACACGAGACCTCGGGATTGCACACTTTACAAACAAGAATAATGTAAATAAATTTATATATTTATTAAATGTATGAAATATATATATTTATGTCACTTAATGGACTAAATGGTCGTTAGTTGTTAACCGTATGGACTAACTATCGTTAAATAAGAAAAACAAGGACTAGAGTGTAACTTGTGTGACAAGGAGGTTCTAGAACTCCCTTTGGGAGCCTAGGCCGGTCGAACAAGGGGTGGGGAGGCCCAACCCTTGTTTGCTTGGTCACCAAGAAATCACCTAGTATAAATACAAGGCCTTGGGGTTAGACTTAACAATCTTTTGTGCACACACTCTAACCCTAAAACCTTTGTTTGTGTTTTTCTTTGCTTGGCTGATCGTACCACCCCACTCCAAGGGTTCTTGGTCGATTTTCTAAGTACAAAACCATAAGTGATTTGTTTACTTGCAACAACCTTTATTCGTTGGAGTTTGTGTGTACAAGAACGAGGTAATTACTTACTTTAGTAATTATCAAGAGATCGATAAACAAAACGGTAAGGGGTTTATCATTGATCTATATTGTCCAAGAATCAAGGTTTAATTGAAGTGCATCGGGTACGTTTACTATTTATGTTTTAGTTAATACTTATATGTTATACTTGATCTTAGCTTCCGCAATACGTGTTATTTGATTGTGCAACTCTAACAATAAGTCCATCTACAAAAATAGTAGCTGCAGACCGGCAACCAAGTGTTGCGCACTTGCACGTTCTATTTCTATATACACCATCTGATATCTGTGTACCCTTGTCTTTTAAGGCTGCAACGTAGTGTGTCGTTTTTAATATGATATGAATTTGGCATCATGTGGGATGTTTATCTATTTGTTCCTACATGTAGTCTATATTGATTCCCTTTAAAACTTGATATAAGTTTAGGTTATATCTATGTCTGTGTCCAGTTTTTGCATGACCATATGGACATTAAAGTGTGGTGCTATATATGGAAACACAAATTTAGATCTCTTTTTTTTGTTTGTTTGCAGATTGTTTCTCCATACAAAAAGTCTTGAAGCTATGAGAATATACTCGAGGGGATCTCTTATTCGTCTATGGATCCTGCATGTGGGGTTGTATTCTGGTAGCAGGTTTTTGCAATGAAGATGTAAAAGTAACTTCAGAAAGTATATTCTAGACAAAACTTCTATGGTCTTTCTTCTTTTTTTTCTTTTAAGTTTGAAATTACATGTTACCGGTGGTATACTCTGTGATTTTTAGCAACTTTGGAGCATCTGTTGTTGAAATTGCCACATACTAGAATTTTCTTTATAAATGGATTTGGTAACTGTTCGCGTGTATATGGTAAGTTTCTTACAAGGGAAGTGGTTTTAATACTCTTCTCTACCGCAGTCCAGTTTTGTGGGTGTGTAGTTTTAAGGGCTTGTTGCTTTTAATCTACTGGAACATGATAAAGGACCAGAATGAGATCAAATGTGGTGAACTTTTAACTGGTTTTTTTGAGACTGGATTAGGCCTAGTAAGGGTTGAAACCTGGTCTCGAAAAGACGAGTTACAGTCCATTTGTCTTGATAACAGTAAATGTGACTTTAAGGCCTCATGTTTAATTCTCATTTTGTATTTTGTGATCAAAATATAGTCAAATAACCTTCCTTGACCGGACTTGAACGTATAATTTGTGATCAAAATATATATAATAGTCATTTAGGCAAAATCGGTTCAAGACATGGATCTATGGAGCTATATATCCCATATTAATGTGATATATTACATTAAACATTTACTGTCAAATGGTTGCATATTGTCATAACAAACCATACAGGTTCACCAAAAAGAGTATATTCACAAAAACTAAGACATACAAATTCAACAATTCTATAGAAGAACTTTAAGACATCGATATGTATAGAAGCTGTCACACGCTAAAATAAAAGTTAGGATGATAGTAGATATCATCCTTATGGAACATGATAGTAAGTATCGGGACATGACTCAGTCACTAGACACTTATGACTTTTCGTAATCCTTCGACAAGGAATACATGGTCCACAAGCATTACGTACACAACCTCCTAGTGGCTCTCGTGTATCTACCAGTGGCAAAGTGCGCGCAAAGCCTTTTTTTTCTTTTCTGGAAACGCAATTTTTTATCTACCAAAACCACATATACAATTCATGCGGAATACATATCCAAGAGAACAAATGACACTTATCTTATTAACAAACATATATAGTGAATGTGAGAAAGTGGGCTAAGTTGGGCCAATATCAAGCTAATGTGTATGGGCTAGGGTTAACAAACATGCACTTTCATCCCTTTACAACATTATATATACCTAAACACTCACACAACTTGCAGCCACCACTACACACAAAAAATCACCACTTTTTCTTCATTTCTTCATAGGAACAAAAACCCTTTTCGATTCTCTTGAATGTCTTGGTTTAAAGTTTGATGGGCTTGGTTTTTGTGTTTTTGTAAGCACGAACCACATAAATGATTTTTGTTTGCTCGGTTCTTAACTTTTTGATACAAAATGTCGATGATCCGAAACCTGAAATCACCAACATTTACAAAAGTGTGTTAGACTACTTTGTGATGGAAGATGTTAATGGTTAGGGTAGTTTATCTTGTTTTTGTTAATCTAACGGGTAGTTAGTGCCCGTTAGTTCATGTGATCTTTTGATAAAGTGTAGTTTTTCTTGTTCATGTGTTTTATGTGTTTTGTGTTGCTTCTGAGATATTTGATGATACGTAAATATGCGGGTACGGATCACCTGTTAGAAGACTTCGGTATACAAATGGGTGGAGATAAGGAGGGGTCCTGTGGGTCACGTGCCCCCTTGTCAAAAAAATTGTAGTGTAAATTTTCTAAAATATCTAGATTTTTTTGTAATTGGTCTCCTTTAATAACTATTTTGTATTGTAGTTTCTAAAAGTTCTCAAAATATGCCCCGTGAGCAAAAATTTCAGGCTCCACCCCTGGGTATATACCTACAATCTAGTATCACTAACTTAGTTGAGTAACTTACGTAAATAATATCTAATAAAATCAATTAGTCATGCTAAGGGGTAAAATAAATATATATTTGGTGGTTGTTCCCCTACTTGTAAATCATATTTGTCATATGAGTTTACACTACATATCGTCGGAGACAAGGTTTTAATAATAGAAAAAATAAGGTATTGAGAACGAAATGGTACTCCTTTTAGGTGTATGCCATTTTTGTCATCAGGCATCAACAACCAATAAGGAAAATGAGGAGAGATTGGGTGCCTCGCTAAATGCTAGAACTGCTATTATAGACAAAGAGTTAAGCAAGATTTCTTTATAGATGTTATATATGTTTTACAATCATATTTCATTTTATTTCTTTTATGAGAATATCATCAAGCCCCCAATTCATATGTTTGTATATGTATATATATAAACATATGAATTTTTATTATTTATTTTTTTATCATTATAACTAGACAAAAATACACCGTCGGTCCTTAAACTTTACCAAAAACATCGTCTTGGGACAAAACATGGCATTTTCGTCGCCGTTCGTCCCTTTTTCAAGTTTTTGAGGCCAATTGCGTCCCTTGACCCGTTTTCCGTTGGTCAACACCGTTACTTGCTGTCCTTTTTTTTATTTTTAGTTAAGGGCATAACGGTCATTTCATATGTGTATATGTTTGGATTATTACTCATATAAATCTTCTACTTTTCTTATCTTTTTGGTTACCAAACCTTCACAAAAACAAACACATATCATCATCATCAATGACGGTTAGATGTCACAAGCGTACTTGTGGGTGAAGTAATAGTAATGTTTTAAAGATTGTTACATGTTTGAAATTTTAGCAATTATCCGTCTAACGGTCTTGTAACAGATACTTTAACTTAGATATTCATGTTTCAGTCGATACATTTCATGCCATGAAAGTAAAGGTTGTCCACCTCCTTTTATTCCCCACTAATTACAAGTTAATGAAAGATAACTAAGTGATTTTTCTTGTATTTTGTTATGCTTCTTTTTTCTTTGTAGTGTTAAATTTTTTGATAACTTCATAAGGGAGGTATAGGGGCCTAGGAACACAAGATATGGTTATTGCCAACATCTTCAAGTTAGAGCAATGAATTTGGATCATCCACAACTTTGGTACCACATTTTGGTTATTGAAATTTAGAAAGAAGCTGATATCTTTTTTTGCCATCGTTTAGGAACAATGGAAGACTGATTGATAAATCTTTATGAATCAACCCGAAGCCTTAAAATGGTATAAGTATAGAGTTTCAACCCGATAGCATAACACTAGATTATTTTGTCTTGTCCTTAAGATATAAGTTGATGTCTTAAAAAATGGTTTAACTTGGTAATAAGTATAGAGTTTTAATCCAATAGCACTAGGTTATTCTTGTCTTACCCATGAGTTAAAAGTGGATATTTCTCAATGTCCAAAAAGTTATGTTCCTCATTTTATTGTATGATCATGAACTTGTAGTTTTCATGGTCATACTTTTGACTTTGACCGTCAAATGAATACCTTCAAATTTCAGAATAATTTGTATATTATTTTGGAATGAAAAGCTATACTGTAAAACATTACAAGTACCATAACTGAGTACAAGAATATCTAAAAGTATAAACTAATACTTCTATTGACAGAACTGCGGCGATATGGTGGTGCGCTTGTCAGCCCCACAAACCAAGGGTTCAATGTTCCAAACACTGTAGCAGCCCCTGGCTCATCAATTGTTGTCGCAGGTGGTGCTGCACAGCTGCAAGGTGCTGAGCAGAGATCAGGTCAGACGACGTGGAAGTTTCCAAAGAAGATTTATGTTATTTATGGCGACTGGGTTGTTGACATTGATCTATATATTTCGAATCCTTCAATAAGTGGAAAAATCATATATTCAACTTCAAACATTTCGAGTTCAATATATTCAAAGCAGGTCCAGTATCTCCGCCATTAATGATGATGATGATGTGTATGTGTGTGTGTGTGTGTGTTTTTGTGAAGGTTTGGTAAACAAAATAGGGAAGAAAAGTAGAAGACTTATATCAGTAATAATCCAAAACTTGAAAATGGGACGCATGGCGACGAAAATGCCAAGTTTTGTCTCTAGGCGATGTTTTTGGGAAATTTTAGGGACCAACGGTGTATTTTTGTCTTATAATTATTATGAAAGGTTTACTATTTTTTGGTCGTTGTGACTTGTTGGGTATGTCATTTATTTCTAAAAAGTTTTTGGATTTTTACAAAAACTGAAACATCCGTTGTGACTTGTTGGGTATGTCATTGATTAGTTAAATAAGTTTAATTCACTAAAACACATTTAGTTGATACGGTGGAATGGCTAAAACACCTTTTTGTATTTTTTGTCTCGTATTATCATTATTTCCAAACTCGTCAAAAATAACAATAACGCATCTTATGCGATTGTATCTATGAGATAAGTTAAAATTTGGATCATTAATAACAAGCCTAAATAAGTTTTATTCAGTAACTCTTGATTGTTGTCCAAATAAACAAATATGAAGTACTAGTATATGTAGGATTACATACATATGAAGTATTTAGTCTGTCTTATAGGCTATGCTAGTCTTTCTTATAGGACTCTAACCGTTCATGTTGGACACTAATCGGTTTTGTATGATCTTTGGTAATTTAGGCTAATGATTACCTATGGCTCTAAAGAGTTATCTTCAAATCGTTGATTATATATATTTGTTACTCTATACTTTGTATATTGTAGGGTACAATGCAAGAAAATGTTAGTTGCGTACTTGCTATCAAGTGATGCGTGTTTTATATACTTTACTTCTTGTTTGCTTAAAGTCACATATCCTGTGTTGGATTTGTAATATGATAAAATATGATTTTGGCATCATACGTGGGACGTGCATCTATCTGTTACTATACGTAGGCTATAGTGAGTTCAGTGCTAAATTTTCGTATCATGATTACTTGTACACGCGTGGATGGCATGGTTGATAATTTGAGGCAATTAGATATTTACGGGAATGTTCAGGTTTGTGTTTTGTAAATGATTATATCTGCTAATTATTTATTAATGTTAGTTTCTCAGTTTTAGATAATCAATTTTATGCTAAGGGTAAATTAAAGTTTCATATGTACTTCTTAATCTACTTTCATTGTCTTTTATGTCTATTCATGTGACATCAAGTCCTTTTTGATTAGTTCACCTATCATTTCTCAAATGATCCAAAAATTACTAAACCTTGACAATCTCCATATCTGATTATTACAACTTCAAACATTATAAGTCCATCTACAAAAATAGTAGCTGCAGACCGGCAACCAAGTGTTGCGCACTTGCACGTTCTATTTCTATATACACCATCTGATATCTGTGTACCCTTGTCTTTTAAGGCCGCAACGTAGTGTGTCGTTTTTAATATGATATGTGTTGATACAAAAGTTGGGCGTTCCTGGTTTGGGCTCTCGCTCTCGTACCAATTCGCTCTTAATGCTTGAGACCTGCGCACTAAGAAAATAAACAAACATTGTTAGGCTTATCGTGAGATTGTCTCCCACGATTATCCTCCGGCGTGAGAGGAAGTAATCGGTTTTAGGCTATATTTAAGAGTTAGGGTTTTGTAGATCGTACCTTTAATGAGAATTATGTCATTCTATATATAGGCGCGGAATCCTTGTAGGTTTCGTGCTCCATACGTTTCGCACGCATGGTGCTTATCCAGTCCAAGGATCTTTATCCGTAAATAGAAGATCCTTATCTAGACCATAAATAGTTTGGTTGGGCTTGGGCCTAAGTGAGCCCAATCCCTTTGGTAATGCGGCCCAAGTCATTGTTATAATAGCCCACTCGTGGTGGGTTTGGGCCTTAGTAATGTTTATCATTTTGGGCTCGTGGCTCAAATATAGACTATACGTCATCATGTCCCCCCAGTCTAGTGGGTGCGGCTAGTAGCCGCTCGTGCTAGACTAGTAATAGCAGTGGTAAACGTGGCGGGAAAAATTTGAATATCCGCCGCCCTTTATGTGGAACCATGAATCTAGTCCCAAAATATCCCAAGGATACCTCGGAAAATGGGGAGCGTGTCCACGTGTATATCGGGAAGTGGGAAAAAGTGCATGTACCCGATCGTCTTCTAGCCACACGATTATGTCAGTGGATTCCACGTCGCTAGCATGCTAGGGTTTTTGTAACCCTATATAAATCATCGCCTCCCATTTTACATAAATCCTCACAGTAAAAACTTGCTTCCGCCATTTTAAAAATTATCAAAGCTTCGTTTTAGAGATCAACTGTTTGATTAGGTACCGCGAATACGCGCTTTAGCTAGTATTGTCATTCTCTAGAAATGGTTCATCAATTACACGAGTTTCCATCTGAAATGGACGAGGATGAACTGCGTCAGTTCTCCTCTGATTATTTCATCCCCCTAGATGTGCATCCGGAAGTACCGGAGGCAAACGCGTGTATCGCAGATTTCCCTGAGGGAAAAATAGGGTTATATACGCGCTTCTTCGAGTATGCGAACCAATGCGTACCTATATCCTTATTCTTGAGCAATTTGCTCAACTTCTACCATCTTCATATTTCCCAGCTGCACTGTATAGGTGCGGCGAAAATTTCAAATTTTGAAATAAACTGCCGTTTGCTGGCGGTCAATCCGACCATTAACCTATTCCGTGCGTTTTACCACACAACGTGGTCGCATGGATGGGTGTCTTTTGCGAAGCGCTCTGGGCGCCTTCAGTGTTATACAGAGAAGGTGGATTCCCTTAAAGATTGGAGGGAGAAATTTTTCTGGGTAGATGATATGGTATTTCCGTCGCCGTTTGAGTTTTATACTCAAGGGACGCTGCCAAGGGATGAGCGCCCTTTGGCCGGTTCGTATAGCGCGGAGGATGCGGATACGATTGATGCCAACCGCATCCCCATTAACTCCTACCCTGAGGAGTTTTTGGTTTACATGGGGCTAAGTCGCAACTATTTCCATGGTTCTGACGAGGTTTCAACATTCCTTGATGAGAGCGGCCGGGGTGGGTGCTTGTCCTTTTTTACCTTCGCTTCAATAATGTAAGTACTCCTTTATGCGTCATTTCTATAACTAAATTGGTTTTGTTGTTTGTTCATGTGTCATGCAGAGATGGATTTGTTTGCCGTGGTGAAGCTTGAGAAGCCAAAGCAAGTAACAGTTGGGGTGCGCCCTCTGAGGGACAATGAGGAGCCAATTCTGGAGGCTATTGTGGGACACATAACAGTGTTGGCGCAAGATGGTCCTGAAGATTCACCTCCTATTGCGGCGCTTGTGATGCTTGTGCAGAGCGTTCCTCCTACTGGGGAGCCGTCTCCCGTGGTGGAGGAATTGCGTACTGAGTCTTCGGATAGTGTGGAGATTCTGGAGCCTGAGAGGAGTGCGCAGGGCACAAAGCGCAAGGGAGCGTCTGATGGCGCTGGTACTTCCAAGAGGAGGCGCCATCTTATAACGGATGAAGAGTCATCCGCAGCAGATGACACATCTGCGACTGGCGCGGATAAGGACATTGCGAAGTCTTCTCCCTTTTTGTAAGTGATGATCATATTCATGTTTTCTTTTTCTTTTTTTTTATTTTCTTTTTTTTTGTATTACTTGTCGTAATATGTTCTGACCTTCTTCTTTTGCTTGTAGTGACCATGCTGCAGAGGGTGATGCGGCATTTGTTGAAAGTGTGGTCCCCCCTCAGGATGCAAACTTGGAGGAGACGGTGAAGGTAGCTGAGGGGGTGTCTGCGCAGCAGTTGATGGAGGAGCTAGCTGCTACTGCTGAGCATCAGACTGAGTTGGTCGCTCAGTTGAAGACGCGGTATGTTGGGGAGAGCAGCAGCCTCGCACAGAAGGATGAGGAGATTGCCATGCTCCGTGCGAAGTTAGCTGATGCGCGAGAGGAGGTAGAGTCCGTCAGGGCGCATGCTGAGAAGGTTACCGATGAGAAGTTTACCTTGATGGCGGAGCTGCAGCATGAGCGCGGGGAGCTGCATCAGTTCAGGTCAAACTTAATCTAGGGGATAAGGTATCTATAGGAGAAGAAGGCTGAGCACTTCGGCCATATTGAGGCCCTTCGTAAGCAAGTTGGGGATGCTCTGAGGGTGTAGGAGGAGAAGCTGCGCAGGCTGAGTATAGAATACGATGAGGAGTTATATCCTCATCTTATGTCTACGATCACTGAGCGCAGGTATGTTTTGTTTATTCTGCAATTTTCCTTACTGTATGTATTAATGTTCCTCTTCGCTTCTAATGCATCCTTTGTTTGCTTGTGTAGGTGGTTGATCAGCCATGGTTTGCGCCTGGCTGCGATGGGCACGTTGGAGTCCCCTGAGGTGTTGGAGGCCTTTGGGAAGGTCGTAGAGTGCGCCGTGGAACGTGGTAGGGCGCAGGCTGTAGAGGAACTCCATGAGGCAAAGATGCTGACCGTGTCACTTGCTGAGGTGTCCGGTTATAAGGCGAAAGCTTATGAAGAGCTTGTGAAGGCTATGGTGGGGATGAAGCTCTTTGAGCTTCAACATATTGCACGGCTGGAGCGCGACCAGGATTACCCCATAAAGTTGATTATGGAGGGGTTAACCCTGGGGAGGGGTTAACCCTGGGGAGGCACATCTTGGAGGATGCAGAGGCTCAACCTGACTTTTTCCTAAAGCCTGACGAGTCGCAGTTGCAGGTTCCAGTCTTTGCGCAGCCGCGTGATATGTTGAACCCCTTCGCCCTTAAGAAGGAGGTTCCCCTGAAAGAAGTCTTGGAGCTTCATGTGGAAAGGGCGGCAAAGAAGAAGGGTGTGAAGGGGAAAGCTATCCTTTGCGGTTTGAGCGCTGCGCATATCCCAAGATCTGATGGAGTCGCAGTCAGTGTGGCGACCGTCTCGCCTAAGGATGCATTACTTTTTTTGAAAGTCCAAGAGGCTGGGAGCTCCGCTGACCAAGAGCATAGTCCTGAGCGCCGTCATAGTGTGTAGATATAAGCTTTTTGTAACTTGTAAATGTATGGTTTCGTATAAATAACAACTTGTATCTTTTGTTCATGTGCTATGTTATCCGTTCTTAAATTGTTATCCTTTGTGTAAAAGATCAGTTAAGATGCAAATTGAAACCCATACTCAAATTAAGTGCGTGACTTAAAAAACAAATAATAAGTATGAAAATAGACTTGCATTATTTTGCAAAGACTTTTATTAAATGACCAAGTGTCTTGGCTCATAATTTGCTAAGCATGTACGGTGTACATGATATTGCGCATCCTTCGTGGAATGTGCATGGAAAACTTACTTCAACGTCTTGAAGGTAAGGCGCTTAGCAAGGATACATGATCCAATGTTGATGGGTTTGCAACCCTCTTACTCAACGAGTTACTTAGTAGGTTTACTCATCCTTTCTGCCATCGTGGGTCTTAATAAGTGCATGCATGCCATGTAGGCAAAATGTAAAATAACAATATTGAAACATAATAAAAATGTACGCAATAAAGTGAAGTGTGTTGTGGAGTTAGCTAGAAACCACAACGTTTTATTAATACTTGCAAGTTTTTTGGAAGATAAAAAACAATTCCTAAAAAAGAAAAGAAAATTCTAAGACAGACACTTATTAGGCACGTACTAAAGTGCAGGATTGTCTGTTTGTGGGCCGTAGCCTTTCCTAAAGATAGCATCTTTTTAGATTGCAGATGTTCCAAGTGCGCGCCAGCTCGTGACCTTCCATATCGTGCAACCTGTATGCACCATTACCTAGTGCATCCGTGACCTCATAGGGTCCTTCCCATTTGGGTCCAAGCTTGCATGTGTCTTCTGCGTGGCTTGCATCATTAGCGCGGTATACAAAGTCTCCTGGCCAGAAAGAAGTGTGTTTGACCTTTGCGTCATAATACTTCTTCATCTGTGCTTTAGCCTTCGCTTCGCGTATAGCTGCACGTTCACGCCTTTCTTCCAGCAAGTCCAAGTCTATACGCCGTTCCTTGTCATTTGTTGCGACGTTTATTTCCGCTGTACGTATAGTTGGCATTCCAATTTCGGCTGGTATGATGGCTTCTATTCCATAGACAAGAGAAAATGGTGTGTCTCCGGTACTGGTTTTGATTGTGGTGCGATGCGCCCATAAAACATGTGACAATTCTTCCACCCATTTCCCTTTGTGTCTGTCAAGGCGCGCTTTTATCCCTTCGCCTAAACTGCGATTCGTGCGTTCAACCAAGCCATTGGTTTGTGGGTGTTTCACTGAAGCAAAGTGTTGTGTGATATTTAATTGCGCGCACCAATCTTTGAATGGGTTATCGCAGAATTGTTTTCCATTATTTGAGATAATTTCCCCAGGCAGCCCGAAGCGACACACAATATTGTCCCACACGAAGCGTTTTACCTGGTTGCCAGTGATGCTCACCACTGCTTTTGCCTCAATCCACTTTGTGAAGTAGTGTATGGCTACGATGAGGAATTTCAGCCCTCTTGCTGCAACTGGGAAAGGGCATGAGATGTCGATGCCCTATTTATAGAATGGCCATGGTGAGGTAATGGGGGTTAGCTCTTGTTGTGGTTGGCGCGGAATTGGCCTATGGACTTGGCAATTACTGCATTTCTTTATCATATCCCGCGCGTCGCGGTGCATAGTAGGCCAATAATATCCTGATCGCAGAGCGCGCGCCACTACGGACCGTGGTCCTGAGTGCATGCTACATGATCCAGAGTGAATTTCTCGGAGTACATAATCTGCTTGAAGAGGTCCAACACATCGCAGCCAAGGTTGTAGGAATGACCGTCGATATAGGATGCCATCTCGGAGTTCAAATCTCTGCGTTGTGCGCCGCACCCTTCGAGCATCTTTCTGATCTTATGGTAAGATCCCTATGCTTATAAAATCAATGATAGGTGTCATCCACTTGGGATTCTGTTCTTCTATCACCGTGGATACCTCCATTTCCAAGATTGATTTACTTTTTAGAGTTTCGACCAATACCTGTTTTGATAGGTGCGCAAAGCTTGTAGATGCAATCTTGCTAAGTGCATCAGCTTTCCTGTTGTCTCCTCTAGGTACTTATTTTATTGTGAACCTAGCAAAGTTCTGAATTAAAGACTTGGTTTTTTCAAGGTATTGGATCATGTGTTCATCTTTGGCTTCATATTCACCTAGCACGTGGTTAGCTACTAGCCTGGAATCTACATATGCCTCAAGGTTGCGTACACCCATTTGAATTGCAAACGTATTCCAGCGAGTAGGGCTTCGTATTCTGCCTCATTGTTTGTAGCTGTGAATTCGAAATGCAGTGCGTAGGTGAATTCCACCCCTTCTGGATTAGTAAGGATAAGGCCTGCGCCTGATCCATCCACGCATGAGGATCCATCTGTGAATAGAACCCATGGTTCTTGTAACTCTGTCTTGCCTGTTGAAGGTGGAGTATCGGTATCTGGTTTTTCAACAATAAAGTCCGCTAATATCTGCCCCTTGATGGCAGTGCGTGGTCTATACGAGATTTTATACTCGCTCAATAACACACTCCACTTTTGTAGCCGTCCTGATGCGTCAGGTTTGGAGATAACTTGTTTGATGGGTTGGTCTGTGATTACAGCTATTGGGTGCGCCTGAAAGTATCTGCGCAGTCTTTGAGCTGCGAACACTAGAGCTAGGACCAGTTTTTCCATAGCGTTGTAGTTAGTCTTTGTCTTTTTCAGTGCCTTGCTTACAAAGTATATCGGCGTTTGAACGGAGTTCTAATCTGTCAATAGTACTGCGCTAACTACTCCATGGGTTGCAGATAAGTACATGATCAACTCTTCCCCTGGCCAGGGTGTGACAAGTTTGGGAAGTGATGCAAGGTGTTGTTTTAGTTGTTGGAAGGCTTCCTCTGCCTCTTTAGTCCAATGAAAGTCTCCCTTTTTTGTGCACTTCGTGAGTGTTTTAAAGAGAGGGAGTGATTTTTCTGCCGACTTGGATAAAAAGCGGTTTAGGCCAGCTAGCTTTCCGTTTAATGACTGGACTTCTTTCAATGTGCGCGGTGAGGGAAGATCGATGACAGCTTTTGTCTTTTCTAGGCAAGGCTTGATGCCGTCAGGTTCTATCAGATACCCAAGGAACATGCCTTCTGTCGCACCAAATGTGCACTTCTTGGGATTTAACTTCATGTTTATTTTTCCCAATGTTTTGAACGTTTCCTCAATGTCACGTACTAATTCTTCCTCTGTGTGGCTCTTTATGACAAGGTCATCAATGTAAACTTCCAAGTTGCGACCTACTTGTTTTTCAAAAGCCATGTCTACCAATCGCTGGTATGTTGCGCCTGCGTTCTTTAGGCCAAAATTTTTGTGTAGCAATATACCCCTTGACTTGTTTGGAAGGCAGTTTTTTCTTCATCCTCCTCTGCCATCTGAATTTGATGGTACCCTTTCTATGCATCTAGGAAGCATTTAAAGGGATATCCGCATAGGGATTCTACCTTCCAGTCTATCTCTGGCAGTGGGTAGCAGTCCTGTGGACATGCTTTATTTAGGTCCGTGAAGTCCACGCACATCCTCCAACTGCCATCACTCTTCTTTACCATAACTGGATTAGAGAGCCAGTCGTGATAGTAGACTTCGCGCATAATGCCTGCGTCTACAAGTTTGTGTACTTCTTCCAGGATGGCTTTTGCGCGATCTGGATCCTAGCTGCGCTTCTTCTGTCGTATTGGGGGATATCCTTGTCGGATTTGTAGCTTGTGCTCCGTAATGGAGCATGGCACTCCAGTCATGTGCTTTGGTTCCCACACAAAGATACTCAGGTTCTTTTGCAAGAGTGCGCACACAGCTGCTTTACCTTTGTCAGATAAAGATCCTCCGATCGATATCTGTTGATCTGGGTAATCAGGGTGAATGGCAACCTTTAAGTTTGGTATTTTTGTTGCGCGCTGTTCTGGAACATTCTCCACTTCACTGGTTACCGTGTTGCATTCTTTAGGAGGCACCGTAGTATTGTAGAGGGTGACGATCCCTCCTTCTACTGGAAATCTGAGCATCCCATGTGATGTGGATGGTACAGCGCGCATGGATGATATTCCAGGTCTCCCAATGATGCCGTTGTATGGTGAAGGAGACTTGATAATCATGAAGTTTATCCACGTTGCTGTAGAGTGTTGTTCATCGCCCACAACTACAAGTAAGCGTAATTGCCCCATAGGCCATATCTTTTCTCCTGTGAAGCCAGTCAGCGACGTCGTGGCCGGTATCAACTGGCTTTGTATCTCAGGTCGTAGCCTTTTAAAGCAGTGTTCATACATAATATCTGTGGATGCTCCTCCATTGATATACATGCGGCGGATGTCATGTCCCCCAGTATGTATCTCAATGGTTAGTGGCTCTATTACTGTGTTGTCTGCAGCTAGAGTGGGGAAGGATATCTCATTTTATGAAGAGAACTTTTGACTAACTTTTTGCTTTGTCTTGCGTTGCCATGACTGTATCATGTAGATGATATCCGCTTTATCTTTGGGAGGCTCTTTCTTGCCTCCATTCCTTTGCTTGTCCTTCCCCTCTTTAATGTTCTTTACGAGATGATCCATTCTACCCTCCTTTACTAATTTGTCAATTAGTTGTCGTAGCTGGACACACTCGTTGGTTGTATGGCCCTTTTGGCCATGGTATTCGCAGTATCCATTCCCTATACGCTTGTCCTTTGGGGTGCGCATTGGTGGAGGTTTTGGGAAGTTTGCGCCTTCTGTTATATATATTTCCCTCAGAGTCTTTGTGAGGGGGATATACTTGTCATTATCTCGTCCACTTCCCTGACTGCGATAATTCTTGATGCGGTTGCTGTTCTGATCATTGGATTGTCTCCTAGGCTGTTCTTGCAGCCTATAATTTGAGTAGCCTTTTTTACTGTCCGCAGCGGCTGCTTCCCCTTGGATGAAGGACCTTGTGCGCTTCATTAGTTCATCGAAGGTTTGGGGAACCTTGTCATTTAACTTCCTAATGAGTTATGGGTTATTGATCCCATTCATGAACCCTGAAATTTTTAGGACTTCTGGACACGCCTTGACATGTATACATTCATCTTTAAAGTGTTCCATATAAGCGCTGGTTGATTCCCCTTGACGCTGTTTTACTCTGGCTAGTTCAACAGGGTTTTTAGCGCACTTCTTTCTTTGGGTGAAGTTTAAGCGGAATACTTTCCGCAATTCTTTGAACCCGCCTATGCTCATTCGTGGAAGCTTGCTAAACCAAGTGCGCGCATTCCCTACTAATGTGGAGTTAAACATATGACACCACACAGGTTGTGGCCAATTTTCGATAGTAGCAGCGGATTCGAAAATTTTTAGGTGGTCGTCAGGATCACCCGTTCCATCATATGTTTTAACATTAGTGGGCATGCGCCTTTTCTTATGATCGGAGTAATCGCTAATGCGTCGTGTAAATGCATCAACTTTCTGGCGACGCCACGGAAGAGATATGTCTTCGTCTTCTTCCTCGCGACGTCTTCCTCTGGACTTCCAGTGTCCTGTCTCCTTATCCTCGTTGTCCGAGGAATCACTGGAGGATGAGTAATCTCTTTTGCGTTGCGCCGGCTTCCTTCAGAGGAACAGCTTGAGGGGCTTTCACTTGGGGAAGTTCTCCTCCCTAATCTGTCGTGAATTCTTCTGCTCCCAGACCTGGAGGAGCCTTCGCTTGGTGAATGTTGACGTCCAAGTCTGTCTTGTATCCTTCGACTACCAAGTCTGGAATGAACATTGGTGCGCCTCTCGCCATCTTCATATTCCTCTGAGTATTGTGAGTCAGATACCGTACCAAGTCTATCATGGATATTGGTACGTCTTTCGTTATTTTCGTGTCCTCCTCATTTGTAGCGCGGTGGCGATACTTCGCGTTCAGGGCCAAAGTTGAGCCGGGCTTGCAGGCTCATACTTGACCTTCTCCTTGCTTCTTCTTGCATGAGGGCGGTTAGGGTTTCGTAATTTTGGGATACAAAATTACTTAACGTTAGGTCAGGTGCGTCCTCATCCGCTACAAGAATCTCTGCCTCAACATTGGGCGCCCTATCTCGGTTGGGTGCGTCAGGTGGCACAGTGTTGTCCACTATAGGTGCCGTTTGGTGGGGAGTATTGAAGAGGGTGCGCTGAAGTTCTTCAACGCTTGGGACCACCGTGGTGGTTAGAGTAGTTCTTATAGGCAATTCTACCGCTGGGAGAGGTCGGGTTGATCCCGCTTCTTAGTGACCAGGCGCACTGGTTGTTCCAGAGGCATGTTTAGAGGTCGAGTCTTGAGGGTTCTTCCTCTGGGGGTCACCACGTGTTTTTTCCAATTGCAGAGTCCGCTGGCTTGAGTTTTTGTTCTTCGTCATTCTAGTTCCAAGTTCTTAGTGTAGGGTCCCACGGATGGCGCCACTTGATACAAAAGTTGGGCGTTCCTGGTTTGGGCTCTCGCTCTTGTACCAATTCGCACTTAATGCTTGAGACCTGCGCACTAAAAAAATAAACAAACACCGTTAGGCTTATCGTGGGATTGTCTCCCACGATTATCCTTCGGTGTGAGAGTAAGTAATCGGTTTTAGGCTATATTTAAGAGTTAGGATTTTGTAGATCGTACCTTTAATGTGAATTATGTCATTCTATATATATAGGCGTAGAATCCTTGTAGGTTTCGTGCTCCTTACGTTTCGCACGCATGGTGCTTATCCGGTCCAAGGATCTTTATCCGTAAATAGAAGATCCTTATCTATACCATAAATAGTTTGGTTGGGATTGGGCCTACGTGAGCCCAATCCCTTTGGTAATGCGGCCCAAGTCATTGTTATAATAGCCCACTCGTGGTGGGTTTGGGCCTTAGTAATGTTTATCATTTGGGCTCGTGGCCCAAATATAGACTATACGTCATCAATATGAATTTGGCATCATGTGGGATGTGTATCTATTTGTTCCTATATGTAGTCTATCTTGATTCCTTTAAAACTTGATATAAGTTTAGTTTATATCTATGTCTGTGTCCAGTTTTAGCATGACCATATGGACATTAAAGTGTGGTGCTATATATGGAAACACAAACTTAGATCTCTTTTTTTTGTTTGTCTGCAGATAGTTTCTCCATACAAAAAGTCTTAAAGCTATGAGAATATGCTCGAGGGGATCTCTTATTCGTCTATGGATCCTGCATGTGGGGTTGTATTCTGGTAGCAGGTTTTTGCAATGAAGTTGTAAAAGTAACTTCAAAAATTATATTCTAGACAAAACTTCTATGGTCTTTCTTCTTTTTTTTCTTTTAAGTTTGAAATTACATGTTACCGGTGGTATACTCTGTGATTCTTAGCAACTTTGGAGCATCTGTTGTTGAAATTGCCATATACTAGAATTTTCTTTATAAATGGATTTGGTAACTATTCGCGTGTATATGGTAAGTTTCTTACAAGGGAAGTGGTTTTAATACTCTTCTCTATCGCAGTCCAGTTTTGTGGGTGTGTTGTTTTGAGGGCTTGTTGCTTTTAATCTACTAGAACATGATAAAGGACATAATGATATCAAATGTGGTGAACTTTTAACTGGTTTTTTTGAGACTGGATTAGGCCTAGTAAGGGTTGAAAGCTGGTCTCGAAAAGATGAGCTACAGTCCATTTGTCTTGATACCAGTAAATGTGACTTTAAGGCCTCATGTTTAATTCTCATTTTGTATTTTGTGATCAAAATATAGTCAAATAACCGTCCTTGACCGGACTTGAACGTATAATTTGTGATCAAAATATATATAATAGTCATTTAGACCAA
Organism: Artemisia argyi; assembly: GCA_030686995.1. Classification (NCBI taxonomy): domain Eukaryota; kingdom Viridiplantae; phylum Streptophyta; class Magnoliopsida; order Asterales; family Asteraceae; genus Artemisia; species Artemisia argyi. Next base: position 14,796,219 of record CM060706.1, read on the forward strand.
ATCGGTTCAAGACATGGATCTTTGGAGCTATATATCCCATATTAATGTGATATATTACATTAAACATTTACTGTCAAATGGTTGCATATGTCATAACAAACCATACAGGTTCACCAGAAAGAGTGTATTCACAAAAACTAAGACATACAAAATCAACAATTCTATAGAAGAACTTTAAGACATCGATATGTATAGAAGCTGTCACATGCTAAAATAAAAGTTAGGATGATAGTAGATATCATCCTTATGGAACATGATAGTAAATATCGGGACATGACTCGGTCACTAGACACTTATGACTTTTTGTAATCCTTCGACAAGGAATACATGATCCACAAGCATTACATACACAACCTCCTAGTGGCTCTCGTGTATCAACAAGTGGCAAAGTGCGCGCAAAGATTTTTTTTCTTTTCTAGAAACGCAATTTTTTATCTACCAAAACCACATATACAATTCATGCGGAACACATATCCAAGAGAACAAATGACACTTGTCTTATTAACAAACATTTATAGTGAATGTGAGAAAGTGGGCTAAGTTGAGCCAATATCAAACTAATGTGTATGGGCTAGCGTTAACAAACATGCACTTGCATCCCTTTACAACATTATATATACCTAAACACTCACACAACTTGCAGACACCACTACACACAAAAAATCACCTCTTTTTCTTCATTTCTTCATAGGAACAAAAACCCTTTTCGATTCTCTTGAATGTCTTGGTTTAAAGTTTGATGGGTTTGGTTTTTGTGTTTTTGTTAGCACGAACCACATAAATGATTTTTGTTTGCTCGGTTCTTAACTTTTTGTTACAAAATGTCGATGATCCGAACCCCGAAATCACCAACATTTACAAAAGTGTGTTAGACTACTTTCATAGTATTAGCACAGGTTAGTTGGTTATTCCTTTTGTTTGTGAATATTATCACCACTATTGTTAGTATAATAAAACAAAGTAGAAATATTTTAGCCTCACCATGTGATATATACTTTGTGCTATAACGTAAGGATGTTTTTTGTAACATTATGGATGGAAGTTGTTAACGTTCTAGTACAGATTTGTTCTACATTGAACTAGCTTATGAAGATGAGACGATGAAAGCAATTGGTGATACGCATTTGTTTAAACTAAATACGACTAGTATGATGTGGGAGGACATGCAAGACCTAAAATATACTGTCTTTTTTATTAAACTTTGCACTCACGAAGTCTCGATTATTTCAAGACAGGAAATTGCCTCAGAGTTTGGTGGTTACATACATATTCTTTACGACATAGACATGGTAATATACGCTTATCTTGTTTGTGTTAATCTAATGGGTAGTTAGTGCCCGTTAGTTCGTGTGATACCTTCTGATAAAGTGCAGTTTTTCTTGTTCATGTGGTTTATGTGTTTTGTGTCACTTCTGAGATATTTGATGATACGTAAATATGCAGGTACGGATCACATGTCAGAAGAGACGGGTATACACCATCTATGTATACCTACAATCTAGTATCGCTAACTAAGGTTAGTAACTTACGTAAATAATATCTAATAACAACACGATTAATCGTGCTAAGGGGTAGAATAAGTATATATGTGGTGGTTGTTCCCCTACATGTAACTCATATTCGTCATATGGGTTTACGTCACATATCGTCGGAGCCAATATTTTAATAGTAGGAAAAATAAGGTATTGCGAACGAAATGGTATTTCTTTTAGGTGTATACCACTTTTGTCATCAGTCATCTAAATCCATGGAAAAATAAGAAAAGAGTTAAACAAGATTTCTTTATAGATTTTATAGATCTTTTACAATCATACAACATTTTATTTCTTTTATAGGATATGTCATCAAGCCCCCAATTCATATGCTTATATAGGTATATATGTAAACATATTAATTTTTATATTTTATTTATTTATTTATTAGTATAATTATTATGAAGGGTTTACTACTGTTTTTAGTCATTGTGACTTGTTTGGTATATCATTTATGGGTTTTGATAAATATCGCCCTGTTAAACCAATAATTATGATAAATATAAAAGGTAATTTGTAATTTATTTATTGTACATTAAATATATGACTATTTCAAAAACCGATCATTTATTTCTAAAAAGTTTAGGATTTGGTCAAAAAGTAAAACATCCATTTTGGATTTAGTCCAACTTTCGGTTGACCGTAAAATTTATTAATAGTTAAATAATTTTAATTTACTAAAATACCTTTTGTTGATACGGTGGAATGGCCACCTTTTTGCATTTTTTGTCTCGTATTATCATTATTACTAGACTCATCCAAAATAACAATAACGCATCTATAACATAAGTTAAAATTTGGATTATCATTATTATGAGACTCATCCAAGAGAACAAAGGACACTTATCTTATTAACAAGAAAATCTAGTGAATGTGAGAAAGTGGGCTAAGTTGGGCCAATATCAAACTAATGTGTATGAGCTAGGGTTAACAAACATTCACTTGTATATATCCCTTTACAACACTATATATACCTAAACACTCACAAAACTTGTAGTCACCACTACACATAAAAAGTCACCTATCTTTCTTCATTTCTTCCTAAGAACAAAAACCCTTTTCGATTCTCTTGAATTTCTTGGTTTAAAGTTTGATGGGTTTGATTTTTGTGTTTTTGTATGACACGAACCACATAAATGATTTTTTTTTTTTTTTTGCTCGGTTCTTAACTTCTTGATACAAAATGTCGATGATCCAAAACCCCACATCACCAACATTTACAAAAGTGTGTTAGACTACTTTCATAATATTAACACATTTTAGTTAGTTATTCATTTTGCTTGTTTGTTAATATTATTACGCATTGTTGTTAATATAAGCAAATAAAGTAGTAATTTTTTTCCTTAACATTTTTTTTAGCCTCACCATCAGACATCTACTTTGTGATGGAAGATGATAATGGTTAGGGTAGTTTATCTTGTTTTTGTTAATCTAACGGGTAGTTAGTGCCCGTTAGTTCATGTGATCTTTTGATAAAGTGTAGTTTTTCTTGTTCATGTGTTTTATGTGTTTTGTGTTGCTTCTGAGATATTTGATGACACGTAAATATGCGGGTACGGATCACCTGTGAGAAGACTTCGGTATACAAATGGGTGGAGATAAGGAGGGGTCCTGTGGGTCACGTGCCCCCTTGTCAAAAAAATTGTAGTGTAAATTTTCTAAAATATCTAGATTTTTTTGTAATTGGTCTCCTTTAATAACTATTTTGTATTGTAGTTTCTAAAAATTCTCAAAATATGCCCCGTGAGCAAAAATTTCAGGCTCCACCCCTGGGTATATACCTACAATCTAGTATCACTAACTTAGATGAGTAACTTACGTAAATAATATCTAATAAAATCAATTAGTCGTGCTAAGGGGTAAAATAAATATATATTTGGTGGTTGTTCCCCTACTTGTAAATCATATTCGTCATATGAGTTTACACTACATATCGTCGGAGACGAGTTTTTAATAATAGAAAAAATAAGGTATTGAGAACGAAATGGTACTCCTTTTAGGTGTATGCCATTTTTGTCATCAGGCATCAACAACCAATAAGGAAAAAGAGGAGAGATTGGGTGCCCCACTAAATGCTAGAAGTGCTATTATAGACAAAGAGTTAAGCAAGATTTCTTTATAGATGTTATATATGTTTTACAATCAAATTCCATTTTATTTCTTTTATGAGAATATCATCAAGCCCCCAATTCATATGCTTGTATATTTATATATGTAAACATATGAATTTTTATTATTTATTTATTTATTATTATAACTAGACAAAAATACACCGTCGGTCCTTAAACTTTACCAAAAACATCGTCTTGGGACAAAACTTGGCATTTTCGTCGCCGTGCGTCCCTTTTTCAAGTTTTTGAGGCCAATTGCGTCCCTTGACCCGTTTTCCGTTGGTCAACACCGTTACTTGCTGTCCTTTTTTTGTTTTTAGTTAAGGGCATAACGGTCATTTCATATGTTTAAATGTTTGGATTATTACTCATATAAATCTTCTACTTTTCTTATCTTTTTGGTTACCAAACCTTCACAAAAACAAACACATATCATCATCATCAATGACGGTTAGATGTCACAAGCGTACTTCTGGGTGAAGTAATAGTAATGTTTTAAAGATTGTTACATGTTTGAAATTTTAGCAATTATCCGTCTAACGGTCTTGTAACAGATACTTTGACTTAGATATTCATGTTTCAGTCGATACATTTCATGCCATGAAAGTAAAGGTTGTCCACCTCCTTTTATTCCCCACTAATTACAAGTTAACTGAAAGACTTGCAGTTAACAATGAAAGATAACTAAGTGATTTTTCTTGTATTTTGTTATGCTTCTTTGTTCTTTGTAGTGTTAAATTTTTTGATAACTTCATAAGGGAGGTATAGGGGCCTAGGAACACAAGATATGGTTACTGCCAACATCTTCAAGTTAGAGCAATGAATTTGGATCATCCACTAGTATTGATCATCCACAACTTTGGTACCACATTTTGGTTATTGAAATTTTGAAAGAAGCTGATATCTTTTTTTTTGCCATCGTTTAGGAACAATGGAAGACTGATTGATAAGTCTTTATGAATCAACCCGAAGCCTTAAAAAGGGTATAATTTGGTATAAGTATAGAGTTTCAACCCGATAGCATAACACTAGATTATTTTGTCTTGTCCTTAAGATATAAGTCGATGTCTTAAAAAACCGTTTAACTTGGTAATAAGTATAGAGTTTTAATCCAATAGCACTAGGTTATTCTTGTCTTACCCTTGAGATTAAAGTGGATATTTCTCAAAGTCCAAAAAGTTATGTTCCTCATTTTAGTGTATGATCATGAACTTGTAGTTTTCATGGTTATACTTTTGACTTTGACCGTATTATACAGGTTGTGTGGGGTTTCCCGGATCAAAATTATCAAACAACAATCATGTATTCATGCAAACAAATAGAATCGATAATGAGAACAAAGAATATGGGATGAACCCATAATATGATTTTATTAAGTATGAATGAGTTACTTGTTTACAGAGAATTCCTAATCTATTTATACAAGATGAATCGGTTCTTTCATGAAGAGTCACACCGTTTCCTTAAAAATAAACGACACAAACTAAAACTAAACGTTATAACCCTAAAAGAAAACGTTATAATGTTTCCTTAATAACCGCCTTCTATTGGGTTTGATGGCCTGCGGATTTGCAGCCCATGACAGAAAGTTACGCAGGCTTTGTTTTGACCCATGTTGTTATCTTTGGCATGTTAGACATTAGAAACGTCCAACAGCTCCCCCCTAATGTCGATATGCCAAAGTATTCTTCAATCTTCAAACCTGCAATCTTTCATCTTCTTTGTCACAGCCTCCTTCATTCTTTAAACTTGATCTTCAAACTTTAATCTTGATATCTCCATGCTTTAAACTTGAACCTTGAATCTTATAAACTTAAAAACTTGTTTCTTATCATAAACCTACTAAGAAAATCTTAAAAAAACTTGTTTCCTTATCATAAACCAAATAAGAAAACTCTTGAAACTTGTTTTGCACTTCGACATCTCTTTCTCTTCAATTCTTGAACATGTTTTTTTTCTATTCCTTCTTCTTAGTTAACCACCGGGTTGATGGTGTAACAATTATTTCTTTTCTTCTCCTTCTTCATGGCTGCGTTTATTAAAAAACAGGATTCTTGAGTGATGATTGTAAAACATGATTTTGGGTGTTGTTTGATCCCTTCAGCTCTGATGCCACTTATTATACAGGTTGTGTAGGGTTTCCAGGATCGAAATTATCAAACAACAATCATGTATTCATGCAAACAAATAGAATCGATAATGAGAACAAAGAAGATGGGATGAGCCCATAATATGATTTTATTAAGTATGAATGAGTTACTTGTTTACAAAGAATTCCTAATCTATTTATACAAGATGAATCGGTGCTTTCATGAAGAGTCACACCGTTTCCTTAAAAATAAACGACACAAACTAAAACTAAACGTTATAACCCTAAAAGAAAACATTATAATGTTTCCTAAATAACCGCCTTCTATTGGGTTTGATGGCCTGCGGATTTGCAGCCCATGACTGAAAGTTATACAGGCTTTGCTTTGACCCATGTTGTTATCTTTGGCATGTTAGACATTAGAAACGTCCAACAGACCGTCAAATGAATACCTTCAAATTTCAGAATAATTTGTATATTATTTTGGAATGAAAAGCTATACTGTAAAACATTACAAGTACCATAACTGATTACAAGAATATCTAAAAGTATAAACTAATACTTCTATTGACAGAACTGCGGCGATATGGTGGTGCGCTTGTCAACCCCACAAACCAAGGGTTCAATGTTCCAAACACTGTAGCAGCCCCTGGCTCATCAATTGGTGTTGCAGGTGGTGCTACACAGCTGCAAGGTGCTGAGCAGAGATCAGGTCAGACGACGTGGAAGTTTCCAAAGAAGATTTATTGTATTTATGGCGACTGGGTTGTTGACATTGATCTATATATTTCGAATCCTTCAATAAGTGGAACAATCATATATTCAACTTCAAACATTTCGAGTACAATATATTCAAAGCAGGGCCAGTATCTCCGCCATTGATGATGATGATGATGTGTGTGTATGTGTGTTTTTGTGAAGATTTGGTAAACAAAATAGGGAAGAAAAGTAGAAGACTTATATGAGTAATAATCCAAACATACAAAATGACCGTGTTGACCAACGGAAAAGGGGTCATGGGACGCAATTGACCTCAAAAACTTGAAAAAGGGACGCATGGCAATGAAAATGCCAAGTTTTGTCTCTAGGCGATGTTTTTGGGAAAGTTTAGGGACCAACAGTGTATTTTTGTCATATAATTTTATGAAAGGTTTACTATTTTTTGGTCGTTGTGACTTGTTGGGTATGTCATTTATTTCTAAAAAGTTTTGTATTTTTACAAAAAGTGAAACATCCGTTTGGAATTACTCCGGCTTTCAGTTTACCTTAAAATTGATTAGTTAAATAATTTTAATTCACTAAAATACATTTAGTTGATACGGTGGAATGGCTAAAATACCTTTTTGTATTTTTTGTCTCGTATTATCGTTATTACTAGACTCGTCCAAAATAACAATAACGCATCTAATGGAAGTTAGATGAAAAACGAGCAAAGTTTGCACAATTCGCAGTTTCAGTCCCTGAACTATCAAAAATTGACAGAATCAGTCCCTGGTGGAATATTTTTGGAAGAAAACTCAATATTGGTCCTTAGGAATTCAAAAGTTATCACAAATGGTCCTTGGGTTAATAGATTGAAGAATTTACAAGTTTGGTCCTTGAAGTTTCAAAATTGGCAGAATTAGTCCCTAGGAGTTCAAGCTTGGAAAATTACAAAAGTGGTCCCTGGATAATTAGAACATGACAAATTCAACCCTTGTGATAACTTTAAGAATATTACAACTCCAGCCCCTCAAATTCCCAAGTTTACAAAATTGGTCCTTGTACTAAATCCTACACCAAACGGACCTAAGTTATTAATCCAAACCATAATCCAATCCAAACACAAAAACCCATCCAGCCTACCCATTTCCCTGGCCCAACACCAAAAGCCCAATCCCTTAAATACATTACCTGGGTCAAACCGTTCAACCCCCTCTAAAACAACCTTCCCTCACCACTGAAACCAAAACCACCATCTCCACCTCCCTGGTTTCACCACCCCTTGTCTACCAGCTATCCTATCTTGTCCCCTCCGCCTCCACAACTATCCAAGAGCCATTAAATACCCTGGAAACCCTCCACGCTACCCCAAGACCTTTTGGCGCCAAAAAGTAGTTTAAACGGCCCAGATTGATTCAGACTAATCCAATGGTCAAGATTTTGTGGGAAAGTCTCAGAAGACTGCCAGGAACCCTAATTGTTAGTGTAATATAGGAGTAGTGTAGTGTAGTTTAATTGTTTCTTCATTTTCCAGTGCAATTTGTAGTTTAAGAATGTTGTTTTAAGCAATCTCAGTGTATTTAAGAATAATTTGAAGTATCAATTTCAGTTAAACAAGTTTGTAATCAGTTTATGCATATTTTAGTGAAATTGACAACTTCACTTAAAACTTGTTAGAAGTTGTTTCAGTATTCAATTAAGCTTTATTAATATCTCTTGAAAGTTTCTTTAAGGTTTCAAAGCTTTTAATACCAGTGCTAATTCAATTTCAATAAAAATACCCAACAATATCTCATAAATAGGCTATAATTCAAAAATCAGTTTTCAAGAAGGAAGAAGCAAGGAGCAGGACATATTATGGATGGTCTTGGTTATAGTGCTTCTTGGGAAGCTGTAGGTGTGGTGTATGGTCCTTGATTCCATGTTCTCGGTAGAAAATCATTTGTAAGCTAAATCTTTGAATTTTTGTTATTTTAGTATAAAACTGTTGTTTGTTGCTTTTCTGTGTTTCTTATGCTTATTCATAGCTTATTAGATAAGTTCCAAGTGATAGATTAAGCTTTGGTAGCCTTTTGTTCAAATTTATAGAAATCATCAATTTAACAGGTTGTTTTGGTATATAATGTATAATTGTGCATTAGTTGGTCTCACGGTTTAAAGCTTGTCCATACATCTTTCTTAATACAAAAGAAGTAAAAAACAAGTAACCTTTTAGGTGGTTGCAAGCTTAAAGTCAAAATAGTACTAATCTTGGCGTAGTTACTTTCTGTGTTGGATTTAGAGTAGCAAAGGCCTCATTTCAACTCACAAGTGTGTGTCTTAGCTTATTTTAGACTTCATATAGCTTAACTAACCTTAATCAGTCCAAAAATCAAGATCAAAATCCATTTTAGTCAAACTAAGCTTAAAATCAAAAAGTCAAATTTCAAAGCTTTATCAGAAAACCAAAACTTCAAGGAATTTTCCTGATTTTTGTGCTTAGAATTAGGACTTGAGCTTTTTACAAGTTAAAGTCACCTAGCTAATCTTTAGGAATCCATCTTAAGCTTATTTTTAAGATTTTTATCCTAGCTTATTTTAAGGGCTTAAACAGGCCTGCAGGGCAAAGACATGCCCTGCACCAGGGCACAGTCCAAATAGCCCCTTTTTCATTAGTTCATAATTTGTTCACTAGTGGGCCCCACAGTGTGCTTCTTGGCTTATTGGAAAGCCAATAAGCCAAAGTTTAAGGATCAGGGCTTAGTTTCAAGTTTGTAGCTTATTTGGTAGGGCTGTTAGTCCCTTTTTGTTTGTCCAATTCCACCTCTTGTACTGAGTGCTCAGCATAAAACACCCAAGTTCATGCCCTCCCCTAGTACTCATTAGTGGGACCCAGGGCTTATATTCTAGCTTTTTGAAAAGCTCTTCTGGGTAGCTTTTAGGAACAAGACTCACATTGGGCTTCCAATCATCCTAGTGGGCCCCATAGGGTTTGCAAGATTGCCCATTTGGCCTGTTTGGTACTCAGTTTTAGGCCATTTGCTTATTTGCTTAATTATAGCTTATTCCTTTCCTTTTCTCTTTTCTTTGGCTTATTTCAACCTTGGTTTTTAGATTGTAGCTTATTTGTAGCTTAATAAGTTTTAAAAAAAATCATTTTGGCTTAAAAAAAGCCTACTGTTGAGCTAATAAGCTCATACATTGCTTGTTTTTTAGTTTTAAAAAAAGGTGTTTTCATAAAAGTTGCTTATTTTTGTGGTTAAAAGATTTGGCAAAAAGAAAATTTTGAAAAATAAAATGGTTTGCAAAAAGGGAGAGGCAGGGGTCGAACCTGAGACCTCTCCCTTCATAGGGTGATTGGGTTGTACCTGTATACCAATTGCCCTAGGGACTTTTTTCGTTAATACCTTACACCCAATTCCTTTTAACACAATTTTCCCCCCTTTGCTCTAATAAGCTGTTTCAGCTTATTTCACTGCTTATTAATTTAGTATTAGGACTTTTCATATTTTTTACAACTTTCTGTCAATATTAAGTATTTATATAAAACATTTTGTAATTTTATAAGTTTAGTATTTATTATAATTAAAATAGTTTAATTAGGTTTTAAATAAATAATAAGTAATTAATTATAAAAATAACTTATTAATTAGTATTTAGGAATTTTCATATTTTTATAAAGTTTCTGTCATTATAAGGTATTTATGGAAAAAGTTTTATAATTGTAACTTTTCATTTAGTATTTATTGTAATTAAATTAGTTTAATTAGTTTAAATAAGTTTAAATAGTTTTTAATTAATAATAATTAAATAAAAAGTCTGAAAAAATATTTTATTTTTCCAATAATTTTATTTTATCATTTGGATTCTAAAAATATAAATTTCACATCCGTGGGATTTATATTGGATAGAATTCGCGTTTTATTTCGTACGTTCACGTAGTTTTAATTTAAACGTACGCAGTTTTAGTTTTTAAACGTTTTTAAGTTAATTAAGTTTAAGTTTTAATTAAAATAGTTTATTTAAGTTAATTTGTTTTATAATCCCTTAGATTAATCACTCACTCAACCATTATACGCCTTTCCTGTTCAATCTCACTCGATCACAGATTCGTTTTAATACCTTTGCATACTTCGTTGGGACATAACGACCAGGGGAAACACTGTATTCCACGGAAGCAATGGATCCAGGCAGTCTAACATAGTTGACCATTCACTTGGTTGACTTAGTTGACCGTTTGGAGCCAATCACCTTAACAAAACATTAATTCTGGAAATCCAGTTAGAGCCCAAGAGCTTTAACAAAAAAAAATTCTGGAAATCCGAGCTTAAGAGCCTTATAAAAAAATTAATTCTGGAAATCCAGTTTGTGCCCAAGAGCCTTAACGAAGCATTAATTCTGGAAATACAGTTAGAGCCCAGAGCCTTAACAAAAAAATAATTTTGAAAATCCAGTTAGAGATTAAGAGCCTTAACAAAAAATTAATTCTGGTAATCCAGTTTTAACCCAAAAGCCTTAACAAAACATTAAGTCCAGAAATCTAGTTAGAGCCCAAAATCCTTAAGAAAAAAAAAAGCAATTCTGGAAATCCAGTTAGAGCCCAAGAGCCTTAAAAAAATATTTCTTGAAATCCAGTTAGAGCCTAAGAGCCTTAACAAAAAAATTAATTCAAGAAATCGAGTAAGAACACAAAATCCTTAGGAAAAAAAGTAATTTTGGAAATCCAGTTAGAGCTAAGAGCCTTAACAATAAATTAATTCTGGAAATCCAGTTTTGGCCCAAGAGCCTTAACGAAGCAGTAATTCTGGAAATTCAGTTAGAGCCCAAGAGCCTTACCAAAAAATTAATTCTTAAAATCCAGTTAGTGCCGAAGAGACTTAAAAAAATAATTCTAGAAATCCAGTTTGAACCCAAGAGCCTTAACAAAAAATTAATTCTGGAAATCGAATTAGAGCCCAAAATCCTAAAGAAAAAAAGAAATTTTAGAAATCCAGTTACAACCCAAGAGCCTTAACAAAAAATTAATTCTGATAATCCAGTTAGGGCCTAAGAACCTTAACAAAAAATTAATTCTAAAAATCGTGGTTAGAGCCCAAAATCCTTAAGAAAAAAAAAAGTAATTCTGGAAATCCAGTTACAGCCTAAGAGCCTTAACAAAAAATTAATTCTGGAAATTCAGTTTGGGCCTAAGAACCTTAAAGAAGCATTAATTCTGGAAATACAGTTGGAGCCCAAAAGCCTTAACAAAAAATTAATTCTAGAAATCGAGTGATGCGTAGGGATTGCACCAGGCTTTACCTCTCAAGGGATCTTGAGAAGCTTACAACCCCCACCAGGCAGTGTACCTGATCGTTATAGTATAGTATAGTGACAAGTACCGGGGGATTGATCGTTCAGCTAGGAATAGTGTCGCTAGGATTAGAAAACCTAAATACTAGTTCTAGAGATGAGGGATGATTATTTTTGTATTTTTATATTTTTTAGAAAGCAAGTAAAAATCTCGGGTTTTAAGGATTTGGGTGGAATTAGTTGCTAGTCAACTAACCCAATACTGAAGATGCAATCAAAATAAAATACTAGAAATGAAAATAAAACTAAATTAACTAAGGTTGTGAGCAATAAGTGGAGAAATTGTGTTTACTTAGATTTCACTACTCCCTAGATATCTTTTACACGTTAATTACTTGTTATAGTTGCGTGGATGACGGATTGTATTCCTTAATACCATTCATGGGGTGGCGCACTTAATTCCCCAATCCTATGAGTGCCTACTTCACTCCTATGTCGAGCCGGCTAAGAAGCTCCTAACATGGGGTCATTAGAATTTACTCATGCATTTAATACAACCAATAAAACCTAGTGCACGTCAGTTCATGTTTCCTAAGACGTTCAAGCATGTTACAATTTGGAGATCTGCCAGTTTTCTTAAGCCTAACATCGAAATCATTCATCCAATACAACCATAAACAAGTAATCAACACATAATTAACATCTAGGTTTCATTAGATCTAACCAAACACAAGATAGATCTAGCCTAGCATGATGGAATTAAGACAAGAACAAGATATAGACAACCAACACATAGACATATTGATTGAATTAGAAGAACACTTATCTAAATTACACATGAAAGGGTTCAAGGGCTAAAAACCCTTGAAAAACCTGTAAAATTCGTAATAGGTTCGGCCTTAGGGTTTCTCCAAACTTCTCTCTTTTAATGAATGAAAATTAGAAAACTATATATAGAAAACTGAGGCTGACGGCGTCAAGACCAAATAGGTGGCGCCGTCATCTCGTCGCCAAAATACTTCTCGGACTGCCTTAACCTTCATCTGACACCGTCATGTGTTATGGTCTTCCAGGCCGTCACGTCTTTTACTCTTGACGCTCTACTTGTGACGCCTTCACGTTTGTACTGGGCCATCATGCAATTTACTCTTGACGCCGTCAGGATGTTGCTCTTGACGCCGTCACCTATTGTTCCCAGTAAGGAAAATTAAGACTTTGGCGTTTTCTTCACTTTTATGCTCCAAAAACGTCCGAATTGCTTCCTTTTCCAGATTTCTCTCCCAAAGTACCTAAAATCACAAAAGGAACGATTTAGGGCAATATTTGATCAAATAAATTCAATTCCGGGCTTAAATGACCCCCTAAAAGTGGTTCATTTTTCGCCTCATCATATACCATTACACTTGAGATTTGCTTGTCCTCAAGCAAATGCGCTTTTATTCTAGTCAAAATACAAGTTAGGGGTCATTTAACACTAATATAAAAGTAATTACAACAAATAATCATTCCACTAAAGACCAAAGACAAGCACGGAGGTCATACACTAGCACCTCACAAATAGTGTTTAGATACTCACATCTCTCGGGTGTAATAAAGTATAAATTACAATATGGAAACGGAAGATATCTCTCACTACCTGTCATAGCAAATAGATTACCATAGGCTTGGAAAGGATCAAACCTCCACCACATGGCGTAAGCACCTAGGATAAACTATCAAAAAGGTCTTTTAAAGGGTTGTAACATTAGGTGTAGGGATATGAAATACACGGTTTTGTTGGATAAAGGAAGTCTTTACTGGTGGCGAGTTAACAATCTTGGTTAATTACATGTACAATGTGGCGTTGCTAAGCCAAGACTAGACTCAACTTAAGCTAATGAATGATAAATAACAAAAACATAAAATGAACATAGAATAAAAAGGGATGGTAGTCCGTATGTTTTTTCTCTTTTTCTTTTTCTATTTTTTTTTTCTTTTTCTTGATTTTTTGATTTTTTTTTTTTTTTTTTTTTTTTTTTTGCATACACTCTTACCCTACCATCCAAAATAATACATCATAGGGGATGAAAATTCCCCTTACACTTGAATTTTTACATACTTTACAATAAACTAATCTAATGACTCGAATTAAGAAAATCAAAACACTTGCAGCACTTTTAAGATTAACGTACATATGGGGGTAATAAATGATGTTCTTCCCCATTACTCCATAAAATAAGTACTTTACCCATGAGTCCCAATCGTCCCAAAACAATATGTACAAGGATATGACTCGACTTAGCAACCATGTAATCAATTAAATAGTTAACTTAGGGTATAACAAATAACAATAATGCACTAAAGATGAGTGCATACATGGAAGGCTAAGGCGATTTGGGTGTACATTTAAGTGGGGTGTAACAAATTCTTCCTTTAAGTAAAATGCTTAAAGTTAGAAACGAAAAGATAGGCTCGGAGGGGTGTACTAGGGGTTTCGTGTACTAAAAATGAGTACAACACTAAGGTGTGGGAAAAATTAGTTGACTTAACTAGCCAAGTAATATGACTTAAATGGTCAAGTAATTGTGATACGGGTTTAACACAAGGGTGATCCTAATGCCTCTTATCATGTAGTAAATCCTACTACACGAATGTAGTCTCACTAGCGGTCTCAGGATGCATCACTAATGCAAGTTCTAGAATCTAAATGCTACCGGTACACTCATAAGCACTAATAGTAAATGCTTTTCCTATCAAATCTAAAGGCGAACCTCACATATTTGGGTGGAAAATTTTTCTGAAAGTACGGTTATGTGCTAGTCATACAATCTCCTATCCATGAGACGCTTGCTATGGCTAAAGTTTCACTCCTAAATGTTGTAAAAAATTTTAAATTTGGCGCTAAAATTGCACTAACAAGTATTTCTCATAGTTTTATTACACATCTACTATTAAACAAAACAAACTCAAGCGAAAGTGTACACGTAAGGTATCATCATTTTACCCTCCCCTTACACTTAGGATGAACATTGTCCCCAATGTTCAAGTAAAGAATGTAAAAGTGAAAAAGTAAAAAGAATGAAATCAAATACTCCCCTGATTCGCTCGGTATGGATAATAAGGTGGCCAGGTTAAATCTTCCTCCAAGAAAATGAACAATCAAAGCTTCCCTTCCAGAATATAAATCATCTTCTTGTCATACATAACCTGTAAATCCTGAGAAAACAAACAAGGCAACCTCGCATAAAATCGGCGGCAATATATATAAGTTACTAAATCCTAGAAAACAAAATAAGATATAATGCTTGTGGAATAAAGTTTGCAGATTTCCTGAAGATTATAAAACTTAATTATTCAACAAAAACCTTAATACTCCGTTAGAAAAACAAAACTGGTAAAATTTCCAGATTTTTACACGTGACGCCGTCAAGAGTAAACTCATGACGCCGTCAGAAGTGACCTGCAGAAATTCTTATGTTAAGTTTCCGGAAAATTTCTGGAAAAACTTGGTTCTACTTCCTGGAAAATCCTGCAAAACTTCATTATGACTCGATACAAGCATTTGACTCTAACAAATACGAATATACATGTCCATTTAATATTGTGGAGAATCATGATCGGTTTGTTTCTTAAAAACGTATTTGGGGTTTCCCCTTACACTTATCTTTTGCAAAAATACTTTTAGGTGGAGTTAAGACTAGGACAAAACAACAAAGTAAAGTATTTCCACTATTTAGTTTAGAAACATGATCTACCAACAATAAAAATAAAGCATGCATACGGAAGCAAATAACAATCAAACAAAATAAAAATCACACAAAGCATGGGTTGCCTCCCAAGAAGCGCTTTTCTTTATTTACGAGTCTTGTAGCTAGACTCAAGCTCATGGGTTACTACGTGACCTCATTGTTGGTTTCACTCTCCGATTGTAAATATTCTTTGTAGAAACCAATCACCTTTTTCTCAATCGCCCCCATAATCCTTTGGGCAAATTCCTTATCGACTTTATACCTTGGCCCTAGGGCCAAGCAATCTTTGTAGAAAAGACTCCTCTTTTCCCATACATAATCCATGCCCTTTTTCTTATCCTCTTCATTGATGTCCTCAAAAGCACCAACGTTATCCTTATCAAATCGGGATATAAAGCGAAACTCTTTCATTCTATTAGGCATCCTATAAGTGATCCTATCGGTGTTACTTGCAAATCGGATTGTCCCTTCTATCTCATCATATTCTAACTTAGACTCCTCAACAAACGGTTTACCAAACACGACATTTGACAATCGACAATCAATAACATTAGCAAGATCTTCCACAATCATAAAGTTGGTGATAAAAGTGAAATTCCCAACAAAGACATGTAAACCTTTAACTCTCCCGACAAAGTTACAAACTCCACCGGGGTATTTGGGATCTTTTCTAGGTTCAAGTCTTGTTTTCACTATATCATTATAAACATTTGAGGACATAATGTTGATTAGGGATTTAAAGTCAATGTAAGCATTCTCAACGTGTCTGTACCCAATCATACATGGTATTTTAGCATTCTTAGGATCGCCTCTCTTTATCTTAGGTTCGATTATAGTGAAAGGAGATCGCGGGTTATCAATAAGATTATTATAATATGCAATCTCCTCCTTAGTGGGGTATAGATTAAAGTAATCATTAAGCTTCGGATCTATTTCCCCCTCTTCTAGTCCCTCAACAACATTCACAAAGTCATTAGGCCCTAGGTCCTCATTTGAATACAAGGCGGTCGCTAGGTCACTAAATGCATGTTCGAGCTCAACCTTAATCAACCTATTAAGCTCCCTAAGTTCCCTAACCTCACTCTCAATTTGTTCACGTAACACAGCTACTTCTCTAGGGGAAAGGGGTGGATTCGTGTTTTCCATAATGGTCAACGGAATAGTCAATGAATTTTAATTTACTAACAAAGGTACAAAGAAAAAGATAGACTAAAGAAAACCTAAAAATAAAAATAAAATCTTACTAGAAAGGAATCTAGCAAGTAGACCTAATAAAAAGAGATTCTAACCTAGACAATAACTATTCCCCGGGCTGCGGCGCCAAAAACTTGATGCGTAGGGATTGCACCAGGCTTTACCTCTCAAGGGATCTTGAGAAGCTTACAACCCCCACCACGCAGTGTACCTGATCGTTGTAGTATAGTATAGTGACAAGTACCGGGGGATTGATCGTTCAGCTAGGAATAGTGTCGCTAGGATTAGAAAACCTAAATACTAGTTCTAGAGATGAGGGATGATTATTTTTGTATTTTTATATTTTTTAGAAAGCAAGTAAAAATCTCAGGTTTTAAGGATTTGGGCGGAATTAGTTGCTAGTCAACTAACCCAATACTGAAGATGCAATCAAAATAAAATACTAGAAATGAAAATAAAACTAAATTAACTAAGGTTGTGAGCAATAAGTGGAGAAATTATGTTTACTTAGATTTCACTACTCCCTAGATATCTTTTACACGTTAATTACTTGTTATAGTTGCGTGGATGATGGATTGTATTCCTTAATACCATTCATGGGGTGGCGCACTTAATTCCCCAATCCTATGAGTGCCTACTTCACTCCTATGTCGAGCCGGCTAAGAAGCTCCTAACATGGGGTCATTAGAATTTACTCATGCATTAAATATAACCAATAAAACCTAGTGCACGTCAGTTCATGTTTCCTAAGACGTTCAAGCATGTTACCATTTGGAGATCTGCCAGTTTTCTTAAGCCTAACATCGAAATCATTCATCCAATACAACCATAAACAAGTAATCAACACATAATTAACATCTAGGTTTCATTAGATCTAACCAAACACAAGATAGATCTAGCCTAGCATGATGGAATTAAGACAAGAACAAGATATAGACAACCAACACATAGACATATTGATTGAATTAGAAGAACACTTATCTCAATTACACATGAAAGGGTTCAAGGGCTGAAAACCCTTGAAAAACCTGTAAAATTCGTAATAGGTTCGGCCTTAGGGTTTCTCCAAACTTCTCTCTTTTAATGAATGAAAATTAGAAAACTATATGTAGAAAACTGAGGCTGACGGCGTCAAGACCAAATAGGTGACGTCGTCATCTCGCCGCCAAAATACTTCTCGGACTGCCTTAATCTTCATCTGACGCCGTCATGTGTTATGGTCTTCCAGGCAGTCACGTCTTTTACTCTTGACGCTCTACTTTTGACGCCTTCACGTTTGTACTGGGCCGTCATGCAATTTACTCTTGACGCCGTCAGGATGTTGTTCTTGACGCCGTCACCTATTGTTCCTAGCAAGGAAAGTTAAGACTTTGGCGTTTTCTTCACTTTTATGCTCCAAAAACGTCCGAATTGCTTCCTTTTCCAGATTTCTCTCCCAAAGTACCTAAAATCACAAAAGGAACGATTTAGGGCAATATTTGATCAAATAAATTCAATTCTGGGCTTAAATGACCCCCTAAAAGTGGTTCATTTTTCGCCTCATCATCGAGTTAGAGCACAAAATCCTTAAGAAAAAAAATTAATTCTGGAAATCAAGTTAGAGATAAGAGCCTTAACAAAAAATCAATTCTTGAAATCCAGTTTGGGCCAAAGAACCTTAACGAAGAATTAATTCTGGAAATCTAGTTAGAGCCCAAGAGCCTTAACAAAAAATTAATTCTGAAAATCCAGTTAGAGCTTGAGAGCCTTAACAAAAAAGTAATTCTAAAAATCCAGTTTGAACCTAAGAATATTAACAAAACATTAATTCTGGAAGTCCAGTTAGAGCCTAAGAGCCTTAACAAAAAATTAATTCTGGAAATCCAGTTAGAGCCTAAAAGCCTTAAAAAAATTAATTCTGGAAATCCAGGTTGGGCTCAAAAGCCTTAACGAAGCATAAATTCTGGAAATCCTGTTAGAGCCGAAGAGCCTTAACAAAAAATTAATTCTGAAAATCCAGTTAGAGCTAAAGAGCCTTAATTAAAAAATTAATTCGGGAAATCCATTTTTAACCCAAGAGCCTTAACCAAACGTTAATTTTGGAAATCCAGTTAAAACCCAAGAGCCTTAACAAAAAATTTATTCTGGAAATCCAGTTAGAGCCATGGGTTGCAAGTAAGTCCAAGTGCTCTCTTAGGTAATATAGGACTATGTCTTTTATTTTGTGTTATTTTTATCAATATGCTTCAAGCATATTGAATGTTGTAATGCTTATCATTTCTATAATGCTTGAATGAATCTATGTTTAGTTGCAAAATTGTTGCCTTGCATATATGTGTATCTTGCTCTCTTCAAATATTTTTGTAGCAAAGATCTCCATAGCTCGTTCCCTTGATGCTCTCAAATGAGGGGGAGCATACATCAAGGGGAGCATTCTACCCGTTTAAACTTCCCTCGCGAAGCTTACTCGGCTTAACCTTTTTAATTTTACAAAAAGGGGGAGAAGAGAAATGTAAACTCTATAATACTTGTCTAAAAACAAGTTTTAGATATATTGAGTTTAAGGTTTTGTAATAATCAAAAAGGGGGAGATTGTTGACATAAATAATGCCAAAAAACATTATTAACATGTTATTAATATCTCTATGTTTTAATTATCACAAAATATAAACTCATAGAACTAAAACTTGTGACATAAACAAGTATTTAGTGATTAATATTTCTCTTTACATCCAAATCACTTAAGGTATGAATAAACAAAGTGTTTAATGCAATTTATGATCAAAGGGGTGTTTAATTAACTAATACAAAGTTTATTTAATTATATAAACATATTATATATTTTTGAAAAACACTTTTGGTAATAAAGAAAAATGTTTTATTCATACTAAATATATGAATTCAAATTTTTAACCAAAATCAGTTAGTTTTTCACCAAATAAACTTTCCCCACTAAAAGACAAAGAATCTGGCCGTTTCAGCTGGGCGGCCCCCTTAATTATAAAGGGCGGTCCCCTTAATTTTAAGGGGGCCGGCCATGATTTAAGGGGACCGGCCACGCTCCTCTGTCAGATTCTGTTGCCTATAAATACCACCTTAAACCTGGATTTTTTCCTCACCTTTTGCACTACAGAACTTTCTGTTCTAGATCTCCATTTCCAATCTATAAATCCTTTGATCATACATTCTTAAATCTTTGTTTCAAAGTGATCCAAACATCATTCCATCAAGTGCAAGAGAAGAATACTTCTATCCCTCAAGACAAGAAGTATTACAACTTGTTGTGATCTCCACATCTAAGTTGCTAGTGTATCATCATTGCTATTATTTCATTGTGTGAATATTTGTTAGAAGATAGTGTAGTTTGATATATAGTGTGATTGGTTAGAAGAATAGTTGTGAAGAAGATAAGTTAGGAAGAAGATTGGTGTGTAGAAGAATAAGTGTGAAGAAGATTGGTGTGTAGAAGAATAGGTGTGAAGAAGATTGGTGTGTAGAAGATTTGTGTGAAGAAGTGGCGTGATTTAGTAGTAAATAGGTGTGAACTAGTTGTGTAGAAGTCGTGATTAAGTTGTGAAGATATTGTGGTGTGTAAATTGGTGTGTAAGGTTTTCTCCGCCATAAGGGAGCTTGTTGATATAGTGAAGAAAACTCTCGAGTTAGGTGCTCGGGGAGTGGAGTAGGGCAAGGAAGGTGACCTTGTAGCCGAACCACTATAAATCTCTTGTCTCTCGGTTCGATCTTTCCAACCCTTATCTATTTCTTTACTTACGTTATTATTGCTTTATCGTACATACTTAGTGTTGTTCATATTGTGCACGACTTGATTTCATATAGCATCGAATCTATATTTTATAAAACAAAGAAAACTTTTAAACAAACTTTCATAACATTTTAAAAACGACGTAAAACTATTCAACCCCCACCCCTTCTAGTTTTCCACAATTGGTATCAAGAGCCACGTCTAACAAGATCTTTAAAATATATTGAATTTTAAAACTTGTAACGATCTATGGATTCTTTAAAATATTTAGAAGGGCAATCTATGCAAAGACCACCACTATTTGAAAGTGATGGATTTTTATATTGGAAAAATAGATTCGAAACTTATGTGAAATCAAAAGATCTTGATCTTTGGCATATTATTACCTTTGGTGATTTTTCTCCTATTCAATATAATGTTGAAACTAAAATGAATGAAATTGTATCTTTTGAAGAACAAAATGATGAGTTGAAAAAGAAATTAGCAAAAAATAATGAGGCTAAAATGATAATTTATAATGTGTTACCACGCAAAGAATATGAAAGAATTTTTATGTGTAAAACCGCCAAATAAATTTGGGATTCTTTATTAATTACTCACCAAGGTAATAGCCAAGTCAAAGATAATAAAATAGATCTTCTTGTACAACAATATGAACAATTTACGATTCCGGAAGAGGAATCAATTGATAATGCTTTTGCTAAGTTTAACACTATCATCACAAGTTTAAAAGCACTTGATGAGACATTTTCTAGTAAAAATTGTGTTAGGAAATTTCTTAGGGCATTGCATCGAAAATGGCGAGCTAAGGTCACGGCAATCGAAGAATTAAAGAACTTGATGACGTTATCACTAGATGAACTAATTGGCAACTTGAAGGTTCATGAAGAAATCATAAAAAGAGATTCGGAAACGGTCAAAGTCAAGAAAGAACAAACCAAGTCCATTGCTCTAAAAGCCAAAAAGGAATCTAGTGATGATGATGATTCAAGGGATGAAAGTGAAGATGAAGAATATGCAATGACCGTAAGAGAATTCAAGAAGTTCTTCAAGAAACGAGGAAGATTCACTAGATCATCACGAGACGAAAGAAGAGCATTCCAAAGGAATAGAAGTGACAACTACAGGAAAAGAAAGTGCTTTAGATGTGGAAGTCCAAATCATCTCATTGGCGAATGTCTAAAGCCACCGGGTTATGAAAATCAAGGTGCTTTTGTTAGTGGAACATGGAGTGATAATGACAAAGAAGAAGTTGAAAAGCCAAGAGACGAAAAGTGTTTTATGGCAAAAGAAACCGACGAAATATGTTTAGGAATTGACTTGGAACCTGACGAATGGATTAAAGATAGCGGATGTTCGAGGCACATGACGGGGAATCGCAATCTATTCTCTACATACAAGGCATACAATGGAGGTAACGTTATTTTCGGTACTGACTTACGTGGAAAAATCATTGGCAAAGGTACGATCTCTCAAGACTCACTTACTATTGAAAATGTAGAGCATGTAGATAAATTAACATATAATTTGCTTAGTGTAGGACAAATATGTGATAATAAATGTAGAGTCACATTTACCGAAGATGATAGCAAAATAGTTAAGAATGGAAAAATTATAGGTAGAGGAATTAGAAAAGGTGGCATATATGTTATGAAACTAGGAAACAAACCTGAGGATAGGATATGCCTAACGACCCTAGATGAAAACTCTACACTATGGCATAGGAGATTAGGACATGCTAACATGCAACAAATACAATCTTTGGCCTCTAAGGAATTAGTTAGAAATTGGCTAATCTAAAATATGACAAGCATTTTTGTGATGCATGTAAAATTGGAAAACAAGCTCATGCTAGTCACAAAGCCAAGAATATAGTATCCACTACTAGGTGCCTAGAATTATTACATATGGATCTTTTTGATCCATCCACTGTGCGGAGCTATGGAGGAAACAAATATACCTTAGTAATAGTAGATGACTACTCACGATACACGTGGACTAGGTTTTTAAGTGACAAAACCCAAGCCTTTGAAAAATTCGAAATATTTAGTAAAATGATTCAAAATAAATTAGGATGCTCAATAGTTGCCATTAGGACGGACCATGGTAGGGAATTTGATAACGAAGTACAATTCAGAAAATATTGCGAGTTAAATGGAATATCTCACAATTTCTCCGCTCCTCGTACTCCTCAATCAAATGGCGTAGTAGAAAGAAAAAATAGGTCACTACAAGAAATGAGTAGAACTATGTTAAATGAACAATCCATCCCACAAAAAATTTGGTGTCACGCCGTAGATACATCAACTTATATTTTAAATAGGGTATCAATTAGAAGAATTTTAGGAAAAACTCCTTATGAGTTATTAAGAGGTAGAAAACCAAACTTAAGCTACTTTAGGGTATTTGGAAGTAAATGCTATATTTTAAACACTAAGGACTATCTCACTAAGTTTGATCCAAAATCATATGAAGGAATATTTTTAGGATACTCACAAAATAGCAAAGCATATATAATACTTAACAAACACTCCATGAAAGTAGAGGAATCATTAAATGTAACATTTGATGAAACACCACCACCTCCTAAAACTTTACCTTTAGAAGATGATGATTTAGTCGAAGATGAAGCTATTGAGGTTAGTAAAACAAAACCCATAGGAAATGATAATGAAAACATTCACTTAGAAAATAACGAAATTGTTGATATTAAAGAATCTAGATCACATCCATTAGATAATATAATCGGACATCTTAACCAAAGAACCCTTAGATCACAAGCCCAAGATAAAAACAATTTCTTTTGTTTCCTCTCAGCAATAGAACCTAAGAATTTTAGCGAGGCTTTAAAGGATGAAAGTTGGATTATAGCTATGCAAGAAGAATTAAATCAATTTAAAGCGAATGATGTTTGGGAACTAGTCCCAAATCCAAAGGATATGACCATCATAGGAACCAAATGGGTATATAGGAATAAGTTAGACGAGAATGGAATAGTTACTAGGAATAAAGCTAGGTTAGTTGCCCAAGGTTATAATCAACAAGAAGGAATTGATTATGACGAAACTTATGCCCCCGTAGCTAGACTAGAATCAATTAGGATATTACTTGCCTATGCTTGCGCCCTAGATTTTAAGTTATTCCAAATGGATGTGAAAAGTGCATTCCTCAACGGTTTTATCAATGAGGAGGTATATGTGGCACAACCTCCAGGATTCATTGACTTCGCAAAACCTGATTATGTTTATAAGTTAAAGAAAGCTTTGTATGGACTCAAACAAGCTCCCAAAGCTTGGTATGATCGATTAAAAGCTTTTCTTATTAAACATGATTATTCCATGGGAATGGTAGATAACACTCTTTTCACTAAAAGGAAAGACCCAAATCTCATCATTGTTCAAATATATGTTGATGACATTATATTTGGATCGGCTTGTCAAGACATGTGTGATGAATTTGCCAAAATCATGCATGATGAGTTTGAGATGAGTATGATGGGTGAACTTAACTTCTTCTTAGGATTACAAATAAAACAATTAGAAGATGGAATATTCTTTAACCAATCTAAGTACATTAAGGAAATGCTTAAGAAATTTGGCCTAGAAGACTCAAAACCCATGAAAACACCCATGTCTACGGAGGTAAAACTCACAAAGGACGATGAAGGTGAGTCCGTAAATAACACCAAGTATAGAGGAATGATAGGTAGTTTACTATACTTGACGGCAAGTAGACCCGATATCATGTTTAGTGTCTGCCTTTGTGCGCGTTTTCAAGAGGATCTCAAAACCTCTCACCTAGAAGCTGTTAAGCGTATCTTCCGATACGTTAAAGGCACTATACACTTAGGATTATGGTATCCTAAGGAATCCGGCATAGAAACCATTGTCTATGCGGATTCGGATCATGTGGGAGACTACGTAGATAGAAAGAGTACTAGCGGTATTTGCACCTTTATGGGATGTTGTCTAACGTCTTGGTTTTTGAAGAAGCAAACCGCTCTT